>CM035842.1:138917692-140164577 GCA_020510985.1 Pholidichthys leucotaenia | reverse complement strand
ATGGAAGGACGGGTCTGTACCTTATATTTCTCGCCCGCCGTCTTGCTACAGCATGGCATCCACGTCGTTTCTGTCTTATTTCACCCGGTATGTTGAAGTCTTGCGCTAGCATCTTGGTCCGGTTAAGTGCTAACAGCTGGTCTCTGCTGTAACGTGTCCTGCTAAAAACAGTGGCTTCATCTGCCGGCTTAGGAGACATTTGGGCGATCCGTGTCCGTCCGTGATGGATAAGGTGTCGCCGGATCAGAAAGATTAGCAAGAGAAGCCAGATAGTAAATAGAAATAGGAAGAAATTGATCCGCTGTTGCAAAAAGGCAGCCTACTCGTGTGGCGCCAGAAGTCTAATGTGACAGGAAAGTAGACAGGAGTATTTGGAATCTAGGCGCATAGCAAAGAGGGAGGTGGCAAAGGCAAAGGAAAAGGCATACAGTGAGTTGTATGAGCGGCTGGACACTACGGAAAGAGTAAAGGACTTGATTTGATTGGCTAGACAGAGAGATCGAGCTGGTTGGATTTTTTAAATCCAAGATGGCGCCCACAGCGGTCGACATGGTGCTTCGCTGCGCTCTTTGTTTGTTTTTGTTTGTCAATTGTGTGTCTGCTTGCACTTATACCCGTGAAGAACTTTTAAATATCAGGACTTTGACCCCCACGGACCTCCTCCCAGTTTTTCTAGCCCCTGCCGCCGATCTGGTTTATTGTTTGGCTCGGAAAGTGAGACGGCGGAAGAGAGGAAGACGAGCGGGCGCTCTCGTACGACTTCGCAGGAGAGGCTCGCGAACGGCGCTGCCTGGCATATTTCTGTCCAATACCAACTCTCTCTCTAACAAGGTGGATGAACTGAGACTGCTGATGCGTTTTAAGGACCTCGCCTCCTCAGCTGTCCTCTGCTTTACTGAGACCTGGCTCCGGGAAAATATACCGGACAGCGCGCTGCGCCTCGACGGCTTCCAGCTCTTCCGTGCTGATCGTGACACAGAGCTTTCCGGCAAGACCACAGGAGGCGGTGTCTGCTTCTACATCAACTGTAGCTGGTGCTCTGATGTAACGGAAATTTCCAAACACTGTTCTCCTGCCTTGGAATTTCTTGTTATCAACTGCAAGCCTTTTTATTCCCCACGGGAGTTTGCTTCTTTTATACTGATCGCTGTGTACGCCCCTCCCGACGCGGACACGCGCGAAGTTCAGCGCGTGCTCGCGGATCACATTCAACACACAGAGCGGAGTTTTCCAGACTCGCTGATTATTGTGGCTGGCGACTTTAATCAGTGCAATCTGAGCCACGATCTCCCCCGCTACAAACAGTTTATTAAATGCCCCACCAGAGGATTAAACACACTGGATCACTGTTACACCACAGTGAAAGACGCATATCGCGCTGTCCCTCGAGCTGCGCTGGGATTATCTGATCACGTGATGGTTCACCTCATTCCCACATACAGACAGAGATTGAAGCTCACTAAACCTGTTGTGAGCACTACGAAGATACGGACCAGTGAAGCTGAGGAGAAGCTGGAAACGTGCATGGAAATATCTGACTGGGGCATGCTTAAAGGAGCCACGCATGATCTGGATGAGTACACGGACACTGTGAACTCATATATCCACTTTTGTGAAGAGAACATTCTTCCATCACGCACCAGGGTGAGTTACTCTAATGACAAACCCTGGTTCACAGCTAAGCTCAGACAGATCAGGAAGGAGAAGGAAGCAGCGCTGAAAAGTGGAGACAGGGACTGCTACAGGGAGGTTAAATACCGGTTTAACAGAGAGCTGAAGAGGGCTAAATCTGTGTACTCAGAGAGACTCCAGCAGCAGTTCACTGCTAATGATTCGGCTTCCGTGTGGAGAGGACTGAGGCAGATCACCAACTATCGGCCTCAGGCTCCTAAAGGTCAGGATGACAAAGCCCTTTGTCAGAGACTGTCCCAACACTATGCCCGTTTTGACACCTCGTCATCTGTGTCCAACTCCCCCCCTCCCTCCAGCTCCACAGCCTCCACATTCCCTACTTCATTTAAGGCACCCCCCCCCCCCCACCTCCCCCCCTCCCCGTATCATCAGTGAGCAGGATGTGCTCAAACAGTTCTCCAGACTGAACCCGCGCAAGGCCCCCGGCCCAGACGGCGTGTCTCCCTCCACCCTGAGACTCTGTGCGAAACAGCTGGCTCCTGTATTCACAGACATTTTTAACACCTCCCTTAAGTTATGCCACGTGCCGTCCTGCCTCAAATCCTCCACCATCATCCCTGTCCCCAAGAAGACACGGATCACTGGACTTAATGACTACAGACCTGTAGCGCTCACCTCTGTAGTCATGAAGTCCTTTGAGCGCCTGGTCCTGTCCCACCTCAAGTCCATCACCACCCCTCTCCTGGACCCGCTGCAGTTTGCCTACCGAGCCAACAGGTCTGTAGACGATGCAGTCAACCTGGCCCTCCACTCCATCCTGCAGCACCTGGACTCCCCGGGAACCTACGCCAGGATCCTGTTTGTGGACTTCAGCTCCGCATTCAACACCATCCGCCCTGCTCTGCTCCGGGACAAGCTGTCCCTGCTCAACGTGCCTGACTCCCTCTGCAGGTGGATCATCGACTTCCTGACGGACCGGAGGCAGCATGTGCGGCTGGGAAAGACTGTCTCAGACTATACTAGCATCAGCACCGGATCACCCCAGGGCTGTGTACTTTCCCCCCTACTCTTCTCCCTTTACACCAACTCCTGCACCTCCAGCCACCAGTCTGTCAAGTTGATCAAGTTTGCGGACGACACCACCCTCATCGGGCTCATCTCCAACGGCGACGAGTCCGCCTACAGGAGAGAGGTAGCCCAGCTGGCGTCCTGGTGCAGCAATAACAACCTGCAGCTGAACGCTCTGAAGACAGTGGAGATGATTGTAGACTTCAGGAAAGTCACTACTCCTCTGCCCCCCCTCACCCTCTCAGGCTCTCCCATCACCACTGCTGATTCCTTCCGCTTCCTAGGCACTACCATCACCAGGGACCTCAAATGGGAGCTGACCATCAGCTCACTCATCAAAAAAGCCCAGCAGAGGATGTTCTTCCTGCGGCAGCTGAGGAAGCTCAAGCTACCCACCAAGATGTTAGTGCAGTTCTACACAGCCATCATCGAGTCCATCCTCACCACCTCCATAACCGTGTGGTACGCAGGAGCCACTGCCAGGGACAGACTAAGGCTGCAGCGCGTCGTGCGCACTGCTGAGAAGGTGATCGGCTGCAAGCTCCCATCTCTCCAGGATCTGTACATCTCCAGGACCCGGAGGCGTGCTGGCCGGATCATAGCCGATCCCTCACACCCTGGTCATGTACTGTTTGCCCCCCTCCCCTCTGGTAGAAGACTTCGGTCCATCCAGACTAAAACCTCCCGTCACATGAACAGCTTCTTCCCCTCTGCCATTAGACTGCTGAACACTAAGTGACTCTCGTGCACCATGTACAGCAGCTCAACCAGACTCATGTCAATCATCACTGTTTTCTTCCTGCATTACCGACTGCACTATATAGTTCTCCACAGTATCTGCTGCTGGCTAATATATATTTTAACTGTTGACCAGTATCACTTAATCTTATCCTACACTTTATTACATGTATAGTTTATTTCTCTTATCTTATCATGTTTAATGTTGCAGCATTGTACCGAGACAAATTCCTAGTTTGTGTACTACATGAACAATGGCAATAAACCTGATTCTGATTCTGATTCTGATTCTGATTCTGAAAGGATGTGCAACAGGTTAGGCTCATTAAAGACAGAAATGGTAATGTACTAACAAATGACAAAAGTGTGTTGAAAAGGTGGACAGAGTACTTTGAAGAGCTGATGAATAAAGAAAATGAGAGAGAGAGGAGGATGGATGAAGGAAAGATGCTTAACAAGTAACTCCCAAGGATTAGGAAGGCACAAGCGAGATCAGCTTTGAAGAGGACGAAGAATGGTAAGGTGGTTTGTCCAGATGACATAACTGTGGAGGTATGGAGATGTTCAGGAAAGATGGGAGTGGACCTTTTAACCAGATTATCTAACACAATCATGGAGAGTGAGAGGATGCCTGAGGAGTGGAGAAGAAGTGTTTTGGTACCAATTTTTAAGAACAAAGGTGATGCTCAGAGGTGTAGTAACTACAGAGGCATAAAGTTGCTCAGCCACACTTTGAAGGTAAGGGAAAGAGTTGTTGAAGCCAGGTTAAGAGGAGAGGTGACTATCATTGAGCAGCAGTACAGTTTCATGCCAAGAAATAGTACTACACATGCAATGTTTGCTTTAAGAGTGTTGCAATGTTTGCTTTAAGAGTGTTGATGGAGAAGTGCAGAGGTCAGAAGGACTTGCACTGTGTCTTTGTGGATCTAGAGAAAGCATATGATAGGGTGCCAAGAGAGGAAGTGTGGTACTGTATGAGAAAGTCAGGAGTGGCAGAGAAGGATGTGAGGGTAGTGCAGGACATATATGAGGACAGCGAGACGGTGGTGAGGTGTGCTGTAGGAGTGGCAGATGGGTTCAAGGTGGGGGTGGGGTTACATCAGGGATCGGCTGGGATCGGTAATCAGGGATTATCTGCCCCTTTTTGTTTGCCATGGTGATGGACAGGCTGACAGATGAGGTCAGGCAGGAGTCTCTGTGGACCATGATGTTTGCTGATGACATTGTGATCTGTAGAGAGAGTAGGGAGCAGGTGGAAGAGAACTTAGAGAGGTGGAGGTATGCTCTGATGAGAAGAGGAATGAAAGTCAGTTGAAGCAAGACAAAATACAGGAGTGTGAATGAGAGGGAGGCAGGTGTAATGGTGAAGATGGAAGGAGTGTCATGAACTGACTTTGGATTTTCCCCCCAAACTCAGCTTCATGACTTTCCTCTGTATTCATATTTATCTGCCGTATTGTTTTGTCTTGTGAGTTTCCATAATGCCTTCTGTTTTCCCTGTTTTTGTTCAGTTTGTTTTTGCCATGTCTTTGCCACTTCTTCGTATGTGTTTGAATCAATGTCCTTCCATTGAGTGTTCCTTGGGACATTAATCCTTTACCTGCCTGCCTCGTCTCCTCCTGAGCAGACTGCTCAGGAGCACTTCTTCCTCTAAGTTTTCTTGTCCTTGCATTTTGAGTTTTGCACTTTTGGAGTTTAGTTTCTTGTCACAGTAAATGTCGCAAAATATCATCCAGCATGTGGGTTTGTCTCTATCTCTGTGTGCCTCTACACGGCGCACATGACAGTAAGTAGTGGCCAGAACAGAACCCAGCTGTGATTTTTGCACATTTTATTTTTTCCCTTTTTCACCTACCTGGTCTGGAGCTCACTATATCCAATCTGGACAAAGTGGAGCAGCGGGTGATTTGTCTCCTGGAAAGCATATGGTTGCAGACACAAGCCTCCCGTTCTCCCAAGATGGTCCAGGAGAGCTGGGACGGCGCCATGCGAGTGACGCAGGTATTTCCCAACCTATGGAATCACCCAAAGGCAACAAACATCCTCTCCTCCATTTATTCCCTTCCGAGTACGGGTGGCGGGTCGAGGGAGGTGGCTCCAACGCCTGCGCCGATTGCAGCACGCTCGCTGCCAGCTCCAGCACCTTTGAAACTGCATCATCCCTCATCGTACCATCAGAGGAAGCCCTTCTCCTCATCGGCAGCCATTCCCCAGACGTCATGCCCGACAATTCCCATGGCAGAGTCTCTTCTCTCATCTCCTTCGCCGGCTGCCCCGCCAGTCTGTGTCCTCTCCGCTGTTGCTGCATCTCCCGTCATCATGACGTGCCCTCCTGCTGCCGAGAGGTCCTCCAGGGTTTCTCTGGTTACGCCCACTTCCGTGTCATCAGAGCCGGCTCCTGCACAAACCATTAAGGGGGCCAGAATTAACGCTGGCACAGGGAGGGATGACTGCCCGTCACCTGCAGCTGTTAACATCAAAATCCGGGATGACAGGCAAGTGCTTTTTCATTCTATTCCATTTTGTTATGATAGGCCTTGTCTGTCTCCCGGGAGAGAGGCTTAGGTTAAGCAGTCCTCTGAGCTCTCTCTTCCAACTGCAACTGTTAAACTCTCTCCTATCCTCTCCGTGTCTCCTCCTTCTTTCCCTGAGAGTCTGTCGGTCCCAGAACAGTGCTGTCGGACAGTGGAGGAGCCGGTAGCCCTGGAGGACCATACTCCTGAGCTGACACGAGGCCTACCCCCAGCTTCCACGCCGGAGCAGTCACCAGTGTGGGTCACGGCAGCTGGGGCAACAAGGACTGCTACAACCATCATGCCTTCTGTGGAGGCTACCGCAGCAGAGTCTGAGGCCGAGCCCGAACCATCATCTTCGCCTGGATCATCTGAGTCCTGGACAGCGGTGGAGCTTGAGCTCAGGCAAGTGCTGTCTTTTGTCTTCCTATTTTCAGTTTTAGAGCAATCTTGCCTGACTCTTGGTGAGGAGAGCCAGGTGCAGCTGCCCGCTGCATCTGAGCTCGCCTCGCCGGGCTCCTCCGCTGCCGGTGACCCTGATCCCTCCTCTCTCTCTGTCTCTGAGCTTATTTCCAGGGTCACCGGAGACGTACCAGTCGCTCCTGAGGTCTCCGTGGGTCCAGGCTCTCCGCCCGAGGCAGCCGGGGATCCAGCTTCCACAGAAGAGGTCGTGGGTGTTCCGTCCTAGCCCGGGACCTCAGTGAGTGCAGCTCCGACCCAGGCCGGGTCCTCCATGGGTGCAGCGCCTCCTTTGCCTGAGGCTATCATCTGGGTCCCGCCTCGGTCCAACTCACCATGGATGCTGTGTCCCAGTCGAGGATCCTCGTGGGTGTCGCGGCCCAGCATTAACCCGACGTGGGTGCTGCGTTCTAATTTGGGCCCGCCTTGGGCGCTACCCCCCAGCCCAGGGTTCAACGAGGGTGTAGTGTTGGCCCAGCCGGGGCCCACCGTGGGTGCAACATTGGCCTAGCCGGGGCCCACTGAGGGTGCCGCAGTGCTCCAGTCCGGAGCCAGCAAGGGTGCTGCAGTGCTCCAGCTCGGAGCCATCGCAGGTACAACAAAGCTCCAGCGCGGAGCCAGCGCGGGTGCAACAAAGCTCCAGCCTGGAGCCACCGCAGGTGCAACAAAGCTCCAGCCCTGAGCCACCGCGGGTGCTACTCAACCTCAACTCGAGACAACCGAATGCGTCGTGGTTCCCTCTCCTTCGCTGCCAGATGTCATCATGGTCCCCTCTCCTTCCCTGCCAATCGCTGTCGTGGTACCCCTTCCTCCTCAGCCTGATGACGTTGTGATGCCCCTTCCTTAGCTCACTCCTCCATCATTGGGTCTCCCCGTGGGGGAGCCGCCTCCTGAGCCACCTCTCCTGGGCTGGTGGCTGAAGAACTCAGGCCGGCCACCTGATGGACTGAGCCGCTGGGTTGGGTGGCCAATTTTCCCTGGCAGGCCACCCGACTCATTACATCTGGCTGTCCGGCTGGCCTGGGACTTTGGTAGGCCACCTGATTGGTCTCATTCTGCCATTTGCTGGGCCTGGGACTCTGGTCGGCCCCCTGAACTTTAGAGCTCCATGGGCCGGGGGCCTTAATTCTTTGTCTGCTGGTGTGGGCCCTGAGAGGGGTTGTTTTGTTCCCTCCTAGCCTGTTCCCCCCACCCCCCGCCCTGGCTAGATCGTTGTAGTTCCTTGGTGGGGGGGGCAAGTTTTTCTTTTTCTGTTGATGTTACCCTGGGGTGTCTGGATCCACCCTGGGGGGGGGGGGGGGGCGCTGTGTCATGAATTGAGTTTGGATTTTCCCACAAACTCAGCTTCATGACTTTCCTCTGTATTCATATTTTTCTGCCATGTTGTTTTATGTTGTGAGTCTGCCTTCCGTTTTCCCTGTTTTTGCTCAGTTTGTTTTTGCCATGTCTTTTATTTGTAATTTATTTCTAGTCGGTTTCTGAGTTTGTTTATTTCTGATATTGGTTCTTTGGGCTGGCAGCTGATAGGCAGCATTCCAGGTCTGCAATTTGCGGGGGCGTTGCCTGTCATGCTGCCAGTCCAACTACTCCCCTCTCATTATCATCAGGTAATTCCAATATTAATTGTTGTTCCCTTCTCCTGCTCAGGTTGACCCACACACCTGTGATCACTTGTCTTGTCATCACCCCACTCACTATTTAAGCACTGTCAGTTCTGGTTATTGTTGCCACTACTTCGTATGTCTTTGAATCAGTGTCCTTCCATTGAGTGTTCCTCGGGACATTAATCCTTTACCTGCCTGCCTCGTCTCCTCCTGAGCAGACTGCTCAGGAGCACTTCTTCCTCTAAGTTTTCTTGTGTTTGCATTTTGAGTTTTGCACTTTTGGAGTTTAGTTTCTTGTCACAATAAATGTCGCAAAATATCATTCAGCGTGTGGGTTCGTCTCTGTCTCTGTTCGGCGACCTGTTCAGCTGCACTGCTCTCTTGTACCCGATGTTGGTTGCTGTTGTGGTGGCATGCCATTCACGCCGGCAGCAGAACGGATGCACTCTGGATTGGCGTTGTTCTGCTGGGTCCTGCTTGGCCACGGACTCTCTCTCCTGCAGCACTGCGGCGGCTTCCTGAGGCTTATGCTGGGCGAGGATCTGAGACGAGTCTGATTTACGCCCTCTCTCTCCTGGTGCTGGTTGTGGTTGCGGCGGTGTGTTGCTCTCGCTGGCAACAGGATGTATACCGTGTTGTCATCGTTCACCAGGGTCCTGTTTAGTCACAAACTCTCTCCTGCAGCGCTACAGTGGCTTCCTGAAGCTTATGCCGGGCGAGGATCAGAGACAAGTCTGGTTTATGCTCTTTCTCCGTGTTCTGTTCTCCGTGCGGTGTCAAGCTTGGAGCGGCTGTACCCACTTTCGGGTGTGATGTGTTCTGGTCATCAGTGGTCAGACAGAGTCCCTGGTTGTCATGAATGGTAAAGCCTAATATTATAAAAAAGGTTGCACCCCAGGATGTTGTCTCCGTGTGTGGCTACCTGGAAGGTGAACGCTGCGAGGACTCTGGACCCGTAGCGAACCATCAGCCTTATGGTTCCTATGAGGCTGATACGAGTGTGTCCATAACCATAAAGCTCAGCCGTGTTTTTCCCTATTAGATGACAAGGGAAAAATCTCTTCACTGTGATCCAGTTCATCATCAGTCTCGTAGCGACGGTGTCCAATAGTAGTGGCAGGCCGACGTTGTCGAGCCTCACCATGCACCACTTGTACGCTGTTCTGCTGGATGGATGGATGGTAGTTGTTAGCAGTTGTTCAACTGAATTGGGTGGCGAGCTTGTTAACCGTGTTGAGCAGCACACTTTGGCAAAATGATTAGGCTTGCAGCAGCGTTAGCATCGCTGCCCCTTGGGTGGGCAGGAGCGCGCTCACGTTCGGTACGTTGGGGAACCACAGTTAGTGCACAATTGGTGTCCCATGATGTTCCGTTGTCCTGTGGTGTTCACCTCTGCATCCTTCGAGAAGGTTGCGGTGTAACCAGATTCTTCTGCCGGGGTAACTGCTTGTGCTTGGTGGGTCCATTGTTGTGGCTCACGTAGTTGTGATGTTAGCATGTCAGAGGCCTTCAGCGGGAATGCTAACTCCACTGCCTTCGCCAGCAGCAGGTCGTCCGGTGCCATCAACAGCTTTGCCCACAGCCGCGGGTTGCTGGTGTGCTCCGCAAGCTGGTTCTGCACCATTTCGTCCTCTAGTTGCCCAGACCTGCACGTGCTCGCCAGACAGTGGAGGTCCATGATGCACTGCTGGGTCATCTCTCCCACTCTCTGTGGGTACTGGCGAAACCTGATTCTTCGGACCTTACTCATATCTGCGAAACGTGGCAGCTTAGTCTTCATTATGCTTGGTGTTGCATGGGTCATCCTCATCGCCATTGTTGTGTCTGTGAATAAGGGACAGTGGAAATGATGGCTGTGCTGAACGGTGCCTTTTATTAGAGAAGCTGGTAGCACGTGGAGCATGTAACATGAGCTAGCAAGCTAGCCATACAGGGATACAGGTTGGTGTGGTGTGTTACTAGAGGCGGCGCACCAAAAGACCTGGGCTGCCACCATCAGTCTCTTATTATAGGCACGGCGTGATGACGTCACCCGTACCTGCGCCATCATGTCCGTGCTGTGTATTGGTGTTATCACATTATATAACAGTGACTAGGAGGGACAAGATTAGAAATGGGTATATCAGAAGGACAGCTCAGGTTGAGCAGTTTGGAGACAAAGTAAGAGAGTCAAGGCTGAGATGGTTTGGACATGCACAGGGGAGGGATAGTGGATATATTGGACAAAGGATATTGAAGATGTAGCTGCTAGGCAGGAGGAAAAGAGGAAGACCACGGAGAAGATTCATGGATGTAGTGAAGGAGGGCATGGAGTGGGTTGACGTTATAGAGGAAGATGCAAGGGATAGGGTGAGATGGAGGCAGATGAGCGGCTGTGGTGACCCCTAAAGGGAGCAGCCAAAAGAAGAAGAAATAAATTAACTTGATGATATTCTAATTTATTAAGATGTACCTGTATTTTTCTTATATGTTTGTGTTGAGTTTGCACTCTTTTGCCTCCATCAAGTTAAAAACAATTCATTTTTGATTTACTGTAGGAGCATCCTATTGGTTAGCTGCTCTAGATGGTTTTGCCAGTATTCATTACTGACTGAATACTAGATTTAAAAATGTGCATGAATCAGAACAACACTTTGCTCTTAAGCAAGGGGCTCTAGAGATTAAGAATTAAGAATGGCATTCGACCAAGAATGGAGAAATTTTCACTCTTGCAGCAGCGTCTAGGACAGGACAGAAAAATACCAAAATTCTATGAGTTATATGCTGTATATACAATAACTGTATTAAAATACAAGGACATAAATATGCAAATGTGCAAAGATAGGAACACAAAACACAAAATGTATTTTATCATAACTATACAAAATGCACAAATATAATGATGATAATGATGATAGTTATTGTATTTGCCTTCATGAATAGTGTGTATATCTTTTTTTTAGTGACATGTACTCACTGAATCAGTATACATATATACACACCTTCCACCCTTTTCAATATTTTATATATAACAAGAAGATGGAGACATGTACTTGGATCACAGCAGCCAGCAAGGGGAAGATTCCAGCGGAGGATAATTGGCCTTAAGCCATTCCTCTGGCCCGCTGCTCTCTGAATAATGCATGGTCTTTTTAATGAAGCCCTCTTTTTGTTGTCTTTTTTTTTTCAACTTTTCTAGGATGTAGGGTAAAATTAGCATACTCCTGTGTCTGCATCTTAATGAAGGTTTTGGCTACTAAGGCTCGGCTGTGCTGAGAGCAGTGCCCATGCTGACTGATCTTAGCCTAAAGGTAAGACAAGGATTGGCGTAACAGGAATTCAACCACCCTGCCAGTTGATGTCGACAGTGGTGCATCTTTGAAGTACCTTAACAGTAAGGACAGAGAGCTTTTAATGTTGTAGACAGTGTAACAGTTATTGAAATTTGGGTGGCAGTAGTTAGAATTACACCAATAGGAAGAAAATATAAACATCCTTTTGTTCCAAGTGCTTTCTTATTTGTATGTTTTTACAACGGTCCTTTCTTTCTTTGTAAATCTCTGTAGAGTACTGAATGTCAATCTTTGAATGTCTACACGTGAAAATCTTCACATGAGGCTTACAGTAAGACCTTTTATTGTAGCCCAGACCGACAAGTGCTTTTTTTCAGATATAGTGTAGTTTAAAGAGTTCGAGCCTTTCCTTGAGTGGGGCTGGAGAGCATTCCTCGATCACTGGGGCATGTACAACACTTCCCTAATCCTACTGTAGACCGCTTTCATCTTCAGGCTAATGCTTTGTGAAGCACTGAGCTGTGATCAGGCTCAACCCTGTAGAAATTGTGGTGCTGAGCAGGTCAAAGGGCATTGTGTAGAGAGGAAAAAATGAATAAAGGAGTTGAAATTCTTGCTTTGGTAATCATACAGTGGTTGTTGATTATGTGAATCAGGACAACAGAGGCCTCATAATGTATGTGGAAATTGATTTGTGAGTCATGAAATTGTATTTTTTTTCTTGTTTTTCCACAGTGCAACTGATTTTTAGGAGAAAAATGACAAATTACATTCTCTCCACAAACAGTATTTGGCAACTGATTTGTTGGTGTTTACTGTAGACTTATACACAGCAGCTGAGTGATTTTTACAACATCTGTCTTGATTTGTCCAGGCCATCAAGTCACCTTGGAAATAAAACTTGCTTCTTGGCATTTCTTTATCATCTGATTTATCGCAAGCTGAGAGGAGTGGCAAGTCAAGACACTCATGGATGACAACAACAATGCTGGGCTAACAAACCTCACTTGGCTCCTATTCTGTTTTCTCCAAACAGAGTTGCCTGGATAATTAACCTGTACATTAACTTCCCAGCTGATAGGAAACGGCATGTGGATATGAGCTCAGTGAGTCATGGAGATTGATCCTGAATGTGATGGGATGGCAGAGGGAGGAAGCCTCGCTGTTTGGCAGATGCTGCCATACCTTTCAATTCTCACATTCTGTTCAGTCTACCAGGTTCAGAGAGAGTCTCATTTCCTAGTTTGGCTCAGGAAGGAGTCTGGCACAGGAACAGAATAAGTGAAGTTACAAGATGCTGCCTTGCAGGGACTGTGTAGCAGCAAACTTTCTGACAGCTTGAGCAACTGACTGCTTCTCTGTGATGGACTAAAGTCATGGCTGGATTCTTGTTCATGCCGACAGCATGCACAATTATCATATTTATTAAACAGTTTTTGTTATTTTGACTGTGCAACAAAATGATGGCAAGTTTGTGTAATAATGTGTATAATTTCAAAATATGCTTATCGTGAAGTATGAAATATATTTTTATAGGAAGAAACTGTTATAATTATTTACGTTTTGCTGATGGGATGCTATTGTTCCTCTCAGCAAATTGCTTAGGGTTTTACAATACAAAAAAATATATCCTAAAGGTCCCATATAGTGCAGAATGGTGTTTTTGTTGATTTTACCCTTAAAAAATATGGCCTTATGTTTAATGTATAGTGTTGAAATATGAAACCACTCGCCTCACAAAGAAATACACACTGCCTTTATTTACTTAGTCTTCAACAAAATGAGCAGATTGCATTTCCTGGGTTTTATGATGTCACAAATCAACAAGACCTGCCTCCAGTTTCCCCAAACAAGCAAAAGAAATGCCCCCATCCATCTCATCAACATTAAAACTAGCTTTTTCAGACTGTTGAAGTTATTTTGTTTTAAAACATATAAAACTGATGATCAGGCGAGCGTGCTCCCCCTCCCCTCCTGTTCCTGTTATCCCGGCTCCGGAAGATTAGACACACCTGCGTGATTACACACCTGCTTCATCTGATGAGCCAGCATATTTAAGATAAAGCATGTGGAGAGCTCATTGCTGGATCGTCTGGGTTTGCAGCCACGCTTTAAGTCTAGCTTTTGTCTCGTTGTTATAGAGTACCTGTGCACTTACCTTGTATTTCCTGCTCCTCAGGTTGTTGCCACCCGCAGGTGTGTCTCCGGAGCTGATCACACTCGCCTGACCAGGAAGATCCAGGATGTCCACCCGGGTCTCTGCCTTCCCCCCATCCCTTGGTCCTCGCAGGAGTTCCCTGCTGGACTCTGCTGCTCTAATAGTAAGTGTTCTTTCCCGCATTATTCTCCCTTTGGAGAATCTGTCCCTAATTACCTTTGTCTGATCTCTCCTCGTAGGCTACGTGCGCTCCAGGGGGCATCTGTCTTGTCAGAAATTTAAGGTGGCGTTTTTGTGTTTCGTTTTCTTTAGTTTATGTACTTTTATTTTCTGTTGTGTTTTCAATAAACTTGTGCAACTTTTTATCCAAGTCTGAGTGATCGTTCTGGCAGCTCTGCAATTGAGTCCTGTTCTGAATCATGACAGAACGATCCAGCCAGGATCAAGGCTCAGCGAGCGCTCGGCCAAGCGATCAGTCAGCACTCTGGCACTTAGAGGCCACGGAACACCGGGTCATCTTTCTTTTTGAGCAGTTAGAGGCCATAACCCGGCAATTGGCCAACATCTCCAAGCACCTGGATTGGCTTCCTGGTGCGACTTCTCCCCCTGCACCTGCTGCTCCGGCAGTGTCTGCTGTCTGCAGGAACATCTCAGTTCCTTCGCCTGCCCTCTATGGGGGAGAGGTAGGAGGGTGCAGAGGGTTCCTGCTCCACTACTGACTTTATTTTCAGCAGGTGGAAGGGGAGTATATGGATGATGCGGCCAAAATCCATTTCATGACCTTGTTGCTGCGAGACTGGGCGCTTAAGTGTTCACAGTCCGTCTTGAGTAGCCCGGATGGACCCCTATACACATACCAGCAGTTTGTACGGGAAGTCTCTGAGGCATTCAACCATTCGGAGAGTGAGGGAAACATAGCCAGTTGATGGGACTTCGGCAGGGAGGCCGGTCAGTAGCCAACTTCTCCGTCGACTTCCGGGTCGCTGTGGCTGACTCCAGATGGAATGACGTTACTCTACACAGCGCCTTTCTCTGGGGCCTGGATATGCACCTACACGACGAGCTGACTATCCGCGCTTCTCCCTCCTCTCTGGATGAGATGATTGTGAAGGCAGTGGCCCTTGATAATCAGTTTAGGGAGTGTACGAGGGAGCAGGTGGCCGCTGCTTTCTCGTTTGCTCCATGGCCGGTCCATCCGACCTCTGATGCTGTCCTGCCGGCGTTGTTACCGGAGCCGATAGACCTTGGGAGGGTCCATCTGACTCTGAGGGAGCGCCGGCGTCACAAGAGGGCAGGGGAGTGCATTTATTGTGGGGTCCCTGGCCGTGCAATATCGGAATGTCCAATTCGGCCCGGGAGGCATGGCCCGTCAGTCACTGTGGGGGGGCTGGGGGGAAGGCCTTCATCAAATTCCACTAATTGTTTTGAACTCCCGGTCCTTGTCCAGTTACCGGGGGCCGAGTTCAAAACCTCCGCTCTGATTGATTTAGGAGTGGAGCAAAATTTCATCCAACAGGCATGGTGCGTAAATTACAAATACCCACCAGGAATGTTCCGACACCTTTGTCGGTCTCGACGATTTCGGGCAGCACCATCGCAGCGATTACCGAACAGACTGAGCCCATTTCGGTCATTCTGTCTGGTAATCACCGCAAGACTATTCAGTTTTATGTCCTGCCCCAGTCTAACACCACCATGATTCTGGGGTATCCATGGCTCCGCATCCATAACCCCATTATAAACTGGAGTCAGGGCTCCATTTCGTCCTCAAGGCCTTTCTGTCTCTTGTCTTGTCTCCGTTCGGCTGCATGTTCACCTTCTCTCCCGATCTTCTCCCCTGTGGCTGAGCCGGTGGATCTCAGCTCCATGCCCGAGGTTTATCATGACTTAGGAGAGGTCTTTAGCAAATCTAGGGCCCTATCTTTACCACCTCATTGGGGCTACGACTGTGCTATCGACCGCCTCCCAGGAGTGCAGCTGCCATCCAGCCAGCTCTACAGTTTATCTGGGCCGGAGAGGGAGGTGATGGAGACCTACATTAAAGACTCCCTTGGTGCCGGCATAATTCGACCGTCATCCGCCCCTCTCGGCGTGGGGTTCTTTTTTGTAGGGAAGAAGGACGGGTCTCTGTTGCTGTGCATTGATTACTGTGAGCTTAACGCGATCACCCGGAAGGATAAGCATCAGCAGCCCCTTATTAATTCAGCATTTGAGTTATTTCAACGGGCACTTTTTTTTACCAAACTCGACCTCCGTAATGCATATCATTTAGTCTGCATTCATGAGGGGGACGAGTGGAAGACGGCATTTAAAACACAACTGGGCCATTTTGAATATTTGGTCATGCTGTTTGGGCTGACCAACGGCCCAGCCGTCTTCCAGCAGTTAATTAATGACGTTCTATGAGATATGGTGAACCAGTTTGTGTTTATTTGGACGATATTTTGATTCTGTTCTCGCACCCTGGAGGAGCACATAGTCGATGTTCAGTCCATCATGCAGCAGGTGCTGGAGAACCAGCTTTTTGTGAAGGCTGAGAAGTGCAGATTTTCCACTCGCTCTACTTCGTTTTTGGGGTTCATCATCACCGAGGGCACGGTAAAGACCGATCCTGCGAAAATCAAGGCGGTAGTAGACTGGCCGACCCCTCAGTCTAGGAAGGACCTCCAATGCTTCCTGGGCTTCGCCAACTTCTACCGCCGATTTATCCGAGACTACAGTAAGGTGGCACAACCGCTTACGCAGTTAAGTTAAGATAAGATAAGATAAGATAAGCCTTTATTAGTCACACAATGGGGAAATTCCAGGATTGCAACAGCACAGGGATAGCAACACTCAGAGCAATAATTAAGAAGATACGAAAAATATAAATAAGAGCAGTGGATATACATACGTACACATAAATATATAAATATATATACAAAGTGCGGAGCATTGTACCAAGATGGAATAAACAGCATAACCATCTACTTAGTTATCCTACATAGTATGAATATGTACCCATACATATTGTCACCCTCCGTAGCGACTGATATTGTCCTAGTTGTATACTGGAGGGGACCATTTGTGTAAGTCTGTTGCGTCTTTGCATTCAATACTATTAGGTTGTCACGTTTTTTTGCTATCTCTACGAGCAGCCCTGCTTAGGTTATACAGTCTGACAGCCGTAGGTAGGAAGGACCTGCGAAACCTCTCGGTTGCGCACCTAGGATGATGTAGTCTACTACTAAATGAGCTCCTCAGTGAGTTCAGTATGTCCTGCATGGGGTGGGACTTGGACTCCAGCAGAAATGACAGTTGACATCAACCAAAAGTCTGTTCAAGTGGTCCGAGGCCGCTGAACGAGCTTTTGTGACCCTGAAAGACCTATTCACCAATGCGCGCGTTCTGGCGCAGGTGGACCCCACGGCGCAGTTCATGGTCGAGGTGGATGCTTCTGAGTCGGGGGTGGGGTGTTGTCCTCTCCCAGCACTACTCCTCCGACCAGAGGATCCATCTATGCGTGTATTTCTCCTGGTGGTTAACACCAGCCGAGAGGAATTACGCTGTTGGGGACCACAAACTGTTGGCCATTAAGCTGGTGGAGGAATGTAGACACTGGCTGGAGGGAGCTAGTCAACCGGTCATTGTTTGGACCAACCATAAAAATTTGGAATACCTTCGGTCGGCCAGGCGGTTGAATTCTCGGCAGGCTCAGTGGGCCCTGTTCTTTAATAGGTTTAATTTATCCATCTCGTACTGCCCAGGGTCCCGCAACGCCAAGGCTGATGCTCTCTCACGTCAGTTTTCTTCCGACTCCTCTTCCTCCACCTCCTCCTCCGCAGCTGCTGCGTCTCCCCTGGAGACTATTCTTCCCCCCCTCCTGCTTTCTCAGGACACTTCAGTGGGAGATAGCGCTTCATTGGAACCCGTCCTGGAGGGAGGCCCGCTGGCTGTATGTCCCCGCAGCATTACGTGGAGAGGTGATTAAGTGGGGACATATCATTTTTTTTTCCTGTCATTCCGGTATATCCAGGGCCATTGATCTGCTGCGGAGAGTGTTTTGGTGGCCCTCATTCAGGAGGGATGTGCAGGAGTATGTCAAGGCCTGCTACACCTGTTCCATCCATCCATCCATCCATCCATCCATCCATCTTCTACCGCTTTTCCGGAGGTCCAGGTCGCAGAGGCAGCAGTTCAAGCAGAGAAGCCCAGACTTCCCTCTCCCCAGCCACCTGCTCCAGCTCTTCAGAGAGGATACCAAGGCATTCCCAGACCAGCTGGGAGACATAGTCTCTCCACCGAGTCCTGGGTCTGCCCCGGGGTCTCCTCCCAGTGGGACGTGCCCGAAACACCTCAAGTGGGAGGCGTTCAGGAGGCATCCTAATCAGATGCCCATACCACCTCAACTGACTCCTTTCAATGTGGAGGAGCAGCGGTTCTACTCTGAGCCTCTCCCGGATGACTGAGCTCCTCACCCTATCTCTGAGGGTGAGTCCAGCAATCCTACGGAGAAAGCTCATTTCAGCCGCTTGTATCCGCAATCTCGTTCTTTCGGTCATTACCCAAAGCTCATGACCATAGGTGAGGGTAGGAACGTAGATTGACTGGTAAATCGACAGCTTTGCCTTAGAACTCAGCTCCCTCTTCACCACAACGGACCGGTACAACGTCCACATCACTGCAGATGCTGCTCCTCTACCACACCTGTTCCGCCAATAAAACTGACTCTTCCCCCCCTGCGGGTCTCCTCCATCCTTTCCCGGTGCCGGGTCACCTGTGCTCACACATGGCTCTGGACTTCGTTGTGGGTCTCCCTCCAAAGGGAACGTAGTTATCCTGATGATAGTCGACTGCTTCTCCAAGGCCATCCACCTGATTCCTCTCCACAAGTTACCATCTGCCACAGAGATGGCTGACCTGCTGATGCAGCACGTCATTTGGTTGCATGGTATTCCCATGGACATCGTCTCGGACCGGGGGCCCCAATTCACATCCCAGGTGTGGAAGGCATTCTGCCGCTTCTTGGGTTCGACTGCCAGTTTGACATCAGGTTGTGGTGTGGTGTGTGGTATGTGGTGTCCTGCAAACGATGTGGGCTACATAGACAATTGGAACTCATTTTGGGGAAAACCTGGTCGTATTAGATGAGACGGTGTCCATCCCACTTTGGGTGGTGCATCTGATTTATCTAACAATCTGGCATCATTTTAATCCAAATTTCCAAAACCTTGACAACTCAGAGTTGGGACCAGGAATCAGAGTCGCAGTATTACACGCTTCTCTGCAGCTCCTCTTCATCCGCCACCCCTCAACTTAGCCCCCGTCTTCTCCATCAGAGAATCATTGTCTGCTCCCTCCAAAGTAAAAAAATATATAATGTATAAGCATCCCAAAGTGATTAAACGAAAAGTTGTTAAAACTCAAATTAAACATGAAGCCTCTAAATTTAATGATTTGGCCTCTGTTCCTCCTCATAATTTAAAAATTAAATGTGGTTTGCTAAATATTAGGTCTCTAACTCCCAAGTCTCTGCTAGTCCATGATCTGTTAATTGATCATCAGATTGATTTAATATCCCTAACAGAGACTTGGTTAGGGCAAGAGGATTATGTTGGTTTGAATGAATCAACTCCCTCTGGCTATTTAAACTTTCAAAATCCCAGAAGTTCTCGTTGTGGAGGAGGAGTAGCAACAATTTACCATTCCAAATGACTAGTTAATGTAAAGCAAAAAACACGTTATAATTCCTTTGAGGACTTGGTCCTCAGTATTGGGTATTTTAGCAATTTTAGGTTAAACTCAATTTTCTTTGCCATAGTTTATCATCCTCCCTCAGCCTACTCAGAGTTTTTATCCGAATTTGCCAAATTCTTAGCTGATTTAGTGCTGAAATCATATTGAATAACTATAGCAAGGGACTTTAATATACATGTAGATGTAGATAGTGATTGCCTTAATGTGGCATTTAATTCAATATTAGACTCGATGGGGTTTTCTCAGAAAGTAGGAAATTCTACCCATCATCTCCACCACACGTTGGACCTTGTTCTGACATATGGCATAGAAATAGAAAATCTGGTAGTGTCTCCTCATAACCCTATACTGTCAGACCATTGTCTTTTAACCTTTGGTTTTACTATTTCTAACTATTTGCCTCCTAAAGAAAAATATTACTGCAGTAGATGCCTCTCAGATGATGTTACCAAATTTATGCAGATTGTTTCCTCTATGCCATGTGTCAACACAACTGAAATTAACTATAGAGAGCTTGCTCCTTCTGTAATTGATAGCATGGTAGATAGTGTTACAGTTTTTCTGCATCAGACTCTAGACACGTTGGCCCCCTTTAAAAAAGAAAAAGTCTAATCTAGAGA
This sequence comes from Pholidichthys leucotaenia, assembly GCA_020510985.1. NCBI lineage: Eukaryota > Metazoa > Chordata > Actinopteri > Cichliformes > Pholidichthyidae > Pholidichthys > Pholidichthys leucotaenia. Next base: position 140,144,777 of record CM035842.1, on the reverse strand, counting down.
TTTCTAACTCCTTGGTTCAACACAGAAACTCATAGCTTTAAACAGAAGACTTGTCAATTAGAAAGAAAATGGTGTTCCACTAATTTAGATGAAATCTATTTAGCTTGGAGAAATCATCTTTTAATTTATAAAAAAAATCTCTTAGAAAAGCTAGAACAAGTTATTATTCTGCATTAATAGAAGAGAACAAGAATAATCCCAGGTTTCTTTTCAGCGCTGTAGCCAGGCTGACAAAGAGTCAGGACTCTGTCAATCCTAGCATTCCCGGCTTAGAGCTTACTAGTCAGGACTTTATGAACTTTTTCAATAATAAAATTTCATCTATCAGATATAAAATCAGTGAGATTCTTCCTACTGTTAACTTAAATACAGTAACTACTACAACTCCTTCAACTGATATCTGTTTGGATAAGTTTACTCCAATTGACCTTTTAGGGTTAGATAAAATAATTTCCTCATCCAAGCCTTCAACTTGTCTTTTAGACCCTATTCCTACCAGGTTATTTAAAGAAGTCTTCCCATTTATTGGTAGCTCTATTCTTAAAATAATCAATTCTTCATTAACATTAGGCCATGTACCGCAGGCTTTTAAAACTGCTGTAATTAAACCCTTGCTCAAAAAGCCAACGCTGGATCCAGGAGTTTTAGTTAACTATAGACCAATCTCTAATCTCCCTTTCATTTCAAAAATCTTAGAAAGAGTCGTTGCTACGCAATTATTTGACCACTTGCAGGGAGATGGTTTATTTGAAGAGTTTCAGTCTGGGTTTAGAATCCATCATAGTACTGAAACAGCCTTAGTAAAGGTCACTAATGACCTCCTTATCGCATCTGATAATGGATTTGTTTCTGTACTTGTCCTTTTAGACCTTAGTGCAGCTTTTGATACTATCAATCATAATATTCTACTTGATAGATTAGAACACTATGTTGGACTCAATGGAAGTTTGTTGCAGTGGTTTAGATCTTATTTATCTGATAGGTTCCAGTTTGTTCATGTCAATAATGAGTTTTCTTCCAACTCAATGCTCAGTCATGGAGTTCCACAGGGATCTGTGCTAGGTCCTACTCTTTTTAGTTTATATATGCTTCCGTTAGGCAACATTATTAGAAAGCACTGTATACATTTTCATTGTTATGCAGATGACGCACAATTCTACCTGTCAATGAAGCCAGATGATAGTAATCAATTAGCCAAGTTGGAAGCCTGTCTTAAGGAAATCAAAGCTTGGATGACTTGTAATTTCCTGCTATTAAATTCAGATAAGACTGAAGTCATTGTAGTTGGTCCAAAGAACCTTAGAAATACCTTTCCAAATCAAACTCTTAGTTTGGATGCAGTTCCTCTTTCTCTTAATAGTTCTGTGAGGAACCTTGGAGTTATTTTTGATCAAGATCTGTTTTTCAATTCACATATTAAATTTGTTTCTAAGACTGCCTTCTGTCATTTGTGTAATATTGCCAAGATTAGGAGCATCTTGTCTCAGTGATGCTGAGAAACTGATCCACACTTTTGTTAGCTCTAGATTAGATTATTGTAACTCTTTATTATCAGGTTGTCCTAAATCATCTTTAAAAAGTCTTTAGTTGATCGAAAATGCTGCAGCAAGAGTTTTAACAGGTACTAGAAAGAGAGATCATATCTCTCCGGTTCTGGCCTCCCTTCATTGGCTTCCCATAGAGTTTAGAATAAAGTTTAAAATCCTTCTTCTCACTTACAAAGTTCTAAACAATCAGGCCCCTTTTTATTTAAAATATCTGATACTACCCTATTATCCTAACAAAGCACTACGCTCCCAAAATGCAGGATTACTTGTAATACCTAGAATCTCCAAAAGTACAATGGGAGGCAGAGCCTTCAGTTATCAAGCTCCTCTCCTGTGGAACCAGCTGCCAATCTGGATTCGGGAGTCAGACTCAATCTCTGTTTTTAAGAATCGGGTTAAAACCTTCCTTTTTGATATAGCCTACAATTAGGGAGGGATCATTGTCTCTAAACCTTCCCTTAGTTATGCTGCTAATAGGTTTAAACAGCTGGGGGACCTCCAATAATGCACTGGGCTTCACTCCTTTCTTCACTCTCAATGAAATATTTTTGCTGGTCATTAACATATGTTTGTTCTCTCCCATAGATTGAGTCCCCATCGTGCTGTTTGCTCTCTACTTGTCTGTTCTTTTCGTCTTCTCTACCCCCTCACCCCCCAGCCAGTCGCAGCAGATGACTGCCCCTCCCTGAGTCTGGTTCTGCTGGATGTTTCTTCCTGTTAAAAGGGAGTTTTTCCTCTCCACCGTCGCCAAGCGCTTGCTCACAGGGGATCGCCTGATTGCTGGGGTCTTTCTGCAATTGTGGGGGTTTCCCCTACAGTCGAAAGCGCTAAGAGATGACTGTTGTTGTGAAATGGTGCTATATAAATAAAGTTGAATTGAATCAGGTTACCATCCTCAAAGCAACGGTTAGGCTGAGTGTGCTAATGAGTCTCTGGAGGCCACCTTAAGGTGTGTAGCATCTGTGAACCCGACCACCTGGAGCTCCCATTTGACCTGGGTGGAATATGCCCACAACTCGGCAATCTCCTTCTCCACTGGATTCACACCATTTTAAGCATTGATGGGTTACACACCATCTTTGCTTTCCATGACGTAGAGGGGTCTCGCCGTCCCATCCCTGGAGGCCCATGCGCGCCTGTGCCGCCGTCTGTGGAGGGCCACAAGAGCTGCCCTCCTTTGCTCTGCGGAGGGCAATAAACAGTATGCCAACCGCAGACGGGTGCTGACAGAGGGTCTGGCTGTCCATTGACCAGATCCTGCTGAAATCAGAGTCCCGGAAACTGTTCCCCCGCTATCTGGGCCCGTATACCATCAAGCGGTTGATCAGTAATGTCACTGTTCGGTTGGACTTTGCTGCCCTCTATGCTTATCCATCCAACTTTCCACGTCTTCAAGATCAAGCCCCTCTCTGCCAGTCCCCTATGCCCTCCTCCGGATCCCCCATCGCCCCCGCTTCCCCGGATCATCGACGGCCAGACCATGTATACAGTGGAGACGATCCTAGATGTGCGTCGTCGGGGGCGGGGGTGCCAATGCCTCATTAATTGGAAAGGATATGGTCCGGAGGAGAGGTCATGGATCCTGGGGTTGTACATCCTTGACAAGCGCATGATACGGGCATTCCACCGGACCCATCGACACAAGCCCAGTGGGATGCCAGACGGTGTCCCTTGACGGGGGCGCACTGTGACGATTAGGCGAGCGTGCTCCCCCTCCCTTCCTGTTCCTGTTATCCCGGCTCCAGAAGATTAGACACACCTGTGTGATTACACACCTGCTGCATCTGATGAGCCAGCGTATATAAGATCTAGCGTGTAGAGAGCTCATCGTTGGATCATCTGGGTTTGCAGCCACGCTTTAATTCTTGCTTTTGTCTCATTGTTATAGAGTACCTGTGCACTTACCTTGTGTTTCCTGCTCCTCAGGTCGTTGCCACTCGCAGGTGTGTCTCCGGAGCTGATCACGCTCGCCTGACCAGGAAGATCCAGGACGTCCACCCAGGTCTCTGCCTTCCCTGTCCCCTGGTCCTCGCAGGAGCTCCCTGCTGGACTCTGCTGCTCTAATAGTAAGTGTGCTTTCCCGCATTATTCTCCCTTTGGAGAATCTGTCCCTAATTACCTCTGTCTGATCTCTCCCCGTAGGCTACGTGCGCTCCAGGGGACACCCGTCTTGTCAGAAATTTAAGTTGGCGTTTTTGTGTTTTGTTTTCTTTAGTTTATGTACTTTTTTTTTCTGTTGTGTTTTCAATAAACTTGTGAAACTTTTTATCCAAGTCTGAGTGATCGTTCTGGCAGCTCTGCGTTTGAGGCTAACGGTGTTCTGAATCATGACAAAAACAAAAAATGATTTTGGTCTTTTACACTCTCCCTGCAGTGACCTTTAAAAGTCTTTTTTTGGCCCAACACAAACTTTGTTGTATGTAATTCTTTAAAAATAATCAAAACATGCCAATGAAAATAAGTGAGAAAAAGCAACATAACAATGTAACTTATAACCCACAGCTTTGTTTGATGTTATTATTTTGTATGGATAATCAAATATCTCATCATTAAACTCTTTGATGGTAATTTTGAAAATTTTCAAAAATGAAAAATCAAAAACTTAATATCTATTTTTTTTCTAAATGACTTTTTGAGATCTACCTGCAGTCACTCTGCAGCCCACTAGTGGGCTCAGGTCCACACTTTGGGAACCACAGCCCTAGCCCATTAATTACTTGTATGTAGGAGGTATCCTGTCTTTAGATCTGTAAGGGCACAATAAAACTGTAATGGCCAAAATTGATTTGGGCTTTGTTTTTAACCGTAGAATTTGACATTTTACTATCAAAACCAGAAGTACAGTATAGCCAAAGGTACCAAATTTGTCATGATTTGCTATGGAGTTGAATGGATGTGGTTAGACAGCTGGACACCGACAAAGATGAATGACCTACCCATGCTTTCTTTGCAGAGTAATCCAAGGTTATAAAGAAATAAACATTTGGCTCAAGCGATTGAGCCTTATTATTTGTTTTAAGTTGTGACCACTCTGGGCAGTAGAAGAACATTTGAGAGGTGAGTAAGGTGGGAAAAAAGCACTAAATAAATGTCAGTCTTTTTTCAATTTACTATTTATTTTTCACCGACAGTATTTATACTTTGGTCTGCCTCTTTTGTGGGACCTTCCCTCTTTTCCATGTACGTAGGAGGAAAGCTGAAGACAGCTGGAGTGGCACAGAGATGCTCACACTGAGCACAGCTGGCTTTGGTGACAATAGAGATGACATTGGTAAAGTCAGACACCGCATGAAAAAGTGGAGGTGGGTTGCAGAAGAAGCAGTAAGGTAAACAATTTAAAGAAACTTTAAAAGCAGCAGCGACTGCTGAATGACTGTGGGTGGGCATATAGATGTCCCATTTTCAGGTCATGCTCAATTTGATAAAGCCTCAAAACAACCAGAAAAATCCACACTTAAAAGACAATGTATTCAGTAGCAAAGCAGGAGTCTGGTAAAGCCATCCTCACTCAAAATGTCTAGATTCCAGTCACAATGACTCGTGTGACGATGTTTGCATGTGGTCTCGCAGTGGTCCCCAATATCCGATCCCTGGAACGTTTAAGTTTCCGTGGGAAATTTTGAAATTTCACTTCTTATTTCGTCCAAAAAAATTGCAAATGATTTGCCATTGTTGTGAATGTGTTCTGTAGGTATCCATGCACCCATGCACAATGGCAAATTATTTTCAGTTAAGAAGGGAAATTGTACAATTTCCCACGGAAATCTGAATGTTCCAGGGACCGGAGGTTGGGAACTACTGGACTGAAGAACTGGAGATTATGGCTTGCAAAGTCAGATTGTGATGTGACGCTCTCTTTTTTTTCTTTGCATGACAATGGTTGATGCAGCCAAGATTGTGCTGCTGCTGATTTTCTGAACAGGACCTTTTCCATGTTTGCACACATCTCAGTAATTAGAATATTGTGAAAAATGTAATTTTTTTTCTTTCAGTATGTTTCCAAAAGATAAACTTTCATACATTCAGTATTGCTGACATGCACAGAGAAGTATTTAAAGCCTTGTTGATTTAATTTTGATTATTGTGATTGCTTCTGAAATTAAATTACAAAATCATGACATTCAGCTTTACTAAGGTGCACTAGTAAATGTACAGTTACTCACCCACTGTAACAAGGAGCAGATCTGTCGGAACAAATGACAGCCCCACTAAACCAAGAGTGACTGAAAAGCAATGCAGAGAGCCTAGTCTGTTGTAATGTGAGGTGTGTAATGATTTTCTCTGAGGTTCAGCTATTCTGATTCAAATACTGGAGTACATGCTAATTAGATAGCCTCATCCTACACTGATACACTCTACAACACTACCATAAAACTGTTTCTAACACATCAACAGGCTGCTTAGCATTTAACGTAACACCTTCAAAACACTTACAATGCACATAATCTATGTTAGATTGAACAGGCAACTGTTTGAAGTTTTTAGCTAACAGTTAGCAGTAACCACGCATACAGCAGGAAAATAAGTATTGAACATGTCAACATTTTTCTCATTAAACATATTTCTGATGGAACCATTGACCTGAGATTTTCACCAGATATCAGTAACAACCCAAGTAGTCCATACATACAAAGAAATCATGTCAAGAATCGCCCCTCGGGTCAGGAAGGGAGACCCAGGCGCTGGACTGTGAGTTCGAACAGGTTTATTGAAAACATAAAATACTCAGTGCACAGACAAACAGACAGACTAGGAAGACAGGTGGGATATCAAAGAGAATGAGCAGCACGCCAAAACTTACGTCTGAACACGTGAAGACCGCAGCACCGAATGAGCGGCGGTGCAGGTCTTAAATAGGGCATGGAAACAATGAGCATAACTGATTACAGGTGTGGATCACCAGAGCGAGGAGTAATGGAAATAACTGCCAAGTGTGCAAGACCGCGAACAAAGTTGGCACAGGATGATAAGGCACACTGTCAAAATAAAGGCGCAGTCAGGAAATAGCAAACGGGAACAAAAGGCACGGATGAGGGCTCATGTCAACAGGCAGATAATAATACAGCTGAAACAGAAACAACAACAGGCACACTCAAAACACAGCCAACCTTTAAAGTAAAATAACAACATAGAACTGAGAAAAATATAGAAAAAAAAACAAGAAATCTGAGAGCGTGAGCACGGTGGAACACCGCGCTCCGCCTCATGACAAATCAAGGCCACTGTGTTCACAAAACAAGTTATATTTGATAAAGTGGAAGGACACAGGAAATAAGTTTTGAACACATTTGGTGAAATTCATTTAACATTTAGTAAAAAAGCCTTTGTTGGTAATAACAGCTTCCAGATGAATCCTGTATGGAGAAACTAGGCACAGACATTGCTCAGGAATGATTTTAGCCCATTCTGCCACACAAACTGTCTTCAAATCTTGAAGGTTCAATGGGTGTCTTCTATGATCTCTAATCTTCAGTTCGTTCTATAGATTTTCAGTTGGGTTCAGGTCAGGTGACTGACTGAGCCATTGTAGCAGCTTTATTTTCCTTCTCTGGAGCCATTTGAGTGTTTCCTTGGCTGTGTGTTTGGGATCATTGTCTTGCTGAAATGTCCACCCTAGTCTCATCTTCAGCATCTTGGCAGATGGCAGCAGGTTCTTACCTAGGATGTCTCTGTACATGTGTCCATTCATCTTTCCTTCATTTATATGAAGTCTGCCTGTACTGAGCTGAAAAACACCCCTACACCATGATTGGATGTGCAGTGCCATTTCTCCTCCAAACATGCTGTGTTGTGGCATCCAAAAATGTCAATTTTGGTTTCATCTGACCAGACTACCTTCTCCCAGTAGTTTACTGGCTTGCCCAAATGTTGTGCCGCGAACTTTAAATGGGCTTCAGCATGCTTTTTCTTCAGCAATGGAGTCTTGCGAGATGAGTGGGCATAGAGCCCATGTTGGTTCAGTGCATTACTTATTGTTTTCTTTGAAACAGCAGTATCTGCTAACTTCAGGTCTTTCTAGAGCTCTCCACGAGTGGTCTTTGGCTCTTGGATAGCTCTTCTGATAATTCTTTTGACTTCTCTGTTAGAAATCTTGTGAGGAGCTCCTGATCGTGGCCAGTTTATGGTAAAATGATGTTCTTTTCACTTCTGAATGATGGCTCTAACAGTGCTCACTGGAACATTCAGCAGTTTAGAAATTCGCCTGTAACCAATGTGTGGTGATCCGAGCGCTGATTCCATCCGTGCTCGGGTTACTCAGTATTTTCCCGTTTCTCCCATATTGTTTTGGGTTTGGTTATTAGTGCCTTTCCAGGGCTTTTATTGTGACAGCATCACAGCCGAACTTCTGGCTGCCAAAGCCGAGCCGGCGTCTTGACAGCTGTTCGTTATTTCGTTAATTACATTCCCCTTTCCTGTTTGGTTCCTTTACGTTTGTGTTCAGTATTTAAGGGAGCAGCTGAGGCTCACTCCTCGCTTCAACCTACACACACTCTCGCCTTCGTGTTCCTGGACTGGAGTTCCTAACCCTGACTCCAGTTTTCCCTCTGTATTCGGATTCATCGTTGCTCGTCCCTTGTAAGTGTATGTTTTACAGCATAGGTTTCGTCCTCGCTGCACCTTCTCGTTTGATGTCAGTGTTTATTATTTTGTGTTCTAGTTTATGTATGTGTTTTGCCCCACGTGGCTGTTTATCCTTTTGTCCTTTTTGTTAAATAAACAAGCAAACTTACTACTGACGTCTGGCACCTCATTAATGCTCTGCAAGGGGCATTAATGACAGTAGGTTACACCTAAGACAGGTGCCAGCCTCAGTAAGTTTGTTTTCACTGACTTGAGTTTTTTCCCCTTTTTCGAGTGCCGGTGTATTTTGGGAGATGGCGTCATCGAGAGCTGGTTATTCCTTGGACCTAGGCTACGAGCTGATCATGGCTCTCATGGAGGTTGATGGCCTCCTCTCCAATGATCGTCCATTTGCCATAAACGCACACTGGTACCTGGACCTCGCAGAAGCGGCAATTAAGCGCAGTCCTCGCCTTGCCGATCACGTTGAGGGCAGGAAGAGGATGGCCGAAGTAACAGCGCTTCACCTGAGGAACTCCACCCCTCTAGCCAGCCGCTTTCCCCGTGCCACGTCGCAGTCCCAGCCTCCCGGTCCCGGTTCCGGCTGTTCCGTCAGCTCCGTCAGCTCCACGTACCCGGGCTGCCCCATCTGTTTCTCTCCCCTCTTCAGCGTGCCGTTCAGCTGCTTTGCCCTCAGCGAGTTCCCCTCTGGTTCCACCCGTCACCATCTCTCTGCGAGGTTCCCGTCCGGATCCTGTTCCGGGCCACCGAGGGAACTCCGCCTCCCAGCCAGCTGTTGTTCCTGCATCACGACAGAAGGGAAAGACAGCAGCCTCAGTCTCTGGGTCATCCGTTCCTGCTGTTCTGTCAGCTCCTCGTCCCCGGACTGCCTCGGCTACTCCTCCCTCCTCCTCGGCGCTCTCTTCAGCTGCTGTGAGCCCAGCGAGTCCTGCCCCGACTGCGCCCGTCGCCAATCCTGTGAAAGCGGCTCCTCCTCGTTTTCCCGGGGGGCCGTTCATCACCATCCTTAGGGAAAAGGGGAGAACCAAGCCCGCTGCAGCAGCCACCATCGTTTGCCGGGAGAACAGGCAAGTGTTGTTTCATTCTAAATCTCAGTATGGTGAATTGTCTTGTCTGACTCCTGGGGGTGGCGCTCGGGGCTCACAGTCCTCTGAGCTCCCACCACCTGCTGCAGCCATAAACATTGAACCTGCAACCTCTGTGTCTCCTTCCCTTCTCTCTGAGTGTCCCCCGGTGCCAGGAGTTGACCGTTGGACGAAGGAGGAGCCTGCGGCCCTGGAGAGCCTGGTTCCAGTCCCGCAGCTGCGTCACGGGCAGAGGAGGAGGCTTGACTGCCGTTTGGAGCCTGAGCCGACAATTAAGCGTCCCCGGGTCTCCGTGGAGGAGCAGTCGGCCCCAGCAGGTCACCTATCCCCTGCCACCATGCCGTGCGGGCCTTCGGCGTGGGCTTCAGTGTCAGGGGGTTCTCGGACTGTGAGGACCATCATGCCGGCTGTGGAGCCTGCCGCAGTCAAGTCAGAATCAGGAATGGACCTCCAGATCATTGAGCCTGGATCGTCGGAGTCCTGGACGGCGGTGGAGCCCAAGATCAGGCAAGTGTTCTATTTTGTCTTCCTGCTTTCTGTTTTGGAGCATTCTTGCCTGTCTCTTGGGGAGAAGAGCCGGGTGCAGCCAACTGCTGCATCCAGGCTCGTCTCGCCAGGCTCTACCGCTGCCGGTGATCCTGACCCCTGTTCTCTTGGTCTATCTGAGCCTTCTCCCAGGGTCACCGGAGACGAGTCGGCTCCAGTTGTCACCATCGAGGTTCCGGGTTTGTGTTTGGAGGTCATCCTAGGTGCTGTGCTGGCCCAATTGGGGTCCATTGTAGGTGCTGTGCTGGCCCAGTCGAGGTCCATCATGGGTACTGCGCTGGCCCAATCAGGGTCCATCATGGGTGCTGTGCTGGCCTGGTCCAGGTCCACCGAGGGTGCAGCGCCGGTTCGGTTCGAGGTCGGTGAGGGAGCTGCAGATCCCCTTTCGCCCGATACCGGACTGGTTCCTTGTCTTCCCCTCTATTCTCCTCCACCGGACCCCGCTGAGGTCTCCCTGGTTCGGGTTGGCATCCCTTCGCTGTGCCTTTCAGTAGGGAAGTCGCCTCTGAGCTCCCCCCTCCGGTCCTGGTGGTCTATGGACGCGGGTTGACCACCCGAGAGACTGTTTCGCTGGTTCTGCGTCCTGGGTTGGCCGCCCAAAGACTGCTCTGCTGGTTCGGCGACCTGGTCCGGCTGCCTGAGGTACTGTTTCCCCGGGTCTGTGACTTGGGTAGGCCACCCGAACTGTTCTTTTTTCTTTCCGTTATGTGGAATCTGGATGCAGGTAGACTGCCTGAACTGCCTTTTTTTTCCCCTCTCCGCTTTCTACCTGCTGGCGTCCCTGAAGTTGTTTTTTTTTTCCATGTGTTTTTGAAGGGATGCTCTTTTTTTTAACCTGGATTATAGTGTGGACTACGCCTATATTTTCTGTTTGCATATTCTGTAGCTCTTGAGTATTGAGTATTTTTTTCTAGTGTTTATTTGGTACTTATGTATTTTGAAGTGTACCTGTATTTTGGTTTTCTCTTGTTTTTCTTACCGGGCGGTACGTTACATATATTTTTTTGTTTATTCATTCTATTGCACTTGAATATTTCTCTGGTTGAAGTGTTTATCTAGTTTTGGGTCATTTCTGTGTTTAAGCCATGCCATTTTATGTTTAATCCATGTGGTTGTTCGTTCTTGGTGGGGTTTTTTTCTCCCCTCTTTTGGTATGTGTCTCTGTAGACATTTTTTGGGGGGTTTTGATTCTCTCCCTCCTAACCTGTTTCCCCCTCTGCCCTCCCTGGGTCAGTCCTGGTAGCCTTCTGGTTGGGGGGGGGGGGGGCTCTTTGGATGTTACATTAGACGCCTGGAATGCGCCATTTGAACGGGGGGTACTGTGGTGATCTGAGCGCTGATTCCATCCGCACTCAGGTTACTCAGTATTTTCCCGTTTCTCCCATATTATTTCGGGTTTAGTTATTAGTGCCTTTCCAGGGCTTTTATTGTGACAGCGTCATGGCCGAACTTCTGGCTGTCATAGCCGAGCCGGCGTCGTGACAGCTGTTCGTTATTTTGTTAATTACGTTCCCCTTTCCTGTTTGGTTCCTTTACATTTGTGTTCAGTATTTAAGGGAGCAGCTGAGGCTCACTCCTTGCTGCGACATACACACACTCTCACCTTCGTGTTCCTGGACTGGAGTTCCTAACCCTGACTCCAGTCTTCCCTCTGTATTTGGATTCATCGTTGCTCGTCCCTTGTAAGTGTATGTTTTACAGCATAGGTTCCGTCCTCGCTGCACCTTCACGTTTGATATCAGTGTTTATTATTTTGTGTTCTAGTTTATGTATGTGTTTTGCCCCACGTGGCTGTTTATCCTTTTGTCCTTTTCGTTAAATAAACAAGCAAACTTACTACTGATGTCTGGCGCCTCATTAATGCCCTGCAAGGGGCATTCATGACACAATGACATAATTATGTTTCGCAACAATAAGGTTGTGGCGGTCTAGAGAGAGCCCTTTGCTTCTACCCATCACGAGTTGTTTGTGGTATGACAGTCTGATATTCACAGACCTTTTTAAAGGCTATCAGTCAGGACTTAACCAGATGAAGTTAATTTGCACTGGTGGGGGATGGGATGGCTTCCTAAATTCTGGTGGATTTCAACTAGTTTCTTGGCTTTCTATGCCTCTTACACCTCTTTTTCTTCGTGTGTTCAATACTTATTCCCTGTGCCATTCCACTTTATTAAATATAACTTGTTTTGTGAACACAGTTACCTTGATTTATATGTATGTATAGATTACTTGGGTTGTTAATGATATCTGGTGAAAATCTCAGGTCAATGGCTCCATCAGAAATGTGTTTGAAAAATGTTGGCGTGTTCAATACTTATTTTCCCCACTGTAATACACAGTCATACACAGACAAAATACAACAGCAAGATTAAAAAATATCTTTAACACATGCTCAGAGTTGATTCTTAATCTAGGGGCTGTAGAAGTTCTGAATCTCTGCAAGCATTAATTCCACATATTTCTGTCATTCTTATTAGCTTATCGTCGTCTTTGGATTTAATGCTATACTTATTAGGTAGTTATTCATCTCCTACAGGAGGCTTCTCTGTGTACCCTGCGGTCACAATTTCATCCAGATCGATGAATCATTTGTTAGCATTTACTGCGCTTTTTCCAATCAGTGTTGTGCACGTGTGGAACATGAGCATGTTTAGAAATGGGGTTTGCTCAAACTAAAAAGCAATGAGATTATTTTTATTGTAATTGAGCACTTTATAAATAAAGATGAATTGAACAGAATTCAAAGTCTCTGCAAACAGTTTTTGTCCATGCACTTGCTACTGAGGACATAACCTCTGAACTCTGAATTTATTTTTCTCTTGTAATTCCAATTCCAACACTACTTTCCCAAATCAGTATATTGCTGTTTGTTACTGTGAAGTTGTTGATCATGTCTCACATCTGATGGTGCACACCACTGCACATCTTTAACTGTTGGCACAACAGCTTCATCTGTGCTGGGTGAAAGCCTGTGGGACTCCAGGACAACCCACCACTGGGCACTGGGCTCCAAGTAATGGGCTAGTGGCAGCAGGCACTGGGCACGGGGGAATGAGTTGGGACACAATAGTGGGAGGCTTGTCCAGGCCAAAATCAGGCCAAGTAGTTGCAATCAGTAGTGCATGAGGAGATCTGGCAAAGGCTTTCATCTGCTTTGCCTCTCCTCAGCAGTGAACTGCATTGAACAGCATTGCTACAAGCTACCGTGTGTCCTGTCTCAATTAGCACCGTTTTGCGCTGTCTGTACTCCAGAGGAGCAAGGTCTTGCCTATTTTTTCACTTCTTGCAGAAATGAGTGTTGATGTTTGGGAAAAAAATGTTAAAAGAACATTATGTGAACAATAATTATTGATTATTGCTAAATTTCTTAAAATTAATTATGGAAATGCAGAGTACTCCTATTTTAATCTGTACTGCTAGCAGGAATCCTTCAAATCAGAACCATAATAACCATTAATAGATTTTCTTGTTATTAAATCTTTTGCTATTAAAATCTTACAAACTGATTTTTTTTTTATTACAGAGCCTAAACATTTGTAAAGCACAGATGAAGAAAATATGTATTTTTAAAATCTCCAGTAACATGAAACTTTATCTATATCTAAAACAGGCCTATTCAATTAGCGGCCCATGGGCCACATGCAGCCCAGAAGCAACCTCCAAGTGGCCTGCAGGCCCAGGCCACACCAAGAAAAAAATATGAAGGAATGATGGTCCACAAGCATGCACATGAACAACACGCATGACTGTCATTGGCGTGGAGTTCAGAAGTGCCCCGCCCATGTGACCATTCCAGTCGGCAGGCAGAGTGTCTCGCTAGCATCACTGTTCAAGAGAAGCACGAGCATATTTAAGTACTTTAAACATGGAAAAAAAAAGCAGAAGACGTATGTAAGCAGTGGAGGCATTTATCATGGTTTTAACCCGCTGGTAACGGGAACTTTAATCCATCAACAGCCTTCAGACAAACTAAACACGCCAACATTTGGATTTCAAAATAAGGGAGGTTTTTCCTGCTGTCTGGCTAGTGAGGAGAGTTCTAAAAAACTGTAAATATATAGAAACATTATAACAGAAATAACTGAATCTTTGGTAATTTAAATTAATTTCATTAAATATAATTTTATTAACAATTTTTTCTTTGAAATCAGAGTTAAATTGTTCTGTTCTGGCACTGCAAAATTATGGTCAAAAGTGTAAATTGTATAAGGAAAAAAGTCACATTTTTACCACAATCTTTCAAATTTATAAAAAAAACAAAACAGTAATTTTATTTTAAAAACTAGACAAAAATTAGCCATAAAATAATCCACAAATCTATAATAAAGTCTCAAATGAACAAGAAAAGTCAATTTTACAAGCGGAAATTACAAATTTGAGGAAAATGGTTTCAAATTTAGATAAATTTACAGAGAAAAGTAGAAAACTATAAGAAAATTGTTATAAATTTTGGAGAAAAACCTCAAGCCTTTAAGACTGAAATCATTACTCAGGTTTTAAAGTGGGTGCTTTTTGCTTCTACTAGAACTCTACTAGAAATTTTTGGTTGACTGATATGTGTGTGTAATGGAATGTGTAATTATAAAAAAATGGTTCCTGTTCACACATGTGGTGATTTAAAACAAAACAAACAACAATAGTGGATGTGCAATGTTTGTTAATGTTATCAATCTTTTCTTGGGGGGGTTTGTGCGCTGAAGGGTTTGACAGTTCATTTTTTATTCAGCTAAATGCACTTTGTGATGTGCCAGGGTCAGTTATGACCAGGATGTATTATATTTTATTTCAAAAGAGAAACAGATGTTAATGCTACTAACAGTACATATTGAGTTTTTATGCACTTTATGCACACATATGTGTAAGATGTGACCAAAATGGTTATTTACATAATTTTATTTTTTATTCTATTTATTTAATTGTTGTTCAAGAGGAAAGATATTTTTCCTACTATTTCAAGTTCTGCTCAACCCCAGCACTGTTATTGTGTTTTTATGCACTTTTGATGTGCCTTTGTCATGTGCCAATCGTACATTTAAAACCAAGACAATAAATAAAAAGTGCATATTTTTCGTCATATTGATCTGTGTTGGTTTGAAATTTGTCATATTCAACAGATCACTGAACATGTGTGGCCCAGTTACATGTCTTGATTTTAAAATGTGGCCCAATTGATTTTGTAATTGAATAGTCCTGATCTAAAATGTAAGGTTATGCATGTAAGCACTGTTCCCCTAAAAATGGGAGCTCAGTGCAACATCAGTATGGGACATGCACAAACTGGAGTGGAAACCTCTACTCATGCCTTTTGACTGAAAGTGCCATCACATCAGCACCTTCCATCCCCTGGTGATCTTCACCAAGCCCGGCATGAGGCGGCGCACAGGTACTGTATGTTGCTTTGAGCTCCTCTCCTTAGGGGAACAGTGGTTATATGCATCACTTTACATTCCCTATACTTGGTATTCTCAGTGCAAGTATGGAACATACATTCAAGCCTTGATGAGCAGTCAAAGGAACCAGGACTTGATGACTACCTTAGGGCAGGGAAGTACTGTCATGAACCGAGCCCGTGTTTCCTGTGGGCTCGGTTCTGATCGATCCTGGTGGCTCAGGCAGTGGGTTTATTATGTGGAGCTGTGTTTTGATTTCTTGTTGTTTTCTTGTCCATGCACTGTTTCTGTTCCTGCCTGTAGCTGCCGCTCTGGCCTGTCCGGCCACGCCCCCCTCTTTCTGACAGTCAGCTGTTCGCCCCGGTAATCATCTTTCCTGCGCTCACCCAGGTGTTCCTTATTTGTCACGCCAGCGGCGTCTGTATTAAAGGAGCTCTTCGCTACACAGACACCGCTGGATCATTGTATGTGTTGGATGGTCGTTCTCCGCCGTCAACAATCACGTCAGTAAGGACTGTGTTTATGTGTGCTCATGATTATCGCTGTGACGACTCGGCCTGCCCCCACCCTGTGAGTATCTGTCTGTGCACTGTCCGCTGCTGTATACCTCCAGTGTGTGTGTTGGGCGGCCTCGAGAACTCTTAGTGTATCTGGGCTGTCTTATGTCTTTGTGTTCACTTTTGTATTAATAAATGTGTGTGTGGTGTAACCCAGCATTTAAGTCCTCGTCCTTTCTCCTCCTCCGTGCGCTGTTGGAGAAGCGCACGGAGAGCGCATGACAGAATAATCCAGCCATAAAAGGATTTAGCGGGTTACACCCACACTAATCATTTTCTTTTCATTTTTGGGACTGTCTCATTTCCACTCACCTGCATCCGGGCACGATGACTGAGCTGCTGGAGAGGGAGCTGTGCTCACTTTGTCTGCTGGAGGACATACTCTCGTGGACGCTGGAGTCCGGTTCATCCGAGACAGCTCAATGGGCTTGGAATACGGCGGTGAGAGTGATGTATCGGGATAGTCTGTGGGCCCATCTGGAGGCGACCAAGATTCTCCGGGAGATCTTTGCCGCGCCATGCATGGGGTCGAGTGAGGATCTCCCAGCGCTTGAGCCTCCTGCGGCTACACTGCCGTCGTTCCCAGTTTCTCCGGAGATCATCGGCCTTGATTACTTGCGGCCGGATGGTGTGCTCAGAATCCCGGACTATCTGAGGCCCCAACCAACTGTGAGGAAAAAGAAGCCTTGCTGGAGGAAGCCCCTCTCCTCTTCAGCGGCCGTCATCGCTGCAGTCGCCGAGAGGCCCTCCGAGATTGTCCCGGCCACACCCACCTCCGCGTCATCGGAGCCGGCTCCTCCACAGTCCTTTGAAGGGGTCAGTGACACAGAGAAGGGTTACTGCCAACGGTCTGCAGCTGTCAACATCGGGAACCGGGATGACAGGCAAGTGTTTTTTTTCCATTCCACTTAATTAATTACAAACCTTGTCTGCCTCCCGAGGGAGAGGCCCAGTTTCAGCAGTCCGCTGGGTCCTCTCCTCCGGCTGCAAATATTAATTCACTTTTTCCCCTTTCCGTGTCTCCTCCCATTCTTCCTGAGGGCCAGCTGGCCCAAGGTCAGGGCCATCAGACGGTGGAGGAGACAGTGGCGTCGGATGATCCATTCTCGGAGTCAGCTTGGAGAAGTCCCCCTGCAGCCATGCCGGTGGAATCCCCAGTGTTGGAGCTGCTGCAGGTGGACAACAGGACTGCCAACACCATCTTGCCAGCTGCGGAAGCGTCTGCAGTGGACTGGGAGCCGGAGCTGGACCTCTTGGAGGCCAGGCCCGAGTGTTCATCGCCGGGATCAACGGAGTCCTGGACCGCGGTGGAGCTCGAGCTCAGGCAAGTAATCTCTCTTGTTTTTCTTATGTCAGTTTTAGAGAGATCTTGCCTGGCTCTGGGTGAGGAGAGTCAGGCGCAGCGCACAGCTGCGTCCGAACTTCCTTTGCCAGGCTCCACCGCTGCCGGTGACCCTAACCATCTTTCTTCTCTTGCTTTCCCTGAGCCTTCAACCAGGGTCGCCGGAGAGGGTGTGTCACCGCTGGAAGTCACCGAGGGTCTGGTCCTGCCAAAAGTGGACGTCGCTGCTCCAGCTTCTCCTGCCAGGGTCGTCAGGGCTCCTCCCATCGATTGTCTCCTCAGCCTGGTGCTCCTGCGGGTTGGTCCGCTCACTGTGAGTGCAGCTCTGGCCCTATCGGGGTCCATCGCGGGTGCAGCAGAGCCGGCCCAGTCAGGGGTCACTGTGGAAGCAGCCAGGCTCCCGCTGGAGTCCACTGTGGGTGCAGCGGAGCAGGCCCAGTTGGGGGCCACCGTGGAAGCAGCCAGGCTCCCGCTGGAGTCCACCGTGGGTGCAGTGGAGCTGGCCCAGTCGGGGGCCACCGTGGGCACAGTTTGGCTCCCGCTGGAGTCCACTGTGGGTACAGCGGAGCCGGCCCGGTCAGGGGCTACCATGGGCACAGTTAAGCTCCGGCTGGAGTCCACCGCGTGTGCAGTGGAGCTGGCCCAGTCAGGGGCCACCATGGACACAGTTAGGTTCCTGCTGGAGTCCATCGTAGGTGCAGCGGAGCCGGTCCGGTCGGGGTCCACCGCGGGTGCCACTGAGGAGGCCGTGGAGGTTCCCTCTCCCCGGTCCGGTTGCCCTCCAGTCAGCTTTCCGGTGGGCAGGCCGCCTCCTGCTTCACCTCCTCCATCCTGGTGGCTGAGCAATGCTGGCCGGCTGCCAGAAGAATTGACTACCCGGGTCTGGTGGCCTGTGTTTTCCGGCAGGCCGCTGGATTCCGTCCACCGGAATTTCTGCTGGGCCCTGGGCTCTGGGCGGCCTCCTGAGCCCCATTGCCCGTGGACTTGGGAGGGTTGATTGTGGACCTTGGGTGGGGTATTGTGTTCCCTCCTTTCCTGTTCCCCCTACCTCCCACCCGTGTTCGTGTGTTATTGTTTTGCCTGTGGGATTGGTGGGGGTGTGGGGGGTCCTTATGATGTTACCGTGGGTGTCTGGTATCCACCCCTAGAAGGAGGGACTCTGTCATGAACCGAGCCCGTGTTTTCTGTGGGCTCGGTTCTGATCGATCCTGGTGGCTCAGGCAGTGGGTTTATTATGTGGAGCTGTGTTTTGATTTCTTGTTGATTTCTTGTCCATGCACTGTTTCTGTTCCTGCCTGTAGCTGCCGCTCTGGCCTCTCCGGCCACGCTTCCCTCTTTCTAACAGTCAGTTGGTCGTCCCGGTAATCATCTTTCCCGCACTCACCCAGGTGTTTCTTATTTGTCACGCCAGCGGCGTCTGCATTAAAAGAGCTCTTCGCTACACAGACGCCACTGGATCATTGTACGTGTTGGATGGTCGTTCTCCGCTGTCAACAATCACGTCAGTAAGGACTGTGTTTATGTGTGCTCGTGATTATCGCTGTGACGACTCGGCCTGCCCCTGCTCTGTGAGTATCTGTCTGTGCGCTGTCCACTGCTGTATACCTCCAGTGTGTGTGTTGGGCGGCCTCGAGAACTCTTAGTGTATCCGAGCTGTCTTATGTCTCTGTGTTCACTTTTGTGTTAATAAATGTGTGTGTGATGTAACCCAGCATTTAAGTCCTCGTCCTTTCTCCTCCTCCGTGCGCTGCTGGAGAAGCGCACGGAGAGCACATGACAAGTACAGGCCACAACAGAGTGGGACATAAAGTGGGTGTCACATCTAAATGATAAAACCAGGGAAAAGTATGCAGTGTTGCCCAGCCAGCTGTGGCCAAACATCAGTCATTGACACTCCATGCCCTTTGTAGAGTGTGCCCTGACACCCTGGGGCAGAGGGAGGCCTTTGTTGGTATAGGTGATAGAAATTACCTCAATTATCCTGCAGGAAAAGCTTATCTTGCACAACGGTTTGCCCTTGACCGGGTGAGTGAATCCCCTGGTCCATGTAGGTGTGAAGCATATGGTCTCGCCTCTGCTCCTCTGTTTCAAAGGGAGGTATGTTGAAGGTGAGGAGCTTGAAGGATGTTTAGCAGTAGTTGGGGGAGATGATTTTGGCCAGATAAGGGTGTTCGGATAGAACAGGACCTCAGATCCATCAGGAGAGATCTGGGTCCAGGAAAGGTGCACTAAAAGAGCATGCATGTTAGTTATGCACTTGGTGGAGGCAAGCATCGGCAAGATACCGATCTTATAGGAGAGAAACTTTTAAGACCACAGACTGCAAGAGTTCAAATGGAGGCTTGCTGAAAGCTCCCAGAACCAGAGTGAGGTCCCAAGACAGGACATCAGGTCAAACTGTGGGCCTAAGCCAGTGGATGTCCTGATGGAACCGCATGGCAAGGGGATGAGCACCTTAGATGATGCCATCAACCCCCGGGATTACGTGCTGAAATGGCTGAGAGGTAAACTGCCTATGGAAAAGGAGAGCCCCGTGTCCAATAAAGAATGCAAGAAAAGGAGAGGAGTGGAACAAAGTTTTTTTTTCCTCCAAAAATCAGCTCATACAAAAAACATCTATCCACATATACAAATTAAAAAAGAAAAGTCACAGAGATATGAAAAAAAAAAATATCAAAAGCCTTTCATCTGAGAATGGGCATGGCATTTTTATGTGATTAAGTAATTATTAGCATAGCTGCTAAAACTTCAGAGATTGGGACCATTAGTTAAATTACCTTTTATAAGGAAATGACCAGAAACTGAAATTATTAGCATTACAAATGTTTCTATACTTGATTTAATTAGTGACCTTAACTACTGTCCAGCTGCATATTAAAACCTAATGGCTTTTTCCAATTTCCACCACTATCTATTTTTAATAAGCTTTGTAATAGAAAGGCAGTGAGCAGGACACCTCCGACCGTCAATGCTGTAGGGAGCTCCAACAATGTTAAATTAACTATGTGAAGGCAGCTGCTCTTTGAGCTCCAACACTTTTGTTGTGTGGTGAAAACAATGAATAATTCTCTTTACACCCCATGTGTAGGTGTTGGGAGCAGGGCAACAGGCAGCAGTACAATCCATGGCTCAGATCAAAAGCCCGGCAGAGTTGAAAAAAGAACAAACATATCAAGAGGAAGGGGGAGGCAGTAATACAGGCGAATGTTTGTTTGTGTGTGGAAAAGACCCCCCCCCCCCCCCATCGTACCATAGGGCAGAAACAAGGGGCATGTGTGTTTGTCTGAGTGAAATAGTGAGGATGTTTACATGTGATGAGTGCATCTATCAGAGGTGACATCTCTCTTAGTCTTTCATTGTTGTTCCTGGCGTATGCTACAAAACAAAGTGCTGGTAAAAGATCAGCAGAAGTGCAGATGCATATGACTAGTACCATGTTGTGATGGTGCTTTCCGTAAATGTCTGAGGTCATAATCTGGATGTGCAGAAGAACATAAGCCCCTTTCAAACTACCCCGGCAATCCAAGCAAATCCAGTAAGATCTGGGTTGCCTCTGTTGTTTAAATAGGGTCACCTGGGCTATTTGACCCAGGCTAATTGACCCTGCAAGCAACGTGGGTCATTGCACACCTCACTCCAGATCGGCTGACATTTGAATGGGACAGCCCAGATAAATGTGTAATGAAGTAGATGTCACCTGCAGCAGACAACTGTGTGTGCAACAATTACACAAATATCACAGTGGCTGAGAGTGAAAAGTTTCTATTAAAGATGCTCTCTGGCGGCTCTAAAACCACCTCAAAAATAAATGTGTATTGCCCAGAATAGTACAGTATATTGTGGCTTTTTAACCACAAGAGAAAAAACTTTCAATGCTTTAGAATTGCTTGGAAAGAGCTTTTATTTCCACCACCTACTTAGGTATTCGCGGATCTATGAATATTCTAATTAGCTCCACCCATACTCCCACCCACCAGTAGATGCTGCAAGGCCAGCCCTCCACTGTCCTCTGACCTGAGGACACTGAAGACTACCTCGCTAAATAATAGCTTGTTAAAACATCGGTGTGATTCAGCCGTACATGTACACGCCTCCGATCCCTGCCAAAGCGAGCTGGTTCTCGGCAGTCCCACCTGGGGGCTGATGGGTGCCCGCTGGGCAGCTTGCTGGGGGCTGGCAGTCCGGTGGACTCCGGTCTCGGAGCTGACCGCATGCTGCGCACACCACGGGATTCCGGAATACAATAGCCCCAGTAGTGGAAAACTACTGGTAGTCACGATCGGTTTTGTGCCGTCCCTGGAAAGGAACGCTGACTGTCAGCATGGTCAGTGGTAGGTAGACCGTGAGCTTCCATCCATGGAACCACGTTGGCTCCTCACACTTCCTCTGGGGGAGTGAACTCAAGTGTTTAGCCATGTTCAGTGCTTATGTAGTTAGAAAAGCTTTGTCCAAAGTCGTCTTTTTTTGGGAGGGGGGGGGGGTAGAGCTTAACAGGACATTCACAGCAGAAAAACACAGACTTGGAACTTGTGACTGATTCTGCTCTTGATTTGTCTTGTAAGTCACAAAAAACATATTACAGACATGTTAACAACAGAAAAAGCGTGATTTTTGGTGGAGTGTCACTTTAAGAGCACCGCGTTTCATTCATTCCCCCCAGAGTCTACAGCAGCTGTGATCATCTCTGGCTGCTAAGGCCAACCTGTCCTAGAGCAAAAGCTGTGGGAGACACATCAGTTCGGACCAGGACTGTTTCCCTGTTTCACCTGCACAGACTTTCATGGTGCAATCCTCTGTTATGTGCTCATTCGTGCATCCCAGTTCGCCCAACATTAATATGCACCATGTGATCCTCTGTACTTGTTTATGTGACAGTCCCCTCTGAAAAAAACCCTTCCTGCTTTGTGTGATGCTGGACACAGAATGATACACATAAACACACGGCCTCACCAAATAAGTTCAAGCGCGCGTGCGCGCGCGCACACACACACACACACACTGTGTCACTGCTTGTATGAAAGCTATTCAGTGCTGACGTGAAAAAAAAACGACGGTAATTAGGTAAAATGTAGAGTGCATTTTACATCCCTGTCCGATAAAAAGGAGGACAAAGAGCATCAACTATTGAACTATATTAATCAGTGTACTCCAGTCAACTACTGATCTGTACTGAGTGCCATGGTCTGTGTTTGCTCTGCTCCCTGCCTCTCTCTCCCTCTCATTAGGCTCATCTGCTACAGCCTCGTGCCTCACCTGGGGTTCATCAGGGACTCATTCATCTTCTTCCGCTTAATCCGTTTCGGGTCGCGGGGGGGCTGGAGCCTATCCCAGCATCTTTGGGCGAGAGGCAGGGTACACCCTGGACAGATCGCCAGTCCATCACAGAGAGACAGACAACCATTCACTCTCACAGTCATACCTAAGGGCAATTTAGAATCCCCAGTTTGATGCCAATTAACCTAACTTGCATGTTTTTGGCATGTGGGAGGAAACCGGAGAAATCCCGGAGTAAACCCACGCAGACACGGGGAGAACATGCAAACTCCACACAGATCACTGTTGGTCGGGGGCTGGGATCGAACCCAGGATCCCCCCGGCCAAGGGTGAGTTGCTGTGCTGCTGCAGTGCTAACCACTGCCCCACCGTGCGGCTTTAAATAGGAAGTGCTCCCTTCACTCTGTCTGGTGATGTTGCCCTGCACTCAGCCTGTTTCACTCAGTCTCCCTGCACTGTCGTGCTTTGTGACTCTCTGCCTGTTTCAGACCCCATGCCTGCCTGCCTCCTCTTGGGATTGTCTGCCTGCCTGAGTTTGCCTTTTAGAACCTGGACCCGTGCCTGCCTTTGGACTTTGGATTTGCCTCTTGGATTTGGAACTGGATTGCCTTGGACTGTGCACCTCCCCCTTACACTATGTAAGTCGACTTACTACCGTAATCCTCCTGCTCTCCACTGTCACTCCCCAGCTCAGGCCTGGTCAGCCTGCCACCTTCACCCCTTGGAGAATCTTGCTGCACGTCTTCCCCTTACAGCCTGCTTCTCCAGCTGGAAGGATCATCTTCTGCTCACTCCTGTTGAAGCGTAAGCATAACAGCTCAACTTGTCAATCTCATTACATTGCTGCAGTGGAACTAATCTTCCCTCTGCTCTTGTTCCTCATAGGGTTGCCAGACTCCCTTGTCACTCCTCATCACATCTTCGCACATTAACTAGCACAATAAAGATCATTGTTTACTTGCATTGTCGTTTCCTCCTGAGTCTGCTTTTGGGTCTCATTCCTCCTCCCTGTAACACTGAGTTTGACAGAGTGACAAAAAGACTTATAAAAATGCTGGTGGTGACTGTCATCTATATTGTAATATAGATCAGTATTAGGGCCACTGCATAACCAGCTTCCAGGCAGACTGGCGTGTTCGGTTGTCAGCAATGTGAGGACATGAAACTTGATACACCGGAGAAATGCACTGTTGTCTGCAGGGGATTAGACCCTGGTCTGCTCTTTTTTTTTTTTTTTTTTTTTTACAAAAGCCATCCAGGGTTGCTTAGGTGTTAAATTATGTTAATGGATCTTGTGATTTCAGTTCAGCAATGATAGTTTCAAAGTGACAATAATGTATGAGTTTAGCACATTCCAGTACAAGTCAGAAAACCCTGACTCTCTTGTGAGCCAGTGTTAGCAACGCCTTCTGAAAATGTGGTGTGTGGTAATTTGAGTATAAAAACACGATATAACAAGAGTAACATGCAGAGATTGTAACTGGCTGACCCAAAGAGACTATTAAAAGTGAAGTGCTAATAAATACTACATTTTACACTACTGGTAATGGGTTCCCCCAACTTTACAAGCTGAAAAATCAACTTCCTGGTGGAAAGTTTAGAGGGGAATGCCTTGAAGTCTGGCTTGTGGTGTGAAGAGGAACAAGGGGTTAAAAATTATAGGTAGACATTATATGAACAGACTTATCGAGACTGCATTATGGCAGCATACTGTATGATATTGCAAACGTAATGCTAGATTGGGAGAAACCATGTGTTATGATTCGCCGTGCGCCATTACGCAGCTCACGGAGGAAAGAATTAAAACCCATGTGCAGAAGTAGTTGCGTGCACTTTATTGAACAAACAAATAAAGTTCAGTCCAGCGAACAGTTATGATTATTAAACAGAGGGATGAGATTATAGTCATGGAGGACACCAGGAAAACAGGGATACCTCTCGGATGCTCAACAGCCCGAGGGAGAGGATGCCTAGTACCGCAGAACAGCTGAACGTCACAAGGGGAACGGCAAGCATAAACTTACGGGCTGGAGCGGTCCGAGGCAGTCCATACTGTCCGGTGAGAGCAGGTGAGGCAGGAACAGCCATTAACACCAGGTAACCAACGATAGGCAGGTAGCATTTACTACTTCCAGCGCCACACGAGTTAGGCTGCCTTTTTGCAACAGCAGATCAGTTTCTTCCTATTTCTATTTACTATCTGGCTTCTCTTGGTAATCTTTCTGATCTGGCGACACCTTATCCATCACGGACGAACGGACACACGGATCGCCCAAATGTCTCCTGAGCCGGCAGACGGAGCCACTGTTTTTAGCAGGATACGTTACAGCAGAGACCAGCTGTTAGCACTTAACCGGACCAAGATGCTAGCGCAAGACTTCAACGTACCGGGTGAAATAAGACAGAAACGACGTGGATGCCGTGCTGGAGCAAGACGGCGGGTGAGAAATATAAGGTACAGACCCATCCTTCCATCCATTATTATGGGGAATGTACGATCGCTACTCAATAAGACAGATGAGCTAGCGACTATGGCTCGTTACGAGAGCGTGTTCAGAGAGATTAGCATGATGTTGTTTACTGAGATGTGGCTAACAGAACTAGCAACAGATAGTAACATCGAACTGGAGGGTTTCCACGCAACACGGGCAGACCGGACACAAGACAGTGGGAAGGCAAGGGGCGGAGGAGTGATAATGTATGTCAATAACAGCTGGTGCAGACCGGGACATATCACGGTTAAACAACAACACTGCAGCAAAGACATTGAGTTGCTAGCTGTTAGCATGCGGCCTACCTATCTCCCGAGGGAATACTCACACATGATCTGCATTGTTATTTATGCAAATCCGACGGTGAACGCAGGGACAGCGTGTGACGCCATTCACTCAGTAACTTGCGCTGCTGACACAACACACAGATGCTCTACTCCGCATCTCCGGTGATTTCAACCATATTTCACTGTCCCCCATTCTGCCCACGTTCACCCAGTATGTCATATGCCACACTAGAGACAATAAAACACTGGACTTTTTCTATGCAAACACAAAGGAGGTGTACACCTCATCACCACTCCCCCCACTCGGGAGATCGGATCACAACTTGGTTCATCTCCTGCCAGTGTACAAACCCCTGGTACACAGACAACCTCCGGTCATGCGCACGGTGAAGATATGGTCTGAGGAGGCAATGGACGCTCTAAAGGACTGTTTTGTAACCACTGCCTGGGAGCAGCTCTGCGATCCACATGGTGAGGACATCGATGGCCTCACTCACACCATCACGGACTACATGAACTTCTGTGTGGACAACACCGTACCCACCAAGACCATACGGTGTTGCTCAAACAACAAACCCTGGATCAACCCTGAGATAAAAACACTTCTGAGAGAGAAGAAGAGGATCTTCAGGTTGGGGAACAGGGAGATGCTGAAGCCTGTACAGAGGGAGCTGAGGAGAAAGATCAGAGAAGGCAAGGACAGCTTCAGGAAGAAGATGGAGGACAAGCTGCAACGGAGCGACATCGGTGGGGTCTGGAGAAACCTTAACACCATCTCTGGGCTCCAGAATACCTCCTCCCAGGCCACGGGGGGCAGGGAGTGGGCGAACAATCTGAACCTGTTTTTTAATAGGTTTGACCAACCACCCTCCCCCCCGCCTGCACACCAACCACTGCTGCCTCTACAGTCATCGAGACCTGCTGTTCACACCCCACTCCACCAACACCCCCCCCCCCCCCCCCACTCCCAGCACACAGCCCCCCAACCTGACCCTCACTAAGACCCAGGTGAGGACGGAGCTGAGGAAGATCAAGGCGAGGAAGGCCTCGGGACCGGATGGCATCAGCAAGAAGCTCCTCAAGTCCTGCGCAGACCAGCTGTGTGGGATTGTGGAGCACATCTTCAACCAGAGCCTGAAGCTGGGGAGGGTACCACAGTTGTGGAAAACATCTTGTGTGGTACCTGTACCAAAGACTTCCCACCCCAAAGACCTGAACAGCTACAGACCAGTGGCCCTGACATCTTACATGATGAAGACCCTGGAGAGATTGGGTGGCTTCCTCTGCCGCGAGCGCTTCTTTCGACGAGATGATGGCTCCGACGTCGGGGAGGCCCACTCCGACTTCGCGTCTGGCTGGGGGAAGAGAACGGAGAGGATGTCGTCTACCCTCGGAATTAGCCAGAGGTTGGGATGATGCCACATGATGTCTTCAGCGGTGATCCGCGCCAGCCGAACATCCTCTGGAGACTGCGGCCGCTGAACAGAAAAGAGAGCCTTTTCTGGGAGGTCTTGCGCTGTCAGCTCCTCGTCTGTCCAGAGCACCATAGTGTAGCTCGGAGGGGAAAAGAAAAAGGTGAAAAGAAAAAAATGCACGACTACTCTGCTGGATTTTCTTTTTCTGGCCGGATCATTCTGTTATGATTCCCCATGTGCCATTACGCAGCGCACGGAGGAAGGAATTAAAACCCACATGCAGAAGCAGTTGTGTGCACTTTATTGAACAAAGAAAGTTCAGTCCAGCGAACAGTTATGATTATTAAACAGAGGGATGAGATTATAGTCATGGAGGACACCAGGAAAACAGGGATACCTCACGGACGCTCAACAGCCCTAGGGAGAGGATGCCTAGTACCGCAGAACAGCTGAACGTCACAAGGGGAAAGGCAAGCATAAACTTATGGACTGGAGCGGTCCGAGGCAGTCCGTGCTGTCCGGTGAGAGCAGGCGAGGCAGGAACAGCCGTTAACACCAGGTAACCAACGATAAGCAGGTAGCGTTAGAAAAGACTAAACAGTCAGGCTGAAAGTAACAAGTAGGGAGTGGAAGCAAAGATACACAGAGTGAACAATGGCTGTGTATATCGTGCAATGATCTGGCGATCATTCCCATTCAAACAGAGCTTAAGTAATGACAATACTAATGAGGGAAGAGACCGCCGGTGTGAACGTGCGTGGGCTGGACTGAATAGAAAACAGGTGTGCATGAATGAGTGTCTGAGCATGTGAATGGAGATGAATGGAGGCGTGCGTGTGTGTGTGTGTGTGTGTGCTTGCATAAGGGAAAACCCAATAATGAGGAACAGCTGGTGACACTGACAGGGGCGTGGCCGAGCTCTCAGGAGAACCCAAAGGGCTCCCTGAAGCGCCTGATGGAAAATAAACCATATAAAGAGACAAAATAGCCTCTGAGTCAGAACTGGGTTTGGTGGTACCAAACCCAAGTTCATGACACCATGTTTCAAATAGTTTTCATACATTTGAAAAATAGACGATCAGAGATGGAATAGCTTGTTCTGGCCTAAAGAACACAACTGAAGATTGTCAAAAGTCTTCACTTCTGTCTGTGCATATAGCCTAGGCCTACTGAAAGTTGAAATGACATACTCGTTGTGATCCTAGACTTTGACCTTGAGGCCAACCTGGATGCATATCCGCTTGGAGAAGTAGTAAAAGATGGATGTAGCACCATGACATAACCTCATTTTGCCTTTCCTGTCTTTTTAAACTAATTAAGAAATAGTTTTTTTTTAAAACCCTCTTAAGGGAATCCAAGTCAGCATATCCCAGTCCAGCACCTGTAGCTGTTTGGACTGGTACTGGAGTCTGATCTTTGCTTTCCCTGTTGCCAAGTAATGATTAACCTATATCTAAAGTGCTTCCAAAGTTTTATTTCTTTGTTTATACTTTAGTAACTCCTACTTTCTCAGTTTCCCTGAACAGTTGGCCTGCTCAGGTCAGAGCTGGTGTCCTCTTTTTGTTTTTGCTACGTGAATCCTGACATACCTACACTGTTCTTGTGAGGAAATTGGTGTGTATGGTTAGATACAGATGTGGACAAAATTGTTGGTACCCCTCTGTTAATGAAAGAAAAACCCACAATGGTCACAGAAATAACTTGAATCTGACAAAAGTGGTAATAAATAAAAATTCTATGAAAATCAACCAATGAAAATCAGATAATGCTTTTGAATTGTGGTTCAACAGAATTATTTTAAAAAACAAACTCATGAAACAGGCCTGGACAAAAATGATGGTACCCTTAACTTAATATTTTGTTGCACAACCTTTTGAGGCAATCACTGCAATCAAACAATTTCTGTAGCTGTCAATGAGACTTCTGCACCTCTCAGCAGGTATTTTGGCCCACGCCTCATGAGCAAACTGCTCCAGTTGTCTCAGGTTTGAAGGGTGCCTTCTCCAGGCGGCATGTTTCAGCTCCTTCCACAGATGTTCAATAGGATTTAGATCAGGGCTCATAGAAGGCCACTTTAAAATAGTAATTGCAGGGAAATGGTTTATTTGAGGAGTTTCAATCTGGGTTTAGAATCCATCATAGCACTGAAACAGCCTTAGTGAAGGTCACTAACGACCTCCTCATTGCATCTGATAATGGACTAGTTTCTGTACTTGTCCTTTTAGATCTTAGTGCAGCTTTTGATACTATTGATCATAATATTCTACTTGATAGATTAGAACACTATGTTGGACTTAATGGAACTTCGTTGCAGTGGTTTAGATCTTATTTATCTGATAGGTTCCAGTTTGTTCATGTAAATGATGAGTTTTCTCTCAGCTCAAAGCTTAGTCATGGAGTTCCACAGGGATCTGTGCTTGGCCCTACTCTTTTTAGTTTATATATGCTTCCGTTAGGCAACATTATTAGAAAGCACTGTATACATTTTCACTGTTATGCAGATGACACACAATTATACCTGTCAATGAAGCCAGATGATACTAATCAATTAGCCAAGTTAGAAGCCTGTCTTAAGGAAATCAAAGTTTGGATGACTTGTAATTTCCTGCTATTAAATTCAGATAAGACTGAAGTCATTCTTGTTGGTCCAAAAAACCTTAGAAATTCCTTTCCAAATCAAACTTTCAGTTTGGATGCAGTTACTCTTTCTCTTAATAGCTCTGTGAGGAACCTTGGAGTTATTTTTGATCAGGATTTGTCCTTCAATTCACATATTAAATTTGTTTCTAAGACTGCCTTCTATCATTTGCGTAATATTGCCAAGATTAGGAGCATCTTGTCTCAGAGTGATGCTGAGAAGCTGATCCACGCTTTTGTTAGCTCGAGATTAGATTATTGTAATTCTTTATTATCAGGCTGTCCTAAAACATCTTTAAAAAGTCTTCAGCTGATCCAAAATGCTGCAGCAAGAGTTTTAACAGGTACTAGAATGAGAGATCATATCTCTCCGGTTCTGGCCTCCCTTCATTGGCTTCCCATAGAGTTTAGAATTAAGTTTAAAATCCTTCTTCTTACTTACAAAGCTCTAAACAATCAGGCTCCTTTTTATTTAAAAGATCTGATACTACCGTATCATCCTAACAGAGCACTACGCTCCCAAAATGCAGGTTTACTTGTAATACCTAGAATCTCCAAAAGTACAATGGGAGGCAGAGCCTTCAGTTATCAAGCTCCTCTCCTGTGGAATCAGCTGCCAATCTGGATTCGGGAGTCAGACTCGATCTCTGTTTTTAAGAATAGGGCTAAAACCTACCTTTTTGATATAGCCTACAATTAGGGAGGGATCATGTGTTTCTGAACCCTCCCTTAGTTATGCTGCTAATAGGTTTAGTCAGCCGGGGGACCTCCAGTAATGCACTGGGCCTCACTCCTTTCCTCACTCTCTATGAAATATTTTTTTTTTTGCTGGTCATTAACATTTGTTTGTTCTCTCCCATAGATTGAGTCCCCATCATGCTGTTTGCTCTCTACATGTCTGTTCTTTTCTTCTTCTCTGTCCCCTCACCCCCCAGCCAGTCGCAGCAGATGACTGCCCCTCCCTGAGCCTGGTTCTGCTGGAGGTTTCTTCCTGTTAAAAGGGAGTTTTTCCTCTCCACCGTCGCCAAGTGCTTGCTCACAGGGGATCGCCTGATTGCTGGGGTCTTTCTGCAACTGTGGGGGTCCTCCCTACAGTTGATAGTGCTATGAGATGACTGTTGTTGTGAAATGGCGCTATATAAATAAAGTTGAATTGAATTGAATTGAATAGTCCAATGTTTGGCTCTTAGCCATTCTTGGGTGTTTTTAGCTGTGTGTTTTGGGTCATTATCCTGTTGCAAGACCCATGACCTGCGACTGAGACCAAGCTGTCTGACACTGGGCAGCACATTTCTCTCTAGAATACCTTGATAGTCTTGAGATTTCATTGTAACCTGCACAGATTCAAGACACCCTGTGCCAGATGCAGCAAAGCAGCCACAGAACATAACAGAACCTCCTCCATGTTTCACAGTAGGGACAGTGTTCTTTTCTTGGTATGCTTCATTTTTGCGTCTGTGAACATAGAGCTGATGTGCCTTGCCAAAAAGTTCCAGTTTTGTCTCGTCTGTCCATAGGACATTCTCCCAGAAGCTTTGTGGCTTGTCAACATACAGTTTGGCAAATTCCAGTCTGGCTTTTTTATGATTTGTTTTCAACAGTGGTGTCCTCCTTGTGGTCTTCTCCCATGAAGTCCATTTTGGTTCAAACAACGACGGATGGTGTGATCTGACACTGATGTACCTTGACTTTGGAGTTCACCATGAATGTGTTTAAAGGTTGTTCTGGGCTCTTTTGTTACCATTTGTATTATCCGTCTCCTCCTGCGGCCACGTCCAGGGAGGTTGGCTACAGTCCCGTGGATCTTAAATTTTTGAATAATATGTGCAACTGTAGTGACAGGAACATCAAGCTGCTTGGAGATGGTCTTGTAGCCTTTACCTTTAACAAGCTTGTCTATAATTTTCTTTCTAATCTCCTGAGACAACTCTCTCCTTTGCTTCCTCTGGTCCATGTTTAGTGTGGTACACACTATGTCAACAAACAGCACAGTGACTACTTGTCACCCTTTAAATAGGCCGACTGACTGATTACAAGTTTGTAGACACCTGTGATGTTAATTAGAGGACACATCTTGGTTGAACATGTCCCTATAGTCACATTATTTTTAATCTTTTCTAGGGGTACCATCATTTTTGTCCAGGCCTGTTTCATGAGTTTGTTTTTTTAAAATAATTCTGTTGAACCACAATTCAAAAGCATTGTCTGATTTTCATTGGTTAATTTTCATAGAATTTTTTATTTATTACCACTTTTGTCAGATTCAAGTTATTTCTGTGACCATTGTGGGTTTTCTTTCATTAACAGAGGGGTACCAACAACTTTGTCCACGTCTGTATCAGTTTGTGTTAGAGAAAATTATGTGATAACAGCAAAATCTGAATGCTGATTTGGTCATTGTGCACATGTGAACTAGGTTTAAAAAATGTCACATTTAAAAATGATTTAAATGCAGTTTCTGATGTGGGTTTAATCCAGCACAATGATTTTATTACCTCTCTGCCTCTACAAGGCACCCCGTTGGGTGGATGGGCGGCAGCATTGGCATCCGCGTCAACAGCTTGTGAACATGATAACTAGTAAAAGAAATGATATCGGCTTTTCAAATCAGTACCATAGTTGTATCTAAGAAAAATTGTGAATGAGTTTGAGCTTTGGTGACATTGACCTTGAGAGGTCGACTGTCAAAAAAACTTGTAAATGTGATAACTTGTGAATGAAATGATGTAGGCTTTTCATATTGATCCCATAGTTGCATCTATGAAAAATCTGGGATAATTTTGATTTTGGGTGACTTAAAACAAACATTCAGCACAAACATGCAGCCGCCAGTATTTTTTAATCATTGGAGAAATAAAGAAAGAAAGAGGCAAAACCTTATGTGCCACTTGCTCCAACTTCACCATCTTCCTCAGATCTTTTTGCTCTCACCTACGGTACCTGTGAAGCTCCTGCCAACCACACAACACTTTTAGAAAATAAATTCAGACAGTTGGTGCATTGTCTGCAGGGCATTCACCTGCTTAACAGGCTCATGGGAAGAAGCAGGGGAAAAAATAAAATAAAGGTACACATCTTTTTACAAACCTCCTTCACATTACTCATGACAGGTTTGTTTTTGTTTTTTTTCAGGGGAAGGGGGGGTCAACCTGCATATGTGCTGGAGTGCATTGTGATTTGTAACTCACTCAGAAACACTTCTACGAGCGGATGGAGAAGTTTATTATTAGCCAATAATTCCAGCAGCTGTAGTCAGGCAGTCAGTCTATATGAGAAAATATGGGAAAATGATGCAGTGTGTGTTTACCATGATTTGGTTTGGAGGAGGAATCCAATAAAGATGATGAAGAAGGCTCATCTCTGCACCTCGCTGGGCTGGGCCGGGTGGCGGAGTATTCAGCGGAGTGAGCGGAGAGGGAGAGCACAGGGAGAGGGAAGTGATTACTGTCGTTAAGTCGACAGGAAATGTTGCATCTCCTTGACGTTTAGTAATGATCGCAGCAGCTGGGAACAATGAAACTCCAACATTGCACAATTATTGGCCTGCCTCACTTACACTGGATAAAAGTAATAACGCACATTATCCCCACATCCCCCTTTAAAGTCGCACCAGTGAGGGAAAGGAGGCAGCAAATAAGATTTGCCGCGCAGGAAGCTGAGTAGGCTGGTGGTTATGATTGACTGGAGGAAGACTTCCTGCAGTGTTGGGTGATGTGACCACTCTCACTCTCAATATAATTTAATCTATTTTTTCTCCCATATTTTATTTCTTACGATTTGAGTCTGTGCCTTGGGGACAAGGAAGGAAGATTAGAATATTACAGCAATACCCAGGGAGTGTTGACAGCAGCTTGGATTCATAACAGACAGAAACTAACATTCACTACTGGCAGAAGGTCAACAAGAGTGTGTGAGAGTGGCATTCAAAAGAAGTGGAACATCGTCACAATATGATTGGATGTTGTATCTGTAAGTATTTTTGACGTGGGTTCGGAATTTATATACTTTACACTCAGAGCAGTGGTAACAATAAAGCAGAGCCATAAAAATAGTTCTGCTAATATGCATTTATTTTCATTATCCATATATTAGCATTTCATCCAGTAAATGGCACCTACCCATTCAAGCTAATAAAGTGTATTTGAAGTGGAGATGGAATAAAGAGTGGTCCTAAAGTACCATCATCCATTTTTAATTTCAGCCTGCAGAAGTCTTTTGACCTTTCTGCGCCTTGTGGATGTACAACCAGTTGAATATTAATGATTAGACACATCATGGGTTTGCATAAATATAAAGTCTCTCTTCTCTTCTCTTAACACTGGCAATGTGGATCCTGTGTTTGTTTTCAAGGCCTTGTTAAAAGTCAGACTCCAGGTGGAGTATTCTTACTATAAAATGGTGGACAATTTGGGGGTATTCACCAATAGATGGACTGTAGGGAATATTTTGTGTTCTGTGGGAGAGGGGGATGAGTTATGTTTGCACTTTTGAAATGTGAGACACTTGGTGGAATGATGGTATCATGGTGATCTTACATCTTTGAATTGTACAATAAAGGGATTTTTTTAAACCGCAAACATTCTCTTCTCTTCTCTTCTCTTCTTTTCTCTTCTCTCATTTGTAATAATCATCCATAAATTGCTTGTCAGATCATCATCAGTGTTAATACACTCTCTCATATGTCCTAAAATATATTGCGGAGGGCTGGCGTGACTGTGTAGGAGCGCTGAAACCTAACATCTTTTTTTTTTTCTTTATAAGAAAGAAACAAGATGCTCTTCATCTTGTGCCTTGGTTTCCTGTTTGGGAGTTACTTCAAAAACAAAAGCTACAACTTGTTCTGTTGAACAGAACTGAGTAGGGAAGATTTAAAAAAAAAAATCTGATGTACTTCAGAGTGCATTCTCAGAAATTCTGATACAGGATGCTTACTTCTAGATATAGCGAGTGTGTGGCTCTGTGTGTCTTCCGGGATACTTTTACCTTTTTGGAGGGGCTTTGAAGGAAGCTATCAAAACCCCACTCTTTCATCTCCTCCAGCCCCAGCGCTCTCTGCTCCTCCGCAGGTGGTTTCCCCTCTAGTCTCTTTGCTGCGTGCCTACCTTCTTCACTTTTTACCTCTGGTAAAACTTGCACACATGCTACACTGCTGTGCTCAGATAGTTTTCCAATAACTCACAAAAATAGCCTGTGAAATTTTCAGCTTCCCTTCCCCCTCCTTGCTCAGTCATCATAAAGGGTAGAAGGTAGGTTGATGATAAAACGGAGAAAGTGGGCACTGGTGATGATGTTGGCGATGATTATGTCATGTTTATTTCTTCCAGGGTTGTATTTGTTATGAGTCAGGCCAGTGCGCTGACTCGGTATGCTAATGTGGAAAAAGAGTTCACATTCAGTGGGAGGCTTCGGGAAACCACCTCTTTCTCTCAGTCCCACAGGTTTCAACTGTTGGTGTGCGTATTGGCCAAAGCAGTAGCAGCTCTCCTCTGCTGGTCAGATGGTTTCATATGGTGTGATAATGTTGGTTTGAGATGGATATTCCAAGGTTTGCATGATGATATGATAAACCTGCCTGTCAGAATGGCAAAATGCCATCGTCATTCCCGCGCCCGATGAAATGAGCCGCAGAAAATCTCAGCACTTGGATTTTTATCAGCCTTTAAATGACTCGCCAATCGTTTTGGGTCAGTGCTTGTCGCACATCTTACCAGTCAGACAGTGAGACCGTGCGAGATGTGGCAAACTCTTGCAAAATCTTTCTTCCTGCTTCTGTTTCTCTCACCCCTCTCTCCCAAAGTTTTCCTCTCTCTGGCTGGGCGGCCGCAGGTTTCCAAACAAACTAGCTGAAACATGTTGTCTGTGAGTCCGTCCGTCCAGCCCCCCTGCTGGGCACCAAAGCTGCCATCCACAATGTAAGCAGGTGGTGCTGGCATCCCAGGGAGAACGGGCAGGGCGTGTGGGCGTCACACAGGCGACGCCAATCCAAAATTCCCAGCTGACCTCCAAACCAAGGCTATGGTTGTGCTCGCCAATCTTAGTTTTGTTTTTTCAATCTTACTCTTGCTATTGTGCTCTTGTTTTGCTACCCGCATTCACATTTTCCATTAAATAATCCACTTTTTTTCTTACTTTGTTTAAATTTCTATTTGCCTGTGTATTTTTCTCTCTCTCTCTCCCCTTCTCTTTCTGTTTGCTTTGTGGGGGTGCTGTAGGCCCCAGGCCAGCCGCCTTCGGTTGGACGTTAATGAACGGAGCAGGAGTGGGCACATCTGATGAAGCTGGCCGTGCTGTCAACTGATTTTCATCTGGTGTGTGTGTGTGCATGTTTGTGTGTGTGCATCTGACAACAGGTGCAGACCAGATCTCTATGCACTGACAAAATACAGCCTCTGCTGTGCCAACACAGGTGATTTCCACCTAGAAAGACATACACAAACATGCAAATGTTCTACTTTCTACAGCTTTCTTACTTTTGCGTCTTGAAAGAGCGAATACCTAAAAGGCTTTAATGACAGTTTGATTACTTATATTATCGAGAGAGTTTGAAGTTCCCCACCGGGTCCCCCATTGATAAATTATAAATCATTGCCTTTGAGCTGACAATGTAAACCCAGTCTGATAGACAAACAAGGAAACACCTGTCACACCAGCCCTCAGTAAAACGACTCACTCTTGAGCAATGCATGCACACAGTGGAAGGTCTGAGTGACAACATCCTGTTCCTCTCTGGCTGTCAACAGGCCTAAAGCAACAACAGTATAAGCGTGTGTTCATTAGAATAGTACCTGTCTGGGGCTCCCTTAGCCACCTGGCTTTTCAAACACAAGAAACTAACTCTCCTAATCTTCCCCTCTATATGCCACAGGCAGGCAAGATTCAAAGCGGCTTAAAAAACAACAAACCCAAACATCGCAGCATTCCCAAATGTCACATTATTGTGTATCGTACATGGACAGAAGCTAACGAGACGGGAAGACGGGAACGTGATTCTCCTTGGAGAGAGACAATTTTCGCTGCCGCATCCGAGTCCAAAAATAACAAAGAACAAAGGCGGATAAATGAGTGAGTTTTTGAGCACAGGCTAGTGGGCTTTGGCAACACCGGCCAGGCGGGAGGGGAGGGAGAGACAGTGAGAGCTAGCTAGCGGCCCGTCCACACATCTGTCCACACAGCACGGGGTAGGTTCCAGCGACACCCACAGAAACAGGCTTAACCTTCTCTTCCCCCCACCACCTGTTCATTACTATGGGCCCCCCCACCGAGCCACCACCACTCTGCTCTTCTCCTCTCACCCGCTCCCTTGTTCTCGTTCTCTCTCTGTCTGTCGCTACTCGTTCCAGTTCTCTCTTTGTTATCCTGCCGCTTTTTTTCCTATCCAGTTTGTCCCTCTTTTTATTTATTTTTCGCTGTTTTATTTTCTCAGCAGTTCGGTGCTATTTCTCTCGCCTCACCGTCCCTTCCCAGTGAGGCATTTAGTTCCAGTTAAATATCTATTCAGCTATTGGAAAGATGGTCTCCTCACTGACAGGAAGGGATCGTTGGACAGGTTGTTTTAACTTCTGTGAAGGAGAAAGAAGTGGCCAGCATTCATGGAGGGGGAGAAAAAGAGGCTTTTGATGAATTGTCTGTGAAAGTGCATCAGTCTACCCACATCTTCAAACCCCCCGATGCCTCTTGTCTGCTTTCAGACTCATTTTTCTCCACATTGTTGGTAATTTGAGCATTGTCGCCCATGGCATCATTCATAGTTGGCCCATTTAAATCCCCTCAGAAATTCAATTTGGAGAAAGGAAATGACAAGATTTAGCTTATTGAAGTATGCCAGAACATCATGAAAATCAGACGTGGGACTATGTGAGTTTGTGAAACCCTCATCATCGTTCCTCTTTACTGGGTGAAAAAAAAAGGACTAGATAGCCTCTATACTCGTTGGAGCACATTTACAAGTTTGCTCATTCATTTAGCCAAGGTGGACCATGGCCTCATTGTGATCAGAAAACAGGATGGACCTTATGCTTGGAAAAAATAAAGACGCCATCAGTTCTCTCTAAAAGAAAAGGAAAAACAGAAAAAAGGAAAAAAAAGAAATCACTTTGAGAGCAACTTGGCATGAGGATGTACCTTTATTGTACATGTTGTGGGACATTTTTAGTTCAGCCAATTATTATTTTTCACTCTGAACATGGTGCCGTGGGTGGTGCACGTAAAGAATGCATTTATAACTCATGAAAACATACAAAAAAAACATGTTTTATTTTTAAATGTTTCACACGTGTGGGAAATGTATCTATGCTGGAGGTCAGAAATGATGATAATCAAAAATAAGTTTCCGTCTGACTTTGAAAAATAACTGATAGACCTGTGTTATAATTTCAAACTGCAGCCTGCAAAAAAAAAATTAAAAAAAATCACCCCCCCCCCCCACACACACACAAGTGCAATCTGTCATTCTAATCCGCCTCTTCTTCTTCTAAGTGTGTGTGTGTGTGTGTGTGTGCGCGCGCACAGGGCATCTTGTTGACTTGCGTTCTGCTCTCTTGGATTCTGCATATAACTCCCGATATTCTTTTTG
Organism: Pholidichthys leucotaenia; assembly: GCA_020510985.1. NCBI lineage: Eukaryota > Metazoa > Chordata > Actinopteri > Cichliformes > Pholidichthyidae > Pholidichthys > Pholidichthys leucotaenia. The sequence goes on along the minus strand of CM035842.1, from coordinate 140,107,051 downwards.
GCTCCTTAATTGCTTTTGCACAGTGGTCCTGATGATGATAAGGGGGACTTGGTGACAACATCTCAATTTCTCTCCCCAACTGAACGCTCCCCGTTTCAATTATCCTCACTGCTTTCCTTGCCGCCCTCACTCTCTTGCCTCCGAATAAAATTTCATTTCCCTTAAGCCTGCTGGTTTCGGTATCTGATGGCGTCTCACTCAGTTATCCATGCACGGTATTATCGGGAAGATGGGCCCTTAGTGCTCGCTGAGAGGGAAAGGCTGCAGGCCCCTTATTACATACCAAATATCAGGCACCATATTTAAATCCAGAGTAGCTATCTGTGGGAAATATGCCTAAACTGGTTCAGCCTGTTAAGCGTTTTCGACTGGCCTGCACAAAGAGAAGAAGTCCACGTAATTAAATGGGTGATTGGCTTTAAAGATTTTAATTTATTAGGTGTATTTTTTCAACATTTCCAATGATTTATTTGTTTAAACATTTTCTCCTACCTAGACTGTGAGCCTAGCAGTCAGTCGGCATCTGTTGCACCGCATCTGTGCGAGTGAGAACAGTTTTCAGTCTGAGAATGCGTGTAATGGTGTGCAAAAGTAAGCAAAATCCAGAAATGTAATTTAATAGGGCCTTTTGCCACATGTTACATGGGAATGTATTCGGAGCTGTCATGACATCAGTAGATTCAAAGACGAGAACTTGTCTGCGTCTTCCAAACAATGAAATCATTACAATCAGGTTTTTTTTTTCAGGTTTATCCATTAAAGAAAGAGAATAAGGAGAGAGGAAAGATGGATACTGCTGCTGGGTATTGTGCAATGTTAACAAAGAAAACAATAAGACAATCAGTGTGATATCATATTGTTTTATTGTCTCCCAAAAGCTCAAACTAATATTCTTTTCCTGTTTTTGAAAATGCCATAAAAATCTCTCTATGGCATCAGTACTGTGACGATTTTCCCACAGAGAAGAGGCTTCATCCCATGCAATAATTACAGAGTAATAAACACAACAATAAAAATGTAAGCTACTCAAGGCAGCTGAGATAAGATAGTGTTTTAGCACCTTTTTATTGCCAGAGGTTCCCACAGTTCAGGGTGTTCAGAAGTCTTTGAAAAACCACAAATGTCCATAAAAACTCTGCAGTTCTTGATCAAAGCATGGCGTGAATAGATATGTCATAGAGGAGCTACTGTAAAATAAATTTAAAAAAATCACATTTGATTCTGAACAACGGCCACTGTTTCAATAGATCTTTTTTCCTCTTTTTTTCCTGTTAGTACATTATTTAAAAATCCAACTGTTAGTAAGGATTAATTTATATTTAAAACATAATAATGTATGACAGTGTGCAGTAAATAACACTGACTACAGCCAGTTCTTATTTTAGCATTTTAGAGCATTGTGCTGTAATCTTTAATAGAATTTGGTGTAACAGTTTTAGTATTTTGACTGTGTAACATTTTCAGTTTTCTCAGAAAATAATTGAAGATATTTTCCCTTACAGCAAGTTAGCTAGCCGTAGCCTAAACTGCATGCGCTGTTAGGCTAATTGTTGCAATTCTTGACTCTTCCTTACTGACTTTATGTGTAGAGATGTGTCAGCATGCAGTCTTTCCCTTAGAAATAGTTTCTTCTTGTTGTCCTTGTTCATTTATTAATATTTTAGTCTTTGACATTTCTGAAAAAATATGTTGCTATTATTCAACAGCTTATAAATTACTTGTTTTGGCAAAAATGGAAAAATGAAAACATAATCCTTAAATTCCACTAAATAGATTAAATATTCTCAAAAATTGTGGAACCAGATGTTTATTGTCTTTCCTTAACTTTGTAAATATTATATTAATCTATTTTCAAAACAGTTGTATAGAAAAATAGTTTATAACATAAAAACCACTACTGCCATGAACCAAACCACCAAGTTAAGCATTATGAGATCAAAAGGATTCACAAATTACACATTTATATGAGGACACAGTCTATCAAAGTGTGGGAACTCAGATATATATATATATATATATTTAGTCAGGTTTATGATGTCTCTGATAACAGCTCAAGAGGTGGGTGCGTCTGTGTGCAGTAAAAGTGACCGGCAGCTCTTTCATGTACACACGTTTGTTCGCTCTGTGATTGAACACTTGTCACTGACGAGGTGACTCACAATACCTGGGAAGATAAAGATGAAAAGTGATGACGACCTTTTTTTTTTTTCTCTTTTCCGTTTCAGTTTGATAGCTTTAAAGGGGTGAATGAATCAGAGGAAGATACGTTGAAATGCAGTGGTGTGGAAAAAGTATTTGCCCCCTTTCTGATTGCTTATATTTTTGCATATTTGTTACACTTGAATGTTTCAGATCATCAAACAAATTTTAATATTAGACAAAGATAACCTGAGTAAATACAAAAAGCAGTTTTAAGTGATTGGCTGTATGGACCGAATGACAACAGAGTTGGCTTCTTCTTCATATTCTTCTTCTTATTATTTCATTTATTAAGAGAAAAAAGCTGTCCAAATCTACCTGGCCCTATGTGAAAAAGTAATTGCCCCCTTACATCACTAATTAGCTGTGATTAACTACAAGTCTGAGCTCATTTTCACTAGCCACACCCAGGCTTGATTACTGCTAGACCTGTTGAATCAAGAAATCAGTTAAATAGAACCTGTCTGACAAAGTGAAGTAGACTAAAAGATCTCGAAAAGCAACATTATCATGCCGCAATCTAAAGAAATTCAAGAGAAGATGAGAAACAAAATGAAATTATCATTTAAAAACTGCATTTTTGTATTAACTTTGGCTATATTTGTCTAATATTGAAATTTGTTTGATGATCTGAAACATTTAAGTGTGACAAATATGCAAAAATATAAGAAATCGGGAAGGGGCAAATACTTTTTCACAGCGCTGTATGTTGCCTACTCTCGAGTTTTAATCACACGCTTGCAATCAGTACGTAGATCTAAAAAAGGCAAAATTGGTATGGCTATTTTCTTCGCCCAGGATAAAAATGAAAACAAAGAAATGCAAGCTATCGGTAAAGAAAACAAAAATAAAACACCAGCGGACACTCTCCACGGAGAAGCGGCAGCCCCCCCCCCCCCCCAACTCTGCCAGTCTTCCTCTCCCTTATTTTGTGACTAATTCAATTTCACTCAGACTCTCTCCCGCTGACGCTGTCTCCATTACAACGCGCAGCCAAACACAAGCGTTCATTAATTAGTGGCATCGTTGTCTTTTAATTATGCATGTGGCTTATTAGGCACCTCACCCATTCACCTAAGCCTTCCCATCTACACTCCCCTCTGTTCCTCGCCGTGCTCATACGGGACCTTTAAACTTCCACCTGCACATTATAGCTCTAATAAAGCTGTTATCAGCCCGTGAAGGAGATGGCAAACAGGTGAGAAGGAAGGAGAGGCAAACAGGCGACTGAGGGTTCTGATATGTCAGCAACAGAAATTAGCTAACCGCACTCCCGACTGTGACACAGGGAGGGAGAGAACGAACCCACCAGCTCCTCTCTCTCTCTCTCTCTCTCTCTCTCTCTCTCTCTCTCTCTCTCTCTCTCTCTCTCTCTTTCTGTCTGTGATTTGGAGAAATAAAGGAGAGGAGGAAAGAGAGAGAGAGAGAGAGCGTCAGCCGGTGAATTTTTACAGCTCTCCAAAATCATTATTGGCAATTAGCGTTCGTCAGGGAAGACAGCAGCTGCTTGTAATTACAGGTAGCCCCTCATTACTTCTCAGTGTAGGGAAGAGGAGGGAGGGGAGGGAGAAAACATGTTCCTGAGCCAGTGTTTATATTTATTTATATATTTCTTTACCCGCGATGTTGAGCCACATAATGTATACCAGCTATAGAGCAGGGCCGGGGGCTTCAGCAGGTGCAGCTTTAAAAAAAAAAGAGATAAAGAGAGAATACAGTGATTGTAGCTGACGTGACTGTACAGATATGGTGCTTTTGGAGTAGTGTTAGGACTGTGTGCATGCTGTTATATTGTGTTATTTACAGTATGTGATTTCTTTTTGAGTGGTACTTTTATGACTGTTGGCAACAAGCATATATGCTATACTGTATATGATGGGGCCCTATTGAACTAATGTCATGGATAATTTGTTGGCTACATGGTTTTGTTTTGATTGTTTTTCTTTATGCTTTCAATCGGAGATGTCACAGTTGTACAGTAGATCCAGTTTGTCAATTCTGATTGGAGTACAATACATTTATGTTTGTCTGACAGCAGTCACTGTCGACGACTGTGACTTGCATCTTCATTTACACCTGTATGTTTAAGTTGTGTCATAATTAGGGCTTGACATTACTACCCACCCGCCTGCCAAATGTAAAATGTATGCCTAGGTAGCACAGTTACATTTTCTAGCAACTTGAATGTTAAGTATTTAGTTGAATTACATGGATTATGCCAAAATTGGAGTACAAAGACATCTGATGTTATTTTATGAAAAATTCAGGCATATCATATCATATATTAATTCAGTCGTGAATCTGATTTTTTTTAAAAATTCCACGATGGCCATGGCCCCAGCCAGACATGATTTGTGTTGTTATAATCTCAACTTCTGTTCAACTAGCTGCAAACTCAGTAATTTCTGGAATTATCATAATAAAAGTTCTAGCTCTTGAATGTTTCAGTGAGCATAAACCATTCATACAGACATGGACAAAATTGCTGGTACCCCTCTGTTAATGAAAGAAAAACCCACAATGGTTACAGAAATAACTTGAATCTGACAAAAGTGGTAATAAATAAAAATTCTATGAAAATTAACCAATGAAAATCAGACAGTGCTTTTGAATTGTGGTTCAACAGAATTATTTTAAAAAACAAAGTCATGAAACAGGCCTGGAAAATAATGTGACCATAGGGACATGTTCAACCAAGATGTGTCCTCTAATTGACATCGCAGATGTCTACAAACTTGTAATCAGTCAGTCGGCCTATTTAAAGGGTGACAAGTAGTCACTGTGCTGTTTGTTGACATGGTGTGTACCACACTAAACATGGACCAGAGGAAGAAAAGGAGAGGGTTGTCTGAGGAGATTAGAAAGAAAATTATAGACAAGTATGTTAAAGGTAAAGGCTACAAGACCATCTCCAAGCAGCTTGATGTTCCTGTGACTACAGTTGCACATATTATTCAGAAATTTAAGATCCACGGGACTGTAGCCAACCTCCCTGCACGTGGCCACAGGAGGAGACGGATAATACGAATGGTAACAAAAGAGGCCAGAACAACCTCTAAACACATTCATGGTGAATTCCAAGGTCAAGGTACATCAGTGTCAGATCGCACCATTCGTCATTGTTTGAGCCGAAGTGGACTTCATGGGAGACGACCAAGGAGGACACCACTGTTGAAAACAAATCATAAAAAAGCCAGACTGAAATTTGCCAAACTGCATGTTGACAATCCACAAAGCTTCTGGAAGAATGTCCTATGGACAGACGAGACAAAACTGGAACTTTCTGGCAAGGCACATCAGCTCTATGTTCACAGACGCAAAAATGAAGCATACCAAGAAAAGAACACTGTCCCTACTGTGAAACATGGAGGAGGTTCTGTTTTGTTCTGTGGCTGCTTTGCTGCATCTGGCACAGGGTGTCTTGAATCTGTGCAGGGTACAATGAAATCTCAAGACTATCAAGGTATTCTAGAGAGAAATGTGCTGCCCAGTGTCAGACAGCTTGGTCTCAGTCGCAGGTCATGGGTCTTGCAACAGGATAATGACCCAAAACACACAGCTATAAACACCCAAGAATGGCTAAGAGCCAAACATTGGACTATTCTAAAGTGGCCTTCTATGAGCCCTGATCTAAATCCTATTGAACATCTGTGGAAGGAGCTGAAACATACTGTCTGGAGAAGGCACCCTTCAAACCTGAGACAACTGGAGCAGTTTGCTCATGAGGAGTGGGCCAAAATACCTGCTGAGAGGTGCAGACGTCTCATTGACAGTTACAGAAATCGTTTGATTGCAGTGATTGCCTCAAAAGGTTGTGCAACAAAATATTAAGTTAAGGGTACCATCATTTTTGTCCAGGCCTGTTTCATGAGTTTGTTTTTTAAAATAGTTCTGTTGAACCACAATTCAAAAGCATTGTCTGATTTTCATTGGTTAATTTTCATAGAATTTTTATTTATTACCACTTTTGTCAGATTCAAGTTATTTCTGTGACCATTGTGGGTTTTTCTTTCATTAACAGAGGGGTACCAACAATTTTGTCCACGTCTGTATGTCTACAGGTTGTTGTTTGTCATTTACAACAAGGTATGTGATTTAAGAACACCAAAGAAAGGCTGATCACTCAAAGCAATGAAAAGTATCATTTAGTTCTTGGTGTTGTGTGTGTGTGTGTGTGTGTGTGTGTGTGTGTTTAAATTGGCCAATGACATGCCAGAAAATTATGTTGAATTGATTATACAGTAATTGTTTTCTGTATACCTTGAAATCTGGGAGTTCTTTGCATTACGCTGGTCAACACCAAATTTATTGTCTAAGTTTTTTTAGCTGATTTAGGACAGTTTTGATGTGCTGAATCCAAAAATCACATTGGTTTTGCTCAATCAGGTCAACTTTTTGAATTATGGCCACATGTTGTTTTATATGTTTTTGTTTACATGTACGGGTATTTTTGCTTTATATGATGCAGAATTCTTTTTTATGTCTTATGATTTAACTAGGTTTTTACTTAGCACCTGATCGAGAGAAACGGATGTCATTTTTGGATTCAGCGGTGCAAAATTCACTTAAATCAATTGAAAACACACAGACAACTTACAAAAAAAATATTTTTGTAACCCTGTGTTATTTACTGTTGATTGCATGTCTTTTGGCAAAAAGAGCTTGTTAAAGATTAGTTACTGGTACTATATCATATTCAGTAAATAATATACTTCTTCATCTTCCAGCTGCTCCCTTTAGGGGTCGCCACAGTGGATCATCTGCCTTCATCTCACCCTGTCCTTTGCATCTTCCTCTGTAACACCAACCCTCTCCATGTCCTCCTTCACTACATCCATGAATCTTCTCTGTGATCTTCTTCTTTTCCTCCTGCCTGGCAGCTCCATCTTCAACAGCCTTTGTCCAATATATCCACTATCCCTCCTCTGCACATGTCCAAACCATCTCAGCATTGCCTCTCTTACTTTGTCTCCCAACTGCTCAACCTGAGCTGTCCCTCTGATATACTCATTTCTAATCTTGTCCCTCCTAGTCACTCCCAGTGAAAATCTTAGCATCTTCGCAGGTCTCACTTCCGTCTTGTGAATCTCCCCTTTCACTTTTGCTGCTACCCTTCTGTCACAAATCACCCCTGACAGTCGTCTCCACCCACTCCACCCTGCCTGCACTCTCTTCTTCACCTCTCTTGTGCATTTTCCATTGCTTTGGATGGTTGACCCCAGGTATTTAAACTCATCTCTTTTCACTACCTCAGCTTCTTCCATCTTCACCATTACACCTGCCTCCCTCACATTCACACTCATGTATTCTTTCTTGCTTCTACTGACTTTCATTCCTCTTCTCTCCAGAGCATACCTCCACCTCTTCAGGTTCTCTTCCACCTGCTCCCTACTCTCACTACAGATCACAATGTCATCTGCAAACATCATGGTCCAGGGAGACTCCTGCTTGACCTCATCTGCCAACCTGTACATCACCTTGGCAAACAAGAAGGGGTTCAGAGCTGATCCGTGATGTAACCCCACCCCTGCCTTGAACCCATCTGTCACTCCTACAGCACACCTCACCACTGTCTCGCTGTCCTCATACATGTCTTGCACCACCTTCTTCTTCTCTTGGCACCCTATCATATGTTTTATGGCATGAAACCATACTGCTGCTCACTGATTGTCACCTCTCCTCTGAAAGCTATGGAAAGAGCTTAAACAGCTCTTTTTTATATCTTCATAGTGTGGCTGATCAACTTTATGCTTCTGTAATTACTACAGCTCTGAACATCACCTCTGTTCTTGAAAATTGGTACCAAAACACTTCTTCTCCACTCCTCAGGCATCCTCTCACTCTCCAAGACTGTGTTAAACAATCTGGTTGTTTAACACACTGTCCACTGCCACCTCTCCTAAACATCTCCATACCTCCACAGGTACTGTATGTCATCCGGACCAACCGCCTTTCCATTCTTCATCTTCTTCAAAGCTGCCCTCACTTCTGCCTTGCTAATCCTTGGGGCTTCCTTGTTCACCATCTTTCCTTCATCCATCCTGCTTTCTCTCTCATTTTCTTTATTCACCAGCTCTTCAAAGTACTCCTTCCACTTTCTCAACACACTCTCGTCATTTGTTAGTACATTACCATTTCTGTCCTTAATCAGCCTAACCTACTGCACATCTTTTCCAGCTCAATCTTTCTGTCTAGACAATTGATACAAGTCCCTTTCTCCTTGCTTAGTGTTTAGCCTCTCATACAACTCACTATATGCCTTTTCCTTTTCCTTTGCCACCTCTCTCTTTGCCATGCGCCTCGATTCCAAATACTCCTGTCTACTTTCTTCATCTCTCTGACTGCCCCACTTTTTCTTTGCTAATCACTTCCTTTGAATACAGTGTACTTTCCTGTACCTCCTCGTTCCACCACCAAGTCTCCTTGTCTTCCTTCCTCTGTCCACTGGATACACCACATACCTTTCTACCCATTTCCCTCAATACTTTTGCTGTACTTTCCCAGTCATCTGGTAATTCTTTCCTACCACCCAGAGCCTGTATCAACTCCAAGCTCCAAACTCCATATGCAGTAAATAATATACAATGGCAATGCCGCGTCTCCTGATAACACAAAACTAATTAATGCCCTTTTGAACTGTATTTTAGATATAAAATCATGGATGGCAGAGAACTTCCTACAGCTCAGCCAGGACAAAACAGAAGCTTTAATCATTGGTCCTGAAGACAAGAGAGAGAAACTTTTACCAAACTTGCTAGGTCTAAAACCTACACATTGTGTCAAGAACCTGGGCGTTCTTTTAGACTCTGACATTAATTTTATTTCACACATTAAAAATGTAACAAAAATCAGATTTTACCATCTTAGGAATATAGAGTACAGAGTCTGCCCTTTTCTCTCTCTTGCCAGCACAGAGGTCTTGATGCATGCTTTTATTACTAGTTGTATAGACTATTGTAATGCCCTGCTCTTTGGTCTTCCTCAAAAAAGAATATCACGTCTCCAGCTGCTCCAAAATTCAGCAGCACAAGTGTTAACGAGGCTTTAGAATCGATGCATTGGCTCCCCATGCGTTTTAGGATCGATTTTAAGGTTCTCTTAGTAGTTTTTAAATGCCTCAATGGTCTTGGGCCTTCTTATCTATCTGAGCCGCTTTTATCTTATGAGCGCTCACGGACCCTGAGGTCCTCTGGTACTGGCCTTTTAATGGTTCCCAAAGTCAAGACCAAGACCTTTGGTGAAGCTTCCTTTCACTATTATGGTCCTCGTCTGTGGAACAGCCTGCCAGAGAGCCTCAGGGCCACAGAGTCAATAGATGTTTTTAAGAATAGGCTTAAGACCCACCTTTTTAATTTGGCTTTTAATAAACCTGTTTAACTATTACTGAAGTAGTCATTTATGTTCCATTGTTTTATGTTCTTCTTGGCACCATTTGTTCTTAGATTTTCTCATCTTCTTATTGATGTGTTTCGTTCAGTTTTTAAGTATGGGTTTTTAGTTCCTGTTTTTATGTGTTCTTAGTTTCTTTTTGTACCTTTTTAAATTTTGGCTTTTAACAAACCGTTCAACTATTATTGAAGTAGTTATTTATGTTCCATTGTTTTATGTTCTTCTTAGCTTCATTTGCTTTTAGATTTTCTTATTTTGATGTGTTCTTAGCTTTCTAAGTATGGGTCTTTAGTTCCCATTGTTCTATGTGTTCTTAGTTTTATCTTGTATTTTATGTGTTTTGGCTCCAGTGTTTCCTCAGTGGGGCCCCTCTTGCCGAATGCTGCCTGGTCCATCTGCAGGGGTGCTAGTCTCGTGGGTCGCTCTAGCTTGGGCGGGTGGGGGCTTTATACCACTGCCTACAGCTGTGGTACAGGCCCCGGCCTGTCCTGGTTGGGGCGGCCTTTGTGGCGCCCTCTGTGGTTATGGGCTGTGTGGTCTCCTAGCGTGGCAGGCTCCACAGGACGGTTGCTCCTTCACGTGTGTGTGTTTGTGGGTATGTTTATGGGAGGGTTGGAAGGGGTGGGGATGTATCGTGTAAAATATGTAACTAAATGTGTCTACTGTTTTTATCTATGTAAAGCACTTTGCGCTGCATCTAATGTTTAAAAAAATGCTATACAAATAAAGTTTGATTGATTGATTGAACCCTTCGGAATTGCCTTGTTTTCTGCATTAATCCAGTGCGGTGGCGGAGTGGTTAGCACTGCGGCAGCACAGCAACTCACCCTTGGCCGGGAGATCCTGGGTTCGATCCCAGCCCCTGACCAACAGTGATCTGTGTGGAGTTTGCATGTTCTCCCCGTGTCTGCGTGGGTTTACTCCGGGATTTCTCCGGTTTCCTCCCACATGCCAAAAACATGCAAGTTAGGTTAATTGGCATCAACTGGGGATTCTAAATTGTCCTTAGGTATGACTGTGAGAGTAAATGGTTGTCTGTCTCTCTGTGTTGGCCCTGCGATGGACTGGCGATCTGTCCAGGGTGTACCCTGCCTCTCGCCCAAAGATGCTGGGATAGGCTCCAGCCCCACCGCGACCCAAAAAGGATTAAATGGAAGAAGATGGATGGATGGATAAAGTGATCTGATCTACATCTAAGTTCTAAGTATAGACAAACGCATTGTTTTTGACCTAATGCCACACAAACAATTAAAATATTTCATGTCTTTATTGAATACATTCATTAAACATTCACTATGCTGATGGACGAAGTGAACCTTTATGCTAATGCCTTCAACAAAGCCAGGTCTTAGCAAACCTGGAGCCCAAGCAATGAAACAAGATTGGAGTGAGGTGTAGAGTTACTTTGACATATAAATGAGAATGTGCAATGAGGTAAAGAACCCTAGAGTAACGGCTAAAGGGTTGAAGGAATTTCTGGGACTGGTTAACATTTCTATTCATGAGTTTACCATATGTATATCATTGAACAGGTATGGTGTCCATGGCAGAACACCACGGAGGAAATCGCTGCATTCCCCCAAAAAACCCAAACCCATCACAGCACGCCTAACATTTGCCAAAGGGCTCCTCGACACTCCACAGCACTACTGGGAAAATATTTTGTGCACTGATGAAACTAAGGTTGAATTGTTCAGGAAGAACACACAGCACTGTGTGTGATGTAAAAAGGGCAACGCATACCAACATGAGAACATCATCCCAGTGGTGAAATACGGTGGAGGGAGCATCATGATTTGGAGCTGCTTTGCTACCTTATAGCCTGGAGTGCTTGCCGTCATCGAGGGAAAAATGAATTCTGAAGTTTATCAAGGTTTCCTACAGAATAATATCGGAGTGGCTGTCAACCTCCTGAAGCTCAGCTGAAGTTGGGTGATGCAGCAGGTCAGTGACCATAAACATCAAAATACTTAAATCTACTACAGAATGGCTTAAAAATATCTGCCTTTTAGTGGCCCAGTCAGAGTCCAGGTGCTGTTTGTCCCAGACATCCTAAGTATGGTTGAGCTGAAGCAACTCTGTAAAGGGGGATTTAAGACTCACCTCCACTCTGCATCTGCTTGAACATGAGGCTTGTGGGATGTAAATTTCGTCATCAGCTCCAGTCATGGGGCGCCTTTATGGCTGAACGCGTACAGCCCAAATTTTGTGACTGCATTGCCTGTGTGTGTTGAGTATGCATGTGCAAGATCAAACCTCATGTTCAAAGGGACGCTTGACATAGTAGATGCGAAAAATCAATGATATGTACAGCTGTGTGTGCGCTAGCCTTGTCCAAAGCGTAAGTGTACCAGAGCAAAAAGGAGCATAAACTCACCTTAAGGAAAAATGGTGCAAAATTCCTCCTGAGTGTTGTGCAGGTCTGATCAGCAGCTACCAGAAGCGTTTGTTATAGGTAATTGCTGCTAAAGGATGTTTGACCAGTTATTAAATCCAAGGGTTCACTTATTTCACTTCTCAACTCCAAACTTATGGCTAGTAAAAAATGTTAAATACGTAGCTAGCAACTTTGAAAAAATAGTTAATTAATCAGTGCCTGGTGAGAAAACAGTTAATGTGAAGCTCTGATTATAATGTCTTTTTAAGCAATTGTGATAAAAAAGTGAGCATGTCATGTCAGAATACATGAACAGAACATCATCACTTTTTCTGTTTGGACATAATAATTTATGCTGTATTTACAAATGGTAAAATTCAGTGGTTTTCATCAAGAGCTATCTTTCAAGTGCTGTAGTCACAGCACTAGCCAGACTTTTCTAAAATGTGCAGAAACTGTGGTCTCCATAGACCTGTGAGATCTCTAACTGAAATAGTACATTAAGGTCAAAATAACCTGACATTTTAGGTCACGCCAGCATGCCCTAAAATTCATTGCATGGCACAGAGGAGTGTTTAGTGAGCCTCAGATGCTGATATGGTTTAGTCTTGTAATTCATTCTACTAATGATTGAAGATTGCATTAGGGCAGCTTCACCTTAGTCATTACCCAACAGTCTTGGCTTGTGCAGGAGTGGTTGCTGACTGATAGGCCAGAAACTGTCCAGAAAAAAAAAACAAAACAAGATTTACACTGGAACAGCCCTGAATAGTTCTGATGTTTTTAGTTATATCAGATCATTAAGTGCTACCTGGTGCCTTCACTTGAGTTCAGCCATCAAAGTATTGTATTTTCATACCTTCAAAGTTACGTTAAACATCACTCATTTTTTATGCTGCCCACTTTTTTTTTTGATTGTTTTGGCAAAGTAAAATTGTTCAGCTTTTATTCTGACAGATTAGTCATAAAAAAAAAACCCTGTGCTTTTGAGCCATGTTGAGATAGGACCGACTTCAATTGCTGAAATAGTAGAACCTTCAGTCAAGAAGGAGGAGAGGTGCTGCTTTTAGTTACTATAAAAGGAGATCTTTTAGGGGGAGATGGAAATGAGATAAACACATACCTTAGGTATGGGGATAGACTCTTATGAATACTTAATTAATACCATCTGAATACTTTCTGTGCCCTCGCAGTTGCCAGGCTTAAAGGCCCCCACCAAATTCACCGCAGAAAACAGTGTTTTTTATATGTGTATGTATGGATACAGTGTGGACTGTTGCTTCTTCTGATGCTTTACCACAGACAGATTAAGGTTAGGTTCAGTGGAGTGGATGCCCTCTTCTGTATCGAGGTGGAGTTTTCACCTAGGGGTCAGGTGTGCTACACAAAAAGCTTTTCTGCAAGACCAACATAGGGCACACTAATAGCAGTGAGACGTTAGCCTCTTAGCCTCTACTCAGGGATTAGCTTGACCTTTGTTTTCCTCCTGAATCGAGCAATTGGTACTTAGCAGCTGAGACATTTTGGTTCATATGTTCCACAGATGTGGAAAAAAGTTTCAACTGTCAATCTTTTCCTACCTTCCATGACAAGCTGTCATCTTTCAGCCCCCTCTCTTAGCACCATAACAGTATACATAACAGTCAATAAACAGCTACTTCTGCCAACAACATAAAGCCCAACCATGTTCTTGCTAATTCATAAAGCACTGCTGTTTCACAGTCTCTTTTAATAAGCATATACTATAATTGTCTGTTACCCCCCCCCCCCCAAAAAAAAAAAAAAAAAATATCAGACCTTGAGAATGTCTGCGGAGCTTTATTCGCTGCGAGGGTGCTGGTATTTATTTTTTAAGCACACACACACAAGCACGCACACACACACACAGGCTCCTGCTCAGTTACAGTAGAACAACCGGCATCCTGGCAGCGGAATCGCTCACATTTGCAGGGCATCTCTCGTTTCCACTGTAGACCGTCCAACGCAAATACAAAGAACAACTGTCACATTCAAACTGGAGCTGAAATGACTGGCTGGGTTTTGATTCATCTTGTCTGTCCGGGTCCCTCTTTTTCATTTGCTGCCATAAAAAGTTGGAACTGTATGAGAACTCCGCACTAGAGAGAGAAGATCAAGTGTGTAAGGATTTAACAGATGGAATTGGGACTAAATGAAGCGCTAATGCATGGATGGTATATAAATTCACTGCTCAGGCTGTAGTTTGTGCAGGGACATGATGAGAAGGTTTCTCCTCACTGTAGAAGTTTGCTTGCTGATTTGGTTTTCAGTTAAAAGTGCAATGTGTGTTTAAAAATGTTTTGCTTTTATTTTTTTAGATGACAATTTGCAGATAATTTCCACAGAAAAAAACATGACAGTTTTTGTTGTTCAGTCAACTTTCTTATTAAATGTGGTCTCTTTTTCTCTATTTAACATTTATGTAGATGTTCGGCGCTAAATCTAGTACTTACAACCATCAGAATGAAATGTTTTTGTGTTTTGCTTATGTAGATGTTTGTCTAATCACACTTCATTTTTTAATGTTGCTACATGTGTTTTGACGAGTGTTGGGTGTAATACATTGCAATTTTATGTTTTCTGGATTAACTGTTGCTACAAACAATAAGCTTAGAAGTTTGTTTTGCAGTTTAAATGTTTATTTTTTGCTGCTTTTTCACGTAAGCAATCAGCTACTGCTAAAATGTTTGGGAATATAATTGTTTCCTTTTACTGTCACAAAACACTCCAAATTTACAGTGCTTTGTTTCACTTACCATTTCTATATATTCTTGCTCCTTTTATTGTCACTGAAAGGGGAGAACACAGGCTTTAAACTGAGGTGCAGTTGTAATTCTTCTTTAGCTACATATCGCTGTCGATTAGGCTTTTAGTTCTTTTACAGTGCTGTGAAAAAAATATTTGCCCCTTCCTGATTTCTTATATTTTTGCATATTTGTCACACTTAAATGTTTCAGATCATCAAACAGATTTTAATATTAGACAAAGATAACCTGAATACATACCATTCTATCTATCTATCTATCTATCTATCTATCTATCTATCTATCTACCAAAAGTAGTTTTTTAAATGGTGATTTCATTTATTAAGGGAAAAAAGGCTATCCAAACCTACCTGGCTCTATGAGAAAAAGTAATTGCCCCCTTGTTACATCATGAATTAACTGTGATTAACCACATTTTTTTGGAAAGCTGAATTCAATTTCACTAGCCACACCCAGGCTTGATTACTGCCAGACCTGTTGAATCAAGAAATCACTTAAATAGGATCTGCCTGACAAATTGAAGCAAACTAAAAGATCTCAAAAAGCCACATATCATGCCACAATCTAAAGAAATTCAAGAACAGATGAGATACAAAAACCTAGAACAACAAATGTAAAGAACTGGTTTGCCTCAGTTTGGACACTGGTCCATGATTCAACAATATGAAAGAGACTGGGCAAAAATGGTATCCATGTGAGAGTTCCAAGGTGAAAACCACTGCTGACCAAAAAGAACAGAAGGGCTTGTCTCACACTTGGCATCAAACATCTTGAGGATCCCCAGGTCTTTTAGGAAAATATTCTATGGATTGACAAATCAAAAGCTGACGTTCTTGGAAGGCATGTGTCCCGTTACATCAGGTGTGGAACTAACATAGCACTTCATAAAGATCATCATACCAACAGTCAAACATGGTGGTGGTAATGTGATGATTGGGGGTTGCTTTGCTGCTTCAGGTCCTGGACGACTTGGCGTAACTGATAGAACCATGAGATCTGCTGTCTACCAGAAAATCCCAAAGGAGAATGTTTGGCCATCAGTTCATGACCTGAAGCTCAAGTCCTCCAATATGGCTGAATTAAAGCAATTCTACAAAGAGCAGTGGGCCAAATTCCCTCAACAGCGATGTAAAAGACTCATTACCATTGCTTGATTGCAGTTGTTACCGTCAAGAGTGGCACAACCAGTTATTATGTTTAGGGGGCAATTAATTTTTCACATAAGGCCAGGTAGGTTTGGATAATTTTTTTCCCTTAATAAATGAAATCATCATTTAAAACTGTATTTTGTATTTACTCAGTTTATCTTTGTCTAATATTAAAATTTGATGATCTGAAACTTTTAAGTGTGACAAATATGCAAAAATATAAGAAATCAGGAAGGGGGCAGATACTTTTTCACAGCACTGTCAGCCAAAATAGCTCCTTCAAAAATTGTCATGAGCCCAGAAGTTATTTTCTGTGTAACCCCAACAGTAGGTTACTGTCATTCGTTCTGTGATTATGATTGTAGGCACTTTAAATGTGCACCCACTTGTCCAAAATAGGGGAGATATTTTGCTGTGTGCTCTCCCACTCAAAACAAATCTTTCTCACATATCCGTATCAGGCATGTGGCGTTCTCAAGTAACGCAGGAGCTCAAAACAAATCCCTGTTTCGGCTCTTCTTGCTGGTTGCTACTGCGGCGGCTTTGAGAGATATTGCCGTTTTGTTCTACTGATGCTCACAGTGCTGCGATGCCGCATTTTAAACTGTTGAGTCAGATTTCATTTACCAGCTCTTTCATCTGTTTTACTCAGTGAGATGAGGTATTGCCGTGTGTGTGTGTGTGTGTGTGTGTGTGTGTGTGTGTTTGTGATGGAGCGGTGAAAATGTGGTTAAAATTTGCGTGTCTGAATTTGTGTGGGCTCGCCTGTCCGCCGCGCCGTTTGTGCGTACTTCATTTGAATGTGTGCGAATGCCGTGTGTGTAGCCGAATGTGTGTCCGTGGCTCCCAACCCAGAGCTATTATGTGGAGACAGCAGGTATAATATCTGCAAACCTTTGCTGCTGTGCTGGATAAGTAATGGCCTCAAGACGTCACCTTTATCTGTAGCCACACTCCTGCAGCTGGGACTGTGTGTTCCCTGCCTCACTCTTCCTCCGTGATACACTGGTGTGCCATTATATTTGTGTGTGTGTGTGCCATTCGTCCCCCAATGCCTCCTCCCCCTCTATGTATTTGCCACTCACAAAAGTGGCCATGAGGAAGGCAGATAGGGGCCAAGACTGACACATTCATTTCCTAAACGGCTGTGGATGCAGTGCCCGCCTTTTTAAGCGGCTTTAGCTATATATCCCCTGCAGATGCCGACGGTGGGTGAATGCGGAGCGAGGTGCCACTGGGAGTGTCCCATCATGCCCCTGCAATGGAGAAAAGGGAGGCTGTGGCGAGGACAGATAGTAAGATGGGGGGTGGGGTGAAAATGAAGAAGGGCAGTGTTTCGACAGAGACGGAGAAGGCAGAGGCAGAGGGATAAGAGAGTAGAAGAGACTGACATTCAAGATAGATAGGGAGAGAAAATTGAAATGAGACAGAGGGAGGGAGAGAGAGCGAGCTGAAACAAAGGAAGAGTAAGATGGGGAGTGAGTGAGCTTTGTGGTCTCGGGCTCCATGGGAGGTTCAGCCCAATCATTTATAAAAGGTAAATGCTGTCATGACGCAGGGCGTTTAAAGGCGCGGCACTGCAGGTGTGATTTATGCTCTCAGTACGGGGCTATAAATCACCCAGCCTTTGTTTCTACAGGCTGCTACTGCTGCTGCTGCTGCATCAAGGCATAGCCATCCCTTTCTCTTCCGTGGAAGAAACGCACAACCAAACACAGTCGTGCCCTGAGTGAACGGCAGCAAAAACAGACCAAAGAAGCAGGATGATGGGAATGGATGGTTAGATGGGATGTCAGGAGAAAAGATTCAGCTGGTTGCAGTCTATCAGTGTGATTGTTATTAAGTCAAAGTGATGTGGATGCGCTCACTCGTAGAATCGCACACTCACTGTCAGTGTTGAGCAAGGAGAATACATCCTGATACATAATTCACATTTCTCACTTTTTGTAACTCACAGACTCTTAAAATAAAAGACAAAAACACTTTGCATTAACATTTTAAATATCTGTGAAACGATGAACTAAAAGTATTAACTGACTGTAGACCAAAGTAAGAAGAACATATGGACTGGTATTATGTGGCTGGCTCTGAATCCAGTCAAGATTTTGAAACAAACTTTACCTTTGATCAGCAAACTTAAGTCAATTCTTTTGGAATACTTGGATTTTAGTTTTGGAGTTTGTGAGTGTGAAATGATCACAGATCATAAATTCCTCACTTCTGTATTTTGTGCTTTGCAAACTGAGCTCCTTTAGACAATAGTTTTTAATTGGACTTCTGAATTTCTACAGGGAAATGTCTCATCATTCAGAGGATTGGAGTTATTTTTTGTTCCTTTATCAAAATAGTTTTGTAATATTCTAGTGAATAATTTAATATGTCTGAGTAGCGGCAAATTTCTTTTGACAGCCTGGAGAACTTGTAATTTGGTGGGGACATAGCCAGTATTGATATGATGAATGTGTGGGAGGGAATGGCATTTTAACAAGGTCACAAGTCCAGCTTATGACAGTCACATTGTCAGCATTCTGAAACTAGAGCAGATAAAGGCCTTTGTCCTGCACAAAACACCCACCCCTTTTGTTGGTGGTATGAAATGGTTTACATTTCTCTAATCTCTGACGTGTGTGGGGCAGAAGGGTTAACCAGTAAAGATCTGTGATTTGTTAAGATTGTAAGAAAAGAGTCATTATATCGCAGAAATCATGCTGTGACATGAGTTACTTGATTCTGCATTACAAGTAGTAGTTTACAGTCATAGAAAACTGTTAGAATTTTGTTCCGTCTTTTCTTATCTCTGAATGTTCAAGCACAATCCCGATACATTCTCTGTTTGGGCCTGTAACATATTTCTGTTCAATCGGAGCCTTTGTTATGTCATGGGCATACATGCATGAAGCTTGGCATGGTTTGTAATAGACTCACCTGTAAACCCACCACATCGGTATTTGAAGCTAAGAACACCATAGGCCTGCTTTTAAAGGAGCCACAATGTCCTCACAAAGGTGTAAGCTGTGTGAAAGGGTTTGTGCACTGGGCTTTTTCTTTTTCCCCCTTAGGGACTAAACAAACACTTTGTTAAGCTTAGTCACTGAAACAATTTGTTTGGAATCAGGAAAAGCCATGGTTTTACTTTAAAGAAGCACTGTATAACTTTTCTGCTCCTGGTAGAAACACTGAAAAGACTACAACTGGCATATTTAATGGAGTCTCAATAGCCAATCACAGGGTGCATCGTTAGTTGGTGGTCAAAGTCGTGGCCTATGATTGGCTAATTGGACTCATGCTGTAAAACATGTCATATGTCTTTTCAGTGTGGAAACACTATTTTAAGGTGAAACTCTTACATAGTGTTGCTTTATCATCCCCTTTATGGAAGGGGAAGTGCGCCACTCTACACAGTGTTCCAAATTATTATGCAAATAGGATTTTAGTGTCATAAACATTCAGTTTTTTGTTTTTCAATTAAACTCATGGATGGCATTGTGTCTCAGGGCTCTTTAGATCACTGATATAAATCTCAGACACCTGTCATAATTAGTTTGCCAAGTGAGCCCAATTAAAGGAAAACTACTTAAGAAGGATGTTCTACATTATTAAGCATGCAACAGGTTTCAAGCAATATGGGAAAGAAAAAGGATCTCTCTGCTGCTGAAAACTGTTGAATAGTGCAATGCCTTGGACAAGGTATGAAAACATTAGATATTTCATGAAAACTTAAGCGTGGTTGTACTGTGAAGAAATTTGTGGCTGATTCAGAGCACAGACGGGTTTGTGCAGATAAAGGCATAATGAGGAAGGTTTCTTTCAGACAAATCCATTGGATTAAGAGAGCAGCTGCTAAAATGTCATTACACAGCAGCAAACAGGTATTTGAAGCTGCTGGTGCCTCTGGAGTCCCACGAACCTCAAGGTGTAGGATCCTCCAGAGGCTTGCAGTTGTGCCTAAACCTACTATTTGGCCACCCCTAACCAATGCTCACAAGCAGAAATGGTTGCAGTGGGGCCAGAAATACATGAAGACTAATTTTCAAACATTCTTGTTTACTGATGTGTGCCTTGCAACCCTGGATGGTCCAGATAGATGGAGTAGTGGATGGCTGGTGGATGGCCACCATGTCCCAACAAGGCTGTGACGTCAGCAAGGAAGTGGCGGAGTCATGTTTTGGGCCAGAATCATGGAGAGAGAGCTGGTAGGCCCCTTAAGGGTCTCTGAAGGGGTGAAAACGACCTTGGCAAAGTATATAGAGTTTCTGACTGACCACTTTCTTCCATAGTACAAAAAAAAAAAAAAAAAAAAAAATAACCGTGCCTTCTGTAGCAATATTATCTTCATGCATGACAGTGCACCATCTCATGCTGCAAAGAATACCTTTGTGTCATTGGCTGCTATGGGCATAAAAGGAGAGAAACTCATGGTGTGGCCCCCATCCTCCCCTGACCTCAACCCTATTGAGAACCTTTGGACCATCCTCAAGCAAAAGATCTATGAGGGTGGAAGGTAGTTCACATCAAAACAGCAGCTGTGGGAGGCTATTCTGACATCTTGCAAATAAATTCAAGCAGAAACTCTCCAAAAACTCACAAGTTCAATGGATGCAAGAATTGTGAAGGTTATATCAAAGAAGGGGTCCTATGTTAACATGTAACTTGGCCTGTTAAGATGTTTTTGAATTAAATAACTTTTGATTTTAGTAAATATGACCTCCTAATGCTGCAAATTCAACAAATGACCATTTTCAGTTCTTTACAACCAATAAAATATTTTGAAACTCTGTTGTGCATAATAATTTAGAACAGTGCATTTGAGTTTGGTTTTTTTTTTTTATTTTTGCAAGAAAATAGTTATCATTGGGAGGTTTGTTCAATAAAATCTGAATTATGCTCTAACGGTTGACGACTTAAATTATACTGACTGTCATTTGCATCGACTATTTAGGAAAATCAGAAACAAATATCATTTGCATAATAATTTGGAACGCGGTGTACTGTATGCAACTGCTTATAGTAACGCCAACTGCTCTGACCAAATGGCAATGTATTACACACCTGGGGTGAGACTAGACCGGCAATTCAGAGCAGATATGTGAAATTTCACCACCCACACCCCTTCTAATGAAGCAAGGCAGACAGCCTTTGCATTGCAGAATGAAAGCAGCATCAGTTTCTGGTGTGAAGATCTTTCCACATTTTACAGTGCAAATAAAAATGAAATAATTTATACAACAGTTCCCACCGAGCATTTTGATTGGACAATAGGGTCTCCAGGAATTACTATATTCCACGATAAATGCACTCTAACTTCATTGGATATGTATCACTTCGCTTCAAAGGTGTTTATGTAACCATTAATTACTAACAGTAATTTGCTATCAACTTTCTGACAATTGCAGTACTGTTTTGGATAGCTTAATTTCTACAGTGAGGCGCTGTTTGACAAGAAATTATACATCTGTGATCCAGAAGTTCCACCCTTTTGAAAAAAAAACCTGTTTCTGTCTACACTTGTATCAACATCATTAAGCTCGTTAAGCTATTTCACATCTATTTATTTAAAAAGATAGGCAGTGCTAGCAATACTGATGCATGCTTTTATCACCAGTCATATTGATTACTGTAATTCTCTGCTCTCTGGTCTTCCTGAAAAGACAATTTCAAATCTGCAGTTATTACAGAATTCAGCTGCATATGTTCTGATGAGGACCAGACGGCAGGCTCACATCACACCGGTTTAAAAGTCACTGCATTGGCTCACCGTGTCCTACAGGATCAATTTTAAGGTTTTACTAGTTTATATACACTACCGTTCAAAAGTTTGGGGTCACTTAGAAATTTCCTTATTTTTGAAAGAAAAGCACTTTTTTTTCAATGAAGATAACTTTAAACTAATCAGAAATACACTCTATACATTGCTAATGTGGTAAATGACTATTCTAGCTGCAGATGTCTGGTTTTTGGTGCAATATCTACATAGGTGTATAGAGGCCCATTTCCAGCAACTATCACTCCAGTGTTCTAATGGTACAATGTGTTTGCTCATTGCGTCAGAAGGCTAATGGATGATTAGAAAGCCCTTGTGCAATCATGTTAGGTCTGCAATGCTGTAATTGCTGCAAAAGGAGGATTCTTTGACGAAAGCAAAGTTTGAAGGAAAAAATTATTATTTCAAATACAATTCATTATTTCTAACCTTGTCAGTGTCTTGACTATATTTTCTATTCATTTTCAGGGATGGCAATTTTCCGCCGATCCGCGGATTTCCGCCGATTTATTTTCAAATTGATCATTTCTGTGAATCGGCTAAATCCGTTGAGAAAATTTTAGGGGGGTAAGGTACCTTATTGTTACCGATTTTAGCGAAAATCAACACGATTACATAAGCGCTCGGCGTTTCCCTGGGTCAAGTCTCCTGCGATAACCTGGATGTTATGTACTCAAGCTACTGCTGTATTGTAAACAGCCCTGCGATTGGATAGCTGCAAACGATTGGACCAATCAAATGGCTCGTTGTATGCTTTGTCAAAAATTCATGGCGGCTTGTTCTCAGGGATGTGATTTTTCCGGTAATTCGCCGAATTCCGCTTTATTTTATCTTCCAGGAAGATAAAGTACGTTAAGTACGTTAGCGGCTTGTGGTCCACGAACGCAGTGAAGGTGCGCCCTTTCAGGCAGAACTGGAAGTGGCGTATGGCCAGGTGGAGAGCCATTAACTCTCTGTCGAACACGCTGTATTTACGCTCACTGTCGTGCAAAGACCTGCAAAAAAAAAGGTGAGCGGCTGCCAAGAACCGGCAACGCATTGCTCCACGACGGCTGCTATGCCCATGTCCGAGGCGTCGGTAGTGAGCGCTGTTTTAACCTTAGAACGCCTGCTCCCCTTCAGAAGTCCAGTCGACTCTGTCCGCCGGTTTCCGTTTCTTGAGTGCGGCGTACAACGACTGTATGAGCTGGGCCGCGTGGGGGAGGAAATGGTTATAAAAGTTAACCATCCCCCAAAACTCCTGCAGCGCCCTGACATTGATGTTGAGGAGAAAAAAATAGCAAAACAATTTAGTTACATTACTTTTATGATTCCAAACAGTTTGAAATTGACAGTGCACAGTGGATATTGACTCATAACTTTTGAATATTTCTAAGACTTGGCTGCATCAGTGATTGTGCAAAATGAACTGCTCAAGACTCAATGGAGATTGAAACTGGTGATCTGAAATGAATGCTGAAATTATAAAAAGTAATGGTATGTTGGAATTTTATTTCTATTGTGGAATAGATAAAATTAACTGATTTTGATTTGATCAAGTGTTAAAGCATGTGATGGATAATGCTTGTTGGAATATTTTAGGAATGTTATCTTCTTGGAACATAAGTCAATATTATACAGTAATAAGTGGCATTCAGCTGTTTGTTTTATGTCATTTAAGCACAGTTCTGGTACTTAAAAATCATAAAAACTCAGGAGCTTCGGGGGGCTTCGCCCCCTTGCCCCCCCAACAGGGCTCTGCCCCGGACCCCACTGGGGGACCGTGTCCCCCGGACCCCCTGCTAAATTTTCAGATAATATCCCCAACCCCAAATCACATCCCTGGTTCGTGTTGGAATTCTGAGCTTTCGGTATCGTTTTCAGCGGAATTATGAGATTTTTATCGAAGGATCAGGAGTCATCAGTGCTAGAAATAGACAAAAGTGTCAAAAATAAGTTCCGATGGAATTGGCTTGAGAGAAAAGTGACGATAAAGGTGAAAATTGGCTCAAAGTTCGACGAGGTAACAGAAACACTCGGACAGTTTCTGAAGAAACCAGAAAAGGAGATGAAGTTCAAAGTTCAGAGACTGACACCACTTGCTGCCAAAAGGAAGAAAGTTTCACATTAGAAGTGACTTGGTGACCAGTGTAAATAGTGTAAATAGTGTAATAAACTCTTATAGAACTGTTAAATATGTTGGACTAAAGACAGTGAGACAACATTGAAGAAAAAGTAAGTTAACTTTTCATTAAATTTAATGATTTATCTAAGTCTAGTATTTCATTTTTTTAAATCATTTTTTTCAGTCTAAATTACTTCTGTTTTACTGAAAACCTCCCAGCTTCAGGGGGGCTGCGCCCCTCCCCCGCCCCACCATTAGTCAATCGACCAAATTAGATTTCAGCTGAAATCAGAATTTCCTGTTGCCATCCCTGCGTTTTACAACTCATGGTGGTAAATAAAAGTGTGACTTTTCATGGAAAACACAAAATTGTCTGAGGTGACCGCCAACTTTTGAACGGTAGTGTATGTTTCCACGGTCTTCGGCCTTCTTATTTATCAGAACTGCTTTAAATATATGAGCCCCCATGGCCTCTGAGGTCCTCTGGCACTGGTCTTTTAATTATCCCTGCCGTCCGAACATGCACCCACGATGAGGCGGCTTTTAGTTACTATTATCCACATCTGTGGAACAGCCTACTGGAGAACATCAGGGCTGCTGAGAATGTTAGTGTTTTTAAAAGCAGGCTGAAGACCTACTAATTTAACCTTGCTTTTGATTAGTTTACTATTCTAATTTTCTTAATTTCAGATTTTAAACTTATTTTATCTTGCTCTTGCTATAATTATTCACTTTGCTATGGAATACTATTACATTTTAAACAGTTTGAGTTTAAATGGGATGTGTGTGTTTATGATCTTTTAACAAATTATTTATCATGTTATTATTATTTCTTAGTGGTAGTTTTATTCATCTTATTTTCCTGCCCTAGCTCGGGTGTTTCCTCATAGGGGGCCCTCCCACAGGGAGTTGCCTGGTTCTAGTTGCAGGGCACTGGCCTGTGACTGCCCTGGCCCACCTAATGACTGGTCTTGGGCAGTCGCAGAGGGTGTCCCTGTAGCTGTGGACTTGGCGCTTCCCTCGTGTTGATGGCTCCCTAGGATGGTGCTTCTACACCTGGTTCCTCGGCACTCGGCCATGTCTCATATAGATGTGTGTGTGTGTGTGTGTGTGTGTGTGTGTGTGTGTACAGAATTGGATGGGTGAAGGGGTGGGAGGGGAGTGTAACTGTGTCATATTTTTAACTTGTAAAGCATTTTGTGCTACAGCCTTTTGTATGAAAAGTGCAATATAAATAAAGTTTTGATTGATTGGTTGATTGATTGATAGAATTTGATTTATATTCTCGATTAACAAACCACAATACCTTTGTGGTGATGGACTTTTTGTTTCATCTTAAAATGAGAAGAAAAGCGAGCAAGGTGTGCTAAATAGCTAGCATGCTAACTACCAGCTACCGGCTATCTACCCGGTGTTCTGATGACCGGCATTGGATATGTTTTGATCTGGGGTCTTCTGCAGTACCAACTCAACAGGTATATGTTTAGAAACACTTACTACTTTTGCACTTGACAGTATTTAATTTGTTTACATGTGTGTGAAATGACAATAGATGTCTTCATGCTGATTGAGATTTTTAGCAGCAGTTACTGACTACATTTAGAAGGGACTATTTTTTTTCCTCAGCTGCACAAAATAACTGGTTAAACAATCAGAATATTTTGTCCAATATTGCTGCCACTGAATAAAGTGTGCTTGCCGTAACTGTTGTATAAAGGCAATATTACACTCGATGTCCTTATGGTATCATGAATATGCTAACTACGCGGAGGGCATTAGACGTATCACACCTGCAGTTACTATATTCATGATACCGTACTTCATCTTGTGTAATATTGCTTAATTATGGACAGCATTATTAGGCATTATTAAATAAACATTTTCCTCCTCAATAATATAATTAGGTAAAAGATAAACAGAATGTCCAGACACTATATTTGAAAGCCAAAATGCAGGTGTAAAGATATCTGGATAGTCTAATGCATTGGGACAGCGCTGGGAAATACAGCCTGAAAGACCAAAGTGAGTTGTAACAATTGTTTGCAAAATGCACAGTCATTGTGGAACTTGTTTTGCTTGCAGTATGCTTCCATGCGGTTACTGGTGGTAGCTTGTGTTTTACATTTTTGACTGTAACCTACACCTGTAGCCAATGAGGACACACATTTACACTGGAAACCAAAATGCATGCATACTGAAATATAGCTTTAGGAATATTTGGAGTAAAAAAAAAAAGGGCACCATATGGATAGTGTTATTGTGATACAATTCTGACAAAATTTTGAATTTGTTAAAAAAAATTCGAGTCATGGAAAAGGCTTTACATTTTAATAATTTCTTTCAAAAGGCTTTACTTGTCAAACGATACAATAATTCGGTGGGTAATTCAGCATTTCTGAACATCCATTAATTTGTTGTATTAACACTGGTAATAAGACAATGGTTGTGGGAGGGAATGGTACTTGATTGAAGGCACATACAACTTTCTCTTTATTATTGTTATTTAATACTGTATGTACACATGCAGTCCATAAACTCATAAAATAAAGGAAATCTGCCATTTGAGAAGCTATAATCTGCAAATAATTTTTTGTTGCTCCATCAGTATACAAATTTACAAATTCAATCAATATTTTAATCTCTTCTGCTGTCACTTTTAGTTTAGTTTGTAAAAGCAGAGCTACTACATCATCACAAAAAATGCCACAAATTATGTATGTCAGAATTTGCACAACAGCAGAAGTAGGACCCTGTCTTCATACATAATCAATCCTAAACCATATTTTACCCTTGTACACATCACTTTGAACAGAAACCCAATTGTGTTCCAGAAAGCAGTCAACAATGCTTTCCACTCAATACATAACACAAGTATATAAATCACCTCAGAGATGGCTCTGTGGCTGGTAAGGGTGGGGGAGGAAAATGGAGCTGTAACGTGCCGCAAACAAGTACAAGCTGACCTGAATGGCTGCTGGTATTCTGATTTCCCTGAGGAGCTCCTCTCTGGCCTGTGCCGGTGTTTTGGATTCCAGAGGGAGGCCATTAATGCTCAGCCTGTCGACCTGCTCCATATGTATAGCTGGCTGTTCGTTCTGCTCGGCTCTTGCCTTCCCGCTTGCCTACCTGAATCTCTGAAGACCTGCTGGATTCCAAATTGGTTCTTCGTCTTGCAAAGAGAGAAATAGAATTGCAGACATGGCCAGGACAAAGGGCAAGCAGGATGGTTTTACAAGGTGATTATTCAGACTGTGGGTCTGGGCGTCTAGCAGCAGATAATAGGCTCTATTTGGGGATGGAGGAACACAAACAAGTTCCTGTCCTTCAGCTCAGGGACCAGTTGGTAATGGTTATCAGTACATGACTGATTACCACGCTGTCTGTTCAGACTGCATAGCTACAACCCTCGGTACAACCCCAAATGATGAATTATATACAGTGTGTGTGTGTGTGTGTATATATATATACATACATACATACACACACACATATATATATATATATATATATATATATATATATATATATATACACACACACACACACACACACACACACAGAGCGGGGAAAGTAAGTGTTGATCACATGAACACTTTCCTCATTAAACATACTAGTGCATTGCCCGTAGAACGCAAGTATTCCTGTCTGAAGCAGGTTTCCCAATTAGGCTTTACAGACCTAAATGCAGGCTGTTTGAAAGTGGAGTAAAGAGGTGTAGCTTATATGTAGGCAATCACACATGTTAGACTTTGACAAATATGAAAAGGACTGAATGGGACTAAGATTTATTTGATTGTGTGAGTATTAATTACAGAATACCTAATTATTGAAAACAAATGGGACATCCAATGTTAGCAACTGTTTAGAATCCCTCCTTTGTTTGTCAGATCACTTATTTGTGTGATCTCTTATCACTTATATTCATAATAGTGTATCTTGTACTTTGGGGAAAGGGAGTTGTTCAGTCACCATTATAATTATTTTAGTTTATATCACTGTTCAGTGATGGAGTTCAGTGTAATATTGAATTTCTTCTGTGTATCGTCAATAAACTCATGCAGTACTATGACAGGACACGTTTACAAATATTTGAGACCCATTGTAGTGCATCATTTTATATTGTAGTAATATTTTGTTATTAAAAGGTTTTAAAAACTGTAATCAATTGAATTAACTACAAAGCAGCCAACATTATACACAGCAGATGGAACCGTTTGACTGCAACTGTTGCATCAGTGCTGCCCATTTGTCAGTAAATATTTTACTGAAAATGATTTATTTTGTTATTTGGGCATTTTTTGTCCTGCGTTTGGTCCTTAAGTCATTCCGGGCATTCCACTCCACAGTCATGGCGGTATTATTATTAAGTTTTTAATTTTTAGATACTTGTGCGAGAGGGGGGACTCGTGGCCCTGCAAAGGACAGTGGTACCACACGGGTGAAGCAAAAGTCGGGACTCCCGTTTATCACTGACCAGGCAGGCAGGCTGGGCGTGCCTCCCCGCGAAGGACCGTGGTCCACCCGGTTGGGCTGCTGCTTCTCCTGGCATGTTCTGTACTGGATACACCGGTGTTCTTTGTCAGACCCGAGTCCCTGCTGGTGCTCTGCCCAGTCTGCTCATGCGCCTCGTGTTCTCAACATATGTCGAATTTTCCATTAGACCTTCGCAATCACGGCAACTTTATGGTATAATTTTTTAAGCATTAAATCTTCAGTATGATGTTTTTCTAATCAAATTTGTCATTTTTCGTTTCCTTGTTTTGCTCACAGAGCCCTGTGGTTACTGATGCCGTGATGCCCTGTATTATCCAGTCAGTATGGAGTCAGAGCATGGAACATGAGGAGAGAGCGATGACTAATCTTTTAATGATAAAAATTACATACAGTATTTTGATTGAACACCTCCATGCTTGGCGATGCACACCCACATAACCTCAGCAAAGCACTTATAAAATCTTAGGTCAGTCTGATGAACAGTTTGTGAGATATGTGAGGAACAGACACACAGACACTCACATGACACACGCACAAACACACACAGAGGTTTTGTGCATTTGTAGATAGATTTCTGATGGAGCCATTGACCTGAGATTTTCACCAGATATTAGTAACAACCCAAGTAATCCATACATACAAAGAAATCAAGGCAACTGTGCTCACAAAAAAAGTTATATTTAATAAACTGGAAAGACACAGGGAGTAAGTATTGAACACGCTTGGTGAAATTAAGTTAATATTTAGTAAAAAAGCCTTTGGTAATAACAGCTTCCAGATGCCTCCTGTATGGAGAAACTAGGCACAGGCATTGCTCAGGATTGATTTTAGCTCATTCTTCCACACAAACTGTCTTCAAATCTTGAAGGTTCCATGGGTGTCTTCTATGAACGCTGATCAGTTTGTTCCATAGATTTTCTATTGGATTCAGGTCAGGTGACTGATTGGGCCATTATAGCAGCTTTATTTTCCTTCTCTGGAGCCATTTAAGAGTTTCCTTGGTTGTGTGTTTGGGATCATTGTCTTGCTGAAATATCCACCCTTATTTCATCATCAGCATCTTGGCAGATGGCAACAAGTTCTTATCGAGGATGCCTCTGTACATTTGTCCATTCAGCTTTCCTTCAATTATATGAAGTCTGCCATTGCCATGTGCTGAAAAACACCCCCACACCATGATGGGATGTGCAGTGCCATTTCTCCTCCAAACATGCTGTGTGTTGTGGCATCCAAAAAGTTCAATTTTGGTCTCATCTGACCAGACTATATTCTCCCAGTATTTTAACTGGCTTGCTCAAATGTTGTGCAGAAAACTTTAAATGAGCTTCAACATGTTTTTCCTTCAGCAATGGAGTCTTGCCAGGTGAGCGGGCATAGAGTCCATGTGGGTTGAGTGCATTACTTATTGTTTGATTTGAAACAGCAGTACCTGCTAACTCCAGGTCTTTCTGGAACTCTCCACGAGTGGTCTTTGGCTCTTGGATAACTCTTCTGATAATTCTTTTAACTCCTTTGTCAGAAATCTTGTGAGGAGCTCCTGGTCGTGGCCGGTTTATGGTAAAATGATGTTCTTTCCACTTCCGAATGATGGCTCCAACAGGGCTCACTGGAACATTCAGGAGTTAAGAAATGCGCCTGTAACCAATGCCATCATTATGTTTTGCAACAATAATATTGCGAAGGTCTAGAGAAAGCTCTGTGCTTCTACCCACCAAGAGTTCTTTGTGGTGTGACAATCTGATATTCTTAGACCTTTTTAAAAGCCATCAGTCAGGACTTAACCAGCTGAAATTAATTTGCACTGATGGGGGATGGGATGGCTTCCTAAATTCTGATAGATTTCAGCTGGTTTCTTGGCTTTCTATGCCTTTTTCCACCTCTTTTTCTTCATGTTTTCAATACTTATTCCCTGTGTCATTCCACTTTATTAAATATAACTTGTTTTGTGAACACAGTTACCTTGATTTCTTTGTATGCATAGATTACTTGGGTTGTTACTGATATCTGGTGAAAATCTCAGGTCAATGGCTCCATCAGAAATATGTTTAATGAAAAAATGTTGACGTGTTCAGTACTTATTTTCCCCACTCTGTGTGTGTGTGTGTGTGTGTGTGTGTACATGAAAGCCAAATATCCCTGACTTTTTGTGTGTATATATACACACAAAAAGTTAGGGATATTTGGCTTTCATGTGAAATTTATGGAAAATCTGAAAAGTTCACACTACATTGATATTATATCATGAAAGTAGGGCATTTATTTAGAAGCATGCAATGGTGATTTCCTCATCTCAAACAATTTATTGAATCAAAAGCCAACAGTGGTGGGTATACCACAACAAAAAATGTCAGTGTCTCAATAACTTGTCATGTGTCCTTGAGCCTCAATTACAGCTTGACAACAACATCTCATGCTGTTCACAAGTTGACTTATTGTCTGCTGAGGCATGACTTTCCACTCTTCTTGAAGGGCGGCTTTCAGGTCATTGAGGTTGAGGAGTGCAGGGTTATAAGCCTCTACATGGCCACTCAACTGATCCCATTGGTTTTCTATGGGATTCAGGTTTGGAGAAATTGCAGGCCACTCCATTTGACGTACTCCAGCCTCCAGCAGCTATTCCCTAATGATGCAACCTCGATGAGCTGGACCATTGTCATCCATGAAGATGAAATTAGGCCTGTGTTGTTCATTCAGGGGCACAATGACTGGATTAAAGATGTTATTCAGGTAGTATCAGCTTGTCACTGTACCATTCACTAGGTGTGGGGCAGTTCTGTATTGATTAGACACACCTGGCCAAACTGTAACACCACCACCACCACCGCAAAAGGCTCGTCTGGTGACAACAGTGGCTGATGTATAGCGCTCTCCTTGATGTCTCCAACATTGTCGGTGGCCATCATTTCTGCTCATCGTGAATCGACTTTCATCAGAGAACAGCACTGAGACCCACTGGTCCCTTGTCCAGCGTAAATACTCCCTGGCCCATGCAAAATGATGACGCCTGTGCCTGGTGGTGTGGTCAGGTCCCCTTGCAGGTCATGTAGCACACAGACCACGCTGATGTAAATGGTTTAGAATGGTCTGACATGACATTTGGGTGCCTCTCACCTCCCTTAAATGTGCCTGGAGTTGAGTGGCATTCAGCATCTGGTTCTGCAGGGGACTGGTCACAATGAAGCGGTCATCAGTGTGGGATGTGGCCAAATTACCTCCACTTCTATGCCTTTCTGTGACTCTTCCAGTCTCTCTGTATCTCTGCTGCAACCTGCTGATGACACTCTGTGACACTCTAAGCTCAGTGGCCACTTCCCTCTGAGAACATCCTCTTTGAAGCCTCACAATGGCTTAGGTTAGGTTAGGTTAGGTGTTGTCTTAGTCTCACAATGTCAAAATGTGAACAGCATGATGAAGAGCACTGTTTAAATACCAATTCTAATTTAACCAGAAAATTTATTGGTCTATTCATGGATCAAACACCTGTTGTGAATTTTGCCCTTAAGCACCTTGTTAGAGAACAGCAAGCTTTGCAAAAACTACTGAAACATTGAATAGTTGAAAATGTGCATTCAACAGGCTAGAGAAGGTCAAATTAAATTCACCTGGATAGGTCATGCTGCATTTTAGATGAATCCTGAAATTTCACCTGAAAGCTGAATGTCTCTAACTTTTTGTGAGTTGTGTGTGTGTGTGTGTGTGTGTGTGTGTGTGTGTGTACAGTATATATATTATCTCACAAAAGTGAGTACACCCCTCACATTTTTGTAAATATTTTATATCTTTTTTCATGGGACAGCACTGAAGATATGACACTATGATGCAATGTAAAGCAGTCAGTGTACAGCTTGTATAACAGTGCAAATTTGCTGTCCCCTCAAAATAACTCAACACGCAGCCATTAATGTCTAAACTGCTGGCAACAAAAGTGAGTACACCCCTAAGTGAAAATGTCCAAATTTTGCCCAATTAGCCATTTTCCCTCCCCGGTGTCATGTGACTCATTAGTGTTACAAGGTCTCAGGTGTGAATGGGGAGCAGGTGTGCTAAATTTGGTGTTATCGCTCGCACACTCTCTCATACTGGTTACTGGAAGTTCAACATGGCACCTCATGGCAAAGAACACTCTGAGGATCTGAAAAAAAAGAATTGTTGCTCAACATAAAGATGGCCTAGGCTACAAGAAGATTGCCAACACCCTGAAACTGAGCTGCAGCACGGTGGCCAAGACCATATAGCGGTTTAACAGGACAGGTTCCACTCAGAACAGGCCTCACTATGGTTGACCAAAGAAGTTGAGTGCATGTGGTATGCGTCATATCCAGAGGTTGTCTTTTGAAAATAGACATATGAGTGTTGCCAGCATTGCTGCAGAGGTTGAAGGGGTGGGGGGTCAGCCTGTCAGTGCTCAGACCATACGCTGCACACTGCATCAAATTGGTCCGCATGGCTGTCATCCCAGAAGGAAACCCCTTTTAAAGATGATGCACAAGAAAACCCACTAACAGTTTGCTGAAGACATGCAGACTAAGGACATGGATTACTGGAACCATGTCCCGTGGTCTGATGAGACCAAGATAAACTTATTTGGTTCAGGTGGTGTCAAGCGTGTGTGGCTGCAACCAGGTAAGGAGTACAAAGACAAGTGTGTCTTGCCTACAGTCAAGTATGGTGGTGGGAGTGTCATGGTTTGTGGCTGCATGAGTGCTGCCGGCACTGGGGAGCTACAGTTCATTGAGGGAACCATGAATGCGACCCCAAACACACCTCCAAGACGACCACTGGCTTGCTAAAGAAACTGAGGGTAAAGGTGATGGACTGGCCAAGCATGCCTCCAGACCTAAATCCTTTTGAGGATCTGTGGGGCATCCTCATACAGAAGGTGGAGGAGTGCAAGGTCTCTAACATCCACCAGCTCTGTGATGTCGTCATGGAGGAGTGGAAGAGGATTCCAGTGGCAACCTGTGACGCTCTATTGAACTCCATGCCAAGAGAGTTAAGGCAGTGCTGGAAAATAATGGTGGCCACACAAAATATTGACACTTGGGCACAATTTGGACATTTTCACTTAGGGGTGTACTCACTTTTGTTGCCAGCGGTGTAGACATTAATACCTGTGTGTTGAGTTATTTTGAGGAGACAGCAAATCTACACTGTTATACAAGCTGTACACTGACTACATTGTATCAAAGTGTCATATCTTCAGTGTTGTCCCATGAAAAGATATAATAAAATATTTACAAAAATGTGAGGGGTGTACTCACTTTTGTGAGATACTGTATATGTATATCTCCCGTAGCTAAAGGCCTTTACATACGCTGCAAGAACAGACAAATTTGTTCTCTCTCCCTCTCTGTCTTCAAGAACAAAATGACTTAATTTTGTTCTTGCAGCCCTGGTTTGGGAGTTCTTGCAGCTTGTTCTTGACACATCATCGTGGCAGAACTTTTTTTTTTGCATGGTGTCCAAGAACTATTGTGTGACTGCTCAGAAATTTGAATTTCCCATTAGTTCTGCACTTGAGTTTTTTGTGAAGTATGAAATGTCCCGGCCAGAAAGTACTTTGTTGTTTTCACCTCAAGAAAAAGAAAAAAATTCAGTGTTCTTGCGGCGTATGTAAAGGCCTTAAGTCAGTAGCGTTAGAAAGGTTACAACTTTACAATAAAGGGGCTTTCATACCTATCCCTTTTGGTCCAGACCTTCTGCCTTTTCAGTTTGTTCTGGATCAAAATTTTAGGTGTGAAAACTCCCCCGAACTGTGGTCCAGACCAAAGAGCCGATATTTGGTCTGGCAAAAGAGGGTGGTCTCAGTCTGGATCAGAGTTAATCTTGATCCAGTTCTTTTAGAGTGTGAAAGCAATGTTCAGAAAGGTTTGGACTTCCAGACCAAAGACAGGAAGCTTAGGCAGACAAAAAGAGAGAAAATGAGCCACGGTAAGACTTGGAGAGAGGAAGAGAACCAGTTTTTAATTGAAATATGCTCTGTTCATGTAATAAATAGTCTGCCCCTCCAGAATGTTTTGCACGTCACTGAGTAGCTAGCATTTAGGCACTGTGAACTTTCCAGCAAAAGGTCTCTTAATTTAGCCAAATAGTGAGTCTGCATCGATGTATAAAATATTTCTTTTGAGTTATTTGGATTATTCATGATTTATAAAGCATTTATTATCTAAGCAATAACTATTAATAATTATATAGCCTTTATTAGAGTATTCTTAGAGTGCTAAAAATATGAGTATGTAAAACTGTCTAGCAAAATTTGAGTGAAGTTGTGTTTTTAAAGTGTGTGTGTGTGTGTGTGTGCATGCGTGCGTCACTGTGTTTTAAAACCAAGCAAACTAATGCTAAAATATATGTAATTGTTGAACCCTTCATGATAGTGAAATAATGGCCTAATATCTTTTTAATAATCTTATAAAATTGTGACCAGCTGCACTGAACAGAGGGCAATTGTACAACGTCAAGGCAGTTAATTAGCTCACATCTCTAAAGCAGTAATAACCCCAATGGGTGGGGGAAAGGAAGAGAACTGACAGACTGTCTAAAAGACAGCAATATATGTCAGCGTCCCTCAGTTTCATGATTGTGATTCAAATTTTTCTTTTGCATCAACCTTTGTTGCCCATGGGCATTGAATCTTCAAGAGATTAAAAATGATTCAAGAGGAATGGTCGTGCCGCACTTAACATCAATTTACAATGCCAGTAGTGAAGGGCCTATTTGTCTCTATGATACTGGGAGCCGTTTTAGCCTTTGTTAACATTAAAAATTAATAAAACCAGAAAATAAAGTGGACACGAGCAGTGCTGTCCAGATATAGCCTGCTCTTATAAAGTTCATCCACCATTCCATGTGTCTTAAGTCATTTTTTGCAATTATTGCAGATTATTCAGACCCAGAAGGGCTCACAGTGATGGCAATTTCTTTTTATGATGGAGCAGAGGATCAGCAGATTTAGACAGTTTCTGAAACAAAGTGATGCTTATTTACGAGGGGGAGCTGAAAAGTTCATAGGCTGGAAAGTTCATAGTGATCAAATTTGACCAAATATGGTTTATTTTTCAACATCGTCTCCACATCTTCCATCGATGTTGCAGTGCTTGGATCCCTGCGGTTGAAAAATAATTCACATTTGGCCAAATTCGACTGCTATGAACTTTTCAGCCTATGAACTTTTCAGCTTCCCCTTGTAGTATGCAACTCCATTATTTTGTCATCAGAATTCTGCTAAATGAAACATTCTGTAATTTTTGATAATTTTTGATCATTAAAATATTTTTATTATAAAACTACAGCTATGTTGAAACATTTATGTAGTTTGCGTACAATATGTTTGCACAGATTTAGAGCTAAACAGAGTAGTTCCTTTGTTTTGGGGAAAAACACTTTACATTTCTATGGGTTTAAAATATTGCATCTTTTCCTCTAATAACTGAAAAAATGAAAGCACCAAGGTGCTGATGCCTCAGTGTCAGAGCCTTGGCGGGGCTATGCATTCTTGGATCATCACTTAAATGTTATGGGTTCCTCTTTAGCCCAAGGACCACCTCTGGTAAAAATTTCATCAAAATCCATCCTGGGGTTTTGGAGTACACACATGCACAGTGAAAATAATCTGCAGTTCACATGCTCGTACTGTCGGCAGCAGCCAAGAGCCACCAAACTGATTTGAACAGCTGCAATCCTAACAAAAGAAGAGCACGGTGGCAGACATTTTAAATGGCAGAAGTGATGGAGGTACGTGAGTACGATGACAATCAAGACGAACAGGAGCTTTTGCTGTTTAGTAGCAGAGGAAGAAAACAGACGGGCAAACAGATGGACATTTGTTCACCCAATATTGGCGGATTGCTGAGTACTGCCCTGTGACGGGAGTTTCCGAGCACATGCACAGTTCACTGTAAACATTTGTGGGTGAGGAATGTTGGGACTTGGAGTTTTTAGCGAGTTTTTTACAAGTTTTACCTCGTCCTTCCTCTGCAAAACTAAACAGTAAAACCAGTGTGAAAACAATCAATGTGATGAATAAATGGTGTAGGTGCTGAATACGTGTTTTTTTCAGTAACCACTATTTTATACACTTCAGCTCCACGTGCTGTAAAAAAAAAGTGCTGTGTTATTCTGTAAAAAAGTCACATTGCCACCTCTAGTGGCCCAGCATAGTTATTACAATACCTTTTCCTCCGGTTGGTTTCATTGACGTTAAAGGTGAGTTAGATTTGTATTTATTTTGAAAACAAAGCCTTAGCTTGGAATTCTGGCAAATTAAAAATTGAGAAAATATTCCCATACAATGATACAAGCCTTTAGTTGCACTTAATTTTGACTGGGTGAGCTGAAAAGCTGGTAACAGACAGACAGACAGATAGACGGACGGACAGATACAACCACACTCACACACACAAAGATGCATTAACTGAATACCATATGCCTCTCTGTTTCACCGAGGCATAATAATTGTAGTTTAAAAATATTTTGTTTCAAACCTAAAAATCTATCAATGAAGGAAAAAACTCATTTCTTTAAGATTTAAATAGCTCAAGGTAAAGACAGTTTCCATGCTCATTTTTATTTATTTGTGAATTTTTTTTTACCCATTTGTTCTCATAAAGTGATTGACAACTTATATAATCAATATATGAGATTTTTCCTGCAATAACTTTGCCTTTTTCTTTACTGACAAACTTCAGAAAATTAGAAAGTCAGTCAGTGCTCCTATGCCAGGTGCTGGACAAGTGCTTCCTTTGTGTCCATGTAGAGAAGACGTAAACACCATTGCAAAATTTTTTCCAATCAATCATAAAAACTTGGATGACATCATATGCCACCTGAAATTCACTACCTGCTGCCTTGATACTCTCCCAGCAGGGTTTTTAAAAAATATTTCACATATTATGGCTTCGTCTCTGCATTCAGGTGTCTTCCCTCAGTGCTTAAAAACAGCTGTTATCAAGCCACTTCCAAAAAAGAGCAACCTAGACACCTCACTCATGAACAGCTATAGGCCTGTATCAAACCTCCCCTTACTCAGTAAAACAATTGTACAATTAATTGTAATAAAATAATTGTAATAAACAATTGTACAACTTTCTGACATTAAATAACTGTTTTGATGTCTTCCAGTCAGATTTTCGGCTACACCACAGCACTGAGACAGCTCTCATTAAGGTCCTTAATGACATCCACTCTAATACAGATAATGGCAACATTTCAGTCTTGGTTCTATTGGACCTCAGCGCCGCATTCGACACGGTCGACCATAACATCTTACTAGACTGGCTGAAAAACTGGGTGGGACTTTGTGGCACAGCATTTCGCTGGTTTGAGCCCTATTCAAAAGACAGGGACTATTTTGTGTCTATAGGTAACTACAAATCTGAGCGAACAAAAACAACCTGTGGAGTTCCCAAGGTTCCATTTTGGGACCATTGCTTTTCAACATCTACTAGCTCAAATCATAAAAAACAAAATATATTACCATAATTTTGCAGGTGACGCATAAATCTACATAACTGTCTCACAAGGAGACTATGGTCCAATTAAAACCATGATCAAATGCATTGGTCAAATTAAAGAGTGGATGTGCCAGAATTTTCTTCAGTTAAAGACAAAACCGAAATAATAGTTTTCGGAGCCAAAGAAGAAAGACTCAGTTAGTACTCAACTTCAATCGATGCTAAAAACCAACAGCCAAGCCAGAAATGTGGGTGTGGTTCTGGACTCAGACCTGAATTTTAACAGCCGCATTAAGACAGTTGTGAAATCAGCCTATAATAACTAAGGTCTGATATCTCAGCAGGATCTAGAAAAACTTGTCCATGCATTTATCTTCAGCAAACTGGACTACTGTAACGCTATCCTCACAGGTCTCCCTAAAAAGTCCATCAGACAGCTGTAGTTAGTTCAGAACGCTGCAGCTCGAGTCCTCACTAAGACCAAGAAAGTAGATCATGTAACTCCAGTCCTCAGATCTTTACACTGGCTTTCTGTCTGTCAAAGAATAGATTTCAAAATACTCCTGTTGGTTTATAAAGCTTTGAATGGTTTAGGGCCAAAACACATTTCAGATCTGTTGGTCCATTATGAACCACCCAGAGCCCTCAGGTCATCAGAGTCAGGCCTACTATCTGTGCCCAGAGTTCGAACCAAACATGGTGAGGCAGCATTCAGTTTTTATGCTCCTCACATATGAAACAAACTCCCAGAACACATCAGGGCTGCTGAAACTCTCAGCTGCTTTAAATTGAAGTTAAAAACTTTTCTATTTGCTGCGGCCTTTCAGTAGAACAATTGTTCTTACAATGTACTGTAACTTTTATTTCTTGCACATTTTCTGTCTTATTACCTCCGCCAAGAAGGTTATGTTTTCATCGGCGTTGGTTTGTCTGTCTGTTTGTTTGTTTGTTTGTTTGTTTGTTAGCAACATAACTCAAAAAGTTATGGACGGATTTTCATGAAATTTTCTCAGATTGTCAGAAATGGGGTATCCTACAGATGATTAGATTTTGGTGGTGATCCGGATCACCGTCCAGAAGAAAACCGCCATTACGGAAAATGCGATTTTCGTGAATAACTACTGAACCACTAATCCTATCATTGTCAATCCAATTGCTAGTCATATGTTTTCATGGTCAAGGAATCTGAAAATGTACACACAAACACTGTATGGGGGGAACTGTGGCGCTTGGCGGAGGTCTGCGCTCTCCGAGTGCTTTTCTAGTTCTATTTTAGCTTGTTTTTGTCTCTCTTTAATTTACTTTTTAATTTGCTTTTAAATTCTTATGTATTCCTTTTGCAACTTGCTGTAATGCTTTAATGTTTTTATGCAAAGCACTTTGAA
Organism: Pholidichthys leucotaenia; assembly: GCA_020510985.1. Lineage (NCBI taxonomy): Eukaryota > Metazoa > Chordata > Actinopteri > Cichliformes > Pholidichthyidae > Pholidichthys > Pholidichthys leucotaenia. The sequence continues at coordinate 140,067,959 of CM035842.1, read as the reverse complement.
TTGTCTTGCACATGAAATGTCCTAGACTGATAAACTTGCCTTGCCTTGTCTTTATTGTGATTAACTAAATGTTTGCAATTTTAAACCACCTCAAAATGCCATTAGAAATTGATTCAAGCTCCAAAATCATATGTAGTCTTAAAATCATACAACCCTCAACTGATAAAATTACCCCCTGCCATAACAAATGTACTTTTATAGACTCTTTGACATACTGTATGCATTTATCAGTTTTCCTTGATTATCATAATTGTTATGAATCTAACAATTAAGATTTACAGGTCTTTTGCCAAGTGAAAAAAACAAGGCTTGATGATTGGCTGAGACTATGATGAAGGAACAGTTTGCCCATCACTTGTTGTTGGCTAAGGGTGTAATCCTAATGTTGGCAGTCACAAAGCAGTCTACAGGGCTTCCTGTTGGAACTCATGGAATAATAGACAATTTCTAGGATTTTTGGAATACCTTGGAAATTGTTCTTTTCAAAATTTTCATCTGTGTTTATGTGTTTAGAAATCAAAAACCGTTTGATGCGGGCATTACCAATTAGAATTACTTGTAATTCAAAGACGTTTCACGCTGGCAGCATCACTCCACACATGTCATCCTTCTCTTTATAGCTATGAATGATAGAAGGATAATGATGTATTGCTTGAGGTGTTGGATTTTCTTGCATTGGTGTCTCTGGTGAATTACCCCGTCAGAATTTCATTAATGGCAGCTATAAGGCAGAACATGTGAAGACCATACATGGTGGGACACAGATGCCTACAGTATTCTTTCTTTTCTCACTGCCTACCCCCTCCTTCTCAACCTTGTGTCATAGCCTTGTAACGTTTTTATGGTGGTTAACAGAAATCTTTCTTGTGTGTGATATGTTTACAGGACTAAAACAACACTAAGAGCATGTGTGCAGATGTAGCTGCTTGTTATGATATTGTTAGTTCATTGTGTTTTACATCAACTTAATGCAATCAAAGGATTTTCACTGAAACGCTAAGACTTTTCTATAACTGGCTACAAATTGGAACAGAGCCATTCTAAAGCAAACAATCCCTAAAGTAAGAGCTTTGAGAGCTATAATGGTTATACACTATCATCTCTGGTTTAAAAACAAGGGGATTTATCAGGGATGTCTTTGACTCTGCTGGGGCTAGAGGGACCAAATTACAGCCCCGGTGTCTGGTTGGAGGAGGAGAAGGAAATAGATGGGTCTAGGTATAATGGTGATGGCCCCTGGGTGGTACTCCTTTGAGGGGGAAAGAGGAGATTAGAGTGGAGGTGTGAGCTTGCAGTAAGATTACATTTTCCTTCTTTATAATGGATAAGTGCTTCTCTTTTTTTCCTATTTCACTCCCACTATTTTGCGTCTGTTTCACAGTGTTCCATCTCTCTTGCTGCCCTCCGTCACCACACGCACCAAAAAAGAAAGACACACACACTAAAAAAGCATACACATGCACATATGCGTGCACACGCCAAACACACGCACATCCCTCCTCTCTCCCTCTGTCACCCTCTCCCTCCGTCCTCCCTCACTTGATCCTTACACCTACGTGCTACAGATGGTTTCATTTTATAAGAGATAAAACCACATTTGGTGGAACTGATTAAACAGAGGGAACAACATCCCCATCTGCCATTTATTCCAATCTGAAATTGCTTGGGCAGATGCTGACATCTTTGGAGATGATTGATTCACCCTGTCTGGCCAGAGAGGAGTGGAAAGGAGAGCGGAGCTGGATCCTCCCTGGGGCTGTAGCTTCCTGCTGCCCTGCCATGGCTCCGCCACAGTGTCACTTCACAAGTGATGGAGCCCTGAGTGCCCCCCCCCCCTTCCCGCCATCTCTTGTCTGCTGCAAGCTGCTGCAATCAGCGCAGGCCCTGATTGGACTTGGGCAGGTGAGCGCAATACACTTTAATCATGGGGCCAGCACATGCCAGATCATCCCTTCTGTATGGGCGTGTGGTGGCAGAGTGGGAGGGTGATCTGTGTTTGTGTGCGGGTGATTTGAAAGGTTGGTGCCCACAAATTACATATAAACTTGTTTCTCACGTATGTCTACCTAGCATGCAGATGAGCTTATTTGAATGTTGGAGATTGCGGTGTCGACAGTGTTGAAATGTTACATTTAAACAAAGCTACCGGTGTACAGTCATGCGATTGGATTGTGTATAAGCAAAATACTGAAGGCAGATAGTTTACCATGTTCAAAGCCATGAGATAACTTTCACAAATAAATTCCATACATATAATAGATAGATAGATTAGTTTATTTGACAGGGACAGTGCAATAAACATAGACAATTAATCAATGACAATCAGTCTGATGTGTTGCACATAGAGTGTATAGCTATTAGCTAATTTGCAACTCTTGTCCCTGGATGGGCTTTAGAAAAGAGAATCAAGTAAAGAAAAAAAAATACACAATAACCACATACATCAATGCAAAAAAGATTATAAATACACAATTATAAATATTATAAATATTATAAATACACAAATATAACCAACTCTTGTCCCTGGATGGGCTTTAGAAAAGAGAATCAAGTAAAGAAAAAAAAATACACAATAACCACATACATCAATGCAAAAAAGATTATAAATACACAATTATAAATATTATAAATATAAATATTATAAATACACAAATATAACAGCCTGACTCACATTTGCCTATTTCAGGCCTCCCTCCCTTCGTCACTCACTATAAACAAACACATTCATTCCTTCCCTTCATTCACTCTCACCTTGCAGACAATCAATTCATACATGAGTACATTCTTGTTTATTTTTCAGCCAGTTTTTAACCTTTTTAGTGAATGTTTTAAAGTCTGTTATTATTTTAATTACATTTGGCATTGTGTTCCAGATGTGACTGCCCTTTATAGAGAAAGCTGTTTGTCCAAATGTGGTTCTGCGGTGGAATATTTTACAGTTATTGTTAACAGAACTCCTGGTGGCTCTGCTGCTGTCCTGTCTTTGGACGAAACCAGCAAGTGGCTCGGGTGCTGATTTATGGAAACATTTGAACATTAATTTCAGAAAACAGAGGTCAATGAAACTCTCAAAACTCATTAGGTTGTATTTTTTTAAAACATTACAGTGATGCCACCTAATGGGCTTTTTGTCCAAGATTTTTAGGGTTTGATTATATAATGAACCTATATGTCTTATTGTGGAAGGGGCTGCTTGAGCCCAGACTGTCAAACAGTATGATAAATGAGAAAAAACCATAGAATGCATATACAGTACAGCTGCTTCGTAAGGTATGTAATATCTAATTAATTTAAAGCAGTTCAGATTTTTTTTTACTGTTTTTGAAATTTTCTTTATATGAAGATTAAATTTGAGTTGAGGATCTAGTACAATGCCAAGGTATTTGAATTCTGTAGCTAAACTGATGTCATGATCATGTATATTAACTTTAAAACCTTGCAGGTTACATTTTTTGATTGAAAAGCACATTGAGACTGTTTTCTGAAGGTTCAGCAATAGATGGTTCTGGAGGAGCCACTCTTGGACATCAACCATACTTGTAGACAGTACATCTGCAGCCTATGCTGGAGTCTTGGCAGCTGTGTAAATAACTGCATCATCTGCATAAAGTTGACATGTTGCAGCTGAGCAGTGTAACGGCAAGTCATTAATAAATATGCTGAAAAGTAAAGGACCAAGAATGGACCCTTGTGGGATACGCATGCGGTTGTTTAAAAATGAGGATTTATCCTGGTGAACTTTTACACACTGTTCTCTATTCTGGAGATAAGATGCAAACCATTCTAATGTATCTGGGGAGAAGTTAAAAGATACTTAATACTTAACACTATGTCAGATGGCTGGTATAATAGTCAGACACCTAGGGCTTTATAACAATGACGTGTTCGGTTAGTCAGTTGTCACTGACGCAGAACGAATTTATGGGCATTTCCAAGTTAATTTCCTGATCACACCAACGTAGAAACAAACACTCCGCCGGTGCATGATGCAAAGAGGCCAGTCTAATCATTCAGAAGTTTGTTTTGGATAATCTAATCCAAAGCGCTCATGCCCATCCCTTTAATACAAAAAGGCACATTATCTAAAGTGAACAGTGATCATGATGGTTTAAGATGGGTTTTGCACTGACCAAAGCCCATGCGTGTGAGTCAAAATGCACACGATAGTAATGCTGCGCGGTAATAAGGAAGACATCAATCACAGTTGATGCCAAGTGAGTTATTTTAGAGAGAAAAACGGGGAAGAATGCTGAGCTGAAAAATCAGCTGAATGGTTTAATGTAGTGCACACTTCATGTAGTGTAGCACTTCAGGAAAAGAGGATGATGCCTGTGCAAACTTTCATAAACTTTCATTAACAATGGCATGGAAGTCGCTCCCGGCCATGGGGAGATGGAGTGCTCCCTCTCTTGTTACTTCCACTGACCAAGCCCCCCCCCCCTTCTTGTCTTGGTGGGGTCTGCCGCTGCCAAGGTTTGCGGTCCAGCTGGATGGAAACCCGGGGCGTGCAGCCAAGGCACATGTGGACGCACCTCCTGTCTCTGGGGAGTTATTGAAAAGTAAAATGCTGCACACATCTTGTTCATTCATTTGTTCCCCTAAAAATAAACACATTAATGCCAATAAGCCCGTGATTAAAACAAAAATATGAATGGAATACCCCCCCCCCCCCCCGGTGCACTGCACATCACACCGGTGCACACCGACACATGTACCCTGTTCATTCATTCATTCCCCTCAAAAAAAAATCATGCTTTAATGCCTAATCTATAGACTCTAATGGTAAGTCTGAAATTAAAATGAGAGTGTGGATGAAATAAAAAAAAAAACCTAGTGTGTTCGTCGTAACGTCGTAATTAAAATGACAGACGATTATATCATGACTGATACAGCTCTCTCCATTAAAATAAAAGAAGATCACAGTGCTGCAGTTGCCTCATGAGTTCCGGAGCTGCATGATTTCAAAACACGCCGCTGAAATAGCATTACACAATGCACTTCTGACGGTAGACCTCCTTTTTTCTGATCAAAAGTGGATTGTCATGACATACGCTATAATAGTAATGCGCATTAGATTGCGCACCGCCACACCTCTTTGAAATGAGCCACCTCCTCCAGGTGCATAGCGGGCGCACTGTCTACTGGTAATTTGATGGTGTGACGCAAAGTGTAAAAAACTGGCAATGCACTGACAGAAACTAACAAAAACACTGGCGTATGGTGGGAAGTCTGGCAGAAAAATCTGTGGATGATCATCCTAATAGGGCCCCTAAACTTTACGATGGACGTACACAAAAAAGTTAACTCAGTGAGTATGGTTCTCCTAAACAGTAATTGTTGGACACCTGAGCATAATCAGATATCAGTGAGCAGATGTGAGCATGTGATAAAGTAAACATGAACCTCAATTAAAGACAAACACTGGACTGTGATTTCAGCATGTAAAACATTTACTTGTAAAGAAAGAAGAAACTGTGCCTTCTACCATCTGACAAAGTGCAAAGCACACTATAAGATTTACAGTAGAGATTGGACTCAAAGAGAGAAAGCAAAGACTTCAACAGGGGACTGCTGATGACTGTAATATAAACATCATCCTCATTTGACATTATGTAAAAATAATGCTAACGATGAATGGAAAGTTGCAAAATCTGAACCATGTGAATTGATGAATGATGGCCACTGCTGTGAGCTAAGAAGGATATGAAGCAATATATTACACCAGTGAGGGAGAATAACTACCACGAAGCAAGCCCTTCAAACAGACAAATTCTGTATCTGAATTCAGGTTTTGCAGTTGTCGTCACCGTATATATCATGAGCAGGGTGTGGCTTCACTGGAGTGCAAGCAGCAGGAAGACACATAGTTTTGCTGTAGAAAACGTATATTTCATTAATGTTTCTGGGAGAATAAGGCTTAATTGGAAGCTAGCACTGGATTATTTATGACTATAGACCTCAACTGTAGGGCGGCGCGGTGGCAGAGTGGTTAGCACTGTGGCGGCACAGCAACTCACCCTTGGCTGGGGGATCCTGGGTTTGATCCTAGCCCCCGACCAACAGTGATCTGTGTGGAGTTTGCATGTTCTCCCCGTGTCTGCGTGGGTTTACTCTGGGATTTCTCCGGTTTCCTCCCACATGCCAAAAACATGCATGTTAGGTTAATTGGCATCAAACTGGGGATTCTAAATTGTCTTTAGGTATGACTGTGAGAGTGAATGGTTGTCTTTATGTTATTAGGGAGGGATCATGTGTTTCTGAACCCTCCCTTAGTTATGCTGCTAATAGGTTTAGTCAGCCGGGGGACCTCCAGTAATGCACTGGGCCTCACTCCTTTCCTCACTCTCAATGAAATATTTTTTTTGCTGGTCATTAACATTTGTTTGTTCTCTCCCATAGATTGAGTCCCCATCGTGCTGTTTGCTCTCTACATGTCTGTTCTTTTCATCTTCTCTATCCCCTTACCCCCCAGCCAGTCGCAGCAGATGACTGCCCCTCCCTGAGCCTGGTTCTGCTGGAGGTTTCTTCCTGTTAAAAGGGAGTTTTTCCTCTCCACCGTCGACAAGTGCTTGCTCACAGGGGATCGCCTGATTGCTGGGGTCTTTCTGCAACTGTGGGGGTCCCCCCTACAGTTGATAGTGCTATGAGATAACTGTTGTTGTGAAATGGCGCTATATAAATAAAGTTGAATTGAATTGTCTGTCTCTCTGTGTTGGCCCTGTGATGGACTGGCGATCTGTCCAGGGTGTACCCTGCCTCTCGCCCAAAGATGCTGGGATAGGCTCCAGCCCCCCCACGACCCGAAAAGGATTAAGTGGAAGAAGATGAATGAATGAATGACCTCAACTGTATAGCTGTAGGCTGTCAAGATTACAGAAGAAGGAAGGTTGGCCGTCGTTTACAGGCTTCCTGCTGACTCCGATCCGATGGAGAAACGGATCTCAGCACTGAAAACAGCTGCCCCCTTCAACAAACAGAAACTAGCAAAAAAAACCCCAGTCAAATACAGTATACAATGGCCATCATTTATCAGAAGTGCGTAGAAATCGCTGCACATTTGAGTGCAATATGATCATACAAAAAGGTCTATGTGGTATTTATGAAACCATGTATATCTGGTCAATCTCAGTCAATCTGTTTGACTAAATGTTGTCCATATTGTCATTTTAAAAGCATACTTGTCAACCATGAGAATTTATTGCTTACTATTTAGAAGTCCAGTAAGACGTCCCATACTCAGAAGAGCGGTCTGATGTACGTTGTGTGCATTGGCTCTGCCACAGCTGTCTGTCATCTCTCAATAATGTATAGAAATGCACAAGGCAAAATAAAATTATTTCCTCACGTCTTCTCTGCTATTCCGAATTTCTCTTGCTTATCCAGAGCAGTTTTTTTTTTAAACCTGACCCAGCACATCACTTTGACTGGGCACTTCTGATGAGATTGTTAAGTGCACTCAGTGCTCAACTATCTCATCGATCTCCCAATGATCTCTCAGCGATCGTCCAATGAATACCAAATTTTTCTAATCCGAAGGTATACATGCAGATGGCTGAGAGTTCAGTAAGGTATCCTTGAGCGTTTGATGAAAGACCAGTAGAGTTCATTGAAAGTTGTGGAGAGACCACTGAAAGATCGATGAGATCACTGAGTGCTCCTTGAGAGTTTGCTGAGAGAATTGCTTCCCTTTGATGATCATTGAGAGATAGAGTATCATCCTGTCCAGGCTTCGGCGTTTCCTCATGTGGACCCCTCCCACGGGGAGCTGTGTCTGTTTTCTGGCTGCGGGGTGCTGGCCTATGGCCGCTGTGGTCTGCCCGGCCAAGGGGATTGTGCACTGCAGTGCCACACCTACAGTATCGACCCCTCGGACTAGACTTGGACGGTCTCAGAGGTGGTGTCCCTGGAGCTGTGGACTCGGCCATTCCCCTGCTGGTGATGGCTCCCTAGTGATGGTGCTTCCTCACTTGAATCCCCGATGCTCAGTCATAAGTCTCACACAGACAAAGGTTTGTGTGTGTGTGTGTGTGTGTGTGTGTATGGGGAGGTTTATTGTGTTTTATTTTAATGTGTGAAGCACTTTGTGTTACAACTTTTGTATGAAAAGTTCTATATAAATAAAATTTTGATTGAGTGTTGGATTGAGTCAAAACCTTGAGGAGATCATGGTAACAATGGAGATCACTGGAACATTATTGAGAGATCGTGGAGAGATCTTGATGATTGCTGAGAAGTCATTGAAAGATCATTGAGAGATGTGGCCATTTTTTCATCACCCTATGATCTCTCAACAATCTCCACCCCTGTGTATAGGGGGTAGAAGAGCACTAGAAGCCTCTCAAATGCTCAGCAGCCTCCATGGCCACCCAAGACATTGTCAATGATCCCTCAGTGATCTCTTCTGATCTCTCAGTAAACACTCCTTGTCTCTCAGGGATCTCTCAGGGATCTTTCAAATTAGAATTTTTGATTGCCCAACAATCTCCCAAACATTTACACAGAAATGGCTTTTTCAAGGTTTTAGGAAACCATTGAGAAATTTTTGATCTCTCAATGGCCACCCAGCAATCTCTGTCTGTCTGTGTAAGGGGACCCTTATTGTGGGTGTTCTGTAAGGCTTGGGTATGTCTTAATAATTCTTAGAGGGGCAATATTGTTATGTATTTTAGATCAGAAAGAGGTAGAAACATCTGATTGGCTTGAACTCCTTTTTCGTTTTGTAACCTTTGATTAAATAATCAAGCATCCTATGACAGTGGTCTGTTTTTTTACCTGTTTTTGCTGCTTCCTTATTCTCTTCCCTTGAGGCTATATGATATGCAAAGAATACCAATAGGTGATTAGATATTCCAGTCCACCTTCATCTAATCAACATTTATAGTGTCCTGCCTGTAGAATTACGCTGCCCTCCACTAAATCGACTCTGAATCATCAGTTGTAAACACTCAAGCATTTAAAGATTGAAAACTCTTCCTGCAGAAGTGCCATCAAAGCCAGCGGTGTGTCAGTTGGAGTGTGTGAACAAATGCGTGTCGTCTCATAAAAACTGCTGAGCTGGGCTCCTCAGTGCAATCAGGTGCCGGTCTCAGCTCATATACTTGTTTGATGATAACCGAAGATGGAGGGAGAGTGATGGAGCTCTCCAAGGGACCACGGCAATAATTTAGCTTGGGGAGTGGGTGTGAATCATGGTGAAGGCAGAGGAGGCTGGAGGTGGTAGATGAATCATTAGGGTGGGGGTGCAGAGATGGAGAAGGGGGTTACAGTCCCGGGGGGAGTTCGATCCATCAGGCATAGCTGCTCTGGCCTCGACAAAAGAATTGACCTGCAGGACTGCAGCCAGAACTCGTGCGTCTTTCTCATCTCTCTGCCTTTTGCAAATGATTGGTTTTACTATTCGTCTGTTGCTGGGATTCAGTAGTTGCTTTATTTCTTTCTGTTCTTCGGCTTTTATCATCAGAACCTTCATCTTTCTTTCTCCAAATCTTTCCGCAGCCTCTTGAAGTATGACTGGCCCTGAGAATGTCAAATGAATTCACAATCTTAATGCATTCATTCTCCTCTCTCTACTGCCCTCCATCTCTCACCTCGGGCTAGATAGTCCCCCTCTCCCCAGTTGATCCTTTTCTCTTCCTCCTCCCCCTCCTCCTCCTCCTCCCAAGGCAACAAACTGATGGAATTCAGAGAAAATTGCTCACTCCTGGAATCATATAAAAGTAAAAAAAAACAACAACACTGTTTTGCACAGCTGTGTGACATGATTAACAGTGTATGCTTTAACACGGTCTGAGGCTGCCCTTCGTCTCATAGTGCAATAATCCATTACCAGCACCATCCACACCTTTTGGAGAGTTCTGCCTCCTCAAGGCTTTGACTTTGGACAAGCAGAGGTTAGAGGAAAACAACCTGAAAACAGCCTTATCTCCCAAAACACGAATGTTTGTTAAGACTCCCCCATTAAGTCTCCCCCCCCTGAATTTGCATATTAATTGCATTTCGGCTATATCCCCCCCACCCCACCCCCTTTAAGGCTTCTGTTTATAGGTGTTTTATTTCTTTGAGAAGACAGGCGTCCGCAGGGAGCTCACCTGCAACGGAGGACAAGAATTAAATTCCAGAGGAAATTACTTTAACTTGAGTGTAATCGAATTTGCACCCACACACCTTGACTTGAGGACCTGGAGGGCATGCATGCATGTGGAATTACGTGTTCGGTACATAAAAATGTGCAAATTGACACAGAACATGTATGGGAGAAAAAAAACCCGTTTAAGCAACTTTAAAAAGTAAACACTGCTACTACATTTCCTAGCTCTTCAGCCACCGAGTAACTCTCTTTTCTTACGTTTATTTCTGTCTCTTCACTAACTTTTTTTTCCCCCCCCTTGTGAAATGTGTTTACTGCTTAGACATGAGAGCACGATTTGGCAGCTTTCTCAACAAATGTTTGAAAAGATGTGAAAGTTTTAATGACTGGATTGAGGAGAGGATAAAGGAACAGCTGGAGATTCTGTAATGTAGTGGCTATTCTTATACAGTAGAGGTGCACTCAAGCTGTCTCATTTGAAAATCACCGTTGCATTTTTATCCATACTTCAGAATAACAGGTGATTGAGCATTCTTTCGTCCCTATCTGCAAAACACTGTGACCATATGGGACTTATTTCAAAGTGATATTCTCAGTGGCGCTCTAGAAGTGTGATATCACATTACGTGAAGTGGGTCTATTTATTATTTTCAATATAATAGTTTCATTTCTCAGATTGTGACTCGCACAGATTTTTATCCGACAAGCTTGGTTGCATTAATGAGTGCTGTTTAATAGAAAATACAGAAAACGTGAAGAAGTCATTTTTATTATGAGCCATTTCCAGAAACAATGATGATGATGGCCTCTATTTTCCACATAATTATTGTATTCCATTAGACATAAATAAATTCCACCACAGGACTTTTTTTATTATAACAATTCAAATCCAATGATCTGTACTAAGCCCATTGTAGTAACTCAGTTCCAGAGCATTGATTTCCTTTGTGTTGCAGATTGATCTGTAGCTTGTTACAGCTCTGTTTGTCACAGCATTCTCTGCAAAAAGCAAATGATTAAAAAAAAAAAAAAAAATGCATGAGCATGTAATATAACAGAGTGGGCAGGAGAGCAAAGTATAGATAGAGTAAAATATTTTAGCTAATAAAAGAGCATGTACTGGTTCACGGACTGATGGTAATATTGAACTGTAGTGAGATCATTAACAGTGATGTTTCAGGGTGTAAAAACAAAAGAGCACTCCTAAATAATGAAAAAAGTGAAGTTACATACAGTAATACAAATTATACTGTACTTACTTTGGTCTATCTCTTTTATTTTAATACCTACAGTGGATATAAAAAGTCTACACACCCCGATGCATTGCCAGGTTTTAGTGCTGTATAAAAAATTGAGACCAAGCTAAATCATTTCAAAACTTTTTCCACCATTAATGTGACCTCTAACCTCCATCCATCCATCCATCTTCCACCGCTTTTCCGGAGGTCCGGGTTGCGGAGGCAGCAGTTCAAGCAGAGAAGCCCAGACTTCCCTCTCCCCCGCCACCTGCTCCAGCTCTTCAGAGAGGATACCAAGGCGTTCCCAGACCAGCTGGGAGACATAGTCTCTCCACCGTGTCCTGGGTCTGCCCCGGGGTCTCCTCCCAGTGGGACATGCCTGAAACACCTCAAGTGGGAGGCGTCCAGGAGGCATCCTAATCAGATGCCCATACCACCTCAACTGACTCCTTTCAATGTGGAGGAGCAGCGGTTCTACTCTGAGCCTCTCCCGGATGTGTCACGCCGCGCCATTCATCAGCGGCGCCACCTGCTCACGCACCTGCTACTCATCAGCGGCGAGGGATAAAAGCCGCCTCGCCCTGAGCTTCGGCCTGAAGCCGTTAGACTTCATCGCCTTCCATGCGAAGCATCAACTCTCTCTTCAGCGTCACGCTAAGCGGTAAGAAGATTCCTTTCCTTACCTCTCCCAGTCTGCTCCCCTGTGCACAGGTGGATTCCTCGGCGGCGGACAACTCCGTCCCTCGTCCTTCCTCGCTGCTGCACCGAGTCCTGCAGGTGACTGTCTCCCGGGGTTCCGTCCTTGAAGTGCCTGCCATCAGTCTAACACAAGTAAGCTTCTCTCCCTCGCCTATTCTCCTCCTGTATTGGTGTGTGCCTGTCACCCTGTGTCTGTTCTTTCCCATAGGGTTGCCGGCTGAACGGTCTCCTGCCTCTGTGCCCGAAGCAGACGCCATCACCAATACATTTACATTCCGCTGACACACACCCATACACCCCTGCTGTTAATAAACAGTTTGAACTACTCTGAGCCTGTGTGTGTGCGTCTCCTGAGCCGAACGTTATGTCAGTACGGCTTCAGCAGAGCGGCTCGGCAGACAGCAGGCTCGCACACCGGTTTACCATCCTCGAGGCTCAGGTGGATCAGATTGTTTATCAGCAACAGGTGGTACTTAATCAATTATTAGAATTAACTAACCGATTGAACCGCTTGGACCCCCAACAGCCGTTCCCCCCGACTCGCCAGGGTGGCGCGGCTCCTGCTGTTCCAGCGGCCGTCCAGCCGGCTCCAGTGGCACCGGTTCGGCTCACACCGATTCCGACCCCCGCCCGCTTTAGCGGTAAGCTCGGCGGAGCGCGGGGGTTCATTATGCAGTGTGAGTCCGTGTTCCACCGTGTGCCCGGAGATTTTCCCTCGAATCACAGCCGAATTGGTTACATAGGGAATCTTCTGGAGGGGCGTGCGTTAACTTGGACCTACGCCGTAATGGCGAGGCCCAGTTATGCCACCCTCACCTATGACCAATTCGTGAGGCGCTTTCTGGAGGTCTTTGACCATTCTCAAACCGAGACGGTCCAGGTCGATCGGCTTCTCGCTCTCCAGCAGGGAAGCCGGTCGGCAGCGGACCACTCGGTCGACTTCCGGGTAGCGGCGGAGGAATTGGGCTGGGAGGAACGCTCCCTCTGTGGCCTGTTCCTCCGCAGCCTCAATAGTGATCTGAGGGATGAACTGGCTGGTCGGGATATCCCTGGGACGCTAGCGGAGCTGACGTCCTTAGCGGTAAGTTTGGATAACAGGCTGCGCGAGCGCTCCTCGGGGCGGAAGTCTTCTTCTTCTCGCCCTCGTGGAGCCTCGCCGCACCTGTTCCAAGCTCGCCCCCTGGCGGCACCGCCAGCATCGTGCCCCGAGGAGTCGGAGCCGATGGTGACGGGCTGGACCAAACTTTCCCCTGTGGAGAAACAACGCCGCCGTGAGTTGGGCCTCTGCATGTATTGCGGAGGCGACAAACACACCGTGGAGCGTTGTCCACGGAAAGCCAGTCGGTGGGGTCCGCGAGTCACTGTTGGGGGCCTCGCGGACGTCAATCGGTTAGGATCACTCACCCAATTGAAGCTGCCCCTCCGTTTCTGCCATAACCCCACTGGGCACCTCACCCACGCACTGGTGGATTCGGGCGCAGAAGGCAGCTTCATTTCACAAAGCCTGGCAACCCGATTGGGCATCCGCTGCCAGGCACTCAACACTCCCATCTCCCTAGTCCACCTCTCCCGTGCCTCCCTTGGGAGAGTGACACATCAAACTATCCCCGTACCGGTCATCATCTCGGGAAACCACCGGGAGGAGATGACCTTCTATGTCCTCCCCAACTCTGTGTCGCCCGTCATCCTGGGGTATCCCTGGCTCCGTCTTCACAACCCGGTCCTGGATTGGAGATCAGCTGGGGTATCGGCATGGAGTACATTCTGCCTGGGCACCTGCCTCCAGTCCGCTGCCTGCTCGCCGTCCGCTCCTCCCCCCGCGACGGACACTGCACCCCCGGACCTGTCCCTGGTGCCTCCGGAGTTTCACGACCTGGGTATGGTGTTCAGTAAAGCGAAAGCTATGTCTCTTCCCCCTCATCGGCTTACGACTGTGCCATCAACCTCCGCCAGGGGACTCCCTTACCTTCTGGTCGCCTTTACAGCCTGTCTGTGCCGGAGAAGGAGACGATGAATGCCTACCTGAAGGAGTCATTAAGTGCTGGGATAATCCGCCCATCATCGTCACCCGTGGGGGCAGGGTTCTTCTTCGTGGGAAAGAAGGATGGGTCCCTCCGCCCTTGTATCGACTACCGGGCCCTCAACAATATCACGGAGAAGGACCGTTACACCCTGCCTCTCATGGACACTGCTTTCCACTCCCTCCAGGGGGCGACCTCGTTCACCAAGCTGGACCTACGCAGCGCTTACCACCTCGTCCGGAACCGGGAGGGAGATGAGTGGAAAACGGCCTTCCGTACCCCGAACGGCCACTTTGAATACCTGGTGATGCCGTTCGGGTTGACCAACACTCCTGCAGTCTTCCAGCGCCTCATTAATGACGTCCTCCGGGACTTCATCGGCCTTTTCGTGTTCGTCTACCTGGACGATATTCTCATCTTCTCCAAGTCCAGGGACGAGCACCAGGTCCACGTGAGGCGGGTCCTCCAAAGGCTGCTGGAGAATCGTCTGTACGTAAAGGCAGAAAAGTGTGAATTTTACGCCAGGAGTACGTCCTTCCTGGGGTTCATCATTGCCCACGATAAGGTGCTCCCTGACCCAGAGAAGGTAAAGGCGGTGGTGGAATGGCCTACACCTGCATCCCAGAAGCAGGTGCAGCAATTTGTTGGCTTCGCCAATTTCTACCATCGCTTTGTCCCCAACTTCAGTACCATCGTTGGACCACTGACCCGCCTCACGTCCCCGAAGGTCCCGTTCCGGTGGACCGAAGAGGTCGCTGCCGCCTTTGAGGCGCTGAAGGCGGAATTCTCCTCCTCCCGGGTCCTTCGCCAGGTCGACCCCGCGCTGCAGTGCATCGTAGAGGTAGACGCTTCGGACACGGGAGTGGGAGCAGTGCTGTCCCAGCGGTCACCGGACGATGGCGCCAAACGGCCCTGCGCCTTCTTCTCCCGGCGCTTGTCCCCGGCGGAGAGAAATTACGATGTGGGGGACAGAGAGCTCCTGGCCATCAAACTCGCCCTGCAGGAATGGCGTCACTGGCTGGAGGGGGCGAACCTGCCGTTTGTGGTCCTTACGGACCACAAGAACTTAGAATATCTACGATCTGCCAAGCGCCTGAACGCCCGCCAGGCGCGTTGGTCTTTGTTCTTCGCCAGGTTCCAATTTTCAATCACCTTCAGGCCTGGCTCTAAGAACGCCCTGCCTGACGCCCTCTCCAGGCAGTTCACCCCCGTGGAGTCGGAGGAGGCGCCCCACTCCATCCTGCCCAGGTCGTGCATCGTGGGAGCCATCTCGTGGGACATCAAGAGCAAGATCCGGAAGGCACAGGAGGTGGAACCTGACCCTGGCGGCGGACCGGAGGGGAGGCTGTTTGTGCCATCCGCGGTCCGAGGAGAGGTCATCCACTGGCTCCACACCTCCAAGCTCACCTGTCACCCTGGCACCTCCCGGATGATAGATCTCCTCCAACGGTCCTTTTGGTGGCCAGGCTGCGGAGGGATGCAGCCCGCTACGCCCGGGCTTGCCCAATCTGTGCCACCTGCAAGTCGGGAAATGCCCCTCCAGCGGGTCTGCTCCAGCCCCTGCCCGTCCCTGGCAGGCCCTGGTCGCACATCGCGTTGGATTTCGTCTCCGGACTCCCTGTCTCCAACTCCTATGACACCATCCTGACCATCGTGGACCGCTTCTCCAAGGCCGTGCACTTCGTCCCCCTGCGAGGCCTCCCTACTGCCCTGGAGACGACGGACCTCCTCGTCCAACACGTGGTCAGGCTGCACGGGATTCCGGTGGACGTGGTCTCGGACCGGGGCCCCCAGTTTTCATCCGAGGTTTGGAGGTCTTTCTGCAACGCCATCGGAGCCAAGGTGAGCCTCTCCTCCGGCCATCACCCCCAATCCAACGGGCAGTGTGAGAGGACCAACCAGGAGCTGGAGGCTGCGCTCCGCTGTGTGTCCAGATCCAAACCCACGTCCTGGAGCAACCATCTTGCCTGGGTTGAATATGCCCACAACACCGCTGGCTCTTCTGCTACAGGGATGTCCCCCTTCAAAGCGTCCCTGGGTTACGACCCCCCGCTGTTTCCGGAGCAGGAGAGTGAGGTAACTGTCCCGTCAGTTAGGGCCCATCTCAGGCAGTTCCGCTCCACCTGGACTGCCGCGCGCAATGCGCTATTACGCACAGCGGAGCGCAACAGGACTGTGGCGGACCGGCGTAGAAGACCTGCCCCGGCGTACAGAGTTGGGCAACTTGTTTACATTTCCACCCAGGACGTCACTTTAAAAGGCGAGAGGAGAAAGCTGGCACAGCGCTTCATGGGTCCCTATCCCATCACCCGGATCATCAACCCGGTGGCTGTGCGCGTGGCAATTCCCCCCCTCCCTCCGCATTCATCCCACTTTCCACGTGTCGAAGGTGAAGCTGGCAGTCACTGACCCCCTTTGCCCTCCTCCTGCAGCGCAACCCGCGCCCCGGATGATTGGTGGCCATCCGGCCTGGTCCGCCTCCTCCATCCTGGACTCCCGGCGCCGGGGTCGTGGGTTGCAATACTTGGTGGACTGGGAGGGCTATGGGCCCGAGCATCGACAGTGGGTGCCCCCGTCGTTTGTGTTGGACCCATCGCTCATCGCGGACTTCCACCGAGCGCACCCGGATAAGCCATCGCCAGGAGGCGCTGCTAGAGGGGGGAGTACTGTCACGCCGCGCCATTCATCAGCGGCGCCACCTGCTCATGCACCTGCTACTCATCAGCGGCGAGGGATAAAAGCCGCCTCGCCCTGAGCTTCGGCCTGAAGCCGTTAGACTTCATCGCTTTCCATGCGAAGCATCAACTCTCTCTTCAGCGTCACGCTAAGCGGTAAGAAGATTCCTTTCCTTACCTCTCCCAGTCTGCTCCCCTGTGCACAGGTGGATTCCTCGGCGGCGGACAACTCCGTCCCTCGTCCTTCCTCGCTGCTGCACCGAGTCCTGCAGGTGACTGTCTCCCGGGGTTCCGTCCTTGAAGTGCCTGCCATCAGTCTAACACAAGTAAGCTTCTCTCCCTCGCCTATTCTCCTCCTGTATTGGTGTGTGCCTGTCACCCTGTGTCTGTTCTTTCCCATAGGGTTGCCGGCTGAACGGTCTCCTGCCTCTGTGCCCGAAGCAGACGCCATCACCAATACATTTACATTCCGCTGACACACACCCATACACCCCTGCTGTTAATAAACAGTTTGAACTACTCTGAGCCTGTGTGTGTGCGTCTCCTGAGCCGAACGTTATGTCAGGATGACTGAGCTCCTCACCCTATCTCTGAGGGTGAGTCCAGTAATCCTACGGAGAAAGCTCATTTCAGCCGCTTGTATCCGCGATCTCGTTCTTTCGGTCATTACCCAAAGCTTGTGACCATAGGTGAGAGTAGGAACGTAGATTGACTGGTAAATCGACAGCTTTGCCTTAGAACTCAGCTCCCTCTTCACCACAACAGACCGGTACAACGTCCGCATCACTGCAGATGCTGCTCCAATCCGTCTGTCGATCTCTCGCTCCATTTTCCCCTCACACGTGAACAAGACCCCAAGATACTTAAACTCCTCCACTTGGGGCAGGAGCCTGTCCCCAACCCAGAGAGGACAATCCACCTTTTTCCGGCTGAGGACCATGGACTCGGACTTGGAGGTGCTGATTCTCATCCCAGCCGCTTCACACTCAGCGGCAAACCGTCCCAGCAAGAGCTGTAGGTCATTGCTGGATGAAGCCAACAGGACAACATCATCTGCAAACAACAGAGATGAGATCCTGTGGTCACCGAGCATGACACCCTCCATTCCCTGGCTGTGCCTAGAAATCCTGTCCATAAAAGTAATGAACAGGATCAGTGACAAAGGGCAGCCCTGGCGGAGTCCAACTCTCACTGGGAATGACTCCGACCGAGTGTTGGCAATACAAACCAAACTCTCACAACGGTCGTACAGAGACCGAATAGCTCGTAACAACAAGCCCGATACCCCATACTCCCGAAGCATCCCCACAAAAATCCACGAGGGACGCGGTCAAATGCCTTCTCCAAGTCCACAAAACACATGTAAACTGGTTGAGCAAACTCCCACGAACCCTCAAGAATTCTCGAGAGGGTAAAGAGCTGGTCCGATGTGCCACGGCCAGGACGAAAACCACATTGCTCCTCCTGAATCCGAGGTTCGACCAACGGCCGGACTCTCCTCTCCAGTACCTTGGCATAGACCTTCCCAGGGAGGCTGAGGAGTGTGATCCCTCTAAAGTTGGAGCACACCCTCCGGTCCCCTTTTTTGAAGAGAGGAACCACCACCCCGGTTTGCCATGCCAAAGGCACTGCCCCCGACCTCCACGCAATGTTGCAGAGGTGTGTCAGCCATGACAGCCCAACAACATCCAGGGCCTTGAGGTACTCAGGGCGAATCTCGTCCATCCCCGGAGCCCGGCCACCAAGGAGATTTTTAACCACCTTGGCGACCTCAGCCCCTGTGATAGGCGAGTTATCCCCCTCGTCCCCAAACCCTGCTTCCTCTGTGGAAGGCGTATCAGTGGGATTGAGGAGATCCTCGAAGTATTCCTTCCACCTCCCGACGATATCCCCAGTCGAAGTCAACAGTGTCCCATCTGCACCATACACAGTGTGGACGAGGAGCTGCTTTCCCCTCCTGAGCTGCCGGACAGTTTACCAGAATCTCTTCGAGGCCGACCGAAAGTCTTGTTCCATGGCCTCACCGAACTCCTCCCATACCCGGGTTTTTGCTTCAGCAACCACCCGAGTTGCACTCTGCTTGGCCTGCCGGTACACCTCAGCTGCTTCGGGAGTCCCACAAGCCAGCCAAGCTTGATAGGACTCCTTCTTCAGCTTAATGGCCCCCCTCACCACTGGTGTCCACCACTTGCTTCGGGGGTTGCCACCACGAGATGCACCGACCACCTTGCGGCCGCAGCTCTGGGTCGCTGCTTCAACAACAGAGGTGGAGAACATGGCCCATTCAGACTCCATGTCTCCAGACTCCCTCGGAATGTGGTTGAAGTTCTTCCGGAGGTGGGAGTTGAAGACCTCCTGGACAGGGGCCTCAGCCAGACGCTTCCAGCACACCCTCACTATACGTTTGGGTCTACCAGGTCTGAATGGCTTCCTCCCCTGCCATCGGATCCAACTCACCACCAGGTGGTGATCAGTTGACAGCTCTGCACCTCTCTTTACTCGGGTGTCCAAGACCTACGGTCACAGGTCTGATGATACGATAACAAAATCGATCATTGACCTGCGACCTAGGGTGTCCTGGTGCCAGGTGCACATATGGACACCCTTACGCTTGAACATGGTTTGCGTGCCCCAGTGATCCCAGGAGCTATGTTGTTCGAGGCAATTTGCCTCTGATAGGGTCTCCCAAGACAAACTGGTCCTGGGTGAAGGGCCAGACTAAGAACGATCCAACAGACTCTCATGATAAATTGTATATCAAGGATTCAGTGTACCCCGCCCGGTATGGGGTTACCGGGGCCCCACCCTGGAGCCAGGCCTGGGGGAGGGGCTCAAAGGCTAGCGTCTGGTGGCCGGGTTTCCACCCATGGGACCCGGCCGGGCTCAGCCCGAAGGAGTTACGTGGGTCCGCCCTCCAGTGGGCTCACCACCTGCAGGAGGGATCATGGGGGTCCGGTGCTATGTGGATTAGGTGGAGGTCAAAGGCGGAGACCTTGGCATACTGATTCCAAGCTTTCTAAACTGGCTTTTGGTACGTGGAATGTCACCTCTCTGGTGGGGAAGGAGCCTGAGCTGGTGTACGAGGTTGAGAGATACCGGCTAGATATAGTCGTCTCACCTCAACACACAGCTCCGGTTCCGGAACCAGTCTCCTGGGGAGGGGCTGGAGCTTGGCCTTTTCTGGAGTTGCCCCGGGTGAGAGGCGACGAGCAGGGGTGGGTATTCTTGTATCGCCCCACCTTGCTGCCTCCATATTGGAGTTTTCCCCGGTGGACGAAAGAGTTGCTTCCCTGCGCCTTCGGGTTGGGAAACGGGTCCTGACCATCATTTGTGCCTATGCACCAAATGATGTTTCAGAGTACCCACCCTTTTTGGAGTCTGTGACTGGGGTGCTAGAGGGTGCTCCTCTTGGAGACTCCATTGTCCTACTGGGGGACTTCAATGCGCACGTGGGCAACGACAGTGAAACCTGGAGGGGGGTGATTGGGAGGAACGGCCTGTCCGATCTGAACCCGAGTGGTGTTCAGTTATTGGACTTCTGTGCTAACCACAGTCTGTGACCTCTAACCTGTACAACCCAATTGAAAACAAACTGAAATCTTTTAAGGGGGAAAATGAAAAATAAAAAAATGTACAATAACCTGGTTGCATAAGTATGCACACCCTTAAACTAATACTTTGCTGCAACACCTTTGGCTTTCATTACAGCACTCAGTCTTTTTGGTAGGAGTCTATCAGCGTGGCACATCTTGATGTGGCAATATTTGCCCACTCTTTGCAAAAATGCTACAACTCTGTCAGATTGTGAGAGCATCTCCTGTGCACAGCCCTCTTCAGATCACCCCACAGATGTTCGATCGGATTCAGTTCTGGATTCTGGCTGGGCCATTCCAAAGTCTTAATTTTCTTCTGGTGAAGCCATTCTTTTGTTGATTTGGATGTGTACTTTGGGTCATTGTCGTGCTAAAAGATGAAGTTCCTCTTCAACTTTCTCGCAGAAGCTTGAAGGTTTTGTGCCAACACTGACTGGGATTTGGAACTGTTCATAATTCCCTCCACCTTGACTAACGCCCCAGTTCTAGCTGAAGAAAAGCAGCCCCAAAGCATGATGCTGCTACCACCATGCTTCACTGTCAGTATGGTGTTCTCTTGGTGATGAGCAGTGTTGTGTTTGTGCCAAATATACCTTTTGGAATTATGGCCAAAAAGTTCAACCTTCGTTTCATCGGACCATAGCACATTTTCCCACATGTGTTTGAGAGATTTCAAATGTGTTTTGGCATAATGTAGCCAGGCTTGGATGTTTTTCTTCGTAAGATAAGGCTTCCGTCTTGCCACCCTACCCCATAGCCCAGACATATGAAGAAGACGAGAGATTATTGTCACATGCACTAAACAGCCAGTACTTGCCAGAAAGTACTTGTGGCTCCTTCAATGTTGCTGTTGGCCTCTTGACAGCCTCCCTGACCAGTTTTCTTCTCATCTTTTCATCAATTTTGGAGGGACATCCAGTTCTTGATAATGTCACTGTTGTACCATATTTTCTCCACTTGATGATGACTGTCTTCACTGTGTTCCATGGTATATTTAAGGCCTTGGAAATTCTTTTGTACCCTTCTCCTGACTGATCCCTTTGAACCATGAGATCCCTCTGATGCTTTGGAAGCTCTCTGCAGGCCATGGCTTGTGCTGTAAGCTGTGACTATAGAAATGTCAGGAAAAGGCTACTAGCTGAACTTTATTTGGGGTTATCAGAGACACTTTAAATGGTGGCAGGTGTGTGCTGGCTCCTATTTAACATGAGTTTGAATGTGATTGGTTAATTGTGAACACAACCACATCCCCAGTTATAACAGGGTGTGCATATTTATGCAACCAGGTTATTGGAAGTTTTTTATTTTTTTTATTTTTCCCCTTAATAGATTTCAGTTTGTTTTTCAATTGGGTTGTACAGGTTATAGGTCACATTAGGTTATAGGTCACACAGGAGCAGTCTCTCCAGGGTCTTCATCATGTGGGACGTCAGGGCCACTGGTCTGTAGCTGTTCAGATCTTTGGGGTGGGAAGTCTTTGGTACAGGTACCACACAAGATGTTTTCCACAACTGTGGTACCCTCCCCAGCTTCAGGCTCAGGTTGTGCTCCACAATCCCACACAGCTGGTCTGCACAGGACTTGAGGAGCTTTGTGCTGATGCCGTCCGGTCCCGACGCCTTCCTCGCCTTGATCTTCCTCAGCTCCGTCCTCATCTGGGTCTTAGTGAGGGTCATGTTGGGGGGCTGTGTGTTGGGAGTGGGGGGGTGATGGTGGACTGGGGTGTGGGCAGCAGGACTCGATGTCTTCAGAGGCAGCAGTGGTTGTTGTGCAGTCGGGGGGGAGGGCGGTTGGTCAAACCTATTAAAAACAGGTTCAGATTGTTCGCCCACTCCCTGCCCCCCCGTGGCCTGGGGGGAGGTATTCTGGAGCCCAGAGATGGTTTTAAGGTTTCTCCAGACCCCACCAATGTCGCTCTCTTGCAGCTTGTCCTCCATCTTCTTCCTGAAGCTGTCCTTGCCTTCTCTGATCTTCCTCCTCAGCTCCCTCTGTACGGACTTAAGCATCTCCCTGTTCCCCGACCTGAAGATCCTCTTCTTCTCTCTCAGAAGTGTTTTTATCTCAGCGTTGATCCAGGGTTTGTTGTTCGAGCAACACCATATGGTCTTGGTGGGTACGGTGTTGTCCACACAGAAGCTGATGTAGTCCGTGATGGTGTGAGTGAGGCCATCGATGTCCTCACCATGTGGATCGCAGAGCTGATCCCAGGCAGTGATTTCAAAACAGTCCTTTAGAGCGTCCATTGCCTCCTCAGACCATAACTTCACTGTGCACATGACCGGAGGTCGTCTGTGCACTAGGGGTTTGTACACCGGCTGGAGATGAACCAAGTTGTGATCCGATCTCCCGAGTGGGGGGGAGTGGTGATGAGGTGTACACCTCCTTTGTGTTTGCATAGAAAAAGTCCAGTATTTTATTGTCTCTAGTGTGGCATGTGACATACTGGGTGAACGTGGGCAGAATGGGGGACAGTGAAATATGGTTGAAATCACCGGAGATGTGGAGTAGAGCATCTGTGTGTTGTGTGTGTATGTTGTGTGTTGTACACCGGCCGGAGATGAACCAAGTTGTGATCCGATCTCCCGAGTGGGGGGAGCCTATTCAAAGAGGCTGGAATAGGCTTCAACAGCCCCATGACCCTTAACAGGATTGTTGGCTTAGAAAATGGTTGTAGATGCTCAGACATAAATAAAATTAAAACATGCATTTTGTTCTACAGTGTTCAGTTTCCCCATTTTCTGTGTTGCATAATTCTGACTCTGCGTATCAGAATGGCTATTCAAAGCAACTTCAAGACCTGATTTACAAAGTGAGTAAAATCACTGTATATGTGTTTAAAGTGCAGAAAATGGACTTAAAGCTGCATGAACAGCTTGATTAGTTTAAATAAAAACCTATGACCAAATATTTTTTTTCTGTTGTTGCTGCTTTTTGAACAATTTTTGAGAACCCCCTAAACAAACAGTTGTGCTGCTATGCCACTGACCCTAATGCCTCTGCCCTCTCTACTCTAGTGTGATAACATGTAAGCAGTAGCCTGGGAGAACACTGAGCCTCATTATAGCTTCCACTGCTCTGGACCACTCCCCAGATCTTCCTATAGCAGCATCATCTCCCATCACCCACTGGACCACAGCCCCTGAAGGCATTTGCACACAAGTTGTGCACATGCATAAATTAAGCCCTTAGTCCTTCCATTAGGCCATTTACTGTAGCACTCTTCTTTCGGCTAGGTTGTGTGACTGTGCAGTGCAGAGGCAGACTGGGCTCTGACTCCCTGAAAGAGCGTGCATGCCTGTGCATGTATCTGCACACACGTTTGGTCCCGCTTTCAGGAGGTTTCTGTGTGATATGTGTGTGTAATGTGTTCTAAGGGGTTCGCTAGGCACGTGATGGGACACATAGGGCTGCACTCCCGCAGATGCAATTAGGCTAAATGGGATTATGCCTATCACATTTCAGACAGGCCGGCCCCGCTGCCACCTGGGGGAGAGGGAGATGGGTGGAGGAAGAAGGGGGTGATAAAGAGGGCTAGAGAAGGTGGTGATGGGGGGGGGGGGTAGATGACAGCATCCAGTGCAGTTGTAATGGAGGCTGTAGCCCATCACACTGGTGCAATACAGAAAGAGAAACCATTTTTCATACGTCACTGTAAAGGAACTTGACAATAGGAAGTACAATATGATGTTCATGTCAGACGATTTAACACATTTATGACCCTGCATGTAGTGACATCATATGTTGTGTTTGATGTGATGTCTGGCAAACCCCTCCGGTATGATGGCTAAATGTCACCACCAGCAATGATGCAAAGTGAAGGGGGGGGGGGGATGACATTTTCACTGTGGGTGATCAGGCCCATAGATTCTCCTCGCACAAGCAGCACTCTTGGGAACTGTGTGGTCATTGGGATTGGGGAGAGAGCATATACAAAGGGAAGAGGACATACTGTTATGTCGTGTAAACACCAATAATGTTTTATATATAGCAGTATATATTAACAGGGTCTATTAAAAAAGAAGATTTGGATCTTTATGCATCTACATCTCATAATATTTAAAAAATGGTTAGCCCTACAGGCACTCCATAATAGTCTAGAAACACACTGCAAAAATAGCGGGCCACATATTTCTACATGAACCAGTTTTTCATGTGCAGTGAATTGCCCACAGTGAGTAGTTTTGAGATTAGTAGTGTGCTGATGTAGGAACAGCCGATTGTATAAACACAGAGAAATGATAAGAGCTGTGGGTTTGTGTGATGGCCAGTTTTAAACAGGTTTAACCTTTACATAGTTAGCACAATAAAGTTTAAACAGTCAGTGCCACTACCTCACTGTGGTTTCCACCATGTCCACATCAGAGAAGGAATTTGAATGGAGGGCAATCTGTAGATGAAGACCACATTATGGAAATCCAGGTAAAGGTGCAAGGTGTGTTAAGACTCACTATAAACCTTTGCGTAGTTATTATAGTTTATCTGAGATTATAGGACTTTGTTACCTCCACCAAGGAGGTCATGTTTTTGCCAGCGCTGGTTTGTTTGTCTTGTCTGTTAGCAACATTACTCAAAAAGTTTTGAATGGATTTTGATAAAATTTTCAAGAAAGGTGTGTAATGGCACGGGGAACAGATGATTAGATTTTGGTCATGATCTGAGAGTGCATACCTCCACCAAGGGCGTTGCTTGCATTTGTGTAGCAGGATTACACACAAACTACTGGGTGGATTTGGATGAAATTTTCACCAGAGGTGGTTCTTGGGCTACAGAGGGACCCATTACATTTTGGTGGTGATCTGAGAATGCATACCTCTGCCAAGGTTCTTCTTACAGTGTGTTAGCAACAATTCTCCAAAACTAATGGACAGATTTTGATGCAATTTTCACCAGAAATAGCTCTAGGCCTACACACAGACCCATTTTGGAGGTGATCCATGAAGGATGAAAGGAGCCTTGGTGGAGGTATGCGCTGTCTGAGTGCTTTTCTAGTTCATGTAATGTATTTGCAAAGTGAAAATCAACTTTACAGTAAATTT
Source organism: Pholidichthys leucotaenia (assembly GCA_020510985.1). NCBI lineage: Eukaryota > Metazoa > Chordata > Actinopteri > Cichliformes > Pholidichthyidae > Pholidichthys > Pholidichthys leucotaenia. Next base: position 140,042,610 of record CM035842.1, on the reverse strand, counting down.
GCTATGATGATATGCAGCTGCTGAAAACTGAAACATCTTTCTTAGCCTAAATATCTGAAATGAAAGTTTAGAGGTCTGAAGTCTTAATTAAGTTGCTGTTAAACATTGTCAACAATGTCACAATTTACACTGAAGCAGTGAGACATTTGGGCCTTTGGGGGACCTTCCTCACCTACATTCACCTTCTTGGCAGGAGTGGGGCAGTGAAGGGCCCAATGCCGTCATCCTCCCAGTGTCCCAGCTTCTCTCTCACATTAATCAAAAAGGATGTGGCAGTACCCCGGTCACCTCTCTGTCCCCAGTTGCCAGCTGTGTTTGCAGTTTGGAGTGGCAAACACACTAGTTGGAAGCTAATTGTACCTGCTCTGTTTCTTATTTCTTGTAAACACCAAGTATGTTTTTGTGGTGATCCGGGCTGTGTGCTGTTTTCTCTCTCCTCTTTTTGATTATGTTTCACAGCTGTAGTTTCATCCACATCTGCGCCCTTTAATTAGCAGCCTTTATGTGGAGTGGGGCCCTCCACTCCTGCATGGAGACGTCTACGCTCACATGCAGACAGAGAGCTCCTCTACGCTTGTTTTGCCTTCTCATCTCCATCTTTGGCCCTCGTCTCAGACCCGCCATACAGTAAGCTACTTCTCAGTCTGTTCTCACCTCCCTGCATCTCTCCTCTGTTTGTCTGGATTACCTGTGCACAGGTGGATCTTCTCCCTGGCGGACTGACACCTCTCCTTGCGGCGGACCTGGACCCATTCCCAGAACCGGAGTCTCCACACCCTCGGCAGCATCCTGTAAGTGCCTTTATCATCAAACTGAACTTTTCCCCTTTTCCCTCAGCTGAAGAATACCCCTAGCACCAGCCGCTGTATATACAGTATCTGCACCAGCACCTCTTCATCTTCGCGGGACCATGGCAACCAGGAGTGAATGTGGCCACAGGTTGTTTCATCCCAACTGCTCCTCGCTGTGTAAGATTATTATCAACCCCTCATTATTCCATTGTGTGCTACAAATTACTCACTACTCCTTCTCTCTCTCCTCTGCAAGGTTGCCAGACTCCTTCTGCTCTGCACTCAAACACACTCACTGCCAATAAAGATAATTGCAATTATAACCGAGTCTGTAGTCTGCTTCTGCATCTGTTACTAAATCATGTCAGTATGTCTCCATCAGTTAGACCCAGCAGACGGTGCAACCGCACGTAGATTAAACATCATGGAGGCTCGGTTAGACCAGCTTGCTTTTCAGCAACAGGTAAGTTTGAATCAACTAACTCAAATAAATGCATGGCTCAACCAGCTTACCGCAGCTCTGCCCTCCCAGACCGGTTCCAGGGCATCGGCTGTCCTGCCGCCTCCTTCCTCCCAGTTGGTGCGTCTTCCTCGTTTAACGCCAGTCCCCACACTGACCCACTTCAGCAGTAGGCTGGGTGAGGCTCGAGGGTTCCTCCTTCAGTGTAGCCTAGTTTTTCAGCGAGTGCCAGAAGATTTCCCTACTAGTCATAGCCAGATTAGCTACGTGGTGAACCTGCTAGAGGGGCTGGCCTTAGCCTGGGTGTATGCTATTATGTATCGCCCCGATTACCCAAACTACACCTATGACCAATTTGTATCCGAGTTCACCCAGGTGTTTGACCACTCTAACCAGGATAGCATCCTCACCACCCGCCTTCTCAATCTCCGGCAGGGGGCCAGGTCCGTGGCCGACTACTCGGTGGATTTCTGGGTTGTTGTGGTGGAGGTGGGATGGGAGGATGCTTCTCTGTGTAGCATCTTCACACGCAGCCTTAGCCCTAGCCTTTGTGATGAATTGGCATGATTAGCTAAACCCCCCTTTTTACATGAGCTAATCTCCTGGGCCATCAATCTTGATAATCGCTTAAGGGAACGGGTCAACGAGCGCTGCCTTGCTAATTGGTCGGGCTCTCAGCCGTGCCTTTCGTCTCAGCCCCTTCTTCCAGCCCTTCCTCCTTCCGAACCCTCTGACATTGGGAAACCTCTGTTGTTGGGCCGGTCTAGGCTGCCCCCACTGAACGACAGCGCCGCCGTGATCTTGGTTTGTGCATGTATTGTGCTAGTGCTGAACACAAGGTTGCTTACTGTCCCAACCAGCCAAAAGGGGGAGTCTGTTCGTCACAGTAGGGGGGATAACGGATGTAGGCGGGTCAAAATCCCTTACATGACTTGTGTTGCCCATTCATTTGATCACTTTACACTGACTTTTGCACTACTGCTCTCATTGAGTCAGGCGCTGAACAAAGCTTTATTTCAGAGGGTCTGGCAACCCAGCTGAAGCTCCCATGTCAAGATCTGGAGACTCCATGAAATTTGGTTGCCATTTCCAGAGAACCACTCACCAGAGTCACAAAAAAACTGCTCCCATTTCCATTTTGGTTTCAGGCAACTATTGGGGGCATTTTGAGTTCTTTATTTTGCCCGTCTTTGCCTCCCCTGTCATTTTAGGGTATCCCTAGTTAAGACCACAACCCGGTTATTGACTGGCAGGCAGGGAGGGTTATTTCTTGGAGTACCTTCTGCTTAGCCGCCTGTTTGCAGTCTGCAGCCTGTTCTACCTCTGTCACTATCAGTCCCTCGCCCATCCATGTGCCCGATCTCACCTCGGTTCCCCCTGAATATCACGACCTTGCTCCGGTCTTCAGCAAGTCTAAGGCGCTTTCTCCACCCACCCCCCCCCGCACCCTTACGACCATGCCATTAACCTCCTTCCATGAGCTACGTTGCCATCCAGTAGACTGTATAGACTGTCTGCTCCGGATTGAGAGGCAATGGATAAATACATCAAAGAGTCATTAAGTTCAGGCATCATCAGACCTTCTTCATCTGCAGTGGGGGTGGTTTTTTTTTGTGGGCAAGAAGGACAGTTCTCTCCCATCCTGCATTTACTTTAGGGAGCTGAATAACATTACTGTGAAGGACAAGCACGCCTTGCCGCTCCTTAACTCCGCCTTCGACTTGCTTCGACTTGCTGCCTGTCCCCAGCCCAGAGGAACTATGATGTGGGTGACCGGGAGTTGCTGGCAGTCAAATTGGCCTTGGAGGAATGGCGCCACTGGCTGGAGGGAGCCTCGCAGCTGTTTGTGGTCTGGACTGACCATAAGAACTTGGAGTACCTCAGACGCTAAACGGCTAAACTCGAGACAAGCCCACTGGTCCCTGTTTTTGGCAGGTTAATTTACCATCACCTACCATGCGGGGTCCAAAAACATCAAGCCTGACGCCCCTGTCGAGACAATTCTCCACTGACACGACATTGCCGGAGCTGCACCCCATTGGTTTCCCCCTCGTGTGTGGTTGGTGTGCTCTCCTGAGAGATCAAGGAGAAGGTCAAGTGGGCGCAGGGCACTGAGCCTGACCTGGGTGGGGGACGTGCGGGACGAATCTATGTTCCTTCCTCAGTCCATGGCGAGGTCATCGATTGGCTACACTCTTCCAAGGTTATGTGCCATCCTGGCATGTCTCGCACCTTGTCACAATTGCAAAGGACCTTCTGGTGGCCATCGATGTGGAAGGACATTAATGAGTTCATCCAGTCCTGTCCCCAGTGCGCCACCGGCAAGTCATCCTCTTCTCCTCCTTCGGGGCTGCTGCACCCCCTACCCATCCCCAGCAGACCATGGTCCCATGTGGCGCTGGAGTTTGTGACTGGGCTCCCCCCCTCTGCTGGACATATGGTCATTCTCACCATCGTGGACAGGTTCTCGAAGGCAGCTCACTTCATTCCCCTGAGTAAGCTCCCATCCGCCAAGGAGATGGCCGACCTTTATGTTCTACACGTTGTCCGCCTCTATGGTATTCTGGTGGATGTGGTCTCTAACCGGGGTCCCCAGTTTGTCTCCCAGGTTTGGCGATCCTTTTGTAAGGCCATTGGGGCAACTGTCAGCTTGTCCTCTGGGTACCACCCCCAGAGTAATGGCCAGTGCAAGTGAGCCAATAAAGAGCTGGAGGCAGCCCTGAGGTGTGTCACAGATTCTAATCCTGTGTCCTGGAGTATGTAGCTACCTTGGATTGAGTATGCTCACAACTCCACCACCTCTGCAGCTACGGGTCTCTCCCCTTCCAGGCATCCTTGGGTTACAACCCCCCTTGTTCCCGGAGGCGGAGGTGGAGATTGCTGTGCCATCTGTGCAGTCTTATATCAAGCGTTGTCACTGGATTTGGAGGACCACCATGGCTGCTCTCCACCGCACTGTGGACCGCAACTCCGAGACTGACAACCGTCGAAGGACTCTCCCCCCCATCGGGTAGGGCAGAAGGTATGTTGTCCACTAAACATATTAACCTTAAGACTGATTCCAGAAAGCTCTCTCCCCGCTTTATTGGCCCTTACTCCATCTCTCACGTCATCAATCCAGATGCTGTCCGCTTGTCTGTTCCCCGTGCTCTCCACATCTATCCCACCTTTCATGTCTCTCAGGTAAAGCCGTTCTCCACCAGCCCTCTGTGTCTTCCATCGAAGCCGCCTTCCCCTCTGGTGATGATCGATGGCGGTCCAGTGTATAAGGTCAACCACATTAAAGACATACGACGCAGGGGGCAAGGCCTACAATACCTGGTAGACTGGGCTGGGTACGGACCAGGGGAGAGATTGTGGGTCCACGCATCCTTCATCATAGATCGGCAGATGGTTAGGGCATTCTATTGGACCCACCCAGGGAGGTTGGGTCGGCTGCAGGGAGGCGTCTCTAGAGGGGGGGAGCACTGTGGTGATCCAAGCTGTGTGCTGTTTTCTCTCTTCTCTTTTTGATTATGTTTCACAGCTGTAGGTTCATCCACACCTGCGCCCTTTAATTAGCAGCCTTTATATGGAGTGGGGCCCTCCACTCCTGCATGGAGACGTCTACGCTCACATGCAGACAGAGAGCTCCTCTACGCTTGTGCTGCCTTCTCATCTCCATCTTTGGCCCTCGTCTCAGACCCGCCATACAGTAAGCTACTTCTCAGTCTGTTCTCACCTCCCTGCATCTCTCCTCTGTTTGTCTGGATTACCTGTGCACAGGTGGACCTTCTCCCTGGCGGACTGGCACCTCTCCTTGCGGCGGACCTGGACCCATTCCCAGAGCCGGAGTCTCCACACCCTCGGCAGCATCCTGTAAGTGCCTTTATCATCAAACTGAACTTTTCCCTCAGCTGAGGAACACCCCTAGCACCAGCCACTGTATATACAGTATCTGCACCAGCACCTCTTTATCTTCGCGGGACCATGGCAACCAGGAGTGAACGTGACCACAGGTTGTTTCATCCCAACTGCTCCTCGCTGTGTAAGAATGAAAAATTCATTGAAAAATTCAAATTAAAGATCACAAGTTGATCCCAGGAATTTAAAACTACAGAAAATAATAATAAAAGTTAAAGAAGAGGCTTCTCTGTGCCTATAAGTGCAATAGATACAGCATTTTTATTTTTTGTAATTTCCCAATTTGGGATCTATCTATCTATCTATCTATCTATCTATCTATCTATCTATCTATCTATCTATCTATCTATCTATCTATCTATCTATCTATCTATCTATCTATCTATCTATCTATTTATCTATCTATCTATCTATCTGTCTGCCTCAAAAATGTTTATTTTGAATTCAGAAATCATACTTCTTCAATATAAACCAAAACCACAAGCAAAGCCACAAAAAGAGCCCTACAAAAAAGAGTTTGACAGGAATCAAATCTCCTTGGTTTGAGAAGATACAAACTGTAAAATGTATCATTTAACAAAGTATAATCTGTAAACCTAACTGGAATATAGGCAGAGGTGAGTATAGTAACCAGAGATTGTACTAAAGTAAAATTAGTGTTATATTAATAACTTGAGTATAAGTTAGAGTAGTTACCAAAAAATACTTAAATATGAGTATCTTCTGATAAGTAGATTAGTAGTAAGAAGTTTACTCTCACTGATTTTAGTGTTTTTTTTCCTAAAAAAAAAAATTGTGACTCACGTATTTTGTGTTTTTTCATTAATCTGTAACATTTTAGTCATAAATTTGAAACTTCCTTTTATTTTGTTTTCATATTTCTGATTATTTCCTTGTATTTTTCTATTTTTTCACTATAGCCAGCCCATTCATGCAATCCTGCCATCTAATAGTTATACATAGTAACTGTTAAATGTGAAATCCTTTGTTAATAATGTGATTTTTCTTTATATCGCAGCAGATTTTATTAGGAAATCTTAATCAATAGTATTCACATTTTCACATTTGATCCAGGTGAAGGCTCTTGAAATAATTTTTTAATGATTTTTTTTTTTTTTTTTTTTTTTTTTTTTTTTACTTAAGAGAATAACTTTAGTTTCTCTTTTAAAAACTTAGCTGTTGCCAGTAGGTCTATAAATTTGGCTATTTTTTTCTCAGCATCATTTTAAAAAAATCTCCCTGTCCCCGTAAGTCTGTGATACCATTCTAGGACACACCAGGGAATGCTTTGCATTTTCAGACCACCTGGTCAGTGCCACGTTGCTTCAGAGGGAACAGTTTGAAGAATATTGCAAGGCATTTCCTGCAGTTGCACTGAGCTGCACCTTAAAGGCATATCCAGTGCACAATGGAAGCAAGCTGAAGACAGACATTGGCCTCCTCTTCAACAAGGATGAACTCAAATCCTGTTGTGAGGCCATCTTGTTAAATTTTTCAACTGCTTCAACATATCTGACAGCAAAGTGTCTTAGTTTTCATCATTAAAGTGTTCTGTTTTCTGAATTTATTCTGTTCTAAGCCTTTTGATTTTATATTTGTGTTTTGTTCTGGTCTGTGAGGGTTCTTAGATCAGGGGTGTCAAATGTACAGCCCATGGGCCAAATCCGGCCCGCCAGAGACTCCAAACTGCACGGTGGCTGCATGGTGGCTGCACGGTGGCTGCACGGTGGCGCAGTGGTTTAGCACTGTGGCAGCACAGTTTTACCCTCGGCCGGGGGACCGCGGGGATCATAAGATCGTGGGTTCGATCCCAGCCCCCGACCAACAGTGAGCTGTGTGGAGTTTGCATGTTCTCCCCGTGTTGCGCGGGTTTACTCCGGGATTTCTCCGGTTTCCTCCCGCACACCAAAAACATGTAGGTTTAGGGCGCTCGCGCACGCAGCGACCAGCAGCCGGTGGCTTGTCACCAGACTGCAAACCAAGTCTACCTACGGGTACAAATAAGTAACAAAAAAAAAACCAACAAAAAACTGGCCCGCGGGATGAATTTGCAAAGTTTGAAAATTAACAGAATACGCGAGCAGCACTTTTTCAGTAAAATAACTGCTATTCCCAATTTGTCTATTTGGGGTCACACAAGAGTAACCGACACAAAAGTGATCCCTGATTTCCACTGAGGGAGTCTGTTAATGCAGCAGGTTGGGAGAACAGTATTTCTTCCAGAAAGACTCAAAGGCAAACCTTTCCCACCTGCCTCTGTTATTATCCCTTTTCACTCATCGCTAAAAATATGCAACAAGTCTTTTTTTTATGTATGCCGGATCCAGCACACACTGAAATCTCACAGTATTTACTGTATTTATTAACGGTTCTTTAAAAATGCATTTACCCCCGTGTCTTGCAGCTCGGCCGGGGGGTGGGGGGTGGGGCAGTTTACTGCCTTTTGCCAATGTTTTTATGGTCAGAACCAGTTCTTCTTGTCACAACATTTTTTGAACATGTTCAAAACAAGAGAAGCTGTGGTGTCTTGCCAAAAAGTGATGGGCTTCCAGAAACTGATTGGCTCCTGCAGAAGTGTGCCTTGCTTGACTGAAGCCGTTTCTCTTCTGATTCTGAGGCTGACGGCTGCTTTTGAGCAAAGCAGATGTAACTTTTTGTCCATGCAGTTAGCGAAGGTATGCCTGTGAATATTTAATGCGGTGAGGGATGAGTCATAATTTTAGCCCCATGACTTTTATGATAGAATAATCAGATATTACATTTTATCCTGTAGCAGCTTTTGTTTTTCCATATATATTTAAGAAAAGTATGCTGAAATTAACAAAATCCATGTATAATGATGTAAAACTCAATAAAGCTTTTCTTTGCCATGAATACTAGTATTTGACAGCTGTGGCACAGGTGTAGTGTGGCTGACTACTGATCAGAGGGTCAGGGGTTTGATTCCCGCTCTGTCTGCAGTCCATGTCGAAATGTCCTTGAGCAAGACACTGAATCCCCAGTTGCTTCTGGTGGGTCAGACCAGCGCCTGTGTATGGCAGCTCTGCTACCATCAGTGTGTGAATGAGTGGATAGCAGGATTTGTAAAGGGCTTTGGTCATCTAGAGATGAGAAACAGTGCGAGAAGTGAATGCTGTTTACCACCTATAATTTTATATTGTAAGTAAAATCCATTAAAATGTATGCTTCTGTCATACTGATAGAAAGATCTGCTCACGTGCTGGGTGCCACACCAAAGAGAACACGCACGACGCAGAGAAGCAATGTACAAACAGTTTATTAATCCCAAATAAATGGAGCACAATTATAGAAAGACATCACTTGCCAGAAGAAGACTCAGCCTATGGGGAGAGACGAGAACAGGTTAGTGGAGAAAACAAATTTGCCACTTAACGTGTGCTGAGCAGAAAGCCTAACAGAGAAACCCAGCTGGAATAGAACCAGCGAGATGAGGCTGGCAGGGAGTAGAGAAGGAGAGGAGCTGGGTGGTGTCTGACCGGGTGGATCCAGGAGGTTGAGGCGGAGGTGAGGATGATGGAGCAGGTGAGCGTGCAACGATCCCCGGAAACGCACCGCACAGATGGCAGCAACCTGGGAAGAGGAGAAAGAGAGGAATTGGACAATTTAATCCTCGTAGTCGAATTGTAACTCACTTGCTAATTTCATAGGCAGTATACCCAACGAGCCAGCACTGAAGCATTCGCATGATGGTCCTTTTATGTGCTGGCGAGGCAGAGTCAGCAGGTGCATCCACTCACGCAGGTGTAATGATCACCTGCGGAGCCGGGGAAACTTTCTCTTGAAGGGGGGAGGGCGTGCGCTCACCTGATCATGACAGTGCTCTCCCTCAAGGAGCGCCTCCTGGCGGTCCACTGGGCTTGTTTGGATTGGTTCTGTGGAAGGCCCAGACCATCTCTTTGTCGAGGAAGAAGGATCCGGGAATCCAAGACCTCTGTTTGGGGCCGTAGCCCCTCCAGTGGACTAGATATTGGAGACCCCGGCCCCGACGACGAACGTCCAGAATTCTCTGGATGGTGTAGACAGTCTGGCCATTGAGGATCTGGGGAGGAGGAGGCGGTTTTGGGGGTGGGGGGAGCAGAGAGTGCTGGCGGAGAGGGGTTTGATTTTGGAGACATGGAATGTCGGATGGATATGAAGTGTCCGTGGGAGCTCTAGGCGGACCGTTACATCGTTGATTATTTGGGAGATGGTGAACGGGCCCAAGAAGCGAGGTAACAGCTTCTTAGATTCCATCTTCAAGGGTACTTGGTCTGCCGATAGCCACACGCACTGCCCAACAGTATATTTAGGAGCTGAAATCTGCTTGCGGTCCGTGTACTGGCGGTTCCGTTCCTTAGAGTGGAGGAAGGCGGCTCAGGTGGTTCTCCAGAGTTGGTGGCAGCGGCGGGTGTGAGCCCCCATGGATGGCACAGCAACCTCCCTCTCCACCATGGGCAATAAGGGAGGTGTATACCCCATGGATGCCTTAAAGGGTGTGAGTCCGGTGGCTGAAGAAACTGCTGAATTGTGGACGTATTCCACTCAGGTCAGATGGGTGTTCCATGTAGTGGGATTGCAGGAAGCTACGCATCTGAGGACGGCCTCCAGGGACTGGTTGCGTGCTCAGCCTGCCCTTTGCTTTGTGGATGGTGTCCTGAGGTGAGACTGACTGTGGCGCACAAGGAGCGGCAGAAGGATTTCCAGATATGGGAAGTGAACTGTGGGCCCCGGTCAGACACAGTATCAATGGGGATTCCCTGAAGACGGATGACGTGATTGGTCAGTAGTTGGGCAGTCTCAGGAGCGGAGGGTAATTTGGGGAGGGGCACCAGGTGGATGGCCTTGGAGAATTGGTTAACTATGGTGAGGATTACAGTGTTGCCTTGAGAAGGTGGAAGTCCCGTGACGAAGTCTAAGGCAATGTGGGACCACGGTCGACTGGAGACCGGTAGCGGATGGAGCAGGCCCGCAGGTGGTGAGGAGTTGGTTTTATTGTGGGCACACACCTGGCAGGCTTTCACAGAGTCCCGGACGTCCGTCCGCAGAGTGGACCACCAGAACACTCGCTGGATAAGGTCTATCTTCCGGGAGTCCCCAGGATGGCAGGCAAAATGACTGGAATGATCTCACCGGATGATGTCACTGTGGAGGCTGGCCGGAACAAACAGGAGATCGCTTGGTTCTCCTTCCGGTCTGGGTTCCTTGGACTGGGCCTGTCGGACCTTCTGCTCAATCTCCCAGTTAAGGGCTTCGAGGATGCATGAAGGTGACAAAATAGGCTGGGTTGGATGGTCAGTGCAGAATTGTTGGGAGAGAGCGTCCGGTTTGATGTTTCGTGAGCCAGGACTGTATGTTATGGTGAAATTAAATCTAAGGAAGAATAAGGCCCAGCGGGCCTGCCTGGCATTGAGTCGGCGGGCCAACCGGAGGTACTCTAAATTTTTGTGGTTGGTCCACATGACGATAGGATGGACTGCTCCCTCTAACCAGTGCCTACATTCCTCCAGAGCCAACTTAATGGCTAGGTGCTCTTGATCCCCTACATCATAGTTCCTCTCGGCTGGGGTGAGCCGCCGAGAGAAATACGCTCATGGGTGGAGCTTCTGGTCGGAGGTCTAGTGCTGCGAGAGGACAGCGCCCACCCCCGAGTCAGAAACGTCCACCTCCAGGGTGAACTGGAGCTGAGGGTCGATCTTGGCCAAGATGGGGGTATTAGAGAACAGGCTCTTTAATTTGGAAAAAGCCTGTTTGGCTGCCTTGGACCAGAGAAATGGTACCTTAACGGAGGTCAGCTGCATAAGGGGCTGTGCTAACCCACTGTAGTTCTTGATGAACCTGTGATAAAAATTCACAAACCCCAAAAAGCGTTGAAGCTCCTTTCCGGAGTGGGGCGTAGGCCATTCCAGCACAGCCTTCACCTTTGCTGGGTCAGCTCTCAGTTCCCCCTCCACCACAATAAATACCAGGAAGGAAGTGGAACAGGTGGAAAACTCACACTTTTTGGCCTTCACAAAAAGTTGGTTCTCCAGGAGCCGTTGTAACACGGCCCTGACATGGACTGTGTGTTCCTCTGGCATGCGGGAAAAACTCAAAATGTTGTTTAAGATAAGATAAGATAAGATAAGCCTTTATTAGTCCCACAACGGGGAAATTCCAGGATTGCAACAGCACAGGGATAGCAACACTCAGAGCAACAATCAGAAGGCAAGAAAAAAACAAGCAAGCAAGAGCAGCTAATATACATATGTACGTATTACTATAAAATATATATATATACACACACACACAGACACACAGTGCAGAGCATTGTAGCTGGATGGAATAAATATATGAATATATGAACACACAGTGCAGAGCATTGTAGCTAGATGGAATAAATATGTAAATATATAAACACCCACAGTACGGAGCATTGCAGCTAGGTGGAATAAATATGCAAGTATATAAACACACACAGTGCGGAGCAATGTAGCTAGATGGAATAATATGTAGATATATAAATATATAAACACACCCAGTGCTGAGCATTGTAGCTAGATGGAATAAATATGTAAATATATAAACACACACAGTGCAGAGCATTGTTGCTAGATGGAATGAAACAGCATAACCGTCTACTTAGTTATCCTACATGGTATGATTATGTGCCCATACATATTCTCACCCTCCATAGCGACCGGTATGTTCCTAGTTGTATGCCGGAGGGGACCATTGTGTAAGTCTATTGCATCTTTTGCATTCAAAAAACTATTAGTTTGTTACGTCTTTTTGCTATCTCTGCGAGCAGCCCTGCTTAGGTTGTACAGTCTGACAGCCGTTGGTAGGAAGGACCTACGAAACCTCTCGGTTGTGCACCTGGGATGATGTAGTCTGCTGCTAAATGAGCTCCTCAGTGCATTCAGTATGTCCTGCATAGGGTGAAACTCGGACTCCAGCAGAGATGACAGTTTAGCCACCGTCCTTCTCTCTCCTATCTCCTCCATCGGATCAAGGCGCTGCCCCAGGACAGAGCTAGCTTTCTTAATCAGTTTGTTCAGTCTCTTCCTATCGGCTGCAGTAATGCCACTGCCCCAGCAGACCACTCCAAAAGTGATGGCTGATGCCACCACCGTGTCATAGAATGACTTCAGCAGCGCCCCTTGTACACCAAAAGACCTGAGTCTCCTCAGCAGGAACAGCCTGCGCTGTCCCTTCTTGTAGAGTGCATCAGTATTGTGTGACCAGTCTAGTTTATTGTTCAGATGAATACCCAGGTACTTATAGGATGTCACCATCTCGATGTCTGTTCCCTGTATATTTACTGGTACTGTGAGGGGCTGCCCATGCCTGCGGCAGTCCACCACCAGCTCCTTAGTTTTCCTCGCGTTGATCTGGAGGCAGTTCCGATGGCACCAGTCCACGAAGTCCTGGATAAGCCCTCTGTACTCAGCTTCATCTCCATTGGAGATGAGACCAACGATCGCAGAGTCATCAGAGAACTTCTGTAGATGGCAGTGTGTTGTGTTGTGTGAGAAGTCCGCAGTATAAAGAGTGAACAGGAAGGGAGCCAGCACCGTTCCCTGGGGGGCCCCCGTGCTACTGATGATCGTGTCGGACACACAGTCCCGGGTCTCACAAACTGAGGCCGGTTCGTGAGGTAGTCCAGGATCCATGATGACAGGTGCTGGTCCACCCCTGCGCGCAGCAGCTTGTCCTTCAGGATCATCGGTTGGATGGTGTTGAAAGCACTGGAGAAGTCAAAGAACATGATCCTCACCATATTCCCGGGCTTCTCCAGGTGGGACAGAGAACGGTGAAGGAGGAAGATCACCGCATCCTCCACCCCAATGCCATGCTGGTAGGCGAACTGGAGTGGATCCATCGCTGGTTCCACCAGGGGGCGGAGGTGAGCAAGGAGCAGTCTCTCCAGGGTCTTCATCAAGTGGGACGTCAAGGCCACCGGTCTGTAGCTGTTCAGGTCTTTGGGGTGGGAAGTTTTTGGTACAGGTACCACACAAGATGTTTTCCACAGCTGTGGTACCCTCCCCAGTTTCAGGCTCATGTTGAAGATATACGTCACAATCCCACACAGCTGGTCTGCACAGGACTTGAGGAGCTTTGCGCTGATGCCGTCCGGTCCCGGCGCCTTCCTCGCCTTGATCTTCCTCAGCTCCGTCCTCACCTGGGTCCTGGTCAGGGTCAGGATGGGGGGCTGTGTGTTGGGAGTGGGGGGGTGTTGGTGGAGTGGGGAGTGGGCAGCAGGACTTGATTTCTTTAGAGGCAGCAGTGGTTGTTGTGCAGTCAGGGGGGAGGGCGGTTGGTCAAATCTATTGAAAAACAGATTCAGGTTGTTCGCCCACTCCCTGCCCCCTGTGGCCTGGGGGGAGGTATTCTGGAGCCCCGAGATGGTTTTGAGGTTTCTCCAGACCCCGCTGATGTCGCTCTGTTGCAGCTTGTCCTCCATCTTCTTCCTGAAGCTGTCCTTGCCTTCTCTGATCTTTCTCCTCAGCTCCCTCTGTACGGACTTCAGCATCTCCCTGTTCCCTGACCTGAAGATCCTCTTCTTCTCTCTCAGAAGTGTTTTTTATCTCAGGGTTGATCCAGGGTTTGTTGTTTGAGTGACGCCGTATGGTCTTGGTGGGAACGGATTTGTCCACACAGAAGCTGAGGTAGCCCGTGAAGGTGTGAATGAGGCCATCGATGTCCTCACCATGTGGATCGCAGAGCTGCTTCCAGGCGGTGGCTTCAAAACAGCCCTTTAGGGTGTCCATTGTCTCCTCAGACCATAACTCCACAGTGTGCATGGCCGGAGGTTGTCTGTGCACTAGGGGTTTGTACACCGGCCGGAGATGAACCAAGTTGTGATCCGATCTCCCGAGTTGGGGGAGTTGTGATGAGGTGTACGCCTCCTTAGTGTTTGCGTAGAATAAATCCAGTGTTTTATTGTCTCTAGTGTGGCATGTGACATACTGGGTGAACGTGGGTAGAATGGGAGACAGTGAAACATGGTTGAAATCGCCTGAGATGAGGAGAAGAGCATCTGGGTGTTCTGTCTGCAGCCTGCTGGTTACTGAATGGATGACGTCACGTGCTGTCCCAGCGTTCGCCGTCGGATTTGCATAAACAACAATGCAGATCACGTGTGAGTGTTCTCTCGGGAGATATGTAGGCCTCATGCTAACAGCTAGCAACTCAATGTCTTTGCTGCAGTGTCGTTGTTTAACAGTGATATGTCCCGGTCTGCACCAGTTGTTGTTAACATACATTATCACTCCACCGCCCCTAGCCTTGCCACTGTCTGGTGTTCGGTCAGCTCGTATCATGTGAAAACCCTCCAGCTCAATGTTAGCATCTGCTGCTAGTTCAGTTAGCCACGTCTCAGTAAACAAAAGGAGAGAGCACTCCCGGTATGTGCTATCATAACGGGAGATAGCCGCTAGCTCATCTAACTTTCCCAGTATCGACCGTACATTTCCCATGACAACAGATGGAAGGGAGGGTCTGTACCTTATATTTTTTGTCCTCCGCCATACTCCAGCCCGGCAGCCGCGGCGTTTTCGCCTCAGTTCTCTCGGTATGTCGAGTTTTTCCAATGGGACCGGGTGGCGGTTGAATGCTAGCAGCTGTTCTCTGCTGTATCGTATCCTGCTATAAACAGTGGCTCCGTCCACCGGCTCAGGAGACATTTAGGACGATCTGTGTGTCCGTGATATAAGTGGGGTGAAAAAAAAAAGACGGATCAAAAGAGAGAGGAAGGGAAAAAGACTCGGAATCGAGCCGCTGTTTAAGTAGACAAAAACAGATTGATTCACCATATCATGGAGAACGTCATTAATGAGGCGTTGGAAGACGGCGGGGGCGTTGGTGAGTCCAAAAGGCATTACAAGGTACTCAAATTGTCCCCTTCGCAAATGCGGACTAGGTGATATGCAATACGTAAGTCCAGTTTGGAGAACACCCGCGCGCTGAAGGAGCTCGAATGCGGAGTTGATCGGAGCAGAGGATATTTGTCTTTGACGGTGATTGTGTTTAACTCCTGGTAATCAATGCACGGGCGCAGAGATCTGTCCTTCTTTCCGACAAAAAAAGAATCCTGCCCCAAGAGGAGCCGAGGAAGGCCAAATGAGGCCGGTGTTCAGTGAGTCCTTACTATATCTCTCCATCGCCTCCCTCTCTGGCCCAGAGATCCTATAGAGTCTGCTGGACGGCAGTCGTGCACCCGGGAGGAGATCTATGGCACAGTCGTATGAGTGGTGAGGTTTTAAAGAGAGTGCTCTCAACTTGCTAAAGACCTCCCCAAGGTCAGGATAGTCCTCGGGTACAAGGCTGAGGTCCGGTGGCTCCACCGGAGGGGAGGAGATGGGTATAGATGGTGAACACTTGGCCGAACTGAGACATGTTGCCAAACAGAAAGAGGTCCAGGAGGAAATTGAGTTTTGTGTCCAATTAATAAAGGGGTTGTGCTTCTGGAGCAACGGATACCCCAGGACCACTGGGGAGGAAGAATTTGGGAGGATAAAGAACGATAACTCCTCCTGATGGTTCCCGGAAAGAAGAATGGAGATCAGCGTCACACATTCGGAGATTGAAGCCACATTACCATCTGATAAGGTCGTGACATTCAGTGGAATGGATAATTTAGTGATGGGAATACCCATCTCCCGCATGAGCCGGGAAGAAACAAAATTCTGTTCCGTCCCTGAATCAATCAAAGCCGCAACCCTCGTCTCGACCCCCGGCAACTGGATAAGGGCCAAAATGGAGAAATTACCGGGGGGATGAACAAGTGTCCCGCCTGTCAGACCCCCCACGGCTACTGATGTGTTGTGTCTTTTTGGCATCAGGTGGCAGTCATTCAATTTATGCTCTAAGGAGCCACAGTACATGCATGCACCGGCTCTCTTCCACCGCTGATACTCCTCCGTTGCTAGATGGGCCCGGTCGAGCACCATTGGTTCGGAAGAGGAGTCGGCTCCACCTATGTCAGTAGCCTGGACTGGCACACACGCGATGGGCAGGTGAGAGGAGGATTTTTGCTCCTTTGCGCACTCGCTTTACCAGTTGTCCAAACCGACAGCCTGATCAATAAGACCGTCTAAAGAGGAGGGGACAGCATGAACCGCCAGGTCGTTGCGGAGGTTGGCATTTAAACCCTGGAGGAAGACGTTGCGTAACGCAACGTCATTCCATCCAGAGTCCGCCACGATGACCCGAAACTCCACAGAGTAGTCGGCAGCAGACCGGCTTCCCTGATGGAGAAACATGAGGTGGCTCATAATGTTGCCCTCCCTCTGTTTGGTCAAAAGTTTGGGAGAATTCAGTAACAAGTCTATCAAATGTGTAGCTGGGACTCTCCGGGCTGTTGAGGATGGACTTGGACCAACTAAGGGCTCAATCTCGCAGCAGGAGGGCCATGAAATGAATTTTGGAGGTCTTGTCCGGGTACTCCCCGCCCACCTGGCCCAGATAAAGCCAAACATGGTAAAGAAAGCCCTTACATTTCCCCACCTCTACCTACGGGGAAGGTCAGGGAATGGAAGTCGTTCGATGGAGGGTGGAAGAAACAGGAGCAGCAGGTGGAGAGGAATGGCCCGAACGAGGCATATGAGTGAAATGCTCGGTGACCGTGGTCAGCTGCTGCGTAATTGTCTGCAGCTGTTGCATGAGCATGGCCACCTGCCTCTCTGTGATGTCAAGGTGTTAAAAAGCGGAATGTTGCGCTGATGCGGCCCCTGCTGAGCCTACATTGGGTCTGGCTTGTTCTGTCATATTGATAGAAAGATTAGCTCACGTGCTGAGTGCCACACCAGAGAGAACATGCACGACACAGAGAAGCAATGTATAAACAGTTTATTAATCCCAAAAATATGGAGCACAATTATAGAAAGACGTCACTCGCCAGAGGAAGACTCAGCCTGTGGGGAGAGATGAGAGCAGATTAGTGGAGAAAGGAGGTCGGGAAGTGGAGAAAACAAATTTGCCACTTACGTGTGCTGAGCAGAGAGCCCAACAGAGAAACCCAGCAGGAATAGGTGAACCAGTGAGATGAGGCTGGCAGGGAGTAGAGAAGGAGAGGAGCTGGGTGGTGTCTGACTGGGTGGATCTAGGTGGCTGAGGTGAAGGTGAGGATGATGGGGCAGGTGAGCGCACAACAATCCCCGGAAACGCACCGCACTGATGGCAGCAACATGGGAAGAGGAGAAAGAGAGGAATTAGACAATTTAATCCTCGTAGTCGAACTGTAACTCGCTAGCTAGTTTCACAGGCAGTATACCCAACGAGCCAGCACTGAAGCATTCGCATTATGGTCCTTTTATGCACTGGCGAGGCAGAGGCAGCAGGTGTTTCCATTCACACAGGTGTAACGATCACCTGCGGAGCCGAGGAAACCTTCTCAGGAAGGGAGGAGGGCGCGCACTCACCTGATCATGACAGATTCATCTACCAAAAATTCATTAAAGCTCCCAATTTGGATTCAAACATTTTATCTTCCAAAAAATTACTTGATTTGGATTTTCAAGGTTGAATTGTGAATTGTGAAGATTATAATTAGTGGTGTCGGCATTATCGCGTTAATCACCCGTTAATGGTTTGCCCCCATTAATGGTGACAAATTTTGTGATCGTAGTTAATGGCAGTTAATGGCAGAAAGTGCAAACAGTATTTTTTGCCTAGCGGCTCTCTGTACCAAACCTGCTCTGGCCACAGACACTGTGCACGCCATGCAGACATTGTGAAGTCAAACAAGCTGGATTACAGCAATGGAAATCCCCAAAGGGCTGTCATGTTTAAGTTTACAACGTTATCTCTCAGAGCTCTCACCTGGATAATTGTCACAGCCTCCTCCAAAACTTTGCCTGGACGTTGGGTTGTTCCTCTTCTGTGGAAGCTGGCTAGCTGGCTAGTAGCTATATGCTAGGTTGTAGCTAACCTCCAACAGCTGACACGGACAGAAATTTGCCTGTTTTCATCCTCATAGCTTTGGGTCCAACTGTTGGTGAGTACCAGTCTAAAAAAATTCTCAAGCTGTGTTTGTAATGTCCATTCACTCCCACGCCCTTTTTGCAGCATGGTGGGGTGTCATCACGGGCGAGATAGTTGTTTATTTATGTTTACAGTTTTTTCTGCTAAAAGGGAAATTGTGTCTGTTGTGACACACGAGGTCCATTGTTTTGTGTTGAGCTGCTTAAAAGTTGTGGATGTTTGCTATGGGAGAAAGAGCAAGCTCCATTTGTAGCTGTTGACTGGTTGGATGCTGAGTTGTGTTGCAGTGATAGTAATGAGCCCTGGCATTCTGTTGCTGGCACATGCAGTCTACTTTTGAGAATTTTCTGGAGGATATTCTGGATAGTTTTTGTCATTTTGGATATGTTGAGAGCTTTAATAAACCTGCAGGTGAAGACAGCAAACATATTTGTCCACTCCTATGTTTATAACAGTATGAGAAACTTGAAAAATTACCAACTTAAGGTACACTGTATCTGTATGGAAAAACACGTGATTAACTTGTTACTAATTGCGATTAACTCACCATTCCAAAAGATTCATTGTGACCAAAATTGTTATGAATCCTCGTGCGCCATTATGTGGTGCAGAGAGGACAGAATAAGAAGCCCACGAGCAGAGACTGATTTGTGCACTTTATTAACAAAACTCCCCAAACCTTGTCCAGTAAACAGTCCCACAATGAACAGAGAAAGAAAATGATGAGCTTAGGCCACCAGACATACAGGGACACCGCCTGGATGCTCTACAGCCCGAGGAGAGGAATGCCTAGGGCTGCAGGGCTGCTGTCGTTACGGGGTGAAAGGCAAACATAGACTTACAGAGCTGGAGTGATCCGGGGCGGTCGGTGCAGTCCAGTGGATGAGAGAAAGAGGCAGGAACAACCGTTTACACCAACAAACTAAAACAGTCATGTAGTACAAGAGAAGACAACTTAGTCAGGCTGAAAATAAACGTAGGTAATGACAACTTACATTCACAGAGGTACACGCTGCCGTGAATGAAGCACATATAATGCTCCGGCGATCTCTCTCAACTCTCACAGCGTTAAAGTAATCGTAATACTAATGAGGAAAGAGACCGCTGGTGTGAGGATGTGTGGGCTGGAAATAATTGACAACATGTGTGCATGAGTGAGTGTATGAGTGTGTGAATGAGAATGAATGAAGTGTGTGCGTGTACGTGTGTGAAACACCCATAATGCGGATCAGCTGGCGATACTGACAGGAGGAGGGGGTGTGCCCGAGCTGTCAGGGAGCAAGGACCCAAAGGACTCCCTGAAGCGTCTGATGGAAAATAAATAGGAAAGCGGGCCAAAAACTACGGGTCAGAACTGGGTTTGGGACCACCAAACCCAGGTTCATGACAAAAACTTTTAATCGTGCAACACCACTAATTATAAGATAAGATAAGATAAGATAAGCCTTTATTAGTCCCACAATGGGGAAATTCCAGGATTGCAACAGCACAGGGATAGCAACACTCAGAGCAATAATTTAGAAGATAACTAACTAACTAACTAACCTGCACTTATATAGCGCTTTTCTAGTCACAAAGACCACTCAAAGCGCTTTCATTAATACTAACCCTCTATTCTAAGGGCCTATAGGAAACAGATATCTAGGGACAATTTAGAACAGCCAATTAACCTAACATGCATGTTTTTGGCATGTGGGAGGAAACCGGAGAAATCCCGGAGTAAACCCACGCAACACAGGGAGAACATGCAAACTCCACACAGATCACTGTTGGTCGGGGGCTGGGATCGAACCCACGATCCCCACAATCCCCCGGCCAAGGGTAAACTGTGCTGCCGCAGTGCTAACCACTGCGCCACCGTGCAGCCCGATAAGATAAGATAAGAAAATAAGAGCAGTGAATATACATATGTACACATAAATATATAAATATATATACACAGTGTGGAGCATTGTAGCTAGATGGAATAAACAGCATAACCATCTATTTAGTTACCCTACATGGTATGAATATGTACCCATACATATTGTCACCCTCCGTAGCGACTGATATTGTCCTAGTTGTATACTGGAGGGGACCATTTGTGTAAGTCTGTTGTGTCTTTTGCATTCAATACTATTAGGTCGTCACTTTTTTTGCTATCTCTGTGAGCAGCCCTGCTTAGGTTATACAGTCTGACAGCTGTAGGTAGGAAGGACCTGCGAAACCTCTCGGTTGCGCACCTAGGATGATGTAGTCTACTGCTAAATGAGCTCCTCAGTGCGTTCAATATGTCCTGCGTAGGGTGGGACTCGGACTCCAGTAGAAATGACAGTTTAGCCACCATCCCTCTCTCTCCTACTTCCTCCACTGGGTCAAGGCGTTGCCCCAGGACAGAGCTAGCTTTCTTGATTAGTTTGTTCAGTCGCCTCCTATCGGCTGCTCTAATGCCGTTGCCCCAGCAGACCACTCCAAAAGTGATGGCTGATGCCACCACCGTGTCATAGGATGTCTTCAAGAGCACCCCTTGTACACCAAAAGACCTGAGCCTCCTCAGTAGGAACAGCCTGCGCTGTCCCTTCTTGTAGAGTGCGTCGGTATTGTGTGACCAGTCTAGTTTATTGTTCAGATGAACACCCAGGTACTTGTAGGATGTCACCATCTCAATGTCTGTTCCCTGGATGTTTACTGGTGCTGTGAGGGGTTGTCTTTGCCTGCGGCAGTCCACCACCAGCTCCTTAATTTTCCTCGTGTTGATCTGGAGGCAGTTCTGATGTCACCAGTCCACGAAGTCCTGGATAAGTCCTCTGTACTCAGCTTCATCTCCGTTGGAGATGAGGCCGACGATTGCAGAGTCATCAGAGAACTGTGTGTTGTGTTGTGTGAGAAGTCCGCAGCATAAAGGGTGAACAGGAAGGGAGCCAAAACCGTTCCCTGGGGGGCCCCCGTGCTGCCGATGATCGTGTCGGACACACAATCCCGGGTTCACACAAACTGTGGCCGGTTAGTGAGGTAGTCCAGGATCCATGATGACAGGTGCTGGTCCACCCCTGCGCACAGCAGCTTGTCCTTCAGGATCATCGGTTGGATGGTGTTGAAAGCACTGGAGAAGTCAAAGAACATGATCCTCACCGCATTCCCGGGCTTCTCCAGGTGGGACAGAGAACGGTGAAGGAGGACGATCACTGCATCCTCCACCCCAGTGCCATGCTGGTAGGTGAACTGGAGTGGATCCTTTGCTGGACCCATCAGGGGGCGGAGGTGAGCAAGGAGCAGTCTCTCCAGGGTCTTCATCATGCGAGACATCAGGGCCACTGGCCTGTAGCTGTTCGGGTCTCTGGGGTGGGAAGTCTTTGGTACAGGTACCACACAAGATGTTTTCCACAACTGTGGTACCCTCCCCAGCTTCAGGCTCAGGTTGAAGATGTGCTCCACAATCCCACACAGCTGGTCTGCGCAGGACTTGAGGAGCTTTGCGCTGATACCATCCGGTCCCGAGGCCTTCCTTTTCTTGATCTTCCTCAGCTCCGTCCTCACCTGGGTCTTAGTGAGGGTCAGGTTGGGGGGCTGTGTGCTGAGAGTGGGGGGTGTTGGTGCAGTGGGGTGTAGACAGCAGGTCTCAATGTCTTTAGAGGCAGTAGTGGTTGTTGTGCAGTCGGGGGGGATGGCGGTTGGTCAAACCTATTAAAAAACAGGTTCAGATTGTTCGCCCATTCCCTGCCCCCTGTGGCCTGGGAGGAGGTATTCTGGAGCCCAGAGATGGTTTTAAGGTTTCTCCAGACCCCGCCGATGTCGCTCTGTTGCAACTTGTCTTCCATCTTCTTCCTGAAGCTGTCCTTGCCTTCTCTGATCTTCCTCCTCAGCTCCCTCTGTATGGACTTCAGCATCTCCCTGTTCCCAGACCTGAAGATCCTCTTCTTCTCTCTCAGAAGTGTTTTAATCTCAGGGTTGAGCCAGGGTTTGTTGTTCGAGCAACACCGTATGGTCTTGGTGGGTACGAGGTTGTCCACACAGAAGTTGATGTAGTCCGTAATAACATGTTCTATCCAACTTGTGAATAGTCTCAAAAGGCTGTTATAGCTTATAAATATGTTATTTCACCTGCCAAAAATTGATTAAAGGTCTTAATGTTGATTGAAACAGTTTGCATGCTTTAAAAATGATTTTATTTGGTTCAGGATTAAATTGTGACTATAATAAGATAAGATAAGATAAGATAAGATAAGCCTTTATTAGTCCCACAACGGGGAAATTCCAGGATTGCAACAGCACAGGGATAGCAACACTCAGAGCAACAATCAGAAGGCAAGAAAAAAAAAAAAAAAAACAAGCAAGCAAGAGCAGCTAATATACATATGTACATATTACTATAAAATATATATATATACACACACACACACAGACACACAGTGCAGAGCATTGTAGCTAGATGGAATAAATATGTAAATATATAAACACCCACAGTACGGAGCATTGCAGCTAGGTGGAATAAATATGCAAGTATATAAACACACAGTGCGGAGCAATGTAGCTAGATACTGTATAAGATAGATACTTAATACTGTAACTAAGGGTTTTAATCTGGATTGAAACTGCAGAAATCCAATCAAAACCAGTTTATTCATGTGCATGTAAACATGGTCAATGATCAGGTTTACATAAACCGATTATGATTGGATTTCTGCAGTTATCTGATTATTAAAGTGGCCATGTAAACCGAATAATCTGATAAAGGCCATGTAACTGGGGTCATTACTCCAACTCACTCAGGTTGTTCATGTTTTGTAAAAGATCAATGGTTCAATAATAATCTTCTCTCCCTCAGACGGAGTCCCCGTCTGTTGTTATTCTCTGGGTGTTCCTCGTTGTTCTGCCTATTTTCGTAAGTGTGCGTATTTGTTATTTTGTGTTTCCTTTAATAAATTTCTGCAACTCACAGCTCCTGCACATGCTATTGTCTGCCTGCCCTTAAAAAGAGGGTTTTATGACAGATACTGTATCTGGTGAAAATCTCAGGTCAATGGCTCCATCAGAAATATGTTTAATGAAAAAAATGTTGATGTGTTCAGTACTTATTTTCCCCGCTGTACACTCTTTCTTGCATGCTCTCCAAAAATATCTGGTAATTTTCGGCATTTTTATGATTCTTTTTTCCAGTTGACTATTCATCACACCGATTTTAAAAACTGTGTCTCTTCCTCTCCTAGACTGCTTATCTTCCCTATTTTCAGCTGCTGTGACTTCCTGTATTTGGTCTGAAAGTTCCAATCGTTCAAATCTAAAAATGAACTGGACCAAGGTTCAGTTTGATCCAGACTTAGACCACCTGTTTTTGCAGGACCATATTTCATCTCTTTGATCCAAACCCTGGCTCGGGAGAAGTTTCTTACCTATGATTTTGGTCCAGACCAAATTATAAATCAAAAAATCCAGACCAAAGAGACAAGGGATCTTGAGATTCTAATGGTGCATTCACAGCAGGTAAAGTTAATGTAAACATGTAAATGCACACAAATTTGTGCATTCACATCCAAGGGAGGTGGTTGACTAATCAGTTAATAGCCTTGAGATTCCACCGTCACAGGAGTAAAAGTATCAACACTGGAGAATAAACTAGTTTAAAAATGAGACTGCCACTCACCTGGAGATGGATGGACTGGGAGCGCTGCAACTGAAATGGAGTGTCTGTTGTTTATCCAGTCACATATTCCTGTTATGGATGTGTTAACAAGGGCTAACAGTGTAAACAACTGTCAACCATTTGCAGTTTCTGGAGGAGGCAGTGATATTTTCCCAGCTGTGTGCCCCACTGGATAATGTTGAAAACCTAAACATGACACCTATTTGGCATTTCCCCAAGAGGTCGAAAGCAGCTGCAGAAGTTATGAAGGCAACCCCACCCACTGCAGCTTGTTCAGATGCAAATTTGCATCTATTCGCCTGTTTAGATTGTATTAACATGTAATTGTGCGCTGTGGAAAAACTTCGTGTTTGGTCTGAACGCACCTTTACTCTAGGTTAAATCCAGCAACACATAAAATAGTGCTGTTTCTATTTTACTAATTCACACTATAGAACATTATATTTTCCAGTATACAACTAGGACAATATCAGTCACTATGGAGGGTGACAATATGTATGGGTACATATTCATACCATGTAGGGTAACTAAATAGACGGTTATGCTGTTTATTCCATCTAGCTACAATGCTCCGCACTGTGTATATATATTTATATATTTATGTGTACATATGTATATTCACTGCTCTTATTTTCTTATCTTCTAAATTATTGCTCTGAGTGTTGCTATCCCTGTGCTGTTGCAATCCTGGAATTTCCCCATTGTGGGACTAATAAAGGCTTATCTTAACTTATCTTTATGGAATGCATCAGATCCAATGTTTTCTAACAGTATAAAATGCTTTATTCATTGGAACTGCACTGGGTTCATTTTTCATCCTCTGTTTCTAGCTACTGCAGGCATGCTTGTTTCCTCTGGGATGTATCATTCACCTGAAACTGATGTGAACAGGAATGGCAAATGTTTGCATTTGTCATTGTAAGCAAATAACTGTTTAGATGCAACTGGACATTTCTTAATGATGAGGAATTAAACGTTTGTGGCGAACCGCTGAAAGAGCCTACAGTATGCTCCTGCACATTTGGGGGCAGAGATCTGAGACTTTCCAGGGGACGGGGGCAAACTAGAGAGCTGTGATAGGATACAGCCCATTAATTATTGAATTTGCTGACGTTATGACAAATGGCGTTGTCCTAGCCCTCGCCGGAGCCCATGACTTCTACAAGGCCAGCTGGGCAGAGTCTCAGCATTTCTACTGTATAACCACAGGTTTATGCAGTTCCGTCGAGATCATTTACTGTGTTGCCAAAACTGAAATCTTCCTTGAGAACCCCTGTGCAGCTTTGGTGTTTTGGGATTGAGAGTAATTGAGTGAGGGTATATGTGCAGTAGGTGAGACAGTAAGCGAGCCAGTGTGGGAGTGAGTTACACCTCTGTGTTGGCTGTTTGTGCGATGTGCGGCCAGCAGAGAAAGAAAGGCAACAGTGTACTGTGTTTGCACTGAGTGGGATGGCCCCATGCTCCTGACGTGCATGTGGTCAACGGTGCCTCAAGGATGTGTCCACTATGAATTGTGGTTAAAAAACCTGCAGGCTGAAGGGTGCTTACAAAATGATCACTCTCCTATTCTTGCTGTAAACAAAAATGCTTGAACAGAAGGGGTAATGACAAACCTGAAATATACTGTCCCCTGTAGGGCTGTGTGCTTGTATTTTATTCGGTCTATGTATTCAATGAGGGTTTTTTTAATCATCGCCATATCTTTAGTAGTACTTTTTGTTGGATTTAAAACACTATATAAACTATTATTTGGTTCTAGCAGGTGTAGTGTGGCCGACTTCTGACTGGAGGGTCAGTGGTTCAATTCCCGCTCTCTCTGCAGTCTGCATGTTGAAGTGTCCTTGAGCAAGACACTGAACCCTGAGTTGCTCCGGGTGGGTCAGGCCAGCGCCTTGCACGGCAAGTCCACTGTCATCAGTACGTGAATGGGTGGATAGCAGGATCTGTAAAGCACTTTGGTCATCCAGAGATGAGAAAAAGCGGCATATCAGTGAATGCCAGTTACCATTTCTAAAGTTTTTATGTCACTTTATTTTATTGATATGTTTGTTTTATGGAGCACATTATGGATGCCAATGTGGGTCCAAATAGATGAATAAATAAGTCAAATAAATCCAGAAAGTGTCTTTTGGCACGGGTGTTTTGACACATGGATTACAGCAATATTGTCCCACAGACACCTGTTTAAGATGATAAAGAGGTGGCATGAGCCATCCTGTTTGAACCTTTTTTTGCTCTTTACCTTGCTTTCTGGTGCCTTTTTCACATTTTCTTTGTAACTTATCAGGTAGATTTAGACACTGTACATTTCTTTGTTGGTTCTAGGGAAGAGCTGTTCTTATACACTTGTAAAGCCATAACCTGCATTGAACAGCATGGCCAAAGCGCAACTACAAGCAGAAAGAAAGATAAGAGAATATGTTGCTGCAAATGACATAAAACAGAGCGAGAAAGCAGGTTAAAAATAGCTTGATACTTGCTTTGTTTGTCCAAAATAAGTCACTACACAGCTGTTAGCCTTTTAATAGCAACGATGTGTCTGTGTTTTGTATCTTGCAAACAATTTCTGCTGGACTGAACATTGAGTGTTACTAGTTTAGATGACTAAACAACTGCACACCTCATCGTGAATAAAGGTTTCTTTGACATAAGTGTGACTAAACAACATGAGCTAGAAAAACAACATTATTTGTAAGTCAAATACACGGTGAGAAGCCACATGGGGTGTTTTTGGTGTATTTGTCTCCTGTGGTGTTTGCCCCTCTCAGAATAGAGTGAAAATCTGTGAGTGAGCCAGGGTCTGTGGGCCTCGTTTCTTCACTGGCTGCACAGTTGTTAGTGGCTATCCCTGCAGATACTGCCTTCTGCCAGCTGCTGCTGCTCTGGCCCCTCCTGAAAAAGAGCCTGGCAATTAGACCTTGTGCTTAAAACAAGGTGAGTCAGGACCTTTTAATGGTGCACTGTTTCTAAGCGCCCACACATGGGGCCATTTATTTATTTTTTTTCCCTGCGCTAGAGAACTTTGTTGCACTGAGGCGTGGAGGTTATTGCATCAAAAATACCTGAGGTAGTGGGTGGATTGGTAATGGTGCAGAATTTATCTGCAGGGATAGATCTTTGTAAAACTGAATGTGATCTGCACTTTACCCCCCCCCCCACACCATTTGTGAATTCTGTTTATTTTTACTGTAACATTGTGATTGTTTTGTTCTTCTTTGTTCATGATTATAGTTGCCACACTGAGTTGTACAGTGCAGAATTTGTACTATAAGGCTACTGCCGCTGCTTCGTACTTGGTTTTTATTGGCCCCCTAGTACTTTTTATCTGGAAGGGTGAGGTTAACTTTCTTATTCTGGCCTCCCTCACATCTCTCATCTCAGACCTTGATAAGATGCCTGTGTTTAGACTGCTGCACCTTGTTTCCTTGGACCTTACCCAGCTAACCTTGAGTCTATTCAGTGATGAGTATAAACCAATGAACACATTGACATGCACGCTGCTTTTTCTCTTTCTCTTAGACACACCATTGCGCAAATAGAAGATGCAATTCCCCTGAGTATTTCTACTGTCTTGAGTGTATAATCTAATATTTGCCTAATTCTGAATATCTATTATTTTCCCTTTTTGATGGCAGTTGTTTTCTTTTTTATTAAATTCTCAAAACTTCTGGGCAGTGGGCTTTTTCAAGAAACAGAAGGCTGATGTTGTCTCAGTGAAACTTACATGTTTGCCAGGTCTTTCTCCTCGAGCTGTGAAATTTTAATCCTCGAACCAGACTGAAGAGATTCACAGCCACGCATATCCACGGTGACGGACGTAAAGGACTCTGGGCCTCCACTCTGGTTGGCTGAAGCTGTTGGGCTGCCATCTGAGGAGGTGCTATATACTCATAATAAATGACAGCCTTCAACCTAGCCAGTCTAAACAGATTATCTTGGCTGCATCTTCCCTCGACCAGGTTCAAATGTGTGGAGCAGACCAGCTATGTAAAAGCTACACAGTTCCCAGCTATATGCTCTCTACTGAAGACAACATGGATCAGCGAAAAACTTGTTTATTTGTGTGGTTTTACAAATATCTCATGACACAATTTTAAGCTTTATTTGTTATCACTGTTGCATTTCATCATGTGTCCAGTCAAAAACTCTTTCACATACAGAGGTGATGATGCTATCAGTGTGCACTGTGTCTGATAAAAGCTCTTTGTCTTTTGTTCTCCGTGAGATAAAGTGCATCCACTGCTCGGTAGCAAACACATAAATATGCATTAATCTGTTCTGGTTGGGCGAACCTGAGGAACTGTCAAGCGTCAAATGTAAAGGTCATGCTTTGCTTGCTGTTAGGGAAAATCCTAGAGACCATGGTTAGGGCACTATTTGAATAAACTATGCACAGATTTACAAGACGTAACCTTCAGGGGTAAACACGCCCCCTTCCATCACCGGGGAATAGCTACTATTATGGATGTGCTCTTTCACCAACTTCACTGTACTATTTCACACTATAGACCTGCCACACAGAACAATATTTATGGCCACGAGAGAGTCATGAAGAGAATATTTTACGTCTTTTAGTGGAGTGTAAGATTTGGCACTCATATAAACTCATATTTACCTATTGTTTGTTGGAGCAGTTTTGTGTCATGAGCGCACAAGGGATTACCATTTGAATTTTGAATTCATTGCCCTTACTCTAACCCCCACCTATCTTGGGGTAGCGTGACAGCCTTGTAGAATGTGGCAGGTGGAGGTCTTCCAGGCTTAGAGAGGGGTGACCTTGCCACATCCTGTGTAGAATCGGTTTGGTTCATAACATGTCGCCAGGTCCCAGAAATGTTAGGCAGCTCTATAGACATGCATGGTGAACAGAGGGCCAGTCCTAGTCTTATGTGCAGCCCCATGGCAGCAGATGCCACATGGCGGCCCCAGAGCCTTCAGCCAGCGGGGAGACGGAGGCGAGCGCCAGCCGGGTCACCAAAGCCCATGTCCATGTCATGCACAGAGAGGGCCTTCTCAGCAGGCAGGCAGCCTGCCGTCCTCTCCTGTCCCCCTTTCTTGGAGGCTGAGTGTAACAGCTCGTTGTGCACGTGCTTTGTGTAGATTAAAGCAAGAGGCTGTCATGGATAATTAAAAATAATAAGAGCTTAGCAGTTTTTGGATTAGTGTCAGACAGCAATACTACTGTCAGGATGGGTGTGATTATTTACAATTATTCATATTTGTGTACATATATTTGTCTGTTAAATATGTATGTTCTTAAATGATTGTGATATGTGATACTGTTATGCACACATAATATTAAGATCTGATGAGAATGTTTCTTATTATAACCAAGTGTATCTGTGTATTTGTCTAAAAAAGTATTCCTCTCATCCCATAAAGTCAATCATCCAATCATCCAAATGGTTGCTTATGTGAAGTTAATTGTGTCTCTGCAGTAACCCTTGTAAAAAGCCACACCAAGGCAGAGTAATTAATATTCAGGAGAAATGTAAAAGGCTGTTGCATAATTGAGTTTGTTTTGCTTGGCCATTTCAATCATCAATCTTTGCTTGTGTTTAATTCTTACTGAATAGTAGTTTTGTTGTTCGTATCAAATCATTACTCCATGTTTTATTTAGTCGCAATTAGGGCTGTGTGATATGACCAAAATTTCATGTCCCGATATATACACGTGGACAAAATTGTTGGTACCCCTCTGTTTAATGAAAGAAAAACCCACAATGGTCACAGAAATAACTTGAATCTGACAAAAGTGGTAGTAAATAAAAATTCTATGAAAATTAACCAATGAAAATCAGACAATGCTTTTGAATTGTGGTTCAACAGAATTATTTTAAAAAAACAAACTTATAAGATAAGATAAGATGAGCCTTTATTAGTCCCACAACGGGGAAATTCCAGGATTGCAACAGCACAGGGATAGCAACACTCAGAGCAACAATCAGAAGGCAAGAAAAAAAAGCAAGCAAGCAAGAGCAGCTAATATACATATGTACATATTACTATAAATATATATATACACACAGACACACAGTGCAGAGCATTGTGAAACAGGCCTGGACAAAAATGATGGTACCCCTAGAAAAGATTGAACATAATGTGACCATAGGGACATGTTCAACCAAGACGTGTCCTCTAATTAACATCACAGGCGTCTACAAACTTGTAATCAGTCAGTCAGCCTATTTAAAGGGTGACAAGTAGTCACTGTGCTGTTTGTTGACATGGTGTGTACCACACGAAACATGGACCAGAGGAAGCAAAGGAGAGAGTTGTCACAGGAGATTAGAAAGAAAATTATAGACAAGCATGTTAAAGGTAAAGGCTATAAGACCATCTCCAAGCAGCTTGATGTTCCTGAGACTACAGTTGCACATATTATTCCGAAATTTAAGATCTACGGGACTGTAGCCAACCTCCCTGGATGTGGCCGCAGGAGGAAACTTGATGAAAGATGGAAGTGACGGATAATACGAATGGTAATAAAAGAGCCCTGAACAACCTCTAAATACATTCATGGTGAACTCCAAGGTCAAGGTACATTAGTGTCAGATCGCACCATCTGTCGTTGTTTGAGCCAAAGTGGACTTCATGGGAGACGACCAAGGAGGACACCACTGTTGAAAACAAATCATAAAAAAGCCAGACTGGAATTTGCCAAACTGCATGTTGACAATCCACAAAGCTTCTGGGAGAATGTCCTATGGACAGACGAGACAAAACTGGAATTTTTTGGCAAGGCACATCAGCTCTATGTTCACAGACGCAAAAATGAAGCATACCAAGAAAAGAACATTGTCCCTACTGTGAAACGTGGAGGAGGTTCTGTTATGTTCTGGGGCTGCTTTGCTGCATCTGGCACAGGGTGTCTTGAATCTGTGCAGGGTACAATGAAATCTCAAGACTATCAAGGTATTCTAGAGAGAAATGTGCTGCCCAGTGTCAGACAGCTTGGTCTCAGTCGTTGGTCATGGGTCTTGCAACAGGATAATGACCCAAAACACACAGCTAAAAACACCCAAGAATGGCTAAGAGCGAAACATTGGACTATTCGAAAGTGGCCTTCTATGAGCCCTGATCTAAATCCTATTGAACATCTGTGGAAGGAGCTGAAACATGCCGTCTGGAGAAGGCACCCTTCAAACCTGAGACAACTGGAGCAGTTTGCTCATGAGGAGTGGGCCAGAATACCTGCTGAGAGGTGCAGAAGTCTCATTGACAGTTACAGAAATGGTTTGATTGCAGTGATTGCCTCAAAAGGTTGTGCAACAAAATATTAAGTTAAGGGTACCATCATTTTTGTCCAGGCCTGCTTCATGAGTTTGTTTTTTAAAATAATTCTGTTGAACCACAATTCAAAAGCATTGTCTGATTTTCATTGGTTAATTTTCATAGATTTTTTATTTATTACCACTTTTGTCAGATTCAAGTTATTTCTGTGACCACTGTGGGTTCTACTGCTGCCATTGCATGACATCCTCTGCCAGTGCTGGAAGGAAGGTGCCCGTACCACAGGACATGAGGGATGCCAAGATCATCACCCTCTACAAAAACAAAGGGGAGAGAAGCGACTGCAACAACTACAGGGGCATCTCCCTCCTCGGCGTTGTTGGCAAAGTCTACGCACGAGTTGTTCTCGTTCATCTACAGAAGCTTGCCGAACGTGTCTACCCCGAGTCTTAGTGTGACTTCCGCGCTGAGCGATCGACGGTAGACATGATATTCTCCATCCGCCAACTCCGGGAGAAATGTAGAGAACAGAACATGTCCCTGTACGTCGCCTTCATCGACCTCACCAAAGCGTTCGATCTGGTCAGCAGAGAGGGCCTTTTCAAGATCCTGCCAAAGATAGGATGCCCACCAAAGTTGCAAAGCCTCATCGAATCGTTTCACACCAACATGCAGGGGATAGTGCAGCATGACGGCAACGTCTCAGAGCCATTCAACATACGCAGCGGAGTGAAACAGGGCTGTGTACTTGCGCCAGCCCTCTTTGGGATTTTCTTTGTTATGCTCCTGAGGCATGCCTTCAGCACAGCAACAGAGGGAATCTACCTGCACACAAGATCTGACGGCAGGCTTTTCAACCTCGCCTGCCTGAAAGCCAGAACCAAAGTACGTGAGGCTCTAATCAGAGACATGCTGTTCGCAGACGATGCTGCAGTCGCAACCCACACACAGCAGGAGCTTCAGACCCTGATGGACCGCTTCTCCCAGGCATGCAAGGACTCCGGGCTTACCATCAGCTTGAAGAAGACTAACGTCTTGGCGCAAGGCACGGAAGCACCACCAACCATCACCACCGACGACTACGAGCTGGAGGTCGTGAATCAGTTCATGTACCTGGGGTCCATGATCAGCAACAACCTCTCCCTTGATACAGAGATCGACAAGAGGACTGGAAAATCAGCCTTCACACTCGCTCGCCTCACCACACGAGTGTGGGAGAATCCCAAACCCTCTGTCAAGATGAAGATGGCAGTGTACAACGCCTGCGTCATCAGCACACTGCTCTATGGGAGTGAGACATGGACTACATACGCCCGGCAGAAAAAGAGACTGAACTCCTTCCACTTGCGCTGCATTCGCCACATCCTGGACATATCCTGGCAGGACAAAGTGCCCAACACAGAAGTTCTGTCCCGCGCCGGCCTTCCCTCCATGTTCGCTCTACTCAGGCAGCGCAGGCTCCGCTGGCTAGGCCACGTTCACCATATGGAGGATGACAGAATCCCCAAAGACGTCCTCTACGGAGAACTGGCGACTGGCAGGAGAGACGTTGGTCCTCCACAGCTGCGCTTTAGAGACGTCTGCAAGAGAGACATGAAGGCCCTAGAGATCAACACAGAGCGCTGGGAGGACCTTGCAACGGACCACTCCAAATGGAGAAGCACCCTGACCAGACAGCTCAAGGCGGGTGAAGAGAGACTGACTGCTGCAGCAGATGAAAATAGGACCCGCAGGAAGAACCGCCACAGACCCAGCAGCACGGAGACCACCCACAAGTGCTACCTGTGTGACAGGGACTGCCATTCACGCATCGGCCTGTTCAGCCACAGGCGGTGCTGTTCCAGCAGAGTAGACGTTTAGGATTCTCTTCCATGGTCATCATAGACCGACGGAGGCCGACCATGTGGGTTTTTCTTTGATTAACATAGGGGTACCAACAATTTTGTTTGTTGTCTTTGTTGCAGTCTGCTGATGACACTCTGTGACACTCTAAGCTCAGTGGCCACTTCCCTCTGAGAACATCCTCTTTGAAGCCTCGCAATGACGAGGTACTGTTGATCAATTGTGAGGTGTCGTCTTGGTCTCATGATGTCAAAATATGAACAGCATGATGAAGAGGACTGCTTAAATACCAATTCTAATTGAACCAGAAAATGTATTGGTCGATTCATGGATCAAACACCTGTTGTGAATTTTGCTGTTAAGCACCTTGTTAGAGAACAGCAAGCTATGCAAAAAGTGCTGAAACATTGAACAGTTGGAAATGTGCATTCAAAAGGGTAGAGAAGGTCAAATTAAATTCACCTGTAAAGGTTACAGTGCATTTTAGGTGCATCCTGAAATTTCACCCAAAAGCCACTGTCATGATCCTGAGCACAGGTAGGGGCCATGCTCAGTCTCCAGTTTGAGTTTAGTCCTTTCTGTCTGTTTGTTTCTTTGTTTATTATGATCTGATGTATTTGGTCTCTGTTTATTTATGAGTTGTTTGTATTCTTGGCTTTGTCCTTATAGTCCTGCCTACTTATTGTGTGTCATTTTGTAGTTATTGCATCTTTTGGGGTTGTGTTATCTTATTCTTGTATTGTTATTTAGTTTCCAGTCTATGCTTTTATTTTGACAGCACTGTGCAGCTTCTGGCTGTCAAACTGTTTTGCGGGCTGCACAGCTGTCACTAATTATGTTATGTTCTTACTCATGCATCCACACCTGTCATTCATCAATTATTTGTCCATCTCCCTATTTAAGAGCACGGCAACGGGGGAAATGTTGTCGTGTTCTACTGTTAGTCTCCTCAGAGGATTCTGCCTTTACCCTGAGTGAGAGTGTTTTTCCGCGGAGGTGAACGGGTGAGCTCCATCCAGGTAATATTTCTCTTTTCCTCATTCCCAGCCATGAGCCTCATTTCCTTTCGGGTGTGACTCCGGCTGGTTGAATTCCCCCCCCCTTGCCCTAGTGTTTCCTTATGCCTTAACCTGTCTCCACCAGGTTATTCTGCTCAACTGTTGATATGTAGCCCAGTTCTCCTCCAGCGTCTTCATTATCCCCATTATATGTAGTGTAGTGTTGTATGTTTGTTCGTGTTTATGTTATTAATAAATGTTACAAACTCACAGAGAGTGTTTGGTGTCTTATGCAGCCCTTGAAAAGGGTGATTCATGACAGAAGAACACGGTCAGTGTGTGACACCAGCCTCTGTGGGTTTGCATTCTTTCTTTTTCTGTTATTATTTTTCTGCTCTTTTTGTCATCCCATGCCTGTTGAGATGCCAGCAGATGGAAGACAGTATCCACGGAGCTTGGGGAGGGAGCTCTGTGCTGGACTCTGGGAGATGGATGGATTTATTGCTGACGCTCGTCAATCTTCCACCCCTCAAGATGCACTGTGGTGTTTGGGTCTCGCAGAGGCGGTTGTGCAGCCCCATCCTCGGCTCGTGTTACATGCCGAGGGAAGGGAGAGGATTTTCCTGATGGAGGATATGCAGCAGGAGTATTGTGGGAAGAGCCCTGCCAGTAAGTTAAGGTCTGCGCCAATGAGAGAGCGTTCCCAGACTTCAGTGCCATCGGCTCCTCACCAGCCCTCAGCTCCAGTTCCCGCTCCGTTAGCTTCTCAGCCACTCCGCGGGAGGAGGTCCAGCAAACCATCCGCACCGAGGTCTGTGTTGACAGATGAGCGTTCCCGGACTCCGGTGTCTCGGCCGCCTCCTTCACTTCGCCTGGTGACCTTTGGAGCCTCCGCCTTCCCAGCAGTCTCCTCCTCGCCGCTCTGGAGAACCGCTGCAGCAGCCTCCTCGCCATTCCTGAACTGTTTCCTGTCGGCTGTCCGGTCAGTCACCTCCTCTTCGTCTACTGCTGCTGTCCCCTTCTCCTCCATGGCATCACCTCCTCCTGCTGAGTGGCGGGCCGTCAGCATGTCTGCAGGGCGGTCTCCTCCATTTTCTACAATGGTGCCCACGCCCGCTGCAGCCATAAAGAGGGATTCACCTGGGTCTTCAGCAGCAGTTACCATCACGCCCCGGGAAATAAGGCAAGTACATTTTCATTCTCAAACACTTTATGATGAGATGCCTTGTCTTATTCCCGGTGATGAGGCTCAGCAACCACAGCCCTGTGTCCTCACCGCCTGCTGCTGCCATATTTCCCTCACCTGCTCCTCCCGTGTTCCCCTCTATGTGTCCTGTGTGTCCGCCGGTCCTGGGAGAGAGCCGCCGGACGATGGAGGGGCCTGTGGCCCTGGAGGATTCCGTTTCAGTCCCACAGTCATGTCTTGTACAGGAAAAGAGTGCCTCCAGTGCCCTGGAGACTGAGCTGACAAAAGAGTGTCCCCTGACTTCAGCTGTGTGGGTTTCTGCACCAGCGGTAAGGCAGCCTCCAACACCAGCTGCCATGCCGAGAAGTCCACCAGTGTTGGTCGCTATGTCTGGAGGCCATTCTGCAGCAGATACCAACAAGCCACGGGAGTTAAGCCAAGTACCCTTTCATTCTATTATATTTGAAGATGAAATGCCTTGCCTAATTCCCCGGTGGTGAGGCTCAGCATCTGTAGCCCACAATAGCTGAGTCCTCACTGCCTGCTGCTGCCACCGGTTCCTCACCTGCCTCTATCATGTCTCCTCCTGAGTCTCCTGAGAGTCCGCCAGTCCTGGGATGGAGCTGCCGGATGGCGGAGGAGCCTGTGGCCCTGGAAGGTCCTGTTCCAGTGCCGCAGCCACACCCCAGATGGGAGGAGAATGCTACCCAAGTCCTGAAACTTGAGTTGACAGGAAAGTGTCCCCAGGTTTCAGAAGCATGGGAGCCGGCATCTTCAGTGAGGCAACCTCCAGCTTTAGCCGCTACGCCTGGAGTTCCACCTGCGTCAGTCACCATGCCTGGAGGTCCTTGGGCTTCATCCACCATCATGCCTGCTGTTGGGGTTGCCGCAGCAGAGTTGCCGGATTCCTGGGCAGCGGTGGAGCTCAAGTCCGGGCAAGTACTCTGTTCTGTTTTAACACCTGCAGATTAAGAGAAATCTTGTCTGGCTCATGGTGAGGAGATCCGGCTGCAGATGACCTCTGCTCCTGAATCCTCCTCACCGAGCTCTACCACTGCCGGTAACTATGTTCTGGTGTTTTTCTCTTCCTCCCCATCTGAGGTGGCTGAGCCAGGATGGAAGCACCAGATGAATGGAGTCAAGACGTCCGAGCTAGAGTCGCCAGGGTCCTGGATGGCAGTGGAGCTTGAGCTAAGGCAAGTTGTCGTCTTTGTCTTCACATTATCAGTATTAGAGGAATCTTGCTTAGCTCTTGGTGAGGAGAACCAGTTGCAACCATTGGCTGCTCCTGAATTTTCCTCGCTGGGCTCCACTGCTGCCAGTGGTAGTAACCCGGTGTAAGTTTCTTCTCCTCTGCTCGAGTCCTTGTCTGGGTCCGTTGAGGTCGTCACGGATCCTGTACCCTCGCCAGAGGTCCCAGTGGGTCCTTCCTCTTCGTCAGAGGTCTCCATGGGTCCTTCCTCTCCGCCAGAGGTCTCCGTGGGTCTTTCCTCTCCACCAGAGGTCTCTGTGGGTGCTTTGCCTCCGTCTGAGGCCGCCGTGGGTGCTTCACCTCAGTTTGAGACCACCGTGGGTGCTCCACCTTTGCCTGGGTCGTCTGCTGTTGCCTGAAGGTGTGGAGGGTCCTCTGCTGTCGCCTGAGGGTGTTGTGGGTTCCCTGCCTTTGCCTGAGGTCCCCACGGAGCAATCTTTCCCCTCATCCGGCCCATTTGCTGGTCAGCCACCTTGGTCAGCCATCCATTTGCCTGGCCTCCTTGCTAGTCACCTGCTATCCCTGTCTGAGGTTGCAGCTGGCCAGCGGTTCTCTTCAGGGATCAACGCTCTTCTGTTATGAGTCCATTTGACCCATGCCTCAGACCCTGTAGCCCGTAGGAAGCAAGTGTTCCAGCTGCCGCCTCCAGGAGGGGGTGTGTTGTGTTCTACGGTCCGTTGGTTCAGGGATGCTGGGAGGCCACCCGACCGGTTACGACCTTTGTTTAGGTGGCTTAAAGACTCTGGGAGGCCACCCGGCACCTTCCAACTTGTGACCGGGTGGCCTTTGGACTCTAGTAGACCATCTGAACTGTCTCAACTTTCTTTTTGTTTCTTTGGTATTCTATTGCCACCTGTTGTAGGTCATGAGTTTTTTCTTTTGTTTTCTGGTTTAGTTCGGTCCCTCTGTGCCTGGGTTCCCCCTCCTCCTGCCCAGGGTGGGTTGTTTTTCTTTTTTGGGGGTCTCTTTTGTGGGTGGGTCCTCTTTCCTTTTTGATGTTGCCCTGGGGTGTCTGGGGTCCACCGCTTGGGGAAGGGGGGCACTGTAATGATCCTGAGCTCGGATAGGGCTGTGCTCAGTCTCCAGTTTGAGTTTAGTCCTTTCTGTCTGTTTGTTTCTTTGTTTATTATGGTCTGCTGCATTTGGTCTCTGTTTATTTATGAGTTGTTTGTACTTTTGGCTTTGTCCTTATAGTCCTGCCTACTTATTGTGTGTCATTTTGTAGTTATTGCATGTTTTGGGGTTGTGTTATCCTATTCTTGTATTATTATTTAGTTTCTGGTGTGTGCTTTTATTTTGACAGCGCTGTGCAGCTTCCGGCTGTCAAACTGTTTTGCGGGCTGCACAGCTGTCACTGATTATGTTGCGTTCTTACTCATGTATCCACACCTGTCATTCATCAGTCATTTGTTTGTCTCCCTGTTTAACCACTTGACGCCTATTGTCACGAATTCTAAGACTGACTTCTATCATCTGTGCAACATTGCCAAGATTAGGAGCATCTTGTCTCTGAATGATGCTGAGAAACTGATCCACGCCTTTGTCAGCTCTCGATTAGATTATTGTAACTCGTTATTATCAGGTTGTACTAAATATCCTTTAAAAGTCTTCAGTTGATCCAAAATGCTGCTGCAAGAGTTTTAACTGGTTCTAGAAAGAGAGATCATATCTCTCCGGTTCTGGCCTCCCTTCATTGGCTCCCCGTAGAGTTTAGAATTAAGTTTAAAATCCTTCTTTTCACTTTCAAAGCTTTTAATAATCAGGCCCCTTTATATATAAAAGATCTGATATTACCCTATCATCCTAACAGAGCACTACGCTCCCAAAATGCTGGATTACTTGTAATACCCAGAATCTCCAAAAGTACAATGGGAGGCAGAGCCTTCTGCTATCAAGCTCCTTCTCTGTGGAACCAGTTACCACTCTGGGTCCGGGAGTCAGACTCGATCTCTGTTTTTAAGAACAGGGTAAAATCCTTCCTTTTCAATATAGCCTACGATTAGGGAGGGATCTTGTGTCTCTTAACCCCCCTTTTGTTCTACTGTTAATAGATTCAGACTGCCGGTTGACCTCAAATAATGTACTTGGCTTCTCACTGTTCATGTTCTTTATGTCTGTTCTCTTCATCCTCTCTATCCCCTCACCCCCAGCCAGTCGCAGCAGATGACTGCCCCTCCCTGAGTCTGGTTCTGCTAGAGGTTTCTTCCTGTTAAATTGGAGTTTTTCCTCTCCACCGTCGTTAAGTGCTTGCTCACAGGGGATCGTCTGATTGCTGGGTCTTTCAGAAATTGTGGGGTTTTCCCTGCGTTTGGTAGCGTTATGAGATGACTTTTGTTGTGATGTGGCACTATATAAATAAAGCTGAATTGAATTGAATCGAATTGAATTAAATTGAGCTCTCACCCTTGCCTGCTTCTGCCAAATGGACTGGATCTGGATTATCTCGGACTGTACACATTATCACCTCCCCAAGCAAGTCGACTTACCAACGTTTATCAACGATATCATCACCCCCTTTTCCCCAGAACCCAGGCCTGGCCAGCCTTTTCCCCTGTGCCTCTCACCTGCACTTCAGGACTCCTCTCCAGATGTCCACTGTCTGAGGATCTGCTGTTATTCACTGCTGTTTCCTCCAGAAGAAACCTCTAAGCATAAAAACAATATGCTCTCCCCATCATCATATCATATCCTCACCGCTGTTTCTGCTCGCCCCCCTACAGGGTTGTCATATCCTTGCCACTATTACATCAATTGCAATATTATTGTCAATAAAGATTATTGTTACACTTACCTTAAACATTGTCTTTCGTGTCTGTTCCTGGGTCTAAGTGTGACATCATGTCAGCTGACCGATGAGCAACCTCAGTGGCGGCCTGCCGTTGAAGTGCCACTGCAAGGGCTTTGGCTTTCACTGCGACCATTAAGCCTTTTAGATAAAAATAATCATAATATTTATAACCAAGGAGGTTTTTACAGACTGAAACACATCCCTGAAATGGTGCTTATCTTTATTGAATGAAGAAAAAAATCACTATGGAGCAGCTGAAATAAAAACATTTTAAATCCAGTTTTGTGCAGCTCCTAACCCTGCGCAACATCAGATTACCCTTTTTTCTCAGTTGTAGGCTAATCCTTTTCTAAAAGTTTTGACTGAAGACATATCAAATATACTAACCAGCTGTCAGTAAGTCTGATTTTTTTATTGCCTGTCATGTACACAGAGAATGTCAAGGAGACTACATGACCTAATCCTGCTTATGGAGGAAAGCTCTTGCCTTTAAACAGGGGTCTGTTTCTGAGCTACAGGTTGCCACCAAGGAGCTGAAGGCCGAAATTTTAAGAGCAAAACAGAATTATAAATCAGAATTGGAAAGCAAGATGGCAGCAAATAAACTGGGTTTGGCCTGGGCCAGTATGAAAACTATTGCAGGCCTTCAGAGCACAGAGCGCAGTAATCGTGTGTTTTTAGATGGTTTTAATTCAGACACAGAGCTGGCTAATGCTCTTAATTGTTTTTATGGTCGTTTTGACTCCTTTGATTTTAGCACAGAAATCCAAGATTTGAAACAGAAACTCAAAGACAATCAGCACTTTAATATTGAGATGCAGGATGTTGAAAGGGAGTTCCGCGCTGTAAAAGTGAACAAAAGTCAGGGCCCTGATAATATATGTGGACGCCTGGTAAAGTCCTGTGCACATGAACTGAGTCCTGTATTTCATTACATTTTCAATAAGTCCTTACAGATACAACATGTGCCTAAGATCTGGAAAGATGCCGTGGTTGTTCCCGTTCCAAAATCCAGCTGTCCTAAAACGGTAAATGACTTTAGACCAGTTGCTTTGACTTCAATTTTAATGAAAATTTTTGAAAAACTGGTCAGATGTGAGGTCCTAAGGCAGACTGAACATGCATTGGATCCTCTGCAGTTTGCCTATAGGCCTCACAGAGGAGTGGAGGATGCCACTGTCACTCTGTTTGACATGCTTTTTAAACATCTGGATTTTAATGGGACACACGCCAGGCTTTTATTTGTGGACTTCTCTTCTGCCTTTAATACAATCCAACCTCATATTTTAGTTGAAAGGCTCCTGCAACAATTTGATTTAAGCAATAATCTGGTGGGTTGGATTCTGGATTTCTTAACCAACAGGACGCAGAGAGTAAGGGTCAATGGCACATTGTCTGACCTAAAGTGCTGTTCTACTGGCTCTCCTCAGGGGTGTGTGTTGTCACCACTACTCTTCATCCTGTACACAAACATGTGTCGGAGCAGACATGACAACAGACACATTATAAAGTATGCTGATGACTCAGTCATTGTCAGTCTCCTCCAGGATGGTGAGAGTGGCCACGGCCCAGTAGTTGATGACTTTGTTCACTGGTGTGAGGATTCCTACCTGCAGCTGAATACAACAAAAACGAAAGATATGATTATTGACTTTAGGAGGAAAACTCCCAGGCACAAAGTCACCATACTAAAAGGCCAGACCACCGAATGTGTACAATCGTACAAATATCTTGGGACGATTATTGATAGTGGATTGAACTTTGAGGTGAACTGTGAAAGGGTGTGCAAAAAGGGTCAGCAAAATTTGCATTGTTTGAGGAAACTTGCACGCTTCCAAATTGACCGAACCATAATGACTATGTTTTATCGGGCTTTTATTGAATCTGTTTTATCCTTTTCTTTAATGTCATGGTTTGGTCAGATAAAACTGAAACAGAGGAAATCCTTGGATCAGGTAGTCAGATGGTCCAGTCGTTTGCTTGGTGAGTCACAGCTGAGCCTGACATCCCTGTACACCAGACAAGTACAGAGGATGGCCGACTCGATTTTAAATGATGACTCCCACCCTTTGCACTGCAACTTTCAGCTTCTTCCCTCCAGACGGAGGTTTGCTGTCCCAAAAAGTAGAACCCAGCGCTACAAAAACAGCTTTGTCCCTGCTGCTGTCAAAGAGTTGAACAAGCTATAAAAATTATATTGTACATATTTTATATTTACCTGTTTTGTAAGATGTGTGCCTGTGTTTGTGTCTATGTTGAATGTAATTAGTGGCTTGTAAATATGGATGTCACCAACTGCAAAACAAATCTACCTACGGGTACAAATAAAGTAACCTGAACCTGAACCTGAACCTTTATCCTGACGAACCGCAACCTCTTTGCTGAACTGCT
This sequence comes from Pholidichthys leucotaenia, assembly GCA_020510985.1. Taxonomy (NCBI): domain Eukaryota; kingdom Metazoa; phylum Chordata; class Actinopteri; order Cichliformes; family Pholidichthyidae; genus Pholidichthys; species Pholidichthys leucotaenia. Next base: position 140,001,183 of record CM035842.1, on the reverse strand, counting down.
GCAGCGTGTCGTGTCTCACCCCACATAACCAAGGGACCAAGGTTAGTATAATGTTTATTTCAACTTGATTTCGGTGTTGTAATTTTTAAAATTTAGAAAAATATTACAATGACGTACTGTGCACTCATAGTATTATGTGTTGGAGTATTTTAACACATTATAAAACATATAGTTTTATTGTGCTATTCCATGATTTTTCTTCCCAAGAGCCTTAAAAATCGTAAGTCTAACATGCAAACTCCATGTGGGTGAAGCACATCATACTTGCGGCTTCTTGTTCGCAGAGAATTTGTGGAATTTGTTGGACATGTCCAACATCCTCCGTATATACTCTAAAAAATGGCAAGAAACACTTGCATGGCACGTGACATTTGGCCCAAAATCTGTATGCAAACAGGCTGTACAGCCTGTTGTGACTGAGGCTTAAACCAGGTATTGGTACTTTTGGCAGTGTGAGCAGGTTCCCGGTCCTGTTGGAAAATGAAATCAGCCTCTCCATAAAATTTCCTGGTATATGGCTGCTCTGACTTCTGACTTGATAAAACACAGTGTACAAACATGACATGGCTCTCCAAATCATCACTGACTGGAAGCGCCACACTGGACCTCAAGCAACTCAGATTCTCTGTCCATTCTTCCTTCAGACTCTGGAATCTTGATTTCCAAATGACAGGACTTGGCACCTGATGAACCATATCATCTGCTGGTGTTTGTCCATTGTGTTTTATCAAGTTCACAGTCAGTGCAACCATATACCAGGAAATTTTAGAGCACTTCATGCTTCCCTCAGCTGACTAGCTTTATGGAGATGTTGCTTTCATTTTCCAGCAGGACTTGGCACCTGCCGACACAGCCAAAATTACTAATACATGGTTTAATAACCATGGTATCACTGTGCCTGATTGGCCAGCAAACTCTCCTGCCCTAGACCCCATAGAGAATCTATGGAGTATTGTCAAGAGCAAGATGAGAGACACCAGACCCAACAATTCAGATGAGCTGAAGGCCACTATCAAAGCAGCCTGGGCTTCCATAACACCTCAGCAGTGCCACAGGCTGATCGTCTCCATGCCATGCTGCAATGACACAGTAATTCATGCAAAAGGAATCCCAACCAAGTATTGAGTGTGTACATGGACATACTTTTCATTAGGTCAAAATTTCTATTAAAAATCCACTTTTTTATTTCATCTTATGTAATATTCAAATTTTTTGAGAAACTGAATTTTGTGTTTTCAGCTTCAGCGTAATCATCAAAATTAAAAGAAATACACACTTAAAATATATCATTCTGTGTGTAATGAATCTATATAATATTATAAAAAATAAAATATATAAAATTTACTTTTCAATGATATTCTAATTTATTGAGATGTACCTGTATTAGTACTTCTCCTCCTGGCTCTTGAACGCAGTCTCATTCCAGTCAAATAACATATTGCTGTTTGGACAGAGCCATGGGCAACATGATGTGAATTTAAAGTGCCCTTTTACTTCACATAATGATACATTTGGATTAGTAATAGTCAAAGGCAGTGGGATAACAATTCTGAAGGTTTCAAATGTAAAGGGGTATTATGGGTATGGACACACCATTGTTTTCTAACACTAACTTTTGTTAGTGGACTTTGGGGGAGAACAATCTGGTGCTCAACGTGGACAAAACGAAGGAGATGATTATCGACTTCCGGTGGTCACAGCCTGAGCACGTCCCCCTCAGCATCGACGGCCGTTTAGTGGAGAGAGTGGAGAACATCAAGTTCCTCGGAGTGCAGATCTCGCAGGACCTGACCTGGAGCAAGAATTCCTTGGGGATCAGGAAGCGGGCTCAGCAGAGACTGCACTTCTTGAGGAAACTCAAACAGGCCTCTCTCCCCATCTGCATCCTCAGGACCTTCTACAGAGGTGTGGTGGAGAGTGTTCTGACGTACTGCATTGCTACATGGTACTCCAGCTGCAGTATGTCAGACAAAAAAGCCCTGCAGAGGATAGTCAAGGAGTCTGAGAGGGTAATTGGAGTCTCCCTCCCCTCTGTCCAAGAACTTTTTCAGAACCGTTGTAGGAGCAGGGCACTGAACATTGTCAAGGACCGTTCTCACCCTCTGCATAAACACTTTGAACTTCTTCCATCTGGTAAACGATTCCGGAGCATCAGAGGCAGAACCACCAGACTGATCAACAGCTTCCTTCCACAAGCTGTCAGGATGCTGAACAGTTGACCCGGAATCTCTCATACACACTACTGCACCTACGGACATTTTATATATTATTTGTATAGTATAGTTAGTTAATTTTTTTTTCCCAAGTATGTCTCAGGGATGTGTGAATGGATGGGGGGGTGAAGCTATGTGGGAGTGTGTCTTAAATCATGCTGCTTCTATTTATATGGATGCCGAGAGAAACGCAATTTCATCTTGCCTGCACTACAGTTGTATGTACAGCAATATGACAATAAAGTTTGATTTGATTTGATTTTGATTTTGATTTGATTTGACTTGTGGCTTAAAACGATTTCTATTCAAATATTAATGTGCATGAAATGACAGTATATACAAACCCTAATGCCAATGAAGTTGGGATGTTGTGTAAAACAAATAAAAGCAGAATACAATGATTCTCAAATAATCCTTTATAGAATGATGTTGGTTTCTAGTGCAGTGATCAAAGGCCATGGACATTCAGTGTTGGTCTTCTGTCTGTCTGTCTGTCGACCAAGCAACTTGAGCACAGCATATGTGACACTTGGAATGAGGCTGAGCTTTATGATTTTTTTAACATATAAGACACATCGTAATTAAAGGGCACTCAGAGAGGGCATACCTCTGCCGAGGCTCCCTTCCTTTGTCCTCTCCTCCGTCCCTTTGTCCGTCCATTGCAAGATAGGGCCTTGGCGAAGATATGCACTTACGGATCACCTCCAAGATGTAATGAGTTCATCTCTGGGCCAAGGGCCACCTCTGGTGAAAATGTCATCCAAATCCATCAATGAGTTTTTGCGTAATCCTGCTAACAGACAGAGCAGCAAAAACAACTAGAAAAGCACTCAGTGAACGCAGACCTCCGGCAAGCAGCTTGTTTCCCCAAATGACATTGTTAGAAATGCATCAATTTTCTAAATGCACCATTTCTGCATTGGATATTGATGAAAAATACTAAGTCAAGTTTCCTTCTATAAGATTTATTGAAATAACAAATAAATAGTATTAGGTAACTCAGCTACAGAAATTCTGGTGTACCAGCAAAAGTAAAATTTAAATTTTAAGATAATATAAGGCTTATCTTATCTTAAAATTTAAACCAAGTTGATACTGATTTTTCCTAAAAATTCCTGGATCCAGGTTGTGACCTGGATCACCACAAAAAAAGTAATCATCTATTCCCCGTGCCATTACACACTTTTCCTGAAAATTTCATCAAAATCCATTCAGAACTTTTTGAATTATGTTGCTGACCGTCCACCCACCCGCCCGCTTCCAAAAACATTACCTCCTCCCCTTGGTGGAGGTAAATATCATGTTATCCCACCGTATCCATAGTGTTGCTTCTGTCTGTCAGATTTATTTGCAGTGATCAATGCAAAAGTTACAATAATCAATTGTTTCTTGTTTTATTTGTTAACAAATGCATCATAGTCTCTGTTCTTAAATATATTTTTTCTGTGTATGCACTGACAGCCATTTTTTAGGTTTACTCCTCCTTAATCTCTCAAGTTCTGAAGATCAAGGTGCAAAATGATTGTTTTTTTTTGTTATTTATTTAGAAATGTTTTATTTCAGACTGGATGTGTTGAAGCACAGAAACAATAGATTTGCAAGATGTAAATCTACAGAACACAGCAGAATTTATTTAAGCAATATTACACGGGAGGGAGTGAATATAGTAACTGAGGTAATTCAGTCGTATCACCGCAGTGATTTGCTGCATTCATGACACCATACGACCTCGAGTTATATATTGCTTTTGTATAACATTTCCACAAACACAATTTATCAAATGACAGCAATACTGTCATGAGCCGAGCACTGGAGGTTCCACCATGCTCGGTCTCATGGCCTTTTCTCTTCATTTATATATTTGTTGTATTTTGTGCTTTTTGGATTTCGGTTTTAAACTGTGCCACATTTAACAAGTCTGCTTTCTTTCCTTGTTTGAATGTATACTCCTTCTGAAGTGTTTTTGAAGGCCACCTCAAGCATGGCTGCCAGATATAGCGAGAAGAGTGTGGGTGCCAGCACACACCCTTGTTTCACCCCTTTGCTTACTGAAAAGTCTTTAGATACTGAACCACTCATTGCCACGTTTGCTTGCATACCTGTATGGAGTGCCTCGATCAGGCTGACAAACTTCTCTGTACAACCATATTTCTTGAGTACCTGCCAAAGTCCTTGTCGCGAAACAGTATCGAAGGCTTTACTGAAGTCTATGAAGATTACATAAAGCGGCATGTTCTGTTCGATACACTTTTCTTGAACCTGGTTCAAGCAGAAAATCATGTCCATTGTGCTTCTTCCACTTCTAAAGCCGCACTGGGTTTCCGGTAGTACATTCTGGGAGATGTGTTCACTGAGTCTGTTAAGTAGTACACGTGAGAGAATCTTACCAACAGTGGCTAGCAGTGATATACCTCGGTAATTTCCACAATCTTTCCTGTCACCTTTCTTGAAGTAAGACATTGATAAAGGAAGTAAGAGAAATGCTCTTTGCCGACGACAGTGCTCTAGTTGCACACAGTGTGGAAGATATGCAATCTTTAGTGGAGAAATTTGCAAGAGCAGCTAGCCAATTCAGCCTCCAAATCAACATCAAGAAGACAGAGTGCCTTTATCAACCACCAAAGTTCCAGTTATCAACATCATTACCAGAAGAGATCAGCATTGGTACAGAGCCACTAGTCAAGTGCAAGACTTTCAAGTACCTAGGGAGTACTGTTTCAGAGAATGCTAGGCTGGAGGATGAACTATCTCTCAGAATGGGAAGAGCGAGCGCTGTGTTTGGAAACTTGATGGAGAGACTGTGGAACAATCGACATGTGTGAAATGCAAAGTGTACAGAGCGACAGTACTGGCTACTCTATTGTATGGTGCTGAAACTTGGACTGTCTACAGAGTGCAGGTGAAGAAACTCCACGAGTACATGATGAGACACCTTCGAGCCATAATGAACATCTCATGGAAAGACAAGATAACCAACATAGAAGTGTTGAAACGAGCTGGTCTACCATCAATGGAGGACATGCTAATACAGATGAACCTGAGATGGCTCGAACATGTTGAGAGGATGGACCACCAGCGTCTCCCTTGGCAGTTACTCTACTCACAGTTATGTGAGGGCAAACACAATCAGGGTAGACCAAGGCTCAGATTTAAAGGCACTGTAAAAAGAAACTTGAAGAAGTTGGACATAGACAGGAGTTCCTGGCAGCGGAAGGCTAAGGACAGAGCTGTGTGGAGGAATCTGATCAGACCTAAATGAAACAGTCATTGTCGCTCATGACAGACTGCTATGATGATGATGATGATGATGGGTTTCGGTATTCTCGTACTGTTTTCTATTTTTCTGTTTATATTTCAGTTTTGGTACGCTCATGTTTTGTATCAATTTGTAATTATTTATCAGTCTACATTTGATGACGTTTATTCTTATATTCTTACTGTGGTGTTGTTTCTCGGGGTTGACATCTGTCAGGTGGCGTTTCCGGTTCTGTGCTCTGTGCGGGCGTTGCCCTGTCAGCTGTCAAGTCAGCGTGTGGGTCTTCCTTTCTGCCCCGAGGGGCAAATCACGACAAATACAGGACAAAATGATGTGATTTTTGCTTGTTTAATCAGTTATTTTGCTCCACCGAGAAATATAGTCCCTTCTGAATGTACCCAGTTAACTGTTGCTAAGTACCTCAATGAGCATAATGTAGAAAAGAATAGGAAAATTGTCACATCACACACGGTACCAAGCTAAATATTGTCCAGTGCATAAGTCTGTGATTATAATGCATACTGGTCCACTTGTTGAATTGGGTTTATGAGTCACCATGACTCGCTCTTGTGACCAGTTAGCTTGGTTAGTTAATCGAGACAGTGACCCTGTTTACATGGTCATGAGTAAACTGATTATAATCAGCTTTCTGGAGTTACCTGATTATTCAAACTGTAATGTAAACAGAGTAATCCGATTACCTTTATCAGTTAAAGGCCATTATCTGTGTATGAGAAAATGGATTAACACACCTAGTTTATTTGCCCAGTAAACCATTTACTTGGTGCATGTAAATACCATAAGCCGTTTATTACCTTTTTCAGTTTACTCCAGTAATCTGTTTACTCGTGACCATGTAAAGATGGTCAATGAATCCAATGTCTGTTTTGTTGTAAACAGACATGAAATATCTATGGCCGGATGTTTACAAAGGCGGGACTTCTGAGACACGCAGGTCTGGATTTTTTGAACCGTCTCTTTTCAGACAGTACCTCACTGTGGAAATTAAGGTATCCAGCAGTGTTACAGTTCTCACATATTTTAAGAAGCCATTGATATTAACAAAATGATACATATTTGGTGAAATGCCCGAGTGCGATTATCAAGGAATATAATAACTCCTAGAATCCCTATTCTCTAGTCAGATTGCTTTGTCAGAACTAAGTGTGTATAATTAAAAGCTGCTAAAAATGACTGTTAATTCCAGGGTTGTTTCACTTCATATTCAGGTGATGTGTAACTTGTGATGAGGCATTCATTTAAAGCAAACTACTTTGAATGTCACAGCTAGCAGTAGTCTGTATAAAGAAAGAGTAACCTAAAGGTCATTTAGCAGAAACACTTTTCTTGAATGTGGAAAATCCTGCATGGCACACTATGAATCAGCTGATGTTTATCACAGGGAAGTCATTTGAATGCCTCACTTGGTGAAAACTGTTAGTATGAGGTTATATTAAACTTAGTTTCTCTGTTTAAAAGCAGTGCTATATGAGACTTTAAAACCTCTTCTTATGTTAGCCAACAAACACAAGACTAAACCTCTTTCCACTGTAGATGTGCTATTCAGAATATATAAAAAGATACAGTAGATTGGCAATTCATACCATAATAAAATTATAGGAAGTAAAATTACTATTTGGACTTGGTACAGTAATAGCATGATGAATTATGGCACATTTTCTTCAGGGGACATTGCTTGAGGAAATGTTGTAAAACGCCCATGGGAACCGGCAGTCATCAATCACACATGCTGTGGTTGGGAGTGTGGTGGTGGCCCTCAGGACATGGGTCTGCACAGCAGCCAGCAATCTAAATGGTGTGAGCTCCAAGGCCCCCATGGGGCTGCCCGGTCTGTCGCCTGCAAAGAAAACAGATCAGGGGAGAGGGATCAAGGTTTGTTTTCTCCTTTTCTAGGTCATTATTTATTATTATGTGAAATATCAACGTCCTTGGCTGCTGCATGGGATCTTCCTCCCCCCCAATTGACAGATCTCATTATAAGATAAACATGACAAAGATAGCTCATAATGCTTCAGAGAAATGTAACACCATTAGCGGGTCATTGTCATCGTTCTAATGTGTCCTTTTAAGCCGCTTAGTGAACTGGTGCTGAAGTGTGATACAGGGATTAACCTATCGGAGAGTTGCTGCGGAGGAGTCGAGCCCCCGTTGATGGAAATTTTTGGACGTGTGGCGATATCTTCCCAGGCGCTACGCAGAGTCATGGTGGAGCTTGATACCTAAACACAGAGAGGCTTCTAGGATTTGGGGGAGGATGTCTAGAGGGTACAGACATGTACACCGCTGGCAGTGCACTGTGTTTGGTGTCTGAATTTCTTCGTCTTGCAAATAGGGAAACTTGGAAATGTCATGTTTTTTCATCTTTTATATTGATTTATTGCCTTTTATGCATCATCTGCTTTGAAAATACAAGTTATTATTATTCCAGAACAACCATAGTGATCATTGATAGTTGCACTATTGATTTTTAAAATATTTCCAACTCCATTTCAGTTCTATTTAAAAAAAAAAAATACATTGAAGAACATGCTTTTAATGAGTTGACAGAACTCACACATTCTGCCTGAGTGAATTGATGGGTGAATTCACATCTGAGTTGTGGAAATTACTTCAAAACGTGAATGATGGCAAACGCTTCCAGGGTTAAATGGTTATTTATGGAACTGCTGTTTAATTCTACCATACAGTACGGCCGTCTGCAGTTATGAAGACACATGATTATGGTTTAGTCATTCATTCTGCTTTTGGTGACTGTTAGCTGACACAATTTCACTGATCAGTTTCACGACCTCATCAATCATCCCATTAGCTTTGAGCGTCACATTAACATCCTATTAAAATTGGTGAACGACACAATAGTTGAATGCTGATAACAACGACGGAAAAGACACAGTAGATGTATTGTTTGAGCTGGACACACACTTGATGGACCCATGTACAGGTACATCTCAAAAAATTAGAATATCATGAAAAAGTTCAATATTTTTTGTCACTCATTTCAGAAAGTGAAACCCATATATTATATAGAGTCATTACACAGAGAGTGATATATTTCAAGTGTTTATTTATTTTAATTTTGATGATTATGGCTTACAGCCCATGAAAACCCCAAATTGAGTTTCTCAAAAAATTAGAATATTACATAAAATTAATTAAAAAAAAATAGTTTTTTAATAGAAATGTTGGCCGACTGAAAAGTATGTCCATGTACATACTCAATACTTGGTCGGGGCTCCTTTTGGATTAATTACTGTATCAATGTGGCGTGGCATGGAGGTGATCAGCCTGTGGCACTGCTGAGGTGTTATGAAGGTCCAGGTTGCTTTGATAGTGACCTTCAGCTCGTCTGCGTTGTTGGGTCTGGTGTCTGTTATCATCCTCTCGACAGTCCTCCATAGATTCTCTGTGGGGTTTAGGTCAGGAGAGTTTGCTGGCCAATCAAACACAGTGATGCCATGGTCATTAAACCAGGTTTTGATACTTTCGGCAGTGTGTGGGGGGGGGGTGCCAAGTCCTGCTGGAAAATGAAATCAATTTCTCCATAAAGCTTGTCAGCACAGGGAAGCATCAAGTGCTCTAAAATTTCCTGGTAGACGACTGCGCTGACTTTGGTCTTGATGAAACACAGTGGACAAACACCAGCAGATGGCCTCTGTTCAGATAAAATAAATTTTGCATTTCATTTGTAAATCAAAGTCCCAGAGTCTGGAGAAAGAGTGGAGAGGCACAGAATCTAAGTTGCTTGAGGTTTAGTGTGAAGTTTCCACAGTCAGTGGTGATTTGAGGAACCATGCCATCTGCTGGTGTTGGTCCACTGTGTTTCATCAAGACCAAAGTCAGCACAGTTGTCTACGAGGAAATTTTAGAGCACTTCATGCTTCCCCGTGCTGACAAGCTTTATGAAGAAGCTGATTTCATTTTCCAGCAGGACTTGGCACCCCCTCACACTGCCAAAAGTATCAAAACCTGGTTTAATGACCATGGCATCACTGTGTTTGATTGGCCAGCAAACTCTCCTGACCTAAACCCCACAGAGATTTGATGGAGTATTGTCAAGAGGAAGATGAGAGACACCAGACCCAACAATGCAGATGAGCTGAAGGTCACTATCAAAGCAACCTGGACCTTCATAACACCTCAGCAGTGTCACAGGCTGATCACCTCCATGCCACGCCACACTGATACAGTAATTAATCCAAAACGAGCCCCGACCAAGAATTGAGTGTGTACATGGACATATTTTTCAGTCGGCCAACATTTCTGTTTAAAAACTATTTTTTAAAATTAATTTTATGTAATATTCTAATTTTTTGAGAAACTGATTTTGGGGTTTTCATGGCCTGTAAGCCATAATCCTCAAAATTAAAATAAATAAACACTTGAAATATATCACTCTCTGTGTAATGACTCTATATAGTATATGGGTTTCACTTTCTGAAATGAGTGACAAAAAATATTGAACTTTTTCATGATATTCTATTTTTTTGAGATGTACCTGTAAGTGCTGCATGTCCACAGAATGACGTATATGTGAGTCAAAAAACACAGAAGTATTTATACCAAAAATAAATTTGAAAAGTCAGTTACACAGAAAATCTGCATGCTGTGATGTTAACTTTAAATAACTGACATGTTTAAGACATTCCAGCGATGCTTATCCATTTCATTTTCTAATTTCATGGCTCAGCAGGAATTATCAAAGCGTTTTTGATTACATTTTCATATGACCTTGATCGCAAAGGGCAGAGCAATCAATACAATAGCCATTAGCATCCTGGAAACTGTTAATAAAATAGTAATCATTTCTCAAGTCTAGGATCTTCTAGCTTTTATTTATTTATTGGGCATATGGAAGGAGAACAGCACTGCTAGTTGAGACGGATGTGATGAATAGAGCCCTGAGATGCAAATTAAAATGTTTGTAATTAAACCCACTGATCATGATGTTTCTCTGTGGTTGTGTTTCTGGTTATGGCTCCAATAAAAATGAGGCTGAAAAAAATCAAAACACAAGTTCTTGTTTTCTGCCTTTTAGAGTTACAGTATTTTCTGTAGTGTTCGAGTTTTAGGTAAGAGCTCTGTGATCTGGATTCAGCATTGATGCATGATCGCGTTGTTTACGTAACAAAATCAGACAACATGTAAACGAACCGTGCATCAAATCACAACGCAGTAGTCGGGGTAATGGGACTATTTATTCAGCTTTGTTAGGAGAAGAGGTCATGTGATCAGGGGATAGTAATTATAGCATACGCTTAATTACATTAGCAACCTCCTGTCTTTTCATATTATCTCTGACGCAAAAAAAAAAAAAAACAGAGATTTGATTATGCTAATAAGCTGTGTTTTATACATGGTAATGGAGGCCTAGTTCAAAGCCATTAGTGCTATGAGGAATATCCATTTGAGTGTTGGAGCTCTCGAATGCAGCTCAGCTCAAAGTGCACATTGTTTAATGGTATTGATCAACGGTCTGCCGAGCTGCAGGGCTTTTGCTCATTACTTTGCCTTTTTCATGCTTTCTTGGGTAATGATGCCCACACAGCAATTACTGCCACAGCCATCCTGATGATCTAAGAGAGAAATGGTAATCATAAAAGGTGGAGCAGAGACAGAGGAAGAATATGGTCTTGTCATTATGTCAGGGTAAAAAACAGCTCATTGAAAGGAAACATGTCAAGATTTCAAGTACATTGACTTCGGCAAAGTCTCCATTAACTTCCAGCAGCCTAGCTTTTTATAGCCGACATTAAGACCTAACCTCTTGTGCCTGTAGAAAATGAGATACTGAATTATTGTCCCGGAGAGTGAGATGCTATTTTACTCAAAAAACTAGCTCTTTAACTGGAGTTAAAGTCTAAACTGGAAAAAAAGTTAGTCTTTAACGAGTTTAATTCATTAGCTTTAAGGCTGATGAATTAGGCTCCAGTGACCCAAAATTATGAGTCAGTCATGTACAAACAGTGTGGTTTGATAGGCATGGACATATGTAGGTAGGTAGACAGACAAGTGAGCAAGAGATCATTGTATTCGCTTCACATTAGACCAGTATTTAACTGGCCTGTAATGGCACACTGATAGGATGCTTATAGACAACATTGTGCACCCTAAATTTTAGTCATTTTTTTAAAGTTCGGCTTTGTGTATTTTCCATCATTTGTCAGTCTCAGTTGCAGACATGTCACATTTTGTTGTTGAAAGTTTAATTGCTTTGCAAGACAGCAGATTGACAAAAACACAATTTTCTAAGTTTTTGACAAATTTTTTTATTTGTTTACTCCTTCTCTTTTAAGTCAGGCTAGTGAATAAAAAAAATGAACATCTGCATATTAAGGTTTCCATCATTACAATTAAATCTGTGTATGCTTTGAATCCAGTGAATATATGAAAAGTAGTGTAATGCTATAAAACACCCAAATTTATTTGGTAAATAAGTACAGATGGGAATGGGTTTGTCATTACTTAAACCAATAGTTTTTATTCACAAAAAATGTAAAGAACTTGGGAACTTGTTTTAATATCTTTGACTGTACTATAGGAATATGTCAAAAATCTTTATAAATCTTTGCATCTCTGCAGAAATCCCATGGCAATCTGTTTTTTAAATTACTTTTTCAAAATTAGCCTAGTAAAACTTCCACTAATCAGTAAACTCATAAACCAGTCAGTTCATCACTGCATGGTTCTTTATTAATGTCAGCAAATCAAAATTTGATCTTTTTTTAAAAAAATTGCATCAGTAGACAAAGGTGAAATAATCCCATTACAGTGAAAAAAACAACAAGAAATTCTCTTATTTAAGGTAAAAAAAATTAAATGTAATTTATTACTCGGAAAAATCCCCCCTAGATAGTATTTCCCTCTTTGAAATACTGTAGATGTTTCCTAAAACTGGCAGAAAGCTTTATCACACCTCAATGCAGATTTCTTTCAGCTGTGAGATATTTGAGGGATTTCACACATGTACAGCTACCTCACAGCATACAGTATCAGTAAGAAAAAAGTGGACATGTGATGAAAATGTTGCTTTTTCAGTGCTTTTGCCCATTTATACTGGAGCTCACTGGAATGGAACTTCATTCCTACCCATTTAAATGACAATGAGAGGATCCAAGTGAATGTTCAGCCCCACACTAAAGGCCCTTTTCCACTAGCCCAGCTCGCCTTGCCTCGCTTCGATTCACTACTACTCGGTTCGGCCTCGGTTTTGTCTCCATAGCAGCCGGGTAAAGCGGGATTAAGCTGGGGTGGGCGGGATTTTTTTTTACAGCAAGGCAGCACCACACTCCCGTGACGTAAAACACGTGACCCAAGCAAAACATAACATGGCGGCTGTACAAGGCGACTCCTTGGTCTGTGGCTTTTAAGATAAGATAAGATAAGATAAGATAAGATAAGCCTTTATTAGTCCCACAATGGGGAAATTCCAGGATTGCAACAGCACAGGGATAGCAACACTCAGAGCAACAATCAGAAGGCAAGAAAAAACAACATCTAGTAAACATATGTCCATATTACTATAAATGTATATATATAGACACACAGTGCAGAGCATTATGGTTGGTTGGTGAATGTGCAGCAGAAAGTCTAAGCTCTCTCTCCGCGGATGCGGCGGGCCAGCTGGAAGTCTTTGGGCATGATGGTGACCCCCTTAGCGAAGAAGAGACCACCAGATGGGCCTCGCTGGTCTCCTGCAGAGCCATGACGGCGAAGCTCAGGAAACGCAGGATGGTCTTGAAGTCCTGAGCGATCTTTTGTCACCGTAAATTCCAAAAAGGACTGCCAGACAAGGGTACAGGCAGCGAGATGAAACACTCTGGAATAGTACTGCAGCTTCTCGGAGAGCCGAAGACGTGAGGATACAAACTAGGTCATATATGACGGTAAGCTAATGGTTGCTAATGCTAGTTTGCTATAAGTACGTCGTACTACACTGTAACGTCTGCAAGTTATCGCTGTTAGGTACTAAAATATGTATGCTGTGTGTGTTTCAGATGGCTCTGTTGTGGGAAAATTACCGCTTCAAACGGTCGGTCTGGGCGTTCAACACAGCCTGTCACTGATGTCACCCCAGCTTCACAAACGATCAGTGGTTGTAGAGCTTAAGAATGTCTGTAGAAACGTTTATTTCCTGTGCAACAAATTGCTCTGATCTGCGTGAAAATCATGGAGAGACTGTTGAGACATCATGGGACGTACCTGCTCCAGCAGCACTGAGTCTGAGGTGGTGTCATAGCAAAAAATGATCAGCTGACACAACTTGATCGCCAGGTTAATAACTATATTAGCCACAAAATATATATTCAAAAAGTAAACAGTACTGAGTTAGGTATAATAAGATATATTTGTCAATTATGATGCATTTTAGGCCAAAACCAACTTGATCTAGGATTAAAAGCAATTAAAATAATGTAGTCACAAGGTTACATGGAAAATACTTGATTTACTAGATACATGTACTGTAGAAATATACATTCTCTGCATCAACAATGTACTATACATGCATTCATGTAATATTGCACTGGGAAATGCACTGACAATAAACCTCTGAAGTTTTTGCAGATGTCTCTTTTTTATATGTGAAGTTTATTTTTTTTTATTACTTATTTTGTACCCGTAGGTAGATTTGTTTTGCAGTCTGGTGACAAGCCACCAGCTGCTGGTCGCTGCGTACGCAAGCGCCCCTTATCCCTAACCTGCATGTTTTTGGCATGTGGGAGGAAACCGGAGTAAACCCACGCAAACATGGGGAGAACATGCAAACTCCACACAGATCACTGTTGGCCGGGGGCAGGGATCGAACCCACGATCTCACGATCCCCGCGATCCCCCGGCTGAGGGTAAACTGTGCTGCCACAGTGCTAACCACTGCGCCACCGTGCAGCCGTTACCACCATGTGGCACAAATTAAATACTAAAAGATTGGAAAAGCTGTCTAAGAACAATCCAGCAGTTTGGGAAATCACTTTTGGTTTGGTGTAAGTCTGTCAGAATTATGAACCATAAAGCAGTTTGTGTTAAAATGTTAAATCCCATTAAACCCTAACCCGAGGGCTTCCAATCATGTGTCATGGAGGGCCAAGACCCAGCAGGTTCTCTCTTCTACCCAGTCTCTTCAGCAGGTGTTCTCACCGATCAGCAGTCAGTGGAAGAAGTTCAGTGGAATCTGCTGTTGAAGACACTGGTTGGAGGTAAAGCCTACAGAGTCTTGGCCCTCCATGGCACATGATTAGACACCCCCGCCCAAACCCATTATGATGAAGAGCAGATGCTAATATGACCCATAATTCCTCCATATACTGGTACTGTCACTAAAGTATGCAGGGTCTTCTGCGGTGGCACATCCAACAATACAGTCTTCAGTTAATAAAATAATTGTTTTGGTTACCTTTTTCTTAAAAATGAGCCATTATTTTCAAGGTCACAGATAAATGCTTTGTACTTGTTGACTCTTTTCCCACCGGTGTCAGACAAAATAGAAAATCATGATGCAAACACATAAGTCACTAAATTGTTTATTACAATCAGCAGCAAATTCCAGATTATTCAGAATGTGCAAAATTCAAATTGTAAAAAAAAAAAAAAAAGAAACTGGAATGGGTCACACACGCCAGCCACGCTGCCTCACTGAGAAGCAACTGGATCGGCCCCTCGTACTGGTCCTGGTTCAGCAGATCTTCATCCTGCATCTCTGTAAATAGTGAGGCAAGGTCCAGTTGGGGTGGACAGTTTCCCTCTTGCCTAGACAAAAGACAGAAATGAGTGGTGGTTAATTAAAGCAAGTTTAAAACATATTTGGGAAATACACTTGTTGCTAAAAGCCAGTGGTGGAATGTGAATGAATGAATGAATCTTTATTTCGGATAGATTAAAAGTAAAGATTAAAAGAAAATAAAATAATATAACAAAGGGGAAAAAAATCAAACAAGGTCAAATTAAACAATAACTCCTCTGATTATACAGTTCAACATAGGTTATCTGAAATGGGTGATGGCTGCAGCTGCAGCTTATATTGCCCACCCATATTCCCTCCAAGAATTCAAAAGAAAAACAAAACAGGAGCAATTACAATTTGGATGTGACAATAAAGTACTTCGTTGTTGTATTTAACCACAATTTTCATGTAGCTGCGCTTCAGTCGAGTAGATTTTACAAGGGCTGGGTTACATTTAAAATCATCTGTTTTTACTGTGGCCTCAGCAATCAGAATGAATTAATACATTCACTTGAATGGAATCTAGTACTTTAACTGAAGGTGTGCATCACCGAGTATGGAGTCGCTCAGTCAAAATATGGAGTTTTTATCAATATAAGTTTGTCTTGTCTGTAAAAGTGTCTCTTCTTGCCCTGGCGTCAAGTGTGGGCGGTGTTTTGTACTTGTATTGCTAAAATATAAAAGGATGCACTACAATGGGTCTCAAATATTTGTAATGTGTCCTGTTACTGCATGAGTTTATTGATGATAGACTATAAACTACACATATAAAGTAAATTATATTGACGACTGAACAACTCACATTCCCCAAAAGATACAGTTATGAACATAACTCACAAAGGATCACACAAGTGATCTGACAAAAAAATAAATACATTAACAAGCGGTTTATTTTACAGTTGATGTGCCAGTCATTTTCAGTTATTCTGTAATTAATATTCACACAATCAAATAAATCTCAGTTCAGTCCCTTTTACAGTGGGGCAAAAAAGTATTTAGTCAGCCACCAATTGTGCAAGTTCTCCCACTTAAAAGATGAGAGAGGTCTCCAATTTTCATCATAGGTATACCTCAACTATGAGAGACAAAATGAGAAAAAAAAAATCCAGAAAATCACATTGAAGGATTTTTAATGAATTAATTGGTAAATTCCTCAGTAAAATAAGTATTTGGTCACCTACAAACAAGCAAGATTTCTGGCTCTCACAGACCTGTAACTTCTTCTTTAAGAGGCTCCTCTGTCCTCCACTTGTTACCTGTTTTAATGGCACCTGTTTGAGCTCGTTATCAGTATAAAAGACACCTGTCCACAACCTCAAACAGTCAGACTCCAAACTCCACTATGGCCAAGACAAAAGAGCTGTCAAAGGACACCAGAAACAAAACTGTAGACCTGCACCAGGCTGGGAAGACTGAATTTGCAATAGGTAAGCAGCTTGGTGTGAAGAAATCAACTGTGGGAGCAATTATTAGAAAATGGAAGACATACAAGACCACTGATAATTTCCCTCGATCTGGGGCTTCACGCAAGATCTCACCCCGTGGGGTCAAAATTTTCATGAGAATGGTGAGCAAAAATCCCAGAACCACATGGGGGACCTAGTGAATGACCTGCAGAGAGCTGGGACCAAAGTAACAAAGGCTACATCAGAAACACACTACGCCGCCATGGACTCAAATCCTGCAGTGCCAGACGTGTCCCCCTGCTTAAGCCAGCACATGTCCAGGCCCGTCTGAAGTTTGCTAGAGAGCATTTGGATGATCCAGAAGAAGCCTGGGTGAATGTCATATGGTCAGATGAAACCAAAATAGAACTTTTTGGTAAAAACTCAACTTGTCATGTTTGGAGGAGAAAGAACACCATACCTACTGTGAAGCATGGGGTGGAAACATCATACTTTGGGGCTGTTTTTCTGCAAAGGGACCAGGACGACAGATCCATGTAAAGGAAAGAATGAATGGGGACATGTATTGTGAGATTTTGAGTGAAAACCTCCTTCCACCAGCAAGGGCATTGAAGATGAAACGTGGCTGGGTCTTTCAGCATGACAATGATCCCAAACACACCGCCTGGGCAACGAAGGAGTGGCTTCGTAAGAAGCATTTCAAGGTCCTGGAGTGACCTAGCCAGTCTCCAGATCTCAACCCCATAGAAAATCTTTGGAGGGAGTTGAAAGCCTGTGTTGCCCAGCGACAGCCCCAAAACATCACTGCTCTAGAGGAGATCTGCATGGAGGAATGGGCCAAAATACCAGCAACAGTGTGCGAAAACCTTGTGAAGACTTACAGAAAACGTTTGACCTCTGTCATTGCCAACAAAGGGTATCTAACAAAGTATTGAGATGAACTTTTGTTATTGACCAAATACTTATTTTACCGAGGAATTTACCAATTAATTCATTAAAAATCCTTCATTGTGATTTTCTGGATTCTTTTTTCTTATTTTGTCTCTCATAGTTGAGGTATACCTATGATGAAAATTGGAGACCTCTCTCATCTTTTAAGTGGGAGAACTTGCACAATTGGTGGCTGACTAAATACTTTTTTACCCCACTGTATATTAAGTGGAAACTGTGCTACTTTGGTTTTGACACTTTACCTATAAAAGCAAAGGATTTCAGTACGTTCCACAGTGGTGAGGTCCGTTGTGGGGCGGCGGCTTTCCTCTTGCCTAGACGAACGACAGAAATGGATGGTGGTTAGTTTCAAGCAAGTTCAACACTTACACAGGCACATCTCAAAAATTAGAATATCATGAAAAAGTTCAATATTTTTGTCACTCATTTCAGAAAGTCAAACCCATATATAGATTCATTACAGAGACAGTGATATATTGCAAGTGTTTATTTTAATATTGATGATTATGGCTACAGCCCATATTAACCAACACCTCAGCGGCCAACATTTATACTTAAAAACTATTTTTTAAAGGTAATTTTATGTAATATTCTAATTTTTTGCCAAATTGAATTTGGGGTTTTCAGGGGCTGTACGCCATAATCATCCAAATTAAAATAAATAAACGCTTGAAATATATCACTGTCTATGTAATGAATCTATATAATATATGGATTTCACTTTCTGAAATCAGTGACAAAAAATATTGAATTTTTTCATGACATTCTAATTTTTGGAGATGTACCTGTGTTGGGGAAATACACTTGTGAAAGTCAGTGTTGGAATGTGACAAAAATGCTTCGTTTCCCTGACAAGCACCGCAGGATCCACTCTGTACATCTACAAGTATATTATCAATCCAGGGATTTATGGTGGAACAGCACAACAACACTGTTCCAACACCTTTTATGGAAAATCCACAGAATAGGTGTGTGGGTCTATTCTGACGCTTTAGAAAATTATATGAATGACTTCATAAATCACTGGTTTGAAAGAGCACTTTTAATATGTCGAGATTTCGGCTCATGGGCTCCACTTGACCTGCACCCACAATATAAACACTGAGGGAGGCTAAACCCTGGCATGTAGAAACACATTCTAGCATTAAATTGCACACAATTTAATGCGCAGCACCAAAGTGCAATACGTACACAAACCAGGACTTTAACCAGGATTAACATATTTCGTTTTGCTCTCACAAGCGAATACTTAGGACAAAACAAGCGCGAATCAGCGGTTGGCTACTAGCTAGCTACTAGCTAACACTCGTTAGCCAGCACAGGACGGCGCTGTATGGCTCAAAAAAAGTGAGCTGACCACCAACAGGATAAATAAGCGAACAGATGCACATTATTCCAAATCACTCACCATCGATGGTTCTCTCACGTTCGTCTTCAGCTTGTCCGTAGTCCGGTTCTATGCTGGGCTGCATCTGTATCGGTGCGGATCGCTCCTCTCACTGTGGATCTGGCACCAAGCAGAGAAAACCCCGCACCTCTTCGTTGGACCATGGTGTAGATTTCCGCAAAACCTACAACGCTGTCTGTATTAATATCGTATTTACTCCGTGACCGAGTTACTCCGTGAAATATTGCAAATGGCGGTCGTGTAAATTCAACTGAAGACGGACGCTTTTGTGACGTTACGCACTGACGAATCAGTGGCTCGCAGTCTGTTGACGTCAAATCTCGGCTCGACTCAGCACGGTTGTACCCTGCCCTCGATCAGGCACGAAAATAGCGCCTGTTAACCCGTGCTGGGTACAGTGGAAAAAGCTAGAAAGCGAGTCGAGTAGAAGTGAGTAAGGCCAAAGCGATACTAGTGGAAAAGGGCCATAATAGTGCTGTGGGGGCATGGTGTTGGACTTCTCCACCCAGGGAACAATGGACCGAAAGAGGAGGTGTCACCGGGGGGTATCAGACGGGACAGTAAGGACTATGCGTCCCCCAGGGAGAGGAGTAAATGCCGGAGCTGCTGGAAGAAGAAGGGTGTGAGAGCGGCGCCGGCGTTATGTCATGTTAATGTTCCACACAGGCTTGGTTTTAAACATAATGTATGATGGTCAGGAGTTCTGGGTCTCAATGCATGGTATTAAAGATATAAAAGAGGAATGCACAGAGACCCAGAATCTTTTTTTGCTGTAAGTTATGTTGGAGAAAGAAAAAAGTTTCTGTGTCGTCCAGCTCGTCCAGGCTGTCTCGCTTGCCTCCTTTCTCCACATTGGTGACCCTAAGACGTGCCATGGAGAGCGAGCCGAGCACCGCCCCGAAGACTGCCTGGAGGGAGAGCACTAGCGCTGCGTGTGTGGTCTCAGTCAAGCTCCCAGACTTCTGGCTTCACAACCCGACTGTGTGGTTCTTGCACATAGAAGCCCAGTTTGCACTCCACGGGATAACAACGGACGATACCAAGTATTACTACGTGATCGCTGCACTGGATGTGCACACCATGCAACAGGTGACATGCCTGCTCCAGGAGCCACTGGCCCAAGGAAAATATGAAGCACTCAAGAGGATGCTTCTCCAGTGCTATACCCTTTCTGACAGTGAAAGGGCAGAGACACTCCTAACGCGTTCAGAGTTAGGGGACAGATCAGCAGTGGAGCTCATGGAGAGCATGTTGGCACTGGGGGGGAAGGATCACGAATCTTTCCTGTTCGCTGACTTTTTCCTCAGGAACCTACCAGCTACAGTGAGGGCAATCCTGGCCAACTCGCCGTGGCTGGTTTGCTAAGGACTACCGCACCCTGGTGCAGGAAGCGGACCGCATCATTTTGGTGACCAGAACTCTCAGCATGCAGACAGTGGCACTGGCATCCATGAGGGACTCCAGCGAGGTCAAGTAGCCATTCATGGTAGCTGGGATGGACCCCAGGAGACGAAGGAATGGGGTGATCTGTTTTCATCATCGCTGTTTTGGCTCGAATGCCCAATGCTGTCTGTCGCCATGCCAATTCAAGAAGCTGAGAAGATGGCACGTTTGGAATTCAGTGGCAGCTGCAACCGATGGCGACAGGAACAGACTGCTTTATGTCACAGACACACATTCGGGGAGACGGTTTTTGGTGGACTCGGGCTCCCAGAAGAGCCTCATCCTGCCGGTCCACGCAGACAGGGTGGCAGGACGCAGCGGTCCCGAGCTCATGGCCACCAACGGATCCACCATCAGGACATTTGGCGAGCGGACACTGGCGATATGCTTACACAGACACAACTTTCAGTGGGACTTTGTGATAGATGCATGTTCCGGCCCCATTTTAGGCACAGATTTTTTATGTGCTTATGGGTTGTTAGTTGATGTTGCTAATAGGAGATTAGTGGACACTGTCTCTTTTACCTCACTGCCCTGCACAGCTCGGGGAGCTGCGTCAACAACACTGGCTAACGTTATAGCTCCAGGGGATAAGTACCAACATTTGCTTGCACAGTTCCCAGCACTCACGGTCCCAACTTTTTTGGCTACAGTAATGAAACACAGGGTCGAGCACTTTATAACGACAAAAGGCCCGACAGTGTTCACGTCCCGGCGTTTGGACGCAGCTAAACTGGCCAGCGCGCGAGAGGAGTTTGCCAACTTAGAGCAGTTGGGCATCGTCAGGCGCTCCAACAGCCCGTGGGCATCCCTGCTACACATGGTGCCTAAAGCCGACAGGTCGTCGCAACTGTGCAGCGATTTCCGGCACTTGAATAACACCATGGAACATGATCGCTATCCCATTCTGCACATCCAAGATTTTTCCGTGCACCTGGCCGGAGCGCATGTTTTTTCGAAAGTGGATCTGGTCCATGGATACCATCAGATCCCGGTGCATGTGGAAAACTTTCCAAAAACAGCAGTAAGGACTCCTTTCGGCCTTTTCGAGTTTTTACGCATGCCGTTCAGATTAAAAGCCGTGGTGCAGGCTTTCCAGAGGATGATGGACGCAGTGCTTCATGACTTGTCCTTCGTTTTTGTCTACTTAGACGACATTCTGGTAGCTAGCATGTCTGAGGAGGAGCACGTTGCCCATCTCAAGACGGTTTTCCAGAGGTTGGAGGTGCATGGGCTGATAGTTAACCTGGCGAAGTGCCAGTTTGGTGTGCCAGAGATTGATTTTTTTGGGCCACTGCATTTTGCCGGAGGGCGCGATTTCTTTACCGGATAAGGTGCGCACTGTGTCGGACTTTCCGCGCCTGCAGACCATGAGAGCACTACAGGAGTTTTTGGGAATGGTTAATTTTTAAAACCATTTCCTTCCCCGGGCAGCCCAGTTGATGCAGCCATTGTATGCCGCACTTAAAAAAAGAAGCCTGCGGAAGCCATCAACTGGACTCCTGAGTGAGTCCAAGCTTTTACTAATGCCAAAACAGCGCTTGCGGATGCCGTATTGTTAGCCCATCTGGATCCGTCTGCACGAATAGCGCTCACTACGGACGCATCTGATGTTGCCATAGGGGCAGTGGTGGAGCAGTACATTTCAGGTTTGTGGCAGCCGCTCGCATTTTTCAGTCGAACTTTGCGCGACAACGAACGCAAATACAGCACGTTCCATAGAGGATTGCTGCCTCTCCTCCTGGCGACATGCCATTTCCAGTTTTGGTTAGAGGGGTGCGAGTTCTCCACATTCATGGACCATAAGCTGCTGACGTACACGATGGCCAAGGTCTCAGAACTGTGGTTGGCCCGGCAGCAACGGCATTTGGCCGCAATTTTGGAGTTTACTACCAACATTCAACACGTCACTGGTAAGGTCAATGTCGTGGCTGATTGTCTGTCGTGTGTGTTAGTCTCCCCGGTCTACATGGGAATAGATTTCCCCGCTATGGCCGCAGAGCAAGACAGGGACGTGGACATTTGCGTGCTCCAGTCTGCACCTACTGGGTTAAAGCTGGAGAGCAGGGTGGTGCAAGAAGGGTGCCCTCCCTTGCTCTGTGACATCTCCACTGGCCGCTTGCACCCGGTGGTTCCGAGCTCTTGACACCATCGCATTTTTGAATCAGTTCACTCCCTTTCACATCCGGGAGTGCACACTTTGGTGAAGCTAGTTGGGGTGAAATTCGTCTGGCCGTGCTTGCGCAAGGACGTGAAAGAGTGGGCTGCAGCTTGCGTCACATGCCAGTGGGCCAAAGTGCACAAGCACACCAGAGACACCCCTCGAGCCGTTCCAAATGCCGGCCAGGAGGTTCGACCACATCCACGTGGATTTGGTGGGACCCCTCCCGCCGTCGCAAGGTCTTATGCACCTCTTAACAATTGTGGACCGCACCACACGCTGGCCTGAAGTGGTCCTGCTGGCTTCTACCACATCCGCAGAAGTGGCTCATGCTCTTTTGTCGGCTTGGGTCACACGGTTCAGGCCCCTGTCGGACATCATTTTCGACAGGGACCCTGTAGTAAATGGCAATTCGTTTGGAACTCTGGTCCGTGATGGCCCAGAGCCTGGGGGTCAAAATTCACCACACTACCGCGTACAACCCCCAGGCTAACGGGTTGCACTCCGCACCAAAGGAGGATTTTGCAGCCTCCCCGGCAGAACTCATTTTTTCTCAGCCGCTGTGGATCCCTGGAGAGTTTTTACCGGAAAACCCCACACCCGAGGCTGATCCGCCCGCATAATTTTTGCACAGTACGGAAGCTTTTAATGTACCGGGCCCGGCCCACCATTGTTTTCCCCGCACCTTCGTCCCAAAAAGCTTGCAGAACGCCAGTGTTGTTTTTGTCAGGCACGATGTGCACTGGACCATGCTGTGCCCACCCTACGACGGACTGTTCAGGGTGTTAGAACCTGGGGCGAAGCATTTTGTGTTAGACTTGGGGGGGGGGGGGTGTAGGGAGACTGTCTGCATCGACAGGCTGAAGCCTGCTTTTGTGTTGGCAGACGAGCAGGTGGTGTTGGCCCAAGCTCCCACCGTTGGTGGCTTTGCAAGTTAGTGATCCCTCTGCAGGAACCTGCACTCGCGAAACTGATGTGTTTTCTCCCCCTCCCTTTTTCCCTCCACACACTGACGTGCCCTCCTGTACACCTCGTCAGCAGGGTGGTTCGACTGGATCGGCGACCCCCCGCTATGGGTGCTGGCTCAATCCCAAAGGACGGGGGGGTTAGTGCTCTTTCTGGGTGTTTGGGGGGCGGCTGTGTGGGGGCATGGTGTTGGACTTCTCCACCCAGGGAACAATGGACCGAAAGATGAGGTGTCACCGGGGGGTATCAGACGGGACAGTAAGGACTATGCGCCTCCCAGGGAGAGGAGTAAGTGCTGGAGCTGCTGGAAGAAGAAGGGTGTGAGAGCGGCGCTGACATTATGTCATGTTAATGTTCCACACAGGCTTGGTTCTAAACATAATGTATGATGGTCGGAAGTTCCGGGTCTCAATGCATGGTATTAAAGATACAAAGAGGAATGCACAGAGACTTGGGATCTTTTTTTTTGCTGTAAGTTATGTTGGAGAAAGAATAAAGTTTATGTGTCGTCTAGCTCGTTGCCTCACCTGCATCCTTTCTCCACAGTATTACTATTGCTGCTGGCATGCTCTGGAGTTAACTTTTTGACTGCGGTTGTTATTGCCATTTAAAAATAAATTCTAGTCACCCTTTTAGAAATCCTTGTTCCCTCCTGATTCCTTAAACTAGTCGACTACTGTGTGTATCTCATATAATTCTGTCTTTTTCTGATACATTTTGGCTGTAATAGGCCAGCACATCAGTCCACTTACACCTTGGTTAGATGCCTGATGTCAGTCTATCTACCGATTTAGAGATCACCTTGGTGAGGAGAAGCCGATGGATCAGCCTGCATGGTGCTAGCTTAGCTGTTGGATCGTTGTTAAGTCTTAAAGCTATTTTCTATATATTCTATCTTCATCCGTGTTCCCTCCTGGTTCATTAATCCAGTCGGTCATGTGTCTTACATCATTCTATTTTGGTGAGTTGGCCAAGCCCTGTTGCAGCAAAGCAGCCCCAAACCATGACATTTCCACCTCTATGCCTCACAGTTGGTGTGAGGCACTATTGCTCAAATGCTGCCTTTGATTTATGCCAAGAAAGTCTGTTTGGAGCCGAGTAATTATTAGGTTTTAGTTTTATTTGTCCAAAACACACTGTGCCAGAACTCTAGATTCATCTAGATATTCTCTGTCAAACTTTAGTCTTGCCCTGATGTCTTTTTTGACAACAAAAGTTTGCCTTCTTCCATGTCAGTGGTAGACGCATGTACTTTGACATGGACTCTGACAAGAGCCTGCTGTACATTAGATTTTTGGGACTAAAACAAAAGTACTTAGTTTTTAGAAAATCTACAGTATTTATTTTGTAAATATGTAAATGAAGAGATGATGCACCTTGTCTGTACTATTAAACACTCATTCTACAGTTCATTTGAATGTAATTGTGATACATTTTGGCTTATTAAGGGCTTATATTTTCTGCATAAACATTTTTTCTTCCACATGCAATATTTTTGGCCTGTTCATGTTGCTTTCAATTTCTGTCTCTCTTTCTCTCAGTTCCCCCCATTCTTCCCCCTGCCCATGTCCCATCTCTCCCTATCAATGAGGCGGCAGACATCCCAGACCTGCTCAGTCAACTGCTTCAAGATTTATTCTTTGTAACAAATCTGTAACAGCTGGAGAGCCGGGGAATGCATGTAAACTTTGTGTGTGTAATTTGGTGACAAGTCAGGCTTAATCAAGCTCCCAGTGGCTGGATGAGAGGAGCGCAGGGGAGCAGCATATGGGGAGCTGAGTGGTGAACAGGCAGTGGGCAGGGAAGGAGACACAAAGCTCTGTTTGTGTGCATTACTGTACAGTAGTGGTGGCATCCACACATACAGCTAGCCATCTCAGACATGGAGACAGGTTCTGCGCTGCCTGTGTATATACTGAAACACATTTTCAGCCTATAGAAAAATTTCTTTTGTTTTTTTGTGAATTTAATGCAGGCTACATCCTCATCCAGGGTTGTGATAAGTTTTTTGCTACATGATTAATGTATCCAAAAATGTTGTGATACTTACATTGTTGCAGTGTTTTTTTTCTTTGCTAATACTGTTGGGCATATTACAATGACACAGTCCATAATCACTTGTCATTGATGCAGAATGTGTTTATGGGCGTTTCCAAGTTTTTTCCTTATCACAACAGTGCATAAACAAATTTTTCGCTAGGCGCATGGTGCGAAGAGGCCGGTCTGATTATTCAGAGGTGTGTTTTGGATAATCTCATCCAAAGCGCTCCTGCCAATCCCTTTAATGCATAGAGGTGCATTATCTAAAGTGAACTCTGATCATGACGGCTTGTTTAAGAGGGGTTTTGCATTGGTCAAAGGGTGTGTCCGTAAGCGAAAATGCACCCAATAGTAATACTGCTTGGTAATAAGGAAGACATCAATAACAGCTGATACCCAGTTATTTTAGAGAGAACAAATGGGGAAGAGATAATCCATCCATCCATCCATCTTCTTCTGCTTAATCCTTTTCGGGTTGCGGGGGGGCTGGAGCCTATCCCGGCATCTTTGGGCGAGAGGCAGGGTACACCCTGGACAGATCGCCAGTCCATCACAGGGCGAACACAGAGAGACAGACAACCATTCACTCTCACAGTCATACCTAAGGACAATTTAGAATCCCCAGTTTGATGCCAATTAACCTAACTTGCATATTTTTGGCATGTGGGAGGAAACTGGAGAAATCCCGGAGTAAACCCACGCAGACACGGGGAGAACATGCAAACTCCACACAAATCACTGTTGGTCGGGGGCTGGGATCGTGCTGGGTTGAAAAATCAGCTGAATGGTTTAATGTAGTGTGCACGGATGCAACACACAGACATGAATGGGTTTGAAACTTCAAGAAGAGAGGATGATGCCTGTGCAAACTTTCATAAAAGGATCATTAACGGTGGCACAGAAATCTCTCCTGGCCTGCGGGGAGATGGAGTGCTCCCTCTCCTGTTGCTTTCACCAACTGAGGGTGTCTTCTGTCTCGTGCAGGGGTCTGCTAAGGTTTCTATCCCAGGCCCTCCTGGGCAGGAGGAAAGGATGAGATCTGGTACTGGCATGGTGTCCCATCCGCTTCTGACCCCCTCCATAAAGTGAGCCCGCTTTTGGCGGCCCCCCCCAGGAGCTGACTGGTGCCATGGGGGCACCCACAGCTCGAGAACCCCGACCATAGGAGCGTGGTGTGGGTGGCCTCGGCCTGGCTCAAAACCTGGAGATGTGCCGCCACAGACAGATGTGGATGCATCTCCTGTCTCTATGGGGAGTTACAATAAAAAGTAAAACCCTGTTCATTCATTCCTTCATTCCCCTAAAAATAAACACATTAATGCCTGATAAGTCCATGGTGAACATGAAAATGTGGATGGAATAAAATCTACAGACTGACACATCTCCCCGTGTGCTGCATCCACACCAGAACACACACATGCTACCTGTTCATTCATTCATTCCCATAAAAAAAAAAAATACATTAATGCGTAATCTATAGACTCCAATGGTAAGTTGGCAAATAAAGTAAGAATGTGGATGGAATAAAAACACTATTTAGTGCATCAACATATAAATAAAATGACAGGTGATTATAACTGTTAGAACTCTCTCCATTAAAATAACAGAAAATTCCAGGGCATGCTGTTTCCTCATGAGCTCTGGAGCTGCACAATTTCAAAACATGCCGCTGAAATAACATTAAGAAAAGCGCTTCTGACAACAGACCTCCTTTTTCTTGATCAAAAGCGTACTGGTATAACATACACCATAATACCGGTGGTCATTGTCAGGGCATGGACTGGGCCCCGTGTCCTCACCCTGAATTATGATTTTGTTCTTTGTTTTCAGTGCGTGGGCCCTAGTCCATGTTCTCGCTTTTGTCACGAGCTGAGTTCTTGATTTTTTGGCCAGACTCAGTCTTGTGGCTCTTCCCTCATATTTATATATATTTACTGTACCCTGTGCACTTGAGGTTTCGTTCTGTTCTCTATTTTTCTGTTTTGGCTTCAGTTTTGTTTAATTTCTATTTGTAATTATTTGGTCTGTTAGCGATTATGTCTACTTCTTATTTTGCGGTGTCCTTCTCTGGGTTGACAGCTGTCAGGCCACATTTTCGGGTTTGTGCTCTGCGTGAGCATTCCCCTGTCAAGCTATCAGCCCAGCCGCTCCTCCCTCATCTCCCTCAGCTGATCCCGATCACTCACATTATTTCCCTTTTGCCCGCTCATGTGAAACCACACCTGTCGCTTATTTTGTAATATTTTTGACCCCCGTTTAAGGGAGATTATTCTCATTTGCCTTTGTCACTGCCTCATCTACCAGTGTCTCTTCGCCTCCACCAGAGCCCTTTTCTGCTCTGGCACATTTTTTCCGTAAGTCTCTCCATCGTTGTTATTTTGTTATTTGAACACTTAATTGCACTGTATGTTTGCTACTTTTGTTAATAAACCTCACAAGCTCACAGTCCAGCACCTGGGCCTTGTATCTCTGCCCCACAGGGGCATTCATGACAGTAGGCAGTGATCAGTTGGAGACCCAGCTGCTATGAGTTTGTGATTCTTTTGTTTTTTCTTTTTTTTTTTTTGCTCACTTGTGCTGGAGTTCATCATGTCCCCGGCTCGCCGCCCTCACCCATCCAACAAAGGGAGATTGGGAGAGTTTGAATGGAGCGGTGGGGATTCAGGAGGCACATCCCGGCCTTTGGAAATATCCCCAATATGCGAAACTGCTGACCACAGTCACCGAGCTTCAGCAATCATTCCCCAGGCTGATAGTGGGGTCGCCTCCCGCCGCAACGAAGCCATCGTGCAGGTGCGCGCCTCAGCAGACATCCATCTCCTCTCCCGGTGCACCAGTTCCAGTGTCTGTGTGCTCGTTGTCAGCTTCACCACGGCGCCGTCGACGCGCTCTGGACCACCGGAGGAAAGCATCCACTTCCTCGCCAGCAACCCGTCCTTGGTCGAGGCTGGAAACTTACAGCAACCTCCCTTTCTGACTCTTCCTCTCCGGCTGTCCCTCCAGCCAGTCTCTCTGCTGCAATTTTTTCCTCCCTCCTCCTTGGTGACTCCTTCCGCTGCGCAGGAATTGGTCGCCTCCCTCTTGGTCCCATCCATCTCTGTGACTACAGGAGCAGCTCCTCCACAATCCACTGAGGGGCCCAAGTTCACCATAGCCACAGAGGGGGATGACTCTCCAGACACAGCAGCAGGCAGCATCAAGATCCGGGAAAACAGGCAAGTTTTATTTCATTCAGTGTCAATTTATGATGATATGCCTTGCCTGATTTCTGGTGGGGAGGCTCAGGAAAAGCAGTCCCCTGAGCTCTCCCCACCTGCTGCTGTTACTAACTGCTCACCAGCCCTCTCTGTGTCCTCTCCTGTGGCCCCTGAGTGTGTGCCGACCCCGGGATTGAGCCGTCAGACATAGGAGGAGCCTGTGGCCCTGGAGGAACCAGTTCCAGTGCCAGCAGTGAGCCAACCCCCAGCTGCCATGCCGGATGATCCACCAGTGTGGACCACTTTGCCTGGGGGCCCCAAGACTGCAACCACCATCATGCCTGCTGTGGAGGCCGCCGCTGCAGAGTTCGAGGCAGAGCTGGACCTCCAATGGACCGGGCCCGAGACATCATCATTACCTGGATTGATGGAGTCCTGGATGGCGGTGGAGCTCGAGCTCAGGCACGTGCTCTCTCTTGTGTTTCTCTTATCAGTTTTGGAGAGATGTTGCCTGGCTCTTGGTGAGGAGAGCTGGGTGCAGCCGTCTACTGCACCTGAGCTTGCGTTGCTGAGCTCTGCCGCTGCTGATGACCCTGTTCCTCTGTCTGTTTCCTCTGAGCTTTCTCCCAGGGTCAACAGAGATGTTCCAGTACAGCAAGAGGTCTCCGTGGGTCTGGGTTCACCGCCCGAGGTTGCCATAGGTCCAGCTTTCCCCGCTGTGGAGGTGGTCGCAGGAGCTCTGTCCCAGCCCGGGACCTCCGTGGGTGCAGTTTCCCCTCTGCCCGAGGCCGTCGTCTGGGTTTCTCCTCCTCGGTCCGAGTCTCCCTGGGTGCTGTGTCCCAGCTGGGGACCCTCGTGGGTGCTGCGCCCCAGATTGAATCCAACTTGGGTGCTGCACTCTAGTAGGTGCCTGCCATGGGCGCTATGCCCCAGCCTGAGGCCCACCAAGGGTGCAGCGTTGGCCCAACCCGGGCCCACTGAGGGTGCAGCGTTGGCCCAGCCCGGGTCCACCAAGGGTGCAGCTCCACTCCTGCCTGGAGCCACTGCGGGTGCTGCTATGCTCCAGCCCGGAGCCACTGTGGGTGCTGCTATGCTCCAGCCCGGAGCCACTGTGGGTGCTGCTATGCTCCAGCCCGGAGCCACCGTGGGTGCTGCTATGCTCCAGCCCGGAGCCACCGTGGGTGCTGCTTTGCTCCAGCCCGGAGCCACCGCGGGTGCAACTTTGTCCCAATTCGGGACTCCGAGGGTGCTCCTGGCCAGACTAAGGGCGTTGTGGTTTCTCCTCCTCTGCCTGATGCCATCATGGTTCCCCCGGCTCCTCCATCCTGCCCAGAGCTTGCCCTTCCCGTTGGGCGGCCACCTCCTGAACCACCCCTCCAGTTCAGGTGGTTGAAAGACTCAGGCAGACCACCCGACAGGTGACACCGCAGAGTGGGGTGGCCCATGTTCTCTGGGAGGCCACCCGACTTGGGCCATGGGACCATCTGGCGGGCCTGGGACTCTGGTCGGCCCCCGGAAAGACTTAGTCGTTGTGTTGAGTGGCCCATGTTCTCTGGCAGGCCACCCAAGTCGGACTTCCTTGCCGTCCGCCAAGCCTGGGACTTTGGCTGCCCCCCCTGAGCCTTTTAGTTACTTGGCCTGGGGGGCCTAATTTATTGTTTTTTTTTCTGACTGGTATGGGTCCTGAGAGGGGTTTGTTTTGTTTACTCCTAGCCTGTTCCTCCCACCACCCACCCTGGGTGGATTATTGTTGTGTCCTTGCTGGGGGGGACAGGCTTATTTTTTTTCTTTGGTGTTACCTTGGGGTGTCTGGGACCACCCATTGGGGGGGGGGGCTCTGTCATGAGCTGAGTTCTTGATTTTTTGGCCAGACTCAGTCTCGTGGCTCTTTCCTCGTATTTATATATATTTACTGTATTTTGTGCGCTTGAGGTTTAGTTCTGTTCTCTATTTTTCTGTTTTGGCTTCAGTTTTGTTTCATTTCTATTTGTAATTATTTGGTCTGTTAGCGATTATGTCTACTTCTTATTTTGTGGTGTCTTCTGGGTTGACAGCTGTCAGGCCACATTTTTGGGTTTGTGCTCTGCCTGGGCATTCCCCTGTCAAGCTGTCAGCCCAGCCGCTCCTCCCTCATCTCCCTCAGCTGATCCCGATCACTCACATTATTTCCCTTTTGCTCACTCATGTGAACCCGCACCTGTCAATTATTGTGTAATGGTTTTGACCCCTATTTAAGGGAGATTATTCTCATTTGCCTTTGTCACTGCCTCATCTACCAGTCTCTCTTCATCTCCGCCAGAGCCCTGTTCTGCTCTAGTGCATTTTTTCCGTAAGTCTCTCCATCGTTGTTATTTTTTATTTGAACAGTTAATTGCACTGTATGTTTGCTACTTTTGTTAATAAACCTCACAAGCTCACAGTCCAGCGCCTGGGTCTTGTATCTCTGCCCCGAAGGGGCATTCATGACAGCTTTGAGTTTTGTATTTTGTATTTTTTTTTGTATTTGTTTATCATTGTCTCTGCTTTTTGCTTTCCTTAAGCTTATCTCTGCCCGGTCCTTGGTTATTTATTGTTTGTATTATATCATGTCTCCTGTGTTCTTGTATCCTTAAAGGTCATTATTATTCGGTCTTTTCTTATCATAGTCATGTTTATGTTTGCCCTGTCATTTCTTGGTTTGGCTTTATTTTGTGATTGTCCTCAGTTCCCTTTGTGCATTTCCTGATTTAGCCTTGTTGATTTGTAAAGTGCACACACCAGTTTGTAATTATGTTCTGTCTGTTTCACCTGTTATTTAAGGGATGCAGCCCCTCACCTGGGGGCTGCGTCTTTGCCATTATTTTGGTGTCTAACTACGCTTCGGTCTTGCCTGAGTCTGTCTTGCCTGGTTTGGATTATTTTGTGCTTCATTTGCCTGTCTTGCCTGTGTCATGATTCTGAGCATGGGTGGAGAACCGTGCTCAGGCCTTAAGTACATCCTGATTATTTTCTGTGAATTCCCACCTTAGTTTAGTATTCATTCTGGTTGGTTGGATGTATTTTGTTATTTGAGTTGCCATTCGTTTCTGTTTATGAAAGTCTCTGTTTAGTTATTATTTTGTCTTTGATATTATGCATCCATGACCATCCAGTTTTGTATTATAATTATTATTTGCCTGTGTGGACATGAGCCTACCTTCATCTTCGCCCTCACCTCTCTTTTGTATTTTGTTTTCCATGTATATTATCTTAATTGCATCTCTTGTTTTTGTATTTATCTTATCCTCGTCTTGGTGATTATTTTTCTCCTTTTGTATCCTCTGGTCTGCTTCTCATTTTGTATTTATTGTCAGTTACTTTTTCGCCATATCCTCCTGTGCTTTTATTTTGACAGCGTGTTTTGTTTACTTCCGTAGTTTCAAGTTCTGTTCGCAGGCTGTCACAGCTGTCACTGTCACTAGTTTGAATCTGATTATCCTTGCTCTTGTACCCACACCTGTTCTCATTTTGTGATTATCCCTTTTGCTCTATTTAAGGACCGCTGCGCTGAGAAGCGGCGCAGCATCATTCTCAGTACTGAGACAGGAGTTCCCCGTCTTATTCGTCTTTTCTCCCAGACGTGAGCCCCACGTCTAAGTCTTCCTGGTTATCCGGTGTTTCCACATGCCTTTGCCTCCGTGCAATTCAGCCTTCTCTTACTCAGCCTGTAAGGTATCCTGTTCAGTTATTTTTGTGTTTTTATTATGAAACCTTGCAAACTCACAGTTAGCATTTGGGTCTTTGTTCCTGCCCTGAAGAGCAGTTATGACAGACTTCCCGTTATGGAATTATTATTTACACCCTCGAGCTGGCCAGGGTTTGGACCCACTCCAATAAAACATTTGGAACTTAAGTCTCACGTTTGGGTTCAGCTCCAACAACTCACCGTGACAGTAGGATGCAGCCGTCATGGACCCAGCGGACCTAGAATTCCAATTAATGGGCCTCGATGCAGAGGAAGTTTGGGTGGCTTCCAATGTTGAGGACCTCAATGAGGCAGCCCGTACCTCCTGCACGCCAGAAAAAGCTGTTATGTTCCTTGCAATAGCTGAGGAGCTAATCGGGGCATTTCCCTTTCTGCAGCGGTATCACCAGCTCACCAGACTCCTGCGCTCTGTCCCTAATTTGCAGTGGATGTTCCAGGAACTGGTGAAGCCATCACTGGTAGCAGGAGAGGAGTGGAGAGAAGGAGGACCTTCATGAGCTGAGGGACATGGCTCACGCCGGTGCCGACAGACACAGTGGCACAGTTTTTCATCTCCGGCGGAGGCGCTCCAGCCCTCCGTGTTCTCTTTCCTTAACACAGCACCACACCACCGTACAGCGGCGCCTCGTCGAATGAGCCACGTCACATCCCAGGATGGATCGGCCAACTCCCCCGCGGCAGCAGAACGGGCAAGCAAGCACCCTCTTATTTTTTACCATCAATAAATGAAAGGGCTTGTCTTGTTCCTGGAGAGGGGGCTCAACTTCAGCCACTGACCGTCACTGCTGAGCTCTCTCCACCGCTGTCTGTTGCCTGTGCCATCCCTCAATCCTCACCTGCATTTCCTGTGGCCCCTTGTGTCTTTTTCAAGAGTTTGCCAATACTGGGTGGTAACTGAATGGTCTGGGAGGAATCTGGTATTCCAGAAGGGCCACTAGCTGCAGCTGCCTCTGTGTGGCAGTGACGAGGAGGAGCAGGAGGAGTGTCGGCAAGCTGTGCTAGCCCAGGAGGAGCTAATGCTGGACTACAAATCGTGGCTTCTTCCAGAGCATGTGTCCCAGCTGGGTCAGATCCAGCTGACAATGGTTGTTCCAGCTTCAGTTCCTGCTCCATGGCACCACCCAGCTCCAGTTCCTGTTTTGCATCTTTCTCCAGTTCCTGTACCTGCTTCCCGTCATTCTCCAGTTCCTGTACCTGCTCCACGTCTCTCTCCAGTTCCTGCGCCTGCCTTTGATTCTGAGGTGGTCACCTCGGCGACAGGAGACCAGGAGTTAAGGCAAGTACCCTTTCAATTACTGTATGTTGAAGCACCAATTTTGAAGTCTTGCCTTGCGCCGGTGGGGGGACCCCTGTGCAGATTCCACCAGTTGCCGAGTCCTCCTCACCAGTCTCTGCTAGTCTCCTCACTGACCTCCTGTTTCCCTCCATCGTCCAAGGTGGCCATGTCAAGGATGGGGTGGCATGAAGACCATGTTCCAGCCGTTGCTCCCAAGATCACGAGACCTCCAACCATTGCCCCAGAGGTTGGCGTGCCTCCACCTGCTGTTTTGGAGGCCAGCACGTCACTGCCAGATGTTCTTGCGAATAAGGTTGCCATGTTGTCACCTCCAGAAGTTGGAGTTTCTATGTTACCACCTTCCAAGGTTAAAGTGTCCATGCTAGCACCTCCAGAGGAAAAAATGTTCATGCTATCACCTCCAGAGGGTAAAATGTCCCTGATATTTCCAGAGGGTAAAATGTCCATGATATCATCTCATGATATCAGTATGTCCATGTTGTTGTCTCCAGAGGTTGATTTGTCCATGCTACCTTCTCCAGAGGTTGATATGTCCATATAACCATCTCTCAAGTTTTTGGGTTCCTTGTTGTCTCTTGAGTTTAAGGTTTCCATGTTATCTTTTGATCTAGAAAATCCTGCGTTATCTTGTGAATGAGAAGATTCTGTATTGAAATCCTTGTTATCCTCTGTACGAGAAGATCCTGTGTTAACTTGTGAACGTGAAAATTCTGTATTGAAATCTTTGTTATCCTCTGTACGAGAAGATCCTGGACTTTGGTTATGCCCCACAATCCGTGTTTCATGTTTTTGGCTCTGTTGGGGGGGTGGGAGATGTTTTTGACCTGCCTGGTCTTGAACCCCCCACCACCCACCCTGGGAGGGTGCCTTTTCTGTTTTTTTGTGTTGGTGTTGCTCTGGGTCATCTGGAAGCTGCCTTTGAGAAGGGGGTACTGTCAGGGCATAGACTGGGTCCCATGTCCTCACCCTGAATTATGATTTTGTCCTTTGTTTTCAGGGTGTGGGCTCTAGTCCATGTTCTCACTTTGAGTTTTGTATTTTGTTTTTTTTTTGTTTATCATTGTCTCTGCTTTTTGCTTTCCTTAAGCTTATCTCTGCCCAGTCCTTGATTATTTATTGTTTGTATTATATTATGTCTCCTGTGTTCTTGTATCCTTAAGCGTCCTTATTATTATTCTGTCTTTTCTTATCATAGTCATGTTTATGTTTGCCCTGTTATTTCTGTCATGTTCTGCTGTCTTGGTTTGGCGTTATTTTATAATTGTCCTCAGTTCCCTTTGTGCATTTCCTGATTTAGCCTTGTTGATTTGTTAAGTGCACACACCAGTTTGTAATTATGTTCCATCTGTTTCACCTGTTTTTTAAGGGATGCAGCCCCTCACCTGGGGGCTGCATTCTTGTCATTATTTTGGCGTCTAACCATGCTTTGGTCTTGCCCAAGTCTGTCTTGCCTTGTTTGGATTATTTTGTGCTTTGTTTTCCTGTCTTGCCTGCCCGTTTTGGAATTATTATTTACACCCTTGAGCTGGCCAGGGTTCGGACCCGCTCCTATAAAACATTTGGAACTTAAGTCTTGTGTTTGGGTTCAGCTCCAACAACTCACTGTGACAATCATGAGATTGCATGCCGCCACACCTCTTTGAAATGACTCTCCTCCTTCCAGAAAAAATTGTGCAACAGCTTTTCCCTCAAAATAGCCTGAGTCATTGCAAGTGTCTCAAACCCATCTCAACACTGTCTTGAACCTTATTCAGTTTAGTTTCCCCGAGTCTGAAATTGTGAGAAAATTGAGACAGCTTTGCAGTGGGTTGGGGACCTATGAAACTAAATTCTGACTGACTGGAGACAAGCACCTGCAGCAATTGTGACTGACTGGAGACTTAGAACGGCTGGCAGCGGGTGTTTATTATTACACCAAATCATTGCCCAGAGCCTAATAGTGTGGCGCCTTTCACCCCTTCGTTTTTTTGAATATTACCCTGGTTGGAGAGGTGAGCATCGTTTTCAATCTATCCATCTTCATGTTGTTTATATATCTGCTTGTCATTTACTGCTGTTGTTATTATGAGTTTCTTTGCTATCTGTAAGTTCAGGGGATCAGGGTAATTCCTGGTCTTTTCCCTGTATCTGACAAGATTGCCCCTTCGGGGCATATTGATGGACCCAAACGCCATACAGAGGTTTGCAAAATTTATTAGAGAATGGTACAGCCTGAAGGCTGAGCAACACAAAATGCCAGTGCGGCAGACAACTTACTCTTGGTGATGAGATAATAATCCGAATGCCGAATGCAGTGGTGTGGGGACAGGTTGGTTAACAACTTTCTTTTAGTGTGTCACAAGGAAGGACAGAGGGCAGCAGAATAAATAGGAAACTAATAATCACTAAACAAGGAGCAGCTGTGATAAATTAACAACGTAAGAGCGAATGGGGCTGAACGGAAAATGCATTATGCTAGAAACAGAAGTAAACAAAGAGCACTGTCAAAATAAAAGCCAACTCAGGAACGATGATGAAGAGGGCGGGAAATACAAAACATACCAATGTAACTGAGAAGGTGATATAATAACAGTGATGATAACGATAACTAAGGTTAGAACATAACGAAGAGCAAGGACAAGAATAATGATAATAATAAAAATGAACCTAAAGACAACACAAAGGGTGGACTTGGTCTGTGACTAGAGTTGGAATGTTCATGAATGATTCATTTGAGTGTACTAGTTCTTTTGGGTGAATGAACTGTACTGAATCACTTACCGTAACTGAACGAATCACTTAGGAAATAGTAGCCATTTCATCCCCCACTTCCGAATCACATACACGTCATTGACTGGTAGCTCTCCTAGCTATCTACAGCCTATTACAGCCTCGCAAACCTGGAGCTCCGGAAGGAGCTGCTTTTCTTGGACGAGTCGTTCACAAAATGCTACTCCTGCCTGGCCTTCAGAAACCAGAAAGTAAACAATGGATAATTTCAACACAATGAAATGGAACAGCAAAAGTGATTTTGAAGCGAGAAATATATCATTTAGTTGCTGAATCTGTTTTGTATATGACACACACATCTGCTCCTTTAAAAGTTTTTAGTTAACTCATTTCAACAGCTGAAAAAAATCACGCGCGACCTGCCAAAATGCACCACAAAGCTTTCCACATAGACAATGAATGGGGTTCAGGTTCAGGTTCAGGTTCAGGTTACTTTATTTGTACCCGTAGGTAGATTTGTTTTGCAGTTGGTGACATCCATATTTACAAGCCACTAATTACATTCAACATAGACACAAACACAGGCACACATCTTACAAAATAGGTAAATATAAAATATGTACAATATAATTTTTATAGCTTGTTCAACTCTTTGACAGCAGCAGGGACAAAGCTGTTTTTGTAGCACTGGGTTCTACTTTTTGGGACAGCAAACCTCCGTCTGGAGGGAAGAAGCTGAAAGTTGCAGTGCAAAGGGTGGGAGTCATCATTTAAAATCGAGTCGGCCATCCTCTGTACTTGTCTGGTGTACAGGGATGTCAGGCTCAGCTGTGACTCACCAAGCAAACGACTGGACCATCTGACTACCTGATCCAAGGATTTCCTCTGTTTCAGTTTTATCTGACCAAACCATGACATTAAAGAAAAGGATAAAACAGATTCAATAAAAGCCCGATAGAACATAGTCATTATGGTTCGGTCAATTTGGAAGCGTGCAAGTTTCCTCAAACAATGCAAATTTTGCTGACCCTTTTTGCACACCCTTTCACAGTTCACCTCAAAGTTCAATCCACTATCAATAATTGTCCCAAGATATTTGTACGATTGTACACATTCGGTGGTCTGGCCTTTTAGTATGGTGACTTTGTGCCTGGGAGTTTTCCTCCTAAAGTCAATAATCATATCTTTCGTTTTTGTTGTATTCAGCTGCAGGTAGGAATCCTCACACCAGTGAACAAAGTCATCAACTACTGGGCCGTGGCCACTCTCACCATCCTGGAGGAGACTGACAATGACTGAGTCATCAGCATACTTTATAATGTGTCTGTTGTCATGTCTGCTCCGACACATGTTTGTGTACAGGATGAAGAGTAGTGGTGACAACACACACCCCTGAGGAGAGCCAGTAGAAGAGCACTTTAGGTCAGACAATGTGCCATTGACCCTTACTCTCTGCGTCCTGTTGGTTAAGAAATCCAGAATCCAACCCACCAGATTATTGCTTAAATCAAATTGTTGCAGGAGCCTTTCAACTAAAATATGAGGTTGGATTGTATTAAAGGCAGAAGAAAAGTCCACAAATAAAAGCCTGGCGTGTGTCCCATTAAAATCCAGATGTTTGAAAAGCATGTCAAACAGAGTGACAGTGGCATCCTCCACTCCTCTGTGAGGCCTATAGGCAAACTGCAGAGGATCCAATGCATGTTCAGTCTGCCTTAGGACCTCACGTCTGACCAGTTTTTCAAAAATTTTCATTAAAATTGAAGTCAAAGCAACTGGTCTAAAGTCGTTTATCGTTTTCGGACAGCTGGATTTTGGAACGGGAACAACCACGGCATCTTTCCAGATCTTAGGCACATGTTGTGTCTGTAAGGACTTATTGAAAATATAATGAAATATAGGACTCAGTTCATGTGCACAGGACTTTACCAGGCGTCCACATATATTATCAGGGCCCTGACTTTTGTTCACTTTTACAGCGCGGAACTCCCTTTTAACATCCTGCATCTCAATATTAAAGTGCTGATTGTCTTTGAGTTTCTGTTTCAAATCTTGGATTTCTGTGCTAAAATCAAAGGAGTCAAAACAACCATAAAAACAATTAAGAGCATTAGCCAGCTCTGTGTCTGAACTAAAACCATCTAAAAACACACGGTTACTGCGCTCTGTGCTCTGAAGGCCTGCAATAGTTTTCATACTGGCCCAGGCCGAACCAAGTTTATTTGCTGCCATCTTGCTTTCCAACTCTGATTTATAATTCTGTTTTGCTCTTAAAATTTCGGCCTTCAGCTCCTTAGTGGCAACCTGTAGCGCAGAAACAGACCCTTGTTTAAAGGCAAGAGCTTTCCTCTGTAAGCAGGATTTAACTGATTTAGTAACCCATGGTTTGTTGTTGGGGTATATTTTGACACGTTTACGTGGAACAAACTTATTTTGACAGTGAGCCATGTATGAGCATGTGAGCTCAGCCAGAGAGTCCAAATCATCCCCGCAGGCCATTATGAACATCTTCCAGTCTGTACAGTCAAAGCATTCCTGGAGGCTGTGCTCTGAATCTTCTGTCCACACATCAATGTCTCTGGTCTCCACCTTGCCTCTTCTGAGAGCAGTTTTATATGTGGGCAGCAAATGAACACAGTTGTGATCTGAGGATCCTAAAGGAGGAAGGGGGAGTGATTTATAGGCCCTCTCTATGGATCCATAGCACAGGTCCAATGTCTTTTTTCGCCTGGTTGGGCAGGAGACATACTGATGAAAGTTTTTAAGTGTCTTCTTTAAAGAAACATGGTTAAAATCCCCAAGAATGAAGTTTGGCGCCTCTGGAGAAATTGACTGCAGCCGCTGCACCACATCAGAGATGGTGCTGGAGGCGGAGTCAGCGTCTGCCCTCGGATGAATGTACACAGTTGTGATGAAAAGTTGGGGAAACTCTCGAGGCAAATAAAAGGGGCGTAGTGACACAGACAGCAGCTCCACATGGGGTGTACAGATGCGCTCTCTGACCGTGACAGATGTGCAGTACTGCTTATTAATGTACAAACATACTCCGCCCCCCTGACGCTTCCCAGTTACCTCTTCCTGCCGATCCGAGCGCAGCGGAGCTCCAAAGCCGTCAATCCACAGGTCTGCATCCCGATCATGCGCAGTAAGCCAAGATTCAGTGAAAGCCATGACGCAGCAGTTCTTAAAATCCTTCTGGTAACGTACATTGCCTTGAATTTCCTCCACCTTGTTTCTCACAGACTGTGCATTCCCAAAAATGATCGAAGGAAGAGGAATGTTACCAAACTGACGTCTCCTAAGGCGCAATTTCACACCTCCACGTCTTCCACGCTTCCTCCTGCCGCTTCTTTTTTCACCGCTGTGACCGTCTCTCAAAATAAAGTCCGGCAGATGAAATTTGGGCGCAATCAGAGACTCTGCACCAGCTGTGTTAAAGCGCAGCAACACGTCCCTGGAATATTGTATTCTGCCCGCTATTCTGCTCGTCATGGAGCCGAACGCGTTTACCTCAGAGACAAAGAGCCACAGCACAGAAAGCAGTAGTGCGAGATAGGAGAGGAAATCCATGTTGCAGATACTAGGGAGCTGTTCGCCATATATTCCACAAACGCTCCAGAGCAGAAACGACACAGAGGATTTTCTAAAAACGTAAAAAAGTACAAAAAACACACACACGCACACACGCACTATATCACCAAGCTGCTGGTCGCTGCGTGCGCATGCGCCCAAAACATGGGGAGCGCCAGAGCAGAAAAAACCCCCAAGAGTGGTTTTCTTTCAACCATTATTTAAACTTAAAAAGTATGCACTCGCTGATCTCACCTCGTTCCCTGTTTACACTCCATGGTAAAATCTGTAATATGACAATATGGGGAGACAGGGGACAATGTGGAAACTTAAATGCGAGGTAACGGCATACTGCATGTGAGCTCTGACAGAGGC
Source organism: Pholidichthys leucotaenia (assembly GCA_020510985.1). NCBI lineage: Eukaryota > Metazoa > Chordata > Actinopteri > Cichliformes > Pholidichthyidae > Pholidichthys > Pholidichthys leucotaenia. The sequence goes on along the minus strand of CM035842.1, from coordinate 139,960,731 downwards.
AGCTGCTGCTGGAATCGGACTTAGCAAGTCTAAGAACATGATCCAGATCAGTTAAAAATACTTAAAAAATCATAATAAAACCTGCGGGCTAACAATTGTCAAGCAAACCTCTAAAATGCCAGACTCATAAAAGGTGTCTGTGTAACTGGGGTAAAAGCTCCCTAAACAACAGAACTCCTTGTTTAAGTGATGCACCTCAGTAAGGAACAGTAGGCAGTAGTATTTAAACAAGGTTTATTACCAATCAGTGTCAGGCTGTAGGAGTGGAGTTAAATTTACAATTGCCATTTTCTTAAAGTTATCCTTTAAAAACAAAACACTAAAACACTACAACAAAACATGCAATAATAATAAAATACAACAAATCAACCGGTAAAAAAAAGGAAAACAGCAAACTCAGTTAAAACCAGTAAAATGCATAAAACCCCCATGTACTAAAATAAAAGGGTTACATAAATATAGTCTTAAAATAATCCAGCATAATAATAATAATAATAATGATAATGATAATAATAATACATTACATCTGTTGCCATATTTAAACGCACAGCACAAATCCAAGCCGTCTTGCCCGGCTGCTAATTTGTACAGCAGCCTCCCATACGTTGTCAGTACATGAACAAATGAACGTGTACAGTGGAGCAGAGACCGACACACTGGCTGATTCGTACAGCTGCTGATTCGTACAGCTGCCTCCTGCACGTTGTCAGTACATGAACGTGTACTGTGGAGCAGAGACCGACACACCAGCTGTGTTCTCCCTCACATTCTCATCAGTTCACTCAGTGAGCGTACTGAAGAGCAGTGAAGGAGCAAGCCTCGCCTGTTCAGTTCAGCCGGGTTTTTCAGTTCAGTGAGTGGCAGGCAGCTAGTGTTCCAGTCCAGCACTGAGTGATTCGGTGTGCGAATCTTTAGAACAGATTTTTTTTTAGTGAACGAACCAAAGTGATTCAGTTTGGGATGTTAATGATTAATTGATTTTTGATTAATTGTCAATAAGAACCTAGTCAACTAAATTAGTTGTCAATTAATTGATAACTCAGCAGTCTTGTTAAACTGAGGACTGTCACTGGTACAACCACCAGAGCAATCACTAGAGGAGAGTGTGAGGTCCCCTACAGATGCACCACATTTGCTCAATCTATACTATCAGTGAGGGGCACCAAAATCTGGAATAACATACCACCTGCAATCAGAGAACGTACCATACTAAACACTTTTAAGACTTATTGTAAAAATTGGCTTTTAAACAACCAAAACTTTACGCATAACTAATGGTTGCTCTGTGGCATGTGCATGTATACTGTATGTGCCCATGCGTCGCACACATATACCTTGCCTGTTGTTTGTTGTTGCTGTGAGGTGCTTGGGTGCATGTGTGTGTGTATGCATTCACAGCACTTCACTTGTGTGACATTTGAATGTTTTGTAGCACCTTAACTCTTGCACTTTTGCATATCCACTTTGTACAGTTTATTGCAGATGTTCTTCTCGTATATGATTGTTTGTTTGTGTGTTCTTGTGACCCGCCGGGGCACTACAGATGCAAATTAACAATATTGCTAAATCTGGCATACTTACCGGTACATTTGTATTAATGTTCATTAATATGTAATGTCCCTTTCAAATAAGTCCTTTTCAGTCGGAGCTTATTCTAAGAAATGTAGTGGCGTCGCCATCCAGGCGAGGGCGCACGCGGTCACTCATTGTCATATTCAACGGAAAAAGCAGAAGAAGACGCTAATCCCCAAGAGCGCATGCGCTGTGCAGAGGGAAAAAAAACTCACTCTTCTGGTTTACTTTGGAAAATCACAAGTTCCAATGGTACGTTCCAATGTCCACCTGCCTACTTCAAATTAACAGGGCGGAGAAATGGACTGCAGCATGGAAAAAGATTACACGAGCGCAAAAACCCATCCCCGCTGCCTTCAACCTGCTGCTAAATGGGAAAGCAGACCAGACTCAAGTTCCCACTGAGGTAACAGACAACAGAGGGAGCCCAGATCGTACTGGGTTTGCCTGGATTGCCGGGGTACTGTGATAATGTTAAGCATGCAACAGATGAAGCAGCTCACAGTTTATTTTCCTGTTAAAACAGTGTACCAGTGCATCTCAGTAAATTATAACGTGAAAGTTATTTTTAATATAACTAAAAAAGATAAATTTTATGATATTGGTAATAGTTTTTAAAATAAATAAAAAATCATGACATTTGTAATTTACTGAAATGTACCACCAGCACATAGTACACACTATACAGTGCAAAATTTAGTAAACTACAATAAATACCATTGTCTGTAGTTAAAAAAAATGCAAATGGTACAATAAATCACTGAGGAATAGGATGTTCATGTTTTATTCAGTATATGAAAAAACAGCAACTTTTTATCCATCCATCCATCCATCCATCCATCCATCCATCCATCTTCTACCGCTTTTCCGGAGGTCCGGGTCGCGGAGGCAGCAGTTCAAGCAGAGAAGCCCAGACTTCCCTCTCCCCAGCCACCTGCTCCAGCTCTTCAGAGAGGATACCAAGGCGTTCCCAGACCAGCTAGGAGACATAGTCTCTCCACCGAGTCCTGGATCTGCCCCGGGGTCTCCTCCCAATGGGACGTGCCCGAAACACCTCAAGTGGGAGGCGTCCAGGAGGCATCCTAATCAGATGCCCATACCACCTCAACTGACTCCTTTCAATGTGGAGGAGCAGCGGTTCTACTCTGAGCCTCTCCTGGATGACTGAGCTCCTCACCCTATCTCTGAGGGTGAGTCCAGCAATCCTACGGAGAAAGCTCATTTCAGCCGCTTGTGTCCGCAGTCTCGTTCTTTCAGTCATTACCCAAAGCTCGTGACCATAGGTGAGAGTAGGAACGTAGATTGACTGGTAAATCGACAGCTTTGCCTTAGAACTCAGCTCCCTCTTCACCACAACAGACCAGTACAATGTCCGCATCACTGCAGATGCTGCTCCAATCTGTCTGTCAATCTCTCGCTCCATTCTCCCCTCACTTGTGAATAAGACCCCAAGATACTTGAACTCCTCCACTTGGGGCAGGAGCCTGTCCCCAACCCGGAGAGGACAATCCACCTTTTTACGGCTGAGGACCATGGACTCAGACTTGGAGGTGCTGATTCTCATCCCAGCTGCTTCACACTCAGTGGCAAACCGTCCCAGCAAGAACTGTAGGTCATTGCTGGATGAAGCCAACAGGCCAACATTATCTGCAGACAACAGAGATGAGATTCTGTGGTCATCAAGCATGACACCCTCCATTCCCTGGCTGTGCCTAGAAAGCCTGTCCATAAAAATTATGAACAGGATCGGTGACAAAGGGCAGCCCTGGCGAGGTCCAATTCTCACTGGGAATAAGTCCAACCGAGTGTTGGCAATACGAACCAAACTCTCACAACGGTCGTACAGAGACCGAATAGCTCGTAACAACAAGCCCAATACCCCATACTCCCGAAGCACCCTCCACAAAAAACCACGAGAGACGCGGTCGAATGCCTTCTCCAAGTCCACAAAACACATGTAAACTGGTTGGGCAAACTCCCACGAACCCTCGAGAATTCTCGAGAGGGTAAAGAGCTGGTCCGATGTGCCACGGCCAGGATGAAAACCACATTGCTCCTCCTGAATCCGAGGTTCGACCAACGGCCGGACTGTTTTCTCCAGTACCTTGGCATAGACCTTCCCAGGGAGGCTGAGGAGTGTGATCCCTCTAAAGTTAGAGCACACCCTCCGGTCCCCTTTTTTGAAAAGAGGAACCACCACCCCGGTTTGCTATGCCAAAGGCACTGCCCCCGACCTCCACACAAAGTTGCAGAGGCGTGTCAACCATGACAGCCCTACAACATCCAGGGCCTTGAGGTACTCAGGGCGAATCTCGTCCACCCCCGGGGCCTGGCCACCAAGGACATTTTTAACCACCTTGGCGACCTCAGCCCCTGTGATAGGCGAGTCATCCCCCTCGTCCACAAACCCTGCTTCCTCTGTGGAAGGTGTATCAGTGGGATTGAGGAGATCCTCAAAGTATTCCTTCCATTGCCCGACGATATCCCCAGTCGAAGTCAACAGCGCCCCATCCGCATCATACACAGTGTGGACAGGGAGCTGCTTCCCCCTCCTGAGCCACCGGACAGTTTAGATAGATGTACTTTATTGATCCCAAACTGGGAAATTACAGAAGTTTGCCAGAATCTCTTCGGGCCAACCGAAAGTCTTGTTCCATGGCCTCACCGAACTCCTTCCATACCCGGGTATTTGCTTTAGCAACCACCCGAGCTGCACTCCGCTTGGCCTGCCGGTTCACCTTAGCTGCTTCGGGAGTCTCACAAGCCAACCAAGCCTGATAGGACTCCTCCTTCAGCTTAATGGCCCCCCTCACCACTGGTGTCCACCACTTGGTTCGGGAGTTGCCACCACGAGATGCACCGACCACTTTGCGGCCGCAGCTCTGGGCCGCCGCTTCAACCATAGAGGTGGAGAACGTGGCCCATTCAGACTCCATGTCTCTAGACTCCCTCGGAATGTGGTTGAAGTTCTTCCGGAGGTGGGAGTTGAAGACCTGCCAGACAGGGGCCTCAGCCAGATGTTCCCGGCACACCCTTACTATACGTTTGGGTCTACCAGGTCTGAATGGCATCCTCCCCTGCCATCGGATCCAACTCACCACCAGGTGGTGATCAGTTGACAGCGCTGCACCTCTCTTTACCCGAGTGTCCAAGACATATGGTCGCAGGTCTGATGACACGATAACAAAATTGATCATCGACCTGCGACCTAGGGTGTCCTGGTGCCGGGTGCACATATGGGCACCCTTATGCTTGAACATGGTGTTCGTTATGGACAAATTGTGGTTAGCACAGAAGTCCAATAACTGAACACCACTTGGATTCAGATTGGGCTGGCCGTTCCTCCCAATCACCCCTTCCAGGTTTCACTGTCGTTGCCCATGTGCGCGTTGAAGTCCCCCAGTAGGACAATAGAGTCTCCAAGAGGAGCACCCTCCAGCACCCCAGTCGGAGACTCCAAAAAGTGTGGGTGCTCTGAAACATCATTTGGTGCATAGGCATAAACGATGGTCAGGACCCATTTCCCAACCCGAAAGCGCAGGGAAGTAACCCTTTCGTCCACCGGGGAAAACTCCAATATAGAGGCAGCAAGGTGGGGGGATACTAGAATACCCACTCCTGCTCGTCGCCTCTCACCTGGGGCAACTTTTTATGTTAAAGATATTGTTCCGAGGGAAATTTAGATTCTCAGGAAAAATGCAGCTTATCAATTAATCGTTAATCGATCGATAAGGTGAGTCAATTATCAATTAATGAATTAATCGATAACTTGCATCCCTAGATTCAGTACATTTTAGTGAACTGTGGAGCCCATCACTATCTGTGACCATGTCCAGACTACGACAGTATCGGAGCTGGAGTGGACAAGTGGTTACATATGCTTTTACTATTGCTTCTAGTGATTGCCAGGCATGTTTATTGTATACATGTGTTTTTATTGAGTTAAAGTCATTCTACGTTGCGCTCCTGTGCAATACTCTGGTGGGAGAGAAGCTGCAGTGGGCAACCAGTGAAAACGCCATTATTCTATTGTTGTTGTAATTCCCAAGCATTCATAATTGTACTGCCCGTAGAACACAAGTATTTCTGTCTGAAACAGGTATCCCAATCAGACTTTTCAGGCCCAAATGCAGGCTGTATTTGAAAGTGGAATACAAAGAGGTGTAGCCTATATGTAGGCAATCACATGTTAGACTTTGACAAATATAAAAGTGAGTGAATGGCACTAAGATTTATTTGATTATGTGAGTATTAATTACAGAATACCTAAATACTGAAAATGAATGGGACATCCAATATTAGCCACTGTTTCAGATCCCTTGTTTATTTGTTTGGCAGATCACTTATTTGTGTGATTTTTTTTATCACTTATATTCAAGATAATAGTGTATCATGCACTTTGGGGAATTGGAGCTGTTCAGTCATCATTATAATTACTTTAGTTTATATCACTGTTCAGTGATGAAGTGTAATATTGAATTTCTTCTGTGTATCATCAATAAACTCATGCAGTACTATAACAGGACACATTTACAAATATTTGAGAACCATTAGCTGCTGCTTTACCCATGTGCCCATGAAAGACTGTGATCTACTGGGTCAGCTGCCCCCCCCCCCCCCCGTGTTCTTCATGCTGATTTATCCATTAGACCTACGCAAGCACAGCAACTTTATGGAATAATTTTTAAAGCATTAAACCTTGTCTATCTTTTGTCACTATTTGCACTACAGGTAGCATTACTGTACATGGACTACTGTTGTTGTTTTTCCAGCCTTATTCCTTTTCTTTTTTATATTGCACACACCACTGAAGAGCGAGAGAAATGCCATTTCACTTCTCCAGTATGTCCTGTACGTACATCAGCTGTTCTGATAGATATGCCAAAATGTCAGAACACTGGATCCAATCAGCTGATCGCTCGAACCACAGAGCTCAAATGGGAGCTGACCATCAGCTCACTCATCAAAAAAGCCCAGCAGAGGATGTTCTTCCTGCGGCAGCTGAGGAAGCTCAAGCTACCCACCAAGATGTTAGTGCAGTTCTACACAGCCATCATTGAGTCCATCCTCACCACCTCCATAACCGTGTGGTACGCAGGAGCCACTGCCAGGGACAGACTAAGGCTGCAGCGCGTCGTGCGCACTGCTGAGAAGGTGATCGGCTGCAAGCTCCCATCTCTCCAGGATCTGTACATCTCCAGGACCCGGAGGCGTGCTGGCCGGATCATAGCCGATCCCTCACACCCTGGTCACGTACTGTTTGCCCCCCTCCCCTCTGGTAGAAGACTTCGGTCCATCCAGACTAAAACCTCCCGTCACATGAACAGCTTCTTCCCCTCTGCCATTAGACTGCTGAACACTAAGTGACTCTCGTGCACCATGTACAGCAGCTCAACCAGACTCATGTTAATCATCACTGTTTTCTTCCTGCATTACCGACTGCACTATATAGTTCTCCACAGTATCTGCTGCTGGCTAATATATATTTTAACTGTTGACCAGTATCACTTAATCTTATCCTACACTTTATTACATGTATAGTTTATTTCTCTTATCTTATCATGTTTAATGTTGCAGCACTGTACCGAGACAAATTCCTAGTTTGTGTACTACATGAACAATGGCAATAAACCTGATTCTGATTCTGATTCTGATTCTGATTCTCAGCTGTCTTCCATGATAAATCAATCTCAGGGCAAAAGCACACTGCATGCATTATCTTTTTTTCACTTTATTGAAAATAGCTTTTTTTTTTTAATCGCCATCACTTAGCGTGCCTTTGAGCCAGGTCTGAACACTGCTTCTCCCAGCATGTTGTGCTGATTTGTCAGACCTGGTCCTCGCTGATGCTCCGTTCAGTCTGCTTGCGCACCTCATTCTCCACATATGGTGAATTATCCTTTAGACCTACGCAATCACGGCAACTTATGGTATAATTTTTTTAAGCATGAAATCTTCAGTATTATCTTTTTCTATCTTTCTAACTTTCATTTCCTTGTTTTGTCCCAGGAACACTGTGGTGACTGACAGGTCGTGATGCTGTGTGTTATCCAGTAAGCATAGCCCTGATGCCGCGTATTGTCCAATCAGCACGGAGTCAATCTGAAACCTCGCCCACACTTGTTGAAGCCATCTCTGTGGTGTGTGTGATATGAGTGTGTGTGGTAGTGCCCGCCCCCCTAGGGTGGCGTGAGGTTGGCACAGCCCATCTGTATATAAACCCCGGTTGTTGTAATAAAGTTGAGAGTGTTAGCTGCATGAAGACTCGCCTCCTGCTTGGTCATTTTACAGACATAAAATTTGGCGATGAGGATGGGATGGAAGCGTGCTGGCTAAATCAGCAACTATTGCCGTTTCTGTAAAACCCGGGTGAGCCGGTGATTTCGTGGCTGCAGTGGAGACGTGAGTTTGAGGAGTATAGCAACTCGCTGGGTCTCCCTTGGCTTGGAGGGAGACAGTGACGGGCCCTCCTGGCCCGTAACCTCGGCACTGAGGGCCAAAGGATCTTCGACTCGCTGGGCATGAGTGAGGGCTATGAGGAGGCCATCGGGCACATGGCAGCGTACTTTGCGGAGCAGACGAGGGCCAGACAGCTGCGGGCGAAGGAGCTGGTGGCGCTAGGGATGACAGAGCTAGTTAGGTTGGGAAAGCTAACGGCTCAGTCAAAGTCTATGGATAGGCTAGCTGACAGGCTTGTTTTGCATCGAAACAAAGCTAATGACGCCAAGCTGGGCCTCGAAGCAGAACCGGGGCCACATGTGGAGGAGCCCCTGGCCACTGATGACAGCGGACACGGTGTAAACGGTACGCACCCCAAAGGGTGGTCAGGACCGCAACGGGTGGTGAAGCTGGACGGCGTGAGGGTGCCCATCTTGATAGCCACTGCCGCCACGTGGTCCATCGTGAGTGAGGCCTGGGTTTGGAGGCTCACACCTCGGCGCCCGGATGCGATGGAACTGCCGGACGACGAGGACTCCGGTAACAGCAGGAGTATCATGCTGATGGTGCAGTATGGCGAGAAAACCCTTCCGGCGTTCCGGTTCCAGGTGGCATGCCGGGGGGAAAATGTCATGGCGTGGGACCTGTTTGAGGAGCTGGGTTTCACTCTCGAAATCAGTGGACAAACGGTCAGCAGCCCAGAACCAGTTCACACAGGCTTTGTGGACGTGGGTGTGGCCGAGGATCACAGTGTGGACAGTGAGAGTGAAACAGACAGCGAATGGGACACAGAAAGTGACTATAGCTCTGATGGTGAAGATGAAATGGAGGATGAACAAGAACCGGAATTGCCCCCACCCCTCGGGCAGCCAGAACCGGAGTGGAGAGAGAGAGAGCCTGAGTTAGGTGGGACCATGCAGGCTGACAGCCCTGGGGAAGAACCGCAGCTGGACACGATGATGGCGCAGCGGAGCACGGGGACCGAGAGCGCTGGATGCAGCGGTGAGTAGCCCGGGTCGGTGAACGAGCCCGGCAAAGGTGATGGTGCGTGCCCTGAAGGTGAGCAGCAGCAGGACGCAGAGGCGATGCAGTGGAACACCTGGAGCGAGGGGGCCAAGAGCAGTGACGACGTGCCCAGGTTGGGAGATGGAGCCGATGGGAGTGTCACTGCTGTCCCAAGGGACAGCAGCTACAGCCGGACACGGATGACGGTGCGGTTCGGGACACGAACTGGTCTGGTGAGCTGGGAGATGGTAGTGACTGGAGCAACAATAACCCAACGAGGGTTGACCCCAGTGCCGGTGGCCGCTTTGCCCTTGGTGTAGGAACCTGACGGCACCGCAAGGTCCCTGTGAGGAAGGCTGCTGAGACTGGAGGACAAGAGAGCGGAGCAGGACAAATTTACGCAGTTCTGTAGTGCGCCAAACGCCATTGTCGGGGTGAGAATTCAGACCGGGTCGGCGGGACAGCCCAACACAGGAAGGAGGTCCGAAGACGATGTGGTGATCACAGGAGACCGGGTCGGGTCCCCCTGTGGGTCGGCAGTGAGGCCCGGCCTAGAGAGGGAAAAATGATCATGGCGAGTAGAGACATTTTTGCCAGGGAGGGGTGTTTCAACCCTAGGGAGAGGCAACGACCAGGCTTACTGATGCCGTGGGGCTGTCCTGGGCCTCCATGGCAATGTGAAAAGTGGTGGCTGCCAAAAGACATTGGTGTTACTTAAAACTTTTCTTGTGTATCCATCCATCCATCAATCTTCTTCCGCTTAATCCTTTTCGGGTCGTGGGGGGGCTGGAGCCTATCCCAGCATTTTTGGGCGAGAGGCAGGGTACACCATAGACAGATCGCCAGTCCATCGCAGGGCGAACACAGAGAGACAGACAACCATTCACTCTCACAGTCATACCTAAGGACAATTTAGAATCCCCAGTTTTGATGCCAGTTAACCTAACTTGCATGTTTTTGGCATGTGGGAGGAAACCGGAAAAATCCCGGAGTAAACCCATGCAGACACGGGGAGAACATGCAAACTCCTCACAGATCACTGTTGGTTGGGGGCTGGGATCGAACCCAGGATCCCCTGGCCAAGGGTGAGTTGCTGTGCTGCTGCAGTGCTAACCACTCCGCCGCCGCGCTGCCCTTTTCTTGTGTAAATATTTGAATTTGTATTTTGTGTATAGTGGATGCTGGTATGCATATGAGTGAATGTATGAGTATTATGGAATTATTTTGTACATTCTAAAGTGACGTGGTCCAGTTTTGAGTTGTTTTGTGTGAATGTGATAGGTTTGTTCTAATATATTATTCTCATTGTTCTTAGTGCTTGATTCGGGTTTCTAAATTTGGGTGGTTTTCAATTGTGTGTGTGGTTTTGCATTTTTCTAAAGGGGGGGAGAATGTGGTGTGTGTGATATGAGTGTGTGTGGTAGTGCCTGCCCCCCTAGGGTGGTGTGAGGTTGGCACAGCTCATCTGTATATAAACCCCGGTTGTTGTAATAAAGTTGAAAGTATTAGCTGCATGAAGACTCGCCTCCTGCTTGGTCATTTTATAGACATAACAATCTCATGAAGAGACACAGAGCAGTGGCTAAAACTTTTATTGATAAAAATTACATATTTTGACTGAGCAACTCCATATTCAGGGGATGCACACCCTCGTAGCCTCAGAAAACCAGGTTTAAAATCTGAGGACAGTCTGACAAACGGTTTGAGAAATATGCATGGAACAGACAGACAGGCAAACACACACACAGACAGAGATTTCTTGCATTTATAGATAGATATGAGTTTGACATCAGATGATAAAATGATCACTGGAATGGAGAGACACCCTGCATTTATAAGGTAGAGATTATGCAGTTGGCAGGGGTATCTGTCATGTGAGTGTTGGGCAGCCATTGTGGGACTGCCCTGAGTGCAAAAAACCCCTAAAAAAACAAATTTTGAAGAATGTCCTGCAACACTTGCATGACATGTATGCAAACACCTGGAGAACTTTGGGCAAAAACTCAGTGAGAGTTTGTGCAACATTATCGCAACATTCATGAGACAGTGTGATTCCAAGTGAAAACTGTCACAAATTCTTGGATTTGTCTCACGCTTTTTTTTTTTTTAATCTCCAACCAGTTGTGAGATGTTTCAGCCCAGTGAGATACTACCCTAACCTCTACTAGTCTGCCTAAATAAACAGTCATTACAAGACTACTTTTTTGTATATTTATTTTGTTTGACTTGGTATTAGATATCATACAATAGCAATTTGTTGTTATTATTATTATAATGCTGCTGAAAAGAATACACTCTGTGTTTAATCTTTATTTCCTGCATTATTATCCACAAATATCAACATTTGTCACAGGTTCATGCAGTGCTTTTATCTAAATGTGACATTAAATTACATCTGATTTGCTCCAGCAAAATGTTCTTGGGCTGGATCAATTAATATACAATAAATAAATATATATAATGGTCCTTCGTTAGTGCCACTAGACTTTTTTAAGTAATCAGAAATAAATCTCAGCATGTCTGACTCTTTTTGGCTTGCACAGTAGACGAACACGCCACAGCTTGTGGCCCCATTCTGTCTGTTGCATCTTTATCAGGTATCAGCAGGCTTATCACTTCAAAACAGCTCACAACTAAAGGCTTGTTTAGTAAATCCCTGGGTAGTCAGAAAATGGTTATGGTCAAGTGAAATATTTAGACTGAAATGAAACCATGTAGCTATTCCAGTTTTTAACAAAATCAGTTGTGTTGTTGCTTTTACCTTATACATTTTTTCCACACATTTATTTGTGTTTCTCTGTTAATCATACAGATATCACCTTTTCATGTGATATTCCTTAAGGTGGTCTTCATGGCAATAAATTAGCAGCTCAAAGAACAATTTTATATAATTCTCATGTGATCTTGCTATGCCAGCCTTGTTCAGATCTCTGCCACTTGAAGACACAAATGCTGTCAGTGGGGAGGACTGCAAGGCTGGGACCAGACTACATCCACAACTGAATGCAACTGCAGTTGGTGGAAATTGAGGTTTAAAATGTTGTCTTGTCTAACTTTACTGCATTCCAGTACAAATCTGAAAACCCCAACTCTCTTGTTAGCCATTGGTTGCAATGCCAGCTGAAAACAATGTAATATTCTGTAATATACATATAAAACACCAGTGACATGTTCAGAGATAGAATTCAGGCAGTATTGTGTACAAACTATGACAAGAGATGCATCAAACAGAAGTGCAAGTGAATAGACATTCTACACTACTCTTGATGTGCAGTGCATGGGCACAGTCATCTTGGATTTTGATCTTGGGCATGCAGAGGTTTGCCCAACGTTACAAGCTGACCAACCATCTTCCTGGTCAAGAAGTTATATGAGAACACCTTCAAGTCTGACCTACAGCTTGAAAAGGAATGGACTAATAGTTTTTTCCACTCCACGGATTGTCACCTAATGTTCCCAGAAACTATGTTGTCAGGGCAGCTCACCCCTGGTCTCCCAAGACAAATTGGTCATGGGTGAAGGGCCAGACGGTCCAGTGGATCCCCACGTGCTGTAAAAGGGAGCCACGTTGGTCTGACCTCCAGTGGGCTCACTGCCTACAGGAGAGCATGGTGGCAGGAGATCATGGTGATTGATAATGTATGTCAATAACAACTGGTGCAGACCGGGACATATCACGGTTAAACAACAGCACTGCAACAAAGACATTGAGTTGCTAGCTGTTAGCATGCGGCCTACATATCTCCCGAGGGAATACTCACACGTGATCTGCATTGTTATTTATGCAAATCCGACGGCGAACGCTGGGACAGCACGTGACGTCATCCACTCAGTAACTGGCAGGCTGCAGACAGGACACCCAGATGCTCTTCTCCTCATCTCAGGCGATTTCAACCATGTTTCACTATCTCCCATTCTACCCACGTTCACCCAGTATGTCACATGCCACACTAGAGACAATAAAACACTGGACTTATTCTACGCAAACACTAAGGAGGCGTACACCTCATCGCCACTCCCCCCACTCGGGAGATCGGATCACAACTTGGTTCATCTCCGGCTGGTGTACAAACCCCTAGTGCAGACAACCTCCGGTCATGCGCACAGTGAAGTTATGGTCTGAGGAGGCAGTGGATGCTCTAAAGGACTGTTTTGAAACCACTGCCTGGGAGCAGCTCTGCGATCCACATGGTGAGGACATCGATGGCCTCACTCACACCATCACGGACTACATCAGCTTCTGTGTGGACAACACCGTTCCCACCAAGACCATACGGTGTTGCTCGAACAACAAACCCTGGATCAACCCTGAGATAAAAACACTTCTGAGAGAGAAGAAGAGGATCTTCAGGTCTGGGAACAGGGAGATGCTGAAGTCCGTACAGAGGGAGCTGAGGAGAAAGATCAGAGAAGGCAAGGACAGCTTCAGGAAGAAGATGGAGGACAAGCTGCAACAGAGCGACATCGGTGGGGTCTGGAGAAACCTTAAAACCATCTCTGGGCTCCAGAATACCTCCCCCCAGGCCACGGGGGGCAGGGAGTGGGCGAACAATCTGAACCTGTTTTTTAATAGGTTTGACCAACCGCCCTCCCCCACGACTGCACAACAACCACTGCTGCCTCTGAAGACATCGAGTCCTGCTGCCCACACCCCACTCCACCATCACCCCCCCCCACTCCCAACACACAGCCCCCCAACATGACCCTCACTAAGACCCAGGTGAGGACGGAGCTGAGGAAGATCAAGGCGAGGAAGGCGTTGGGACCAGACGGCATCAGCGCAAAGCTCCTCAAGTCCTGTGCAGACCAGCTGTGTGGGATTGTGGAGCACATCTTCAACCTGAGCCTGAAGCTGGGGAGGGTACCACAGTTGTGGAAAACATCTTGTGTGGTACCTGTACCAAAGACTTCCCACCCCAAAGATCTGAACAGCTACAGACCAGTGGCCCTAACGTCCCACATGATGAAGACCCTGGAGAGACTGCTCCTTGCTCACCTCCGCCCCCTGGTGGGTCCAGCGATGGATCCACTCCAGTTCGCCTACCAGCATGGTATTGGGGTGGAGGATGCGGTGATCTTCCTCCTTTACCGTTCTCTGTCCGATCTGGAGAAGCCCGGGAATGCGGTGAGGATCATGTTCTTTGACTTCTCCAGTGCTTTCAACACCATCCAACCGATGATCCTGAAGGACAAGCTGCTGTGCGCAGGGGTGGACCAGCACCTGCCATCATGGATCCTGGACTACCTCACTAACCGGCCACAGTTTGTGAGAACCCGGGACTGTGTGTCCGACACGATCATCGGTAGCACGGGGGCCCCCCAGGGAACGGTTTTGGCTCCCTTCCTGTTCACCCTTTATACTGCGGACTTCTCACACAACACAACACACTGCAATCTACAGAAGTTCTCTGACGACTCTGCGATCATTGGCCTCATCTCCAACGGAGATGAAGCTGAGTACAGAGAACTTATCCAGGACTTCGTGGACTGGTGCCATCGGAACTGCCTCCAGATCAATGCGAGGAAAACTAAGGAGCTGGTGGTGGACTGCTGCAGGCAAGGACAACCCTTCACAGCACCAGGAAACATACAGGGAACAGACATCGAGATGGTGACATCCTACAAGTACCTGGGTGTTCATCTGAACAATAAACTAGACTGGTCACACAATACTGACGCACTCTACAAGAAGGGACAGCGCAGGCTGTTCCTACTGAGGAGACTCAGGTCTTTTGGTGTACAAGGGGCACTGCTGAAGACATTCTACGACACGGTGGTGGCATCAGCCATCACTTTTGGAGTGGTCTGCTGGGGCAGTGGCGTTACAGCAGCCGATAGGAAGAGACTGAACAAACTGATCAAGAAAGCTAGCTCTGTCCTGGGGCAACGCCTTGACCCAGTGGAGGAGATGGGAGAGAGAAGAATGGTGGCTAAACTGTCATCTCTGCTGGAGTCTGAGTCCCACCCTATGCAGGACATACTGAATGCACTGAGGAGCTAATTTAGCAGCAGACTACATCATCCTAGGTGTGCAACCGAGAGGTTTCGCAGGTCCTTCCTACCTACGGCTGTCAGACTGTATAACCTAAGCAGGGCTGCTCGCAGAGATAGCAAAAAAACGTGACAACCTAATACTATTGAATGCAAAAGACGCAATAGACTTACACAATGGTCCCCTCCGGTATACAACTAGGAAAATACCGGTCGTTACGGATGGTGACAATATGTATGGGTACATAATCATACCATGTAGGATAACTAAGTAGACGGTTATGCTGTTCATTCCATCTAGCTACAATGCTCCGCACTGTGTGTGTTTATATATTTATATATTTATTCCATCTAGCTACAGTGCTCTGCACTGTGTGTTTATATATTTATATGTACATATGTATATTGGCTGCTCTTGTTTTTTCTTGTCTTCTGATTGTTGCTCTGAGTGTTGCTATCCCTGTGCTGTTTCAACCCTGGAATTTCCCCATTGTGGGACTAATAAAGGCTTATCTTATCTTATTATGATGCTGTGTGAACTGGATGACAGTCTGGGCTAGTCTACTTGGACTGCTACTCCTGCTACCTGGACCCTAGAGAGGATGGATGGATGAATAGAAAATAGTCTTGTTTTTGCTCTCTTCCATTCTGGATCCTCCAATCCCTGAAACCTTGTATATAGGTAAATATTAGTGGTGTTGGATGATTAAAGTTTTTAATCGCAATTAATCTTTTGGAATGGTGAGTTAATCGCAATTAATAATGCATTAATTGCATGTTTTCCCATACAGATACAGTGCACCTTAAGTTGGTAATTTTTCAAGTTTGTCACACTGTTATGAACATGGGAGTGGACAAATATGCTTGCTGTCTTCTCCTGCAGGTTTGTTAAAGCTCTCAACATATCCAAAATGACAAAAAACTATCCAGAATATTCTCCAGAAAATTCTCAAAAGTAGACTGCATGTGCAAACAACGGAATGCCAGGGCACATTAACATCACTGCAACACAACTGAGCATCCAACCAGCCAGCAGCCACAAATGGAACTTGTTCTTTTTCCCATAGCAAACATTCACAACTTTTAAGCAGATCACCACAAAACCACGGACCTTGTGTGTCACAACAGACACAATTTCCCTTTTAGCAGAAAAATTGCAAACATAAACAACTATCTTGCCCTTGATGACACCCCACCGTGCTGTAAAAATGGCGGGGAAGTGAATGGACAATACGAACATGGCTTGAAAATGTTTTTAGATTGGTAGTCACCAACAGTTGGACTCAAAGCTATGAGGATGAAAACAGGCGAATTTCTGTCCGTGCCAGCTGCTGGAGGTAAGCTACAACCTGGCATGTAGCTACTAGCCAGCTAGCCAGGGGGCTGTAACAATTATCCAGGTGAGAGCTATGACAGATAATGTAAACTTAAACATGACAGCACTTTGGGGATTTCCATGGCTGTAATCCAGCTTGTTTGACTTAGCAATGTCTGCATGGCACGCAGAGTGTCTGTGGCCAGAACGGCTTTGGTATGGAGAGCTGCTAGGCCAAAAAGTACTGTTTACGTTTTCTGCTGTTAACTGCCCTTAACTGCAATCACAAAATTTGTCGCTGTTAACAGGGGGCAAAGCGTTAATGGGCGATTAACCCAATAACGCCAACACCACTAGTAAATGTAGATATACTTAATAGTTATTATTTTCCAAGGGGCAAACACCTTTATAATCATTAGTTCATTTGGAAACATGGCAAAGCCACTATTTGTTTGTCAGAGGCTTTTTAGTTACTGGAGCTATAGCAAATACAATCTCTTATCAGCTGGAAATGAATGTGGTCTTGTATTGTGACCAGCATGAGTAAACCTTTAGAACAGTTACTCCAAACCCACAAGGTGGATAGATTATTTTGCTAATGTATAAGTGTTCTTTAATACACATTTTAAAACATCTGTTCAAAATCTGATTTAAAAAAAAAGTATTCCTTGTCTATACACTCGCTTTCAGACATAGAAGCCATCACAGTTATACACTTTTCATTCTCTTTGTCATACACGAACATGCACACACAAACCTGCAACAATGACCACAAGGCCTTGGTGCTGGGCCACTCAGGGGGCGTAATGTTAATGACAGGGTCTGTAGCTGAACTGAACTGTACAGCTGGTCCCAGCTGCCCTGCGCAGCTGCAACACACGATTGGGAAAATGAAGAGGAGGGACTGGAAAAGATGGATGAATATGAGGAATGCAAGTGTAAAGTCCAGTAGATTAAAGAAAGTGACAGAAGAAAGTAAAAATAGAACAATAATGAAAATATGGTGGTGAGAAGCTGAGCATCAGAATAAATTTTGTGTTTCCAGACAGAGAGAGAGAGAGAGAGGGAGGATCTGCATGACATGAAAAGATTAGAGCAGTGTGGCAGAGAGACTTACAGAAAATAAAAATAATTGAGAGAAGAGAATAATGCTTTTTATAGAGACCTTGGCCTTTCATAAGATAAGATAAGATAAGATAAGCCTTTATTAGTCCCACAATGGGGAAATTCCAGGATTGCAACAGCACAGGGATAGCAACAATCAGAAGGCAAGAAAAAACAAGAACAGCGAGTATACATATGTATATATAAACATAAATATATAGACACACGATGCGGAGCATTGCAGCTAGATGGAATAAATATATGAACATATAAACACACACAGTGCGGAGCATTGTAGCTAGATGGAATAAGTATGTGAATATATAAACACACACACAGTGTGGAGCGTTGTAGCTAGATGGAATAAATATATGAATATATAAACACACAGTGCGGAGCATTGCAGCTAGATGGAACAAACATGCAAATATATAAACACACACAGTGCGGAGCATTGTAGCTAGATGGAACAAATATGCAAACACATAAACACACACAGTGCGGAGCATTGCAGCTAGATGGAACAAACGTAAATATATAAACACACACACAGTGCGGAGCATTGTAGCTAGATGGAACAAATATGCAAACACATAAACACACACAGTGCGGAGCACCGTAGCTAGATGGAATAAATATGTAAACATATAAACACACACAGTGCGGCACACTGTAGCTAGATGGAATAAATATGTAAATATATAAATACACAGTGTGGAGCATTGTCGCTAGATGGAATAAATATATAAATAAACAAACACACACAGTGCAGAGCATTGCAGCTAGGTGGAATGAAACAGCATAACTGTCTACTTAGTTATCCTACATGGTATGATTATGTACCCATACATATTGTCACCCTCCGTAGCTACCGGTATTTTCCTAGTTGTATACTGGAGGGGACCATTGTGTAAGTCTATTGCGTCTTTTGCATTCAATACTATTAGGTTGTCACGTCTTTTTGCTATCTCTGCAAGCAGCCCTGCTTAGGTTATACAGTCTGACAGCCGTTGGTAGGAAAGACCTGCGAAACCTCTCGGTTGTGCACCTAGGATGATGTAGTCTGCTGCTAAATGAGCTCCTTAGTGCATTCAGTGTGTTCTGCATAGGGTGGAACTCGGACTCCAGCAGAGATGACAGTTTAGCCACCATCCTTCTCTCTCCCATCTCCTCCACTGGGTCAAGGCGCTGCCCCAGGACAGAGCTAGCTTTCTTGATCAGTTTGTTCAGTCTCTTCCTATCGGCTGCTGTAATGCCACTGCCCCAGCAGACCACTCCAAAAATGATGGCTGATGCCACCACCGTGTCGTAGAATGTCTTCAGCAGCGCCCCTTGTACACCAAAAGACCTGAGTCTCCTCAGTAGGAACAGCCTGCGCTGTCCCTTTTTTTTTTTTTTTTTGGTACTTATTTTGTACCCGTAGGTAGATTTGTTTTGCAGTCTGGTGACAAGCCACCAGCTGCCGGTCGCTGCGTGCGCAAGCGCCCCGTATCCCTAACCTGCATGTTTTTAGCATGTGGGAGGAAACCGGAGAAATCCCGGAGTAAACCCACGCAACACGGGGAGAACATGCAAACTCCACACAGATCACTGTTGGCCGGGGGCAGGGATCGAACCCACGATCTCATGATCCCCGCCATCCCCCAGCCGAGGGTAAAACTGTGCTGCCGCAGTGCTAACCCCTTCTTGTAGAGTGCGTCAGTATTGTGTGACCAGTCTAGTTCATTGTTCAGATGAACACCCAGGTACTTGTAGGATGTCACCATCTCAATGTCTGTTCCCTGTATGTTTACTGGTGCTGTGAGGGGTTGTCCTTGCCTGCGGCAGTCCACCACCAGCTCCTTAGTTTTCCTCGCGTTGATCTGGAGGCAGTTCCGATGGCAGCAGTCCACAAAGTCCTGGATAAGCCCTCTGTATTCAGCTTCATCTCCGTTGGAGATGAGGCCAACGATCGCAGAGTCGTCAGAGAACTTCTGTAGATGGCAGTGTGTTGTGTTGTGTGAGAAGTCTGCAGTATAAAGGGTGAACAGGAAGGGAGCCAAAACCGTTCCCTGTGGGGCCCCCGTGCTACCGATGATCATGTCGGACACACAGTCCCGGGTTCTCACAAACTGTGGCCGGTTTGTGAGGTAGTCCAGGATCCATGATGGCAGGTGCTGGTCCACCCCTGCGCACAGCAGCTTGTCCTTCAGGATCATCGGTTGGATGGTGTTGAAAGCACTGGAGAAGTCAAAGAACATGATCCTCACTGTATTCCCGGACTTCTCCAGGTGGAACAGAGAACAGTGAAGGAGGAAGATCACCGCATCCTCCACCCCAATACCATGCTGGTAGGCGAACTGGAGTGGATCCATCGCTGGACCCACCAGGGGGCGGAGGTGAGCAAGGAGCGGTCTCTCCAGGGTCTTCATCATGTGGGACGTCAGGGCCACTGGTCTGTATCTGTTCAGATCTTTGGGGTGGGAAGTCTTTGGTACAGGTACCACACAAGATGTTTTCCACAACTGTGGTACCCTCCCCAGCTTCAGGCTCAGGTTGAAGATGTACTCCACAATCCCACACAGCTGGTCTGCACAGGACTTGAGGAGCTTTGCGCTGATGCCGTCCGGTCCCGACGCCTTCCTGGCCTTGATCTTCCTCAGCTCCGTCCTCACCTGGGTCTTAGTGAGGGTCATGTTGGGGGGCTGTGTGTTGGGAGTGGGGGGGGGTGATGGTGGAGTGGGGAGTGGGCAGCAGGACTCGATGTCTTCAGTGCCAGCAGTGGTTGTTGTGCAGTTGGGGGGGAGGGCGGTTGGTCAAACCTATTAAAAAACAAGTTCAGATTGTTCGCCCACTCCCTGCCCCCCGTGGCCTGGGGGGAGGTATTCTGGAGCCCAGAGATGGTTTTAGTAGTAGATTAGTTTATTTGACAGGGACAGTGCAATAAACATAGACAATTAATCAAAGACAATCAATCTGATGTGTTGCACATAGAGTGTATAGCTATTAGCTAATTTGCAACTCTTGTCCCTGGATGGGCTTTAGAAAAGGTTTCTCCAGGTTTTAAGGTTTCTCCAGACCCCGCTGATGTCGCTCTGTTGCAGCTTGTCCTCCATCTTCTTCCTGAAGCTGTCCTTGCCTTCTCTGATCTTTCTCCTCAGCTCCCTCTGTACGGACTTCAGCATCTCCCTGTTCCCCGACCTGAAGATCTTCTTCTTCTCTCTCAGAAGTGTTTTTATCTCAGGGTTGATCCAGGGTTTGTTGTTTGAGCAACACCGTATGGTCTTGGTGGGAACGGTGTTGTCCACACAGAAGCTGATGTAGTCCGTGATGGTGTGAGTGAGGCCATCGATGTCCTCACCATGTGGATCGCAGAGCTGCTCCCAGGCGGTGGTTTCAAAACTCCCTTTTGAGTGTCCATTGCCTCCTCAGACCATAACTTCACTGTGCGCATGGCCGGAGGTTGTCTGTGCACTAGGGGTTTATACACCGGCCGGAGATGAACCAAGTTGTGATCCGATCTCCCGAGTGGGGGGAGTTGTAATGAGGTGTACGCCTCCTTAGTGTTTGCATAGAATAAGTCCAGTGTGTTATTGTCTCTAGTGTGGCATGTGACATACTGGGTAAACGTGAGTAGAATGAGAGACAGTGAAACATGGTTGAAATCGCCTGAGATGAGGAGAAGAGCATCTGGGTGTTCTGTCTGCAGCCTGCCAGTTACTGAGTGGATGACGTCACGCGCTGTCCCAGCGTTCGCCATCGGATTTGCATAAATAACAATGCAGATCACGTGTGAGTATTCCCTCGGGAGATATGTAGGCCGCATGCTAACAGCTAGCAACTCAATGTCTTTGCTGCAGTGCTGTTGTTTAACAGTGATATGTCCCGGTCTGCACCAGTTGTTATTAACATAGATCATCACTCCACCGCCCCTTGCTTTGCCACTGTCTGGTGTTTGGTCTGCCTGTATCGCGTGGAAACCTTCCAGCTCAATGTTAGCATCTGCTACTAGTTCAGATAGCCACGACTTGGTAAACAAAAGGAGGGAGCATTCCCGGTATACGCTGTCGTAGCGGGAGATAGCCGCTAGCTCATCTACCTTTCCCAATATAGAACGTACATTTCCCATAACAACGGATGGGAGGGTAGGTCTGTACCTTATGCTCCTTGTCCGCCGTCTAACACCAGCCCGACAACCACGTCGTTTTCGCCTTATTTCTCCCGGTACGTCGAGTTTTTCCGTTAGCACCGAGTGGCGATTAAGTGCAAGCAGCTGTTCCCTGCTGTACCATCTCCTGCTGTAAACAGTGGCTCCGTCCGCCGGCTCGGGAGACATTTGGGGCGATCCGTGTGTCCGTGATGTATAAAGTGTGTAAAGAAAAAACTCAGAATTGAGCCGCTGTTGCAAAAAGGCAGCCAACTCGTGTGGCGCCGGAAGTAGCGGCATCTTAAACATCCTGGTATTTCAACCCTGCATCTAACTAGGGGTGGGACAAAAGATCAATTCAGTGATGGATCGCAATATTTGACACTAGCGATGATACACCGATCCCTAAATGCATGAATCGATCTTTTAGTAATTATGTATATTCATATAAACATTGCATACTCTCTTGGGTATTCAACCAACTTCTTTTTCAGTCCACTAGATGGCACAAAGCAAGTACCCAGTCAAGCGAAGTCATAGCTTGTCTTGTGAGATTTGCAGCCAGCCTTGAAAGTTAGGAAGCAGTTAGCTCAAAGTTAGCTCAAATGTTGTGTATTTTTTGGATTTTTTTAACAAAGATGGAAAACCTTGACATGACAAACAACCCGCAAGAAGTGCTGGACAAAAAAACCCCCACACAGGCCTGCACACATCTCAGACCAGTGTTAGCAACGGCTAAGCTAAAAACACACTGACATGGAGCTTACGAAGAGTGCTGGAGGAAAAAGTAAGTAATGCTTATTCATGAAGCACTTTTTAGACGCATATAGTCACAAAGCACTGTACAATAAAAAAGAATAAAAGGAATCTGATAGATAAAAATAATTTTAAAAAATACAAAAACAAGTTAAAAATATCAGATTTACCATTAAAAAGCAGTTAAATTGAAACCCAAGGGAAAGCCTTCTTAACCAAAAAAGTTTTCAGCTGCTTTTTAAGAGTCCAGAGTCACATAAACATAGCTGAAGTGGGAATCTATTCCAGACAACACCATCCAGCCCTCCCTGTGTGCAGAGCCGTGTCTCTGTGGAAAATGAAGCCCCGAGAATACTTTATTCTATCAAAGAGATGTCAGCAGTTTTACTTTGGGAAATGATTTGAGGTTGAATAAGGTGAAAAAATATTTGAAAGCTATGATACCGTGATACTCGATATCATGATATCGTAATTATCGTTGAATCGTGATGGGATTGTATGGTGACCCAAGAATCCCTTGTGATTCCCACCCCTACATCTACAGTAACTGGCAAACATGTTTACAAGTTCTATAAATGGAACATTTATTTGGTTCAAGATATTCTTTTACACGTTGCATTTTTGTGCCTATGTGGAAGTCTATTCATCAGTTAAAGAACCTTCAATTGTGCAAAGAACAGTGTATAGTTAATTGTATGGAATAACATGTCAGTTGTGGCTGAATGTGTATTACATTTACGATTCACAGACCACTATGCAACAGTTGGGATGTGTCAAATCTTGATACATGCACCTGAAAATGCAATATTCCTTTTTTCATTACAATCATTCATTAAATGGGAAAATAGAAAATAAAGGATAAAGTAGTTCACAGTAAGTGAATAGGATCTTTTAAGCGTAAGCAAATATGTGTGTTTTGTCATGATGCATTGTAGTTTCTGCTCAGGAACACATGGCAAGGTATTTACAAAGCCATCTGCTAAAATCACTGGGCTAAACTGAGCTGACGTCCAGTTGCTAAGGAAATAGATGCTTTTCAAAGGGGCCAGTCAGTGTTGCACACCTGTCACTGTAAAAAGACCCAGTCTCTTTGTCTCTCTGCCTCTTTCTTCATACCCTATGTCATAAATGCCCTTCAGGGCGGAATTAAAGGCACCAAACACCTTTAATTAAATGTGGAAGAACACAAATACACAAACAAAACACAACAAAACTAATAGGAACAGGAGGATTCAGGAGAAGCCCAAAATAGCAACAGCTAAGGTGAGAAAAGTCACCTGCTAGACCTGGAGAATTAGACGTGGAACACACACTAGGAATACACAGAAAAAAAAAAATAAAGAGGCACTTACGTCCAATCATAGATAGTTGAGAGCAGGGTGCTGCGCCAGAAAATAGTGCACAGCCCCTTAAATAAGGCTAGGAACAAAATGAAACAAGTGATCACAGGTGTGAGTTACCTAGGCAAGAGAAAGCAACGAAACAATTTAGACCAGCTGGGAGTGATGAGAGAGGAGGGAGCGATCGGAGGTGACAGCTGACAGGGCCACGCCCACGCAGAGCAAAACCCCAGAAAGCCACTGAGAGCTGTCAACCCCGAGAGAGAGAACACAACAGAATATAAATATAATGGGATGGTAGAAAATAAAGACAACCTCAAAAATGTAATTAACAAACTATAATGAACATAGACGGGAAAATAAATCATAGTGAGATACAATGCAGCATAAGTGACAAGGTAACCAAGGATAAAATGACAGGAAGGCAACTTAAAATAACAACACAGTACAAATATGAAAAAAGGCAGAAAGACTGAGCCTGGTCGAATCCCCCTGCGCTCAGATCGTGACACCCTACTGTCCTGAACATCATCAGCCATGTACAGTACTACTGTCATATGTGATGACTGCTCCTGACCCAAAGAAAATGAAAACGGATCAGTTTTTCCGCTCAATTTAATACTTATATGTGTGGGATTTGGCAGTGGTGAGTTATGTCACATATTTGTGATTTTACTGACAATAAAACTTTGTGAGAAGACGTTGATAGAATCATAGAAACAGCCTGCTTCATAGGCTCACAGGCAATGGCTGTGTGGAACGCTTGAGAGAAGTGAACCTGAGAAAGGAGCACGGTGTACTTCAGCACAGTTGGGGCACGTCAACGAGCAGGTGGTTATGATTGCTTTAGTGTCACAATCCTATGGCCTGCAGCTAGACACTTGTCCCAGAAGAAGTTAATGCAGTTGGAGAAGTGTGTCTGCGGTGTGTGATGAGTTTCAGAGAACATGGCTGTGGGGCAGGGCACGACCTTGAGAGAGAAGCTTTGTCATCTCGGCCTGAGCATCGCATCCCTGTCTGGGCGACACCTATAAAGGTCACTACAGGAGCAGATTTCTGCTCATAAATCAACAAGGTAACTTGGGACATGGTGTCCTTTTGGTCCCAATTCAGGTGTCCTGCTTGGGCCCTGCCCTAGATTCAATAGAAATTATATCATATGAGACAGAGTGTTCCACCATAAATGAAAGCTTGAATTTCTCTTGTCTTTTACTGAGAGCTAAGCAGAAGGGAATTTAATCAGAGCTTTAAAATGAACTGCATTTTTTTACAGAAGCACTGCGAGGTGCACTGTGTCTTTGTGGATCTAGAGAAAACACATGATAGGGTGCCAAGAGAGGAAGTGTGGTACTGTATGAGGAAGTTGGGAGTGATAGAGAAATATGTGAGAGAGGTGCAGGATATGTATGAGGACAGTGAGATGGTGGTGAGGTGTGCTGTAGGAGGGGCAGATTGAATTTGAGGATGGGATTGCATTAGGGATCAGCGCTGAGCCCCTTCTTGTTTGCTATGGTGATGGACAGCTGAAAGATGAAGTAAGGCAGGAGTCTCTCTGGGCCATGATGTTCGCAGGTGACATTGTGATCTGTAGTGAGAGTAGGGAGCAGGTGGAAGAGAAGCTGGAGAAATGGAGGTATGCACTGGAGAGCAGATGAATGAAAGCCAGTAGAAACAAGACAGAGTACTACATGTGTGTGAATGAGAGGGACACAGGTGTAAAGGTAAAGATGCAAAGAGTAGAGGTAGTGAAGGAAGATGAGTTTAAATACTTGGGGTCAACCATCCAAAGCAATGGACAGTGCACAAGAGAGCTGAAGAAGAAAGTGCAGGCAGGGTGGAGTGGGTGGAAATGAGTTTTAGGGGTGATCTGTGACAGAAGCATAGCAGCTAGAGTGAAATGGAAGATTTACCAGACAGTAGTGAGACCTGCTATGATGTATGGTTTGGAGACGGTGGTGCTGACAAAAAAGACAGGAGGCAGAGCTGGAAGTGCAGAGTTGAAGATGCTAAGATTCTAATTGGGAGTGACTAGGCGGGACAGGATTAGAAATGAGTATATCAGAGGGACAGCTCAGGTTGAGCGGTTTGGAGACAAAGTAAGAGAGGCAACGCTGAGATGGTTTGGACATGTGCAGAGGAGGGATAGTGGCTATATTGGACAAAGGATGTTGAAGATGGAGCTGCCAGGCAGGAGGAAAAGAGGAAGAACAGAGAGAAGATTCATGGATGTAGTGAGGGAGGACATGGAGAAGGTTGGTGTTACAGAGGAATAGGGTGAGATGGAGGCAGATGATCCGCTGTGGCAACCTCTGAAGGGAGTAGCCAGAAGAAGAATTTTTCATCATTCTGTAATCAGACAGTTATTATTCATGAGAAGTGACTATGACTGAACAATATCTATTCAGCAATTTCAGCTTTGCTTATTCATTGTCACTTACTGTTCTCTGAAGCTAGCACACAATAAGGATCTTCAGCTGTGGACGCTCTAGCCCAGCTCTAGAAGGTGAAGACATCAGTGTGAGATCATAGCTTTTGCCTTGTCACTTAACATCAGACTCTCAGCTGTACATTTACCATAGCAGGACCATTACCCTTCCATTAGTGAAATATTAATATGCATCTCAGAAAGATAATTGCCCTCGCTGCTATCATCAACCAGACATCTTGTGAACTTTGAAACCACCCCTGTCTGACCACCCAAAGAACAAAAGAGCCTTGGGTGAAGGAGGAACATCTTCATTTCCCTCACAGAATGCATTAGGGGCTGTAAGTGGGCTCGGTCATTGCTGATGCCTGCGCTTGCGTTGGGCACCTGGGATTCTCCAGACCTGTTTGATGTGGGCCTTTTTCAAGCACTCTGATCATCCTGTTAAATTGCGGCTAATGGACAGGGCCTGCCACTCGGAGAGGCCCAGACAACGGGGGGACAATTTAGTGACATGCACACACCTGTCCTTTGTAGCTGAGCGAGACATTGTGTGCGCAGGCACATTAGTCTGTGTGGTGCTCACACAGGCACTTTGTGAGCTGCGGTGTAGCCAGAGCTGCCATTTAGGCCTGAATAACCCCAGGTGCCATTACCTTGGGTACCTGAGTGTCTCCCCGCTACCCCCCCACACACAGTCTGACTAAACAATACCCAACAGCCAGCGGGGAAGGGGGGCAGGGGGAGGCTTTTGTACATATGCCTGTGTGACATTATGTATTTGTGCAACTGCATGTACATTGTTGATTTTTTTTTTTTGTTCACTGGGGGGTAGGGCTGATGCATAGCTGCACCTGTCTCTACAATGGAATCCCCACAATGGAGAATAATAGATGGGGGATGTGGCATTGGACTTGGGAACTGTGGCAAGGGACCATGCACTCTTCTGTATGCCATATTATTTCACGGCAGAAATTCTAGTGTTTTAAACTGTTTTGATGGAAATCAGGAGGAAAAGATAACTGTGGGTCGAGACATGGCAACAGAATTATCTTTCATTGATGGTAATGTTTCCAGAGTGTTGCATCATTGAGATTTCTACTAATTGGCAAAACCTTTTTCAGTGCACACACACAAAAAAAAATTCCTGATTGGTAATAATCTTTTTAAAATTAAGTAGGAATGTCACAAATAATTATTCCCTTACACCAACAAAAAAGAGAGACACACAAAAGAAGCAGCCCAAGTAAGGGGCCCTTTAAACAGCATTGAGAGTGTTGGGAGGCCATTGAGAGCTGAAAAATTAACCTGATCTCTCAACAGTCTCCATCGGCGTAAATGTTTGGGAGATTGATGTATGATTTTCATGGTGATCAATAGAGATCTTTGAAAGATCCTTGAGAGATCACTGAGAGACTACAAGAGATTGCTGTGAGACCAGTAGAGATCACTGAGAAACCAGGAGTGATCTCTGAGGGGTGATTGAGAGTTTGTTTGGCAGTCAGAGGTGGAGCACCGTGGAGATGACTGTGGAGAACACGGAGATGACTGAAAGATCATTGAGAGATCTTGGTGATTGCTGAGAAATCATTGAAAGATCATTGAGTAATCTGGTCATTTTTTTCATCTATCAATGATATCTCAACAATCTCCACCCCTGTGTAAATGGGGTAGAAGAGCACTAGAAACTTTTGACTGCCAAACAAACTCTCAATGATCCCTCAGTGATCTGTCTTGGTCTCTCGGCAATCTCTTCTGGTTTCTCAGTGGTCTGTACTAGTCTCTTAGCAATATCTTGTGGTCTCTTGATGATCTCTCAAGGATCTTTCAAAGCTCTCTACTCATATTGATCACCATGAAAATCTTACAGTGATCTCCCAAACATTTACGCAGATGGAGATTGTTGAGAGATAAGGTCAATTTTTAAGCTCTCAATGGTCTCCCAATGATCTCTGGGCTGTATAAAGGGGGTGTAAGAAAAAAATACCCCTCGTCTCCACGCATGTACCAGCAGCAACTTCTCTGAAGTGTGCTGGAGCAAAATAACTGAGCAGGTAACTGAACAGAACCTCTGAGAAATGTCCGAGGCTTGGCTTCAAACCAACCCCATATTGAATGGCACCTAACAGTTTTAAATCAAGTCTGTGTGCCCAGCATCTGATGTGGGAGGGACTGGGAAAGGCTTTCTGTGAGCGCACCGGGAGATTTTTATATTTGAGCTTAGTATGCGTGTGTGCGCGTGTTTGTGTTTGTGTGGACAATGACAGTATCTGTTGTGCCAGAGGAACTGATGAGCAGGTGGTCTGAGTGGGATTCAGCATACTCTCTCTCCCTCCTATTCACACTAGCACTCATCTCTCTCTGCTTCTGTATTTGTCTGTCTGTCTGTTGAGTGGAGTTACTTGTTTCTTCTTGTTTTATCGGATTTTTTTTTTCTTAAATGTGAATCATCGTTTGGTGCTCTCCTGGACTGCACGGGCTTGGAGGAAAGTAATAGAAGTTACACAACTGAGCAGATATGCTGTAAATGTAGAAATGTTCTGAAGTCCAATACTAAGCTTGCACTGTGGGGACATGACGTTGAATGTGGGAGTTTCGACACCTGTGCTTGAATGTATCTTTGATGTTGCAATGAATAAAACATTACAGGAACTCTCTTCTTCGATTACAAAGGCCGTGCAGTGTTACATGACTCAGAGGACTTTGGACAATACCCTTCGCCCTCCACATGCATGCATACTTCGCATACCTTCACTAACCAGATGTCTACAGTATGTCTATTGATTGCCCCGGTGACATGGTTCAATGAAGTTCCATTTAGCTGATGGAAACGGCACGCTTACGGCCCACATGCACACATGCACACACTCGAGCGGCTCGGTACAATGCAGTGCATGTGGTGTGCTTCGCTCTGGTGGGTCTAATATAGCCCATATGTTCCTGCCGCATCGTTGACCTGCTTGGACAGTGACACCATGTAGAGGATCAGTTTGTGAGTCTGCACTCGCAGCACCTTAAAGACACGGGGCCGTATCACAAGGACACAGTCAGTAATCAGTTGTCTGAGGCGCAGGACGCCTTTATAGGCGTCTCCAAGTTCATTTTGCTATCATGGCCATGCAAAAAATCGAATTTTCCACAGGGCGCAAAATCGAAAAAGCTGTCCTAACGCTCTTAGTTACTCAGAGGTGTGTTTGGGGCGTAATGTGAAATAAACTAATTGCTACCTTTGCTCTTATTCCCTTTAATAAAGAGGGGCATGAGATCAAACAGGTGATACTAACATGAAAGTGTTTAAATGGGAGGACATTTCCGTTTTGCACTGAGGACAATGCGGGCTCATTCACAAAGTGAAAATGCATTTAAGAGTAAGGAGCTTTTTAACTGACAGCCTTGCTTGCCCACAGCTGAGAGTCGGCTACAATTCAGAGATGATGCCAGTGTTTCTCTTTGTCCATGAGTTTGACAGAGTTGTAAAATTTTCTTCGGTTATGTTATTGTTCATCCGAGCTTCTCTTTTAAACCAAGAAAGAGGAGCTGCTCATTGCAGCCTGAGCTGTAGTAATCTGCTCTGCTGAATACAAAATTGTACATTTAATTTAAAACAACTGTCAGAATACTTTCATTTTGAATCATTCTTTTAAAAGAATGACAGTGAATGAGGTTAAAATAGTCAAAACTGTCATCGTTACATAATGAATATTGGGTTTGTGTACCCACACCTGCTGTTCTCCGGGGTCGTGGTGACAACTGGTTTCCCAGTAGGACAGACTGGTCCTGCTGCAGTCCGGTAGAGAACTGAATCATAAACCAACGCAACTTTTTTTTTCCCCCTCTGTGTAGTGAAAAACCCTATTGTATCTTCAAATAGTTTGTATTTAACTGTCCTCATTTAACAGAAAACACCAGCTGAGTGAGTTTTTCATTAATCAGGACAAATGGACATGAGATATCATGACAGATTAGTGGATGAAATGTTTTCACGGAAGAGGTTTGTAGTTTAAAATCTTCACACTGATAGTAGCCTATCCCATCACCTCTCCTGTGTGCCGCATCCACACCAGAACACATACAGGCTCCCTATTCATTCATTCATTCTCCGAAAAAAAAAAAATAATCATACATTAATGCCTAATCTATGGACTTCAATGTTAAAGCCGTGACATGAATGCCCCTTTCAGGGCATTAATGAGGTGCCAGATGCCAACAGTAAGTTGTTTGTTTATTTAACATCAGAACAAAGTAAAGAGCCACGTGGGGCAAAATACATACATTGAACTAGGACACAAGATAAAGGACACTGCATCAGAGCTAACGTGTAGCGAGGGTGGAACCAGACACTAAAAATAAACACTTACGCCTGATGAAGCGAGGATGGCTCGAAGATAGCAGGAAGACTGGAGCCGGGGATAGGGACTCCAGTCCTGGTACACAAATATAGGATGCAGCGATGAGTGAGCCTCAGCTGCTTCCTTAAATACTAACAACAAAAGTAACAGAACCAAACAGGAAAGGGGGAACATAATTACTGAAATCAAGATCAGCTGTGACAGCGCCGACTCGGCTTTGACAGCCGGAAGTTCGGCCGCGGTGCTGTCACAATAAAAGCCCTGGAACAGCAATAATAACAAAACCAAAATAATATGGGAGAAAAAGGGAAAATACTGAGTAACCCGAGCGCAAATGGGTTCAGTGCTCGGATCACCACAGTACCCCCTGTTCAAAGGATGCATTCCAGGTGTCTAACGTAACATCCAAAGAGCCCCCCCCTCCCATCCAGAAGGCTACCAGGACCGACCTAGGGAGGGCGGAGGGGGAAACAGGCTAGGAGGGAGAGAAACAAAAAACCCAAAAATGTCTACAGCGACACACACTGAGCAGGGATGGCAATTTTCTGCCGATCCGCGGATTTCCACCGATTTATTTTCAAATTGATCATTTCTCTGAATCGTCTAAATCCGTTGAGAAAATTTTAGGGGGGGGTAAGGTACCTTATTGTTACCGATTTTAGCGAAAATCAACACGATTACATAAGCGCTCGGCGCCTCCCCGGGTCAAGTCTCCTGCGATAACCTGGATGTTATGTACTCAAGCTACTGCTGTATTGTAAACAGCCCTGTGATTGGATAGTTGCAAACGATTGGACCAATCAAATGGCTCGTTGTATGCTTTGTCAAAAATTCATGGCGGCGTGTTCTCAGGGATGTGATTTTTCCGCTAATCAGGGATGGCAATTTTCCGCTAATCCGTGGATTTCCGCCGATTTATTTTCAAATTGATGATTTCTGTGAATCGTCTAAATCCGTTGAGAAAATTTTAGGGGGGGTAAGGTACCTTATTGTTACCGATTTTAGCGAAAATCAACACGATTACATAAGCGCTCGGCACTTCCCCGGGTCAAGTCTCCTGCGATAGCCCGGATGTTATGTACTCAAGCTACTGCTGTATTGTAAACAGCCCTGTGATTGGATAGTTGCAAACGATTGGACCAATCAAATGGCTCGTTGTATGCTTTGTCAAAAATTCATGGCAGCGTTTTCTCAGGGATGTGATTTTTCCGCTAACTCGCCGAATTCCGCTTTATTTTATCTTCCAGGAAGATAAAGTACGTTAAGTACGTTAGCGGCTTGAGGTCCACGAACGCAGTGAAGGCGCGCCCTTTCAGGCAGAACTGAAAGTGGCGTATGGCCAGGTGGAGAGCCATTAACTCTCTGTCGAACAAGCTGTATTTACGCTCACTGTCGTGCAAAGACCTGCTAAAAAAGGTGAGTGGCTGCCAAGAACCGGCAACGCATTGCTCCACGACGGCCGCTATGCCCATGTCCGAGGCGTCGGTAGTGAGCGCTAGCCGAGCCGCCGGGTCTGGGTGCGCCAGTAGTGCAGCGTTTGCCAGAGCTGTTTTAACCTCAGAGAATGCCTGCTGCCGCTCAGGAGTCCAGTCGACTCTGTCCGCCGGTTTCCGTTTCTTGAGTGCGGCGTACAACGGCTGTATGAGCTGGGCTGCGCGGGGGAGGAAACGGTTATAAAAGTTAACCATCCCCCAAAACTCCTGCAGCGCCCTGACATTGATGTTGAGGAGAAAAAAAGTAGCAAAACAATTTAGTTAGATTACTTTTATGATTACAAACAGTTTGAAATTGACAGTGCACAGTGGACATTGACTCATAACTTTTGAATATTTCTAAGACTTGGCTACATCACTGTGCAAAATGAATTGCTCAAGACTCAATGGAGATTGAAACTGGTGATCTGAAATGAATGCTGAAATTATAAAAAGTAATGGTATGAATGAATTTTATTTCTGTTATGGAATAGATAAAATTAACTGATTTTGATTTGATCAAGTGTTAAAGCATGTGATGGATAATGCTTGTTGGAATATTTTAGGAATGCTATCTTCTTAGAACATAAGTCAATATTATACAGTGATAAGTGGCATTCAGCTGTTTGTTTTATGTCATTTAAGCACAGTTCTGGTACTTAAAAATCATAAAAACCCAGGAGCTTCAGGGGGCTTCACCCCCCCTTGCCCCCCCATCGGGGCTCTGCCCCGGACCCCGCTGGGGGACTATGTCCCCCAGACCCCCTGCTAAATTTTCAGATAATTTCCCCAACCCCAAATCACATCCCTGGTTTGTGTTGGAATTCTGAGCTTTCGGTATTGTTTTCAGCGGAATTATGAGATTTTTATCGAAGGATCAGGAGTCATCAGTGCTAGAAATAGACAAAAGTGTCAAAAATAAGTTCCGATGGAATTGGCTTGAGAGAAAAGTGACGGTAAAGGTGAAAACTGGCTCAAAGTTCGACGAGGTAACAGAAACACTCGGACAGTTTCTGAAGAAACCAGAAAAGGAGATGAAGTTCAAAGTTCAGAGACTGACACAGCTTGCTGCCAAAAGGAAGAAAGTTTCACATTAGAAGTGACTTGGTGACCAGTGTAAATAGTGTAATAAACTCTTATAGAACTGTTAAATATGTTGGACTAAAGACAGTGAGACAACATTGAAGAAAAAGTAAGTTAACTTTTCATTAAATTTAATGATTTATCTAAGTCTAGTATTTCATTTTTTTTAAATCATTTTTTTCAGTCTAAATTACTTCTGTTTTACTGTAAACCTCCCAGCTTCAGGGGGGCTGTGCCCCCCCCAGCCCCCCCATAAGTCAATCGACCAAATTAGATTTCAGCTGAAATCAGAATTTCCTGTTGCCATCCCTGACTGAGAGAGAAAAAAAACCCCCACCAGGAACGGATAATGACAAGGGTCAAGCATAAAATGGCGTGGCTTAAACACAGAAATGTCCAAAACTAGATAAACAAGTGAAAATAAAGGTACCGGTACACTTCAACTAGAAAAATACTCAAGTACTACAAAATAAGTAAACAAAAAAATATATGTATAGTACAACCCGGTAAGAAAAACAAGAGAAACAAAAATACAGGTACATTTCACCTTAGAAAATACATAAGTACCACAGAATAGGCAAACAAAAAATATGTGTATAGTACACATGGCAATCCAGACAAAGAAAAGAGAATCCCTTCAACAACACATGAAAAACACAACTACAGGGATGCCGAAAGGTAGAGAGCGGAGAAAAAAAAAAAAAGGCAGTTCAGGCAGTCTACCAGCATCCAGACTCCACATAAAAAAAGAAAAAAGCAGTTCGGGCAGCCTACCCAAGTCCCAGACCCGGGGAAACAGTACCTCAGGTGGCCAGCCCAGGTCTCCGAATCAACGAAGCAGTCCTTCGGGCGGCCAACCCAGGACGCCGGACCAGCGGAGCAGTCCGTCAGGTGGACGGCCCGCGTCTTCAGGCCACCAGGACCGGAGTGGGGAGCTTGGAGGCGACTTCCCTACCAACAGGCACCACGATGGAAAGCCGAACCGGATGAAGGAGACCCCAGTGGCGTCCGGTGGTGGAGAATAGGAGGGAAGGGAGGGGAAATGGGGAACCAGTTCGGTAACAGGCGGAAGAGGATCTGCAGCTGCCTCACCAACCTCGAACCGGGCCGGCACAGCATCCTCGGTGGACCAGGACTGGGCCGGCACAGCACCCTTGGAGGACCCGGATTGGGCCAGCGCAGTACCCTCAGTGGACCCGGATTGGGCCAGCGCAGCACCCTCGGTGGACCCGGATTGGGCCGGTGCAGCACCTGGGGTGGCCTCCAAACACGATCCTGGAGCTTCGATGACGACGACCGGAGCTGACTCATCTCCGGTGACCCTGGAAGAAGGCTCGGACTGACAGGGAGAACAGGGATCAGGATCACCTGCAGCAGCAGAGCCCGGCGAGTTGAGCTCGGATGCAGCGGCCGGCTGCACCCGGCTCTTCTCCTCAAGAGACAGGCAAGAATGCTCCAGAACAGAAAGCAAGAAGACAAAATAGAGCACTTGCCTGATCTCAGGCTCTACCACCATCCAGGACTCCAACGATCCAGGCTTGACGATCTGGAGGTCCATTTCTGGTTCTGACTCGACTGCGATGGGCTCCACTGCTGGCATGATGGTCTCCACAGTCCAGGAACCCCCTGGCGCTGAAACCCATGCCGATGGCCCCCACAGTGTGGTGGCAGGGGATCCATAGCCTGCTGGGGCCGACTGCTGCTCCACGGAGACCCGGGGATGCTTTATCGTCAGCTCAGGCTCCAAATGACAGTCCGCCCTGCTCCTCTGTCCGTGACATGGCTGCGGGGCTGGAACCAGGCTCTCCAGGCCTGCAGGCTCCTCCTCTGTCCGACGGTCTACTCCTGGCACTGGGGGATGCTCGGAGATAAGGGGAGGAAACACAGAGGTAGCAGGTTCAGTGTTTATGGCTGCAGCGGATGGTGGGAGCTCAGAGGACTGTGAACCCTGAGCTCCACCTCCAGGAATCACACAAGGCAATTCATTACACTGAGATTCAAAATGAAAAAACACTTGCTTGTTTTCCCGGGGAACGATGGTGACTGCTGCAGTGGGCTTGGTTCTCCCCTTTCCCCTAAGGATGGTGACAGAGGGCCTCCCCCAGGAAGACGAGGAGGAGCCGCCCCAACAGGATTGATGATGGGCGGAGCCGGAGCAGGACTCGCTGGGCTCACGGCAGCTGGAGGGAGCGCCGAGGAGGAGGGAGGAGTAGTCGAGGCAGTCTGGGGACGAGGAGCTGACGGAACAGAGGGGACAGATGACCCGGAGGCTGAGGCTGCTGTCTTTACCTTCCGTCGTGGCATGGGGAAAACAGCTGGCTGTGAGGCGGAGTTCTTACGGTGACCCGGAACAGGATCCGGATGGGGACCTCGCAAAGGAACGGTGACGGTTGGAGCCAGAAGAGGACTCGCTGGGATCACCACCGCTGAAAGGCGCGCCGAGAAGGAGGGAGGAGCAGCCGGGGCAGTCCGGGGACATGGAGCTGACGGAACAGCGGAACGAGACAACCCGGAGGCTGGGGATGCTGTCTTCACCTTTCGTTGTGGTGTGGGAGAAGCAGCTGGCCGGGAGGCGGAGTTCTTCTGATGACCCGGGACAGGATCCAGATGGGAACCTTGCGGAGGACCGGCCCACTCAGGAGACCTCCCCCATGTCGGGACGACTGTGTCCCGGGGAGGAACTGGAGGCTTCTTGGCTGCATTCTTCATCAGTTTCCAGTTCCTCTGACGCAGCGCCACTGTCACCGACACTCTCTGCTTGCCCTCCGGAAACGAGGTCAGGTGATAACGCTTTAATGTCCTTTGCGCGAGGTCCAGGAACCAGTGCGCGGAGTCGGAGGGGATGGCCAGATGGGCGTTGGACAGGAGGTCATCAACCTCCCACAGCCACTCGATGCAAAACCCACGCTCGGATGACGACATCTCACCAAATACACTGGCACCCAGAAAAGGGAAAAACTCAAGCCAAAAAACAAACTCACTGTGCCCCTTTCAGGGCATTAATGAGGCACCAGATGCCAACAGTAAGTTGTTAGTTTATTTAACAACATAACAAAGTAAAGAGCCACGTGGGGCAAAATACAGTGGGGCAAAAAAGTATTTAGTCAACCACCAATTGTGCAAGTTCTTCCACTTAAAAGATGAGAGAGGTTTCCAATTTTCATCATAAGTATACCTCAACTATGAGAGACAAAATGAGAAAAAAAAAAATCCAGAAAATCACATTGAAGGATTTTTAATGAATTAATTGGTAAATTCCTTGGTAAAATAAGTATTTGGTCACCTACAAACAAGCAAGATTTCTGGCTCTCACAGACATGTAACTTCTTCTTTAAGAGGCTCCTCTGTCCTCCACTCGTTACCTGTATTAATGGCACCTGTTTGAACTCATTATCAGTATAAAAGACACCTGTCCACAACCTCAAACAGGCAGACTCCAAACTCCACTATGGCCAAGACCAAAGAGCTGTCAAAGGACACCAGAAACAAAATTGTAGACCTGCACCAGGCTGGGAAGACTGAATCTGCAATAGGTAAGCAGCTTGGTGTGAAGAAATCAACTGTGGGAGCAATTATTAGAAAATGGAAGACATACAAGACCACTGATAATCTCCCTCAATCTGGGGCTCCATGCAAGATCTCACCCTGTAGGGTCAAAATAATCACGAGAACGGTGAGCAAAAATCCCAGAACCACATGGGGGGACCTAGTGAATGACCTGCAGAGAGCTGGGACCAAAGTAACAAAGGCTACCATCAGTAACACACTACGCCGCCAGGGACTCAAATCCTGCAGTGCCAGACGTGTCCCCCTGCTTAAGCCAGTACACGTCCAGCCCCGTCTGAAGTTTGCTAGAGAGCATTTGGATGATCCAGAAGAGGATTGGGAGAATGTCATATGGTCAGATGAAACCAAAATAGAACTTTTTGGTAAAAACTCAACTTGTCGTGTTTGGAGGAGAAAGAACACCATACCTACTGTGAAGCATGGGGGCAGAAACATCATACTTTGGGGCTGTTTTTCTGCAAAGGGACCAGGACAACTGATCCGTGTAAAGGAAAGAATGAATGGGGCCATGTATTGTGAGATTTTGAGTGAAAACCTCCTTCCATCAGCAAGGGCATTGAAGATGAAACGTGGCTGGGTCTTTCAGCATGACAATGATCCCAAACACACCACCCAGACAATGAAGGAGTGGCTTCGTAAGAAGCATTTCAAGGTCCTGGAGTGGCCTAGCCAGTCTCCAGATCTCAACCCCATAGAAAATCTTTGGCGGGAGTTAAAAGTCTGTGTTGCCCAGCAATAGCCCCAAAACATCACTGCTCTACGGGAGATCTGCATGGAGGAATGGGCCAAAATACCAGCAACAGTGTGTGAAAACCTTGTGAAGACTTACAGAAAACGTTTGACCTCTGTCATTGCCAACAAAGGTTATATAACAAAGTATCGAGATGAACTTTTGTTATTGACCAAATACTTATTTTACCGAGGAATTTACCAATTAATTCATTAAAAATCCTTCATTGTGATTTTCTGGATTTTTTTTTCTCATTTTGTCTCTCATAGTTGAGGTATACCTATGATGAAAATTGGAGACCTCTCTAATCTTTTAAGTGGGAGAACGTGCACAATTGGTGGCTGACTAAATACTTTTTTGCCTCACTGTACATACATTGAACTAGGACACAAGATAAAGGACACTACATCAGAGCTAACATGTAGCAAGGGTGGAACCATACACTAAGAATAAACACTTACGCCTGATGAAGCGAGGATGGATCAAAGATAGCAGGAAGACTGGAACCGGGGATAGGGACTCCAGTCCTGGTACACAAATATAGGTCACAGCGAGGAGTGAGCCTCAGCTGCTTCCTTAAATACTGACAACAAAAGTAACAGAACCAAACAGGAAAGGGGGAACGTAATTACTGAAATCAAGATCAGCTGTGACAGCGCCGACTCGGCTTTGACAGCCGGAAGTTCGGCTGCGGCGCTGTCACAATAAAAGCCCTGGAAGAGCAATAATAACAAAACCAAAATAATATGGGAGAAAAAGGGAAAATACTGAGTAACCCGAGTGCGGATGGGTTCAGCGCTTGGATCACCACAGTCTGGAATTAAAATGAGAATGTGGATGGAATAAAATACAGTTTCAGGTTATAATTAAAATGACGGGTGATTGAATCATAACTGCTAAAACTCCCTTCATTAAACTTAGAGAAAATCCCAGCACATTGTTTCCTCATGAACTCCTGAGCACAATGTGCTTCTGGCGACAGACCTCCTTTTTCCTGATCAAAAGCACATTGTCATAACATGCACCATAATACTGATGCGCATGAGACTGTGCGCTGCCACACCTCTTTGAAATGACTCTCCTTCTCCTTGATTCAATGGGCTAATGCATCCACTGATGACCAGTAACTGAAGTTAGAGTTGAAATGTAGAAAAGTGCAATATGTAAATATTTAAATTTTATAATTAGTTTAAACATGCAAAAAGTCAGACTTTGTCTTCTCATAAGCTGGGGGTGGAGACGGGAAGGTGGAGTTGTATACCACCTGAACAACATGTGTGTTTTTGTAAAACTACCAAACAAACTGAAAAATATGTCCTAGTATCCCCTCTGTGGATCGCCACCTTGTTGTAGTGGAGGGGTTGGAGTTCCCAAATGATCCCAGCAGCTATGTTGTTGGGGGCATCTTTCTCTTGGTAGGGTCTCCCAAGGCAAACTGGTTTTGGGTGAAGGGTCAGACTAAGAGTGGTCCAGTGGATCTCCATAAAAAATGTTACATCAAGGACCCAGTGTACCCGAAGGAGGCACATGGGTCTGCCCTCCAGTGGGCTCACCACCTGCAGGAGGGGTCATGGGGATCATTGTGCTATGTGAACTGGGCAGAAGTCTGAGCTACTGTCCCTGGACTGATGCCCCTGCGACCTGGATCCACGGATAAGCAGTAGAAGATGGATGGATGTTCTAGTGTGTCCTCTAATGCAGGATATCCATCAAAAATATGGACATGACTCCAATGAGTGGAGCTCATTCTAAGCAATGAGCCACTGATACAAAGATTTTAGTTATATTACATGTTTGTCTTGCTGTATTGGAGAATTAACAAAGTTCTATGATTAGAGTGTTGGGTTTTAGTGAATTCCCTTTTTATTTTGTTTATTAACTGGAACTTCATTGTAAATAACCTTTTGTATATTGTTTGGACCAAATACGTTATCTGTTGTGTCAGTAAAATAACTATACAGTATAATAACTAACTTCCGGTTCCTGTCAACCTGCTGTCAGAGCCTGTCATTTGGTGGATTTCGGTGGATTTCTATGTTTTGGTGCTCGGTTTTTGACTATTATTTTTTTTGGCTTCTGAGAACTGAATTTGGATTACGAACTGGACATCCTAGTTTTGACCCCCGCCTGATTTAAGACGCCAATAGCGGCATCTACGGACTGGGAAACGAGAGAGGAGTGGCCCGCCATTCAGCTAGTTAAACAGCTGTTCATCAACTGTTTAGTCAACATAAATCATCCGGGATCATGGGTCCTAAGAAAGCTCAGCAGACTGAGGAGGTGGACGATATTAAAAGACTGCTCGACTTCTTGGCTGAAGAGATTTCTGCTGTTAAGTTGCAGCAAAAACACATCCTGGGCCTGGTCGAGGAGGTGAAAGCGCTGCGGATCCAGAACGCCGAGAAGGACAAGAGGCTGGCGTATCTGGAGAGCAGAGTGTCAGACCTGGAGCAGTACACCCGGGTGAACGACGTGATCATCACAGGGCTCTACATTAAACCTTGATCATATGCTCGAGCGGTGGCTGCGGACAGCGGAGGGAGGCTCGATGCACTGGAAGCCGAATCCACGGAGCAACAAGTGGCGGCCTTCCTGCAGTCCTCAGGAATCCAGCTGGACTGTAAAACCATTGAGGCCTGCCACCCTCTGCCCAGGAAAAACAGCGACAAACCAGCTGTCATCATGAGGTTTGTCAATAGAAAACACAAGACTGCGCTGCTAAAACAAGGTAGAAAACTGAAAGGAACAAACATTTACATGAACGAGCACCTCACAAAAGAAAACGCAGAAATAGCCAGAAAAGCAAGATACATGAGAAAGCAGAAAAAGATTCAAAACACCTGGACTTCAAACTGTAAAATGTGCCCTTCAGAGGTAAAGTGGGCTATCCCACAAAACCATTATTTTGAGAAAATGAGCTCTAAAGTTGAAATATTCTCAAAAAATCAGTGTGCCTATATCATTAAAAAGTTACCCCCTATAATTACCTTCAAGGTGTGACTTAAATATGAAAATATATTTAAATCACATAAACTTTAGAGCTCATTTTCTCAAAATAATGATTTTGTGGGATAGCCCACTTTACCTCTGAAGGGCACAAATATACATCAAATTAAATGGGTCACCTGAAGAAGCCAAGGTTATTAACATCTGAAATATTATGGAACTGGGCAAATACCAATGAACATTATGAACTGGAGTCGACAGCAACAAATGAAAACTGTAAGACATTGAAGGATTATACTCATATGCATCAGGACATTTAACAACATGAAACAAAAGATCAACAAACAGGAACAACAGGAACTGAAAGTTTTTGAATATACGGATCACAACCCACAGGACGTAGAATATGACATAGACCCTGATAATAATTTATTTAGCTCCATCAATAATAACTGTAGTTACTACACGGATGAACAGTTTAACACAATGGTCACATCTGATTTCAATATTTCTATGATCCACTTCAACAGCAGAAGTCTCTTATGCGAACTTTAATAACATTAAAGAGTATTTACATCAGTTTAAAGAGCCATTCAATATTGTGACAATATCAAAGACGTGGCTCAGTGAAGAGAAAAGAGTGGATTTTACATTGGATGGCTATGAATTAAATTATATAAATAGAAAAGTGAAAAAAGGAGGAGAAGTTGCAATTTATGTTGACAAGAACTTGCAATACAAAGTTGTTGAAAATTTGTCAGTAACGGTGGATGATTTATTTGAATGTATTACAATAGAAATCTGTCTGGACAATGTAAAGAATATGGTCGTGAGCTATGTATATAGAACATAATAAGGAATATAATTATATATACTGTATAATAGAATATAATAAGGACTGGATGGAA
This sequence comes from Pholidichthys leucotaenia, assembly GCA_020510985.1. NCBI lineage: Eukaryota > Metazoa > Chordata > Actinopteri > Cichliformes > Pholidichthyidae > Pholidichthys > Pholidichthys leucotaenia. The sequence goes on along the minus strand of CM035842.1, from coordinate 139,919,604 downwards.
AAAATGTTTGCAAAACTAACTCATAAAGTTATGTTCATCTGTGGGGATTTTAGTATAGATCTTATGAATTCAAAACAACATAGTTTGACAGAAGAATTTATCAACACAATGTACAGTATGGGCTTACATCCAACAATCACCAGACCTAGCAGAATCATGTCACACAGTGCCACAGTAATAGATAACATATTCACAAACATTATGGAAAATAATATCATGAGTGGGCTTTTATTGAATGATATCAGTGACCACCTGCCGATTTTTGTTGTCTATCAGTGTGATTATAGGAAGAAAAATTATACCAAAAATATTAAATATAAAAGAATAAGAACTGAAGAATCTATGTATTTACTGGCAAAGGAATTATTAATGCAAGACTGGAAGATAGTTTGTGATGAAAATGATATAAATAAAGCATATGATAAATTTTTACAAATATTTCAATCATTGTACAATAAAAACTGTCCTATAAAACAATACAGTGACAGACAACAAAACAAAAATATTCCTTGGGTCACCAAGGGGTTACTAAATGCATGTATAAACAAGAATACATTATATAAACAATTCTTTAAGTGCAGAATGGTAGAGGCTGAGATCAAATATAAAAGATATAAAAACAAGCTTACTAATATAATGAGGACTTGTAAGAAAGAATACTACAACAGAATATTAGAGGATAATAAAAATAACTTAAGAGGAATATGGCAAGTACTCAATGGGATTATTAGTAACTGATCAAAGAATGCTAATTATCCAGAATATTTTATTGAAAATGACAATTTGATAAATAATATGGAGGATGTGGTCAGTGGTTTCAATCATTTTTTTGTAAACGTTGGTCCTGAATTAGCAAAATCAATAGTGACACCAGAAACAAACGATAGTGGTTCTGTAAATGAAATAGAAGATAGAAATCCAAACACAATCTTTTTGGGTGCAGTTACTGAAAAGGAAATTATCGAGACTGTGAGTAAATTTAAGAACAAAAAAGTCAACTGACTGGAATGAAATTGACATGACAATAGTGAAAAAAGTAATTGAAGGAATTGTTAAACCACTCACACATATCTGTAACCTGTCATTTCAAACTGGTATGTTTCCAAACAAAATGAAAATAGCAAAAGTAATACCACTATATAAAACAGGAGACAGTCATTATTTCACAAATTACAGGTCAGTCTCTTTACTCTCACAATTCTCCAGAATACTTGAAAAAATCTTCACTAAGAGACTGGATGATTTCACTGAAAAACACAACCTCCTTACAGACAGCTAGTATGGTTTTAGAGCAGATCTTTGGCACTGATCGAACTTATAGAAGAAATTACTAGTTGTATAGATAAAAAAAAGTTTGCTGTAGGAGTATTTATAGATTTAAAGAAAGCTTTTGACACTATCGACCACAGAATTTTACTGAGGAAATTGGAGAGGTATGGGATAAGAGGGGTCGGACTGAGTTGGGTGGAAAGTTATTTAAGTAACAAACAACAATTTGTACAAATTGGTGAGCACAAATCACCCTTCATGAACATCACTTGTGGTGTGCCCCAGGGGTCAGTTTTGGGACCCAAACTCTTTATCTTGTATATAAATGACATATGCCAAGTATCAAAAATTCTGAAATTTATGTTGTTTGCAGATGACACAAATATCCTTTGCACTGGTGAGAATTTGCAGCAGGTTTTAGAGGTGGTCACAACTGAAATGAAAAGGTTAATGCAGTGGTTCAACAAAAATAAATTATCTCTAAATCTGAAAAAAACAAAGATTATGTTGCTTGGAAATTATAAAATAAATCATGAAATAATGGTAACGATAGATGATACCAGAATAGAAACAATACAGGAAAATAAGTTTCTGGGGGTGACGCTAGACTATATAATCTGCTGGAAACCTCACATCAGTCACATTCGGGCCAAGTTGGCAAAATGTATAAGGATACCGGGGAAAACAAGACACATCTTGGACTATAAATCATTGTTCTTACTGTACAATTCACTGTTTCTACCATATCTTAACTACTGTGTAGAGGTCTGAGGAAACACCTACAGGACCAACCTACAGCCAATATGCACATTACAAAAAAAAGCTATAAGGATAATAAATAATGTTGGATATAGACACCATCCCAACTCGTTGTTTTTAAAGTCACATGTCATAAAGTTCATGGATTTAGTTAAATTTAAGACAGCACAAGTAATGTACAGGGCAATTAATAATCAACTTCCAACTAATATACAAAAAATATTCAAAAAAAGAGACAATGATTATAATTTGAGAGGAGACTTAAACTTTACAAAACCTAAGGTACGAACAACTAAGAAAACTCTGTGCATATCTGTCTGTGGGGTGGATTTGTGGAAAAGTCTGGAGCTGGAACTGAAACTATGTACAAACAGAAATCAATTCAAAAATAGGTATAAACATTACTTACTTAAAGAATATATGTTAGAGGGGTAGTATTTATATGTACGATTCACTATGCTCACTCTGGGACACTATGGAATGGTAGATGGGACAGTACTGTGTATTTCTGTGTTGTTTGGGGCTGGGTTTTGATGTATGGACTGTATGTATGTTGGGATGGATGGGTGTCAATGTTGATATGTACAAAATATAGTTAATTGTCTACTTGGGGTCTTAAATGAGGTAATTTGGATATATTTCAAATGGGTTGTATTTATGGAAAAGAGGAGATGGAGTTAATAAGTGTTCACTTCTTCCTTCTCCCTTTCGAGCAGTGTATACTGTCACTTTTATCGCACTTGTTTTTTTTTTTTTTACTTTTTTGTTCGAAATAAAGTATCTATCTATCTATCTATCTATCTATCTATCTATCAATCTATCTATCTATCAGTGTAATTCTTCTTTTCATTTATGGTAGATTAAAATAATAGAGGTGATGACATGTCTGCATTATGAAGACCCAAATGCAAGCACAACTCTGAGATCAAAGCTTGGATTAAAGGTATATGCTAATTAATCAGGTAAAAAGAGTGGATCAGTGGAGCTGCCCTACAGGGAGGAGAAGGATGTAGGTAAGTATGCAAACTGGTAATGGATTTTTTTCCAACCTTTACTTAACCAGATAGAGGCACACTGAGATCAAGTTCTTTTGCAAGTGTGCCCTGCAATAACCAATACAAATAAAGCAATAAAAACAAGTAAAAGAAGCTACTAAAATGTTTCAGAAACTTCGAACTTTAAAAACATGAGCAATGTCCAATGGCCTTCCGTTGTCTGTAGGTTAAAATGGAGTCAAAGGCCTCCAATGAAATCAGTTCAGACAGCTTCAAGTCATTATATGGTACTGGATATGGGTAATAGCAGGGAACCAAGGACAAGGTAAGTAATGATAAGATAAGATAAGATAAGATAAGCCTTTATTAGTCCCACAATGGGGAAATTCCAGGATTGCAACAGCACAGGGATAGCAACACTCAGAGCAACAATCAGAAGACAAGAAAAAAACAAGAGCAGCGAATATACATATGTAGATATAAATATATAAACACACAGTGCGGAGCGTTGTAGCTAGATGGAATAAATATATAAACACACACAGTGCGGAGCATTGTAGCTAGATGGGATAAATATATAAATATATAAACACAGTGCGGAGCATTGTAGCTAGATGGAATGAACAGCATAACCGTCTACTTAGTTATCCTACATGGTATGATTATGTGCCCATACATATTGTCACCCTCCGTAATGACCGGGATTTTCCTAGTTGTATACCGGAGGGGACCATTGTGTAAGTCTATTGCGTCTTTTGCATTCAATACTATTAGGTTGTCACGTTTTTTTGCTATCTCTGCGAGCAGCCCTGCTTAGGTTATACACTCTCAGATCACTCTCAGAACAGCTGGAGGAGTGGACCTGGGGCCTCATGTACAAAAACTTGTGTGGATTCTCTATTGAAAGATGACGTACGTTTAAATCAAGAAAGCATCGTAAGCAAAAAAAAAAAAAATCCAGATGTATGAAACAGTGCGTAGACAGGAATCCAAGCAGATTTCCTTTGTACATCCCAATCTACTTGAAATTGAACACACGTGAGGAAATACCGGACTCCTCCCTTGACACACCTCCATTTGAATATGCAATTAGATGCAAATAGATATATGCAAGCCCTGCACCTTTGATTCTCCTGTATCCACAATCAAAAATAATGGATTTAATGGAATTTCACGGACTGTGAGTTGGAGTTGCTCCTGAATGAGGTAGAAGCAAAAACGTTTTGTTTGGCACACTGTCCTCCAGCATTAGTGCCGGATACAGGTGATTCAATAGCCTGCTCACAGCCCTTTAAGATTAGTTTACGGTTTTCCTTTATTGAGACAGGGATGAGAAGGAGATGCTTATTTTACCTTGACATGTTTCGACTGATGTCTGCAGTCGTCCTCAGAAGTGTCAGCTGATCGCTGTGATTTGTGACCAGCCGGGTGGATCAGCTGGTTGAATAAAGGAAAACAGGAATGAAAAGAAGACAACATGAACCTATTTAGTGGGTAGCCACGGTCACCTGTCAGTTGAAAGCAGATCATATTCGACTCAACAAGTACATATTTTATGTCCAAAATGCAAATCTCATCCTTTATAGTTATATATGTAGAGAACTGGAAAAATAGTTAGTTTCCTTCATAGAATTGGGGAAATAAATAAGTAAAATAAATGAGTAAAAGGGATAATGATAAAATAGGCACCCCTGTTATTTTTTTGTATATTTATTTGTGTTGGTTTAAGAGAGTTTCCCTTTGATTCTATTTCTCAACATTGCAATCCTACCTTCCAGATGCTAGGGGGCGTGTCGCGCGTGGGTGACTTGGAGAGGTGTTTTGGCGCAAAGAGGAAGAATTAAACTTCCTGTTGAGTTGTCAACATTGCCTCAGCGTGTATGCTTTTACAGTCTCCATCACAGGTCGGTAGAACGCCTTAAAAAGATTGTACTATGTGTAGTGATGTTAAAACCGAGGCCTCATGAAACAATGAGCAACTTTGAGACAATTGCTTCATGAGCGACACGGTGTTATGAAACATCTAATAAAGACTGCCATCTGGTGACTGACTGTCAGAACTGCATCTGAGTTTATTGAAAAAGGGCAGTTCTAATCAGAGATAGACACATACGCACAGTTTGTTGCCTGCCTCTGTGGTCAGCTCTACCCTTTTGTGATGGGAATTATATTAACTATTTCTTTCCTGATTTATAAGTATTTTTGATAGAAAAAAATCAATTTGTATCAGATATATTATCATATTATAACCGCTGCACTTTTTTTCTCCCCACTGAAGGTACGTGTCCACCTAGGTGTGCGTTTTCATGCTTCCCATTCATTGTCTATGTAGCACGCCCCGCATGCACTCTGGTAGCGTGGCGTCAAGAAACTCGCACCTCCTCCTTCTGAATCCCTGCTCGAATCCATAATACGCAAATGAGAAGCCGATCACTTCACAGAGCTTTTAAAATAGTGGTTGTTAGTAAAAAGCAAACACATATTTGGCAACTACACATTTATTTCTCGCCTCGGCCATTTTCAGAAAAATGTTTCGCTTTTTACTTTTGAAGATACACAGTCATGTGAAAAAATTAGGACATCCTGTATAAGCCTGTGTGTTTTTTAACATATTTAGACATATGGATATCACTCTATTAAAGCAAGAAATCTGTGTGCCTGTTTGTCTGTCTGTCACATTTATAGGACATCATAGGACGGCCTATGATCTCTGCCTGAACATTATAGGACATCCTATGAACTCAGGCATCATAGGACTCGCGATGCCGTCATAAATCTATGATGTCTATATGACGGCACATAGAAAATGTGTCTTTATGATGTCATATAGACCATCACCATGTCTATATGACGGCACATAGACAAATGTGTCTCTGTGATGTCATATAGACCATCACTCACGATGCCTAGACTAATGTGTCTTTATGATGTCATATAGCTCAAAATTGGCAAGGTGAATAAGTCACAGGGCCAGTCTTTCCAGCACGTTCATGTTTTCTGCACAACAGATTTCTGCAGCCATGGCCAATTCTACGTTGTCGCAAGCAGAGTTGCCAGATCAAGCAGTCTTCGTATTGTTGCTCAAGATGAAGAAACTAAGCCAAAGGATTGCTTTCTCATCAGTCGTTTTTAAAGAGGTGCTGACACAGTAAATGTGTAACCTTGAAGAATGCCAGTCTACATACACTACAAATGTGTAAAATGCCAAGCAAAGCGCTGATTTTCTCCGGGTGCTCCGGTTTCTTGGTTTCTATGGGCATGCACGGGCCTTCCTGAACAGGGTCGAAAGCCACTTTTTGCTCAGATCTATTTTCATGATCCTGCCCATGAACTGGAATTACCACGCACCTATCCCTCAACCAGTGGTCTGAACGAAGAAGAAGAAGACTCACCAGATGGAGAGCAATAGGATGAGAAGAACTGCTGCACGTCAGAAAAGATGCTGTGAACATGAAACACCTCAGGTTTCAGCAGTACGCCGCAGGCATGACTGTGAACAACACAGCCATCTGAGACAGGAGGAGACCCTTCAGCAATGGGCATGCAGAAATACTTGTTTATACTTGGTTTCTACGGGCATGAACGGGTATGTACAGTTTAATATAAATATTAAAAATACTGGGAGATTCACGTAATACAACTATCCATCCATCCATCCATTTTCTTCCGCTTAATCCTTTTCAGGTCACGAGGGGGGGGGGGGGGCTGGAGCCTATCCCAATTAAAAATGAATTAAAGACTTTTTTCAAATTTTCTGTAAAATGTAATTCTAAACAAATAGTGAGGAATAAATTAGGACACCCCCATCTTTTTTAGGACACCCCCACATTCATTCCCACTTACAATAGCTAAAGTAAATGTAGAAAAAATGGAAATAAAAACAAAAACAAAGTTAGACATAGATACGTGAACATTTCTCAATAAAGAACTGAACGTGAGGCTGACGTGGGCTACATTGACAATTGGAGCTCTTTTTGGGGAAAACTTGGTCTTATGAGACGAGACAGCATTCATCCCACTTTGGATGGTGCGTCTCATTTATCTAACAATCTGGCATCTTTTTTATCCAAATTTCCCAAACCTTGACTACTCAGAGTTGGGACCAGGAAGCAGAGTCACAGTCCTCTCTGCAGTCACAGTCACAGTCACAGTCCTCTCATTTATCTAACAATCTGGCATCTTTTTTATCCAAATTTCCAAAACCTTGACTACTCAGAGTTGGGACCAGGAAGCAGAGTCACAGTCCTCTCTGCAGCTCCTCTTCATCCGCCACCCCTCAACTTAGCCCCTTTCTTCCCTATCAGAGAATCGTTGTCTGCTCCATCCAAAGTAAATAAAAATATAATGTATAAGCATCCCAAAGTGATAAAGCAAAATATTGGTAAAACTCAAATTAAACATAAAGCCTCTAAATTGAATGATTTGGCCTCTGTTCCTCCTCATAATTTAAAAATTAAATGTGGTTTATTAAATATTAGGTCTCTAACTCCCAAGTCTCTGTTAGTCCATGATCTGTTAATTGATCATCAGATTGATTTAATTTCCCTTACAGAGACTTGGTTAGGGCAAGAGGATTATGTTGGTTTAAATGAATCAACTCCCTCTGGTTATTTAAACTGTCAAAATCCCAGAAGTTCTGGTCGTGGAGGAGGAGTAGCAACAATTTACCATTCCAAATTACTAGTTAATGTAAAGCAAAAAACATGTTATAATTCCTTTGAGGGCCTGGTCCTCAGTATTGCGCACTTTAGCAATTTTAGGTTAAACCCAATTTTATTTGCCATAGTTTATCATCCCTCATCAACCTACTCAGAATTTTTATCCGAATTTGCTGATTTCTTAGCTGATTTAGTGCTGAAATCTGATAGAATAATTATAGTAGGGGACTTTAATATACATGTGGATGTAGATAGTGACTGCCTTAATGTGGCATTCAATTCAATATTAGACTCGATTGGGTTTTCTCAGAACGTAGGAAATTCTACTCATTACCTCCACCATACATTGGACCTTGTTCTGACATATGGCATAGAAATAGAAAATCTTGTAGTGTCTCCTCATAACCCTGTACTGTCAGGCCATTGTCTGTTAACCATTGATTTTACTATTTCTGACTATTTGGCTCCTAAAGAAAAATATTATTGCAGTAGATGCCTCTCAGATGATGCTGTTTCCAAATTTATGCAGATTGTTCCCTCTATGCCATGTGTCAACACAACGGAAATAAGCTATAGACAGCTTGCTCCTTCTGTAATTGATAACATGGTGGATAGTGTTTCAGCTTCTCTGCATCAGACTCTAGACTTGGTGGCCCCCTTAAAAAAGAAAAAGTCTAATCAGAGATTTCTAACTCCTTGGTTCAACACAGAAACTCGTACCTTAAAACAGAAGACTCGTCAATTAGAAAGAAAATGGCGCTCTACTAATTTAGATGAAATCTATTTAGCTTGGAGAAATCATCTTTTAATTTATAAAAAATCTCTTAGAAAAGCTAGAACGAGTTATTATTCTGCATTAATAGAAGAGAACAAGAATAATCCCAGGTTTCTTTTCAGTACTGTAGCCAGGTTGACAAAGAGTCAGGACTCTGTCAATCCTAGCATTCCCTTAGAGCTTACTAGTCAGGACTTTATGAACTTTTTCAATAATAAAATTTCATCCATCAGAGATAAAATCAATCAGCTTCTTCTCACAGTTAACTTAAATACTGTAACTACTACAACTCCTTCTGTTGATGTCTGTCTTGATGAGTTTACTCCAATCGACCTTTGTGAGTTAGACAAAATAGTTTCCTCATCCAAACCTTCAACTTGTCTTTTAGACCCTATTCCTACCAGGTTATTTAAAGAAGTCTTCCCACTTATTGGTAGCTTTATTCTTCATATAATCAATTCTTCATTAACTTTAGGCCATGTACCGCAGGCTTTTAAAACGGCTGTAATTAAACCCTTACTCAAAAAGCCAACGCTAGATCCAGGAGCTTTAGCTAACTATAGACCAATCTCTAATCTCCCTTTCATTTCAAAAATCTTAGAAAGAGTTGTTGCTACGCAATTATTTGACCACCTGCAGGGAAATGGTTTACTTGAAGAGTTTCAATCTGGGTTTAGAATCCATCATAGTACTGAAACAGCCTTAGCGAAGGTCACTAACGACCTCCTCATTGCATCTGATAATGGACTAGTTTCTGTACTTGTCCTTTTAGACCTTAGTGCAGCTTTTGATACTATCGATCATAATATTCTACTTGATAGATTAGAACACTATGTTGGACTTAATGGAACTTCGTTGCAATGGTTTAGATCTTATTTATCTGATAGGTTCCAGTTTGTTCATGTAAATAATGAGTTTTCTTTCAACTCAAAGCTTAGTCATGGAGTTCCACAGGGATCTGTGCTAGGCCCTACTCTTTTTAGTTTATATATGCTTCCGTTAGGCAACATTATTAGAAAGCACTGTATACATTTTCGTTGTTATGCAGATGACACACAATTATACCTGTCAATGAAGCCAGATGATAGTAATCAATTAGCCAAGTTAGAAGCCTGTCTTAAGGAAATCAAAGCTTGGATGACTTGTAATTTCCTGCTATTAAATTCAGATAAGACTGAAGTCATTCTTGTTGGTCCAAAAAACCTTAGAAATTCCTTTCCAAATCAAACTTTCAGTTTGGATGCGGTTACTCTTTCTCTTAATAGCTCTGTGAGGAACCTTGGAGTTATTTTTGATCAGGATTTGTCCTTCAATTCACATATTAAATTTGTTTCTAAGACTGCCTTCTATCATTTGCGTAATATTGCCAAGATTAGGAGCATCTTGTCTCAGAGTGATGCTGAGAAACTGATCCACGCTTTTGTTAGCTCGAGATTAGATTATTGTAATTCTTTATTATCAGGCTGTCCTAAAACATCTTTAAAAAGTCTTCAGCTGATCCAAAATGCTGCAGCAAGAGTTTTAACAGGTACTAGAAAGAGAGATCATATCTCTCCGGTTCTGGCCTCCCTTCATTGGCTTCCCATAGAGTTTAGAATTAAGTTTAAAATCCTTCTTCTTACTTACAAAGCTCTAAACAATCAGGCTCCTTTTTATTTAAAAGATCTGATACTACCGTATTATCCTAACAGAGCACTACGCTCCCAAAATGCTGGATTACTTGTAATACCTAGAATCTCCAAAAGTACAATGGGAGGCAGAGCCTTCAGTTATCAAGCTCCTCTCCTGTGGAATCAGCTGCCAATCTGGATTCGGGAGTCAGACTCGATCTCTGTTTTTAAGAATAGGGCTAAAACCTACCTTTTTGATATAGCCTACAATTAGGGAGGGATCATGTGTTTCTGAACCCTCCCTTAGTTATGCTGCTAATAGGTTTAGTCAGCCGGGGGACCTCCAGTAATGCACTGGGCCTCACTCCTTTCCTCACTCTCTATGAAATATTTTTTTTTGCTGGTCATTAACATTTGTTTGTTCTCTCCCATAGATTGAGTCCCCATCGTGCTGTTTGCTCTCTACATGTCTGTTCTTTTCTTTTTCTCTATCCCCTCACCCCCCAGCCAGTCGCAGCAGATGACTGCCCCTCCCTGAGCCTGGTTCTGCTGGAGGTTTCTTCCTGTTAAAAGGGAGTTTTTCCTCTCCACCGTCGCCAAGTGCTTGCTCACAGGGGATCGCCTGATTGCTGGGGTCTTTCTGCAACTGTGGGGGTTCCCCCCTACAGTTGATAGTGCTATGAGATGACTGTTGTTGTGAAATGGTGCTATATAAATAAAGTTGAATTGAATTGAATTGAATTGAATTGAATTGAATTGAATTGAACTGAAGAGTTTCAATCTGGGTTTAGAATCCATCATAGTACTGAAACAGCCTTAGCGAAGGTCACTAACGACCTCCTCATTGCATCTGATAATGGACTAGTTTCTGTACTTGTCCTTTTAGACCTTAGTGCAGCTTTTGATACTATCAATCATAATATTCTACTTGATAGATTAGAACACTATGTTGGACTTAATGGAACTTCATTGCAATGGTTTAGATCTTATTTATCTGATAGGTTCCAGTTTGTTCATGTAAATAATGAGTTTTCTTTCAACTCAAAGCTTAATCATGGAGTTCCACAGGGATCTGTGCTAGGCCCTACTCTTTTTAGTTTATATATGCTTCCATTAGGCAACATTATTAGAAAGTACTGTATACATTTTCATTGTTATGCAGATGACACACAATTATACCTGTCAGTGAAGCCAGATGATAGTAATCAATTAGCCAAGCTAGAAGCCTGTCTTAAGGAAATCAAAGCTTGGATGACTTGTAATTTCCTGCTATTAAATTCAGACAAGACTGAAGTCATTCTTGTTGGTCCAAAAAACCTTAGAAATTCCTTTCCAAATCAAACTTTCAGTTTGGATGCAGTTACTCTTTCTCTTAATAGCTCTGTGAGGAATCTTGGAGTTATTTTTGATCAGGATTTGTCCTTCAATTCATATATTAAATTTGTTTCTAAGACTGCCTTCTATCATTTGCGTAATATTGCCAAGATTAGGAGCATCTTGTCTCAGAGTGATGCTGAGAAGCTGATCCACGCTTTTGTTAGCTCGAGATTAGATTATTGTAATTCTTTATTATCAGGCTGTCCTAAAACATCTTTAAAAAGTCTTCAGCTGATCCAAAATGCTGCAGCAAGAGTTTTAACAGGTACTAGAAAGAGAGATCATATCTCTCCGGTTCTGGCCTCCCTTCATTGGCTTCCCATAGAGTTTAGAATTAAGTTTAAAATCCTTCTTCTTACTTACAAAGCTCTAAACAATCAGGCTCCTTTTTATTTAAAAGATCTGATACTACCGTATTATCCTAACAGAGCACTACGCTCCCAAAATGCTGGATTACTTGTAATACCTAGAATCTCCAAAAGTACAATGGGAGGCAGAGCCTTCAGTTATCAAGCTCCTCTCCTGTGGAATCAGCTGCCAATCTGGATTCGGGAGTCAGACTCGATCTCTGTTTTTAAGAATAGGGCTAAAACCTACCTTTTTGATATAGCCTACAATTAGGGAGGGATCATGTGTTTCTGAACCCTCCCTTAGTTATGCTGCTAATAGGTTTAGTCAGCCGGGGGACCTCCAGTAATGCACTGGGCCTCACTCCTTTCCTCACTCTCTATGAAATATTTTTTTTTTTGCTGGTCATTAACATTTGTTTGTTCTCTCCCATAGATTGAGTCCCCATCGTGCTGTTTGCTCTCTACATGTCTGTTCTTTTCTTCTTCTCTATCCCCTCACCCCCCAGCCAGTCGCAGCAGATGACTGCCCCTCCCTGAGCCTGGTTCTGCTGGAGGTTTCTTCCTGTTAAAAGGGAGTTTTTCCTCTCCACCGTCGCCAAGTGCTTGCTCACAGGGGATCGCCTAATTGCTGGGGTCTTTCTGCAACTGTGGGGGTTCCCCCTACAGTTGATAGTGCTATGAGATGACTGTTGTTGTGAAATGGCGCTATATAAATAAAGTTGAATTGAATTGAATTGAATTGAATATTTAAAGGCGTGTCCAATTTTTTTCATGACTGTAGGCAAAATTTTAACATCCCGAAGCGTTGTGAACAGACTAGAACAGCTCACCCACCGGGAGTCGCGGCAACCAATCATGTGCAAGCCCTGCAAGTCGGGGAGAGCAGAGCGGGTTGGGGTAGACAGAAAAAGCTCATCAAACTGCACCTTTGTAGCCGAAAACACTGCTTGAAAACTGGCCGAAGTTCTTTGACCAGTCACAGTGATACTCTCCGTGCAATTTGCGGCTACAGAGCATTGGGCTCGTGACTCTCGCCTGGTTACGCCCACTCCACGCTCCTGACGGCTCCCGAGGCGGAGGAGGCGCGAGAAACAGACGCCTAGGTAGACATGTACCTTGACCGATGAGCAACCTCAGCGGCGGCCTGCTGTTGTAGTGCCGCTGCAGGGGCTTTGGCTTTCACTGCCAACAGTAAACCTTTTATATAAAAATAATGATTAAACTTGTAACAAGGAGGTTTTTACAGACTGAAATACATGCCTAAAATGCTGTTTACCTTTTCCAAATGAGGAAAAAAAAATCACTGGAACAGCTGAAATAAAAACGTTTGAGATCCAGTTTTGTGCTGCTCCAAGCCTGCTCAACATCACCTTTTTTCTCAGTTGTAGGCTAATCCTTTTCTAAAAGTTTTGACTGAAGACTTCTTATCAAATATACTAACCAGCTGTCAGTAAGTCTGATAGTTTTATTGCCTGTAATGTACACAGGTTATTATTTATGGCTCTCTCATTCTTTCAATTAAAGAAAACTGGTTGTTTGGCCAGTCCAACACACTCTTCCATGAGTTGGACAGAGAATGTCAGGGAGACTACATGGCCTCCATCCTGACGAACTGCATCCTGCTGCAGCGTGTCTCACCCCACATAACCAAGGGATCAAGGTTAGTATGATGTTTATTTCAACATAATTTTGGTGGTGTCATTTTTAGAATTTAGAAAAATATTACAGTGGCGTACTGTACACTCATAGTATTATGTGTTATAGTATTATAACACAGATAGTTTTTCGTGTTATACCACAATTTTTCATCCTAGGAGCCTTAAAAATCGTACATCTAACATGCAAACTCCTTGTGGGTGAAGCATGTCACACTTGCGACCTCTTGCTCGCAGAGAATTCGTGGAGTTTGTTGGACATGTCCAACATCCTCCGTACGTCCTTATGTGCTCTAAAAAATTGCAAGAAACACTTGTGTGGCATGTGACATTCGGCCCAAATTCTGCATGCAAACAGGCTGCAGCAGCTTGTACGGCTGGTTGTGGCCAAGGCTTTACAACAGCAAAGAGCAAAGGCAAAGGCCAGACAGATTTAAATATGCAAATATTTTAGGAACTACAGAATGCTAATTAAAATAATGATGACAATAATAATAATAATACATTTAATGTGAAATGATGAGCTCATATTTCTGGGGCGGAAGAGATGCGGTGATTCTGCTGCACTGTCCTTTCTTGTTAGCATCAAACTTCAGGCCTGCAGAGACCGTGCTGCTCTGTGGGCATTTCTGTTGCATTTGAGTGCATCTCACGGCTGTTGAATTAAGGAATGTTTTCTGCGCTTCTGTCAGCATTTTGATCAGTTATGGCAATACAACTGAAACCTCCAAACCAAGGGGAATGATGGGAGCAGGGAGGCAGATAAACAGTGAACTGCTGTTATACAAATTCATTGGAAACACAACATATTTTTCCTGTCTTATCTCCTACTGTAACCATACAATCCTACAACAGCATTGCATTGTGATTCCTGTCTTCAGGCTCTCTGCAGATGCTTCAGTGCTGTGATTTCTGTAAATATTTTTTTCTTTCATTGGACTATAAAGTGTGTAGTAATTTACCATTCATGTTTCAATTTATTTATTATTTAGCGAATGCAAAGTCCTTAAGCCAAGCAGTTGCCTCCTGGTTTGCTGTATGGAGGGTGTGTAATCCTCCTTCCAGTCTTTGGAGCGGGCAAGCCTCTATGATGTGTTCCATAGTTTGCTCCTCTCCACATGCGCACAGTGGGCTAGGGCTACTGCCCCATCTGTGAAGGCTGGCCAAGCAGGGGCCATGTCCAGTCCTGAAGCGATTGAGTGTAGACCACTGTCTCCTTGGGAGGTTGGTGCCCGGGACCTGTTGGTTGGGGTTTATCACCAGCTGTTTGTTTGGGACCTCCTTGGTCTCCCATTCCTCTTGCCAAGCTGTCTGGATAGTAAAGTCAGCTGGGGGAGGGTTTTTCCAAATCGGCCGTCTGGATGAAAGTCGGGCAGTGGGTGGGGTGTAGATATCTGCATGGATTGGTAAGTGAGGAAAATCTTTAACTTTTTGGAGCATCCTTTGAGTTAATGCTGCTCGCCGGATGTGTGGAGGGGCTATGTTTGACAGTACAGAGAGCCAGGGGAGTGATGTTGAGCGGATTGTTCCAGTTATAGTTCTCATGGTTGAGTTGAGCTGGGTGTCTACATGGTGTGTGTAAGATGACCTGGACCAGACAGGGGCACAATATTCTGCTACAGAGTATGAAAGGGCCAGTGCTGAGGTGCGCAGGGTGAAGACTGCCGCCCCCCATTTTGCACCAGCGAGCTTGCAGAGCAGGTTGTTTCGTACTTTCACCTTAGCAGCCGTCCCCTTTAGATGTTCCTTGAAGGATAAGGTCCTATCAAGGGTCACTCCAAGATAAGTTGGATTTGGGGCATGCTTAAGCTTGAGTCCGCTCAGGTGGATGTTTAGTTCTCTGGCAGCTTTTGCATTGTGGAGATGAAATGTGTAATGACAATAAAGTTGAATCTCATCTCATCTCAAATACACTGGAGACGGTTTTTGCTGGGCTTGGTTTTAGGCGCCAGATTTTGCAGAACTGGTCCAGTTTAGCAAGATCTTCCGTGAGCACCCGTTCCAGTGGTTCAAAGTCTGGTGCTTGGAATGCCAAACAGATGTCATCTGCATAGATGAATTTGCGGGATTTTGTAGTAGGCAGGTCGTTTATGTAGAGGTTGAACAGAGTTGGAGCTAGAACTGAGCCTTGTGGGAGTCCGTTTTTCTGCATTCTCCGTGCACTTGTGTTCTGACTGAGGTGGACTCTGAACCTTCGGTTGGTCAGCAGGGTTTTTATAATTGCTGTTGCCCAAGCAGGGATCGCCTTTATAAGTTTCAGGAGGAGGCCTTTGTGCCAGACCGTATCATAGGCGGCTGTAAGATCGAGAAACACAGCCCCTGTCTTCAGTCTGCTCTCGAAGCCACTTTCAATGAAGGTGGTTAGGGCCAGTACTTGTTCTCCTGTACTGCGGTCCTTGCGGAAACCTGCTTGATCCACACTTAGAATATCCTCTATTTCTGGGGAAATGCGTTGCAGTATTAGGCGCTCCATGATTTTGTAAGGAACGCTGAGTAAGGAGATTGGGCGGTAGCTTGCTGGTAGTTTGTGGTCTTTGCCAGGTTTTGGGATGGCAATGACCTTTGCTGTCCGCCATTTCTTTGGGATCGAGTTTGTTTGTGTGATCCTTGTGTAGAATTGTGTCAACCAGGTTAGGGCTCGGGGGCCAAGATTTTTCATGAATTCTGGGAAGATGTTATCGTATCCTGCTGCCTTTCCACATTTCAGGCCCTGTAGGACTTTCTCCATTTCAGCAGCCTCGAAGGGTTCAGGGTTCGTTTCCTCTACAGGCATTTTTTGGTGTTTTTTTAGCTCAGTTGTAACTGCTCTTCTGGTGTCTTTGTCTTGGGGTGCTTTGGCGATAGTCAGCAGGTGGGATGCAACTTGGTTGGGTGTGACGGATGCTCGGCTTTGGCTAGGGGGCTTCTGTGCAGCTCCTAGGCGATGGATGAGGCTCCAACATTTCCTGTTAGAGTGGGTAAAGCTCCAGTCAGCAACTGTCTCCTCCCATTTCTTTCGCCGGGCTGTATTTAGCGATTCAATGAGATGGTCTGCTATCTCTGGGTCCCCTGATGTTTGATAGGATTGTAGGAGGGCAGCACTTTCTCCGTCCAAACATGGGACATAGAGGGGTCGGTAGCCTCGTGGGATTGCAGTATGGTCAGCCTTGAAGATTGCGCTGCACAAGCGGTTGTATGCTTCATCTACAGTGATGGTGTGGAGTGGGATGGTAACAACGCTCCGGTCCAGAGTTTCACTGAATTTCTTCCAGTTGGCTTTGCGGAAGTTCCAGCGCATCTTCCTTGGGCTGTATATGACTGGAAGTTGTAGGCCAATGTGTACAAGCAGGGGCCGGTGTTGGCTGTGTGGAAAATCATCAAGAATGAGGATCTGTGTAGGATATGGCTCCCCATTCAAAGAGCTGACCCAACACAGGTCAGGAGAATAGTCCTTCTTCCACCTAGCAGAGTGGAAGGTTCCTCTTTGTTTGGGGTCGTATATCAAAGCGAGGTCATTTCTGGATGCCCAGTCTGAAAGTGCCTCCCCATCACTGTCCACTGCTGGGTACCCCCAGTCAGGGTGATGGCTGTTAAAGTCCCCCACATAGATGGCAGGGTGGGGTAGGGTGGGTAAGACCTGCAGATCCCAGTTGGCATTAGGGGGCTTGTACACATTGACAATATGGAAGCCACCAATGATTATGGTGTCTGAGAAATGTGTTGTTATCAGGTGATTTGCTTCAACTATGTCAGAACGCACATAGGTGGCACGTCCATGTTTAGCATGTAGAACATAGCACAGGAGGTCAAAGCCTTTGATGGTGAAGCGGCCAGCTTGCTCTGTGCCAATATGAGTCTCTTGGAGGCAGATTACATCAATCGAATGTTGGAAGGCGAGGACTTCGATAAGGCTTCGCTTGGCTGCAGATAGGCCTTCAACGTTTAGTTGTAATATGCGAAGGGCAGATCCTACCACAAAGTGCTCTTGGGGCTGTTTGCTTTCGGCTTTAGGACTGTGACTAGGATTCTTCTTTGACTTGGCACAGAGGCGTCGTCTCTTCGAATTTAGTCTGCTGGTAGGATCATTAGCTTCCCCAGGCGAGCCCGGGTACTGGCGGAGGGCGCGACGAGAACGCTGATCCATTGCCCCCATGTTTCAATACATTACTTTTAATCTGTTTTTTTGGGGGCATTTACTGTCATTTATTGGCTATTTTTTATTAAGATGAACTCAGGACTTTTACATAAATCAGATTTGTTTTATGGTTATTGATTATGGAGCCTTAGGCTGTATTCACACCAGGATAATCTAGGAGTCTCTGATTGATTGGGTGGGCAATGCCGAGAATTTTTGCACCTTCGTTTGGTTTGGTTTGCATTCACACCACAGCAGATCAAACTGCCTGGACAACGTCACGCAGTTGCAACAACTGCTTGTTTGGGGCACTGTAGCCGAAACCACCACTGACCAGGAAGAAAAAAAATCTCAGTGAAGAAGAAAAATCCAGCTCCTCGATTCGCCAGGATTGAAAACGGAAATCCGTTCCCTTTAGCCAGGTTGTTTTTCCGCCACAAACGAGATGTTTTTTAACTTTTCTCCTTGGCTTTCTCCGGTAAAAGGATTTCTCGGATTTGCGTGGTTGTCTTAGTTATTTTCTACCTGGTAAACATCACTTCCTGTTCTCAGACTACGTGTTGCTGTGGTTACACAAACGCTGGGGGCACTTCCATCCTTTGGTCCACTGGATAGTCCGTTTGCATTCAGACTGCAAGCAAAGTGCACCAGGGTTCACTTGCAAGTGAATCAAGACCCCCCGTTTTCAAGCGCACCAGAGTCCGAACGCGTGTTCAGATGGCACCAAACGAACCACGTAAGTGGACCAGAGTTCCTTTGCACCAAGCAGTGGCAGTATGAATGTGACCTTACAGAGAAAGGAGTTGGGGAGACGGGTGGGCTGCTTCTCACTTGCAGAAAAGCAATGAGAATTTCAGGATGAGCTGATTTGCTAAACTAGCGAATGATTAGAAGATCTATTTGCCCTGGTGTATGTCTCTAATTGTGATTATTTTGTGAACCGAGCTGTGTGAGTAGGTGTTGTCCAGTGACCAGTACATAGCGAGCTACGCCTTGGCAGGTGTGGGAGATGCTATGTGGGCTAGCCGAAGTCCCTCAGCCAGTCTGTCAGCTGGCCAGTCATCCACTCGCTCTCTCACTCGGTCTGCCAGTTACACATGGAGGCAGAACACAGCTGTTTGAGCAGGCCTCCATTATCCAGCACTATCTATTGATTCACCCTGTGGGATTTTTCCTCTTTGGCATGGGATCATCTGTGAAGACACACCACCACACCAGAGTATACCCCTACACACTCACACACACACGCACAAGCGCGCGCGCGCACACACACACACACACAGACAGACACGTGCATATCTTCACACATTTATGCACAGATGCAACACATTTAGAAGTGAAACACACACATTTGCACCATTTAGCCAGGAGAACTGTGCAACTTTTATAAAAAATTCTCAGATGTATAAAATATTATGTCGTCTCGCTTTACAAAATCGGGGAGTACCCCCCCCCCCCCACCTCCCTTGTTCCTCTGCTGGGTTCTGCTGTCGTGTTTTCTCTAATTATAGAGCATGGTAATGGGCAAGGACCCATAAAGAATATCTTTGACAGTATAATTACTTTGGCTGCTTGCAAAGTGAATCAGATAATCTCAACAGGATTAGCAAATGGTTTGGATTTTCATATTTTGTCTCCAAAATGGGCCTGGTTACTGTTTATTTGATGGATTAAATTCACTTTTAAATGTTTTCCTTCAATATACGTATATCTCACTCTTACAAATTTCAACTCTCAAAACAAAGATTATCTTGTTGCACAGTGTGCCAGAGAACCCACAACATATTTTACATTTCGATCCCCCCCCCGCGCGTGTAATTGTATGGACAACAAACAAATCAGCATCTTAATGAGTGACTGAACACAAACAAGCCAGCAGATACAGTATGAGCGAATGTAAACTCCAGATGATCCTATGATTCATGTATTTGTCCTGAGCACGCACCCTTCAGTATTACTGGCAATAAATAATACATGAGCCCCAGTCCTTGTTTATGGTGAGATGTAAAGCACGGTCCCAAGGAGTTTGCTTTGATGCCAAGAAATGTCTCTTCTCCCTCCCACCGTCCTCCTGACTGAATGTATGCTGCTGTACTCTCCTCGTCTCATTTCTCTCTGCCACTGTGCAACATTGGCAGCAGGCTGAACAAGACTTTAAGAGCGGGTGGGGTGGTGGTGGTGGTGGTGGGGTTAATCAATAATAACAGCCGTTAATCTCTCATGGAAAACATCTTTTCATATGAAAATTTCCAGGTTGATCTCCCAGTCCAACCACATTGTCAATCTGAAATGTAGAGGCCTCCAGAGGGAAAGGCTCTGTAATCTGCTCCTAATCTATGCCCCCCTCCCCCTCCTCCCCTTCCCCCCGCCACAATATCCTCAAGAGCAGCTGTTTAGTGCTCTCCACTTGTTTTCATTACTATGGATTGTCTTTGAATATCACTCTAATATTTAGAATGTCTCTCTTCTGAGATTGTCTCCGGAGATGATGGAACAACCATTTAGGGCTATTGTACAGAAGGAATGTGTACTTGGCCAGCCTGTATCTAATTTGGAAATTATAGTGATTACGAGCTAAATATAAAAACCCGGGATTTTGAGGCTGTAAGAGGCCTGCAGCGAAGGCTTACTGTATTGTTTGCCAGATGTGCGCACACACATGCAGGCAAAGCACAAACAGGCACAATGGAGGAAATAAATGAAAAAATAAAAAAATTGTCTGATACACTAAGTGCTACTCTGTTCTTTTGAGTGTGTGTCAGCTTCCGTCTCCGCTGGTCTCTCTCTTCACGCTCGTTCATTTTCAGTCACTCTGTCTGTCAGTGCACTGGGAAGCATTTAGAGCAATGCTGCTAAATGGCTGTGAGCTGGGATGTTTGGAGCCTCCTCAAGCTCTTAGTCCACACTGGACTTTAAATTAAGCCACATACATGATGGTGAAGGGCCCCTTTACACAGATGAAGATCACTGGGTGACCATTGAGAAATCAAAAATTGACCCAACCTCTCGGTGATCTAAAGCCTCAAAAGTGGAATTTCCCCGTTGTGGGACTAATAAAGGCTTATCTTATCTTATCTTACCTTATCTTAAAAAAAGCTGTTTCTGCGGAATCACTGCATGATTTTCATGGCAATCTATAGAGATCTTTGAAAGATCCTTGAAAGATTACTAAGAAACAAGGTGAGATTACTGAGAGAACAGTAGTGGAGGTCTCTAATGCTCTTCTACCCACTTTACACAGGGGTGGAGATTGTTGAGAGATGATTAAAAGATGAGAAAATGGCCAGATGTCAAATGATCTTCCAATGATCTCTCAGCAGTCACCAAGAGCTCTCAATGATCTTCAGTGATTGCCATGATAGCCACAGTTGAGAGATTGTTTTGACTCTGTCGAAAACAATCTCTCAATGATCACCAAAGGAATCTCTCAACAAAATCTCAGTGAACTCTCAATAATCTCATTGATTCTTTCAATGAATGCCAGATTTTTTCATCCTGAAGGTAGTGATGGCTGAGAGATCAGTGAGGAATCACTGAGCATTCGATGGAAGACTAATGGACTTCATTGAAAGACTGCTGAGCGATCACTGGGAGATCCATGACAGATCACTTCTCTTTGGTGATCATTGAGAGATTGTTTTGGAATGAATCAAAACTTTGATCCTTGAGAGATCATTGAGAGATCTTGGCAATCGCTGAGAGATAATTGAAAGATAGTTTAGAGATCTGGCCATTTTGTCATCACTCAGTGATCTCTCAATGATCTCCACCCCTGTGTAAAGGGTGTATAACACTTGCTAGTCAGATTACACACAACACAGACTCAACCTGACCTCAACCGCCTTCACTTCAACAATCCAGATTTGAGTCCTCTCCTTTCTCTGACTGGTTTTTATTTAAATCCAACAGTTAAAGGAGGATGTGGAGGGTGATGGATGTTGTCTGGTAGATCTCTGATTGCATGCTTTGAGGGTAGTGCTCTTGTGTGTGTGCGGGAGGTGGGGCTGGGGGTGGTGGCGTGGCGTATTGTTGGGAAAAGGGGAGCGTGACAAGAGACTGCTGTGGATATAATTAATAGGCCACATGCGGCTGCACCAAATGTGTCACAGCAAGGGGAAATCAATCGATGAAGTCTGTCAGCATAGAGCGTGCGTGTGTATGTGGAGGGATGGAGAGGAGGGATCGCTAGATAGGAGGGGGGAGGGGAAGGAGAGGAAAGTAGAGTAAGAAGGATGAGGAAAATCTATAGAGGAATAAAGAAAAAAGAAAAAGTTGGAGAGAAAAGGGAGTGAAGGAAACCGTTAGAAAAGGAACGAGGGACTTTAGAGGGGCTTAAGAGAGCATGAAAATGCTGCAGAGGTGAATCCAAGTGGGGTGGAGTCTCCCATCTCTGCTGGAATCACAGCCTTCAGCCATATCCTGCTGAGAAATTTGACATGGAAATTCATGACTGTGTCAGTATATGGACACAACGGAGATCCAGCACATACATCACAGCAAGAATCCCCAGCTGCAGATTTGGCAGCCAGTTTCAACCAAACCAGTCCTGGGTTATTGGGAGTTCATGTGCTATTCCTTCATGTACATCCAATTCTAAACAAATCCCAAGTTACTACAGCTATCTACGGTTGTGCAGATGTCTTGAAGTCACCACCCAGGGTTTCCTCTGGTAACATTTCTGCATGGCGGGCCACCACCCTTGAAGTTATGGCGCCACGCCAAAGAAATATCCATCTATTCATCCATCTTCTATCGCTTAATCCTATTCGGGTTGCGGGGGGGGGGGGGGGGCTGGAGCCTATCCCAGCATCTTTGGGCGAGAGGCAGGGTACACTGGACAGATCGCCAGTCCATCGCAGGGCCAACACAGAGAGACAGACAAACATTCACTCTCACATTCATACCTAAGGACAATTTAGAATCCCCAGTTGATGCCAATTAACCTAACCTGCATGTCTTTGGCCTGTGGGAGGAAACCGGAGTACCTGGAGTAAACCCATGCAGACACAGGGAGAACATGCAAACTCCATACAGAAGGGTCACCGATGGTTTGGGGGTGGGACCAAACCCACGATGGTCAGGGGTGGAATCGATCCCGCAACCTTCTTGCTGTGCTGCCGCAGTGCTAATCACTGTGCCACTGTGTTGCCAAAGAAATATAAATTTAAGAAAAAATATGAAGGAATGACGTTTCGTAAGCATGCACACGAACAACGCGCATGACCCTCATCCACGCGGTGTTTCAGTTGGCAGGCATAGTGTCTCGCTACTAGCGTCACTGTCCGAGAGAAGCATGAGCTTATTAAAGTACTTTAAATGCGGAAAAAAAGCAGAAGAGCTATGTAAGCAGTGGAGGCATTTATGGTGGTTTTAACCCCCTGGTAACGGGAGCAATAGTGAAGAGTGGCTTAGCAAACGTGTGGTTAGGACTGATATACAGCCAGCTTCATATGCAGAGGAAGGCAAGAGTAACTGATGAATTGATGAGGATTTATTTCACCAGCCACTACAATATTAACTAATTTATGTTCATTATTATGTACCTGGCAAGTTAAGATGACCAAAATTCACAAAGTCAATGACTTTAATCCGTCAGCAGCCTTCAGACAACCTAAACCTGCCAACATTTGGATTTCAAAATAAGGGAGGTTTTTCCTGCTGTCTGGTTGGTGAGGAGATTTCTCAAAAACTATAAATATATAGAGGGGCTGCACATGACGTCAGTGGTCACGTACCACATTGTTTTTCTGCCATTTTGGATGGCAAATAGCCTGGACCCTGTGTTGAGAATAATAATAATTCCACTAGCACCTACTCAGCCCGACTCGCCACGGTGTTGTTTGTTTTCCATTACAACTGAATACCACCTTAAGTGAGTGAGATCTTTACAGCAAGACGGCCTGACACTCCCATGACACTGTTTGTATGTGACAAGAAAAACACAAGGTGGATATGGAGGCGAGCCTACTGCTGGCTGGCTTTTTGTCAGAGTAAAGGCAAAAAAGGAGAGCCAGAGAAGGCTACGGGCGGTGAGATGAAACACTGGAAAAGTACTGGAGAGTTCAGGAAGCCATGGAGCAGCGGAAGACGTGAGGATACGAACTAGATCACATATGAAGGTAAGCTAATGATTGCTAATGCTAGTTAGCGCTAATAAGTCCCCTGTACTACATTGTAATCACGGCAAGTTATCACTATTAGGTACTAAAATATGTATGCTCTGTGTGTGAGAGTGTGTGTGTGTGTGTGTGTGTGTGTTTCAGATGGTTCTCTTGTGGCAAAATTGCTTCAAACCGGCAGTCTGGGTGTTCAACCAATCGCCAGTGGTAGGATGCCACCCCAGCTTCACAAACTGCAGTGATTGCAGAGCTTCAGATTGTCCAACTAACTAACTAACTAACCTGCACTTATATAGCGCTTTTCTAGTCACAAAGACCACTCAAAGCGCTTTCACTAGTACTAACCCTCTATTCTAAGGGCCTATAGGAAACAGATATCTAGGGACAATTTAGAACAGCCAATCAACCTAACATGCATGTCTTTGGATTGTGGGAGGAAACCGGAGCCCCCAGAGTAAACCCACGCAGCACAGGGAGAACATGCAAACTCCACACAGAAAGGTTCCAACCCCTGCCAGCCTGGGGATTTGAACCAGGAACCTTCTAGCTGTAAGGCAACAGTGCTAACCACTGCACCACCGTGCTGTGGTTAGCACTGTTGTCTGAAGAAATGTTTAGCTTCCTGTGCTACAGATTGCTCTGATCTGTGTGAAAATTATGGAGAGACTTTTGAAACATCATGGGATGTACCTGCTCCAGCCATTGGTGTCATGGCAAAAAGTGATCAGCTGCCAAAAATTGATCACCAGGTGCAATATTATAGTTATGGGGTTATATTAGCCATAAAATATATATTTCAACAGGTAAACAGTACTGAGTTAGGTATAATAAAATGTATTTAACAATTATGATGCATTTTTAACCCAAAACAAACTCCATCTAGGATTAAAAGCAATTAAAACAATGCAGTCACAAGGTTACATAGAAAATACATGGATTTACTGGATATATACATGTAGATACTGTATAAATATATATTCTATGTGTGAATAATGTACTATGTACTTCTTTTGCATTGCACTAGGAATTTTTACAATAAACTTTTTTGCCTTTTGCAGATATGTCTCCACTTTTGTTTATGTTTTATTTGTGAAGGTTACCACGATTTAATGACATAAATTAAGTGCTCAAAGATTAGAAAAGCTGTCTAAATAATCCAGCAGTTTGAGAAATCACTTTTGGTTTGGTGTAAGTCCGTCAACAGAATTATGAACCATAAAGTAGTTTGTGTTAAAACATGTTAAATCCCATTAAACCCTAACTCATTATTAGGAAATACAGATGCTAACACGGCCCAGAATTCCTCCATATACTGGTACTATCACTAAAGTGTGCAGTGTTTTCTGCACTGGCACATCCAACAATATAGTCTTCAGTAAATAAAATAATTGTGTTTGGTTACTTTTTCTTAAAAATGAGCCATTATTTTCAACGTCATTGATAAATATTTGGTTTGTACTGTTGACTCTTCCCACTGGTGTCTTCACCCTTTAACGTTCCGGCTGTCATAAGACATCAGTGCCACCTGCTGTCCCTGGCGCAATTCTGTGCCTGTTACGTGATGTGTCCCAAAAGCACAGAAAACCCAGTTGTGCCAAGCATTTCACATCTTCTTCTTCTTCTTCTTCTGGTAGTCCATCGATTCGATGATGACCATCTTTTTTATTTATGAGTCTGCTGGTGTTTGAATAGTCCGATCCTGGATCTGCAGATTCGGTTACAGACCGGGCATGTGAGCAGGGGGGACTTGGCGAGCATGCCTCTTTGCACGCTTTGCTGTCCGGTGTTGTGTGTGCTGTTCCTCCATATAATCCACTCCCTGTGAGGAGTGGGAGTGCCAGATGTCTCGGCAGGAAGCGAGTTCCTCCAGTGAAGAGGGGTTGATCTGACATCTCTTCAGGATGGACTTCATTTGGTCTTTGAAGCGCTTCTTCTGTCCACCAGCGCTGTGTTGGCCTTGGTGTAACTGACCATACAAGATTCTGCATGGGAGTCTGTGGCTGGGCATCCGGATGACATGCCCCAACCACCTGAGTTGATGCTGGACCAAGATGGACTCCACGCTGCAGCTGCCAGCTCTCACCAGCACTTCTGTGTGCGGCACTCTGTCCTTCCAAGTGATGCCAAGGATCTTCTGGAGACATCTTATATGGAAGGTCTCCAGGCTTTTCAGGTGGCGGCTGTAAATAGTCCATGCCTCACATCCATACAGTAAGGTGGTGATACATACAGCTCTGTAGACCAGCACTTTGGTGTGGAGTTTGAGGTTGCTGTTCTGAAGAACCCTTCTCCTAAGACGACCAAAAGATGCTGATGCTTGCTTGAGGTGGTTCTGGATCTCGTCATCCATTGAGCAGGTGTCAGACATTATGCTCCCCAGGTATTTGAAAGTGGGCACTGTGAGCAGCTGTTGCCCTGCTGCTGTGAGGGTTATTGGGTTTTGTGGGAGGTCAGTACTGGATTGACAGAGTACCTCTGTCTTCTGGGTGTTGATTGTCAGTCCCATTCTGGTGTATGCAGTTACAGCTGCCGAGAGGATGTTTTGTAGAGCGTCTGGTGTATGGGCAACCAGGGCACAGTCATCGGCGTATTGTAGCTCAATGATGGTCTCTGATGTCAGCTTGGAAGTTGCCTGTAGCCTCCTGATGTTGAACAGGTTACCATCAAGCCTGAAGTCAATGGTAACTCCAGCTTGCTTCTCCACCCTCCTACGTAGCAGAGTTGTTACACAGACAAGGAAGCTGTTGAAGAGGACTGGGGCCAGCACACAGCCTTGCCTCACTCCGGTTTGCACTCCAAAAGGTTCTGAGCTGTGCCTTCCCACTACCACTCGGGCCATCATCCCAGAATGGAACTGCGTGAGGATGGTGAGGAACTTGGGTGGACACCCAAATCTCTTCAGGACTTGCCACAGTAGTTCCCTGTTCACTGTGTCAAATGCCTTTGACAGGTCGACAAAGGCAATGAACAGGTCCTTATGCTGCTCCCGACATTTCTCTTGGAGCTGACGCGTCACAAAGATCATGTCAACTGTCCCCCTGTCCTTCCGAAAACCACACTGTGACTCTGGGGTGACCCGCTCTGATATTGCAGAGATAAGTCTACGGAGCATGACCTTAGCAAGGACCTTTCCAGCAATGGCCAACAGAGAGATACCCCTACTACTGGAGCAGATGGATTTGTCTCCTTTGTTCTTGTAGATGGTCACAATGTTGCCGTCTTTCCACTGTTGTGGGACACACTCTTGTCTCCACATCTCTGAGATATAGAGATACAGTGTCCGAGTACAGAGGTAGCCTCCTTCTTTGAGAAGTTCAGCTGGGATGCTGTCAGGTCCAGGGGATTTATTGTTTTTCAGGGTTTTTACTGCATGCAGGATTTCTTTGAAGGTTGGGGGGAGGTCGAGATCTGGCAAGGTAGGATGTTCAGGGAGCTCTGCAAGTACAGTTGGGTCCACTGAGGTGGGCTGGTTAAGCACGGTGTTAAAATGCTCAGCCCACCGCTCCACTATCATGGCCTGATCCTTGATTAAAGAAGATCCATCAGCAGATCTAACAGGTGCCAGGGAGCAGTTTCTGGGGCCGTAGATGGTTTTGACTGCATCATAGAAACTGTGCATATCATTTCTATCAGCATGAGTCTGGATTTCATTGGCCTTTGAGATCCACCACTCATCTTGCAGTTTCCTGAGAGTTGTTTGGACCTCAGAACAAAGGGCTTGCCATTGCTTCTTATGAAATTGGGATTGTGGGATGTTCAAGGTGACTCTGTGTGCCCTGTGCATTCTGTCCAGGAGGGTGGAAATCTCTCCAGCATTCTGGTCAAACCAGTCCTGATGTTTCTTAGTTTTGAAACCAATGGCTTGGGCTGCAGTGTCAAAGAGGATGGTGGATAGAGTGGTCCACTTCTCATCCATCCCAGACTCTGAGATGATCAGTTGTTCAATACCTGCCAGCCTCTCAGCTAGGGAGCGACAGAAGATGTCACAGATGTCGCTGCTGGAGAGTCTGGCACAGTGGAGTGTTTTCCTCTTTGGGCCACCGTGGCGAGCTAGGGGCCAAACATGCATTCTGACCTTTGTCAGAATCATGTGGTGGTCGGTCCAGCAGTCTGCCCCTCGCATAGGTCTTGTGATGAGTACGTCCTTGAGGTCAGCCCTCCTCATGATCACATAGTCGATCAGGTGCCAATGTTTGGACCTGGGATGCATCCAGGATGCCTTATATTTGTTCTTTTGCTGGAAGATTGTGTTAGTGATGGTAAGATCATGTTCCGCACAGAGACTAAGAAGTCTCATGCCATTGGGGTTGACTTTTCCAATGCCATGGGCACCGATTACACCATTCCAGTTTTGCAAGTTCTTTCCGACTCTTGCATTGAAATCACCAAGCAGCATGATTTTGTCACCCTTCGGGATGTGACTGAGGATGTCATCAAGTGTCTGGTAGAAGCGGTCCTTCTCTTCAGCGTTTGATGGCAGAGTTGGTGCATAGGCACTTACCAAAGTGACATACCTGCATTTTGCAAGGGGGATACGAAGAGTCATGAGTCTTTCACTGACACCCACTGGTGATTCTGTGAGCTTGTGCAGGAGGCTGTTCTTGATTGCAAAACCAACTCCATGAAGGAGTTGACCACCAATGGGGTATCCTTTCCAAAAGAATGTATAACCCTCTCCTACTTCATTGAGTGAGCCTTCCTCGAGGAGTCGGGTCTCACTGAGTGCTGCCACATCCACATTGTAGCGCTTCAGCTTGCTGGCAACAAGTGCTGTTCTGCGCTGTGGTCTGTCCGGACTAGCATCCAGGAGTGTCCTTATGTTCCATGCTACAATTCTAAATGGTACTGTTTTTGTTTTTCGACCACATAATGTCCCGACAGGTGCGGTTTCCTATCTGGGTGCTGTGCTGAGTGGGCAATGTTTAGGCCACCTTTTCTAGGCCTTTCCCCAGTTGGGGTGAGCAGTGCGGTCCCTAAATAGGGCTGCTCAGATGCACAGGGGTCTGCCGGAAGCAGCTGCCACTCAATCCCAACTGCTAACGACCATTGTCCTGTGCCGCTGACGTGCAGAGTTCCAGCTAGGAGCTTCCAGCTCATTCAAACCTGCCCCCGTTACTGGATGCTCCATCGTCGCCAGACTTTAGAGGTCGGAGACTCAGGTAAAGGAGATACCTGTGCAGTGATGGTTTTTAGAGTGGCATGGGGGGTGCGCTTTTCCCGATGCCACTACCTTGATTGTAGAGAAGATGGTTCCAGTGGCAAGGGAGACCCTAGATGACCGGTATCTTCTCACAACTGCAGGAGGCTGCCGGAATCCAGGTTTTTGGAAAACCGCCTCAAAGCGTGCCACCACCAGCTTGCTTTTTTGTCAGGGTGTGCTGCCTTAGCCTTTGTCTGCTTTTACAGCCATTGTGGTGTTTATCATTACTACCAGCTTCTGCCTGCTCTACCGTTGAGGTCTTCATCTTCTTCGGGATCACTCTTAGTCTGGCCTCTACCCTTCGACCTGTTCAGCTTGGGTGACCCTGCCAGGAGTACGAGACTCCGGCCGGCATAGCTCTAGGGATCATGGAGACGCTCAAAGTGCCCCACCACGATAAGGTGGTGATCCCATCGAGACACATTTCACATCACAAGATGTCGGACATGTATAGCTTACTGCTCTTCACTGGAGGACTGGAGGACTTCACCCAAACGAGCCGCCTCAAACATCATTTCTGGAAACGCAAAGAAGAGAATGTAAACAAAGCCTTCATTGCAACATATATTTCCACATGGAGGAAGCGTTTGCTCCAAATTTTGCCAACTATGATTCTAAAAAGAGATTATTTAGCTTCTGAAGGGAAATATTCACCTTTTGTTACAGCAAAAGATGGTCTGGAGCGTGTACACTTTCGTCTGCCATCGACGGAGCTGCACGTGATGACAGAGAACAATAGCGCCGGATCGGCAGCGTAATGTAACTGAAATTGAGGTGGAATAATTCATATTCCACATCACATACATGTGACAGTTTCTGGATGTGGGAGAGAAAGCGAAAATGACTGGCAGAAGACGAAATAAGGACTGTGGATGACGAAAATAGACGAATGAAGACACGACGAGCGGTAGGTCTGACCGGTTTTTATCGGTTTGTGTACATTTTACTGATTTTCTGGTTCATATACTTTGAAGATCATCATCATCATCATAGCAGCCTGTCGGGGGCGACAATGACTGTTTCATTTAGGTGTGATCAGATTCTTCCACGCAGCTCTGTCCTTCACCCGCCGCTGCCAGGAACTCCTGACCTTGTTAACCCAGGCGACATCCGAGCCAGTATGAGTTGCTTTCTGACTGACCATTTCATGAGATAACAAAAAAACAAAAACAAAAAACCAAAACTATCCTTTTTATAAATATGTCCAAAGTCCACTTTTGACCGAAAGTTATGTAATTCGATACGGCTGCTGTCGCATTATGCAAATTAGATGCGTAAATTTACTCCTATCTCAAACTTTGGATCATATTCTACATCTTTCTAATTGACAGTAAGCCATTATCTCTTACAACTTTCAAGTTATAGCCTTTGGAATGTCTGATATCTAAACTGAATATTTTCTTGAAAAAATCCTTGACCACCAGAGGGGGGGGGAGGCTGACGGGCGTGCTGGTACACCACAGAATTTTAAGAGGTTAACAGACAAAATAGAAAATCATGATCCAAACACATCAGTCACTAAATTGTTTATTACAATCACCAGCAAAATCTACATTATTTAGAATGTGCAAAATTCAAACTTTAAACTGTAAAAAAAAAAAAAAAACTCAGAAGGGGTCACACATGCCAGCCACTCATAGCCTTCGTAAGGTGACCCAGCACACCAAGTAACGCTTGATTGAAGATTAGATTAGATTATTTGTTTATTTGACAGGGACAGTGCAATAAACATAGACAATTAATCAAATGACAATCAATCTGATGTGTTGCACAAAGAGTGTATAGCTATTAGCTAATTTGCAACTCTTGTCCCTGGATGGGCTTTAGAAAGGAGAAACAAGTAAAAAGAAAAAAGGATAAGGAAAAGAAAAAATGAAAACAGAATAAACAATAACCACATACATCAATGCAAAAAAGATTATAAATACACAATATAAAAACCTGATTCACATTTGCCTATTTCAGGCCTCCCTCCCTTCGTCACTCACTATAAACAAACACATTCATTCCTTCCCTTCATTCACTCTCACCCTGCAGACAATCATTTCATACATGGGTACATTCTTGTTTATTTTTCAGCCAGTTTTTAACCTTTGTAGTGAATGTTTTAAAGTCCGTTATTATTTTAATTTCATTTGGCATTGTGTTCCAGATGTGACTGCCCTTTATAGAGAAAGCTGTTTGTCCAAATGTGGTTCTGCGGTGGAATATTTTACAGCTATTGTTAACAGACCTCCTGGTGGCTCTGCTGCTGTCCTGTCTTTGGATGAAACCAGCAAGTGGCTCAGGCGCTGATTTATGGAAACATTTGAAAATTAATTTCAGAAAACAGAGGTCAATGAAACTCTCAAAACTCAATAGATTGTATTTTTTTTTAAATATAACAGTGATGCCACCTAATAGGCTTTTTGTCCAAGATTTTTAGAGTTTGATTATATAATGAACCTATATGTTTTATTGTGGAAGGGGCTGCTTGAGCCCAGACTGTCAAACAGTATGATATATGAGAAAAAACCATAGAATGTATATACAGTACAGCTGCTTCGTATGGTATGTAATATCTAATTAATTTAAAGCAGTTCAGATTTTTTTTTACTGTTTTAGAAATTTTCTTTATATGAAGATTAAATTTGAATTGAGGATCTAGTACAATGCCAAGGTATTTGAATTCTGTAACTAAACTGATGTCTTGATCATGTATATTAACTTTAAAACGTTGCAGGTTACATTTTTTTGATTGAAAAGCACATTGAAACTGTTTTCTGAAGGTTCAGCAATAGATGGTTCTGGAAGAGCCACTCTTGGACATCAACCATACTTGTGGACAGTACATCTGCAGCCTGTGCTGGAGTCTTGGCAGCTGTGTAAATAACTGCATCATCTGCATAAAGTTGACATGTTGCAGCTGAGCAGTGTAGCAGCAAGTCATTAATAAAAATGCTGAAAAGTAAAGGACCAAGAATGGACCCTTGTGGGATACCCATACGGTTGTTTAAAAATGAGGATTTATCCTGGTGAACTTTTACACACTGTTCTCTATTCTGGAAATAAGATGCAAACCATTCTAATGTATCTGGAGAGAAGTTAAAAGATACCATTTTGGATAAAAGCAAACTGTGGTTTACAGTATCGAAAGCCTTTTTGAGATCTAGAAAAACAGCCCCTACCACATTACCCCTGTCCAAGGACTGTTTTGACATTTTCAATAAGGCAACAATTTGCTGTTTCTGTTGAGTATCCTGGTCTAAAACCAAATTGATGTGGATGAAGAAGTTGACTGTCTTGTAAATAGTCTATCAGCTGTGTAGCTACAACTTTTTCAAGAACCTTAGACAGGACTGGTAAAATAGAGATTGGGCGGTAATTGCATATATCATCTTTACTGCCTGATTTATGAACTGGTATGACGACAGCTTCTTTCCAACCAGATGGAAATGTACTAGACCTAATGGAGAGGTTAATGAGATGAGTCAGTGGTTTGATTAATATTTTGCTGTGCGTTTTGAGAAAGGAAGTGCTCATATTGTAGATATCATTAGTGGAAAATAGATATCATTAGAAGGCAGCATTCTGAGCCATCTCCTCCTTTCGCAAGGTAGTTTCATGGGATACAGGTCAAGTGGACCCCTGACCAAGTGAGCACTCCCAAGTGGACCCCGGGATCCAATCTGTACATGCACAAGTACATTTTCAATACAGTGATTTGTAAACATGAAGAAGGAGAACAACAAAAATTTGTGTAAAACTGTTGGAAAGACTTTTTCTGATCACCAAGAAGTGTAAAAATATATTTTGTAGAGGGTGTAAGGGAAGGATGTGGAGGCAAGGCATGAGCGTAGGTCGACAGAGATTCTTTATTGACCTAACATAAATACAGCCGGTGGACCCCAGCGTTGCCCACTGGGGCCAGGTGTCTAGTAGGAGAGTTTTTACCAACTCTCTCTGCATTCTCTTAAATAGTCCCAATGGTATGCACAAAGAGCTGGGCTAGTGCATTATGCTTGTATGTGACACATTAACATAACACTTGCTACATTCCTGACCATACATTCACCCCCCTGCCCTCATTGTCTGTCAAGTTACTCCTTGGGGGGCTACCCCCTTCAGTTCATTGTTCTGCCCCTCTTCCTGCTTCAGGGTGTGAGAGGAATGTCCACCCGCTGTGTCTAGTGTCACCACAATATATATATATATATATATACAGTATATACAGTATATATGTGTGTGTGTGTGTGTGTGTAAGATGACAACTAAGCTGAGTGTGAGAGGAATGTCCACCCGCTGTGTCTAGTGTCACCACAATATATCTATATATATGTGTGTGTAAGATGACAACTAAGCTGACCCGGAGAAGGTTTTGGCTGTGTTTCTGCTTTCAAAAGACTTTCTTCACCACTGCTGCTCATCACCGCTGGCTGCCCATCCATCCATCTATCCATCCATCCATCTTCTTCCGTTTAATCCTTTTTGGGTTGTGGGGGGGCTGGAGCCTATCCCAGCATCTTTGGGCGAGAGGCAGGGTACACACTGGACAGATCGCCGGTCCATCGCAGGGCCAACACAGAGAGACAGACAACCATTCACTCTCACAGTCATACCTAAGGAAAATTTAGAATCCCCAGTTTGATCCCAATTAACCTAACTTGCATGTTTTTTGGCATGTGGGAGGAAACCGGAGAAATCCTGGAGTAAACCCACGCAGACACGGGGAGAACATGCAAACTCCACACAGATCACTGTTGGTCGGGGGCTGGGATCGAACCCAGGATCCCCCGGCCAAGGGTGAGTTGCTGTGCTGCTGCAGTACTAACCACTCCGCCACCGCTGGCTGCCCCCAGATGAAAATCCACAGAATCGGTATGTGTTACTATAATGTTCTGAATGAGGCTTTAGAAAGCTCTGAATCAGTTTGTAAATCACTGAATTGAAAATATACTTGTACAGATTGGACCCTGGGGTCCACTTGGGGTGCTCACATGGGGTGCTCACTTGGTCAGGGGTCCACTTGACCTGTTCCCATTTCATGCTATCTTGCCTAACTGAGAAGCAACTGGATGTGCTGCTGGTCCCGGTTCAGCAGATCTTCAGCCTGCGGTGGGACTCTAGAATGAAAATATACACACAACTTAAGTACATGCACAGCATGAAAGTGCAACAGAACTACATTTAGCCAGGATTAACACTAGTTTATTTCATCAGATGTCGTCGACACAAGCGCAGAATTCAAGCAGAGCACGGACTTAGCATTGATGGCTAACTAGTTAGCTCATTGTCTGCATACAAGAGACAACGGTGTTTGTTCAAAGTGAGCTTTCCACCACTGGGATAAACATCAATCACCATCACATCACTCACCATCTTCTATCACTGTTTTCAACAATGATGATGCCTTGGTCGGGTCTCTTACTTACACTTACTCACACTTGCTGTTGGTGATTTGACTGTTCATTGCTGTCCAAAATGGCGCAGTAAACAAAAGACATGTGACCCGTGTGACATGGGTGCAACCCCTCTATAGAAACATTATAACAGAAATAATTGATTCTTTGGTAATTTAAGTTAATTTATTTCATTAAATATAATATTCTTGATATTGTGGGGGCATGGTGTGGAGGTTCTCCACCCAGAGAAGGCAGCTGGGGAAGGGGGGAACAATGGACCGAAAGAGGAGATGTCACCGGGGGGCATCAGACAGGACAGTAAGGATTATGCGCCCCCGGGGAGAGGATGAACTGCCGGAACCACTGGAAGAGGAAAGGGTGTGAGAGCGGCGCCGGCGTTATGTCATGTTACTGTGCCATACAGGTATTTGTTCCAAACAGCAATGTATTATGGTTGGAAGTTCCGGGTCTCAATGCATGGTATTAAAGATATAAAAGAGGAATGCACAGAGACCCGGGATTGCTTTTGCTGTACTGTATGTTGGAGAAAGAATAAAGTTCATGTGTCATCTAGCTTGTTGCCTCGCCTGCTTCCTTTCTCCACATTGGTGACCCTAAGATGTGCCATGGAAAGCGAGTCGAGCACCGCCCTGGAGACTACCTGGAGGGAGGGCACCAGCGCCGCGTGTGCTGTCTCAGTCAAGCTCCCGGACTTATGGCTTCACATCCCGACCGCGTGGTTCTTGCACATAGAAGCCCAGTTCGCACTCCGCGGGATAACAACGGACGATACCATGTATTAATATGTGGTCGCTGCGCTGGATGTGCGCGCCACGCAACAGGTGGCGAGCCTGCTCCAGGAGCAGCCGGCCCAAGGAAAATATGAAGTGCTCAAGAGGATGCTTCTCCAGCGCTATACCCTTTCTGACAGTGAGAGGGCAGAGAAACTCCTAACGCGTATGGCGTTAGGTGACAGGTCAGCAGTGGAGCTCATGGAGAGCATGTTGGCGCTGAGGGTGAAGGACGATGAATCTTTTTTGTTTGCCCACTTGTTCCTCAGGAACCTACCGGCTACAGCAAGCTCAACGTTGTGGCTGATTGTCTGTTGTGCGTGTTAGTCTCCCCGGTCTACATGGGAATAGATTTCCCTGTAATGGCCATGCAGCAAGCGGGGGGGGGGGGGGCATTAGGCTCAGACACCAGTCTGAGCCTACTGGGTTAAGGCTGGAGAGCAGGGTGGTGCAAGAAGGCTGCCCTCCCTTGTTCTGACGTCTCCACCGGCTGCCCGCGCCCGGTGGTTCCAAGCTCTTGCCACTGTCGCGTTTTTGAGTCGGTCCACTCCCTTTCCCATCCGGGAGTGTGTGCTTCGGTGAAGCTAGTGGGGGTGAAATTCGTCTGGCCGCGCTTGCGCAAGAATGTGAAGGAGTGGGCTGCAGCTTGCGTCGTGTGCCAGCGGGCCAAAGTGCACAAGCACACCAGAGCCTCCCTCGAGCCCTTCCAAATCCTGGCCAGAAGGTTCGACCACATCCACGTGGATTTGGTGGGACCCCTTCCGCCATTGCAAGGTTTCATGCACCTTTTAACAATTGTGGACCACACCACGTGCTGGCCTGAAGTGATCCCACTGGCTTCTACCATGTCTGCAGAAGTGGCTCATGCTTTTTTGTCGACTTGGGTTGCACAGTTCGGATCCCTGTCAGACGTCACTTCCAACAGGAGTCCACAATTTGTTTCAGAACTCTGGTCTGCGATGGCCCAGAGCCTGGGGGTCAAAATTCACCACACTACCACATACAACCCCCAAGCTAACGGGTTATGCGAGCGTTTTCATAGGTCGCTTAAGGCAGCGCTCACAACTTTGCTCACGGACACAAATTGGGTCAACCATCTGCCCTGGGTTCTTTTAGGGTTGTGCTCTGCACCTAAGGAGGATTTGGGAGCCTCCCCAGCAGAACTCGTTTTTTTCTCAGCCGCTGCGGATCCCCGGAGAGTTTTTACTGGAAAACCCTGCAACTGGGGCCGAGCCGACCACGCAATTTTTCCACAGTACGGAGGCTTTTAACCCTCTGTCTGTGTATGTCACCAAACTGTGACATAACCCCTAGTGGTCAACAGTGGTAGAGATTTTTTTCAAGAAAATATTCAGATCAGATGTCAGAACTTTCCAAGGCTATAACTTGAAAGTGGTAAGATATAATGGCTTACTGTCAATTAGAAAGATGTAGAATATGATCCAAAGTTTCAGATAGCAGTAAATTCACGCATATAATTTGCATACAAACAAAGACATTCATCACTTACCGGCGTCCTTTTTGCCACATTCTGGTCGCTATTTTGTCCTCACCCGGTCATTTTAGCTTTCTCTCCTACATCCACAAACTGTTATTGATTATTCCACCTTAATTTCACTTTTATTTTGGCACTATTTATCTTATAAAACTGCACAGAAGTGGAGCGATTTTCCTGTCTACAGTGATCGGTAGTGGCCATATTTGTTTTGGTGTAATGCCACAGTACAAGAAGAAGGAAGTATTTCTTCCTCTTTGGTGTATTACGTGCCATCCATGAGTCCTCCAACGCGTGCCTGCCACCTTGTGAACTGGCATGATCAGTACAAATCCTCAGTACAGCTGGGGAGTGTTTGGCACGTTATTATGAGTTGACAGGCGCAGCACCGCATTCTGCCACTAGGGGCACACGAAATTACACACCTTAAGGGTTACTGTACCAGGCCTGGCCCACCAATGTTTTCCCCGCACTTTCGTCTCAAAAAGCTTCCAGAATGTCAGTTTTGTTTTTGTCAGGCACGATTCGCACTGGACCCTGCTGCGCCCACTGTACAACGGAGCGTTCAGGGTGTTAGAACCTGGGGCGAAGCATTTTGTGTCAGACTTGGAGTGACGTAGGGAGACTGTCTGCATTGACAGGCTGAAGCCCACTTTTGTGTTGGCAGACGAGCAGGTGGTGTTGGCTCAATCTCCCTGGCGCAGACGCCCACCGTTGGTGGCTCCGCAAATTAGCAGGGATCTGCACTCTCAAGGCTAATGTGTTCTCTCCCCCTCCCTTTTTCCCTCCACAGACTGCCGTGCCCTCCTATACACCTCGCCAGCAGGACGGTTCGACTGGATCAGCCCCCCCCCGCTACAGCCTCTATGTGCGCCGGCTCAAGCCCAAAGGATGGGGGGATGTAGTGCCCTTTCTGGGTGTTCGGGGGGGCTGTGTGGGGGCATGGTGTGGGGGTTTTTGACCCAGAAAAGGCAGCTGGGGAAAGGGGGAACAATGGACCAAAAGAGGAGGTGTCACCGGGTGGTATCAGACGGGACAGTAAGGACTATGCGCCCCCCGGGGAGAAGAGGAACTGTCGTAGTCGCTGGGTGTGAGAGCGGCGCCGGCGTTATGTCATGCTAATGTACCACACAGGTCTTTGTTCCAAAAAACCCCTGATCGCTTTTGCTGTACTGTATGTTGGAGAAAGAGTAAAGTTCATGTGTCATCTAGCTCATTGCCTTGCCTGCTTCCTTTCCCCACAATATTTTTTTCCTTTGAAATCAGAGTTAAATTGTTCTGTTCTGGCACTGCCAAATTTTGGTCAAAAATGTAAACTGTATAAGGAAAGTCTAAATTTTACCATGATCTGTTTCAAATTTAGAAAAAAAAAACCAGTAAATTTATTTTAAAAATAGACAAAAAATTGCCATAAAATAATCCACAGATTTATAATAAAGTCTCAAATGTACAAGCAAAGTCAATTTTACAAGAGAAAATTACAGATTTGAGGAAATTGGTTCAAATATAGATAAATTTACAGAGAAAAGTAGAAAACTATAAGAAAATTGTTATAAATTTTGGAGAAAAAACTCAAATCTTCAAGACTGAAGTCATTACTCCAGTTTTTAAGTGGATGTTCTTTGTACCCTTAACTAGAAATCTTTGGTTGTCTACTTTTAATTATTAATTTCATAGCACTGCTTTTACATGAGTAGAATTTCTGGCTACTATACCCACCTCTGATCATATAATTTAAGTATGCATGAGTTAATTACTATTCTGAATGTGTTTTCCCTTCCCTTTCCTACTCTTTCTCAATGGAAAAACAAAAACGCTAGAATAAAAATACAAAAAAATACACATTTTTGTCATTTATGTTTACATAAATGACCCTATGACAAAAAAAAAATCCTGCAGGACAAAATGTGACACTTGATATTTTCTGACCTGTTTGTATACCACCATAGACAGAAAGAGAACCTGAATTAGACAGGGCTCAGAGAGGGAAAGATGAGACAGAAGAGAGGAGCCAAGGAGAGGAAAGTGTGCAGGCAGAGGTTCCAGGAGTGGTGAGAGCAGAGAAAGGAGAGAAGGATGACACCAGTAAAAAGTCCAAACACAGGACATCTGGGTGGGACTCCAACTGGCCCTGTATTCCAACATTCAAGCCTCGGTTGTACAATACTTCAAATAATAAGTTCCATATGCAAAGTTACTGTGCAAAATTAAAAAAAAGGTATAAAATTAACATGTTCTGGTTACAATAGTGTCATGTGTTTTCTGCCACACACCTCAACCGGAAAAATATGTTGCCACCGCGCCAAGGTCTTTAAGCCAGAGGAAACACTGCGCAACCCATGCCACGTGCAATTGTATAGTTGGTCTTTTTTTTTTTTAAAGGATGCATGTCTAAGTTTGGAGGCAGGGGAGGAAATCAATAAAGATAAGAGTTGGATAGAGAGCGGTGTGTTGAACAGGCTGGCAGCAGACTGAGAGAAGCAGCCGGTCACCTGCTGCAGGGCCCTCTCCGTGTGATAGTGTAGGGGTGTGTGTGTGTGTGTGCGCGCGCGCGCGCGCATGCACGGACATCGACGCACGCAGTCCCTGATAGTGCCCTGTGGATGAGACGGGAGGCACCCACTGCAGTTCCCCTGAGCACATGGAGTCCTGTGGTAGGCTGTGCACACACAGCTGAAAAAGTGCCATTCATATTCATATGCTATCATGTGCACACACATGCACACCAGCTGAAATTAAATGCACCCCTGAGCTGTCTGTGCCTTCACTGGGGACGGATTTATTCGCGACATTATTAGATGTAATATGCACTTAAATGTGAAAAAGTGAATGGCGTCTGTGTGCTTAGTTGTGAAGATCGTATGGCTGAGGGTTATTTGCAGCAATGAGGCCAGCACTTTGAATATGAATATTAAGCTTAAATAAATCCATAAGGGGGCGGGGGTAATTTCCACCTTCCTGCTTTGCTAAATGCCATTTCAGTAAAATAATTCCCTCTGAAGTGTGTAGTACAGCCCCCGCAACTTAGATAAGCAGCAGAAAATGGATGGATGGTGTGCAGATATTTTTTTTTACCTCCTAATACAAATATTCTTTAGTTAAGTGGTCAAAAAGTTCTATGCGTAATAGTTCATGGATTGACTTTTGTTTGACAAATTATTTAATTTAATTTTAATGCCCTAATGAGAAGTCTGCGACACATCTGCGGCCCTATCAGGAGTTGTCTGCTGGTGGTTAAAGGACTTTCAACCCCACATTGAACAACACTTCAGAAATGAGCATGCTGAACTTGTCAGAGTTGCCACTCCAATACTTGAATACCATTTCTGTAAATATGGTGACATAAGGTGGCTACATTTGTGTTTTTCCTTTTTTTTTTTTCACTGTACTTACATTGTCAATCTCTCGCAGCCTCTGCAGTGATGCGGATGTTGTACCCGTCTGTCGTGGTGAAGAGGGAGCTGAGCTCTAAGGCAAAGCTGTCGACTTACCAGTCAGTCTACGTTCCTACTCTCACCTATGGTCATGAGGTTTGGGTAATGACCGAAAAAATGAGATTGCAGATTCAAGCGGCTGAAATGAGCTTTCTCCGTACGATTGCTGGACTCACCCTCAGAGATAGGGCGAGGAGCTCAGTCATCCTGGAGAGGCTCAGAGTAGAACCGCTGCTCCTCCACATTGAAAGGAACCAATTGAGGTGGTTTGGGCATCTGATCAGGATGTCTCCTGGACGTCTCCCACTTGAGGTGTTTCAGGCACGTCCCACTGGGAGGAGACCCCGGGGCAAACCCAGGACATGCTGGAGAGACTACGTCTCCCAGCTGGTCTGGGAACACCTTGGTATCATCTCTGAAGACCTGGAGAGGGAAATCTGGGCTTCTCTGCTTGGGCTGCTGCCTCCGTGACCCAGACCTCAGGAAAAGCGGTAGAAGGTGGATGGATGGATGGATGGATGGATGGATGGATGGCACTTACATTGTATAGTGTGTGATTACTCTAGTTTTTGCTTGTCTTTCCAACCTCAGCATTTGTTTACTTTTTATCCTGTTGGGTTGTTATTCAGACTCCAAATTAGAGTAAACCTTTTCTTGCTTTTGTAATACTAGTACATACCCATACATGGCTGTGCATACCCGTGCATGCCCATAGAAACCAGGTATAAGCAAGTCTTTCTGCATGCCCATAGAAAGCAGGTGTAAGCAAGGGTGTAAGCAAGCACGTCAGCACTCATTCAGTGATGCCTGCCTTTGATTTTTGATGGTGTCATAGTGAGTCCTATGATCTGTGATGATGTCATAGGGAGTCATATGATCATGAGCCATTCCTGCGTTTGATCTCGGAAGCTGTCCTATGTCCTATGATCTTTGATGATGGCATAGTGAGTCCTATGATGCCTGCATTTGATCCTGGTTTAAATTAGCGTGTCCCGTTCTTTATCGGGTGATGAGTGTCTCTTCTTTCTTGTTTCTGGCAACTCCTATTTGGTTTCAAGTGCTTTGTCCTATTGTAATTGGGTGATGAGTATCTCTTCTTTGGTGAGTGATGGTGTATATGACATCATAAAGACATCAAGGCAGGCATCATAGGACCTCATGCCTACGTCATAGGTAGCCAGTCCTATTGTGTATATGACGGCATCACGAGTCCTATGTTGCCTGATATCATAGGATCACCATAGGACGTCATGCAGACATCATAGGCCGTCCTATGATGTGCTCTGATCGTGACACACAGACATGATGTACTGCTTCAAATGGGTGTGATTTAAAGTAGTGTGTCCCATTGTTAATCGGGTGATAAGATTTCCAGATTTACACAGAAACTGACAGATTTCTTGAATTTAGAGTGACATTTTGTAAGATTTCCAGATTTACTGCTTCGAATGGGTGTGCTTTAAAGTGCTGTGTCCTACTGTGTATATGACGGCATCATCCTTTTGTCTATATGACGGCATCGTGAATCCTGATGGTCTATATGACATCATAAAGACATCAAAGGCATAGGGACATCATAGGAGCATCATAGGCTGTCCTATGATGCAGACATCATAGGACATCATAGGACCTATGATGTCCTGTGATTGTGACAGACAGACAGACACACACACACACAAACTTCTTGAATTTATAGAGTGATGGTGAAAAGGGATGGGCATGTTAAGTTTTTGAGTTAATTTCCTACTCATCTGAGAATACGTGAAATCAACACAGTCGTATAACATGCAATCTAGCAATATAAGCGGTCTTGCTAAAGTTTTGATTTGCTGCCCTAAAGCATCGTATTATTTGACATTAACCCAAGGACGCTAATGTTGGGTGATTTTCACCCCTGCGATTGTGGTCACATGATTTTCATTGTGTTGCTGTTGTCTGAGTTGCATGGCTACTTAGTCAGCTGGTCAGTCTTCCCCTCTTAAAATGTGTCATGTTTTGTTTATCTGTATGTCAAATGATGCAGGGAGACTGTACCATCACCAGATAAGGCTCACATGTCCCAGGAATGGGTGAATCAAAGAGCAAGTTCTCAGCTCTGATTTTTTTTAGGAATTTTTTTGGTTAACGATTTTCTTAATTTTTCATTAATTTCATAGCCTTTTTATAGGGTCCCCCATGATACCTTTTTTCACATTATTAGACATTGTATAGGTGGAAATAAAAGAAGAGTACTTCATTTTACCATGTATTGTTGTACTTTAATACTGTTTTTGGGGGGGGGTATTGTATTGTAAAATATACCCATCGTTAGTGACGGTGTTACAAAAATTAACATTGGTGTTGTAGGGCTAATTGGAGTTTCACCCAACTTGAGAACTGCTTTGTCTGCAAATAGATTAAAAAATGTAGATATAAAAGTGAATATACTGTATATAGTCATAAAGGAAAGAGAGTCTGGAGCACACTGCCCAATTCACAGTCTTTATTGGTGCAAGGACTGACGTTTTAAGATAAGATAAGATAAGATAAGAAAAGATAAGATAAGCCTTTATTAGTCCCACAATGGGGAAATTCTAGGATTGCAACAGCACAGGGATAGCAACACTCAGAGCAACAATCAGAAGGCAAGAAAAAACAACATCTAGTAAACATATGTCCATATTACTATAAATGTATATATATAGACACAGCGCGGAGCATTATGGTTGGTTGGTGAATGTGCAGCAGAAAGTTTAAGCTCTCTCTTCGCGGATGCGGCGGGCCAGCTGGAAGTCTTTGGGCATGATGGTGACCCTCTTGGCGAAGAAGAGACCCACCAGGTGGGCCTCGCTGGTCTCCTGCAGAGCCATGACGGCGAAGCTCAGGAAGCGCAGGACGGTCTTGAAGTCCTGAGCGATCTCCCTCACCAGGCGCTGGACAGGCAGCTTACGGATGAGCTGCTCCGTGGATTTCTGGCAGCGACGGATCTCTCTCAGAGCCACGGGCCTGTGACGGCGAGGCCTCTTCACTCTGCCGGTGGCCGGAGCGCCTCTCCGAGCAGCCCTGGTGGCTAGCTGTCTCCTGGGGGGCTTCTTCCTCCAGTAGGTTTTACGGGCGGTCTGCTTGGTTCTTGCCATCGCTCTTTATTATTCTGTCTTATATTTCTTGCACG
Organism: Pholidichthys leucotaenia; assembly: GCA_020510985.1. Lineage (NCBI taxonomy): Eukaryota > Metazoa > Chordata > Actinopteri > Cichliformes > Pholidichthyidae > Pholidichthys > Pholidichthys leucotaenia. The sequence continues at coordinate 139,876,471 of CM035842.1, read as the reverse complement.
CCGCCTAAACTCCAGCCCGGCACCCGCGTCGTTTTCGCTACAGCTCCCGGTATGTCAAGTTTCCCATTAGCACCGGGCGGCGGCCAAGTGCTAGCTAGCACCAGCTCCTCCCTGCTGTAGCGTCTCCCGCTGCAAACAGTGGCTCCGTCCGCCGACCCGGGAGACCCCCGGGGCGATCCGTGCGTCCGTGATATATATACAGAGTGAAAGGTGTAGAAAGAAGAAGGAAGATTAAAAAAAAGGCTGTTGCAACGGGCAGCCGACTCGTGTGGCGCCACCAGTCCGGCGGAACCGGAAAAAACAAAAAAAAAAACCAAAAACGTCAAATGTCAAAAGTTTTGACACTATGTGTGTCTTCAGAGTCACATTAAACTGAACAAAATGGCTGCCATTAAATAGACAGAGTAGACCATGTGTGAAAAACTCATTGGATAATTAAGACCATAAAAGTTCAACTCGATGATCTGTGTTCAGAGTATGGATCCAGTATGCTTCCCTGCAGAGCAAAGTGTTAATGATGTCTCCACCTCTAGGGGGAAGCATAATTTTCTCAATTCCCCAGAATTTAAGTAAGGCTGGGGAACCATGGTTGGCCTGAACATAATGACGAGCAATACCATAGTCCATATTTTTAGTCGAATTGCAGTGTTATGTTCTGATATCTTACTTTTAAAGCTCTTTTTGTTTGTCCCACATAGACCAGGCCATACGGACACTTTAAAGGACTTGTTAGTTGTTCCTTTTATGAGACTGAAGACCAGGGGGGACAGAGCCTTTCAATCTGTAGCTCCGAGGCTTTGGAATAATCTCCCACTCCAGCTACGTTTAGCTGACTCTGTGGACTCTTTTAAAATGCAGCTGAAAACTTTTTTTGTTTAATGAGGCTTTTCGTTGAATTTCAATTCAACTGCTTTTTAATGGTATGTCTGATATTTTTAAAATCTTTTAATCTTGTGTTTTAGTTTGTTCTCTTTATTTTTTCTTTTTAATGCTGTCTCTATCAAGTTGTTTTTTTATTCTATTTTATTGTACAGTACTTTGTGACTGTATGTCTGTGAAATGCGCTTTTTAAGTAAACTTTACTTACTTACTTACTTATTTGGGCCCCTTGGCAGGGTTTGTTAAGCCAACCGTTACTAATATGAGTTTTAAGCTGGACAGTGATTTTAAATTAGATCCTCAAATCAGTGCAGTAGTGAAGTCCAGCTGTTTTCATTTAAGGCAGCTGGCAAAGGTTTAACTAATCCTGTCAAAGCAGCATTTTGAAACAGTAATCCATGTCTTCATCACGTCTCGGCTGAATTATTGTAATGCACTTTATTTTGAGTTAGCCAGTCTTCCCTATCACGCCTCCAGGTGGTTCAAAATCTTAACTGGACGTAACTGGAACACAGAAGAGGGGACCGCATTACAACCATTTTAGCCTCCCTTCACTGGCTGCCTGTGCATCTCAGGGTTCATTTTAAAATTCTTTTATTTGTTTTTAAATCATTAAATGGCATTGCTCTGCCTTACCTCTCTGATCTGCTCTATCCTTACTCTCCTGCTCAGTCTCTCAGGTCAACTGATCAGCTGCTCCTGGAGATACCGAAATCAAAGAGGAAGCTCAGAGGGGATGGAGCTTTTTCTGTTGCTGCTCCAAAATTATGGAACAGTCTGCCTTTGTCCATCAGACATGCTCCTTCACTGTCCATTTTTAAAACTAATCTTAAAGTGAATTTTAATCAATAGGTATTTCAAAGGATCAAATATGATACTAGTGGTTCCGTCCAGTAATTTTGGTCATGATTCCTTCTCAAATATGCGTGAGTTTCAAGTCACTGCTCTGTTAGTCAGTCACGGTCAGGGACATCTTGCCTCCTCCACGGCCAGTTTCAGCACAGGAGTGATGCAGTCGCTGCTTTGTGCAACTGACTGGGCTGCAGTATAGCAGTCAACAAAGTTTCAGCCTCAGAATTTTATGTAATTTTTTCCAACCATGTACAAGCACATCTACCTGCATATAATTAAATGAAATAAAATTCTAGTATATCAAGACTTATTCAACGTGTTCTGAAGTTACTTGACTGGGAACTTGCCTGTTCAGGTCCCCTTCAGCTGCCGGTCCCTGGAGGTAACTGCGGATCATGCTGTCAATGAAAGCCATTTCCAAGGACGTTTTGTGCAGTGTATATCCGGGCAGATTTTGCACTGTTTTCAACTCGGATCTCGACCCACTGAGCATCTGCTGAACATGTTTACTCAGCCGTGGTAAACACGTTTACTTGTCTGCGGAAAAGTCAGAAACAACAACTGTACATCACTTCCGGCCAGAGATGGCTGCTCCCCATTGGTTTTGATCGAGTGGTTTTCATGGGATAAAATTATTCAGTATACTAACTCTAGGGGGTTATTTTTACTGAATAAACACATTTGTGACCCGTGCTGGCAAAATGAGTCGGAATGCGCACCGGGTAATTAGGAGCTACAGATAGGAGAAGTCATAAATCATGACTCTTTGTTTGCTGGCAGCAAGTCCCGGGAAATCCCCCATCAGTGCCTGGTATCATTGTAAAGCTTGGAACTCCTACTTTCTAAAAATACACGTTTTTGCGGAAGATGTAACTCAGGACTGATCGAATGCGAGTTTTCAAACCAGCCAAAATATAAACAAAAGCAGCTTGTTGCTGGTCCGTTTTTGCGCAATTCCTACAAATTAAATATCATTTTGAAAGTCTTTCAATACAGAATATGAAAATAACATTACCTCAGTTTTAAAAATTTCCTCATTGCGACTCATTTTGCCAGCACAGGTCACATTTTTGATTTATAAGTAATACCTAAAACACGATTAATGTTGCTATAATGACTAGTACTTTTCCTTTAAAACCCATTTTTATTCTCTGACGTTTGACCCAGTTTGAGACATTGATTTTATTTGTTTTTGTTGCTTCTATTATATGACTATTGTTTTATTTATGCTGTTTTGTACCTTTTTAGCTGTATTTTATTGTTTTTATTTTATTTAATTTTTATGTTTTTATATTTTTTTTATCATTGATGTACAGTACTTTGTGTCAGCTGTTGTTGTTTTTGAAGTGTTTTATGAATAAAGTTGGATTGGATTGGAAACACATCATGCGCTGGGATTTTCACTAATTTTAATGGACAAAGTTGGAACAGTCCCAATATAATCACCCATCATTTTTTTTAAAATTTAAATATGATGATACACTTAATAGTTGTTTATTCCATCCACATTTTTAATTTCAATCACAAACGCGCACATGTCCAATCCAGGGTAATGGAAAATGCACACTCAGCTATCGTTTTTCCTGTTAAATGCATTAATCTGGAGACAAGTAAATACAAACTATCCACCTATACCCTGTAATATAGACTATTCCAAATCATTTAGGAAACAGCAAAGTGTTTCAATGCACGAAGAAAAAACTGGTGCATGAGTTTATGAAAATTTGCACCAGCAATCATCCTCTTTTTCTGTAGTTTCAAACTCATTCAAGTCTATGTATTGCATCCGTGTGCACCACGTTAAACCAAGCAGCTCGACTGTTCAGCCCAACATCATCTCTTTCCCATTTGTCCTTTCTGAAATAATTAAAGACCCTGTCACACCTTGACGATTTAGGCACCGTTTGCCAAACGTATAAAAATTAGTCTAAAACGCTGGCATACACCAAAATTTTCACTTTTGGCCATATGCGTCATGTATTCATAGCGAGTTGAACATATACATAATGTATTAGTAACTTATAAAGAATATTCCCATAACTTATAAATCACTTAAACCAATGAATGCTTAGCGTGTTGCCAACATTCACAACCTATGCGCAACAATAGTCTAACTTCTGCATAGCTCAGTCATGCCAAACTGCCATTGCCTCCCAATCCATGAATTCTCGGTGTGTGAGCGATCATCTCTGTTCAACCGAGATGATTCTCCCCTCCAAAGACCACAGTGGGGGGCGTGACCAACCTGGCTGAGCTGTCAAATCTGTCAGGTCAGTCATGCTTAAAACAGCTGATGTGACACGTCATGAATGGCTGATCACAGTTGTCACAACCTGGCTTAAAGGCATGCGATTTGGTGGCGATAAAAAAGTTTATTTTCAATTAAGCGTAAAAAACAAGATAATGCATGGAGTGTGCTTTTGCCGGGAGGCGCAGCAAACAGGAAAGTGTGATTTATCATGGAAAACAGCTGTGCTTTGGCAATCAGCTGATTGGATCGGTGTTCTGACAATTTGGCATATCTATCAGAACAGCACTGGACAGCTGATGGTACAGACTGCAGTCAAAGGTGAAAGACATGGCAAGGAGGGCTAAAGAGCGATTTGGATCTTTATCCTGTAGTTTAAAAGTGCTCGGACATGCCCGACAGGTCCTGTTATATGAAAAAGTATGTGTGTTTAGCTCTGTCTGTGTGTGTGTGTGTGTGTGTGTGTGTGTGTGTGTGTGTGTGTGTGTGTGTGTGTGTGTGTGTGTGTGTGTGCGCGCACTGCAGGCAGCAGTTGAGTTCTGTACGGGTTTCTCCTGTAAACCAATGCTGCAAATACACCATTATATGGTAGCTGTAAGTTAGAAACCCATTCAATAAGTCACACATAGGGTCACAGAGTGTTACTCATATGTTAGAAGTAAGTTTTGGGTATGCTAGACATTTATCTCAACGTATTTTGACTTATGAGTAACTTGTGAGTCGCTTACAAGTAACGTGTGTGAACGAATGCATAACTTCCCTACAACTTATGTCCCACTTATGCGGGATGTTTTAGCCATACGCTGGATATGTACGGTGGATGCAAGAAGCTTGTCGTACAATTCTGTATACCAGCGTGCTTCAGCGTTCTTCAGCGTGCTCTTTACTTATACAGAACTTACCCATAACTGATTTGACGTAAGCCAGCGTATTCTCTAAATTTTTCATACGTTTGGCAAACGCTGCCTAAATTGTCTAGGTGTGACAGGGCCTTAATGGTCATCAGCTGTGATTAATGCCATCTTAATGTAAAGCAGCGTTACTGTTGTGTGCATTTTCGCTCATGTGCACGCCCTTTGGCCAGTGCAAAATCCATCTTAAACAAGCCATCTAGATCACAGTTTACTTTAGATAATGCGCCTCTGTGCATCGAATCCAAAGGCAGGAGCGCTTTGGATTGGACCGTTTTTTTCCAGCGCCCTGTGATAACAAAATGGACAGGGCCACACCACAAATGCGCTATGTGTATTTGACAACTGACGAGTGGATAGAATGTCATAATACAGCCCTTAGGATTACCCCTGAGTGAAGCTTTTCAGAATAATCAAAGGTGTACTTTAAAGCATTTTATTTTTACATTAATATTTGTAATTTGAAATAACATTGAGGCACATTGTAATTTATAACCCAGAAGAGAAATATTTCTTTGATCCCCATGCAGCTCTGTTTATATGAATATGAACACCTTTCCTAATCATGTCCTTTTACATATGAGCCCTTTGTTGGTGCCAGAGTCTCTTGTTTAGCTGGTTGGTGGTTTGTTGGTTTTGAGGAGGAAGGTGGAAAGTAAAAGAGCCGTCATTTGGTCTGAGGAGCACACAACCCCAAACCCAGTGTGCCTGTTTTCTGTAACACCCCTTGCTGGTTCCCCCTAGTAAACAGTCCATTAGCGTAGTGCTCCAAGGTAAACATATTTACTGGCTGGTGACGGCTTGCCAGTGTGGCTCCTTAGGCCCCGTGGCAGAGGGGATTTCATTAGGCAGAGGGCAGGGGGAGAAGGGAGGAAATTAATGTGCCATTCAAGATGATTTCTTTGTTTCCCATCAACATGATCACAGACAGGCCGCAGGGAAGAGATGATTTACGCACACAAAGGAAGAAGACGGCGAGAGAGAGGAAGGGTAGAGGAAGGGAGAGAAAATATCACAAAAGGCTCCCAGTGCGTGAAATGTCTTCCTTTTGGTTAAAATGCTCTTGTCACAATTTTTTTGTTATGGCTTGAAGTGCTGGAATTGTTTTCTATCAGAAAAGCTTTTTTCTTTGTCAATACAGATTGGAAATGAAAATATTTCGATGCAAAAGCACCAACGGGCACAACAATGTAATGCATCCCCCCCCACACACACACACTATCTACACACAGTAAGCCAACCAATGCAGTAATGTCCTGCAGCCTTGTTAAGAACCTGTTTGACAATAAGAGATGTTTTTTTATTCTTTCCAACCTGGAGGATATTATTCTGTGGTCTGCCTTGTTTATTAAAAAGTGTGGTTCACCGATTAATTATCTGAAAAGTGACTACAGCTAATGGCAAAATATGGCATGCATTTAAAACGGTTTATAGCCACACTGCTTTATGCTTTGATGATGAAACTTTGTTGCACTAATTACTTCTGTTGGTATGAACCAAACATTCCCAATGAAATGACTCCAAAAACATTTCAGGTGCACAGTTATATCCGAGTTTCACTTTGAATGTATATAAACTAGATTCTAATTAAAGAGACCTGTATCAACTAGGCCACGGGAGTGGTGGCCTAGTTGATACATCATCTGCCCCACAACCAGGAGGTTGGGGGGTTCAAGTCCCGGCCAGGTCATACTAAAGACAATATAAAAATGGTACTTCCCGCCATCTAGCTTGCTGCTCAGTATAGTAGAATGGGGGAAGGAGAAGCTGTTTGTGGTGGTGCCTTGCATGGCAGTGACCCCTCTGATTCTACATGTGATTAACATTGTAGATAGGAGAAACATAATTTTGTTCTACTGTAAATCATGGACTTAATGACAATAGAGGTGTCTTCTTCTTGTGCTTTTTTGAGGTTTCCCCTTTATTTTACTGCATTATGTAGAATTTTTGCGACATTATATGGTCTGCACCCCTCTGTGGATCACCACCATAATCAAGGTCGCCTTAACGCACGGGCTAGGCTGGACTGAAGCCCAACGACCTACAAAGATCAGGGGCCTATCATGAGCCAATAAAAAAGATCACATTGTTGTTAATTGGTCGAATTCTATGTCCATCACTTGATATTCATGTGTGGCTGCTTGGTCCAATTTACATGTGCCCCACGTGGGTACCACGTAACAATAGCCTATCAGAGGAATTGTTTTGGCATGTGACTATGCAAGCACCAATAAGAGGTAAGAAGTAATTAGCTCAGTCAAAATGTCCGGAAAAAAGTTTGAGAATCATGCTCACAAAATTATTGAGAGAAAAAGGGCTTAGGGGAAAATGAATTGTTCAAAAAATCCCGAAGCTTAAAGGATTTTTCTAGACTGGAGCATCAAGTGGAGGCGGGGCTGCTAATTACTAGTGATGGCCAGATGAGGCTTTCTAGGGGACTTGAGGCCTTTCATCAAAATGGTTCATATAGACGAGGCCTCATGTGAAACTTCATTTTCTCTACTAGGCCATCTAGTGGACAAAACGTAAAGAATATGCAGATTTTTACAAGGGCATTATTGGTTTAATGTGTATTTTTTCCATTTCAATAAATGCACTGTCTTTTAAGAAATATCAATGATCATAAGGGAAAAAAGAAATAATAAAACTTGGGTGACTACAGTGAATGTGCTTGTGGTACTTATCCATTTTTATTCAGAAATAATAACTTTTCAACAGTCTTTGGACTAAGGCGATTTCTTTTTTTTTTTTTAGATTATTTCTGCAGCTTTGGAGAATACTCTCTCAGAGCACAGAGGATGCAGGTGTGCAAAGGAAGGCTACTGTAAGTTTGTACAGTGTAGGGTAGACAAGTTTCTGTCTCTCCCAGTACATTCGCATCTGTCCTTATTGTCATGCAGGGCACCATAGTGCCTCAGCAAAATGATGTGTTATTGTTGTATCCAAGGTCTTTGAAACACAACAGACACTTCACCTTGAAAATAAAAATAAAATTGCAAAAATGGCCTAGCTGGGACTTGAACCCCAGCCTCCCAGTTGCAGGGCAGATGCTTTACCACTAGGCTATAATAAAGAGCCACTATTTGTGAAAACTATATCAATGGGAGAAATGAGCTCAAACTGTTCCCAAGAAGACACGGAGAAGCCCGTGTTTTTGGTGCTGGCTCCATCTGAAAATTGGCGGAGACAAATCCCTTACGCAGTCAAACATCAACAACACAAAACGTGAGGGATGGGGATTTCCATTGTGTATCACTGATCACTTTATTTCATGTTGCGTGCAAAATCACGAATGGCTTCCTGACCCAGTCACATAGTACGATGTCAGCAATACATGCCTCGAAACGCGCTTTGCCAAATATTTCCTGGACAAGCTCAGAGCACCCTCGAAGCTCCGGAGCCTGCCGTCCCATCACTACTAACTACTGCACCGAGAAGACAGGTGGGCCATTACCTGGAGCTGGAGAGCAGCTTTCACTGAGCAGAGACTGAAGATCGACAGACAGGAAGACCGTTAAAGCACTCACCTGGAGGAGTAAAGCAGGTGCTGCCAGATCCTACCAAAAGAGAGCAGGCCAGTGGGGAAGACAACTGAGATATGCAGACTAGCATAAGAAAAGCCCGGTTACTGGAAAAGGTCATGATTGCTTACATCAGACAGCTGTGCGTGGGACAGTGGACTCAGAACTTAGTAAAAAAAGTAGACTGGATCAAGCATGCAACTAAAACAGACTGTGTAAGCTGACACTGATGTCTATATGACATGCTTTGTAAGCTGGGCTTAAAGGACATAATGAGGGATTTAAAAAAAAAAAAGACTAGAAAGAACTTCTAAAAAGGTAAGACAAGCTCTTTGTAGTGGTTTCCAGGCACCTGCTGTGCAGGTTTTTGATTGCTGCTGTTGTGGGAAATGTGAAAGTGACGAGGCAGAGTTTATCTCACGAGTCAGGTTTATTCACATTCTCCAACATCAGCAAAAACAGAAAGAGAAAGAATTCCAGACATTCGTCCTTTTTATACCCCAGGACATCAAAGCTCACAGTCACATTGTATTTAATCCCAAGTAACAATGCATCTTCTTCCGGATCTTAACACCTCCACCCATAATCTCTGGCAGCCAGGAAAATCCCCCAAGGCCGTCTCTCTGCATACCAAAGCCTAAACTTTCACATCCTCCTGTCATCTCCAAAGAGACTCAGTCCTTTGTTCAATCTAAGATGTGAAGCCTAAAGTGGTATACATATGAAGCATAAAGTGATATAAATCTGTGCACGTGTCCCACATGACCCCCCCAAAACGTCTAAGATGGAACAACGGAATAACAGTCTGCATGTCATGATAACATCATTACACATCAGCCCACGTGCTGCTTGGGCCTCAGTCTCCTCCCGTATCTGCTGTAAGCGGGCTTTGCCACTTCCGCGGCGCCATCCTGCTGGGGAGCTGCTGTCTGGGGATGAGAACTGTTAGTCAATCCCTGTGGGTGTTCTGGGGAATGTTCCTTAGGGGGTCTGCCGCGCCAAGGAGCCCTGGCCAACAGCACATTCTCGTCTGCCAGCACAAAAGCGGGTTTGAGCCTGTTTATGCCAATCTTTTCTTTCCTGCCCCCCAAATCTAGCAAAAAATGCTTATCCCCTGTTTCCAGCACTGTAAATGGTCCATCATAAGGTGGTCGCAACGGTGGGCGATGTGCATCATGTCTGACAAAAACAAACTCCGCATTTTTTAAAGCCTTAGGCACAAAAATGCGTGGAAAACTGTGGTGAACGGGGCCAGGCAGCATGCCCGACTGGGAGAAATTCCCCAGGCAGCCGAAGTGGCTGCGCAAAAACTAGCTCAGCCGGGGAGGCTTCCAAATCCTCTTTAGGTGCAGAACGCAACCCCAATAAAACCCACGGTAGCCTGTCCACCCAATTTGCATCCGTAAGCGACGCTCTGAGGGCCGCTTTCAATGACCTATGAAAACGTTTGCATAACCCATTAGCCTGTGGATTGTACACGGGTGTGCGGTGGATCGTTACCCCCAGGCTGTGGGCCATTGCTGACCAAAGTTCGGAAACAAATTGAGGACCTCTGTCGGACGTAATGTCCGACGTGACTCCAAAGCGCACGGCTTTGGCTGCATGGTGGCGCAGTGGTTTAGCACTGTGGCAGCACAGTTTGACCCTCGGATCGCGGGGATCATGAGATCGTGGGTTCGATCCCAGCCCCCGACCAACAGTGAGCTGTGTGGAGTTTGCATGTTCTCCCCGTGTTGCACGGGTTTACTCCGAGATTTCTCCGGTTTCCTCCCGCATACCAAAAACATGTAGGTTTAGGGCGCTCGCGCACGCAGCGACCAGCAGCCGGTGGCTTGTCACCAGACTGCAAACCAAGTCTACCTACGGGTACAAATAAGTAACAAAAAAAAAAAAAAAAAGCGCGCTACCCATGCTGTTAAAAACGTGCGTGCCACCTCCTCGGCTGTGGTTGACGACAGTGGGACCACTTCCGGCCAGCGCGTGGTGCGGTCTACCATTGTCAGAAGGTGTGTGCACCCCTGTGACGGCGGGAGGGGGCCTACGAGGTCCACGTGAACATGATCAAACCTCTTAGCCGGGATGTGAAACAGCTCCAAGGGAGCTCTCGTGTGTCTGTGTACTTTGGCTCGTTGACAAGCCATGCAGGCTGCTGCCCACTCTCTAACTTGTTTGCGCAGGCTCGGCCATACAAATTTCTCTCCCACCATTTTGACCGACGCGCGCACTCCCGGGTGCGCCAGGGAGTCAAAAACGCGGCGGCGCCACGCGGCCGGTACCACAGGACGCGGTCGCCCCGTGGAGACATTTCAGATTAGGGGGGGCATGCCTTCTTGCAGCACCCTGTTCTCCAGCCTTAACCCTGTTGGTCCAGACTGGAGCGCGCGCACGTCCGCATCGCTACCCTGATCCGCGGCCATGGCTGCATAATCTATACCTACGAAGACTGGGGCCACCACGGCACGCGAGAGACAGTCTGCCACTACATTCAGTTTACCCGCCACGTGCTGAATATCGGTAGTAAACTCTGAGATTGCGGCCAGCTGCCTTTGCTGCCGGCCTGACCATGGTTCTGAAACCTTGGCCATCGCGAATGTCAGCGGCTTGTGGTCAACGAACGCGGTGAAACTGCGTCCCTCCAGCCAGAACTGGAAGTGGCGAATGGCCAAGTGGAGCGTTAACAACTCCCTGTCGAATGCGCTGTATTTTCGTTCACTATTGCGCAAAGTCCTGCTGAAAAAGGCGAGCGGTTGCCAAGCCCCAGCTACATGCTGCTCCACGACCGCCCCTATGGCCACATCTGACGCGTCAGTAGTGAGCGCTATGCGGGCCGTTGGGTCTGGATGTGCTAACAACGCAGCATTTGCCAGGGCTGTTTTGACCTCCGAGAATGCTCGCTCTCGCTCCGGAGACAATTCGATCTTATTTGCGGGTTTTTGTTTTTTTAGTGCGGCATACAATGGTTGCATGAGCTGCGCTGCATGGGGGAGGAAACGGTTATAAAAATTCACCATTCCCAAAAACTCCTGTAACGCCTTGACTGTTGCTGGGGAAAATTTGTTACCGCGCGCACTTTGTCAGGCAGCGGAACCGCTCCTTCTGGGGAGACGCGATGCCCCAAAAAATCAATCTGTGTCACCCCGAACTGACACTTCGCTGGGTTGATTATTAACCCGTGCTCTCCCAACCTCCGGAAAACTGCCGTGAGGTGGTCTTCGTGTTCGTCTTTGGACGCGCTGGCTTCTAAGATGTCGTCCAGGTCGACGAACACGAAGGGGAGATCGTGCAACACCGCGTCCATCATGCGTTGGAACGTCTGCGCAGCGCCTTTAAGCCCAAACGGCATGCGCAAAAACTCGAAGAGGCCAAACTGAGTTATTACCGCTGTTTTGGGTATGTCCTCAGCGCGCACTGAGACTTGGTGGTAACCGCGGACCAAGTCTATCTTAGAAAAAACGCGCGCCCCCGCCAAATGAATGGAAAAATCTTGGATATGTGGGATTGGGTAGCGGTCGTGCGCTGTAGCGTTGCTCAACCTGCGGAAATCTCCGCAAGGTCGCCACGAGCCATCAGCTTTAGGGACCATGTGAAGCGGGGAAGCCCATGGGCTATTCGAACGCCTGATGATGCCCAACTTTTCCAGGTTGGCGAACTCCTCTCGCACTATGGTCAGTTTAGCTGAATCCAAGCGCCGAGCTTTTGCAAAAACGGGCGGTCCGGTGGTAGTAATAAAATGTTCCACCCCGTGTTTAGCGACGGCTGCTGAAAATGTGGGAACCGTGAGTGCTGGGAACTGAGTGAGCAGTGTGTGGAACTTACCGCTTGCCATTGCGACGTTGGCTTGTGCTGTGGGCGGGGTCACTCGGGCTGCACAGGGAATAGAATAAAAAGAAAGTGCATTAACCAGGCGCCTGTTAGCAAGATCAACCAACAAACCATGTGAGCACAGAAAATCGGCCCCCAACATATTGAAATTCACTGCTGCTATGATAAAAGTCCACTCAAATGTACGGCCCTGCAGAGACAGAAACAGAGTCTTCTCACCAAAGGTCTTAATCTCCGAGCTGTTCGCTGCTACCACCCGGGGACCTTTGGAACCTGTTAGCCTGTCTGCGTAGGAAGGTGTGATGAAACTCAGCTGGGAGCCTGTGTCCACGAGGAAATGCCTCCCCGAGCGGGCGTCCAACAAATAAAGCAGCTTGTTTTCCTCCCCGAGGGCCGCAGCTGCTACCGACCCCCGGTCTTGGCGTTTCCTGAACGCCCGAACTGGCACGGTGGTACACATTTGCGTGCCCTCTCTGCGAAGCGGCGATGGTAGAAACAAAGGACGTCGTCTGATCCGTGTTTCTTGGCCCCTGCCGCCGCCATCATCGGTGAGTCTGGTACTGCTGTCTCTGGCCCCCTGCCATCTCTGGACGCCGCGCCGAGCTCCACTGCAGCGGCCGTGGCCGCGCGCCGTTTGGTGGCGTTGTCGATTCGTTGCGCCTCCTGGCCCAGCGCGTGGTAGTCTCGTTGGGCCAACAGTGGCGAACTGGCCAGGGTCGCTCTCACCGCTGACGGTAGGGTCCTGAGGAAGAGGTGGGTGAAGATGAAGTGATCATCGTCAGAGTCCTTCAACCTCAACAGCTTCTGCATCAGGTCCGCGGACCTGTCGCTTTCAAATTCAGTCAGCGCCAGGAGCCCCTCTGCTCGCTCCTCTGCCGAGGGGGTGAAGTACCGGATGAGTACAGCCTTCAACGCGCCGTACTTGTCGCTGTCCGGCGGCTGGTCGATCAGGCTCTCCACATGCTGGGCTGTGAGGTTGTCCAGTTTTGCAACCACGTGGTAGAACTTTGTGGCGTCTACCGAAATCCCCCGGAGGTTGAACTGCGCTTCAACCGCATTAAACCAGGAGCGCGGATTGTTCTGCCAGAAGTCCGGTAGCTGGACTGTGGCTGCATTCGCTTGGCTGGCTCCTGACGAGTCTGGCTCGGGGGAATTTCTTTCACTCATGATACGTCTTAGGGTCACCAGTGTGGGAAATGTGAAAGTGACGAGGCAGAGTTTATCTCACGAGTCAGGTTTATTCACATTCTCCAACATCAGCAAAAACAGAAAGAGAAAGAATTCCAGACATTCGTCCTTTTTATACCCCAGGACATCAAAGCTCACAGTCACATTGTATTTAATCCCAAGTAACAATGCATCTTCTTCCGGATCTTAACACCTCCACCCATAATCTCTGGCAGCCAGGAAAATCTCCCAAGGCCGTCTCTCTGCATACCAAAGCCTAAACTTTCACATCCTCCTGTCATCTCCAAAGAGACTCAGTCCTTTGTTCAATCTAAGATGTGAAGCCTAAAGTGGTATACATATCAGAATCAGAATCAGAATCAGCTTTATTGGCCAAGTATGCACAACACATACAAGGAATTTGACTTTGGCTAAAAACTTGCTCTCATTGTTCAGGTGGAGGATTTAAATAAGGATTCAATGACAACAGAGTATGTACAGTAAATTACAGTCTGTCCACGTTTCTATAAAAGGATGCAAATATATACAGGAATATATGCAGTTATTTACTCGGACTAACCACAGTTTGCAGAAATATATGAAAAAATATACAATCACACAGTATTTCAATGTGGACTCAGATTCAGTGATATAATGTGAATGAAGTAAAAAGCAGTGTGAGAGTTATGTGCAATGTAATAATGGATGAAAAGTCATGAGTACAGCAAACAGGTAGGACTAGGTGAATGTTAGGAGTTCATCAGAGTGATGGCTTGAGGAAAGAAACTGTTCCTGTGACGGGTGGTTTTGACCTTCAGTGATCTGTAACGACGACCAGAAGATAGAAGTTCAAACAGTTTGTGGCCGGGGTGTGATGGGTCAGCACAGATGTTTCCCGCCCGTTTCCTGGTTATGGACCGATATAAGTTCTTAATGGAGGGTAGGTCGGTACCAATGATCCTCTCCGCAGACTTAATGATCCGCTGCAGTCTGGTCTTGTCCTGTTTAGTGGCAGATCCAAACCAGACAGTGATGGAAAAGCAGAGGACAGATTGGATGATGGCGGTGTAGAAGACAACCAGCAGCTCCTGAGGCAAATCAAACTTCTTGAGCTGACGCAGAAAAAACAACCTCTGCTGGGCCTTTTTCCGGACAGTGTCTATATGGGAGGACCACTTCAGGTTCCGGGAGATTGTGGTACCCAGAAACTTGAAGGAGTCCACAGTGGACACTGTGCTGTTGAGGATGGTGAGTGGGGGGAATGAAGGGGGGTGTCGCCTGAAATCCCCAGTCATCTCCACCGTTTTGGCTGGGTTAAGTTCAAGATGGTTCTGGCTGCACCAGAGGATCAGCTGCTCCACCTCCCGCCTGTATGCAGACTCATCATCATCCCGGATCAAACTGATGACTGTGGTGTCGTCCGCAAACTTCAGGAGCTTCACCGAAGGGTCCTCTGAGGTGCAGTCATTGGAGTAGAGGGAGAAGAGCAGTGGGGAAAGGACACATCCTTGGGGGGCGCCAGTACTAATTTTTTGGGAGCTGGATGTAAATCTCCCTAGCTTCACCTGTTGCCACCTGTCAGTCAGAAAACTGGAGATCCACTGGCAGGTGGAGGGGGGCACCTTGAGCTGGAGGAGTTTCTGATGAAGAATGCCTGGGATGATGGTGTTGAATGCTGAGCTGAAGTCGACAAACAGGATCCTGGCGTACGTCCCTGGGGAGTCGAGGTGTTGCAGGATGTAATGTAGTCCCATATTCACTGCATCATCCACTGACCTGTTTGACCGGTAGGCAAACTGCAGTGGGTCCATCAGGGGGCCTGTGATGACCTTCAGGTGGTTCAGCACCAATCTCTCCAAGGATTTCATGACCACAGAGGTCAGGGCAACAGGTCTGTAGTCGTTTAATCCTGTAATAGAGGGTTTCTTGGGAACTGGAATGATGATGGAGCGTTTGAAGCAGGAAGGCACTTCACGCAGCTCCAGTGATCTGTTAAAGATCTGGGTGAAGATGGGGGCCAACTCGTTGGAGCAGACTCTCAGGCAGGACGGAGACACACCATCAGGTCCTGCAGCCTTCTTGATCTTTTGTCTCTGAAAGACCCGGCGCACCTCCTCTTCACAGATCATTAGTGCTGGTGGGAGGTCAGAGTGGAGGAGGGATGGAGTTCCTGGGGCTGCAGATAATCCTTTTGTGTGGGTGGGAGGTGAGAACTGTAGGTTCTTTTCAAACCTGCAGTAAAAGCTGTTTAGGTCATTAGCCAGCTGGAGGTTTTCCGCAGGGTGGGGGGATGGTCTCCTGTAGTTGGTGATATTCCGTAGGCCTCTCCAGACAGAAGCTGAGTTGTTAGCTGAGAAGTTTTTTTGTAACTTCACACTGTAGCTCCTCTTAGCAAGCCTGATCTCCTTCGTCAGCATGTTTCTGGCCCGCTTGTACAGAGTCCAGTCACCAGTCCTGTAGGCCTCCTCCTTGGTCTGACGTAGCTGCTTCAGTTTAGGAATGAACCAGGGTTTATTGTTGTTGTATATGCAGAAGGTCTTGGTCTGCACACACATGTCCTCGCAGAAACAGATGTATGATGTCACAGTGTCAGTGAGTTCATTTAGGTTAATGGCTGCAGCTTCAAAAACACTCCAATCTGTACAGTCAAAGCAGGCTTGTAACTTCAGCTTTGATTCCTCAGTCCATTTCTTCACAGTCCTTACAACAGACTTGGAAGTTTTTAGTTTCTGTCTGTATGTTGGAATAAGATGGAGCAGACAGTGGTCAGAAAAACCCAGAGCTGCACGGGGGACGGCATGATAGGCGTTCCTTAAAACTGTGTAACAGTGGTCAAGTGTATTTGTGTCCCTGGTGGGACATTTAATATGCTGTCTGTATTTAGGAAGCTCATTTGTGAGATTAGCTCTATTGAAATCACCCAGAATGATAAGCAGAGAGTCTGGATGTTTTTCCTCCACCTCTGCTATCTGGTCAGCGAGGTGCTACAGTGCCTCCGTTGTACAAGCAGCAGGCGAGATATAAATTCCGACCAGAATAAATGAGGAGAACTCTCGCGGTGAATAAAAGGGTTTACAGTTTATGAACAGTGACTCTAGGTTAGGACTACAAAACTTCTTCAACACTGTGACATCAGTACACCAACCTTCGTTTATGTAGAAGCAGATTCCACCACCCTTAGTCTTTCCAGAGAATTCTCGGCTGCGATCAGCGCGAAAGAGTTGGAATCCGTCCAGACGCACCGCGCTGTCCGGGATGTGTTCACTCAGCCAGGACTCCGTGAAACAAAGGGCGCCAGATCTGCTAAAATCCCGGTTTTTGTGAGTCAGGAGCAGCAGTTCATCCATGTTGTTCGCCAAACTGCGGATATTTGCCAGATGGATCGATGGGAGCGGCGTGCGAAATCCTCGTTTCTTCAACCTGACTAGCGCACCGGCACGTTTACCACGCCGCCTTCGTTTCCGGCCAGCGCCAATAGCCGCTGCTCCCACAGCTAAGATTGACTGAAAAAACTTCAGATCAGCAGCAGCAACTGGCGGAGAAGTTGCATTGGGAGGTAGTCTGAGTGAAAGTAGTTCCTCCCTTGAATAGGTGATTCGGACAGAAGAGCAGAAGTCCAAAAAAACACACAAAATTATCAAAAACATCAGAGAGCAGAAGCCAGTGGCTGCCATCCGCGGCGCCATCTTGGATTTTTTTTTGAAGCATAAAGTGATATAAATCTGTGCATATGTGTCCCACACTGTTGTCCATTGTTTGAATCAGAAATACTTCACTGATGTAACTGTGTTCTGCTGTCATCACTAGACTTTAATTGTTGATTAGTGCCATCCTCTGATATCTGTCATTTAGGCTGGTGCCATTCATGATGTGTGTGTGTGTGTGTGTGTGTGTGTGTGTGTGTGTGTGTGTGAAGAAAGATTAGACTGACTTGTGTTTACGCTGAAGTAGCCAATAGTATGCCATGCTGCAAAACAAATAAAATCTTAGTAAGATCAAATATCTTAAATTAAGACTACATGCTTGTTTTTCTCTGACAAGATAATTTTGACAAGAATTTCTATTTGTTGTGCAGTTTTCTGTAAGATTTCACTTGCTTTAAGAGTTCTTTTTACTTGTTTTAAGTAATTTAATCTTACTTTCTGACATATAAAATTTTCCCCAATTTTAAATAAAATTATCTATTACCAGCAGATTTTGGGTTATTTTATGTAAAATTATCTGCCAACAGAACAAGAAATCTGGTTTATCAAACTGCTTAAAACAAGTTAAAAACTCTCTGAAAGCTTGTAAAATTTTCTTACACAAAAACTGCACGGCAAGAATAAATATCTTCTCAGACAAAAAACAAGCATATACAGCCTTAATTTAAGGTACTTCGTCTTACAGTTTAAGTTTTGGCATTAGCTATGGATACGGAACCATACCCATAGAATTCTTGTTACAGACACAGGTCAAATGTGATTGGCCAATATGTTCTATTAATGCATGTCTTGAAAGCAGCACGCTACAGGTATGGAAATCTGAGGCATTTATTTGTTTCAAAATTTAAACTGACATCTATTTACTACCTTTTTAACCTTACCCTTTCCCAAATCCTAAAGCTAACCTCTTAATTTTAAGTGTAAATTTCATCTCATATCAAGTAAAATAATTTGGACAAGGTGCCGAGAGCAAGATGGGAACCAGCAACCTTCTGATCACAGGCCCAACACACTATCTACCTAAGCCACAGAAGCAGCTGGCTTGGAGTTGATCCGACGGGGTTTTGTCAGAGTGTCAGCTCTTCCGTACCAATAGAAATTTTTGTATAGGGATACAGCTTCTGTATCCATAGCCGCTACCTTGAGTTTTTGCACTATAATTGTGTTTTCTTGCACTGTATCATTTTTAAACTGAGATTCTGTTGGGAGGAGTGGAAGGGGGGGCCTACACAACCTCTCAGCCCCAGGGCCTTATGGCAAGTTAAAGTGGCCCTGACCGTAATGTGGTGGAGGGGTTTGTATTAATGATCCCAGGAGCTATGTTATCGGTGGCAACTTTTCCTTGGTAGAGTCCCCAAGACAAATTAGTCTTGGGTGAATGGCCAGTTGATCCCCATGAAAAAGTTACAATGTGTGGGGCCTGAACGAGCCACATGCCCTGAAGTAGGCTCACTACCTGGAGGAGGGATCATTGGGATAACTGGCGCTATGTGGATTGGGTGGCAGTCTGGGCTTTTTTGCTTGGACTACTGCCCCCGCAACCTGGATCCCAAGGTGATAACAACCACCATGTCTCTGTTGATATCTCTGTCCCACAAATTCTCCTAATTTTATCACTTTTATCTAACTTTGAAGGTCTAAATGTGTATGGTTAGATGGATGGATAGATGGCTATATGGTCTGCAAAGCTAAACAGCCCAAAAGACTGTGCCTGTCGTTATGATTTGCTCTCCTCATTGGTGAAGTGATCACATGATTTAATAACAAACGTGGTGGAAACCTGTCCACTGGCTAGTCTGGCATGCTGTCCCCTCAGCGACGAGGAAGTGTTCTACCGAGCCTTGGAGCTGATGTAGTTAATGTGCAGCTAACTTAACTAGTGAGCTAGCTCATGGCTCAACCGTGGTTTTTACAGTTCTTCACTATAACTTCTGGTCATCCCACTAGACTTCCATTTTTCCACCTTGTTCATTAAGCCACAGTCAATAATACATATCTCACAACAGTCTGGCCTTTTTTCCCCCCAGCAAACCACAGGTACTGGAACCTTTAGCATGGCTGGCTTAATGGGGTGAACTGGAACAATTAGAGATGTTATGGCTTTTTTTGTAAATTGTAGTCACCATGGTAGATCGGCTCATTAATAATTCATAGTAAATTATATAGTTTATTGTACTCAGGACCGGACAGCTCCGTGATTAGCAGTGGTTAACTGCCATTAGCAGAGTTGACCATTCACTCATTCAGGGTTGCTATGACACCCCGGGGACTGGTCTATTGGCCACTCAACTCATACATCCATGTCTCCGATAATGCTTTATTTGGGCTTTTAAACTCTAAGGTGGGATTCATGGTAGCCACACTGACAAAATGCAGTCGGACTCATACACAGCACTGTTCAAAGTAGTTTTCATAGTAGTTTTTATATCCACATAGTAGATCAGGATTTTCCACATTTTTTGTGCCAAGGAACCCTTTTTACGTCGAAAAAAATCTCAGGGAACCCCACCAAGCTGGTTTGAGACCCTTTGCACATGACAAGGTTTTTACCCCAAACTGGCAAACTTCTTTTACAGTTTGGCTGCCCACGCATATAACACCGGGATTTTGGAGGTGTGACAGTGTAAAGCTTTGAAACCAGAGTGGAAGGGTTTTGCTGGCACCTTTTTTTTCCATCTGTGTGTGTGCGGAGATACCAGGGAAAAGTGACATCAAGGCCCCAGTTTATAATAGATTTCAGCCAGCCTCCACGTAAAAACACACGTCTGTTAAAATGTAAGCTCAATGTTTTTATAGTTAAGATTACATTAATTGATAGTGATGCCAAAAAACAGACAAACTGACCTGCCTTTCAGTTGCTTGTGGATCTATATGCTTGCAGATCTTTTTTTTACAGTTTCAATGAAAACTTTGTCATATGCACAGCCAATGAGAGGACACTGGTGTGTATTGTGCCGCTTCTCATTCCAAACCAAAACCTGTATTTTCTGTTTTTTTCCTCTATATTCGCCACACAACAACTTGATCATCACTGGATGATACTACAGGACGGCGTTTGCACACTTTCTGTACTCACCGGTTAGTCGATCTGTTGCTGCAGTAGCATTAGCTGGTAGCTGCTATGACCGTGCCGATGTTAAAGTAGTCCTCTAGAACTGTGGGATGTCCTCAATTTCTCCAGCTCAAACTGCTTGGCCCTGCACCCATGCTAAAATTTTGTCCAGGACCCTATTCAGAGCCTGAATCTTTCCTCTTCAAATATGTATCCATCGCTACTTTCATCTTGTCCCCATGACCTTCTTTTTCTGTTAGATTTGATTGGTGGTTGGCAACCAGCTTACAGGTTCATTACTGCCACTGACTTGATTATCATCACTCTATATCTTTGAATAAGGAGTTCTGAACAACTCTTTATGTTTGAAAAAATTATCCGTCCTTGGACTGTGTCCTGGACTGGGAGCCTCTCGTCACCTGTGTCTGTAGCACACCTTCACAAGGTCATTAACCTCTGTAAAACACATGAAGAAGAATATGAAGATGGTAGCCTTATTACATTCATTCTGCCACCTACTGAAATGGAAGAGCCACTACAGGTACCCATGTACAACAATATCAAATTATTTGCAATTTTTTTTTGACCAATTAAAGAAGTGAAAATAGACAATTTCCCACAGAACCCTTAACGTTCTCTCACGAACCCCCGGTTGAAAAACAAGGTAGTAGATGACAGCAATGTGCCAGCAAAGTGATTTTTAGCACCCAAAATTTTAAAAAAATGATGAGGGAGAACACAGAGTTGCTCAGTTCCATGTCAGCAATGGTAAAAGTCCAAAGGCACGAGGAGGAGGAGCTTCTGTGTTTGCTGTTAGTGGAAGCGCAGGAAAATAGTTAAAAGTTCCATCTCTGCAGGAGAATAGAAGAACATGAGTATCTTGATGCAATTACAGTAGTTCAGTGTAGATCCTTGCGTACTGTCCAAATCTGGACTGCACACAGTTGGACTGTGTGGACACTCTGCAGACTAGAAGATAACGAAATTATGGTCACAAGGATGTGAACGTGCTACCATGAATTCAGCTTAATATTCAGCCGGTGTTTGTTAATGTGTTACTGTTCATGTGTCAATTATTTTCGATGATCATATGTAGTGTATCCATCTAATAATTCTGAAGTCATTTGAGATAAAGATTAAAGTTCTTTTTGTTAAAAACAGAACATTTCTAAGTGCTGCTCAAATTCTTTAGTGGTAGTGTGTAATTTCACACTGTTGGCTTGCAACTGTTACCTGATATCTTAAAATGAAAAGTATAATGAGTAACGGCTCTAGTCAAAAGTAGGTGGCTTGGAATATTACAGTAATCAAAAATGACTCAAACTGGAAGCAAGCCTGTATTTAACTGGAAAGGAGCATTAATCAAAATTAATTCCAACTTTAATGACATAGCAAACCTGTCTTTCTTTGAAATAATAAAACTCAAAACACCCCAGCATACATGCTACTACCTTTGTCTTTTATTCTACTCTTTACAGTCATAAATAGTGGTAAGAGCTACTGTTTGCTTTCATACAAGTTAATTTTTTTTTAACTTTCTATTGTTGAAATTGTTGGACATTAGAGTTATTATTTATATAAATTTAGAAAAGGTCAATTACTTTATTAATGGTGTTTGTTGCAGGGAACTAAGGCTGGGAATCATCACTAATTTCCAGAATTGATTCAATTCCACTTCTTGAAGTTCTGAATTGATTCAATTCTGATCTGATCCCGATTCACTCAGGGAAATTACCATTTTAATAGCTATTTTATTTGCCACGGAAAAAAAAAAATCTTCGAGACCCAATGCTGCAAATTGTACCAAGAATACTCTTAACTTTGTTAATACATAAATTATCACATAAAGAACTGACCCACAATCAGTTACAGTAATGCACTTTTTATTATTAAACTTATGAGTTCACAAAGTGCTAACAAGTGCTTTCTTTAGTGCAAAGGATGTGTAGTGTCAAGTTAACAACCCAGAGTAAGTAAATAAATTCAATGTATGAAGCATATATACATAATCTCACTGTATTTCAGTCCGTCCAGGATTTCGCCGGCTATTTTTGTGATTGTTGTGGCCCAAAAAGCCTGAATTTGTGGGAGCTTTCCCAAAAAGTTGCGATAAAAGTTGCAACATTTTTTAGGGTTTTGGGGTTTTTTTTGCACTGAAAGTTGTGTGAGGAAGTAAAGATTTTAAAATAGCTGCTTTTTCCATAGTTTACAGTGATGCTGTTCTATGTAACACCGCAAGAAAAGCAAAGGATTGGCAAAAATTCCCTGTTAAACAATGATTTATTTAGAATTAAATGCACAGTAAAATTGTCAAAAAAAAAGACCAACATTGCATTTTTGTTGAGAACTTAAATAAAAAAGATAAATAAAAGAATTATCATTTACATCCGTTATAAATTGCATTGAATGCATGTTAGAGTATGGGGCAAATTATGGCAGCACCTTCTTGAAACTTGAATTTGAAAACTAAGACCCCTGAAAAATTTGAGGTCTTCTTCTATGCTGAAATCGACAGCATGTCTATGGCTCCTCCACTGACAACCTCTTCCCTTCAGAACGTCTCAGCGCAGGATGGCTCTTGGAGTGGAAACCCAGTCTTCACAGATGTTAAGGGGAGGGCTTGATATTAACTTTTTTGCTCACTGGACACTGTGGCTAGCGATTTTCCAAAGTTACTAGCTGCTCGGCTCTTTCACTAGCCACAATTTTGTGGTTGGAAAATTATGTTTAATATGATCAAATTTGACTATCTGTCATGTCAGGGTGGAGGTCCCCTGACCTCTGAAGCAATGGGTGGAAGTCCACTGACCTCCGGAGCGACGGGTGGAGGTCCCCTGGCCTCTGGAGTGACAGGTGGAGGTCCCCTGACCTCTGGAACAACGGGTGGGGGTCCCCTGACCTCTGGCGCAATGGGTGGAGGTGTGCTGGCTTCTGAAGCTGTTGACGGCTGGGCCTGAAGAGCATTCGGTCCAGCCGCCTGGGCTCCCCCCTTCGATGCAGCCACCTTGGACAAGGGAGACAGGCAGGGAGCAAATGAGGCGACACCACTATCACCAGGAGTTAAGCAAGCCTCTTCTAATGTTGATGTTAAAAATGAAATGAAAAGAACTTGCCTTAGCTCCTGGTCCTCTGCTGCTGGGGGGGACCACCTCGGGGACAACTGGAGCATGCTCGTGCACCTCGGAGACTGCCGGAGCTGCTGTGTGCACCTTGGGGAGTAGTGAAGCTGGGAAGTGCACCTCTGGGGCAGCTGGAACAGGCTCGTGCACCTCAGGGATAACAGTAGCTGTGGTGTGCACTTCGGAGACAACTGTAGCTGTGGTGTGCACCTCGGAGACAACTGTAGCTGTGACATGCACCTCGGAGACAGCTGGAGCTGTGGCGTGCACCTCGGGAAAGACTGGAGCTGGGATGTGCATCTTGGGGGCAGCTGGAGCAGACTTGTGCTCCTCAGAGACTGCTGGAGCTGCTGAGTGCACCTTGGGGAGGACTGAAGCTGGGATGTGCATCTTGGGGGCAGCTGAAGCAGACTCATGCTCCTCGGAGACTGCCGGAGTTGCTGCACGCACCTCTGGGAAAAACAGAGCAACTAGGGATGGTGACAGCACACATACAGGAGTGACAGTAGAAGCAGGAGGTGGGGGCTCAGAAGCAGAAGGGACCCCTTGGGTGAGGAGTCTGCTGAGACCTCTCACCCAAAACAAGGCAAGACATCTCATTAGGTGGTAACGAGAAATGAGGATGTACTTGCCTGTCCTGTTGCTCTACTGTTGCTGATGGAGATGGACCAGGAGTAGGGGTTGTGGATGCTGGCAGGGCAGCAGATCAGGCAGTCTGAGGAATTGCAGCAGGTGAGGGCACCAGCATGGAAAATGTGGGAGCCAGCACTGCAGCTGCCATGGGAGCCGGTGTAACAACTGTCCTGGGGGCAGGCACTGCAGCTGCTGTGGGAGCCAGAGTTTCAGCTGTTGTGAGGATGGGTGTGACAGCTGCCGTGGGAGCCGACATTGTTGCTGACAAGCTCCGTAGCGCTGGAGTGGACGCTGAAGAGTGGCGAGGTGGTGTGCTCTTCTCCAGCTCGTGGAGTGGCTGTGGAACTGGGGAGAGATGCGGTGAGAGAGACGCTGGAGACAGGGGACGCTTCCTCATCAGCACAGGCTGTGGTGCAGGCAGTGAACTCTGCCATGTCCATGTGGTGGCTGTGGGGCTGGTGAGAGTTCTGGGGCTGGAGGTTGCAGGGTCAGCTCCGCAAAAGTCCTGCGGATGTGGCTGCAGGCAGAGGCAAGAAGCTCCTTCACCTCGGGGCAGCTCTGCAGGCTGGGGAACATCTCCACCACCTTCATCGCCACTTCCAGGAGCTGAGGGCCTCCTCCAATGTGTGGGTGGTGTGAGCATTTGCCACCAGAGATGTGAAGGTGCAGACCGCTCGCTTGCGTCGTGACCACCAGCCATTGGGCAGCCTGCTGAGTCCAAGTTTGGAGAGGTCATTCTGTCATGACCTGCCCTCCAGGCAGATGAGGCTTTTAAGGGAGGACTCATGGCACAGGCAGGATCAGGTGCAATGATAATTTATTTTAACAAAAACTCAGGAACAAAACCAAAACAGCGCGGGGGCTAAAAACAAAACTAAACTTGGCACAGCAAAAACAAACTCACAGAGACATCTCAGGGCACAGGAACTCACAGGAATAACGTTATCTGATAATGACAGAAAATGACCTTGTCAGGTCAGACATTGGTTTGCTTGCTACCGGGTAACCATGAAAACCGGTACTACCTGTCTTATGGGTCGGGCCGTCAGCGACTCAACTGGCAACCCCGCCCTTCTGAGGGCATGGAGGGTGAAACTGGGCATCCTGGCAGAAATAAAAACAATATCTGTCACAGGTCTATGGTGGACTACTCCCAGTTACACGGGGTGAGACTGGACATCCTGGCAAATAAGCAACACATCTGTTGCAAGGTCTATGGTGGACTTTTGCCAGTTGGTGCATCGTGACATGTACTACACAAAGAGCAGAGATAAACAAACCTATCATCTGGTCAGTCACTGCAACAGATACTGGAGTCAGTTTGTCTTGGCCTGTCCTTGCCACTGATAATACCTCTATCTGCCAAGAATGTGCCCCTAGTCCAGCAAAAGCTAGCGGTACTCAAGTACTTTACAAGCAGTTTCATGAAATGGTCAGTCAGCAACTCATACCGGCTTGGACGTCGCCTGGGTTTGCAAGGTCCATGCTGATCTCGTCACACTCTGACAGGCAGCGAAAAGTATGTTAGGAGCAGGAAGAAAGAAGAAGAGGAAAACAACAGCCTTGTGTGTAGCAGAATGGATTGTATGCACTCTGATGGACAGATCATCATCACAACACCAAGAAAGACAGACTGCACTTTTGGCCTTGGAAATGAACAGGTACATTGTAAACATAGCTGTACTTAGTGAATCAAGATTGCCTGGATATGACAGTTTGGAAAGATGTATGCCACACTCATCAGCATGTATGCCCCAACAATGACCAACACAGATGAGGCGAAGGAAGAGTTCTACAGTGATTTACATGAGACTATCAGGCATGTACCATCTGATGACAGTCTGATACTCGTTGGAGATTTTAATGGTAGAGTTGGTTTGGACACTGAGAAATGGAAAGGAGTGCTAGGCAGCCATGGAGTAGGCAAGTGCAATGCTTATGGAGAACTTCTGCTTGCACTATGTTCAGAGTACAACCTTGTGATAACCAACACCCTATTTAAGCACAAGGACACATGTAACCCAGCTGAGAAAATGACCCTTTTTCTCAGATTTCATTTGTATTAATGAAAGTGTGTGATTTTATTTTGAAAACCGACTATCGGGGAAGAGGAAGTGCGATCCTCGTCATCCAACTTTTGAATTTCCGGTTCATGGTCACGTTGGGTGATCTGGGTCTTTCTATTCGTTAAGAACAAGATTAGCCCCGATTTCCAGCAAACTTCTAATTGTAACCCTTGCCTTATGTTAATTAGGTAAGGGACATAATTAAGTGTAGACCAGTTGCTAGGTTCGTAAGGGTTACAATAGGGAATTAGAGTGAGTGTG
The DNA here is from genome assembly GCA_020510985.1 of Pholidichthys leucotaenia. Classification (NCBI taxonomy): domain Eukaryota; kingdom Metazoa; phylum Chordata; class Actinopteri; order Cichliformes; family Pholidichthyidae; genus Pholidichthys; species Pholidichthys leucotaenia. The sequence goes on along the minus strand of CM035842.1, from coordinate 139,850,236 downwards.
GAATGAAATAGCTGGAGGCAAGAAATGAGCAATTCATGTCTGTTATTAATAAATATAGAAGGAGCAAAATATACAATGTACAAATATACAAATATAACAACGGCCGGCATGACATAAAACCCCAAAAGCGTCCTACTGAGCTCAGTGTTTGTTTGTCCTTTCGGGTTAGTCGTTTGACCAGTCAAGATGTCTTGTAACTCCAGACCCAGGTTTGTTTTCCTTCTTTTAAAGCGGCGACTTGGGTTGTTACCACTTTAAATCCTGGGCACTGGAGAGAGGAGGGGTGTCCTTCAATTGAGACCTTGGTCAGACCTCTGTTCAATCTTGGTTCAATCTCGGGTCAGGCTCACCATCTCCATTCGGAGAAAATCCAGGATCCAGAAGGTTTTTGGTCGGCAACCAGAAAAAACCTAGCCTGCACGACAATAATGGTATTATTGTTTACAGCTAGAGTAATTTGTCTTCCAATCCCTTCTTATATAACACCATAGCTTAGTGTTTAAATTCTTCTCTCATATTACTATTATCACAATCCAGCAATATAGTAATATCTTACATTTCACATCTTACATCTTACATGCATGTGTTCTTTTTTCTCACAATCTCTCTGGTAGCACATGAAATACCCTTTTTTCATGTAACCAATTAAATGAATTCCTCTGTTCATCTCTATATCATTTAACCATGAAATTATGATTAATCCCTTTCAACCTTGTCTGAGCTACTGGGTTTAGCATAACCTATGGATTTACATAGTAGACTAACACCATGTGCTTTTAGCATCAAACTACACATTGCATTCGACAGAAATAGTGCATATGAACTAAAAGTACTTCAGCATACTGTTGGGAACTGAAATCACATTTAGGAAAACCATACAGACACAAAGACAGCCTTTTCCATTCCTTTTAAACAGGAACAATCCACTCGCGACTAGCATTAGCATAGCGCTAACATTAGCTTGTATCTGACTCACCAAGATGAGATTTCAGTGTGAATACAGCAAAGGACACAGCCACAATGCCCCTCACGCTCGTGCTCCCGTCAACTTAGGATAATAAAAATTGCAAATTAGCGTTTGGAGAGTGTTTAGATTCATTTATAGCATCTTTCTGAATGAAACTCACCAAGAAAGAGGTATCTTTTTTTTTTTTTTTTTACTTATTTTGTACCCGTAGGTAGATTTGTTTTGCAGTCTGGTGACAAGCCACCAGCTGCCAGTCACTGCGTGCGCAAGCGCCCCTTAACTAACTAACCTGCATGTTTTTGGCATGTGGGAGGAAACCGGAGAAATCCCGGAGTAAACCCACGCAAACATGGGGAGAACATGCAAACTCCACATAGATCACTGTTGGCTGGGGGCAGGGATCGAACCCACGATCTCCGCGATCCCCCAGCCGAGGGTAAAACAGTGCTAACCACTGCGCTACCGTGCAGCCTAAGAAAGAGGTATCTGTGTGAATCGCTTCACAACCTCCCTCGCCCGCACTCGTATCGTTAAAAGACCGATTTCCAGCATAGCGCCTCAGCACTTTGCTCGGAAGGCGGTGCTAATCTTGCTTTTAATGAATAGAAAGACCCAGATCACCCAACGGGACCATGAACTGGAAATTCAAAAAGTTGGATGACGAGGATCGCACTTCCTCTTCCCCAAGATAGTCGGTTTTCAAAATAAAATCACACACTTTCATTAATACAAATGAAATCTGAGAAAAAGGGTCATTTTCTCAGCTGGGTTACACACACACAAGAAGACATGGATGCAACCAAGATCCAAGCACTGGCACTTGTTAGACTACATCATAGTAAGGCAGGGAGACATAAGGAATGTATTGGGCATGCATCAGATACATTAGCATGTATCTGACTCACCAAGATGAGATTTCAGTGTGAATACAGCAAAGGACACAGCCACAATGCCCCTCACGCTTGTGCTCCCGTCATCTTAGGATAATAAAGATTGCAAATTAGCGTTTGGTGAGTGTTTAGATTCATTTATAGCATCTTTCTGAATGAAACTCACCAAGAAAGAGGTATCTGTGTGAATCACTTCACAGCCTCCCTCGCCCGCGCTCGTATCGTTAAAAGACCGATTTCCAGCATAGCGCCTCAGCACTTTGCTCGGAAGGCGGTGCTAATCTTGCTTTTAACGAATAGAAAGACCCAGATCACCCAACGTGACCATGAACTGGAAATTCAAAAGTTGGATGACGAGGATCGCACTTCCTCTTCCCCAAGATAGTCGGTTTTCAAAATAAAATCACACACTTTCATTAATACAAATGAAATCTGAGAAAAAGGGTCATTTTCTCAGCTGGGTTACACACTCCCCCGCTAAATATCATGCACGTCCCGTTGCATGTGTAACCAAGACTGTCCATTGTCAGTATTTAGAAACTCTGAGAAAGCTATATTCAAACCTTGGAAAAGGGACTTAACAACAGTCACTAGAGGATTTCCTAATTCAGGATACTCTAGTCTTTTTGGGAGTTGTCTGATTTTTTCAGATCGTCGTATTGGTTGAATTGCAATGTGATCATTTTTGTCCATTTCATCAGGCAAATCATTCGATTGGTGTTCTTGCCCCTCGACTGAATTGTCAGAAGGTTCCTCTAGTATTGTTGCTGTTCCATTTTCCACAGGCGAATTATAGGAAGGTTCGATCTCAATTGCATTATGCTCCCTATCCGGTTCTGCATTGGCAGTGGTCTTAGGTAAATCACAACCAGGTGGGTTTGTCATTCCCGGTGTTTGCAAAGGTTTTGGATAATCATGTACAGTAGTAAATCTGGTTATCTCTCCACATGAGGAATCCTCAACCCATGGAATCAAAAATTCATTTTCAATTCCGGTTAACTCTTCGTGATCATTGTTCTCTGCAACAGTTGTTTGGCGTGTCTTAGGGCGGTGAATAGGCTCTGGTTCAGGTGTTTCTGCTGTGGCAACAGGGAGGAAACTGCAGGGAAGCAAAAGGTCTCTGTGTAAAGTTCTTGAGGGACCTTGCTTTGACTCGGGCTTAACTGTGTAAACGGGTAAATTACCTGCACGTTTGACTACCACATGAATATCGGCCTCCCATTTATCAGCAAGCTTATTTTTTCCACGCAGTCTCACATTTCTAACTAAAACCCTATCCCCAGGTTCAAGTTCAGAAACAGTGATTTTGCGGTCAAACCTGGCCTTGTTCTTGTCTGCAATCTTTTGTGCATTTTGTGAAGCTAACTTGTAGCTTTCTTCGAGCCTTTTCTTGAGATTTTCAACGTATTGCAAGTGAGTAACTTTCTGATCTTTGTTGAGAGGAAGTCCGAATGCTAGATCAACTGCCAATCTGGGTTTTCTACCAAACATTAATTCGTAGGGAGTAAACCCGGTTACATCACTGCGTGTGCAGTTGTATGCATGTACTAACGGCATAACATAGTCTTTCCAGTGGGACTTTTGTTTGGACTCAAGCGTTCCTAACATACTCAGTAGCGTCCGGTTGAATCTTTCAGTAGGGTTACCCCTGGGGTGGTATGGGGTTGTTCTTATTGTCTTTATGCCTGAGATCTCACAAAGGTCTTTTATTAGTTTTGCCTCAAAGTCAGGACCCTGATCGCTGTGCAGGCGCTCAGGTATACCGTAGTGAACGATGAATTGATCCCACAAGCACCTGGCAACCGTTTTGGACCTTTGATTTGAGGTAGGCAACGCAAGGGCAAATTTAGTAAAATGATCAGTTATTACGAGAATATTGCTGGTATTGCTGCTGTCTGGTTCCAGACTGAGGAAGTCCATGCAGACTAGCTCTAAAGGTCGTGTGGTGGTTATGTTGACCAGGCTAGCCGCTTTTTCAGGAGGACTCTTCCTTCGTATGCACCGATCACATGTTTTTACATTTTGCTCGACATCTGTTGCCATACGTGGCCAATAGAATCATGTTCGGACCAGAGCAAGGATTCTGTCAATGCCTAAGTGGCCCATGTCATTGTGCAGACTTTGGAGTACGGGAGCTCCTCGGGAAGAACGAGCTGGTGGGTCACTTGGTCTCCAATTTGTCTTTTTCTGTACAACACTTCATTGTACATCTCCAACCTATGGAGTTCTCTGAGTAAAAGAGGGAGATCTGGGAGTTCTTCTCTAGCAGTCGGTGGGGGTGTTTGGCCACGTTCGATTTGTTCAATAACTTGTCTGAGTGTTGAGTCCGCTCTTTGTTTGTCTTTGATTTCTGTTTGAGACAAGACAGAGATAGTGGGTAAACCATTGTCTTGCTCCAAGACATACAAGTCTGGGATTGCGTCAGCTGAGATGGTAAGTGACTCCACAAGTGTAACACCACTATCCTGATTGTCATCACGAATTTTAACAAGGTGGTTTTGACAAATGGCTTGAACAGCTTCATCATTTACAACCTCTGTGGTGTCACTGTCAGTTAGGTGGCGCTCTACAAAGCGGCTTACACGCTTCTGCTCTTTCTTGGACTGGACATCGTCAACGAGTTCACCATGAGGACGTCTAGACAACCCATCTGCATCTAGGTTTTGCTTGCCTGCTCTATACTGTAACTTAAAATTGTAGTTAGACAAAGCTGCAAGCCACCTGTAGCTTGTGGCGTCTAATTTAGCAGAGGTCAATATGTAGGTGAGTGGGTTACTATCTGTAACTACCGTGAACTGACCACCATACAAATAATCATGAAACTTTTCAGTTACTGACCATTTTAGAGCTAAGAACTCTAGCTTGTGAGCTGGATAACGTGCTTCGCTCCTTGATAACCCGCGACTGGCAAAAGCTATGGCCCTAAGCTGACCGTCCTGCTCCTGATAGAGTGCTGCTCCTAAGCCAGTGGTACTAGCATCAGTATGGAGTACGTAAGGCAGCTTCGGGTCTGCAAAGCCCAAGATGAGGAGCTGATGTTAACTTTTCGATGATGGAGTCGAAAGCTTCTTGACAGTCTGTGGTCCATCGACTCTCAAATGGAAGTTTGGGGTCAAAGTAGGTTTGGTCAGTGACTCTGGATTTTGACTTTTTGTTGAGTGGCGGGTAACCGCATGTGAGGTCGTTAAGAGGGCGTACTATAGACGAGTACCCTTCAATGAAACGTCTGTAGTACCCTGAGAACCCTAAAAAGGATCTCAGTTCCGTGAGATTCTTAGGCCGTGGCCAAGTCTTAAGGGCCTGAATCTTTTCGGGATCTGTCTCGACACTGCTTTCGGAGACTACATGACCTAGGTACCGGACTGTTGTTTGAAAAAATTTACATTTTTCTGGCGATAACTTTAGCCCGTACTCTTTAAGATGATGGAGTACCCGCATGAGTCGCCGTTCATGTTCTTCCAAACTATTTGAAAAGATGATGAGATCATCTAGAAAGACTAGCACCTCATTTAAGTTCATGTCACCGACGCAGCACTCCATGAGCCGCTGAAAGGTGCTTGGGGCATTGGTTATGCCCTGCGGCATACGGTTGAACTCCCAGAATCCAAGGGGTGTTACAAAAGCAGTCTTTTCTTTGTCTGCTTCTTCTACCTCAATCTGGTAATATCCAGACTTAAGATCGAGGACTGTAAACCACTTGGATCCTGTGAACGCCAAGAACGTCTCCTCTAGATTTGGGAGAGCATAAGAATCCTTTCTTGTTTGCAAATTGAGTTTGCGAAAGTCTATACATAGACGCACATCATTGTTTCATTTCCTCACCACAACAATGGGGGACGAGTAGGGAGACTGGGACTCTCTTATCACACCTGCAGCGAGCAGCTCTTGAAGGTGTTTACGCACTGCCTCAAGGTCTTGGGGTGTATAGGGCGTGCACGGTGCTTAAAGGGAGTCGGATCATGAAGACTGATGGAGTGTTTCACTTTGGTCGTACACCCAAAGTCCAAATCATGGAAAGCGAATACTTCCGGGATGTCATTTAGTTGTTTGGTTATTCACTCTTTCCACTCCTGTGGAATCGGTGAATCATCAAAGTTGAAACTCAGTTGTGTCTTGTTTGCGGCCGACTCATTTGCACTGACGACATTGTGCTGGGACAGGATACAATGGAAAGCTCCCAGTTCTGCTATGACACACGTGGACGGCATTGTGACATCTTGCTCTGTTTCGTTCGTAATCATTACAGGCACTTTGTGTGGAGCTCGGGAAGGAAGTGTTATCAGGCAAGTTTTAACACAAAGGCCACCCGGCAAGGAAGACTGAGAGGGGTGTTCCACTATAGCACAGGTGTCTGAGGTACAGTGAACGTTGGCAGACCCCTCTAAAACTACAGTTTTACCTGCTGGGACTACAGCTGGGGCTTTGCCTGGCAAGGTAACTAATCCAATGTTCCCATCTTTGTTCTTTGTATGTCTTAGTTCGAGATTTTTCAACAGTGTCCTAAAACCGTAAGAGCTAGGTAAGTGATCAGGAGTCTTCATGTCTAAATACTTTCCATAAAGAACATCAAGTGTGTTTGTTCCCACTAACACTGGTGTCTGACTATTAGGATTGGCATCTGGAACGACGAGAGCTAAGGTCGGTATGTCAATCTCTGTGCATAAGAAGTCTTTTGGAAAGGTAATACACATCTCTATATAACCTAAATAGGGAATGGGCTGACCTGCAGCGCCCTCTACTTCTAAAAGGTCATAGAGTGGTTTAAGGTTTTGATCGGGAAAGTTCTGTTTGTAAAACGACTCTGTGACTGTAGTCACTTGTGACCCTGAGTCAAGAAGACAATGCACATTAACATCAGAAATGCTAACTACAGCTGTGCATTTGGAGCCAACTAACCCTTTTGGTAGGCTATACTTAGGTGGGTTAGTAACAGATTGCTTAAGGCTAGCACGTTGCTTGTACTTAGTGGGACATGACTGTCTGGCTACAGTCTTCATTTGCCCCGTAATAGAGACTGTTCTTAGTTTAACCTGGTCTTTATTAACTGTGGGCTTTCTAGAACCCCATCTCTTTTGTTTCTCTTTAAACAGCTTACGCTTTTCAGTAACTAGAGCTGGGTTGGGTTCGTTTTCGCAGTTTGGCTTGATGTGGCCATCCTCTCCACATTGGAAACAGTACCACGGTTTGGGTGGGGTACTTCGAGTTCTGACCATTTGCTCTGTGGGTTCCTTTATCACTTTATTTGGCTTTCGTTTCTCTTTTGGCTTTGTACTGGGTGTACTTTTTGAGTTTTGGGCTTTTGGTTTTGCAGTTAGTTTTGCTAGTTGATTTTGAATTTCTGCAACTTGTTTTGAGAGTTCTTGAATTGAGTTTACCGTGATTCTGTCCTCATTTTCATCTGAACTACATTGCACAGTTTGCACGTGGGGTGTCACTTCTTGTTTTGAACTGCTCAAATGTTGTCTCATTCGCAAAGTTTTGGCAGCATTTTGGTCTTCTTCAGTACGTAGCAAGAGAAGCAAATCAGGAAAAGTTGGGGGATTTGTTCGGTTTTGTTTTAACTGGAGTGCAGTTAAAAGGGAATCATCCCAACAACCTCGACAAAACTGTGTGACAAGCAGCCTGTCAAAATCCTGGCTTGAAGCACCACCACGCTTCACAGTGTGAGTCAAAGCTACTTGAAGACGTTGTAGATATGATGAGGGTTTCTCACCTGTGTTTTGGAAGGTGTCAATAAACTTGGTGTAAAGCTCTCCGCCATCTTGAACTGTACCATAAGCAGAATCTAACAGCTGAAGGTATTCTGATGGTGAGCTGTTGGGGTTCAAGTACTTGACTACATCAGCTGCTGGGGGTAAAAGAGACTCAATGATCTTTCGGGATTGTTGCAATTTGGACATAGCAAGATCAGTCAAGATTAATTCTACACTGGCGCGCCAAGTATCATAATCTAGCTCATAAGTTGGTTGGAGGTCTTTGCCAGAAAAAGCTCTGAGCTTTTGTGAAAACGGCTGCACGGAAAAATCTTCCCTTTTCACAATGTGCTCAACTACCACACGTTGCACTTCTGGGGGATTTAAATCATGCGCAGAAATGGTGGGCATACTTTGAGCTGGGGTGCTCGTAGTGTGATTTGACTGGTTAGTTGGTTGTGCACCTTGAATACTGGACTCAGCTGCAGAAGGATGAGGTTGAGGTTCATCTAAGAAAGCTTCAGGTAAGTTATCAGGTAACTTAACTTGCTCTGATTGATCATTTTCAGATTCTTTGAATGCCTCAGAAATCTGTAACATCACGTCTTTCAGGACATCTGCAAAATCTCTGCCACTCATCTTCGCTAGATTTTTAATATCAGTGCGATGTAACTTGATCATCTCATCAAGTTGCTCATCTCCAGCGATTTCACTCACTATCACTGCATTTGGAATTTTCACAGATTCACACTCAACAATATCCATTTTGGGTACGTTATAGGCTTGAAATAACGTAAGGGAGAGAAAAGAAAAAAAAAAAACCTCCTGGCTGGGCTCGCCACTTCTAATTGTAACCCTTGCCTTATGTTAATTAGGTAAGGGACATAATTAAGTGTAGACCAGTTGCTAGGTTCGTAAGGGTTACAATAGGGAATTAGAGTGAGTGTGGAATGAAATAGCTGGAGGCAAGAAATGAGCAATTCATGTCTGTTATTAATAAATATAGAAGGAGCAAAATATACAAACAATGTACAAATATACAAATATAACAACGGCCGGCATGACATAAAACCCCAAAAGCGTCCTACTGAGCTCAGTGTTTGTTTGTCCTTTCGGGTTAGTCGTTTGACCAGTCAAGATGTCTTGTAACTCCAGACCCAGGTTTGTTTTCCTTCTTTTAAAGCAGCGACTTGGGTTGTTACCACTTTAAATCCTGGGCACTGGAGAGAGAAGGGGTGTCCTTCAACTGAGACCTCGGTCAGACCTCTGTTCAATCTCGGTTCAATCTCGGGTCAGGCTCGCCATCTCCATTCGGAGAAAATCCAGGATCCAGAAGGTTTTTGGTCGGCAACCAGAAAAAACCTAGCCTGCACGACAATAATGGTATTATTGTTTACAGCTAGAGTAATTTGTTTTCCAATCCCTTCTTATATAACACCATAGCTTAGTGTTTAAATTCTTCTCTCATATTACTATTATCACAATCCAGCAATATAGTAATATCTTACATTTCACATCTTACATCTTACATGCATGTGTTCTTTTTTCTCACAATCTCTCTGGTAGCACATGAAATACCCTTTTTTCATGTAACCAATTAAATGAATTCCTCTGTTCATCTCTATATCATTTAACCATGAAATTATGATTAATCCCTTTCAACCTTGTCTGAGCTACTGGGTTTAGCATAACCTATGGATTTACATAGTAGACTAACACCATGTGCTTTTAGCATCAAACTACACATTGCATTCGACAGAAATAGTGCATATGAACTAAAAGTACTTCAGCATACTGTTGGGAACTGAAATCACATTTAGGAAAACCATACAGACACAAAGACAGCCTTTTCCATTCCTTTTAAACAGGAACAATCCACTCGCGACTAGCATTAGCATAGCGCTAACATTAGCATGTATCTGACTCACCAAGATGAGATTTCAGTGTGAATACAGCGAAGGACACAGCCACAATGCCCCTCACGCTTGTGCTCCCGTCATCTTAGGATAATAAAGATTGCAAATTAGCGTTTGGTGAGTGTTTAGATTCATTTATAGTATCTTTCTGAATGAAACTCACCAAGAAAGAGGTATCTGTGTGAATCACTTCACAGCCTCCCTCGCCCACGCTCGTATCGTTAAAAGACCGATTTCCAGCATAGCGCCTCAGCACTTTGCTCGGAAGGCGGGGCTAATCTTGCTCTTAACGAATAGAAAGACCCAGATCACCCAACGTGACCATGAACCGGAAATTCAAAAGTTGGATGACGAGGATCGCACTTCCTCTTCCCCAAGATAGTCGGTTTTCAAAATAAAATCACACACTTTCATTAATACAAATGAAATCTGAGAAAAAGGGTCATTTTCTCAGCTGGGTTACACACACATAAGAAGACATGGATGCAACCAAGATCCAAGCACTGGCACTTGTTAGACTACATCATAGTAAGGCAGGGAGACATAAGGAATGTATTGGGCACCAGAGCAATGAGAGGTGCGGACTGTGGTACTGATCATGTTATGCTGAGATCTAGATTAAGGATTTGCAGATGAAAACAGCACTGTAGGACAGGTGCGAAGCCACCATGGAAGCTAAACACTAGTGCACTGAAAGGCCAAAAGAAGCAGGAAGAACTTACACAGGAAATGGATGAAAACTTGAAAGACTGGGACAGCAATAACTCAGAGAATGACATAGAAGAGAAATGGGCAACACTGAAGGATACAGTGTATCAAACTGCGAGTGATGTTTTAGGCCTCCCTGAGAGGAAACATCAAGATTGGTTCGATAAGCATGATGAACATCTGAAGAAACTACTAGAAGCAAGGAATACAGCTAGGCAGGAAAATCTACAGTGTAACACAAGGTCAAAGAAGAAGAAGCACTCAAAGGCTCAGAATGAGCTACAGAAGTACACCAGAGAGATGAAGTCCAACTGGTGGAATGAAAAAGTGGAGGAACTTCAAACTGCAGCAGACATGAAGCACATGAAAACATTCTTCACAGGCTTGAGAGAAATCTACGGCCCTAAACCAAGAGGATTGATCCAACTAAAGGCTACGGATAGTGAAACGGTTTTGCAGAAGAAAGACAAGATCCTGGACAGATTTGCAGACCACTTTGACCAACTACTAAACAACCCTGGAGATCTCGCTGAAGAGGCTAAAGAAGCTCAAGTGCAGGATGGTAAAGCTCCAGGAAAGGATGGAATTCCAGCAGAAGTGTAGAAATTTTGTGATGTTCAGCTGACCAGCTGCCTGCACAAGCTCATCCAAGAGATATGGGATACCCAGAAAGTACCTCAAGACTGGACAGATGCAAGTATTGTGCCTTTGTTCAAGAAAGGTGACAGGAAAGATTGTGGAAATTACCGAGGTATATCACTGCTAGCCACTGTCGGTAAGATTCTCTCACGTGTACTAGTGAACAGACTCAATGAACACATCTCACAGAATGTACTACCGGAAACCCAGTGCAGTTTTAGAAGTGGAAGAAGCACAATGGACAGGATTTTCTGCTTGAAACAGGTTCAAGAAAAGTGTATCGAACATAACATGCCGCTTTATGTAGTCTTCATTGGCTTCAGTAAAGCCTTTGATACTATATCATGACAAGGACTCTGGCAGGTACTCAAGAAATATGGCTGTACAGAGAAGTTTGTCAACCTGATTGAGGCACTTCATACAGGTATGCAAGCAAGCGTGGCAGTGAGTGGTTCAGTGTCTAAAGACTTTTCAGTAAGTAATGGGGTGAAACAAGGGTGTGTGCTGGCACCTACACTCTTCTCGCTATATCTGTCAGCCATGCTTGAGGTGGCCTTCAAAGACACTTCAGAAGGAGTATACATTCAACCAAGGAAAGAAGCAGACTTGTTCAATGTGGCACAGTTTAAAGCCAAGAGTAAGACATTGATAAAGGTAGTAAGAGAAGTGCTCTTTGCTGATGACAGTGCTCTAGTTGCTCACAGTGCGGAAGATATGCAATCTTTAGTGGAGAAATTTGCAAGAGCAGCTAGCCAATTCAGCCTCAAAATCAACATCAAGAAGACAGAGTGCCTCTATCAGTCGCCAAAGTTCTAGTTATCAACATCACTACCAGAAGAGATCAGCATTGGTACAGAGCCACTAGTCAAGTGTAAGACTTTCAAGTATCTCGGGAATACTGTTTCAGAGAATGCTAGGCTGGAGGATGAACCATCTTTCAGAATAGGAAGAGCAAGTGCTGTGTTTGGAAACTTGAGGGAGAGACTGTGGAACAATCGACATGTGTCTGTCCATGTGAAATGCAAAGTGTACAGAGCAACAGTACTGGCTATTCTATTGTATGGTGCTGAAATTTGGACTGTCTACAGGGTGCAGGTAAAGAAACTCCACGTGTACATGATGAGACACCTTCGAGCCATAATGACTATCTCATGGAAAGACAAGATTACCAACATCGAAGTGCTGAAACGAGCTGGTCTAACATCAATGGAGGACATGCTAATACAGATGAGCCTGAGATTGCTTGGACATGTTGAGAGGATGGATCACTAGCAACTCCCTGCAGCAGTTATTCTACTCCCAGTTATGCAAGGGCAAATGCAATCAGGGTAGACCAAGGCTCAGATTTAAAGATACTGTAAAATAAACCTGAAGAAGCTGGGTATAGACAGGAGTTCCTGGCAGCGGAAGGCTAAGGACAGAGCTGTGTGGAGGAATCTGATCAGACCTAAATGAAACAATCATTGTCACCCCCGACAGACTGCTATGATGATGATGATGATGATGATAATGATAGAACCACAACAGGATAGACAATGACCTTTCAACAGAACAAAGCACAGAGGCTCATATATGTAGGGGAGGGAACTACTAACAGGACGCAAGATAGTTGGGGGACAATCAAGGGCAATCAGAGACAGCAGGGCATGGCAACAGATACAGAAAACATGAGGGACTGAGACAAAAGGTAAACAGGAACGGAGGGTACACAAAATACATGAACACAGGTCCAGGGAGTACATAACCATGACAAATAATAATGGTAATAGTCAACTCAAAACTGGCCAGGAACATAAGAGACATGATAATGGAAATCAATGAAATGACTGAAATTAAGCTGAGGCAGGGAAAATAATCACATAATGAGAATCAGAATTAAAGACACGACAGAGATAAATAATGCAAAACAAACCAGGATAATGCAAAACACAGAGAATAGTAAAAATAAAATTAAAGGGTGAGTATGGTCCCCAGACCATGCCCTCGATCATGACACTATCGCGTGCTAAATTTTACTTGAACTAAATTTACAACCTTTTAAAATGTAAATTACCCTTATACATACATACAAAATAGCAAGAGAAACACTTTTTAATTATTAACAGCGGTAAACAGGCGCGTGTGCGCATGTGTCGGCGTCTGTTTGTAAACTGTCACGATGCTGTCAAAGCGTTATCTTGTCTGTTTTTGTTTGTCGTACTAGCTCTGTTTTAAATTTTTATCTCTTTATCTCTTTTACTATTATTAACTTTTTACTTAGTTTTAGTTTAGTAAATACGAAAGCCTGATCAGGCACACAGGTGAATCACACCCCGGACAGGGCTGTTCACCAGGTTAGGCTAACCTGTTTAAGCTAGCTAGCCACTTCTGGCCTGGAAAGCCATGGCTCCATCCCCTACTTGTGTCAGCTGTGTCTCCCTCTCTAAGAAGGTTTCTGAGTTGGAATTGAGACTGTCTAACCTTTATAAGATTCGGGAGGCTGAAAACCACCTGGACACTATTATTTTTGGATGGTCATCGGCCCCAGTGACGGACTCACAGCTAGCAGAGACGGCTACTTACCTGGGTGAAATTAGCACATTGCCATCCACTTCCACCCCTGCTCCTGTCACCTCAGCTGTCCAGGACTCCAGCATTAAACGCTGGCTTCAGCTCGGAGCTAAACCCAAAGCCCCGGGTGGTTCATCACAGTCTCAGTGCTCGCCCTGGACTATGGTTGGGCCATATAGCAAACGTCGGGGATTCACCAGACATGGGCGCGCCTCCTCCCTTCCCCTTTTGCTGGGAAACAGATTTGACATCCTTTCCCTGGAAGATTTCCCCCACCTGGACGTTGATCATCCTCCCATGGCCGCCCCTCCTCCTTCAGCAGCGGTCCAAACCCGCAAGCTCCAGATCAAAACTACCTTAGGTGTGCCAAACTATACACCAGCTCCAAAAAGAAGAGAGCGCATCCCCCCACATCCCCCCGGCATTAGCACCCCGCCGCCACAGCAGCAACTACAGCAAAATTATCCACCATTTCAGAAGGCACTGACAAAGCCCCCCCCCCCCCCCCCCCCCCCAGACGACACTGGTAATTGGTGATTCAATAATGAGGAACGTCAGAAACAGGTACTGTGTTACAAAATTTTTTCCTGGGCTAAAGTGTCAGACATTGAGGCTCTTACCCCTGACCTATTAAATGAATACCCCCATGCTAAAACTGTTATTGTGCACGTTGGATGCAACAACATCCCAGATGAAACGTCGGAGATCTTAAAGAGTGACTTCAGGACTTCCGGTTATGGCTGCCACGTAGGACGGACGTGTCTCGCTCTGCTCTGCTCCTGGAAAAAAAAAAATCGGCAAATAACTCTCTCATTTGGGACAGAACGTATCCCAGCATTTGGGCGAAGATATGTCGGCGAAGCCTAAGGCTGGAAAACCAGGAAAAGGAAAAAGCGAGCCGCCGAAACAGTCCAAATTAACGGACTTTCAGGTCTGTGACGCAGTAAACAAAACTCCATATATGGCGGAGGAGGCTGGCAACGCTGCGATATCTGCGGGGAATGGCGCAGATGCGCTGATGGCTGCCATGAGTTCAATGAGAGCGGACTTTTCCTCTAGATTTGATGGGATTATGACAGCGTTGGAAGGAATAAGAAAGGAATTGGGTGACTGTGTAGAACGAACGGCGCAGATGGAGCTCCGTCTCGCTAGTGCTGAAGATGACGTCACCCGTCTTCAATTAAAGGTGCGCACTTTGGAAAAAAAAAAAAAAATCTCTGGAAGATAATATTTTGGATTTGGAATCTCGGTCGAGACAGAATAATTTGAGGCTGGTGGGTCTTCCAGAGGAATCAGAAGGTCGGGACGTATGTTCCTTTCTGGAAAAGTGGATTCCGGAGGTGCTGGGCAGCGAGGAGTTGCAATCAGCAGTGGTTCTGGAAAAAGCACATCGTATTGGCCCACGGAGAGATAAGGGACCGCCGAGGACCTTAATTATGAAGTTTCTTAGCAACAGAGACAGGATGAAGATCTTCAACGCTGCACGAGCTAAAAAAGGAGAGATTAAACACCAGGACCAGCAGGTGCGGTTCTACCCAGATTTGGCCACAGGAATCCAGCAATTGAGGAAGCAGTTTGATCCCGTACGTAAGGAGCTGCGCAACCTTGGGATTCGTCATGGTGTGGTCTATCCTGCGAGACTGCTGGCCACGTATGAGGGCAGAACCCACATCTTCAGGACCCCAGAGGAGGCGCAGGAGTTCATCAAGAAGATCAAAGAAGAAGAAGAGACTGGTGGGAGCTAAGCATGAACAAAATATAGGGTAGAATGATTGAGCATTTGCACAGGCATCTGACTGACTTGAAGTAAATAGTAAGTTTACAAAATATAGATTGTATTATATATTAAAAAAACAAAACAAAAACAAAACAAACAAAAAAAAAACTATGATGTACAAAGTTGTTAAAAATTTTGGAGTTGGGTTGGAGAACTACAGAGGAGAGTTAATGTTGCGTCATTAAAAGCAGTAGAGTTGGGATGATTGGGAGGATGAAGAAGGAGTGGCTTGGGCTGATCCTCGTGGGTGTGGAACGGTCGATGGCTATATCGGGAGACAGAATTTTTCTTTTGATTTTGGGGGGTTTGCCACGAGTGTGGGAAGGGGAAATTTGTTTGTGTGTAGTTTGTGGGATGAATGTTCAACCACTCATGTTTTTGCTTCTCTGTATGAGCATGTTTACACTGCAAGGTAATCCCAAACTCTCTATTGATCATGGACCAAAGTGTTAATCTTAATTTAACTTCATGGAATTGCAGAGGTCTACAAAATTTAAAAAAACTTAAACAAGTTATGAATAAAATAAAGGACATGGGTTCAAGAATTGTGTTTTTACAAAAAACTCATCTGATAGAGGAGGATGTTAAAAGAATTAGGAGTAGATGGCAGGGAAGTGTGTTCACCTCTTCGTTTTCGTCCCGAGCCAGGGGAGTTATGACTCTCATACATAAATCAGTTCCTTTTCAAGTGAAAAATGTAATTGGAGACAAATTTGGAAGATATGTAATCATTCAAGGTTCTTTGCTATTAGAAAATATAAATCTTGTGAACTTATATGGTCCCAATATAGATGATCAGAAGTTCTTTGCTAATTTATTTCTCATCTTATCATCACTTACAGGGCAACATATAATAGCAGGGGATTTTAATTGTACATTGAATCCAGGTGTGGATAGATCAACAGGACTGGATTGTACGCACATTGGATGTAGGATGACTATTAATCATTTTATGAAAGAATTGAGATTGTTAGATATATGGAGAGAAATGAAACCACAAGTTAAAGCCTATTCTTGTTATTCCAGTACCTACAAGACATTCTCACGTATTGATTATTTTTTGATTTCCACAGAATTAAGGTCCAAGATTCAAAACTGCTTTTATGATAACATCGTGATCTCTGATCATGCACCCTGTTGTCTAATATATGTAGATAAAAAATTGACAAAGGAATCAGGTAGATGGCAATTTCAGCATAAATGGCTTCAGGATGAGGAATTTGTCAAGTATATAGAAAAACAGATAGACGAGTTCTTTGACATCAATACTACACAAGCGTCAGCATGTGTAAAGTGGGAGGCTTTCAAAGCTTTTATTAGGGGACATATTATTAGTTATACAGGATCAAAATCTAAGAAGACTCGAGAGGAGAGAGCTAAATTGGAACATAAAATAAAAAGTCTTCAGGAAAAAGTGTATGCAGGAAGTGACCCAAGGTTGGAGAATGAATTACTGATTTTGAGAGCTGAATACGACAAAAAATCAGCGAATGGAGCTGCCTCGAGTCTTCTAGGATTGAAACAATCTTTTTATGAACAAGGTGAAAAATCAGGAAAATTATTAGCATGGTAGATTAAACAATTGGAAATTAAAACACCAATTACCAGTATTATAAGTAATGGACAGGTAGTTATAGATCCTTTAGAAATTAATAGAGCCTTTAGAGATTACTATGAAAAATTATATGATACCAAAAATGAACCTGATTTAACAAAACTAAATGGGTTTTTGAACGAACTATCTATACCGTGTATACCAAATGAAAACAGGGAGATATTGGAGTCTAAAATTAGTCAAGAAGAAGTTGGGCTAGCCATTGATAATATGAAATCAGGAAAAAGTGCAGGACCAGATGGTCTTCCAGTTGACCTTTATAAAAAATTTAAGAATAAATTAATAAAACCTTTTTTGGAAATGGTTTTAGAAGCATTTCAAAATAATAATTTACCATCATACATAAATAATGCCTTAATTATACTGCTGCCAAAACCAGGTAAGCCCTCTAATAAATGTGAAAATATGAGACCAATAAGCCTATTAAACGCCGACCTTAAGATAATCTGTAAAATTTTAGCAAGACGAATACAAGAAATTTTACCAAATATTATTAATCGAGATCAGAATGGCTTTATAAAGGGTAGACAAGGCTTCCATAATGTAAGAAGACTATTTAATATTATTTATTTTAATAAAGAAGCACCGGATACAGCTCTCCTATCATTGGACGCCGAAAAGGCCTTTGATAGAGTTGAATGGCCCTTTCTTTTTGAAGTCCTACAAAGGTTTGGACTTGGAAATAATTTCATAAAATGGGTTCAAATAATATACAATAATGCTACAGCAGAAATCCTAACAAATAACAATATTTCAAAACCAATAAAAATCAATAGAGGATGTCGACAAGGCTGTCCACTTTCACCTTTACTGTTTACTATGGCAATTGAACCTTTAGCGATAGCGATACGTTTACATTCACAAATATATGGAATTAAAGTTGGACCAACAGAACATAAAATCTCCCTGTACGCCGATGATATAATTTTGTTTATGTCGAATCTAAAAAAATCAATTCCAACCTTGTTGAATTTAATAAAGAATTTTGGGGAAATATCAGGATATAAAATAAATAAAACTAAATCTTCAATATTAATGCTAAATGAGACCCAGAGAAATTACCCAGCCCCTGAGGCAAATCAATTCAATGTTGTAAATCAGTTTAAATATTTAGGAATCCAAATTATGCCTAAGCTAGAATCAGTCGCCAGCGTCAACTATGAAGCCTTAATGTCAGATATCAATGAGTTAACTCAGAGATGGATGTCACTACCAATGTCGATGATCGGGAGAATCAATATACTTAAAAGTAATATTTTACCTAAAATACTTTATTTATTTCAATACATTCCCTTATCACCACCTTTAGATCTATTCTCAAGAATAAAAAAAAAGTTAGTGGAATTTATATGGAACAACAGGAGGGCTAGATTACGTCTGTCTTTATTATATTTACCATTTGATCGTGGAGGTCTGAAATGTCCAAATTTTATGTTGTATTATTGGTCGGCACAACTGAGGTCTATGACATATTATTTTTCATCAAATGATCTCCCTCACTGGACTGAAATGGAATCATACAATTTACCTTTACCTCTTCCCATATTCATATACTCAGATTCGGCAAAAAAATTACAAAAACAAGTTAAAAATCCATTTGTAAAGCATATGATCAAAATATGGTGTGAAGCTAAAAACTATTTAAAAGAACCACAGTTATTGTCACAATTTAGTCCAATATGGGGTAATCAATATTTTAAACCAGGGAGAGCGGACGCTGTATTTAAAGTATGGAATTTAAAAGGGATACAAAAGATTCAGGATTTATATTTGCCATGTGCAGACAACATAATGTCTTTTGAAGAGCTGAGGATCAAATTTAATCTCAATAGAACACATTTTTTTAAATATCTTCAACTTAGAAACTTTATTCGATCAAATCAAAATAAAGCTCTCACTCGACCTATTTATTCAGCCTTGGAAAAAATGATGATGAAAGATAGTAAAAGAAAGGGTATTATTTCAGAGTTTTATAACTCATTGACACTATCTTCAAGTGAAAATTCACTGAAAAGATTAAACTACTGGAAAGAAGATCTGCAAATTGAAATTTCGGAGGAACAATGGGAATTGGCTTGTACAGAAGCTCAAACCAAATCAATAAATGCACGCCTTAAATTGATACATTTCAAATGGTTAATGCGGATGTATGTTACACCGGAGGAGTTAAATAGATATAACAAAAATATACCAGATACATGCACAAAATGCATGGAAAGTAAAGGAACCCTATTTCATTGTTTATGGGAATGTAGATTAATAAGAATGTTTTGGGAAGAGGTGAGGGTAACAATTGAAAAAATAATCTCAAAACAAATCATACTGAATCCTAAACTGTTTTTGTTGGGTCTGTACCCAGAAAAGCATAATTTTAATAAAAGTGAAAGAACATTCATAGACCTCAGTTTGCTTAATGCCAAAAAATGTATTGCACTATTATGGAAAAAGACTCATAGACCAGACGTGACTCAGTGGTTAAGACAGATGTTAACAAACCTTCCATTAGAAAGAATAACATATATACTGAAATCAAAGGAAATTGTGTTTGAGAATATATGGAGACCTTTTATTGATTATGTAAAAAATTTAAACATAACTCTTGAAGAAGAAGGTGAATGATGTGTGTGGACCTTGTAAATTCCAAACTGGTGAACATAATATGTATACTTATGTATTGGATTGTCTAGACTAAACAGAGGAGCATTGTTGAAGACTTGATTTTGTTGGTGGTTGTTGGTGTTTTTAGTGCATTTTTTTTTTTTTGTAGTACTTTAGCGTTAGTGTTTGATTGTTTGTATCATGTTTGTTAAAAAAAAAGGTTCAATAAAGATATTGTGGAAAAAAAAAAAAGAGTGACTTCAGGAGCCTTCTGTCCACTCTTATGAACTGTGGCAGATGTGTGATTATTTCTGGGCCACTTGCACCTTTTAGAAGAGCTTGCAATTATTTTAGCAGAACTCTCAGCCTTAATACCTGGTTGTGTTCAACATGTCCTACTTTTAACATTGGTTTTATAGACAATTTCAACCTGTTTTGGAACCGCCCATCATTTATGAGGCCAGATGGCATCCATCCAAATAGGCTCGGTGAACGTGTTCTAAAGGACAATCTGTTTTATTCCATCCAGCATTTTTTAGTACAGTGACTGAAAGCTGGTATGTTAACTCTCCCCGAAGTACCTGGGTCTGCCAACCAGCCCTTTTTTGCTTCCACTTCTCATATTAATCCTATTTAATCCAAATAATTCTCACTGTTTAGGTCAGTCTTCAATTCATAACCCCATAGAAATTGTGTCTGTCTCCCGTTACCCAAAACATTATAACCCAAGACAAATACAACATATCTTGATAAATGCACGCCTCTCTGCAGCTTCTCTGCAGCTCTTCTTCATCTGCCACTCCTCAACTTAGCCCTGTCTTCCCCGTCAGAGAATCATTGTCTGCTCCCTCCAAAGTTAATCAAAATATAATGTATAAGCATCCCAAAATAATTAAACAGTTGGTAAAACTCAAATTAAACATCAAAGTCTCTAAATTTAATGATTTGGCATCTCTTCCTCCTCATAATTTAAAAATTAAATGTGGTTTGTTAAATATTAGGTCTCTAACTCCCAAGTCTCTGCTAGTCCATGGTCTGTTAATTGATCATCAGATTGATTTAATGTCCCTTACAGAGACTTGGTTAGGGCAAGAGGATTATGTTGGTTTCAATGAATCAACTCCCTCTGGTTATTTAAACTATCAAAATCCCAGAAGTTCTGGTTGTGGAGGAGTAGTAGCAACAATTTACCATTCTAAATTACTAGTTAATGTAAAGCAAAAAACATGTTTTAATTCCTTTGAGGGCCTGGTCCTCAGTATTGGGCATGTTAGCAATTTTAGGTTAAACCCAATTTTCTTTGCCATAGTTTATCATCCTCCCTCAGCCTACTCAGAGTTTTTATCCGAATTTGCCAAATTCTTAGCTGATTTAGTGCTGAAATCAGATTAGTTTTAATTATAGTAGGGGATTTTAATATATATATGTAGATGTAGATAGTGATTGTCTTAATAAGGCATTTAATTCAATATTAGGCTCAATGGGGTTTTCTCAGAAAGTAGAAAATTCTACCCATCATCTCCACCACACATTGGACCTTGTTCTGACATATTGTCATGAGCTGAGCCAGCTTGGTTTTCCCCAGCTCGGTCCTGATCTCTCTGCATCAGGTGGCTCTGCAGCACCCACGGGTGCTGCAGAGCCACTGCCGGAAGTCGCCGGGGGTCTGGCCCCACCCAAGGAGGACGTCGCTGCTTCAGCCCCTCCTGCCAAGGTCGTCAGGGCTCACCCAATTGATCGCCTCCTCAGCCTGGTGTTTCTACGGGTTGACCCTCTCATCGTGGGTGTAGCTAAGCCTCAGCCAGAGGTCACCGTGGGTGCAGCGGAGCCGGCCCAGTTGGGGGCCATCGTGTGGGTGTAGCTGAGCCTCTGCCAGAGGCCATCATGGGTGCAGTGGAACCGGCTCAGTTGGCGGCCATCGTGGGTGTAGCTGAATCTCAGTCAGGGGCCACCATGGGCGCAGCTAGGCTCTCGCTGGAGTCCATCGTGGGTGCAGCGGAGCCTGCCCGGTCAGGGGCCACCACAGGAGCCACTACGGACCACCCTGAAGTTGTGGTCCCCTTATCCCTGCCCTACACCATGGAGGTACCCTTTCCCCGGTCCCGTTGTCCACCAGTGAACCTTCCAGTTTGCAGGCCGCCTCCTGCTTCACCCCTTCAGTCCTGGTGGCTGAGCAACATTGGCCGGCCACCGGAAGAATGGACTACCCAGGTCAGGTGGCCCACGTTTCCCGGCAGGCCGTGCGGGGCATTGTGTTCCTTCCTTCCTGTTTCCCCCTTCCGCCCACCTGGGTTTGTGTTGTTGTCACAACTGTTGGGGGCGGGGGCTCTTTGATGTTACCCTGGGTGTCTGGGAATCCACCCCTTAGAGGGGGGCTCTGTCATAAACCGAGCCGGCTTGGTTTTCCTTGGCTCGGCTCTGATCTCTCTGTGGGTTCTGGCTTCACTGTGTATATGCATTGTGTGTTTTCATTCCTTCACTTTAGCCGCTACCTGACTGGCAGCTGTTAGTCAGCCTTGTGATCTTTTTCCTACGCTGCTGACAGTCTGTCTGTCCTACCACACCCCCTCACTCTCCGTATTTCACCAGCTGTCCCAGCCCTGGTAATCATCTGTCCTGCGCGGGTGCTCCCAATTTGTGTGACCAGCGGTGTTTGGATTTAAGCAGCTATTCGCTAAACAAATGCCACTGGGTCATTTTACGAGTCATTTCTACCCTCCATGGTGTGACCGTCACGTCAGAAGGAATTGTGAGTTGTGCTCGATGGGAGATTTGGACTACTCGGACAGTTCCTACTTGTGAGTAAACTGTTTAGCGTTTCCCTGTGCAGTATTTCTGCTACGCTGAGCTGATAGCGTTTCTTTCCGCTGATCTACTGCTACGCTTTGGCTGTTGTCCGGTTTGCTTTGCCCTGGGTCAGTTGAACCTCCTAGAGTCTTCCCCACTCTCCCGAGCGCAGCTGTATAGTATTATTTTCTTGTGGCCACAGTACACAGTGGTCTGCTCGCTGGTCGCTTCGGCGTCAGCCATTTTGTGTATATCACTACCTTTTTGTAAGTCTTTATGTTTTGAACTGTTTCATGTCAATAAATGTGTGTTTGGTCAACCCCTAGCATTTAAATCCTCACCCCTCCTTCTCCCCACCGTGCACAATGGAAGGGCGCACGGGGGGTTTATGACACATATAGCGTAGAAATAGAACATCTGGTAGTGTCTCCTCATAATCCTGTACTGTCAGACCACTGTCTGTTAACTTTTGATTTCACTATTCCTGACTATTAGATTCCTAAAGAAAAAATATTACTACAGCAGATGTCTTTCAGATGATGTTGTTACCAAATTTATGCAGATTGTCTTCTCTATGCCATGTGTCAACACAACAGAAATAAGCTATGGAGAGCTTGCTCCTTCTGTAATTGATAGCATGGTAGTGTTACAGCTTCTCTGCATCAGACTCTAGATTTGGTGGCCCCTTTAAAAAAGAAAAAGTCCAATCAGAGATTTCTAACCCCTTGGTTTAACACAGAAACTCGTAGTTTGAAACAGAAGACTCGTCAATTAGAAAGAAAATGGCATTCCACTAATTTAGATGAAAACTATTCAGCTTGGAGAAATCATCTTTTAATTTATAAAAAATCTCTTAGAAAAGCTAGAACAAGTTATTACTCTGCATTAATAGAAGATAACAAGAATAATCCCAGGTTTCTTTTCAGTATTGTAGCCAGGCTGACAAAGAGTGAGGACTCTGTCAATCTTTGCATTCTCTTAGAGCTTACTAGTCAGGACTTTATGAACTTTTTCAATCATAAAATTTCATCTATTAGAGATAAAATCAGTCAGATTCTTCCCACCGTTAAATACAGTAACTACTACAACTCCTTCAGTTGATATCTGTTTGGATAAGTTTACTCCAATTGACCTTTGAGAGTTAGATAAAATAATTTCCTCATCCAAGTATTCAACTTGTCTTTTAGACCCTATTCCTACCAGGTTATTTAAAAAAGTCTTCCCATTTATTGGCAACCGTAGTCTTCAAATAATCAATTCTTCTTTAACATTAGGTCATGTACCGCAGGCTTTTAAAACTGCTGTTATTAAACCCTTACTCAAAAAGCCAACGCTGGATCCAGGAGTTTTAGCTAACTATCGACCAATCTCTAATCTGCCTTTCATTTCAAAAATCTTAGAAAGAGTTGTTGCTACACAATTATTTGATCACTTGCAGGGAAATGGTTTATTTGAAGAGTTTCAATCTGGGTTTAGAATCCATCATAGTACTGAAACAGCCTTAATGAAGGTCACTAATGATCTCCTTATCGCATCTGATAATGGACTTGTTTCTGTACTTGACCTTAGTGCAGCCTTTGATACTATCGACCGTAATATTCTACTCAATAGATTAGAACACTATGTTGGACTTAATGGAACTTTGCTGCAGTGGTTTAGATCTTATTTATCTGATAGGCTGCAGTTTGTTCATGTCAATAATGAGTTTTCTTCAGTCATGGAGTTCCACAGGGATCTGTGCTAGGCCCTACTCGTTTTAGTTTATATATGCTTCCGTTAGGCAACATCATTAGAAAGCTCTGTATACATTTTCATTGTTATGCAGATGACACACAATTATACCTGTCAATGAAGCCAGATGATAGTAATCAATTAGCCAAGTTGGAAGCATGTCTTAAGGAAATCAAAGCTTGGATGACTTGTAATTTCTTGCTATTAAATTCAGATAAGACTGAAGTCATTCTTGTTGGTCCAAAAAACCTTTGAAATACCTTTCCAAATCAAACTCTTACTATGGATGCAGTTACTCTTTCTCTTAATAGTTCTGTGAGGAACCTTGGAGTTATTTTTGATCAAGATCTGTTTTTCAATTCCCATATTAAATTTGTTTCTAAGGCTGCTGTCATGGTCTGAGCGCCGATATTGTCCGCGCTCGGGTCATGCAGTATTTTCCTCCTGTTCTGTAGTAGTTTTCCTTATGGCCTTCCTGGGCTCCTTTCCTGACAGCGTCTCTGCTGGACTTTCGGCTGTCAGAGCCGAGCTCTACGGTGACAGCTGTTTGCCATTTCAGCTGATGACATCCTCATCAGCTGATTAATCCTCTTGCCCTATTTAAGGGAGCAGTTTAGGTTACTCCGGGCTGCGACCTCACATACGTCTAATGTTGGTCTCTCCGACGTTCGGCTGAAGCCCCTAACCCTGGCTTCAGTCACTCCCTTGATCCTACGTGTTCCCAGTAAGTTTCTCCTTGTTCTCTGTATATCGTTAGTGTGTCCTAGTCATAGTCTTTATTTGTGTTTTGCCCCACGTGGCTCATTATTTTGTATTGTTGTTCCTTTTCTTTAATAAATACGCAAACTCACTGGTTGCCTATAGCATCTCATTAGTGGTCCACGAGGATCGCACCATGAGAGTAGGTTGCAGCCAAGACGAGACGCCGGTGACTGTGAGTTTGCTTAATTTGGGCTTATAGTTTTCCCCTTTCTGCGTACCAGTGTGCTGGGAGATGGCGTCGCCACGCAAGGGCTTCGCCATGAGCCTGGGCTACGAGCTGGTGATGGCCCTTATCGAGATCGACGGGATCATTTCCAGCGCTCGCAATCACACCGTCCCCAGCGCCTCACGCTGGTACCTGGACCTCACTGCGGCGACTATTAACCGCCATCCTCGCTACGCTGACCACCCTGAAATCACGGTGAGGATGGTGGACATCTCTGCTTTCCAGGAGAAGCTCTGTGGGCTGAAGGGAAACTCCGGCAGGAAGCCGAAGAGGAGACATCCTCGCTCCTCATCTCGGGATCCCATTCCTGTCCCCCATCCTGTCCAGGCGTTCGCACCACCCAGGGGTCATCCCCAGCGGAGAAAGACGTGAGCCGGGATTCCCTCGGCAAATCCTCAGTGAAAACCCCGTCCCGACCCAGTTCCGGGTAGCCGCACGAACTCTGTCTCCCAGCCAGCTGTAGCCTCTGCGTCTCGTCAGAGGGGTTAGACAGCTGTCGCTGCCTCTGGGCTATATGTGCCTCGTCCCTGGCCCGCCTTGGCTGTTTCTCCCTCCTCCTCGACGCTCTCTCCAGTGGCTGAGAACTTCACGAGTCCTGTTCCGGCTGTGCCTGTCATCGATCTGGTGTGAGTGGCTCCTCCTCGTCTTCCTGGGGGGCCCTCCATCACCATCCAAAGGGGAAGGGAGAAAACGAAGCCCACCACAGCAGCTTCCATCGGCCCTCAGCGGATCAGGCAAGTGGCTTTTCATTCTTTTCCTCCACTGGGTGAATTGCCTTATTCAATCCCTGGGGGTGAAGTTTGGGGTTCTCAGTCCCCCGAGCTTCCTCCACCTGCTGCAATTATTAATTGTGACCCTGCTACTTCTGTGTCTCCTTCCCCTGAGCGTTCCCCGCGGTCGGAACTACACCGCCAGATGAGGAGGGAGCCTGCGGCCCTGGAGAGCCTGGTTCAATTCAATTCAATTCAACTTTATTTATATAGCGCCATTTCACAACAACAGTCATCTCATAGCACTATCAACTGTAGGGGAACCCCCACAGTTGCAGAAAGACCCCAGCAATCAGGCGATCCCCTGTGAACAAGCACTTGGCGACGGTGGAGAGGAAAAACTCCCTTTTAACAGGAAGAAACCTCCAGCAGAACCAGGCTCAGGGAGGGGCAGTCATCTGCTGCGACTGGCTGGGGGGTGAGGGGACAGAGAAGATGAAAATCTGGGGTTCCATGCGGGGTTCCATCCCCGCAGCCACATCATGGGCAGAGGACAAGGGCAGACTGCCAACTGGAGCCTGTGCCGATGACTAAGCGTCCCCGGGTCTCCACGGAGGAGCAGTTCGACCCAGCAGGTCAAGGATCCCCTGCCACCACGCCGTGTGGGTTTTCGGCGTGGACATCAGTGTCAGGGAATTCCCACACTGAGGACACCATCATGCCGGCTGCAGAGCCCGCCGCAGTCGAGTGGGAGCCAGAAGTGGACCTTCAACTTGCCGAACCCAGATCGCAGAAGTCCTGGATGGCGGTGGAACCCGAGATCAGGCAAGTGCTCTATTTTGTCTTTCTCCTTTCTATTCTGGAGCATTTTTGCCTGTCTCTCGGGGAGACGAGTCGGGTGCAGCCATCAGCTGCATCCAAGCTTGTCTCACCGGGCTCTGCCGCTATCAGTGATCCTGATCCCAGTTCTCTTTCTTCTCCTGAGCCTTCTCCCAGGGTCACTAGTGATGAGTCGGCTCCGGTCACTCTTCTGGAGGTTCCGGGTTCGGATTTGGAGGTCACTCCTGGTGCTGCTCCAGCCCAGTCGGGGTCCGTCGTGGGTGCAGCATTGACCCAATCGGGATCCAGTGTGGGTGCAATGCGGACCCAATCGCGGTCCGTCGCAGACACTGTTCTGGCCCAATCGGGGTCCATCATGGGTGCAGCATGGTCCCGCTTGGGATCAAATGAGAGCGCAGCGCCAGTCCGAGTGGAGTTCAGAGAAGGAGCTGCAGATCCTCCGCCGATCGACGCTGGACTGGGCCCTCATCTTTTCCCCGTTTCCTTTTTCCCTCCATCAGGTGCTGCAGGGATTCCCCATAATTGGCTCGGCTCTTCCTCGCTGTTCCTTGCAATAGGGATGCCGTCTCCGAGTTCTCCCCTGCGGTGCTGGTGGCCTGATGATGCAGGTTGGCTGCCTGGGAAACTGCTTTGCCGGTTTGGCGTTCTGGGTCGGCCACCCGACAAATTGGACTCTTTGTTCGGCGACCTGGTCCGGCTACCAGAGGTACTGTTTCTCTGGGCCTGGGACTGGGGTAGACCACCCAAACTCATCCTTTTTCCCCGGCCAGCGATCTGGACGTTGGACGCAGGCTGTTTTTCTGTTTTATAAGATGCTTTTTTTTCCTCTCCCT
This sequence comes from Pholidichthys leucotaenia, assembly GCA_020510985.1. Classification (NCBI taxonomy): domain Eukaryota; kingdom Metazoa; phylum Chordata; class Actinopteri; order Cichliformes; family Pholidichthyidae; genus Pholidichthys; species Pholidichthys leucotaenia. The sequence goes on along the minus strand of CM035842.1, from coordinate 139,822,994 downwards.
CCTCTATTGTTTGAGAGAGGCTCCTTTTGTTTACAATGCCGGGTTATTTGTTTTCATCTGTACTGTCTGTAGTTCGCCGCTCTTCAGCGTGTGTTTTTTTTCCCTCTGTAGTCTGAGTTAGGCGCTGTTGTTGCCTCTGCCAGTTTATTTGGACTTTTGGAACTATCTGTATTTCGCCACTGTTTAGCGTGTTTTTTTTTTCCTTCCTCTGTTTGAGAGACGCTCCGTGGTTGCCTTTTTTTTTCTTCTTTTGCCTGTGTATCATGGTCTTTAGTCATAGTATCTGTTATTGGCTTCCATTGTTCTGTTTCTGCATTTTTTCCTGTGCATTATAGAATATATTTGTGGTTTTGTTCTTTTCCCCCATGCTCTGTTGCACCATGTTCATATTTTTTTCAGTTTTGGCCCTTGTTATTTTTTCCCCGTTCCATTCCTTGGTGTTTTTTTTTTTTTGTTTTTTTTTGACTCTCGCCCTCCTGGCCTTTCTTCCCCCGCTTCCCACCCTGGGTGGGCCTTCTCAGCCTTTTGGGTGGGTGGGGGGCTTGGATGTTACGTACGCCCAGAGTGCGTCGTTCGGGGGGGAGTACTGTCATGGTCTGAGCGCTGATATCGTCCGCGCTTGGGTCATGCATTATTTTCCTCCTGTTCTAGATAAGATAAGATAAGATAAGATAAGCCTTTATTAGTCCCACAACGGGGAAATTCCAGGATTGCAACAGCACAGGGATAGCAACACTCAGAGCAACAATCAGAAGGCAAGAAAAAAAACAAGCAAGCAAGAGCAGCTAATATACATATGTACATATTACTATAAAATATATATATACACACACACACAGACACACAGTGCAGAGCATTGTAGCTGGATGGAATAAATATATCAGGGGTGTCCAACCATGTGCCATGGAGAGCCAAGACCCTGCAGGTTTTACCTCCAACCAGTGTCTTCAACAGCAGATTTCAGTGAACTTCTTCCCACTGATTGCTGATAAGTGAAAACACCTGCTGAAGAGACTGGGTAGAAGAGAAAACCTGCAGGGTCTTGGCTCTCCATGGCACATGGTTGGACACCCCTGAAATATATGAATATATAAACACACAGTGCAGAGCATTGTAGCTAGATGGAATAAATATGTAAATATATAAACACCCACAGTACGGAGCATTGCAGCTAGGCGGAATAAATATGTAAGTATATAAACACACACAGTGCGGAGCAATGTAGCTAGATGGAATAATATGTAGATATATAAAAACACAGTGCGGAGCATTGTAGCTAGATGGAATAAATATATAGATATATAAATATAAACACACCCAGTGCTGAGCATTGTAGCTAGATGGAATAAATATGTAAATATATAAACACACACAGTGCAGAGCATTGTTGCTAGATGGGATGAAACAGATGCCTGGCATTCTGGATTAAACTGCAATAAATGGTAAATGGCGTTCACTTATATAGTGCTTTTTACTCATCTCTAGATGACCAAAGCACTTGCGGATCTTGCTATCCACCCATTCACATACACTTTCACACACTGATGGCGGAAGAGTTGCCATGCACTGGCGCCGGCCTGACTCACCCAGAGCAATTAAATATTTAAAGAAATTATTACCAAAATAATGTTAGGCAGTTCATTAAGACCTATGGGAACTGTCATCATGTGGAAAAAGTGCAGTCAATGACCCCTTTAAAGGAGCAGTGGGTAATATTTATTGGAATCTTGCAGGCAGATTTCTAAATGCACCCAGTTCACGTTTTATCAGGCATCACATACATTACCTTCTATGGAAGCCTATAAGACAGACCTATTCAATTAGCGGCCCACATGCAGCCCAGAACCAACCTCCAAGTGGCCCACGGGCCCAGGCCACACCAAGGAAATATAAATTTAAGAAAAAAATATGAAGGAATGACAATCCACAAGCGCACACATGAACAATGCACGTGACCGTCATCCGCGCGGGGTTCAGAAGCGCCCAGCCCACGTGAGTGTTGTAGTGTAGTTATTTATAATATAATGCGAGGCACGGGGGTGGTGGCTTCACCTCCCGGTCACGCCACCGCCCGTGACTATAAAAGGGCTGCAGGAAGGAGGGGCGGCCTCTTTGCCATCCTCTGCCTGGTGGCTGTGTGTTGTACCTGTGCCTCTTCAATAAATGTGTGTTCAGTTCTACACCTGGCCTTGTCCTTGGCTCCATATCAGACATAACATTTTGGCGACGAGGAGAAAAAAGGATTAAGAAGATTGTTGCAGCAGATTTGTTGTTGCAGCTGATGTGGTTTTAACCACCGAATCCGTACAGAGTACGGCCCTGCCTCTTCAGAGCATACACCACATCCATGGCGGTCACAGTCTTCCTCTTGGCGTGCTCGGTGTAGGTGACGGCATCGCGGATGACGTTCTCCAGGAAGACCTTCAACACGCCGCGGGTCTCCTCGTAGATGAGACCGGAGATGCGCTTCACTCCACCGCGGCGAGCCAGACGGCGGATAGCGGGCTTGGTGATTCCCTGGATGTTATCACGGAGAACTTTACGGTGACGCTTAGCGCCTCCTTTGCCCAGACCTTTGCCGCCCTTTCCTCTTCCAGACATGCTGACTTGTTCTCTGAAATGTCAAAGACGAACGAAGGATTCTTTAGTAGTTTTCCTTATGGCCTTCCCGGGCTCTTATCCTGACAGCGTCTCTGCGGGACTTCCAGCTGTCAGAGCCGAGCTCCACGGTGACAGCTATTTGCCATGTCAGCTGATGACATCCTCATCAGCTGATTAATCCTCTTGCCCTATTTAAGGGAGCAGCTTAGGTTACTCCGAGCAACGACTTCACATACGTCTAATGTTGGTCTCCCTGACGTTCGGCTGAAGCCCCTAACCCTGGCTTCAGTCACTCCCTTGATCCTCCGTGTTCCCAGTAAGTTTCTCCTTGTTCTCTGTATATCATTAGTGTGTCCTAGTCATAGTCTTTATTTGTGTTTTTCCCCACGTGGCTCATTATTTTGTATCGTTGTTCCTTTCCTTAATAAATATGCAAACTCTACGGCTGCCTGTAGCATCTCATTAGTGGTCCGTGAGGACTGCACCATGACAGCTGCCTTCTATCATTTGCGTAATATTGCCAAGATTAGGAGCATCTTGTCCCAGAGTGATGCTGAGAAACTGATCCATGCTTTTGTTAGCTCTAGACTGGATTATTGTAACTCTTTATTATCAGGTTGTCCTAAAATATCTTTAAAAAGTCTTCAGTTGATCCAAAATGCTGCTGCAAGAGTTTTAACAGGTACTAGAAAGAGAGATCATATCTCTCCGGTTCTGGCCTCCCTTCATTGGCTTCCCATAGAGTTCAGAATTAAGTTTAAAATCCTTCTTCTCACTTACAAAGTTCTTAACAATCAGGCCCCTTTTTATTTAAAAGATCTGATACTACCCTATCATCCTAATAGAGCATTATGCTCCCAAAATGCTGTATTACTTGTAATATGTAGAATCTCCAAAAGTACAATGGGAGGCAGAGCCTTCAGTTATCAAGCTCCTTTCCTGTGGAACCAGTTACCAATCTGGATTTGGGAGTCAGACTCGATCTCTGTTTTTAAGAATAGGGTAAAAGCCTTCCTTTTCGATATAGCTTACAATTAGGAGGGCTCATGTGTCTCTAAACCCTCCCTTAGTTATGCTGCTAATAGATTTAGTTAGTTTGAAGTGTGTCTGAGAGATGTGTGAATGGCTGTGTTGGGGTGGGGGGGTGAGGGTGTGTGTGAGTGTGTCTTAAATCATGTTCTTTTTACTTATATGGATGCCTAGAGAAACGTAATTTCATCTTGCCTGCACTACAGTTTTATGTACAACAACATGACAAAAAAAGTCGATTTGATTTGATTTGATTTAGACAGCCAGGACCTCCGATAATGTACTGGGCTTCTCCCCTTTAATGTTTGCTCTCTACATGTCTGTTCTTCTCATCTTCTCTATCCCCTCACCCCCCAGCCAGTCGCAGCAGATGACTGTCCCTCCCTGAGCCTGGTTCTGCTAGAGGTTTCTTTCTGTTAAAAGGGAATTTTTCCTCTCCACCGTCGCCAAGCGCTTGCTCACAGGGGATCGCCTGATTGCTGGGGTCTTTCTGCAATTGTGGGGGTTTCCCCTACATTTGAAAGTGCTATGAGATTTATTTATTTTTTTTTTTTTTGTTACTTATTTGTACCCGTAGGTAGATTTGGTTTGCAGTCTGGTGACAAGCCACTGGCTGCTGGTCGCTGCGTGCGCGAGCGCCCTAAACCTACATGTTTTTGGTGTGCGGGAGGAAACCGGAGAAATCCCGGAGTAAACCCGCGCAACACGGGGAGAACATGCAAACTCCACACAGCTCACTGTTGGTCGGGGGCTGGGATCGAACCCACGATCTCATGATCCCCGCGGTCCCCCGGCCGAGGGTAAAACTGTGCTGCCACAGTGCTAAACCACTGCGCCACCGTGCAACGATGACTGTTGTTGTGAAATAGCGCTATATAAATATAGTTGAATTGAACTGAATTAGGGCAGCACGGTGGTGGAGTGGTTAGCACTGTGGCAGCACAGCAACTCACCCTTCGCCGGGGGATCCTGAGTTCGATCCCAGCCCCCGACCAACAGGGATCTGTGTGGAGTTTGCATGTTCTCCCTGTGGCTGCGTGGGTTTACTCCGGGATTTCTCTGGTTTCCTCCCACATGCCAAAAACATGCAAGTTAGGTTAATTGGCATCAAACTGGGGATTCTAAATTGTCCTTAGGTATGACTGTGAGAGTGAATGGTTGTCTGTCTCTCTGTGTTGGCCCTGTGATGGACTGGCGATCTGTCCAGGGTGTACCCTGCCACTCGCCCAAAGATGCTAGGATAGGCTCCAGCCCCCCGCGACCCGAAAAGGATTAAGCGGAAGAAAATGAATGAATGAATGAATGAATGAATTTTTTTTTTTTTAGATTTTTAGATTTAGTATACTTTATTGATCCCCAGAGGGGAAATTGAGGGTCATCCACCACCTGGATGGATGAAGCAGCCACGATACGGCGCTATCCCTTAACCATTCACACACACATTCACACCTAGGGCCACTTTAGAGTCTCCAATTAACCTAATTGAATTACATACTATTAAACAGTCGAGAAAAATACAGTGGTGTGAAAAAGTGTTTGCCCCCTTCTTGATTTCTCATTTTTTTTGTATGTTTGTCATACTTAAATGTTTCAGATCATCAAACAAATTTAAATATTAGATAAAGATAACACAAGTAAACGCAAAATGCCATTTTTAAATAAAGGTGTTTATTATTAAGATTAAAAAAAAATCCAAACCTACATGGCCCTGCATGAAAAAGTGATTGCCCCCCGTTAAAACATACAGTGAGGCAAAAAAATATTTAGTCAGCCACCAGTTGTGCAAGTTCTCCCACTTAAAAGATGAGAGAGGTCTCCAATTTTCATCATAGGTATACCTCAACTATGAGAGACAAAATGAGGGAAAAAAATCGAGAAAATCACATTGAAGGATTTTTAATGAATTAATTGTTAAATTCCTTGGTAAAATAAGTATTTGGTCACCTACAAACAATCAAGATTTCTGGCTCTCACAGACCTGTAACAACTTCTTTAAGAGGCTCCTCTGTCCTCCACTCGTTACCTGTATTAATGGCACCTGTTTTAACTCATTATCAGTATAAAAGACACCTGTCCACAACCTCAAACAGTCAGACTCCAAACTCCACTATGGCCAAGACCAAAGAGCTGTCAAAGGACACCAGAAACAAAATTGTAGACCTGCACCAGGCTGGGAAGACTGAATCTGCAATAGGTAAGCAGCTTGGTGTGAAGAAATCAACTGTGGGAGCAATTATTAGAAAATGGAAGACATACAAGACCACTGATAATCTCCCTCGATCTGGGGCTCCACGCAAGATCTCACCCCGTGAGGTCAAAATGATCACGAGAATGGTGAGCAAAAATCCCAGAACCACACGGGGGAACCTAGTGAATGACCTACAGAGAGCTGGGACCAAAGTAACAAAGGCTACATCAGTAACACACTACGCCGCCAGGGACTCAAATCCTGCAGTGCCAGACGTGTCCCCCTGCTTAAGCCAGTACATGTCCAGGCCCATCTGAAGTTTGCTAGAGAGCATTTGGATGATCCAGAAGAGGATTGGGAGAATGTCATATGGTCAGATGAAACCAAAATAGAACTTTATTGTAAAAACTCAACTTGTCATGTTTGGAGGAGAAAGAACATCATATCTACTGTGAAGCATGGGGGTGAAAACATCATACTTTGGGGCTGTTTTTCTGCAAAGGGACCAGGACGACTGATCCGTGTAAAGGAAAGACTGAATGGGGCCATGTATCGTGACATTTTGAGTGAAACCCTCCTTCCATCAGCAAGGGCATTGAAGATGAAACGTGGCTGGGTCTTTCAGCATGACAAGGATCCCAAACACACTGCCCGGGCAACGAAGGAGTGGCTTCGTAAGAAGCATTTCAAGGTCCTGGAGTGGCCTAGCCAGTCTCCAGATCTCAACCCCATAGAAAATCTTTGGAGGGAGTTGAAAGTCCGTGTTGCCCAGTGACAGCCCCAAAACATCACTGCTCTAGAGGAGATCTGCATGGAGGAATGGGCCAAAATACCAGCAACAGTGTGTGAAAACCTTGTGAAGACTTACAGAAAACGTTTGACCTCTGTCATTGCCAACAAAGGGTATATAACAAAGTATTGAGATGAACTTTTGTTATTGACCAAATACTTATTTTACCGAGGAATTTACCAATTATCCATCCATCCATCCATCCATCTTCTACCGCTTTTCCGGAGGTCCGGGTCACGGAGGCAGCAGTTCAAGCAGAGAAGCCCAGACTTCCCTCTCCCCAGCCACCTGCTCCAGCTCTTCAGAGGGGATACCAAGGCATTCCCAGACCAGCTGGGAGACATAGTCTCTCCACCGAGTCCTGGATCTGCCCCGGGGTCTCCTCCCAGTGGGACGTGCCTGAAACACCTCAAGTGGGAGGCGTCCAGGAGGCATCCTAATCAGATGCCCATACCACCTCAACTGACTCCTTTCAATGTGGAGGAGCAGCGGTTCTACTCTGAGCCTCTCCCGGATGACTGAGCTCCTCACCCTATCTCTGAGGGTGAGTCCAGCAATCCTACGGAGAAAGGTCATTTCAGCCGCTTGTATCCGCGATCTCGTTCTTTCGGTCATTACCCAAAGCTCGTGACCATAGGTGAGAGTAGGAACGTAGATTGACTGGTAAATCGACAGCTTTGCCTTAGAACTAAGCTCCCTCTTCACCACAACAGACCGGTACAACGTCCGCATCACTGCAGATGCTGCTGCAATCCGTCTGTCGATCTCTCGCTCCATTTTCCCCTCACTCGTGAACAAGACCCCAAGATACTTAAACTCCTCCACTTGGGGCAGGAGCCTGTCCCCAACCCGGAGAGGACAATCCACCTTTTTCCGGCTGAGGACCATGGACTCGGACTTGGAGGTGCTGATTCTCATCCCAGCCGCTTCACACTCAGCGGCAAACCGTCCCAGCAAGAGCTGTAGGTCATTGCTGGATGAAGCCAACAGGACAACATCATCTGCAAACAACAGAGATGAGATCCTGTGGTCACCAAGCATGACACCCTCCATTCCCTGGCTGCGCCTAGAAATCCTGTCCATAAAAATGAATGAATTAATTGGTAAATCCTGGATGGACAGGATTTACCAATTAATTCATTAAAAATCCTTCAATGTGATTTTATGGATTTTTTTTTTCTCATTTTGTCTCTCATAGTTGAGGTACAGCTATGATAAAAATTGGAGACCTCTCTCATCTTTTAAGTGGGAGAACTTGCACAATTGGTGGCTGACTAAACACTTTTTTCCCCACTGTAAATAACTGTGGTTTATCACATCTTTGGGAAGCTGAGTTCAATTTCTCTAGCCACACCCTGGCCTGATTACTGCCACATCTGTTCTCAATCAAGAAATCACTTAAATAGGACCCGCCTGACAAAGTGAAGTAGACCAAAAGATCCTCAAAAGCTAGACATCATGCTGTGATCCAGAAAAATTCAGGAACAAATGAGAAACAAAGTAACTGAGATCTATCAGTCTGGAAAAGGTTATAATGTGGTGACCCACCACAATCTACATGAACATTCAATCTTCACACTTAGCTAGCCGGCAGGAAGCAGAGGACAATTTACATACGGACAGAGAGCCCCTAGGAGACAATCAGAACAATGGACTATTGTTATACATCCCCGGATTAAGGAGAAGAAGTCCGGGTGCCAGTTGGTCACGTGATTGATATGTATTTATTTATTACCGGAGTGGTGGCTCAGTTGGTAGAGCATCCGCCCCACACCCGGGAGGCAGGGGTTCAAATCCTGGCCGGGTCATGCCGAAGACCATATAAAAGTGGAACTTCCTGCCAGCCAGCTTGGTGCTCAGCAATAAATGGAATGGAGGAGGGAACTCTGTGGCGGCGCCTTGCATGGCAGCGGCCCTCTGATTCTGCACTTGGGGTGTGTGTGATTTACACTGTAGATAGGTAAAGCACAATCTCGTTCTACTGTACATGATTGGTTGTACAGTTGAATGACAATAAGGGTGATTTAATAATTTAATTTAATTTTAATTAAATTAAATTAAATTTAATTTAATTATTGACTGATATGTATATCAGTATGCAAATGTGCCATGCATTCTCTCTCTTTGTATAACATGTATAAAAGTGCTTGCTATACATGCCTCAAGAGCACACACAGCCAAACACAGCGCACAGCGCTACAAGTGTGTCTCATGATGTTGGAGGAAAATAAAACTCTGCAACCTGCCAGCTTGTCGCATCTCGCCTGAACTTTTTTATTCCTCCACACTGGTGACCCTTGACGAAGAATGGAGATCACCCAGATGGGAAGCCCCAGCACGCGTCATGGTGCGCCCCTCGCCTGATCTGATCCCTCCACACTGGTGACCTGACGAGAGAGAATGACCTTCTGCTCCCTCTCACCACACTGTGGACAGCAGAGGACCAGAGAACACCTGCAACCTCTTCACCCTTACCGGAGCGCGTGCCTCGGAGCGGGCAGCGCTTGGACCGACACGCACCATGAACCGCGACACGAGCAAAGCAAAGGAAGCAACCTGAACGGGGAAATCATCGACGCGGACTGCGTTGATTTCCAACAAGCTCCCCGACCCTGACTCAGCTCGCGACAAGCAGACGTGCAACCCGCACACAGGACTTTGTATGGGTTTCTCAGCCACGGCGCACAAGGGGAATTTGGCCGCTCGCCTTCCCCACATCCTCGCTGGATCGAGTCGCGAGAGAAGTCAGAGACTTAATTTTTTAGCACAGCCGCTGTGGATCACCGCCAGGTTTAACAGGAAATAAAGAGGAAAATAAAACTGCAATCTGCCAGCTTGTCGCATCTCGCCTGAACTTATTATTCCTCCACAATAAAGCCATTTCTAAAGCTTTGGGACTCCAGCGAACCACAGTGAGAGCCATTATCCACAAATGGCGAAAACGTGAAACAGCGGTGAACCTTCCCAGGAGTTGCCAGCCAACCAAAATTACCCCAAGAGCGCAGCAACGACTCATCCAAGAGGTCACAAAAGACCCCACAACAACATCCGAAGAACTGCAGGCCTCATTTGCCTCAGTTAAGGTCAGTGTTCATGACTCCACCATAAGAAAGAGACTGGGCAAAAATGACCTGCATGGCAGAGTTCCAAGACGAAAACCACTGCTTAGCAAAAAGAACATAAAGGCTCATCAAAGTTTTGCCAGAAAACATCTTGATGATCCCAAAGACTTTTGGCAAAATACTCTGTGAACTGATGAGACAAAAGCTGAACTTTTTGGAAGGTGTGTGTCCCATTACATCTGGTGTAAAAGTAACAGCATTTCAAAAAAGGAACATCAAGCCAACAGTAAAATACGGTGGTGGTAGTGTGATGGTCTGGGGCTGTTTTGCTGTTTCAGGACCTGGAAGACTTGCTGTGCTAAATGGAACCATGAATTCTGCTGTATACCAAAAAATCCTGAAGGGGAATGTCTTGGGATCTGTTTGTGACCTCAAGCTGAAGTGCACTTGGGTTCTGCAGTAGGACAGTGATCCAAAACACACCAGCAAGTCCACCTCTGAATGGCTTAAGAAAAACAAAATGAAGACTTTGGAGTGGCTTAGTCAAAGTCCTGACCTGAATCCGAATGAGATGCTGTGGCATGACCTTAAAAAGGTGGTTCATGCTCGAAAACCCTCCAATGTGGCTGAATTACAACAATTCTGCAAAGATGGGTGGGCCAAAATTCCTCCACAGCGCTAGAGTGTTAGAGGAGTTGTTGTTTTGGCAGACATGGATGTATCTGCCATATCAAATTAATTACTGCCATATCAGCAGTAATTGATGATGGATTTAATCTTAGTCTACACTACCTGTTTTCACCAGAAAAAAAGAAGAAGAAAACTGATAAGAAAAAAGTCTCACCTTAAGGAGAAAAATGTCTCAAATGTACATGAACAATTCTAATCAGTAGAAAAAGGCAGAAATGTACTAGAAAGAAAGCTGTAAATTCAGAAAAAAAACTTGGACCCCTGCCGGGCCATGTTTGTCCACACTCCTGGACCAGTACATTAAAAATACAAAATTAAAGGTTTTACTTCCATGAAATAGCTGCAAATCACAGATATCATAGATAATTACAGATAAACAAAAGTTCACCTCAGAAGAAGCTTCATTTCCTGTTACAGCAACATAAAGTTTAGTCACATTTTTTCTTTCTCTGTCATATGACAACTTAAATTTGCATGACTAATGGGAGCTTCTTGCTCTAAAAATAATCATATTGAACCACAGAGGAAGGAGCTAATGTAGGGGGAGAGAGCAGAGGCTATTCTTACTGCTGGGCGGGGGATCTGCGGCAGTTATCCTGTGATCTGATCACTGAGAGTGGCTGCTGTCTGTTCATCGCCGTTTCTCCAGACTGGCTATAAAATTAACCAAACCACGGAGCAGACCATTTGCACCTTCACCTGTACCCAGCACGCTGAGCACCAGCTCCGTCCTGTGTACCAGGCTGTTGCCGACAGTGGACGAATCAGAATACACAGATAGTGCTTATTGGAGTTGTAGTTTCATAATCTCACACTGCAATAGGCTTATTATTTAGATGTCGCTTGAGAAAAGTACACCCACCAAAGTGGCTAGTGGGAGTTGTTGTCATGCCCGCCACCAGTGGAATCCACCCACCAGTGATGGGTTGGCAGGTGTTAATGTCAAGCCCTGCTTAAGGGGATATGAAAAGGAGAATACATTTCAAAGTGAAATTAATAATCATGTTTTTAAATCCCTACACCACAGTAGGGTTTAATAATTTATTTTATTTTATTTTTTTGTTGTATATTTAACTACAGATTAACTTTCAATTTATGAAAAGTTTCATCTTATTTCCTGGGAAGATTTGGTAATTTCAGTTTAGTTCTATTGAGTAAAAAGGGCTCATTATACTGCAGCCTTTATTAATTCTGCCATTTTTACTTTATATTACTATTATTATTATTATAATAATAATCTTCTTACTCTTACTTCCGGCGCCACACGAGTAGGCTGCCTTTTTGCAACAGTGGATCAATTTCTTCCTATTTCTATTTACTATCTGGCTCTCTTGTTAATCTTTCTGTTTCTGCGACACCTTGATCCATCCAAACACGTAGATGGCCCAAATGTCTCCTGAGCCAGCGGACCGATCCACTGTTTCTTGTAGGAGGCAGTACAATAGGGACCAGCTGTTAGCACTTAGCTGGCCCACGATGCTAACTCAAAAACTCGACATACCGGGAGAAATAAGACGGAACCGGCGTGGATGTCATGCTGGAATAAGACAGCGGGCGAGGAATATAAGGTACAGACCCGCCCTCCCATCCGTTATTATGGGGAATGTACGATCGCTACTCAGAAAAACAGATGAGCTAGCGGCTATCTCCCGCTACGAGAGCATATACAGAGAGTGTAGCCTGATGCTATTCACGGAGACATGGCTAACAGAACTAGCAACAGATGCTAACATTGAACTGGAGGGTTTCCACGCAATACGGGCAGACTGAACACCAGACAGTGGGAAGGCAAGGGGCGGAGGAGTGATGATGTATATCAATAACAACTGGTGCAGATCGGGACATATCACGGTTAAACAACAACACTGCAACAAAGACATGGAGTTGCTAGCTGTTAGCATGTGGCCTACATATCTCCCGAGGGAATACTCACACGTGATCTGCATTGTTATTTATGCAAATCCGACGGCGAACGCTGGGACAGCGCGTGACGTCATCCACTCAGTAACTGACAGGCTGCAGACAGAACACCCAGATGCTCTTCTCCTCATCTCAGGCGATTTCAACCACATTTCACAGTCTCCCATTCTACCCATGTGCACCCAATATGTCACATGCCACACTAGAGACAATAAAACACTGGACTTATTCTACGCAAACACTAAGGAGGCGTACACCTCATCACAACTCCCCCTACTCGGGAGATCGGATCACAACTTGGTTCATCTCCTGTCGGTGTACAAACCCCTAGTGCACAGACAACCTCCAGTCATGCGCACAGTGAAATTATGGTCTGAGGAGGCAATGGACGCTCTAAAGGACTGTTTTGTAACCACTGCCTGGGAGCAGCTCTGCGATCCACATGGTGAGGACATCAGTGGCCTCACTCACACCATCACGGACTACATGAACTTCTGTGTGGACAACACCGTACCCACCAAGACCATACGGTGTTGCTCAAACAACAAACCCTGGATCAACCCTGAGATAAAAACACTTCTGAGAGAGAAGAAGAGAATCTTCAGGTTGGGGAACAGGGAGATGCTGAAGTCTGTACAGAGGGAGCTGAGGAGGAAGATCAGAGAAGGCAAGGACAGCTTCAGGAAGAAGATGGAGGACAAGCTGCAACAGAGCGACATCGGTGGGGTCTGGAGAAACCTTAAAACCATCTCTGGGCTCCAGAATACCTCCTCCCAGGCCACGGGGGGCAGGGAGTGGGCGAACAATCTGAACCTGTTTTTTAATAGGTTTGACCAACCGCCCTCCCCCCCGACTGCACAACAGCCACTGCTGCCTCTAAAGACATCGAGTCCTGCTGCCCACTCCCCACTCCACCAACACCCCCCACTCCCAACACACAGCCCCCCAACATGACCCTCACTAAGACCCAGGTGAGGACGGAGCTGAGGAAGATCAAGGCGAGGAAGGCGTCGGGACCGGACGGCATCAGCGCAAAGCTCCTCAAGTCCTGTGCAGACCAGCTGTGTGGGATTGTGGAGCTCATTTTCAACTTTTTTCAACTCTGAGCGCCCTGAGCGCCACGACAAAAAACAGCCACCACCGAGAGCGTTTCAGCACCAAGGGTGCTCAGGGCTGTAAACACTGGACTACATAGAGAATAAATGGAAAATAGATGCCCAGAGTGGAAAAAACATGTTTGGTGGACACGCAGCCTTATTCTGCATTTATTTACAGCGCTTAACCAACAGTTAACTACTGTATCCATAATTTGTAAAAGAAAACACCATCATGCTGGATGAATTATTAATTTTCAACATAAATGTTTAAAAAAACAACAACGATATTTTACTTACCCCAGCAGCTGCAACAGTCTCCCTCTCTGTCTGGTCTGTTGTCCATTCTCTTTGTGTGTTTTACAGTTGAAGTGTTTGTCAGTTGTGGACTTCTGTTTATGTTCCAACATGACGCTGCACGTACTACAAAACTGTTTATCCCCGGTTTATGAAAAATATTCGGAAACTGTTGAGCACAGACTTTTGTTGATAAATTAATGTCTGCAACTCCACTCATGTAAACATGGAAGTAATGTGAGCGTGCGGCACAGGGAAGTCTCGCGTGATTGTTCAGTCACGTGAAACTTCAGCCAGCTGCTTGTGTTTTGTTTCACAGATGTAAAAACATTATATTAAAAGATAGATCCATGGATTTTGTGTATCGATATCGGCTCAGTCAAACGTGAATCGATTCAAATCGGAGAATCGATCTTTTGAACCCACCCCTACAGGGAACCCTGTGTGATCATCTCTGTGGGTGTTAATGACTTGCTGTCACATGTTTTCATAGTTTTTTTATGAATTATGTCAGTTGATAGCTCAAATCACAGTTTTTTTGCAGACATGTTTTGCGTAAAAACAATAACATATTTTTTTTTAAATTTTAACCTTTATTATACAAGGGAGGTTCATTGAGAGGCAACCTCTCTTTTTCAGGTACACCCTGTTCACATTCACACCTGGAAGCTACCCAGCACAACCACAGACTGACCTGTGGCCACTGAGCAGCTCCACTGGAGCAGTTGGGCTTTAAGGGCCTTGCTCAAGGGCACCACAGCGGGGTTATTGAGGGTGGGGTAAACACTGTTATCTGTCCCACCCAGAGCTGATCCTTCCGGTCCGGGAAATGAACCAACAACCCTCCAGTCACCAGTCCACATCCCTAACCATTAGGCCACCACTGGCCATATCCCAAGTACCGTAACAATAAATAAATAAAAATGACTATTAAATAGATGTTACTGTTAAATATTGTGCTATAAATGTGATAAAATGTCTTTTTCAGCAAATAGTTAAAGTTAATTCCCTCCCACAGCATGTGGGACACCATGTGGTGTATGGGGCAGTGCTTATCTTCTGTTTCTATGACCGTAGACCACACAGCACCTGTAAGTACTGAAAGCTCCAGTGGGAGGGGGTAAATCCTCTGGTAGCTGTGTCTTAAATTTCTTTTCCTCATAGCACCAAGCTAGAATGTGAAAAGTACCATTTTTGTTGTGACTCGGCAGGGGTGGAGTGGATGCTCTCCTGCCATTCTGGTGAGCAAATAGTAGGGCTGCATAATTAATCACATTAAATAAAATGCTTTAATTTCAATTTAAATAAAAGTTTTTTGTAAATTGCACTGTACAAACTTACATTTTTGAAGTGATGTAACTTAATAATTGAGATGAGAAATAAACATTTCAAAATGACCAATTTACTCTGCAGTTTTGTTGATAGCAAACCAAATAGCCACATGAAACTATCTGTGGAGCTTGCATGTTCTCCCTGTGCTGGTGTGAGTTTACACTGGTTTTCTCCTCCTGTCCAAAGACGTGCTCATGAGGTTAGCTGGTGATTCTAAATTGGCCGTGGGTGTGAGTATGAACGGTTGTCTGTTTCTCTGTGTTGACCCTGTGGTGGAGTTGTGAACTGTGCACCCTCCCCCGGTGACCCTAGATCGTATACAGTAAGTGCCTTAGAGAATGACTGAATTGCTAAAAATCTTTCAATATACAGTGCTGTGAAAAAAGTATTTGCCCCCTTTCAGACTTCTCACGTTTTTGCACATTTGTTATACTTAAATGTTTCAGATCATCAGACAAATTTCAATATTGTACAAAGATAACCTGAGCATATACAATATACTGTAGTTTTTAAATGGTGATTTCATTTATTAAGGGAAAAAAGCTATCCCAACCTACCTGGCCCTGTGTGAAAAAGCAATTGCCCCTTAAACCTAATAACTGGTTGTGCCACTCTTGGCAGCAGTGACCAGTTATTAGGTTTATCAAGCATTTGTGAGAACTGGTAGTGAGTCTTTTCATCACTGTTGAGGAATTTGGGCCTGCTCTTCTTTGCAGGATTGTTTTAATTAGTTCTGTAATTTCCCCATTGTGGGACCAATAAAGGTTTATCTTATCTTACCTTAATTCAGCCACATTGGGGGGCTTGAGTTTGAGGTCACAGACTGATGGCCGGACATTCCCCTTCAGGATTTCCTGGTAGAGAACAGGTTCCATCAGCCCCAGACCATCACACTACCACCGCCGTGTTTGACTCTTGGCATGATGATCTTTTTATGAAATGCTGTTTGTTTTATGCCAGAGGTAACAGGATGCACGCCTTCCAGAAAGTTCAACTTTTGTCTTGTCAGTCCACCGAATATTTTCCCCCAAAATCTTGGGGATCATTAAAATGTTTTTTTGGCAAATGTGAGACGAGCCTTTGTGTTCTTTTTGGTCAGCAGTGGTTTTCACTTTGGAACTCTCCCATGGATGCCATTTTTGCCCGTTCTCTTTCATATTGCTGAGTCATGGACCAGTGTCCAAACTGAGGCCTGCACTTCTTTAGATGTTGTTCTGGGTTTTTGTGTCTCATCTGTTCTTGAATTTCTTTACCTTGTGGCATGATGTGTTGGTTTTTGACATCTTTTAGCCTACTTCACTTTGTCAGACAGGATCTATTTTAAGTGATTTCTTGATTCAACAGGTCTGGCAGTAATCAGGCTTGGGTATGGCTAGTGAGATTGCACTCATCTTTCCAAAAGATGTGGTTAATCACTGTTAATTCATGATGTAACATGGGGGGGGGGGCAGTTACTTTTCACATAGGGCCAGGTGGGTTTGGATAGCTTTTTTCCCTTAATAAATGAAATCATCATTTAAAAACATTGTAATAACTCTGGTTATCCTTGTCTAATAGTAAAACTTGTTTGATGATGTGAAACATTTAAATGTGACAAATATGCAAAAATATAAGAAATCAGGAAGGGGGCAAATGCTTTTTCACAGCACTGTATGTTTGAACAATCATGTATTTCCACCTGTCTCTCGGCTCCTTGCTCACTATTGTTTCTCTTGGTTGACCCCTCCCTGTATCCAGGTCATGCTCAGGGTTGTATGACACCTGTGACTGATGGGCCGGCTGACATGAGCTGCATATAAATAACTACTGGGGGAAAAAAGTTGTCTTTTTTATTTATACACGCATATAGCGGGTTTTCAGATGGCCATCTCTCTGTGCTAGGAGGCAGTTTTATGTAGCCGGTGACCTCAGACAGTGGAGCAGGTGTCTCGTGTCTGATAACATCACGACGGTGGGTACAGGTGTGACTGTGCACCGACAGGAAGGACACATGCACAGGCACAGTCTCTGATTGTGTGTCACGCTGGATGGTACCACTCTTTGTTCGCTGACTAAAAGACAGAAGCGACATACTGCGGGGGATTATTCTCATGTTTGGATACAATGTGCATGCAGCTGTGAATGAAGGAAATCCATTTAAAAAAGAAGCTAGTGAAGGCATTGCCATACAGAATAAGTCAATATACAAATTTGTATCTGTTCAATACAAATACTGCAAACATAATTAGTAGTGAATATGCAAAACCAATGCTTACTTACATTTACATACATGTTTGCTTCACATTGGGAAATAAATATTCTACATATCCTCCATATCAATTATCGATATATATATATATATATATATATATATATGTATAATGATATCCCACTGTTTGAGCATGTGTAGCAATGGGCATCCATATCTTACAAAGTAGATGTCAGCTTTCATGCTGTCTGGGGGGGGAGACTTGTCCTCTGCACCATCATGTGGAGAGAAGCAGTACAGCAGTGACTTCATTGGCATTCCTCTCCAAAAGGCAGCCGGGGTAACCCGGCCCCAGAAAATCCTTCTTCACTGAGGCGTGGGAAGGAAGAGGACACAGTGTAGAGCTGATCGATTTGATCCTGACCAGGAAATTGTACATGCTGTTCCAGAGCTAAGAAGTTTGTCTGCTATGCTGCTAACCAATCCCATATTTGTACCCTGAGGAGGACTACATAAACTGCTTCTGTATAGCATCAAACCATGAAGAGATGTTTATAAATTCAAAGTATGACATAAAGTGCGGGGTTTTTCTCTTGAAAAGTCCTAGCCTGCGGGGTGATGTTTTGTTGATATCCAAAGGCCCAAGGTAGAGCTTTGATAAGGGCTGATATACAGGCAGGGAATGTTTTGTCTCTCCAGTTCTCACTGAGCATGACAGAGAGGATTTCAGAGAGACTGCACTGCCAGATGGGAGATTGTTCCTTCATGGGTATTGTCTGCGAAACGCCTCGGAATATGTCAGCTTTATCTGTGTTAAAACATACCAAACATTTTTGCATGTGATACTGTGGTACCGATGCTATAGCCTCTCCCATCTGTGCTGTTGCAAACTGTATCTCGGTTCTGCAGCATCCAGCACACGAGGCAGAAATAACTCCACTGATCTGAGGAGAAGGCTGCCGCCGCCACATTTGTGATACGTAAATGTGTGAAATATTGTGATATTGAGACACGGTTCCAGATAGATTATGTTGTATCAGTGAGCTGTGTTTTAGCCATCTCCCCGCTGCTCTCTCTCCATCTTTATTTTTTTTTGCCTCTATCTCGTTCACGCACACATACACACTGACACACATAATGCTCTATCGTTTCCCTCATCCCATGCAAGAGGTGTGAAAGGCAAATATATACTCTCCGTCACTGTGGACATAATACGGAGGTCAGGAATGGAATGTTAATGAATGTTTTACCACATTCTTCTATCAGCACGCACGTACGCAGAATCACACACTGGGAGATGCAGAGTGAGTACCAACCTAGCCAAAACCATAACAATACCCTAATTCAAATATGCATTCCTTTGCAGGCGAGTGGGTGTATTTCTTTTAGACCATGAGCAGCTTGCTTTGACTCCTATGTTGTGCAGGAAGAATGTGAAAAAGGGTTTAAAATTTAAAAAAAAAAAAAAAAATCAGCTGACTATCTTGGTAAATCCGCGCCACATTGGGAATTGCAATAGAGGAAACAAAGGGGACAGAGGGTATGGAAAGGGGAGGCCGCGGCTCACAGATCAAGAGGCTGTGTTTGAGTATCTTATCGCGGCTGTCGCCAGCTCAACCTGGCTTCATTGACTTTGTGTAGGGATTAGAAAGGCCCACAGCGGCTGATTATTTGGGTGAGTGAGCGTTTCTGTGTAAACAAACATTGTGGCCAGGATTGTTCCCGTCACATCGGGGCTTGCTGGCCCCTGTCAAACCCCTGACACACAATATGCAATCACTGTGGTGCATCACGCTTCCTCTGCCGTGCTCTGATTTCTGCACATTTTATGGATTTCATAGACTCTTGGTTTAAACCTCTAGTTAAGGATAAACATCCTCACTCTGCTGGCTTCAGACATTTCCTGCCCGAAGCTCACAACACTATTTTGACTATGAGTGGATACATTGTTTCTTTGAAACATGCTGAAAGATGGCAAAGCAGACTGAAGCTACTGTGACCAAAAACTGTTGGCATCTGTACACTTGTTAAAGCCAAGAGGAGTCAAGCGGAAACATATTGGGGGTGAAGGGAGTCTAACAATTATAAGAAAAAGTGTATTATATTTTATCAACAACACACTAACATTATGCCAAGCAGATGGGTGGCGTACAAAGAGGAAAAACTTTGAGAAAAAAGAATGTATTTATAAACACAAATCTTCGGAGAGACTCCTGTTTTATTTTTACCTCAACCTTTCACTGCGCATTTTTTTTTCAAACAAAGGTAGAGTGAGAGGCAGCGCTGTGAAATCTGCTGCATTTCCAGATATCCATTCCAGATGCTGGCTAGACTTGATGGAGCCGAGGCCCGCTACACTGGGGGTTGGATTTAGTTGTCTTTTCCTCCAGGTGTGATGCCTCATGCTGATTCCCCCACATGTTCCATGAGTCTTATCCAAACACGCTGAGGCTGGTGACAGCGCCGCTAAGGCTGCCCTGCCTCCTGCACTCCCTCATGCCTGCCTTGTTCTCTTGGTCCCCCTCTCTCTCTCTCTCTCTCTCTCTCTCTCTCTCTCTGCCTCCCCTGGTGGCCCACCCACCAACCCTGCAATACAGTAACAACCAACCAGTCCCTTTCTCCTTACCTGTCATCACAGTTGCTGCCCCTGAATGCCTGCCCGGCACAAACTTGAAAGGCTCCTTCCTTTGAGCAGCTTCACCCTTTTATTCCACACATTTTTCACTCCCTCAGACCTCTGCCTCCTTCTGGGTTTGAACCTAGCTGACAAGAGGTTATATTCACACTGCTGCTCCGCGGGCTCCGCTGCAGACTGCAAAAGACCAGTTGTTGCTCTAGTAACTCAATCGTGCTCCACGGTGATATAGAGCGTATTAAACTTGTCATATTTCAAGCCCGGTCAGTTTTAGAGCAGTATGCCATCAGGGAGTGTTGGGCTGTTTTAAAGGAAAGGAAAATAGAAACTCCTCTTTGTTGTGTATTTGTTGCTCGGCTTAAGGCATAGTCTGTTTCCATTAAAAGTGTAGTGTGAGTGTAATTCTTTATTCCACTGCGAACAAGGCTGGCTTGAAGTCTGTTTTATTGCGGTCCTCATTTTACGTCCACCACCGCTCAGTTTTTCCATTTGAAAATCAAAGTTTTGCTTTAATGTACACAAATTCCACCTACTCTTCAAGTCTTTTTTTTCCTTTTTTTTCAGGGCAGGAGCAGATAGATGGAAACATTATTAACTAGCCCACACAAAATATGTTGTCACATGGCTCGACTTGGACATTTTCCAGCACTGGGATAACTGAGAAGAACACATTTATGGGAACAAGAAACAAGCCTCTTTATTAAAGCATGTTGGCCTTCCTTTTTGTGACAGGAATCTATTTTGGTTCATTAGTAATGCAACGAATATCAAGATGATTGATTTGTTTGTTTCAGCTTGATTTCTTCTATTTTATCTCAGATAATTATAAAAGTTTTGATTTGTAACAAGACAGCCACTGAGTTAGAAATAAATCAGAAGGCAGGGATTCATGCTGTTGTTATGGAAAATGAAAGACAAAGAATTAAAAATGTTTTTTTCTACATATACTTAAAAACACAACTACATTGTTGCTATAATTGCTGCAGTCCCTTTGAATTATCTTTACTTTTTTGAAAACTACATTTTCAGCGAGATTGTATATATTTGTTTTAGGCTAGTAGTATGTTTCAGTAGCCTTCTGTTTTAGTGAAATACACTGAAGCTTCACTTGAACCAGAGTAATGTAAATTATTTCCTTCTGTTTGATCCATAAATTCTGTGACCAGACAGAGTCAGGATTTCTGCTTAATAAAGTGGCTGCATTGCACCCAGAGTATTATTGATTTTTTCAGGATTATTATTATGCATTTTCAATCTTAAACCAGCAACATGCCACAAAAAGGGTGATTTTGGGCCTGATTCTCCCCTTCTAATAATTGTAAGGAAGATCCCAATTATCTTGGTCGTCCTACCAGTTATCATATCAGATTGTCCTGTGGTGTGAGGGGTGGTCCATTCTGCTCAGATGAATGTCAGCGTCTCGCTCAGATTTTAAATGTCAAGCGTGTTGAATATTAGTGATCCAATATCATCACTATGAAAACAAACATTATTGTTTATATGATAACAGAACCATTGATTGCTGGATTTTAAAAATCTTTTAGGGTGGGCCAGGTCTGATGGTAAGTGTTCACCCAGGCGTGCGCTGGTGGACACTGCTGCAAAGTGTTTGCAGCAGATACTCTGGGCCCTGTTACGTCGGTCTAACCCTGGATTTACACTGACTCTGGATGCAGTCCATTATGGATGTGATCTGGCCTCCGCAGCAAATAGTTCCCATTCTTGTCAATTTTCTAATCCCTGCCACATCAGGACCACTGCGGAACGAACCAGGCTATCAACTAGGCCACCACTCTGGTAGGAATGGTGGCCTACAGTCCAACAGTCCGGGGTCTCCGTTGTTATATTTTGTGCTTCATAATGCCCCACACATTTTCAATGGGAGATAGGTCTAGACTGCAGGCAGGTTAGTCTAGTACCCACACTCTTTTACTATGAAGCCACACTGTTGTAACATGCAGAATGTGGCTTGGCATTTCCTCACTGCATTAAGCAGGGATGTCCCCAGCATGATGCTCCAAAACCTGTATGTACTGTTCATCATTAATGGTGTCTTCACAGATGTGCAAGTTACCCATGCCATGGGCACTAACACCCCCCCATACCAACACAGATGCTGGCTTTTGTACTCAATGCTGATAATACCATACCATACCAAATTTATTTATAAAGCACATTTTAAAACAACAAAGTTGACCAAAGTTGACCAAAGTGCTGCATAGTAATAAATAACCTAAAATACATATAGACAAAAGATAAGTAAAAGACAATAAAAGCATAACATGCAGCAGAAAAAGAAGCAACTCACAAGTGTAAAAACCAAATGCCAGACACAGCAGACTATAAAATTAATAAAACTAAGGTGAGTTAAAAGCCAAGAAAAACAGATATGCTTTTAAATGAGATTTAAAAACACAAAGTGAGGAGGCCTGCCTAACGTAACGGCAACTCGTTCCATAGCCGAGGAGCTGCAGCAGCAAAGGCCCGATCCCTTTCTGGATGGTCATTTTCCTGTTTAGCCCAGAGGACACGATGTCCATGATTTCCAAAACAATCTGAAATGTAGACTCATTAGATCACAACACACTTTTTCACTTTGTGTCAGTCCATCTCAGATGAGCTCGGGCCCAGCTTTGACTTTGCATAGTAGAGTTTTAACTTGCTCTTGTAGATGTAGCGATGAACTGTGTTCCTGAGCCCACGTGGTAATAATCCTTTACAGATTGATGATGGTTTTTAAAGCAGTGCTCTGAGGAATCCAAGGTCAGGGGCATTCAATGTTGTTTTTTGGCCTTGTTGCTTACGTACAGAAATTTCTCCAGATTCTCCAAATCTTTTGATGATATTATGGACTCTAAATGATGAAATCCCTAAATTCCCTGCAGTTGCACATTAAGAAACGTTCTTAAACTGTTGGACTATTTGCCCACACAGTCCTTGTTTGTGAACAACTGAGCCTTTTTTCTTTTTTTTTTTTTTTTTGTTACTTATTTGTACCCGTAGGTAGATTTGGTTTGCAGTCTGGTGACAAGCCACCGGCTGCCGGTCGCTGCGTGCGCGAGCGCCCTAAACCTACATGTTTTTTGGTATGCGGGAGGAAACCGGAGAAATCCCGGAGTAAACCCACGCAACACGGGGAGAACATGCAAACTCCACACAGCTCACTGTTGGTCAGGGGCTGGGATCGAACCCACAATCTCATGATCCCCGCGATCCCCTGGCCGAGGGTAAAACTGTGCTGCCACAGTGCTAAACCACTGCGCCACCGTGCAGCCTTTTGGGTGTACTCCTTTTATACCCAATCATGACACTCACCTGTTTCCAATTAACCTGTTCACCTGTGGAGTGTTTCAAAAATGTGTTTTTGGAGAATTCTTCAACTTTCCCAGTCTTTTCTTGCCCCTGTCCCAGCTTTTTTGGAACATATTGCAGGCATCAAATTTAAAGTGAGTGAATATTTGCAACAAAACAATAAACGTTTATCAGTTTGAACCTTAAATATCTTGTCTTTGTAGTGTATTCAATTGAATATAGGTTGAAAAGGATTTTAAAATCATTGTATTTTATTTTTGTTTATGTTTTACACAATGTCCCAACTTCACCGGAATTGGGGTTGTAATATGGCACTATACTGTATATATCAATCATTTACGCCATCAATCAGTCACACCATGCATAATTGTACTGGCTACTATCTTGGGAGACGGTGCTGTCATGACCGCCAATCTGTTGTACCTGTGTGCGCAGCACCTGCCTGCCATCTTCCTCTGCCTATTTATACCATCAGGTCCAGTGCTTGGCGCAGAGTCATCTGTTTCTCTACCTAAAAACCTGCTACGCCAACCTTTGAGCTTCCCAGCCTCGTTGTGTGCTTCCAAGCCATTGCTACTCCCTGTCCGGACCTGCGCCTTCCGAACCAACCATCGACCAAGTAAGCCACCACTATTCCTCCTCACTTTGTCAGCTTCCCCTGTGCACAGGCAGAGATCTGTGGCGGCGGACCCCTCTCTCCCTGGCGGCGGATTCATCTGCCTCCCACACCGGCATTCAGCTCTCCGGCCACCTGCGGGCACTATCCTCCTGGCTGCAGCTTCAGCGCTAACCTGGGCTACTCTCCACCATCTCAGACAGTAAGCACTATTCCATCAGAAGTGCCTTCCGGGCCTAAAACTGCTATTAACGCCCTCTGTCTCTTCCCAGGGTTGCCAGGTCGTATGGTGCTCTGCTCGCCCCAGCTGATTCACCTGCTACACTTACATAACCCTGCATACACACACCCACTCACGTCCACTATATCAATAAAACGGTTAATTGTATCTACCTTGAGTCATGTCTGCTTTGTGGGTCATTAGAACCATGTCAGTACGTCTCCGCCAGAGTGACCCAGCAGACAGTGCGCTAGCGTGCAGGATGAACAACTTAGAGACTCGAGTAGATCAATTAGCCTATCAACAGCAGGTGATGCTACCACAGTTAGCCCGCATAACATACTGCTAGATCGTTTGGTTAGCCCACAGGGTTTCCCTGCAGCCCCAGTTAGCTCCTCTGCTCCCGCTAGTTCCACCGCTAGTCCCATCTCTAGTCAGCCTACTCCGGGCCCTGCTTGTCGGCTTACTCCCATCCCGACTCCCACCCGTTTTTGTGGCAAATTGGGGAAGGCCAGGGGGTTTCTCATGCAATGCAACATCGTATTCCAATGGGTACCTGGGGATTTTTCCACTGACCAGAGTCGCATAGGTTATGTGATCAATTTGTTAGAGGGATGGGCTCTGGCTTGGGCATATGCAGTGATGGCTAGGGATAACTATGCTTCGCTAACATACACTTAGTTTATGAATGAGTTTCAGGAGGTGTTCGGCCACTCGGACCGCTAAGACGTGCTTACCTCTCGGTTGTTAAATCTCTGGCAGGGGTCTAAAGCCGTCGCCGACTACGCCGTGGACTTCCGGGTCGTGGCCACGGAGGTTGGGTGGGAGGATGCCTCTCTATGTAGTATTTTTGTCAGAAGCCTGAGCCCTAGCCTACGGGACAAGCTGGCCCGTTTGGAGAAGCCCTGTACGCTGCATGAGCTTATCTCCCTGGCTATCAGTATCGATAACAGACTAAGGGAGCGGGCGGCCAAATGGAGGACTTCCGGTCGCTCGGGTGGTCTGGCTCGCTGTTCCCTACAGCACCCCCTGCTGGCCCTCACATCTGCTGATTCCCCAGAAGATCAGGAACCTATGGTTATGGGTGGGTTTAAACTATCATCCGCGGAGAGACAGCGCTGCCGGGAGTTGGAGTTGCGCATGTGAGTTGGAGTTGTGCATTTATTGTGGGAGTGAGGAGCATGAGCTCAAGTCCTGTCCCAAACGGCCAAAAGGGTGAGTCCGTGCGTCGCAGTAGGGGGTCTCACGGACTTACCCCGCAGTAATCCGCTCACCCGTTTCTTGATCCCCATTCATTTCAATTATGGACATAAGGAGATAAACACACATGCACTCATTGATTCAGGGGCCGAGCAGAGCTTTATTTCAGGGAGCCTGGCAACCCTGTTGGGGCTTCCCACGCAGCCATTAGAGACCCCACTCAGACTCATAGCTTTGTCTAAGGCTCCGTTGGTCACTCATCGGACCGCCCCAGTGTCAGTCATTATATCAGGCAGCCATCGGGAAGAGTTAAGGCTGTATGTTTTACCAGTGTTGTCCACTCCGGTCATCCTTGGCTATCCCTGGCTTCACCTACGCAGCCCCTCTATTGACTGGCGTTCGGGGTGTGTGGTTTCCTGGAGTTCGTTTTGCCTGAGTGCCTGTTTGCAGTCTGCTGCATGCTCGTCTGCCGTGCCTCTGGGTGCACCTGCCTCTCCTCCTCCCGACCTGTCTAAAGTGCCATCTGAGTATCACGATTTAGGGGCCGTTTTCAGCAAATCCCAGGCCCTTTCCCTTCCCCCTCACTGCCCGTATGATTGTGCGATTAACCTCCGGGCCGGTGCTCCGCTGCCATCTAGCAGACTGTACAACCTGTCTGCTCTGGAGTGCGCGGCTATGGACACTTATATCAAGGAGTCCCTGAGTTTGGGCATAATAAGACCTTCTTCATCGGCAGTGGGGGCGTTTTTTGTTTTTTTTTGTCGGGAAGAAGGATGGTTCTCTTAGGCCATGAATTGACTTTCGTGAACTCAATAATATAACCATCAAAGACAAATACACTCTCCCTCTCATCAATTCTGTGTTTGATTCCCCCCAGGGGGCCTGTTGCTTCACAAAGCTAGACCTGCGCAACGCCTATCATCTGGTGTGGATACGGGAGGTGGATGAGTGGAAGACGGCCTTTCGGACCCCTAGTGGGCATTTTGAATACTTGGTCGTGCCGTTCGGGCTGACCAATGCCCCGGCCGTCTTCCAACGTCTAATTAATGATGTTCTGAGAGACTTTTTGGGCACATTTGTGTTTGTATACCTGGATGACATTCTCATCTTTTCACAGTCCATGGAGGAACATCGCGTGCATGTCAGGCAGGTTCTACAGCGACTGCTGGAAAATAAGCTCTTTGTAAAGGCGGAGAAGTGCGAGTTCCATGTA
This sequence comes from Pholidichthys leucotaenia, assembly GCA_020510985.1. Lineage (NCBI taxonomy): Eukaryota > Metazoa > Chordata > Actinopteri > Cichliformes > Pholidichthyidae > Pholidichthys > Pholidichthys leucotaenia. The sequence continues at coordinate 139,796,607 of CM035842.1, read as the reverse complement.
TCTCGGACCTCCTTCCTTGGCTTCATCATCGCCCACAAGGAGATCACCCCTGACCCAGTTAAGGTGAAGGTGGTGGTGGAGTGGCCCATCTCCTCGTCTAGGAAGCAGCTTCTACAGTTCCTGGGGTTTGCTAATTTCTACCGCCGTTTTGTGCAGAACTACAGCCGCATTACCTTACCACTGACCAACCTAACATCCACCAAGGTGCCCTTTCGATGGACAGAGGAGGCAGACACGGCATTTTCCCTCCTGAAGGACAAGTTCTCTTCCTCGCCTATACTGACGCAGGTGGACCCCGCTGTCCAATGCCTAGTGGAAGTAGATGCCTTGGACTCGGAGGTCGGGGCCATCTTGTCCCAGCACTCCCCGGCCGACGGCAAGATATGCCCCTGCGCTTACTTCTCCCGTTGCTTATCCCCAGCGGGATAAGCAGGAACTATGACATCGGCGTCAGGGAACTACTGGTGGTCAAGCTCGATTTGGAGGAGTGAAGTCATTGGTTGGAGGGCACTTCTCAGCCGTTCATTGTCTGGACTGACCACAAAAATCTGGAGTACCTCCGGACAGCTAAGCGTCTGAACGCTCGACAGGCCCGCTGGTCTCTCTTCTTCGGACGTTTCAACTTCACCATTACCTACCGCCCTGGGTCAAAGAATATTTAACCAGACGCCCTGTCTCGTCAGTGTGCCCCGGAGACAGCGGAGATGGCCGAACATCCTATTCTCCCCTCATCGTGTGTCGTGGGCACCCTCTCCTGGGGTATTAAGGACAAGGTCCTGAGGGCACAATCTGACGAGGCTGACCCGGGGGCGGGGGGGGGGGGGGTTGCAGCGGGGAGGTTGTTTGTCCCTTCAGCCGTCCGGGGGGAGGTCATTCAGTGGGGTCATGCATCCAAGTTTGCATGCCGCTCGGGAAGAGCGCGCACGGTGGCTTTCCTGCAGAGGACGTTTTGGTGGCCGTCTCTCCAGAAGGACGTGGGGAAATACATCTGAGCCTGTCCTCAGTGTGCGGCTGGCAAGACATCCTCTTCTCCACCTGCCTGGCTGCTTCACCCCCTTCCCATCCCGGGCAGGCCATGGTCGCATGTGGCATTGGACTTTGTCACCGGTCTCCCCACGTCCAATCAGTTCACTACCATCCTCACGCTGGTTGACAGATTCTCCAAGGCTGCCAATTTCATCCCTCTGTGGGAGCTTCCCACGGCTAAGGAAACGGCCGACCTCCTGGTCCAGCACGTGGTTAGGCTGCATGGCGTCCCTTGGGATATTGTCTCCGATCGAGGACCCCAGTTCGTCTCCAGGGTCTGGAGGTCTTTCTGCGCTGCGTTGGGGGCCACGGCAAGTCTGTCATCTGGATACCATCCACAATCCAATGGGCAGTGCGAGCGAGCCAACCAGGAGGTGGAGGCGGCGCTGCAGTGCATCGCAACCTCGAATCCATCATCATGGAGCACGCACCTCCCCTGGATTGAATATGCACATAACACTGCTGTATCAACAGCCATCGGCATGTCCCCCTTTGAAGCCTCATTGGGTTATAATCCCCCGCTGTTCCCTGAGGAGGAGGGAGACATCGCCGTTTCTTCTATTTGCGCCCACATGAGGCGTTGCCGGCGGATCTGGAAGATGACCAGGGCAGCACTTCAGCGGACGGCGGAATGTAACACCTTAGTGGCCAACTGGCGCAGGGTCCCGGCTCCCATCTACCGGGTGGGCCAGCAGGGATTGTTGTCCACCAAACACATTAACCTGAAGGCTGAAAATAGGAAAACTTCACAACGGTTCGTTGGACTCTTTCCCATCAGCCGGATTATTAACCCTGTGTCTGTGCGCCTGACTCTCCCCCCCTCCCTCTGCATCTGCTCGACCATTCATGTGTCACAGGTGAAGCCCGTCTGTTCCAGTCCTTTGTGTCCTCCTCCCAGGTCTCCACCTCCACCGATGGTGATTGACGGCGACCTGGCATGGCCAGTCACTGCCATCTTGGACGTTCATTGCCAGGGTCATGGCCTGGAGTACTTGGTGGACTGGGAGGGTTTCGGGCCGGAGTGGAGATCCTGGGTGCATCCCTCCTTTGTGCTGGACAAGCAGCTCATCAGGGACTTCCATCGGACGCACCCGGGAAGGTTGGAACACACGCCGAGAGGCGTGTCGTAGGGGGGGAGTACTGTCATGGCCGCCAATCTGTTGCACCTGTGTACGCACCTGCCTGCCATCTTCCTCTGCCTATTTATACCATCAGGTCCAGTGCTCGGCGCGGAGTCGTCTGTTTCTCTACCTAGAAACCTGCTACGCCAACCTTTGAGCTTCCCAGCCTTGTTGTGTGCTTCCACGTCGGCTTCCAAGCCATTGCTACTCCCTGTCCGGACCTGCACCTTCCGGACCAACCATCAACCAAGTAAGCCACCATTATTCCTCCTCACCCTGTCAGCTTCCCCTGTGCACAGGCGGAGATCCGTGGTGGCAGACCCCTCTCTCCCTGGCGGCGGATTCATCTGCCTCCCACACCGGCATTCAGCTCTCCGGCCACCTGCGGGCACTATCCTCCTGGCTGCAGCTTTGGCGCTAACCTGGGCTACTCTCCACCATCTCAGACAGTAAGCACTATTTCATCAGAAGTGCCTTCCGAGCCTAAAACTGCTATTAACGCCCTCTGTCTCTTCCCAGGGTTGCCAGGTCGTATGGTGCTCTGCTCTCCCCAGCTGATTCACCTGCTACACTTACATAACCCTGCATACACACACACACTCATGTCCACTATATCAATAAAACGGTTAATTGTATCTACCTTGAGTCATGTCTGCTTTGTGGGTCATTAGAACCATGTCAGATGTGATGCTGTTCCATCAGAACACACCTTGATGGCACCTATCATCTGTGATGGAAGACAAATTCGTGACAGTCATATTGCAGACGGCAGATGACTTATCAAGTCACTTTCACTTTTCTTCCCATCATCCAGTAATATTAGGAATCTCATTTGGGGGTGGTCAGTATGCTGTTTCACAGTAATTCAAATTTTCTGGCAGCTTAAACTTAAGTTGGTGGGTACTAACAAATGTCAAGAAGCTGAGGTTTGGTTTGGAAGAACACTTAATCGCTGTTATTCCTTTTGTAAGTGGGGGTTGTGCTGCTGCAAAATATATTGACAAAGACAGGGATACCACTTTTCTTCTAGTTTGAATGGCATCTAATGTACTGGATGAAAGGCTTATTGGACATTGTACAGAGGGAGCTAAGGAGGAAGATCAGAGAGGGAAAGGACAGCTACAGGAAAAAGATGGAGGACAAGCTGCAACAGAGTGACAGCAGCGGTTTCTGGAGAAGCCTCAAAAGATCTATCTCTGGGCATCAGAATGCCTCCTTTCAGGCCATGGGGGGTAGGGAATGGGCGAACAATCTGAACCTGTTTTTGAACAGGTTTGACCAACTTCCCTCTTCTCTGCCTGCCCACCAACCACTGCTGCCTCCATCTTCATCTAGTCCTGCTGTTCACGGCCTCCCCCAACACTCCCCTTCCCCCCCGTACACAGCCCCCCTGCCCCAACCTGACCCTCACTAAGACCCAGGTGAGAGCTGAGCTGAGGAAGATCAAGGCGAGGAAGGCTGCGGGTCCGGACGGCATCAGCTCCAGGCTCCTCAAGTCCTGCACAGACCAGTTGTGTGGGATCATGGAGCACATCTTCAGCCTGAGTCTGAAGTTGGGGAGGGTACCACAGCTGTGGAAAACATCCTGTGTGGTACCCGTACCGATGACCCCTCACCCCAAGGACCTGAACAGCTACAGACCAGTGGCCCTCACATCACACCTGATGAAGACCCTGGAGAGTCTGCTCCTTACCCACCTCCACCTCCTGGTGGGACCAGCGATGGATCCACTTCATTTTGCCTACCAGCATGGCATCGGGGTGGAAGATGCATTGATCTTCCTTCTACATCATTCCCTGTCCCACCTGGAGAAGCCTGGGAGCACTGTGAGGATCATGTTCTCTGATTTCTCCATTGCTTTCAACACCATCCAGCCAGTGATCCTGAGGGTCAAGCTACTGTGTGTAGGGTTGGACCAGCACCTGTCATCGTGAATCCTGGACTACCTCACAAACTGACCACAGTTTGTAAGAACCAAGGACTATGTGTCTGATACCATCATCTGCAGTACGGGGCCGCCCCAGGGAACAGCTCTGGCTCCTTTCCTGTTCACCCTTTACACTGCTGACTTTTCACACAGCACACCACACTGCCATCTACAGAAGTTCTCTGACGACTCTGCAATCATCAGCCTCATCTCTGATGGAGATGATGTGGAGTACAGAGCACTTATCTGGGACTTTGTGGACTGGTGCCAACGGAACTGCCTCCAGATCAATGCGAGGAAAACTAAGAAACTGGTGGTGGACTGCCACAGGCGAGGACAACCCCTCACAGCACCAGTAAACATCCAGGGAACAGACATTGAGATGGTGACATCCTACAAGAGCCTGAGCATTCACCTGAACAATAAACTGGACTGGTCACACAACACCAACACGCTCTACAAGAAGGGGCAGTGCAGGCTGTCCCTCCTGAGGAGACTCAGGTCTTTTGGAGTGCAAGGGACACTCCTGAAGACCTTCTACGATTCGGTGGTGGCATCAGCCATCACATTTGGAGTGGTCTGCTTTGGCAGCAGCATCACGGCAGCCGACAGGAAGAGATTGAACAGACTGATCAAAAAAGCTAGCTCTGTTCTGGGGCGACACCTCAACCGAGTGAAGGAGATAGGAGAGGAGGATGGTCGCTAAGCTGTCATCTCTGCTGGAGTCCAAGCCCCACCTCATGCAGGACATGCTGAATGCACTGAGGAGCTCATTTAACGGTAGACTGTGCCATCCTAGGTGCACAGCGGAGAGGTTTTGCAGGTCCTTCCTACCTACGGCTGTCAGACTTTATAATTTTTTAAAAATGTATATTTATTAAATTTTCAACATTTTAACAACTGACAAAACAGCAACAACAAAACTAAAAAAAACAACTGCTCAGCTCAAAATAAAATCCCAAAACACACCATCACACACATTACACAACATAAATACACACATGAATACAGTCTCATGCACGTACAACAGCTGTAGTTAAAATGGCCAACACATTCACACTGACATAGTCCAGATAGGGTTTCCAGGTTTTATAAAAGTTCTCGGTCCGTGAGTGAATCAAACAGGTCATTAAGTCCAAAGGGATATGTTCCAATATTATCCTGTGCCATCCAGTAATGGTTGGTGCTTTATGGGAAATCCACTAAAGCAATACATTTTTCCTCGCACAGAATATTAAAACATTAAACCGTTTCTTATGGAGTTTGTCATGAATGTGTTTACTAGGAAAGCCGAGGAGTAGAGACACCGGGTCACGATCTAACTCATTTTGAAACACGTTCTGTAGTTCATGTAGAATGTTTACCCCGTGTTTTTGCAACTTAGGACAGGACCAAAGAGAGTGTACAAGGCTACCAGTATTTACTTTACATTTAACACACATAGAAGAAGTGGCAGCCTTGAATTTAGAAAGACAATCAGGTGATAGATGTGCTCTATGTAGTAATTTAAGCTATAGTGCCCATAATCGGTTACAAATTGTTGTTTTTTGCATTAATCCAAATGTCCTCCCACATATCCTCTACACCCAGATTTCTCTCCCAGGCCCGTCCTAGCTCACACAAGCCAAACATTGAATATTCCTTCAGGGTTTTATATAACCCACTAATTGATACATCCCCCTTGGAAATGAATACCTGTTTTTCAATGTCAGAGACCTTGGTATCATTTAGAAGGGAAGTCCTTTTCTTAATAAAGTCTCTTAACTGAAAGAAACGGAAGAGATTATTTCTGGGTTTCCCAAATTTCTGTTCTTTCTGACCAAGGCTCATGAGGACTCCATTGTCAAATAAGTCTCTGCAAGAAAAAATGCCCTTAGAGTTCCAAAGTACATAGCCTGGATCTAGAACACCTGGCAAAAAATCAGGGTTATAAACAAATGGGGTAAAGGTGGACGTTATCCCAACCCTTCCTTCAATACATTGTACTGCCCTCCAGGCCTTTACTGTATTAAGTGTTACCGGGTTCTTGCAACAATCCCTTAAAAATATTAAGTTTGAGAGGGAGCACCTAGATAAAGAGGTTTCAGTATCAAGCCAAACTGAAGTAGGGGCCTTCTGTACTCATTGAACCATCCATCCATCCATCTTCTACCGCTTTTCTGGAGGTCTGGGTCACGGAGGCAGCAGTTCAAGCAGAGAAGCCCAGACTTCCCTCTCCCCAGCCACCTGCTCCAGCTCTTCAGAGAGGATACCAAGGTGTTCCCAGACCAGCTGGAAGACATAGTTTCTCCAGCGAGTCATGGGTCTACCCCGGGGTCTCCTCCCAGTGGGACATGCCCAACACACCTCAAGTGGGAGGCGTCCAGGAGGCATCCTAATCAGATGCCCATACCACCTCATCTGGCTCCTTTCAATGTGGAGGAGCAGCGGTTCTACTCTGAGCCTCTCCTGGATGACCGAGCTCCTCACCCTATCTCTGAGGGTGAGTCCAGCAATCCTACAAAGGAAGCTCATTTCAGACGCTTGTATCCACGATCTCATTCTTTTGGTCATTACCCAAAGCTCGTGACCATAGGTGAGGGTAGGAACGTAGATTGACCGGTAAATTGACAGCTTTGCCTTAGAGCTTAGCTCCCTCTTCACCACAACAGACCGGTACAACAGCCACATCACTGCAGATGCTGCTCCAATCCATCTGTCAATCTCTCGCTCCATTCTCCCTTCACTCATGTATAAGATCCCGAGATACTTAAACTCCTCCACCTAGGGCAGGAGCTTGTCCCCAACCCGGAGAGGACAATCCACCTTTTTCTGGCTGAGGACCATGGACTCGGACTTGGAAGTGCTGATTCTCATCCCAGCCGCTTCACACTGAGTGGCAAACCATCCCAGTAAGACCTGTAGATCATTGCTGGATGAAGCCAACAAGCCAACATTGTCTGCAAACAACAGAGATGAGATCCTGTGGTCACCGAGCATGACACCCTCCGTTCCCTGGCTATGCCTAGAAATCCTGTCCATAAAAATTATGAACAGGATCGGTAACAAAGGGTAGCTCTGGTGAAGTCCAACTCTCACTGGGAATGAGTCCCGCCGAGTGTTGGCAATATGAGCCAAATTCTCACAATGGTTGTATAGAGACCGGATAGCTCGTAATAACAAGCCCGATACCCCATACTTCCAAAGCACTCCCCACAAAAAACCATGAGGGACACAGTCGAATGCCTTCTCCAAGTCCACAAAACACATGTAAACTGGTTGGGCAAACTCCCACGAACCCTCAAGGATTTTCGAGAAGGTAAAGAGTTGGTCCGATGTGCCACAGCCAGGATGAAAACCACATTGCTCCTCCTGAATCCGAGGTTCTGTCATGTTTCAGAGAGAACAAACCCAAGCGCTGAACTGCAAGCTTATGAAGTTTATTTACAAACATAAAGTCCAACAAAATACTCAAAAATAACAAGGAGACAATGAAGGATAACTTACAGGAGTAGAACGCCAGAGCAAAACAGGGCTCTGACGTGGGTTAGAGAGGCTGGGAGTCAGCCTGATCAGACAAGGCAGCAGCAATGAACATGAACCATAGTTACCCTTAAATAGTGCTCAAAATATCATTACCCAATGATACATAGGTGTGGACAATCTGAGCGAGCAAAAGAAAAGGGAAGAGACAATTAGGTCAGCTGGAGGAAATGAGGAAGCTGGCAGCTGACAGGCCACGCCTTGCAGAGAGAAACTCATGAGGCCATTGACAGCTGCCAACCCCGAGAGAGAAGAAAAAGGAAATGGTGAGATACAAATAAGTGATGATGATAAATAAGGACAAGTAAACCCCAAACAAGTAAGTAACAAAAACTACAGAGAACGTAAACAGAAAAATAAGCCAAACAACAAAACGATACAGAATATGTGAAAACAAACTAAAGATAAAATAACAAGGATTAGAACTCTAAAGTACAACATTATACAAATAAGGAAAATGGATAAGGAGATAGAGCACCGTGGAATTCCCCCTCCATGCTCAGATGTGACAGGTTCGACCAACGGCCGGACTCTCCTCTCCAGTGCCTTGGCATAGACCTTCCCAGGGAGGCTGAGGAGTGTGATCCCTCTGAAGTTGGAGCACACCCTCCGGTCCCCCTTTTTAAAGAGGGGAACCACCACCCTGGTTTGCCATGCAAAAGGCACTGTCCCCAATCTCCACGCAGTGTTGCAGAGGCGTGTCAGCCATGACAGCCCTACAACATCCAGGGCCTTGAGGTACTCAGGGCGAATCTCGTCCCCCACAGGGCCTGGCCACCAAACAGATTTTTAACCACCTTGGCGACCTCAGCCCCTGTGATGGGTGAGTCGTCCCCCTCGTCCACAAGCCCTGCTTCCTCTTTGGAAGGCATGTCAGTGGGATTGAGGAGATCCTCGAAGTATTCCTTCCACTGTCTGACGATATCCCCAGTCGAAGTCAGCAGCGCCCCATCCGCACCATACACAGTGTGGACAGGGAGCTGCTTTCCCCTCCTGAGCCGCCAGACAGTTTGCCAGAATGTCTTCGATGCCGACCGAAAGTCTTGTTCCATGGCCTCACCAAACTCCTCCCACACCCAAGTTTTTTCTTCAGCAACCACCCAAGCCGCACTCTGCTTGGCCTGCCGGTACACCTCAGCTGCTTCAGGATTCCCACAAACCAACCAAGCTTGATAGGACTCCTTCTTCAGCTTAATGGCCCCCCTCACCACTGATGTCCACCACTTGGTTCAGGGGTTACCACCACGAGATGCACCGACGACCTTGCGGCCGTAGCTCTGAGCAACTGCTTCAACAACGGCGGTGGAGAACATGACCCATTCAGACTCCATGTCTCCAGACTCCCTCGGAATGTGGTTGAAGTTCTTCTGGAGGTGGGAGTTGAAAACCTCCCGAACAGGGGCTTCGGCCAGATGTTCCCAGCACACCCTCACTATACGTTTGGGTCTACCAGGTCTGAATGTCGTCCTCCCCTACCATCGGATCCAACTCACCATCAGGTGGTGATCAGCTGACAGCTCTGCACCACTCTTTACCTGAGTGTCCGAGACATATGGTCGCAGGTCTGATGAAACAATAACAAAATCAATCATTGACCTGCGACCTAGGGTGTCCTGGTGCCAGGTGCACATGTGGACACCCTTATGCTTGAACATGGTGTTTGTTATGGACAAACTGTGGTTAGCACAGAAGTCCAATAACTGAACACCACTCGGGTTCAGATCAGGCAGGTCGTTCCTCCCAATCACCCCCCTCCAGATTTCACTGTCATTGCCCATGTGCGCATTGAAGTCCCCCAGTAGGACAATGGAGTCTCCAAGAGGAGCACTCTCCAGCACCCCAGTCAGAGACTCCAAAAAGGGAGGGTACTCTGAACCATCATTTGGTGCATAGGCACAAATGATGGTCAGGATCCGTTTCCCAACCCAAACGCACAGGGAAACAGCCCTTTCATCCACCGGGGAAAACTCCAATATAGAGGCAGCAAGGGTGGGGATACAAGAATACCCACCCCTGCTCACCGCCTCTCACCCGGGGCAACTCCAGAGTAGGCCAAGCTCCAGCCCCTCTCCAGGAGACTGGTTCTGGAACTGGAGCTGTGTGTTGAGGTGAGGCCGACTATATCTAGCCGGTATCTCTCAACCACATGCACCAGCTCAGGCTCCTTCCCCACCAGAGCGGTGACATTCCATGTCCCAAAAGCCAGTTTAGGAAGCCTGGGATCAGACCGCCAAGGTCTTTGCCTTCGACCGCCACCTGATCCACATAGCACCAGACCCCCATGGTCCCTCCTGCAGGTGGTGAGCCCACTGGAGGGTGGACCCATGTAACTCCTTCGGGCTGAGCCCAGCCGGGTCCCATGAGTGGAAACCCAGCCACCAGGTGGTAGCCATCGAGCCCCTCCCCCAGCCTGGCTCCAGGGTGGGGCCCCGGTAACCCCATACTGGGTGGAGTACACTGAATCCTTGTTTTAGCATTCATCATGAGAGTCTGTTGGATCGTTCTTAGTCTGGCCCTTCACCCAGGACCAGTTTATCTTGAGTGACCCTACCAGAGGCAAATTGCCCCGAACAACATAGCTCCTGGGATCACTAGGGCACGCAAACCCCCCACCATGATAAGGTGACAATCCATGAGGGGTGTAAGGAAGAACTCAACTGATATTTTCTGAGGTCGGGGAGGTCGAGTCCCCCCAGTTCACATGGAAGCTATAAGGTTGACACCTTTATAAGTGGCCTCCTTTTACTCCATATAAAACAACTAAACCAGCCAATGTAATTTGTGAATTGTTTTCCGAGTGAACAGAATGGGAATCGTTCTCATTGGGTATAGCAGATGTGGGAGAACATTCATTTTAAGAAGCGAAATTCTTCCTAGCCATGATATAGGGAGGGTGGTCCAACACTCAAGGTCCTGTTTGAGCTTATCAAATAACGGACTGAAATTGACTCTTAACAACTGCTCAAACTGGAGTGCGACAAATATGCCCAAATACACAAACCCTGTTGTCGACCATTTAAAAGGAAAGGGAGCAGGGGAGTTAGGTATCTGAAAGTGACTCCTTAGAGGCATAGCCTTGTATTTTGAAAAATTAATTTTGTATCCGTAAAAGGTACTGAACGAATTTATAATTTATATTAGGCGTTTTACCGATACTACAGGGTTGGACAGAAACAATAAAACATCATCCCTGTATAAAGCAGTCTTATGAGATTTCTGCCCAATCACAATCCCAGACACTGTGGAGTCACATCGAATTGTCTCGGCTAAGGGCTCTATTGCTAAAGTAAATAAGGGGGACAGGGGGCAACCCTGTTCAGGTTCAGGTTCAGGTTACTTTATTTGTACCCGTAGGTAGATTTGTTTTGCAGTCTGGTGACATCCATATTTACAAGCCACTAATTACATTCAACATAGACACAGACACAGGCACACATGAAGCTGACTATAAACATGATAAAAATACTCAAGGCTCCATCAATCAGGGTATAAAAAGACAAAGAGATGAGGGAGAAACCAGAGGTAAGAGAGAAGGGTCATATTAAAAGTTAAAAACTAGTCAAAGAGGTTAATGTCTAATCCCTGTCTAATCCCTCGCTGAATTTTGAAGTTTTGAGATCTAATCCCGTTGGTTATAACAGCAGCCAAGGGACCATTATAAAGAACCTTCACCCACTTGATGAAATTATTACCTAAACCAAACTGTTCCGGGACAAAAAACAGATATGACCATTTGACACTGTTGAAGGTTTTCTCTGCATCCAGAGAGACCACAAGACCATCCATTGCACGCTGCTGACACACCTGAATCACGTTTAATAATCTCCTGATGTTATTACATGGGTTGCAGCTTATTATGAAACCAGTCTGATCTTCTTTTATTAAGTGGTGCAAAAGCTTTTCCAAACGAGAAGCTAGAACTTTAGACAAGATTTTGAGATCAACATTAAGAAGTGATATAGGTGTGTAAGAGGTGCAGTTTTCTGGACATTTACCTTTTTTAAGAACTAGGGAAATATTACCCTCCTGTAAAGATGGTGGCAGGCAGCCTTGTCCAAATGAATGATTTAACATACTGAGAGATGGTCTAATCACTAAACCTCTAAATCCTTTGTAGAACTCGTCCCGGTCAGGCGCCTTACCACTTTGGAGTGAATTAATGGCCTCTAATACCTCATGTTCAGATAGCTCAGCATTCAAACACAACTTCTGATTATCTGTAGGAGCAGGGAGTTTGACTTTAGAGAAGAAATTTTCCATCAACGATTGCACTGCTTTACTTTGCTCAGATTGATACGGAAGCTTGTAGAAACTGAGGAAGGAGTGATTAATCGCTTCTGGGTTAGTGGAACAGAACCCAGTCCCATCTGAAACAGAGGCAATAATTTGGGAGGCTTTCCGTTTTTTAGTTAGATAAGCCAGGCATTTACCTGGCTTGTCTCCATGCTCAAACATTCTTTGTTTGGCATAAAGTAATTTATTTGGGGCTGAATGTGTTATTAATGAGTCCAGCGAGGAGCGCAAGGCATTAATTTCCATCAATTTGGATGTTAAAGGATTTTTAAAATATTCTATTTCTGCCGCTTTAAATTTTGTTTTAAGTATATCCTGTTCCCTAATTTTTCGCTTTTTGCTAGCCGTATATGATATTATCAGGCCCCTAGCAAAAGCCTTAGAAGTTTCCCAGAGTAGAGATGGGTCAGTAGCAGAGGAAGAGTTAAAGGTCAAGAAATTCTTAAATTTTAATTCAAAATACTCCAAAAATTTGTCATCTTTTAAGATGTGAGGGTTCAACCTCCAGTAGTTAATCTGGTTTCCTCCATTTTTTTGGTTCAATATCTAAGTACACCGGAGCATGATCAGATATAACAATGTTACCAATTTTGCATGAGAGGACAGACTGTATTGTGGCCTTGGAGGTAAAAAAAATATTTATCCTCGTATAACACTTATGTGGGTTTGAAAAAAGGTAAACTATCTGCAGGGTGAATCATTCTCCACATGTCTACATATCCCAGTTCATCCATAAGAGAAATTATTTATACAATGTCTACAATGTCTACAATGTCTTTATACATAATACAATTATGTATTATTTATACATATTATTTATTATACAAACCATGGTTAACCAAAGGACTACAAAAGGCGTGTAAAAAGAAAAAAATATTATATAAAGCTTTCATAAAGAAAAGGACAAAAGAAGCAGAGCAATGGTATAAAACATACAAAAATAAGTTAACATATATAATAAGATGCAGTAAAAGAGACTATTACAGTAAAGAACTGGAAAAAAACAAAGACAATATTAAAAATACATGGACAATAATCAACAGTATCCTTGGAAATAAAAGCAGAAATACTAGCTACCCAACTAATATTCCAAAAAATAATAAATCGACTCCGAATGTGAATATAGCTTCACCTGCAGATGAATTTAATAATTTTTTTGTTAACATTGGACCTAAACTGGCCCGAGAAATACCCACTACGGCGCCTACAGGTGATACAATTTGCAATAACACTGCTGTAAAAGACACCATCTTCATAAAGAACACAGACGAAAGAGAGGTCATTGAAATTGTTAAATCGTTCAAAAGTAAAACATCTACTGACTGCGATGGTATTGACATGCTACTAGTCAAAACTGTTATCGAATGCATAGTGAAACCACTGACGTATATCTGTAACCTGTCTCTCCAATCAGGTATATTTCCCAATGCAATGAAAATAGCTAAAGTAATTCCGATTTACAAGACAGGCGACAGAGGGGAACTCTCCAACTACAGACCAATTTCACTATTACCGCAATTTTCCAAGATACTTGAAAAAATATTCTATGAGAGAACTGACAACTTCATACTGAAGAATGATTTATTGTGTGAGCAGCAATATGGGTTCAGACACAAAAGGACAACAGCATATGCCTTAATGGAATTTACAGAAAAAATATCAACAGCCATTGAAAATAAAGAGTATTCAGTTGGAGTATTCCTGGATCTTAAAAAAGCATTTGATACAGTAGATCACAATCTATTATTAAAGAAACTACAAAATTGTGGTTTTAGAGGGGTAGCACTGTCCTGGTTAAGTAGTTACTTAAAGAATAGATATCAGTTTGCATGTGTTAACAGCAAAAACTCAGAGTTACTGAAGGTCACCTGTGGAGTCCCACAGGGTTCAGTTTGGGGACCATTATTATTCAATATGTATATAAATGATATATGTAAAGTTTCAGAAAAAATGGACTTAATATTGTTTGCTGATGACACTAATCTGCTATGCAGTGGAAACAATTTGGAACAACTTCTGGATACACTCGGAAAGGAATTAGGAAAGCTGAAACTGTGGTTTGATTCAAACAAATTAACGCTCAATTTAAGCAAGACAAAATTTATAGTCTTTAACAATCATCACAACTACCCAGTACCCAAACTCAGTGTAAATGGTGTAGAGATTGAAAGGGTATCCGAAACTAAATTCCTTGGAGTAATAATTGATAACAAACTGTGTTGGAAGCCACATATTAATTATATAAAAGGTAAAGTATCCAAATCAATTGCAATATTACACAGAGTGAAAAAATTGCTGAATCAACCCACACTATACACCTTGTACCATTCATTAATACTCCCATACATGACATATTGTAATGAAGTATGGGGAAATACATATAAAACAAACATATATCCACTCTTTATGCTTCAAAAGAGAGCTATTAGAATAATCAACAAAGCAGCTTACAGGGAACCAACAAACCCACTTTTTCTTAAACAAAAAACTCTCAAGTTGAAAGATCTGATTGACTTTAAAACCGCAATAATAATGTTCAAAGTGAAGAATCTATCACTGCCCGCAAATATCCAAAAGTTGTTCCAAACAAGGGAGAAACGATATCACTTCAGAGGAACATGTATATTTCAAAAGCCTACAGTGAGAACAACCACCAAGCAACACTGTATTTCAGTGCAAGGAGTCAGATTATGGAACGATTTTGGACCTGAATTAAAATCATGTACAAAGCTTGGACAATTTAAACAAAAACTAAAGGAAGAAATACTCCAAACATATTTACAAGACGACATGTAAACTCACATAAGGATTGACATTTCCAGCCTGTGTTGTGTTGTAGCTTAGTTTTTCTTTTTTTCTTTTTTTCTCTGTGACACTATGTCTTAGATTTGTTTTTGAATAGTAACCGCTTAACTTAGACTAGCTCAGTTTTCTCTTTCTCTCAGTCACATTTTGTCTTAGCCTTGTTTTAAATTGTAATCGCTCTTGTCTTGTTTTCTCTTTTTTCTCCTTTGAATTCTTGGATGGAATATGGGTGGGCAATATAAGCTGCGGCTTCAGCCATCACCCATTTCGGATAACTCACGTGGAATTGTATAGTAGAAGGAGTCTTTGTCTAATTTGACCTTGTTGTTATATTATACAGTTTCTTTTAACCTGTAATGTACTATCGAAAATAAATAAAATTCATTCATTCATTCATTTGTTTTGTTTGTTTAGAGATTGAAAAACAACCACTGGGGAGCTGATCAATAAGTGGGTTCATCAGACAGTTAAGGTTGCCTCCTACGATAATATTTATTGACAAACCTGCTAATTTAGACACTATATCTATAAAAAAGTTTGTCGGGTGGCCTGGAGGGCAGTACACATTCAGCATACCCACTTCTTCACCATGGATAGTGGCTTTAATGAACGCAAAATATCCATAATTATCCTTGGTGCAGTCTGTCAGTTTAAAAGGTCAGTTTTTCCTGACTAGGATGGCAACACCCCTACTTTTACTAGTGAAGGATGAAGAAAAGACTTTTAAATGTTTGTGTTCTTTGTCATTTAACTGAGTTTCTTGTAAGAGTGCTGTATCAACATGTTCTCTTTTTAAAGCTAGTAACACTTTTTTCCTCTTAACTGGAGAGTGATTTCCCTTAATGTTCCATGTTCAAAATCTTAACATAATGCCAACCATATTGTATCGATAAGCACATGAGGTGTAACCAAGATGTTGACGGTGTAACTAAAACAAGAATAAAAATGAGCTGAGCAGTAAGTTAACACAATAACTATAGTACAGTAAACAAAGGCACTAACAGTGCTTTCTACAGGGGCTTCCCCATATACCGAACAGGGAAAAGCAACTTCTAACCTGTTACCTACTACCTCCCCGTCATGCAGGAAATAAACAAAAAAAAAAAGCTTAAAAAAAACGATGAGGCTCTCCCTTTCACACACAGCAAATAGAAAAAAAAACGTGATCTACCACCAACCGCTGGCGTTACACCACTACTATAACCATGTATGTAGTGTCATACAGACAATGAAAAGATAAAAACAAGTGAAAACTGTCCACACGTGGAATTTAAACAACTGGGAGTGAAATAGAGACGAGGCCAGAATTAGCTAACTTGTACCTGATATGAAAGTGTCCCCCATACCGCCTCACGCTCTCACCCCGGGTTGTCCACAAAAGCCTTGGCTTTCTCAGGAGAGTCAAACACGTTGATGCTCCCGTTATGAATGATCCTCAGCCAGGCTGGGTAGAGCACGGTGTACTGCACACCTGCATCTCCCAGCCGTTTCTTCACCTCGTCAAAGCCTTTACGCCTGCAAATGATTCCAGATGAAAAGTCCTAGAAAAACATAACCTTAGATCCCTCGCACATCAGGGGCTGACCACCATCTCCACTCTGTCTAGAAGCCTCCAAGACCCGCTGTTTATCACCGAAGTTGTGGAATTTGATGAGAATGCATCAGGGTCACCGATGAGGCCCAGGCTTTGGAGCTAGTGTGCGATGCGCCCTCTCAATTTTTATCTGGCCCACCTTGGTCTCGATGTGAAGAAAGTTGGGCAGCCACATCTCGAAGAACGTCCCCCGTCAGGTACCTTCTGTCCCTTCAGGCAAGCTGATGACTTGTATATTTTTCCTTCTCCCTCTGTTTTCTAAATCATCAATGTGTTCCACCATGCTCTGTAGCTCCTTCTCCAGGGTCTCGCGTGCCACTTGGTGGGCTTGCCGTGCCGTTGGTCTTGCTGGCTTTTTTCACATTTTTTGGTGACATGGTGCTGGAGTGACTCAGAAAATACTCATTGATGCTCATATTATTAATTCCAGCTTAAAAACATGTGAGGGATATCCATTAATGTGTGGTATAAAGTCCAGGAGTAATTGCTGTGGTGCGCAGCTCAGCAAACGTGACTGTTTGTTACGCCACCATCTTGCCCCAGACTTTATAACTTAACCAGGGCTGCTCGTAGAAGTTGTATTGAATGTACTAAACGTAACAACCTTGCACAATAAATTTTCCCCTCCATTATACAACTAGGACAATATCAATCATTACTGAGGGTGGCAACAACACCGTTGATTCAAACACGAAATATACTGTTTGGGTACAAATTCATATTCTGCAGGGTAACTTAACGGGTAACTTAACAAACCGTAGTGCTGTTTATTCCATCGAGCTGCAATGTTCCTGCACTGTGTATATAACTGTGTACATATGTATATTCATTTACTGCTTTGGCTAACCAGTTCTTATTATCTTATTAATAATTTCTCTGAGTGCTGCTATCCCTTTGCTGCTGTAATCCTGGAATTTCCCCATTGTAGGACTAATAAAGGCTTATCTTATCTTATATAACAAGGAGTTGACTTGCTTTTTAATGCTTTTGTTTTTCATTTCTGTCCCCTGGTTCAACAGCTCCAGCTCCAGGTATGCACATAGAGGTATTACTGGAAAGCTGGGCAGTAAGATCCTCTACAATTTAGGCTAGACCTACCTACTTTTTTTCCTCAGGAGGTTAATTTTTGTTGTGAGAAGACAAACATGAAGAAATATAATGGGCATATACAAATACCCCTTATCCTGTTTATACAATTTATCTTTGGGGGGAAAAATCCACTGTACAGTTTTCTGCAGTATAGCTTTACAGCTTAATACCAATATACTGAATGCATTTGTGGAATTTTTGAGTGGCTTCTGAGAATGTTTGGCAATGTCTTTGTTCAAACAGAAGAAATGGCTGAATAATGAATTGGATCCTTTAGCTTTTCTGCAGGAGATGAGGCACTAAAGTTCTCAAGCTTTTTTTCTCCCGTTGAACACATTCACCTCTCAAGCTCTCAAGTAGTATTTGATGACCAGCGTGCATGTTTGCATATTGGACTGGAGCCTATACTGCAGCCTCTTTGGATAAGTAACCATAACACTAAATTGCAGGCAGTACCCAATGTGAAAGCTTATTCCCTCTAAACAAGCCAAGCTAATGAAAAGCAAACGTGTGCATTTATGACTGTGGTTAGCAACCTCCAGGGCAGACTTTTCAACTTGATGTGTGGTGAAATGGTTTGTATCAGTTTCATTGTCTTCCCTGCTACTGTCAAACGTACATGCATGTCTACTGCATTCACTAACCATTGGTACATCAATGACTGTTAAAAAAAATACATTACTTATTATTGTGAAGGTGAGAAATGACACTTGGGTCTTGTTGGAGGTTTCAAGTGACCTGTGACACTGTACAGTTTTTCAAGCCGTTGGTGAATGTTTAACATTGAGTCAACACAAGAGAGCACTGTAGCTTCCCTCTGTGTATGAGGCTAGAACACACAATGATTAAACCTCATTTCTGACAGTTATTAAAGGGGAAATCTTAGTTTTCCTTCTTCAACACAAATAACTTTTTCATAAGTGTATCATTTACAGTTTTTTCTCCACTGGACATGTTGGCTCCTCGAGACATCGGTGTCCACTTGCATACGGTTTTAATACTCTGGTATTCCAGTCTGAAGAGCAACGAGTACAACAAATGGAAAGTGGGGATTTGACTGTTAAAACTTGAGAGCCTCAAAAAATGAAGCACCAAGGTGCTGATGCCTCGGTGCCTGTGGCATGGTACCATGGTAACATTCTACCATGTATGAAATGATTGTCTGCAGGGAGAGAGTGAATGAAGGGAAGGAATGAATGTATTTGTTTATAGTGACTGACAAAGGGAGGGAGGCCTGAAATAGGCAAATGTGTGTCAGGTTGTTATATTTGTGTATTTATAATATTTATAATATTTATAATTGTGTATTTATAATGTATTTATGTTTTTTGCATTGATGTATGTGGTTATTGTGTATTCCTTTTCTTTCCTTTTTTTTTCTTTTTACTTGTTTCTCCTTTCTAAAGCCCATCCAGGGACAAGAGTTGCAAATTAGCTAATAGCTATACACTCTGTGCAACACATCAGATTGATTGTCATTGATTAATTGTCTATGTTTATTGCACTGTCCCTGTCAAATAAACAAATCTATCTATCTATCTAGTTGGCAGGAATAGTTATTACAATAGCTTTTTTCACAGCTGC
The DNA here is from genome assembly GCA_020510985.1 of Pholidichthys leucotaenia. Lineage (NCBI taxonomy): Eukaryota > Metazoa > Chordata > Actinopteri > Cichliformes > Pholidichthyidae > Pholidichthys > Pholidichthys leucotaenia. The sequence goes on along the minus strand of CM035842.1, from coordinate 139,777,646 downwards.
ATTGATGGTAAAGGTGAGTTAAATTTGTGTTTATTTTGAAAAGATAAGATAAGATAAGATAAGATAAGCCTTTATTAGTCCCACAACGGGGAAATTCCAGGATTGCAACAGCACAGGGATAGCAACACTCAGAGCAACAATCAGAAGGCAAGAAAAAAAACAAGCAAGCAAGAGCAGCTAATAAACATATGTACGTATTACTATAAAATATATATATATACACACACACACAGACACACAGTGCAGAGCATTGTAGCTGGATGGAATAAATATATGAATATATGAACACACAGTGCAGAGCATTGTAGCTAGATGGAATAAATATGTAAATATATAAACACCCACAGTACGGAGCATTGCAGCTAGGTGGAATAAATATGCAAGTATATAAACACACACAGTGCGGAGCAATGTAGCTAGATGGAATAATATGTAGATATATAAATATATAAACACACCCAGTGCTGAGCATTGTAGCTAGATGGAATAAATATGCAAATATATAAACACACACAGTGCAGAGCATTGTTGCTAGATGGAATGAAACAGCATAACCGTCTACTTAGTTATCCTACATGGTATGATTATGTGCCCATACATATTCTCACCCTCCATAGCGACCGGTATGTTCCTAGTTGTATGCCGGAGGGGACCATTGTGTAAGTCTATTGCATCTTTTGCATTCAAAAAACTATTAGTTTGTTACGTCTTTTTGCTATCTCTGCGAGCAGCCCTGCTTAGGTTGTACAGTCTGACAGCCGTTGGTAGGAAGGACCTACGAAACCTCTCGGTTGTGCACCTGGGATGATGTAGTCTGCTGCTAAATGAGCTCCTCAGTGCATTCAGTATGTCCTGCATAGGGTGGAACTCGGACTCCAGCAGAGATGACAGTTTAGCCACCGTCCTTCTCTCTCCTATCTCCTCCATCGGATCAAGGCGCTGCCCCAGGACAGAGCTAGCTTTCTTAATCAGTTTGTTCAGTCTCTTCCTATCGGCTGCAGTAATGCCACTGCCCCAGCAGACCACTCCAAAAGTGATGGCTGATGCCACCACCGTGTCATAGAATGACTTCAGCAGCGCCCCTTGTACACCAAAAGACCTGAGTCTCCTCAGCAGGAACAGCCTGCGCTGTCCCTTCTTGTAGAGTGCATCAGTATTGTGTGACCAGTCTAGTTTATTGTTCAGATGAATACCCAGGTACTTATAGGATGTCACCATCTCGATGTCTGTTCCCTGTATATTTACTGGTACTGTGAGGGGCTGCCCATGCCTGCGGCAGTCCACCACCAGCTCCTTAGTTTTCCTCGCGTTGATCTGGAGGCAGTTCCGATGGCACCAGTCCACGAAGTCCTGGATAAGCCCTCTGTACTCAGCTTCATCTCCATTGGAGATGAGGCCAACGATCGCAGAGTCATCAGAGAACTTCTGTAGATGGCAGTGTGTTGTGTTGTGTGAGAAGTCCGCAGTATAAAGAGTGAACAGGAAGGGAGCCAGCACCGTTCCCTGGGGGGCCCCCGTGCTACTGATGATCGTGTCGGACACACAGTCCCGGGTTCTCACAAACTGAGGCCGGTTCGTGAGGTAGTCCAGGATCCATGATGACAGGTGCTGGTCCACCCCTGCGCGCAGCAGCTTGTCCTTCAGGATCATCGGTTGGATGGTGTTGAAAGCACTGGAGAAGTCAAAGAACATGATCCTCACCATATTCCCGGGCTTCTCCAGGTGGGACAGAGAACGGTGAAGGAGGAAGATCACCGCATCCTCCACCCCAATGCCATGCTGGTAGGCGAACTGGAGTGGATCCATCGCTGGTTCCACCAGGGGGCGGAGGTGAGCAAGGAGCAGTCTCTCCAGGGTCTTCATCAAGTGGGACGTCAAGGCCACCGGTCTGTAGCTGTTCAGGTCTTTGGGGTGGGAAGTTTTTGGTACAGGTACCACACAAGATGTTTTCCACAGCTGTGGTACCCTCCCCAGTTTCAGGCTCATGTTGAAGATATACGTCACAATCCCACACAGCTGGTCTGCACAGGACTTGAGGAGCTTTGCGCTGATGCCGTCCGGTCCCGGCGCCTTCCTCGCCTTGATCTTCCTCAGCTCCGTCCTCACCTGGGTCCTGGTCAGGGTCAGGATGGGGGGCTGTGTGTTGGGAGTGGGGGGGTGTTGGTGGAGTGGGGAGTGGGCAGCAGGACTTGATTTCTTTAGAGGCAGCAGTGGTTGTTGTGCAGTCAGGGGGGAGGGCGGTTGGTCAAATCTATTGAAAAACAGATTCAGGTTGTTCGCCCACTCCCTGCCCCCTGTGGCCTGGGGGGAGGTATTCTGGAGCCCCGAGATGGTTTTGAGGTTTCTCCAGACCCCGCTGATGTCGCTCTGTTGCAGCTTGTCCTCCATCTTCTTCCTGAAGCTGTCCTTGCCTTCTCTGATCTTTCTCCTCAGCTCCCTCTGTACGGACTTCAGCATCTCCCTGTTCCCTGACCTGAAGATCCTCTTCTTCTCTCTCAGAAGTGTTTTTATCTCAGGGTTGATCCAGGGTTTGTTGTTTGAGTGACGCCGTATGGTCTTGGTGGGAACGGATTTGTCCACACAGAAGCTGAGGTAGCCCGTGAAGGTGTGGATGAGGCCATCGATGTCCTCACCATGTGGATCGCAGAGCTGCTTCCAGGCGGTGGCTTCAAAACAGCCCTTTAGGGTGTCCATTGTCTCCTCAGACCATAACTCCACAGTGTGCATGGCCGGAGGTTGTCTGTGCACTAGGGGTTTGTACACCGGCCGGAGATGAACCAAGTTGTGATCCGATCTCCCGAGTGGGGGGAGTTGTGATGAGGTGTACGCCTCCTTAGTGTTTGCGTAGAATAAATCCAGTGTTTTATTGTCTCTAGTGTGGCATGTGACATACTGGGTGAACGTGGGTAGAATGGGAGACAGTGAAACATGGTTGAAATCGCCTGAGATGAGGAGAAGAGCATCTGGGTGTTCTGTCTGCAGCCTGCTGGTTACTGAATGGATGACGTCACGTGCTGTCCCAGCGTTCGCCGTCGGATTTGCATAAACAACAATGCAGATCACGTGTGAGTGTTCTCTCGGGAGATATGTAGGCCTCATGCTAACAGCTAGCAACTCAATGTCTTTGCTGCAGTGTCGTTGTTTAACAGTGATATGTCCCGGTCTGCACCAGTTGTTGTTAACATACATTATCACTCCACCGCCCCTAGCCTTGCCACTGTCTGGTGTTCGGTCAGCTCGTATCATGTGAAAACCCTCCAGCTCAATGTTAGCATCTGCTGCTAGTTCAGTTAGCCACGTCTCAGTAAACAAAAGGAGAGAGCACTCCCGGTATGTGCTATCATAACGGGAGATAGCCGCTAGCTCATCTAACTTTCCCAGTATCGACCGTACATTTCCCATGACAACAGATGGAAGGGAGGGTCTGTACCTTATATTTTTTGTCCTCCGCCTTACTCCAGCCCGGCAGCCGCGGCGTTTTCGCCTCAGTTCTCTCGGTATGTCGAGTTTTTCCAATGGGACCGGGTGGCGGTTGAATGCTAGCAGCTGTTCTCTGCTGTATCGTATCCTGCTATAGACAGTGGCTCCGTCCACCGGCTCAGGAGACATTTAGGACGATCTGTGTGTCCGTGATATAAGTGGGGTGAAAAAAAAAGACGGATCAAAAGAGAGAGGAAGGGAAAAAGACTCGGAATCGAGCCGCTGTTGCAAAAGGCAGCCGACTCGTGTGGCGCCGAGAGAAAAAAAACAAAAAAACAAAAAAAAAAACAAAAAAAAACAAAGCCTTATTTGGAAATAATGGCAAATTAAAAGTTGAGGAATTGTAGAGAGAATGAATAGAAAATAGTCGATCACAGCAGAAAAAACGCGTTTGGTGGACAGACCCCCTTCTGCTTCTGCGTCAAAACAATGGTGTACCCAATGCAGTAGCTACATCGTACCCCACTATTTGCAGAAATGTAACTAGCATTGCGGCAATGCAAACTGCATGAGCTGTGATTGTTCCACTCTGCCTCCTCCTACACGCTTCCAGGTTCATGTTTTAAAATTTTGTTTTAATTACATTTTTATTAGAAGTTTATGAATATATTCATTTCACTTATGAAAAAGCTGAATAATAAAATAAAATCATTTCATTTATGAAAAAGCTGAATAAAATGAAAACTTATGTCAGAGAAAATTCTTCACAACAATATGTAACTGAGCAGTCTTTTTTTCCTTTAACAGAACTCACATTATCAAGTAATCAAGTGTTTCCACACTGGCAGACATGTTTCACTTTACCGCACATAGTTAATACTTTGTGGTCTAATAAGTGACAGAAATATAATTTATTGCTATTTTTTTTAATGTGTCTACATTCCATCAGTTGTTTATTTGGTGAGCCACTTGCTCTTATTTTGAAATGTTGCAAAACTGGATAGAAGATTTTGAAAGTTCATTTGCTAAGTTCGTTCACTTAGCGAATGAAAATGCAGAGTTCAGACTTGAAATATTTTACCCCCACCCCGGTTTCCTGTGCTTCAAGTGAGCCTGTGGAGGCACAGCTTTGGGGTTTCCTCACACCTAGAGAGACAAGGGGAAGAGAGGACAATAGACTGAATGAAGAGGTGCCACTGGGGGGTATCAAACGAGACAGTTAGGTATATGCGCCCCCCGGGGAGAGTAAGATGACCGGAACCACTGACAGAAGAAAAGTGTGTAACAGCGGGGCCAGCGTAATGTTATGTTAATGTGCCAGTGCCTGCAAATATTATGCTAATGTTCTGCACTTCTCTTTATGTATGAGGGTTGGAAGTTCTGGGTCTCTACATATGGAAATAAAAGTATAAAAGAGGAATATACAGAGATCCAGATAGCACAGTAGCTCAGCAGAGCTCAGAAGCGTGTTTGCTGTTATGTTAGAGAAATAATAAAGCCTTGTGTCGTCCAGCTCGTTGCCTTCACCTATTCCTTTTTCTCTACATTTGGTGACCTGACGTGCCCTGGAGTACCTATCCCTTCCTCCACACTGGTGAACCCGACGTACCATGGAAAGCGCTCGCCTATTCCTTTCTCTACACTGGCGACTTGACGGCCCAGGGAGAGTGAGCCACACGGGGACCCAAGACACGCCACATGCGCTGTTTCAATCAAGCTCCCAATCTTCTGACTGCACAACCCGGCAGTGTGGTCTTCACAGATGGAAGCCCAGCGCACTTCGTGGGATAACTATGGATGACACAAAATGCTACAACTTGGTTGCTGCACCGGACGCGTGCGCCACGCAACAGGCGACAAGCCTGCTCCAGGAACCCCGGCCCACCCACATCCTCCCCATCTTAGGGCTGTGCTCCACACCTAGGAGGATTTGGCCGCCTTCCCAGCCAAACTCATTTTTTCTCAGCCGCTGTGGATCACCGGAGAGTTTTTACTGGAAAATACCACATCCGAGGCTGATCCGCCCAGACAATTTTTGTGCGGCCCAGAGGCTTTTGACGTACTGGGCAGATAGAGCAGTAGCTCAGCAGAGCTCAGAAGCATGTTTGCTGTTATGTTGGAGAAATGATAAAGCCTTGTGTCATCCAGCTCGTTGCCTTCGCCTATTCCTTTTTCTCCACAAGCCTATGTTTATTCTGTTATCTTCCTTTTTATCTCTGCTCGCTGCAGTTTAGATTTCTCTGTGAGCATGCAGGGGGGGCGGGGCAGTAGCGCTGAGCTAGAGAGCTTCCGCTTTCAGAAGTCAGTGGCCAAGCTGAAGACAAACCTGTCTCGCAGCAGCAGCTCATTTTAACATGATACATATTTGAGTATCCGTGAGATAATGATCGCGGGTGGCCAAATGTACCAATACAACGGATATATTCGGTATATCACCCATCTCTAAGACTGTGACAGGAAGTCATCTGTGTGGTATAAAAAAGTCGCACTTCCACCTCTAGTGGCCCGGCATAGTTAGTACAAAGTCATCCGTGTGCTATAAAAAAGTTGCAGCCACCTCTAGTGGCCCGGCATATTTAGTACAGTGTGGTGACCGAGCACACTGCGGATGGACACTATCTCACACTCATCAGGGCTGGAGGAAACAGAGGACAATTTACATACGGACAGAGAGCTCCAGCGGGCAATCAGACGGGACTGTTATGTATGCGTCCTCGGAGGGGTCGTCCGGGCCGGGCACTAGCTGATGTCATGCTAATGATGTGTATTGACTGATGTGTATTAGATGACAATCACTATGCTAATGTGCCATGCATTCTCTCTGTCTGTATAACATGTATAAAAGAGCTTGTGACAGATACCTCGGCAACGCAGTAGCTCACCGAGCTACAAAGAGTGTTTCAATATGTTGAAGGAAATAAAACCTTGTACCCTTCCAGCTTGTCGCATCTCGCCTGATCTATTACCTCCACATTGGTGACCCTGGACATGCATGGTGCGTCTCTCGAGTGTGCCATTTTCTCCACACTAGTGACCGTCTACTCCCTCTCACCGCGCTGTGGATTCCAGAGGACCAGAGAACACCTGCATCCTCTTCATCCACACCAGACCGCGCTCTCCGGAGCAGGCAGCGCTGGGACCGACACGCACCATGAATGGCGACATGAGCGAACTGAAGGAAACAGCCTGAACGGGGAAGATCATTGGCGCCGTCTGTGTTGATTTCCACCAAGCTCCCCAACCCTGACTCACCTCCCGACAGCAGACTTTCTGCGCACAGAAGCCCCATGTGCACACCGCAGGATAAAGAGGATAGCACAACTTCCAGCTATGTGGTCACTGTGCCAGGCGTGCCACGCACCAGGGACAAACCAGCTCCACATCCTCTGCCGCTGCACATGCCCGAGAAACACAGCCTATCGCCATCCTTGGAACCTTTCGGGCTGCTCACGCACCTGAAGCAGAGATGCAGCCTGCACACGGGACTTTGTATGGGTTTCTCAGCCACGGCGCACAACGGGAATTTAGCCGATTGCTTTCCCTGATGACTTTAGGGCTGCTCCCGCACCTAAAACCAAACCGCCAAGTCCCTCACACAGCTTCAGTTTTTTTCACAGCCACTACGCATCCTCGGGGAATTCGGCCATTTGCCTTCCCCACATCCTCGCAGGACTGAGCCGCACGAGGAGTCAGAGACTTAATTTTTTTTTTTTTTTTTGCACAGCTGCTGCGGATCACCATCAGGTTTACCGGGAAGGTCCCTCACCATGGCATATCCACACGCAATTTTTGAGCGGCCCAGACACTTTTGACGTCCCGGGCCGGCACTCACTTATTCCCACCCCCCTCCCCCTCCACATTGTTCTTCCCGCACCTCACTCCCTAAAGCCGGCAGATTGCCGGTTTGTTCCATTACGCACGACGCGCACTGGCCCCGTGCCCCCACGATCCACGGCCGTTCAACATGCTGGAACTCGGAGCGGAGCACACTGTCTTTTCCACCCCTCCCAGGTCCCACCCATGGACTGACATGCCCTCCGATACTCTTCTACAGCAGGACAGTTCTACCGGAGCTTGAGCCCAAATGACCGGGGGGCGGGGGGGGTGTTCTGGGGGGAGCTGTGTGGTGACCCAGCACACTGCGGATGGACACTATCTCACACTCATCAGGGCTGGAGGAAACGGAGGACACCCCAGGGGGCAATCAGACCGGACTGTTATGTATGCATCCTCGGAGAGGACGTCTGGGCCGGGCGCTAGCTGATGTCATGCTAATGGTGTGTATTGACTGATGTGTATTAGAAGATGTGTATTTCAACTACAGTTGAAAGTGCTATGAGATGACTGTTGTTGTGAAATGGCGCTATATAAATAAAGTTGAATTGAATTGAATTGAAATAGATGACAATCACTATGCTAATGTGCCATGCATTCTCTCTGTCTGTATAACGTGTATAAAAGAGCTTGTGACAGATGCCTCGGCAGCGCAGTAGCTCACTGAGCTACAAAGCACGTTTCAATATGTTGGAGGAAATAAAACCTTGTACCCTTCCAGCTCGTCGCATCTCGCCTGATCTATTACCTCCACAACAGTACCCTTTTTTCCCGGGTACATTAATGGTAAAGGTGAGTTAAATTTGTGTTTATTTTGAAAACAAAGCCTTATCTGGAAATTCTGGCAAATTGAAAATTGAGAAAATATGGCCATACAATGATACAAGCCTTTAGTTGCACTTAATTTTGACCTGGTGAGCTGAAACAGACAGGCGGACAGAGCCACACACAGACGCAATGAGTGATGATCGTATGCCTCCGTTCACCGAGGCATAAAAAAACCCCCATAGAAGCCATTTCCACGAATTATCTCGTTTGCATCCAGACAGTGCTAAGTGAGGAGCCTATTCTGAATTTGTGCGTTTCGAAACCCACTTGACATCAATGAACATGTACAACATGTTTTTCCAGAGTGGTGGTCTAGTGGTAGAATATCTGCCCGACAGTCTCGGAGGTCATGGGTCCAAGGGCCAGCCCAGTCTGGGTTCAGGTTCAGGTTCAGGTTACTTTATTTGTACCCGTAAGTAGATTTGTTTTGCAGTCTGGTGACATCCATATTTACAAGCCACAATTACATTCAACATAGACACAAACACAGGCACACATGAAGCTGACTATAAACATGATAAAAATACTCAAGGCTCCATCAATCAGGTCATACCAAAGATCATGTAAAAAGGGTACTTTCCGCCTTCTAGCTCGGTGCTCAGCATAATAGAATGAGGGAAGGGAAAGTCCTGGGTGCCTTGCATAACAACAGACTTGCAGATAGCAGTGTTTCCTCTGGCTTAAAGACCTTGGTGCGGTGACAACATATTTTTCCGGGGGGAAGGGGGGGACAGAAAACACATGACACGATTATAACCAGAATATGTTAATTTTACACTATTTATTTTTTAATTTTGCACAGTAATATTGCATAATGGAACTTACCATTTGAAGTATTGTACAACCAAGATTTGAATGTTTGCATACATGTTTGCATGCATGTCCGAGTTCCACCCTATGCAGGACATACTGGATGCACTGAGGAGCTCATTTAGCAGCAGACTACATCATCCCAGGTGCACAACCGAGAGGTTTCGTAGGTCCTTCCTACCAACGGCTGTCAGACTGTACAACCTAAGCAGGGCTGCTCGCAGAGATAGCAAAAAGACGTAACAAACTAATAGTTTTTGTTTTGTTTTTTTTGAATGCAAAAGATGCAATAGACTTACACAATGGTCCTCTCCGGCATACAACTAGGAACATACCGGTCGCTATGGAGGGTGAGAATATGTATGGGCACATAATCATACCATGTAGGATAACTAAATAGACGGTTATGCTGTTTCATCCCACCTAGCAACAATGCTCTGCACTGTGTGTGTTTATATATTTACATATTTATTCCATCTAGCTACAATGCTCTGCAGTGGGTGTGTTTATATTTATATATCTATATATTTATTCCATCTAGCTACAATGCTCAGCACTGGGTGTGTTTATATTTATATATCTATATATTTATTCCATCTAGCTACAATGCTCCGCACTGTGTTTTTATATATCTACATATTATTCCATCTAGCTACATTGCTCCGCACTGTGTGTGTTTATATACTTGCATATTTATTCCACCTAGCTGCAATGCTCCGTACTGTGGGTGTTTATATATTTACATATTTATTCCATCTAGCTACAATGCTCTGCACTGTGTGTTCATATATTCATATATTTATTCCATCCAGCTACAATGCTCTGCACTGTGTGTCTGTGTGTGTGTGTGTGTATATATATATTTTATAGTAATATGTACATATGTATATTAGCTGCTCTTGCTTGCTTGTTTTTTTTTCTTGCCTTCTGATTGTTGCTCTGAGTGTTGCTATCCCTGTGCTGTTGCAATCCTGGAATTTCCCCGTTGTGGGACTAATAAAGGCTTATCTTATCTTATCTTATCTTATCTTATCTTATCTTATACTGGGCCAGTTGGGGTCCCACCCAGATGTCCTGTGTTTGAACTTTTTACTGGTGTCATCCTTCTCTCCTTCCTCTGCTCTCACCTCTCCTGGACCCTCTGCCTGAATGCTTTCCTCTCCTTGGCTCCTTTCTTCTGTCTCATCTTTCCCTCTCTGAGAGCCCTGTCTAATTCAGGTTCTCTCTCTGTCTATGGTGGTATACTAACAGGTTAGAAAATACCAAGTGTTATGCTTTGTCCTGCAGGATTTTTTTTTCATGGTTTACATAAATAACCAAAATGTCTATTTTTTGTATTTTTGTTCTAGTGTTTCTTTTTTTTCCATTGACGAAGAGTAGGAAAGTGAAGGGAAGAAAACATTCATAATAGTAATTTACTCATTCATACTTAAATTATATGATCAGAGGTGGGTATAGTAGCCAGAAATTCTACTCATGTAAAAGCAGTTCTATGAAATTAATAATTAAAAGTAGACAACCAAAAATTTCTAGTTAAGGGTACAAAGAGCACCTACTTAAAAACTTGAGTAATGACTTCAGTCTTGAAGGTTTGAGGTTTTTCTCCAAAATTTATTACAATTTTCTTATAGTTTTCTACTTTTCTCAGTAAATTTATCTAAATTTGCAACCATTTTCCTCAAATTTATAATTTTCTCTTGTAAAATTATGACTTTTCTTGCACATTTGAGACTATTATAAATTTGTGGATTATTTTATGGCTAATGTTTGCTTTTTTAATCCAATCCAGCTTTATTTATGAAGCTCTTAAAAAAAAACAACAGTTGACACAAAGTGCTGTACATCAAAGATAAATAAAATACAAAACAATAAAATACAGCTAAAGTATAAAACAGCACAAACAAAACAACAGTCATACAATAGAGACAATAAGAACAAATAAAATCAGTGTCTCAAACTGGGTCAAAAGCCAGAGAATAAAAATTGGTTTTAAGATGAGTTTTAAAACTGGACAATGAAGAGGCCTGTCTGATGGACAAAGGCAGATTATTATAAAATTACTGTTTTTTTTAATAAATTTGAAACAGAATGCAAATTTTTTACTTTTTTCCTCATATAATTTAAACTTTTGACCACAATTTTGTAGAGCCAGAACAGAACAATAACTTTAACTCTGAATTCAAAGAACTATAATTATTAAAATTATATTTAAAGAAATAAATTAACTTAAATGACCAAATATGCAGTTATTTCTGTTATAATATTTCTGTGTATTTATAGTTTTTTTTAGAATTTTCCTCACCAACCCGACAGCAGGAAAAACCTCCCTTATTTTGAAATCCAAATGCTGGCACGTTTAGTTTGTCTGAAGGCTGCTGATGGATTAAAGTCACTGACTTCATGAATTTCGGCCATCTTAACTTGCCAGGTACATAATAATGAACATAAAATATAAGTTAACATTGTAGTAGCTGATGAAGTAAATCCTCAGCGAGTCATCAGTCACTCTTGCCTTTCCCTGCAATGAAGCCTAACCAGACCTGTTAGCTAAGCGACTCCTCATTATTGTTCCAGTTACCAGTGGGTTAAAACCACCATAAATGCCTCCACTGCTTATCTCTTGTACTTTTTTCCACGTTGAAAGTACTTTAATAAGTTCATGCTTCTCTCAGACAGCAATGCTAGAGAGACACTCTCTGCCTGCAGAAACGGTCACGTGGGCGCTGGGTGGGCGGGGCGCTTCCGCGCGGATGACAGTCTCACACGTTGTTCGTGTGCGCGCTTGTGGAGCATTTCTTTCATATTTAATTTTTCTTAAATTAATATATCATTGGTGTGGCAACAAACTTCCCTAGGGCGGCGGGCCGCCACACAGAAATGTTACCAGAGGAAACCCTGGATAGGCAAATTGTAATTTCGTTCTACTTGGCTGTATAGATTTAATGACGATAAACTTGGCTTTCTTCTTCTTTTGCATTAGTTGGTTTACTTTATTTATCTCTGTAAGAGGATGTTACGCTTACCACCTACATGTTTACACATGCTGTGCATGCACATTCAACAAAGAAAAAAAAGAATACAACTTATCAGGTTTCAACAATGGATTATGATACAAAGCATCCCTTTGTACAGAAGTACAATAAATAATGAATTAAAACATTTCACAGCAGTAGGTACAAATGACCTCAGTCTCTCAGTACAGCATTGAAGCATGTAGGTGACTACTAAAAATATGTTTTAATCTGAATTACCTGCAGAAGTTGAGCTGATTGTGGTGAACTCAATATGACGAGGGCTCGATCTAAATATGTATGAATTTCTTACATTTTTCCTTCCTACACACAGTGACGTAATTGAATCCAGCTCTGGATACAGTGTATGTTTGCACTGATTAAAATGTGAGGAGACACTTCTCAATTAAGCATGGTAACTAGCGCCATCTCAGTGGTGAAGGCACAAATGTTCCTGTTTACTGTAATTGCCAGTTATTTGCATTAATACAGCACTTTATTTTATTTTTCCATGTTTCACAAGAAAATTAAACGTCACTGTTATTCACTCTTATCGAAGCTACCTATGCATGAACTGTGTGCATTCTCATCACTGACTGACCTCTGCTGTGATGCTCGTGAATTTCTTTCTTCCTGGACTAAGAACTCCTGAGAGGTTTCTCCCACAAGCTGTTGTCCCTTCTGTAAACACAAATAGAATTGCGCGCGAGTCTGTGTGCATCTGTGTGCGGATGGGGTTATTCAAAAGCTGTTCCACTTGCATGGCAACGCCTCATTACCCATATTCCCTTCTTCTTTGCCCTGAAGTGGGGTGCGGCTCCCCTCGCTGGGGCCAGACGTCAAGGTGACCCAACATGCCCCAGGATGGCAGGCTGGCAGACAAGCTGGGAGAGAGGGAGCTGTTCGTCCTGTCTTTATTGCACTGGGGCCACTGTATGCTAGCTAGTACATTGGGCCTTGGGTAGTTCCAGGCTGCAGCTTACATCCTGGGGAGAAAGCAGCTGATCTCATTTTTCAACACCCAGCTGCCCCAACATCAGACCCAGGTGAAGGTGACCTCCCATGCCTGTTGATGTGCCTCTTAAAGTAGTAATGTGCAGTCAAGAGCTATGTTTTTTCTTTTTTTTCCCCCAAGCAAAGCTATTGTCATTGCCAATCATCCACAAGATGCAGGACTAGTCCACACAAATGTGACAGTTGTTGCTGAGTTAAGTGAGCAGGCTGGAGGATGTTTGAAGTGGATTCTCTGCAAAATGAAACAGATCAGAAGACACAAACAGGCCTGTAACAGTATATATTTCTCCATTTTATCCCTGCGTACATCCATCTCTATCCATTCTGTCACTTACCCATCCCTTCATCTTATTTGTCCTCTCCCTCCCTGCCTGTCTCCTGTCTCTTCCTGTCACCCCCTCCCTCTCCCACTTCTAACACAGGACAGATTGGGAAGCCGTGATGGCGGCACAGAAGTTGAGGGAGAAGCTATTTATCCCAGACGGATCAGGAGGTGTGTGACGGAGGTGTGGACGGTTGCTGCAGGTCAGTGACGTTGGCAGGCGCCAGGCAGGCCGGCCCACATGGCTCGGGGACTATGGGACTACAGACAGATGGCACCTGGTGGGTGACAAACAATTAACAAACCAACAAGAATAGCTGGATCGGCAGTATACCCACAAGCACGGGAGATAGCAAGAGAGCGGGTGCATCTGTGCTCTGAACACTTTTACTCTTTACTTTTCCTCTTCCCAAGACTTGTTTTGTATAGCAGTTGCAATTTACCCATGTGTCTTTTTCACAAAAACACTCTTGTTGTCGTGTTGCTATAGAACAGTCTAAATAAAGCAGTGTGGAGCATATGCAGCGAGCATATGTTTCTGTTTATTTCAGTGCAGTTTTGAGAGAAGTGGTGGGTAATTTACATGCACAGTTCTGTGGAACAGCACATTTGATACCTACTTAAATGTTAAGCAAAAGTTATAAACAGGCATATAAAGTTTCAGTTTGCAATAGCATTACCTGGAATTGTTGTGCTGTCTGTGCATGATTTGTGCAAAATTTATGCTGGAAATTGACTGAGTGTGTTTGGTCAAACGTGAGCCTGGTGGCCAGTTGTATTTCACTGTCTAAATGCACTCAAATGGCATCATGACAGGGCCCTTCTGCACTCAGCTTCTACTTTATTGTACAATGCAGATGTCCTCTGCTGGTCAGAGCCCAAAAATCTCTAAGTGTGGAATCTCTTTTGAATATGTTGCTGTCATCTTGTAGAGTTATAGCTTCGGACTGGCACCGGCCCGTGTGTGTGAGCACATCTGGAGTCTAGACTCTGTGGCTCTGTGGGCAGGGTCCTATCTACAAGCGGCATTGGGTCCGGAGACTGGCCGTGTTGACATAGGTGGCACCCATGCAGCGGCATCTGTTTCAACAGTCACTCACCAAATGCCCACCCCTGATTCTCCACTGAGAGACAGAAGGATGGAGGCTGTGAGGTAGAGGTATGAAAAGAGGGAGACACTGGGGGTGCGGAGCACAGACTGCTGAACCCACAGAGGTCCCTGGTAACCAAAAACAAATTGCTGCTTCTCAGAATCAGCACTATAAATCCTCCAATCCCCTTTTTTTTTTTCCATTGCTCCAATGGGATATTAAGCCAAGGGAGGGGAGGACAGCATGTGTATTTTTTTTTCTTTTCATTTTTCCCACATGCTGCTTCCATGATTGTGCCTGTATATTTGTTTGTGTGTTTTTGTATGTGTATGGGGAACAGACAAGAAGTAATAAATTTCGTCTTGAGGAGTTTTTTTGTTAATCAGAAATGAAAACAGCCCCAAAATATTCTCGGGGGGGAGTCTATTATGTGTGTTTCTGTGTGTGTGCCTAAGAGGGAGACGACTAGTGGGCTACGATGTTTGGTGTATCCTTACAAACCTCACTCAGATCAGTGAGTTTTATTAGCCCATATGAGTACAATGGTACTCTTAATATACATCTCTGTGAAGTCAAAACTTAAATTTTCAACATTCAGTGTGTAGACATGCAGACTTTGTAGTGGGTTGCACCTAATATAAACAACAATAAGAAAGACAAATGTGAGGAAGAGATGTACAGTTTGAAATAATTTGATCCAACCAGTTCTCTGTATCCAGTTTACATTGTACCTTAACCTGTTATTGGTACATAAGTGTTGCAATAAATCTTGGTCAGGGAATCCTATATATAGAACTCTTTGCAAACTAAAAGATTCAACTGTAGATTCACAAAGAAACACAAACACAGAAATAGAGGCAATGGCAGCACATCTTGGAATTTTAGACAAAACTTTACAGATCTTATTTGTAATTGTGCGTGTTTGTGAATAGATACTGCACCTGTATCAATACATGATTCTGCTTCATGTATATCTGTTGCTTTGGTAAGGGAAGGCTGTGTAAAAATGGTATAAATGTTTATTCAAGAAAAAAAGGCTTAGGCTTATATCTCATGGGGCAGCAAATGCTGATGAATGTAGCAATTGTGGGGTTTTGTCGGGGTTCATAAAAGGTTGCAAAACAGTTCAGTTTTTAAAGTCAGCAACAGTTTTTCTTGCAGTTTTTCAACACAAAGAGTTGCAAATGTTTGCAAAATGGTTGTGAGCATTTGCAAACGGTTACGACATGTGTCACTAAAGTTCTTTTTGGTTCACCAAGTGGTGAACACTACTTCGCTTTTTGGATTTCGTCAAGGCACCACATTGTTCATAAAAGTTTGTCAAACAGTTCAACAACAGTTTTTATGGTCACCAACAGTTTTTTCTTGTTGCCCCAAAATTTTGAACATCCATCCATCCATCTTCTACCGCTTTTCCGGAGGTCCAGGTCGCGGAGGCAGCAGTTCAAGCAGAGAAGCCCAGACTTCCCTCTCCCCAGCCACCTGCTCCAGCTCTTCAGAGAGGATACCAAGGCATTCCCAGACCAGCTGGGAGACATAGTCTCTCCACCGAGTCCTGGGTCTACCCCGGGGTCTCCTCCCAGTGGGACGTGCCTGAAACACCTCAAGTGGCAGGCGTCCAGGAGGCATCCTAATCAGATGTCCATACCACCTCAACTGACTCCTTTCAATGCGGAGGAGCAGCGGTTCTACTCTGAGCCTCTCCCGGATGACTGAGCTCCTCACCCTATCTCTGAGGGTGAGTCCAACAATCCTATGACTAAAGCTCATTTCAGCCGCTTGTATCCGCGATCTCATTCTTTCGGTCATTGCCCAAAGCTCGTGACCATAGGTGAGGGTAGGAACGTAGATTGACTGGTAAATCGACAGCTTTGCCTTAGAACTCAGCTCCCTCTTCACCACAACAGACCGGTACAATGTCTGCATCACTGCAGATGCTGCTCCGATCCGTCTGTCAATCTCTCGCTCGATTCTCTCCTCACTCGTGAATGAGACTCCAAGATACTTAAACTCCTCCACTTGGGGCAGGAGCCTGTCCCCAACCCAGAGAAGACAGTCCACCTTTTTACAGCTGAGGACCATGGACTTGGACTTGGAGGTGCTGATTCTCATCCCAGCTGCTTCACACTCAGCGGTAAACCGTCCCAGTTAGACCTGTAGGTCATTGCTGGATGAAGCCAGCACCTCTGTTGCGAGCAACAGCACTGCCGTTGTGAGAGTTTGGTTCGTATTGCCAACAGTCGGTCGGACTCATTCCCAGTGAGAGTTGGACTCCTCCAGGGCTGCCCTTTGTCACCGATCCTGTTCATAATTTTTATGGACAGGATTTCTAGGCGCAGCCAGGGAATGGAAGGTGTCATGCTTGGTGACCACAGGATCAGTTTTGAACATGTTCAAAATTTCTTTGCAAATGTATTTTTTTCGCAGGCAGTTGCAATATAGTTGTAAGCATTTGCAAACGGTTGTAATTTGCATCGCTAAAGTTCTCTTTGGTTCGCCAAGTTGTGAACACTAGCAGCTGTTTAAGATCCTTTAAGACAAAACTGTTAGCGACCTTAAAAACTGTGCAAACTGTTTTGAAACTTTGTACAAACCCTGACAAAACCCAAAAAATGCAGTGTTCATTACCGTTCCTCAGCATTCGTCACTCCATCAGATACTGGCTTGATTACTGGTGAATCCAAAAATCACCAGGTTCATCATCATTTTCCGCACCATGCGACACTACCCTTTACAAACCTTTGCAGTCTGAATGCTGGGGAGCGTTTGCTCACCTTTTCTATAATGTCGCTAATGACCAAAGCAAACTCTGATTTTCATGAACACTCCTCAGAAAAGTTGGCAAATCCAAAAATTGCAATGTTTTTCAGCATTCGCCGCTCTGTGAGATACTAAATTTACACTGGATATTTAAACTAACCTTTTTCATGTTTTCTGAAATATTATTTTGTGTTTTTAATCCATTTAAATTCAATTTTGAGCCATTTAATCCAAAATTTGTGTTGCTGTTAGCTATCATAAATGTTGCTATTTTTAAGCAATAAAATCTGATATTATTATTATTATTATTATTATTATTATTATTATTATTATTATTATTATTATTATTATTAATAATAATAATAATAATAATAATAATAATAATAATAATAATAATGTTTTTAAGTATTGTTCATTTAACTGTGAAAGATACTATCTATATATATATTTGTGGGGTAATTTAATTTAACTGTAAGGCTGTAAATACTATTTTAACTGCAGTGCTCTGGCACTGTGTACTGTATACAGTATATACTGTTTCCTACCCATTTTTTTTAAAATCGTATTTATTATTGCTCAGAGTGCTGCTGTCCTGTTGCTGTTGCAGTACTGTAATTTCCCCGTTGTGGGACTAATAATAAAGGATTATCTTATTATCTTGTAAAACACATGCATATATGCCTATTCCCAATGGACCACTTTCAGTAAAAACACATAAATGCATGCATATTTTCAATTTTTATCTGAAAACAAAAAGGAGGGAAAGTAGCTTGAACATGAGCAGTGTGTACAGTCCTTTTCATTAAACCACAAAACTGTGTGACGGATGCAATTTTATGTCAGACTAAGTTAGTGGAAGTATTAAATTGGTAAAAATGAATGAGCTTTGTGAAAGTAAAATAACTCTTTTTCAAACACACTCAAAGTAGAACGACAGCAGAATATGCTGTCTGTAAAATGTCAATGAATATAAGGGGAATTTCTGCGCCAGCATATAGACCCCGCCTAATGGAGTCTGAGATATAAATTTGCTTGTCACATTTTCAACTGCAGAGAAGCCACTTGGTCGATAAAGGAGAAAGATTGTGTGGAAAATTGATTTTCTGGAATAATTGCTATTCTCTTTGTCATGGGGACTCAAATGTCTCCAAGGCTTTTTCTTATTACAGCTGCTGGCTGTCCAATTTACCCAACCTAAGTAAATACAAGAAAGGGCAGAGCCTTTGGCCTCTGCAATCATCAAGGTTGCAGAGCTTCTAGCAGATAAGAGTTATGGTGAGTTCAGTCTTTTTGGTCAGCTAGTATTCTGCAGATTGATAATGCTTCACCTTTATGACAAATAATAACTTGAAATATGAATGATAGTGTCATAAGCTGAGCACAGGAGGTTTCCACCTTGCTCAATCTCATGGCTTTTTCTTTATATTTATATGTTTGTTGTATTTTGTGCTTTTTGGGTTTCTGTATTCTTGTACTGTTTGCTATTTTCCTGTTTATGTTTTAGTTTTGTTACACTTTTATTTTGTATTCATTTACATTTATATTTCAGTCTGTATTTGTTGATATTGTATTCTTTAGATCTTTACTGTTGGGTTGACAGCTGTCAAGGGCGTTTCCAGGTTTTGTGCTTCATGTGGGCGTTGCCCCTGTCAGCTGTCAGCTTCAGACGCTCTCCTCTCATTGCCCCCAGCTGGTCCTATTATGAATCATTGGTTCCTTCTGCTCGCTCATGTGACCCATTCCTGCCGTTACTTATGTAAATTGTTTTTGACCCTATTTAAGGGCAGTTATTTTCATTTCTTGTTGCTGCAGTCTTGATTAAGTCTCCATGTTATCAGTAAGTTTGCACATTTGTTTAAATTCTGTATTAGAGCACTGTGTTGGACTTTATGTTTGTTGTTTTTTCAACAAATCTCACAAACCCACAGTTCAGCACGTGGGTCTCACCTTTCTGCCCCAAAGGGCAATTCCTGACAGATAGCAGCTTTTCAATAAGCTGTAGAAACCGTATCAAATGTATTTATTTTCTTGTTGTGAATGTGCAGGCTTAAATAAGCCAAGCTGCTTGTGTGTGTTTTTCCTTCAGATATGTGAAAGCCCTCACTCATCGAACTAATGTGACAGATATGGAAGCAACCATGCTCCTGTTGTGGACAGCAGTCCATCATTGTGCTCAATGTGTGTCATCACCACTTTGATCGCCTCTGCTCCCTGAGCAGCAGTGAACAGATCATTTGTAAGGAAGGTGATTAGCATACAAGTCTTTACTGAGCCAGAACAAATTACCCAAGCATAGCTGATGTCTGGTATGGCCCTCCTGTCCTATACTGTCCTTTCTTTCTTATCCAGAAAAACACAGCAGCGAACAAAACCAGTCATAGGGGGCATATACCATAGATTGTATAGAGAGATTCTATGGCTACATTTACAATACTAGAGGGCACTCAGAGAGTGCATAGAAGAAGAAGAAATCTCTGTTGTCATTTAGTTCATACAGCTAATCGTGTGCAGTAGAACGTTAGGTTTCTCCTATCTACAATGTTAATCACATGTAGAATCAGAGGGGTCGCTGCCATGCAAGGTGCCGCCACAAACAACTTCTCCTTCCCCCATTCTATTACACTGAGCACCAAGCTAGAAGGTAGGAAGTACCATTTTTATATGGTCTTTGGTATGACCCGGCTGGGACTTGAACCCCCAACCTCCCAGTTGTGGCGCGGATGCTCTATCAACTAGGCCACCACTCCGGTGGTGACCTTAGCTCTGCTAAGGTCTGTCTGTCTGGATTTTGGACGGTGATCCAGGTCAGAATGCAGATTCTGGATCACTTTATCACTTTCTTCAACATTGTGAGATAGAGCCTTGGTGGAGGTATGTGATCTTGGACCACTTCCAAAATCTAATGGATTTATGCATTGCCCAAGGGCCACCTCTGGTGAAAAGTACATCAAAATCTGTCCAGTAGTTTTTGGGTAATCCTACTAAGAAACAGACAGACAAATAAACAAACCACGCCAATCACACTACTTCCTTGTCGGAGCCTGAATGACACAAACCTGATTTTATGTTTCTAAAAGCCCATCTTCTCTATCACTTCCATATGTGGTCCTAGATCAAATATATATTGTATTTTATCATGATTAACTGAGCCTCTCATGTCGGTTTTTGCTTTTTTCTGTTTTCTGTTGCTTTTTTCTTCTTACTGATAAGACGTGTAATTAAGCAATACTGCACAAGAGTGTGGTATCATATGACTGTGGTATGGTAGAAAATGAGTATAATATAATAAAGACAAGCCTACTGTAATTTCACACACAAAATAAACATTGTTCACTTGTGCCAAAGTCAGTGTTTACAACACATACTGTACTTCTTGAGGGTTTGTGGGTCACGCCGTGTGCGCAGTGGTTAATTAGCTTGTTAATTGGAGGAGTCCTTTTTACACCCATGATTTTATTACCACTACATAGTGATTATGAGTCTCTTAGTTGGTTCTTAAATACAGCCTTAGCTTGTTCATTTACAATTTTGATTGTAAATGAACAATTTTGATTGTAAATGTAAATTTTGAGAAAACAAAATTTTCTCTTTTGATCCGTCTTTTTTTTTTTCACCCCACTTATATCACGGACACACAGATCGTCCTAAATGTCTCCTGAGCCGGTGGACGGAGCCACTGTCTATAGCAGGATACGATACAGCAGAGAACAGCTGCTAGCATTCAACCGCCACCCGGTCCCATTGGAAAAACTCGACATACCGAGTGAACTGAGGCGAAAACGCCGCGGCTGCCGGGCTGGAGTAAGGCGGAGGACAAAAAATATAAGGTACAGACCCTCCCTTCCATCTGTTGTCATGGGAAATGTACGGTCGATACTGGGAAAGTTAGATGAGCTAGCGGCTATCTCCCGTTATGATAGCACATACCGGGAGTGCTCTCTCCTTTTGTTTACTGAGACGTGGCTAACTGAACTAGCAGCAGATGCTAACATTGAGCTGGAGGGTTTTCACATGATACGAGCTGACCGAACACCAGACAGTGGCAAGGCTAGGGGCGGTGGAGTGATCATGTATGTTAACAACAACTGGTGCAGACCGGGACATATCACTGTTAAACAACGACACTGCAGCAAAGACATTGAGTTGCTAGCTGTTAGCATGAGGCCTACATATCTCCCGAGAGAACACTCACACGTGATCTGCATTGTTGTTTATGCAAATCCGACGGCGAACGCTGGGACAGCACGTGACGTCATCCATTCAGTAACCAGCAGGCTGCAGACAGAACACCCAGATGCTCTTCTCCTCATCTCAGGCGATTTCAACCATGTTTCACTGTCTCCCATTCTACCCACGTTCACCCAGTATGTCACATGCCACACTAGAGACAATAAAACACTGGATTTATTCTACGCAAACACTAAGGAGGCGTACACCTCATCACAACTACCCCCACTCGGGAGATCGGATCACAACTTGGTTCATCTCCGGCCGGTGTACAAACCCCTAGTGCACAGACAACCTCCGGCCATGCACACTGTGGAGTTATGGTCTGAGGAGACAATGGACACCCTAAAGGGCTGTTTTGAAGCCACCGCCTGGAAGCAGCTCTGCGATCCACATGGTGAGGACATCGATGGCCTCATTCACACCTTCACGGGCTACCTCAGCTTCTGTGTGGACAAATCCGTTCCCACCAAGACCATACGGCGTCACTCAAACAACAAACCCTGGATCAACCCTGAGATAAAAACACTTCTGAGAGAGAAGAAGAGGATCTTCAGGTCGGGGAACAGGGAGATGCTGAAGTCCGTACAGAGGGAGCTGAGGAGAAAGATCAGAGAAGGCAAGGACAGCTTCAGGAAGAAGATGGAGGACAAGCTGCAACAGAGCGACATCAGCGGGGTCTGGAGAAACCTCAAAACCATCTCGGGGCTCCAGAATACCTCCCCCCAGGCCACAGGGGGCAGGGAGTGGGCGAACAACCTGAATCTGTTTTTCAATAGATTTGACCAACCGCCCTCCCCCCTGACTGCACAACAACCACTGCTGCCTCTAAAGAAATCAAGTCCTGCTGCCCACTCCCCACTCTACCAACACCCCCCCACTCCCAACACACAGCCCCCCATCCTGACCCTGACCAGGACCCAGGTGAGGACGGAGCTGAGGAAGATCAAGGCGAGGAAGGCGCCGGGACCGGACGGCATCAGCGCAAAGCTCCTCAAGTCCTGTGCAGACCAGCTGTGTGGGATTGTGATGTATATCTTCAACATGAGCCTGAAACTGGGGAGGGTACCACAGCTGTGGAAAACATCTTGTGTGGTACCTGTACCAAAAACTTCCCACCCCAAAGACCTGAACAGCTACAGACCGGTGGCCTTGACGTCCCACTTGATGAAGACCCTGGAGAGACTGCTCCTTGCTCACCTCCGCCCCCTGGTGGAACCAGCGATGGATCCACTCCAGTTCGCCTACCAGCATGGCATTGGGGTGGAGGATGCGGTGATCTTCCTCCTTCACCGTTCTCTGTCCCACCTGGAGAAGCCCGGGAATATGGTGAGGATCATGTTCTTTGACTTCTCCAGTGCTTTCAACACCATCCAACCGATGATCCTGAAGGACAAGCTGCTGCGCGCAGGGGTGGACCAGCACCTGTCATCATGGATCCTGGACTACCTCACGAACCGGCCTCAGTTTGTGAGAACCCGGGACTGTGTGTCCGACACGATCATCAGTAGCACGGGGGCCCCCCAGGGAACGGTGCTGGCTCCCTTCCTGTTCACTCTTTATACTGCGGACTTCTCACACAACACAACACACTGCCATCTACAGAAGTTCTCTGATGACTCTGCGATCGTTGGCCTCATCTCCAATGGAGATGAAGCTGAGTACAGAGGGCTTATCCAGGACTTCGTGGACTGGTGCCATCGGAACTGCCTCCAGATCAACGCGAGGAAAACTAAGGAGCTGGTGGTGGACTGCCGCAGGCATGGGCAGCCCCTCACAGTACCAGTAAATATACAGGGAACAGACATCGAGATGGTGACATCCTATAAGTACCTGGGTATTCATCTGAACAATAAACTAGACTGGTCACACAATACTGATGCACTCTACAAGAAGGGACAGCGCAGGCTGTTCCTGCTGAGGAGACTCAGGTCTTTTGGTGTACAAGGGGCGCTGCTGAAGTCATTCTATGACACGGTGGTGGCATCAGCCATCACTTTTGGAGTGGTCTGCTGGGGCGGTGGCATTACTGCAGCCGATAGGAAGAGACTGAACAAACTGATTAAGAAAGCTAGCTCTGTCCTGGGGCAGCGCCTTGATCCGATGGAGGAGATAGGAGAGAGAAGGACGGTGGCTAAACTGTCATCTCTGCTGGAGTCCGAGTTCCACCCTATGCAGGACATACTGAATGCACTGAGGAGCTCATTTAGCAGCAGACTACATCATCCCAGGTGCACAACCGAGAGGTTTCGTAGGTCCTTCCTACCAACGGCTGTCAGACTGTACAACCTAAGCAGGGCTGCTCGCAGAGATAGCAAAAAGACGTAACAAACTAATAGTTTTTTTGAATGCAAAAGATGCAATAGACTTACACAATGGTCCTCTCCGGCATACAACTAGGAACATACCGGTCGCTATGGAGGGTGAGAATATGTATGGGCACATAATCATACCATGTAGGATAACTAAGTAGACGGTTATGCTGTTTCATTCCATCTAGCAACAATGCTCTGCACTGTGTGTGTTTATATATTTGCATATTTATTCCATCTAGCTACAATGCTCCGTACTGTGGGTGTTTATATATTTATATATCTACATATTATTCCATCTAGCTACATTGCTCCGCACTGTGTGTGTTTATATACTTGCATATTTATTCCACCTAGCTGCAATGCTCCGTACTGTGGGTGTTTATATATTTACATATTTATTCCATCTAGCTACAATGCTCTGCACTGTGTGTTCATATATTCATATATTTATTCCATCCAGCTACAATGCTCTGCACTGTGTGTCTGTGTGTGTGTGTATATATATATATTTTATAGTAATACGTACATATGTTTATTAGCTGCTCTTGCTTGCTTGTTTTTTTCTTGCCTTCTGATTGTTGCTCTGAGTGTTGCTATCCCTGTGCTGTTGCAATCCTGGAATTTCCCCGTTGTGGGACTAATAAAGGCTTATCTTATCTTATCTTATCTTACAACCATTCCCTATTTAAAACAGTTGAGGTGACGTGGATAGCCATCAGAGGCTAACAGTGACTTAGCTTCTGCTTCTCTTAGTGTTAGTATCCTCACACTTCACTCGTTTTTTTCTTGGCATCTTCAGATGAAATAGAGTCAATCATCACATACTATGTAATGGAGACTGCATTTGTTTTCCTTGCAAGCAGTTTTTAATCGTTCTGCCTGTGTGTTCTGCTGCATCTGAACAGTGTTGACTGTGCTGCTTCCGGAGTTACTGTACATACTCGTGCCTGTAACTCTGTGAGCATGTCTTAGAGGGGCAGTGCGTGAAAAGCTCTCACATACACGCGCACAACAGGGAGGGGGGACTAACCAAAAAAAAACAACATGAGCAAGATTGTGTCAGTTCTGGTTTTTTTTTGGTTCATTGCCCGACTCTACTTTATGTTGTCATGATTCTCGACTGAGAAAGGTCAGATCAGAATTCATCCGACTTGTTACCTTTGTGCATACATACTGCACTGATGTCATCAGTCAGCAGCGTTGCTAGCATCCACGCTTTGTGGGCCACTGCTGCTAAAACAGCTCGTGGCACATCTTCTTGTACTCCTCCGGAGCAAAATCACAAAGACATCTTTACTAAAACGCATCTATTTTCTCAGTTTAAAGCAAATAAATGGTTGCACAATTATGAAGTCTCCTATTGATGCTGTTGACAAATTACATATCAATGTGTGCATCTTTTCGTATTAAAGTGGGATAACTCATTTGTAATTGTAAACGTGAACTGTCATGACACTGTCAATGAAAAAGTTTAGATCAAAAGAAATACTGGTAGATTTATTCAAACATTTGACAATGACTCAACCCTTTATTTGCCTGTGACCATTCTGTGCAAAAAGTAGTGATAAATATTATATGCAGGTGAACATGGCGCCATGTTTCTTCCATTAGAGATGTGTGGCATGCTGCATTGTACCATATCATTGTGTGGAACAGAGCAGTGACTCTCAAGCCCTCTGTCCTCCTGAATATCATACTCGGCTGCCATCTGAAGCCTCCCCGCTTTGCTCCAGTGTACAAAACCCTATTGTGGTTTCCCTGAGATAAGCAGAGACGGTGTGACAGAGAGAAAGGGAGAGAAAGGGAGGGAGGTTGAGATGTGGGGGTGGGGGATAGACTCCTCTGTAGGCGCCAAGCCTATCTGCTCTATCTCCTCCAGGGAACATGCCGACATTCCCTAAGACAGTGGAGCTAAGGGCCCCGCCGCCCTGCTGCCCACCTCTTACGAACATGGTAGAAGGAGAAGAGGAGATTTATGTCATAGTAACTCAATCTCTTCCCCTCTTGCTTGACTGCCTGGGAGAGTGATGAAGAAGTTCAGATTAGAGGAAGAAGTGTGAGGGCTACTGATATTTTTGGAGAACGGAGTATAACTGAAACAGACACATTTTTAGATTTATTGTTTTGACATGCGTAGTGTGTGCATGAAGTAGAATTCCTCTACAGTACAGTTGTTCATGTTGTGTGGTGCAATTCATGGGGCTAATGCAAATGTAACTGATGTGTGTAAGCCTGTTCTTCAAAAATGTGTTGCAAGTGATGCTATGATATCCACTGCAGTTACATAAGGGGAGGAATAATTACATTCAATTGTGATATAATATAATCTTGCGATAAAATACAAATCATTTATTTATTCCATTATGTAGCATTTATAATAACAACTGAACAAGGACATTGAGACCTGGACAATGAGATGGTTCATCTTCACAGTAAAAGGTCTGGATTTTTGCACTCATTATGGAGAACTACCAGATAAACAAATAAGAAACATGTTTTTTTTTCTCAGTGGACTATACTCAGGTCAGTAAAATTAATGAATCTTTACAAACATGAGTTATAGTCTTTAGATTACACACTTTCACACTTTTATCAGCAGCCACTCTTTTGTATTGCATAAAAACTTCAACAACATACCTGAACTAAGCCACTGGACCAGGAAGATATTTGGATCCAAATGAATATGTAATACTTTCTGAATAACAATAAGATGTATTCTTTGATTTTGATAGTTTGCCACAGTTATAAAGGACAAACACTGGATCCAGGATGGGTATTTGACTTTAATATTATTACATTCCAAAGATTGCCACTTTGTCATGGTGGAGAGGTTTGCATGTCCTAATGATCCCAGGAGCTATGCTGTCAGGGGTCTCCCAAGGCAAACTGGTCCTAGGTGAGGGGCCAAACCAAGAGCGGTTCAGCTGATCCTAATGAAGAATTTACAACAAGGGTCCAACATACTTCTCCCATTTTGGTGTTACCGGGGCTCAAGGGCAAGCATCAGTTAAGGTCCAGAGGACCCGGCCAGGCCCAACCCATTTGAGCCACATGGGTCCACCCTACAGCTCACCACCTGCAGGAGGGATCACGGGGTTCATGGCATTATGTCAACTGGGCAGCAGTCTAGGCTTCTTTGCTTAGACTGCTGTCCTTGTGACCCAGACCCTCAGAAAAGCAGTAGAAGCTGAATGGATGGATGAACATGTCATGGAAAGATGGACACGTATCAAGTTGTCTGGTCACATGACATTGCATGGGTCATATGCTGTCAATACAATGTTCTACTATGTAACATGTTGTTTTGGCAGAAGGCATGCCTGCGTGAAATAGCTCTTTATTTGAGATTATATTAGCACCTGCCAATTATATCTTTCCACACAACAGCCTAAAGGTGCCTTCACACCAAATGCGAATGGGTGGTGTGAATGCATACATAGTCAATGGAAAGAGGCGAGCACATGCGAAATTGCACATTTGCACTTTGACTTCCGAAGGATAGTGCTAACTTTGAGATTCTGCCGTCATCGGAGTAAAAGTATCAACATTGGAGAGTAAACTAGTTTGAAGATGAGACTGCCACTCACTTGCAGACAGAAGGACTGGGAGCTCTTCAGCTGAATTGGGATGTTAGAGTTATTTACCCATGGATTCATGCCACAGATGTGCTAATAAAGCTAGCAAGCTAGCAGTGTAAACAACCCATCATCCAGGTGAAATATTGGAGGCAGGGACAATTTTCTCAGGTGAGACCCCCTTTGGATAAGGTAAACCTAAGCGTGACGGTGTTTTGGGAATTTCCACAGCAGGTTAAACACAGCTGCAGAAGTTATAAAGGCAACTTCGCCTCTCTGCCTCTCACTCAGACAGTGAATTCATGTCTATTCATGTGTTTATATTGAGTTATAATGTAATCGTTAGACCAATGCTATCCACCTTATTCCTAGGCCCCATGATGCCTTGCGTGAATTATGGACACAACTTCCGGTACTAGTTTAGAACATATGATTGTCACTGAAACAGGACACATTTCCTTGTTCAAAAACAATGACTTCGGCATCAGAAATGCGGGAACACAGCCTCTTGCACCTCAAAACAGTAATGTAATCATACCACTTTGCACAATTATCGAGCGATGGGAAGATCACCTTAAAAAGTGGCCTCGTAGGCAGTAGTTCCATTAGTTAGCACTGCTGCTAAGATGCTAACGCTGTAAACAAATGACCCATGCTGGCAAAATGAGTCACTTTGAGGACATTTTCAAAACTGATGTAATGGTATTTCCATATTCTGTATTGAAAGACCTTCAAAATGATATTTAATTTGTAGGAAGTGCGTGAAAACTGACCCAGAAAAAGACGATTTGTTTATATTTAGCTAGGTTTAAAACTCGCATTCGATTGGTCAGTTACAGAGTTACATCTTCCACAAAACATAGATATTGTTAGAAAGTACGATTTCTAAGCTTTCCAGTGATACCAGACACTCATGCCTTTTGCTGGGACTTTGCCGCTACCAAACAAAGAAAGAGTCATGATTTATGACTTCTCATTGCCTGTACTCATAATGACGTGGTGCGCATTCAAACCAGCACGTCTCCATCACAATAAAGTCAGATGCATTTTGTTAAAATATGTTGGACATCATCAAATTTACCTTAGAGCAGACATACGCCACAACATCATGCTTGGATGTCGTCTGTCACTGTGTGGTCAGAAGCCTCCATTTATCCAGTC
The DNA here is from genome assembly GCA_020510985.1 of Pholidichthys leucotaenia. Taxonomy (NCBI): domain Eukaryota; kingdom Metazoa; phylum Chordata; class Actinopteri; order Cichliformes; family Pholidichthyidae; genus Pholidichthys; species Pholidichthys leucotaenia. The sequence goes on along the minus strand of CM035842.1, from coordinate 139,749,278 downwards.
TATTGGCACAACCCCAAACCCCAGCAAGTGCCAGATCTACGCCAAAACATTCAAAAAAATACAAAAACTAGAAGAGCTGAAACTGTCATGGTCAGAGTGCTGACTCTGTCCGCGCTCGGGTTGTCCGGTAGTTCTCCGTTCTCTTCTTAGGTGCACCATATGGCCTCTGAGCTTTTATTGTGACAGCGTCTCAGTGGGGCTTCCTGCTGTCAGAGCCGAGCTCTGCAGGGACGGCTGGAATCCAATCAGCTGATGACGTTCTCATCAGCTGATTAATCTGTCAGCCCTATTTAGGGGAGCAGCTCAGTTTACTTCTGGCTGCGGCCTCGCCTTTTCCAGTCTGATTTCCCTACTCCCGAAGCCAGTTCCTTCCAGCGTTAGGTTCCGCCCTCGCTAATCGTATGTAAGTGTTGTGTCTTTGCCTTTATTTGTGTTTTGCCTCACGAGGCTCATTATTTTGTAGTGTATATCCTTATTTAATAAATGTGCAAATTCATCGGCTGCCTACAGCATCTCATTAGCGGTCCGCGAGGACCGCTCCATGACAAAAACTAGCTGCCACTTGAGTGCAAAGCACATATGTGGACTATACATTAAAATGAATTTGAAAAACTTTTAAAAACGTATTTTAAATGCCCCTGCTACTCCACTCTTACTGACTGATTTAACACTAGGTCAGCTGAAACCGGAAGCTGCACCCATAATCGTTCCTACAGCGGCACCCTCAGGAATAAGGTGGATAGACAGACGGATGTATGGATAGATAGAGCCTGCTGTGCTAAAAATTCTGGGTCCTCATCATGTTTTCTTTGTCTTTTTAAGTCATTCTTCTAAAGGACAATTTAAAGTATTCCCATAACTTGCTTGATTAATATAATAATTGAAGTGTTCACATGAAGCAAATATTGGTTGCAGTCTGTAAAACCCCGTAGATGGATTAAACATATGTAATGCAGAGACTATTATGCTTTAACAGCTTATGTCTGCACGCTGCTCATTGTGCATGTGTCACAAATGCTACACAAGAGATGGAACCAGAACTGTGGACTGTTGGATGTGTCATCTCTCATAGATTTGGTTTCAGTTTCACAGTCATTACACCCTTATCTCGTTTGTGCCGGCATCAGCGTTTGATATCTGATGCGAGTGGCCATACTTTATTTGGGACTGAGTGGGATTGACTCCCACGTATGGCTTTGAGATGTGACACTTAGAGAGAGGAGGAAGAGGGAGGAGGTCGTGTAAACACATTCACACATAGATACACACTCACTCACATGTTAACACATTTCAAGCCAGCATTCACACAGTTACATTTTTAGGATGCCTTCCTAATGCTCTTTTAACATTTTAACATTCACCAGATTTTCATTTTCATCCAGACAACAACTTTAAAAAAAACTGTGAAAAAAGTTGAGACTTTCTAAACTAAACAGATGCTGAAAACAAGTTGTAAAGCCAACAGGAAGATTGCACTACTTCCTAGCCGCACCTATTAGAATTCAAAGAGTCAACAATGTGGTGTAGGTGTGCATAATGCATGAAACACAGAATGTGACATCTCCTTGAATTCATAGGTTTAATATTTCATGGTTCAGAGGCACACCTGAGAGCTGAACATATGACTAAATCAAAACTTAATGTGGAACACGCAATATGCTGAAATGATGAAGTCGAAGGAGGAGGGGACTGAGTTACTGCATCAAGGATGACAGGGTAAAGTTAGTAAAACACTGAACTGCCGTCACTTTTTATCTCAAACTTTTCTGGAGATTTGAATCATTACTGCATAAGCTGCATATTAACCCCTTACATATCCAAGGATTTTTCACCTAAAACGCCTTAAGAAACATAATAAAATGAATTGAAAGTTGTTCTTGAACCACTTGGAGTACAACCTGTCAGAGTAATTCAAAGTAGTAATGGCACTGGGTGATAAAACTTTGAATACAATGAAAAAGTTACATTTTTAGCTACATCTGTTCTATTTGTCCTATGTTTCATTCTCGATAAGTAAGTCAAAAAAATCCAGCAATAAAACTTCTTCATTACCTAAATTGCCTGTCTTTAAAATTTTTGTGATGTTTCTCACCTACACAAACTCACTCCACACATTCACTGTCACCTCTGCAGCTTCTTCCCAACATGTGTCGGCCCCTCCAGGGGTCTGCCTTGTCGAGATGTGTGTGCATGTGTGAATGCATTTGTGTGTGCAAGTAGGCCTTCCCGCATGTGTGTGTTCAGCATGACGTGGCAACCCCCTGCCCTGTTCAAACACGGCATTGGCTGTGCAGGCAGCCTCATTGTCAGGCTTCGCTTGCCAGTGGTACACGCTGTGCCTGGCACCCTGTCGAGGGGGAAGGAAGGAGCACAGCGGGGCCAGGCCTCCTCCAACACCTCTCCCACCGAGCCAAAGGCCCCTCTGGTGGGGCTCCGAACACCAGAACAGGCCCAGGGAGAAATCCTAATGAGGACCAAGACTGTGTTACACAGGATAGCATGTAGGGATGCCGTCACAGGTTTCAAACCACACACACACGCATTCACACAAACACACACCAAGACATAAACATGCAAATATAGAAACATATGGGCTCAAGCATGTCTTCTCATACTCAGGCTGACGGGGGCACACGCAAATGAGCACACACATACAATCACTTTCTTGTTTTGAAGTTGTATGTGTTCATATGTTCTCCAGCATAAAATGCACAATAGGAGAACATTATATACTCCAGACATTTGCCAGCTCATAAACGCTATAGCCCATTTCCTTGGCGATGGAGATCTGATCCATTATACACCAACGTACACACTCCAAATAGCGGGGATTGGAGTACTTCTTGGCCACAATGCCAGCAGATCGGCTGTTCTCAGTAACAGCTGACAGCAGCTGATGGCTCATCTGGTACTTTCTACTGTATGTGTTCAGTGGGGAAATCTTACAGCAAGTAACCTGCACTATTTTAGCTGCCACAGTTTGCAACCCACCTCCACTTCAGCTCCACCTTTCATGTCTAATTTATTCAATATCAATATCTGTGCAAGCAGCAATCTGTCATCAATGGCATTATTCTGCGGTCTACAACTGCTGCTCTCCTCTTTTTTTAATACTTTCTAAAAAAAAAATACATGGGCATTGTGCTAAAAGAAAACTAAACTAGATTGAATTTAATGTTAAATGGAATTGCAAAATTATATCAGTGTTTATTTATCAAAGCCGTATGCAATTGTACATCCAGGATGTATTTGACACATCAGATGTGACAGTTCAGACTAAAAATACAGTGGTCCAATTCAGTTGTTGCAGTGAAGAAATATGCATTTGTTTTGTGATTTTTACTGCTAAATAATTCTGGTTAGCTTTATTTTAATATTACTATAACTTTACATAAATCTTCCTGCTTGATGTGTAGAGCCTCCATTTGCTGCCAAACCAGCTCTGAGCTACGTACACAAGAGACATGTACACAAGACCTCTGGTAGTCTCTTATGGTTCCACATGGCACCAAGAGCCAGCAGATCCCTTGAGTCATTTGATTTGGGAAATGGGGCCTCCATCATGTGTTCTTTTTATGCCCAGTCTAACTGGGATTTAGAGTCTGGGTTAGTGGAATCATTGTGAAATTATTGTCCAGTTGTTTCTGATCAGGCTTGGCTGATGATATGTTCCATTAAGGCTGCATGTCCACCAAATGTGTTTTTTTCCGTTCATTTTCTATAGTCGGATGTTTAATGTGCTTAGCGCCAAAACGCTCTCAGTGGTCAGCACATTTTGTCGCAGCACTCACGGCGCTGAAAGTTGAAAAAAGTCCCAAGTTTTGAAGCACTGCAGCGCTCACCAGCTGATCAGAATCAGACTGAAAGTACACCATGATTAATATTTAGCAGCAAAATCTTGAATGGACGTGTATTTTCATACCAGTTTGATGCAGTTCAATCCAGTGAGTAGAATGTTTCAGAGCAACCAACAACCACCATCCACGCAGTGGGCTCCAGAAGAGCAGCGTACAAATGGTACACGGAGAGCTTTTTTTATGAGCGCATGCAAAGCAGTTAGGAAAAGGATGAGGGCATATTTACTTCCCCTGTGGACATGCAGCAAAAACATGGAACAGTGGTGAACCTTCCCAGGAGTGGCCAGCTGAACAAAATTACCCCAAGAGCACAGTGACCCATCCAAAAGGTCATAAAAGACCCCACAACAACATCCAAAGAACTGTAGGCCTCATTTGCCTCAGTTAAGGTCAGTGTTTATGACTCCACCATAAGAAAGAACCTGGGCAAAAATGGCCTGCATGGCAGAGTTCCAAGACGAAAACTACTGCTGAGCAAAAAGAACATAAAGGCTTGTCTCAGTTTTGTCAGAAAACATCTTGATGATCCCCAAGACTTTTGGGAAAATACTCTGTGGACTGACAAGACAAAAGTTGAACTTTTTGGAAAGTGTGTGTTCCATTACATCCGGCGTAAAAGTAGCACAGCATTTCAGAAAAGGAACATCATACCAAGAGGAAAATATGGTGGTGGTAGTGTGATGGTCTGGGGCTGTTTTGCTGCTTCAGGACCTGGAAGACTTGCTGTGATAAATGGAAGCATGAATTCTGCTGTCTACTAAAAAATCCTGAAGGAGAATGTCCTGCCATCTGTTTGTGACCTCAAGCTGAAGCACACTTGGGTTCTGCAGCAGGACAATGATCCAAAACACACCAGCAAGTCCACCTCTGAATGGCTTAAGAAAACCAAAATGAAGACTTTGGAGTGGCCTAGTCAAAGTCCTGACCTGAATCTGAAGAGATGCTGTGGCATGAGCTTAAAAATGTGGTTCATGCTGGAAAACCCTCCAATGTAGCTGAATTACAACAATTCTGCAAAGATGAGTGGGCTAAAATTTCTCCACAACACTGAAAAAGACTCATTGCCAGTTATCACAAATGCTTGATTGCAGTTGTTGCTGCTAAGGGTGGCCCAACCAGTTATTAGGTTTAGGGGGCAATCACTTTTTCACACAGGGCCATGTAGGTTTGGATTTTTTTCTCTTAATAATAAACACCTTTATTTAAAAACTGCATTTTATGTTTACTTGTGTTATCTTTGTCTAATATTTAAATTTGTTTGATGATCTGAAACATTTAAGTGTGACAAACATACAAAAAGAATGAGAAATCAGGAAAGGGGCAAACACTTTTTCACACCACTATTGATATTTAATATCAATGTTAAAAATACTGGGAGATTCACGTAATACAACTAAACAATTAAAAATGAATTAAAGACTTTTTTCATATTTTCTGTAAAATGTAATTCTAAACAAATAGTGAGGAATAAATTAGGACACCCCCACATCCATTCCCACTTACAATGGCTAAAATAAATTTTAAAAAATGCAAATAAAAACAAAAATAAGGTTAGACATAGATATGTGAACATTTGTTAATAAAGCACTGAATATTTAAAGGGGTGTCCAAATTTTTTCGCATGACTGTATACGTTACACCTCTTTGTATTCCATTTTCAAACACAGCCTACATTTGGGCCTGTAAAGCCTAATTGGGCTACCTGTTTTCAGACAAGAATACTTGCTTTCTACGGGCATGCACTAGTGATTTTATTAATGAACAGAAAACAGAGATTAATACAGCTCATGGGCTGAAACAAAAACAAAAGCTAAGGCTTGGCAGAACAGGAACACACAAGGCTAAGGAATACAAGACAGGCTTGGCAGGAGCATGTGTGAAATGCCAACATGACTCAAGGACACCACACAGGACACAGACTGAGATGCACATATATAGACAAGAGGCAATCAACGCAATACCAAACAGGTAGAAGCAATCAAGGGCAGCAGGGAAGTGGCAGCAGGTGTGGAAAATAGGGCAGGCGGAGATGCACAAGCAATCACGGACAGGGGATACACATGAAACATGACAATGAACATACAGGACAACAGTACAGGAGCAATACAGAGAGGGTGGTTGCTACAGGTACGGGAAACAGGAGGGACTGAGACAAAAGGGTAAATAGGAACACATGAGACAAGACCACAGGACCTAGACAATGATAAACAAACACAAGCATGATAATAATACTTAAAAGGAAAACAACAGAACCTAAGGCAGAGATAAACTACGCACAGAACCAAGTCAAAGATAATGAATACTAATAAACACAGAAAAATCCCAAAATACAAAACTCAAAGCGTGGACAAGGTCCCCAGACCATGCCTCTACCCTAACATACCTCCCCTTTAAGGGGTGGATTCCAAACACCCCAAGATAATACAAAAAAAAAAAAAAATCACCGTCCCAGGGGGTGGTGGGGGCTAAAGGCCAGGTGGGCCGAAACAAACTCCCACCCCCCACAGACTCCAAAATAAACAGTCTCATGGGGCTAATCAAAGTCTACAGCCCCCAAAGCAGGAGCATGGTGGGTCGGGTGGTCTCTCAGAGTCTCAAGACCATCGACACTGAAGAACGAGGTGGGTCAGGGGGCCTACCCAAGTCCAAGGGCCCCTGACCAGAGTACAGGGTGGATTGGGCGGCCTGTCTAAGTCCCCAGGCCACCAGATCATAGGATAAGGAGGGTAAGAGGGTCTACCAAAGTTCATGGGGCCCCAGACGGCAGCATGGGACTTGGAAAACACAAACTGAGGAGTCTTCTGCTCCTAAGCCAGTGACTGTGGTGCACTGACCTCAGAAACAGCAGGTGGAGGCGTGTCGACCTCTGGAACAATGGATGGAGGCACACCAACCTCTGGAACAACAGATGGAGGTCCCCTGACATCTGGAATGATGGGTGGAGGTCCCCCGACCTCTGGAATGATGGATAGAGGTTCCCTGACCTCTGGAACCATGGGTGGAGGTCTCCCGACCTCCGGAACCAGAGGTGGAGTTCCCTGCCCTCTGGAATGATGGGTGGAGGTCCCCAGACCTCTGGAGCTAATGGTGCAGGAGTGTCCGGCCCCAACGCCTGGAGAACCACCCCCGCTGAGGGAGAAGGGCAGGGTAAGGCGTCACTGAAATCACCAGGAGATAGACAAGTCTCAACTAGTACTGATGTTATAAAAGTAAAGAAAAGAACTTCCCTGAGCTCCTGGTCCACTGCTGCTGGGGTGACCACCTCAGGATGAGCCACAGGAGCCAGAGCTTGCACCTTGGGCAGAGCAGGAACTGGAGTGGGCACCTTGGGCTGAGCAGGAACAGGAGCATACACCATGGGAACAGCTGGAGCTGTGACGTGCGCATCAGGGACAGCGGGAGCCGTTGTGTGCACCTCTGGGACAGTTGGAGCTGTGACACACACCTCACGAACAGCTGGAGCTGGTGGTGGCGCTGGGGAGTGATGCGGAGCTGCCACTGCCACTGGAGCTGGCACTGTAGGCATGGTGACATGCAAAATGTCAGGCAAAATGACAGGCAAAAACTCAGGCAAAGCTGTAGGCATGGCAAGAGGCGGGGATGAGGTGTGCACCATGGAGAGAGCTGGAGCTGTGGTGTGCTCCTCAGGGACAGCGGAAGCCGTTGTGTGCACCTCGGAGACAGCAGGAGCCATTACGTGCACCTCGGGGACAGTAAGAGCTGTTTTGCACACCTCGGGGATGGCTGGAGCTGTGACACGCACCTCGTGAACAGCTGGAGCTCTCTGGAGAGGAGTCGGAGCAGGTGGTGGTACATGGCGTCGAGAAGAGTGGCGATTCCCCAAGCCTTCCTTCCACCTGGGCCCACCGAATGCCAACCGAGATCTATGAAACTGTTCCCTCTCAATGGCGGATTTCTCCCAATTGGCCCGTGGTGCCACGGGCTCCGCAGGAGTTACCTCTGGTGGGAAGGCTGCTGACTCCGGCGAGAAGGAGGCCCTTGGTGCAGGCACAGAAGGGAGAGGAAGCCCCTGCAGCCATGGGATGGAGCGCATGTTCGGGCAAGCTTCCAGGGTGTTGGTCACAGCCCCCCAACGGTCTGTGGCTTCTCTTGGGGTGCGTGCGCTGCGGGCAGAGGAAATTAAGTCCTGCAGCACTTCCGTCATGGACCATTCTCCCTCTCTCCATCTTCTCCTCCTTTTTTCACCCGCTGGGTCCTGGACTAGCAGTGTCCTTCTGTCACAAGTGCCCCTCCGAGGCGAAGAGGAGGTCCCAATTGCAAGGCGAATCTCGTACTTGATTTTATTAATGAACAGAAAACAGAAATTAATACAGCTCGTGGGCTGAAACAAAAATAAAAGCTAAGGCTTGGCAGAACAGGAACACACAATGCTAAGGAATACAAGACAGGCTTGGCAGGAGCATGTGTGAAATGCTAACATGACCCAAGGACACTGCACAGGGCACAGACTGAGACGTACATATATAGACAAGGGGCAATCAACGCAATACTGAACAGGTAGAAACAATCAAGGGCAGTAGGGAAGTGGCAGCAGGTGTAGAGAATAGTCATATTGGTGATGGTGGCGCACCTAGACGCAGTGGCCCCTCTTGGCATCAGCGAGTGTGAGAGTTTTAATCATCCCAGACGTACATTCTGTAAAACTTACAACCGTGAGACCTTATTAAACATCAAAGTACTGCACGCTGCAAGAATCGTGGTGCTCGGTTGTGACCTGAACATTCTACGCCAGCATGGAATTCTGGCGGAGTCCCTGCTGGAGGCTACCCGGGAGAGGAGGAAGTGTAAGTGGGGGGGAACGCAAGCAAAAGCATGGAAAAAGGGCCGGGATCCTTGCTAGGCTAAAAGCTAACCCGTCCAGACCAGCAGTACCATCGCTCCTTCTCTCTAATGTCCGCTCCCTCGACAACAAGCTGGACGAGCTGCGTCTGCTGAGAGAAACCCGGAGAGAGTGGAGGGACTGCTGTGTGCTTGCGTTCACGGAGACATGGCTCCACGGCAACATCCCTGACGAGGCCATTCAACTGGAAGGTACGACAGCGTTTCGGGCAGACAGAGAAACGGCGAGCTCCGGTAAGAGCCATGGGGGTGGGCTATGCATCTATGTTAGCAAGAACTGGTGCGTTAACGCCACATTAGTATCTAAACACTGCTCTCCGTTGGCGGAGTTCCTTATTGTAAATTGTCAGCCATATTATCTGCCAAGGGAATTCAGCAACGTGTTTGTAGCGGCTGTTTACATAGCGCCGAGTGCTAACGCTAACGCTAATGCTAAGAAGGCACTCAGGGAACTGCACGATGCTATTAGCGAAATCCAAACTTCACACCCGGACAGTTTTGTGGTGGTTGCGGGGGATTTTAACCACACCAGCTTAAAGACTGTGCTCCCCAAGTTTAAACAATGTGTAGACTTTAAGACCAGAGGAGAGAATATGTTGGACTTAGTGTACACAAACACACATGCATATAAGGCGATACCCCGCCCCCACCTCGGCCTTTCTGACCACATATCCATGATGCTGGTGCCTGCCTACAAACCCTTACTGAAGCGCAGCAGGCCAGTAGTGAAACAAATCAGGATTTGGTCAGAGAGTGCAACCTCTGCACTGAAAGACTGTTTTCTGCACACAGACTGGGAAGTCTTCAAAATAGCAGCCTCCCAGGAAGACAAGACAGATGTGGAGGAGTATGCTGAAACGGTCACCAGCTACATCGCGGAGTGCACAGTGGATGTCACTACAGTGAAGACCATCACTGTGCGGGGAAACCATAAGCCCTGGATGACCGCAGAGGTGCGCTCGCTGCTTACAGCCAGAGATGCAGCCTTCAGAGCGAAGGACAGGATCACCCTCCGCTCAGCCAGGTCTGCGCTCTCAAAGGGAATTAAGACGGCGAAGCGCGCCTATGCGGAGAAAATCCAGGGACACCTCTGTGACACGAGGAGCACCAAGCAGATGTGACAGGGAGTTTGGACACTGAGGGGCTATAAGTCTAGGCAGGGGGTCGATGATGACGACGCTTCACTTCCAGACAGGCTCAACGACTTCTTTGCACGTTTTGAAGCATCAAACTCGACAATCAGAGGGAGGGCTGACCCATCCCCACCATCAGTTGGACCAGCTTTTACCATCAACTCAGCGGACACACGGAGGACCCTAACCAGAGTCAACCCACGTAAAGCTGCAGGTCCGGACAACATCCCGGGACGTGTGCTCCGAGACTGCACAAGCGAGTTGGCGGATGTACTGACTGACATTTATCTCCCTGAGTCAGGCTATCGTTCCCAGATGCTTCAAGACCTCTATCATAGTACCGGTGGCAAAGAAACCAGTTGTGTCCTGTCTGAATGACTATCGTCCTGTTGCACTGACACCAATTGTGATGAAGTGTTTTGAACGGCTTGTCAAACCACACATTATAGCCTGCCTCCCTGCATCACATGACCCGCTCCAGTTTGCATATCGTTCAAACCGCTCCACGGAGGATGCTATAGCTACCACCCTGCACTCTGTCATCACCCACCTGGATCAGAAAGACACCTACGCCAGACTCCTGTACATTAATTTCAGTTCAGCATTCAACACCATTATTCCCCAGAGACTGATGGAGAAATTACTCCTTCTTGGTCTGAACACCGCCACATGTCTCTGGATCCTGGATTTCCTGACTGAGAGACCTCAGTCTGTCCGGGTTGGAAACAACATCTCCAACTCTGTCACGCTGAGCACCGGATCCCCTTAAGGCTGCGTACTCAGTCCACTGTTGTTTACACTTCTAACACATGACTGTGTATCCAGACACGAGGGGAACCAGATTATTAAGTTTGCAGACGACACCACAGTGGTGGGACTTATTCAGAGGGATGAGGAATCAAGGTACAGGGAAGAAGTGAGAGACTTGGAGGGCTGGTGCAGGGAGAACAATCTGGTGCTGAACGTGGACAAAATGAAGGAGAGGATTATCGACTTCCGGTGGTCACAGCCTGAACACGTCCCCCTCAGCATCGGCGGCCGTTTAGTAGAAAGAGTGGAGAACATCAAGTTCCTCAGAGTGCAGATCTCGCAGGACCTGATCTGGAGCAAGAATTCCCTGGGGATCAGGAAGCGGGCCCAGTAGAGACTGCACTTCTTGAGGAAATTCAAACAGGCCTCTCTCCCCATCTGCATCCTCAGGACTTTCTACAGAGGTGTGGTGGAGAGTGTTCTGACGTACTGCATTGCTACATGGTACTCCAGCTGCAGTATGTCAGACAAAAAAGCCCTGCAGAGGATAGTTAAGGGAGCTGACAGGGTAATTGGAGTCTCCCTCCCCTCTGTCCAAGAACTTTTTCAGAACCATTGTAGAAGCAGGGCACTGAACATTGTCAAGGACCGTTCTCACCCTCTGCATAAACACTTTGAACTTCTACCATCTGGCAAACGATTCTGGAGCATCAGAGGCAGAACCACCAGACTGATTAACAGCTTCCTTCCACAAGCTGTTAGGATGCTGAACAGTTGATCCGGAATCTCTCATACACACTACTGCACCTACGGACATTATGTATATCATTTGTATATTATAGTTCTGGTTAGTTTTTCAGGTATGTCTCAGAGATGTGTGAATGGATGTGGTGGGGTGGGGGGGTGAAGATATGTGTGGGTGTGTCTTAAATCATGTTCTTTTACTTATATGGATGCCGAGAGAAACGCAATTTCATCTTGCCTGCACTACAGTTGTATGTACAGCAATATGACAATAAAGGTTGATTTGATTTGATTTGATTTGATTTGATGATTGGGGCATGGCCAGGCACCATGCCCATGCTTTATGTTCATTGTGGTTTTTGGTTTTCCTTATTAGGATTATTTGCATTATTATCATTATCATTATTATCATTATTAATCCGTGCTTCTGTGTTCCCTGATCATTGTCTGTCCCCAAATTCTACTGTAGCGTGAAATATGGAAAATTAATAAATAATAAATATGATCAGGTATGAATTATTTAATTTATATTGATGTATTGGAATCTGAGATCAAATCTCGTTTCATATACATCAGAAAAGTTAATAACACTCATGGGGCACCAGCTTCTATCTCTAAGAAGCAATTTAATCTGGTTAGCACTGCGGCAGCACAGTTTACCCTTGGCCGGGGGATTGTGGGGATCATGGGATCGTGGGTTCGATCCCAGCCCCCGACCAACAGTGATCTGTGTGGAGTTTGCATGTTCTCCCCGTGTTGCGTGGGTTTACTCCGGGATTTCTCCGGTTTCCTCCCACATGCCAATAAACATGCATGTTAGGTTAATTGGCTGTTCTAAATTGTCCCTAGATATCTGTTTCCTATAGGCCCTTAGAATAGAGGGTTAGTATTAATGAAAGCGCTTTGAGTGGTCTTTGTGACTAGAAAAGCGCTATATAAGTGCAGGTTAGTTAGTAGCAGGTTAGTTTAATTTCACTTTATACCTGTTTAATCACTCAATAAAATAATCAATAATCAGTCTCAAAAATTTTCAGTGAATTCGATACCTGTGCTTGAACAGACTCAGAATGAAATAAATTCTCAACAACTTCTCTCATTTTCACATATTTATTAAACGAAATGATTAACAGACATTGCAGTAATTTCATTAATCATAGAATCAATCTTGTAAATGATAGATTAACAATGTTAATATTTTCGGAACCAGGGTTAAACTGAGAAAACAATTTCTATCAGTTTGAGTTAACAGATTATGGAAACAACGCAAATTTATGGAGAAAGTTTACTAATTATATGAAAAGTCCTGGATTAATCTTAAGAAAATAAGAACGGAATTTTAATGAAAAGAAGAGTTATGTTAAGGGCTTCTCAATTTGCATCTGATTAGATACACAAATTATTACCGAACCTCAGACATTTAATTCAGCAGATGAATTAAAGTTGCAGCTCACGTGATTCCTCGTTCGGCGTCGTCCTCAGCCCAAGATTTCGTGGATGTTAGATGGAATATCTGCCTGCAGATATTTCAGGATCCACATTTCGACTTTTAAATTCAAGCGGTCGAAGAGGCTGGATTTTGGCTGTATGAGCCAGATGGTGTTGACGTTTCGTCAGCGTGTGATGAACAGCTGCGCGTTGATTCCTCAGCTGCACGTGATGTGGAGAGCTGCGTCTTCTAAGAGGCCTTCGATAATAATTAATTAAAGATATCCAATCCGATCTCAAATTAAAGAGTTTTGGACTTTAGATAAAAATGATAGCTTCTGGTGGGTGCTTGGTCAAGAAAAATATTATAAAAATAAAGTCAAGATTAAAGTTTACATTAAAATTAAACAAACGGTGATTTCACAGAAAGTTTAACAAAGAAAAAGAGATAAGTAAAAATTGGAGTTTAACTCCGATTAAGAATTGAGCTCAAAGAAATAGGAATTCCTAGGCATTTAAGAGAAAAAGAAAAGATATTAAAATACAAAGTTACATAAACAAATTACAAGTTATCTGCTCTGTGTTCAGAAAAGCGACACGTGGTAGAGGTCTATTGAGACGGTCCTTTGTTCTTTCTTGCTGTGTGTAGACAATAGACAATAGAGAGAGACGAACGTCCAAAGAGATGAATCAGAGGCGAGAAGGGGCGAAGAGAAGGCAAAAGTGACAATCCGGAAAAGAGAAAGATCGAAGCAGGGGTCTCTCTGCTATTTATAAGTTCTGTTGAGCTTCCGCGGGCTTTTGGCCTGACCGGAATCTCAGCCAATGAGAGTCCTTCGTGAGAGGCCCGATGAACCTTTAGTCCAATAACAAACAGTCTATTGTTTGGAGCTTTTGGGTAAGAGTTGTCCTGCAGAGATTGGCTGCTGGAGTCACATGGTTTTAGGGGCAAAACTTTGATACATACTGGAAGTTACTATTTCCCCTTATGTATTAAACTAAGATAACTTTAGTGATTAGTATAAATTATAAGCAGTGCTTCTAAATCAACATGCAGGAATAAACATTCATATAAACATTTTTAACATGCATATATATATATAAAATCACAGATTAATGCATTTCACCCATATTATTGATTTTCCACATTAAAAACATCGGAGTCCATTTGCTTTTCATAGTTCTGAAAAGGGAAGGTTTAGAATTGAGTTTGTAATAATGTACTTTAAAGTTCACTTGTTAAATCCAGCATGTCCCAGAGTTTAAGGAAATTTTATTGAGTTGTGGGTCTGTGTGGCCAGGTCTGTTGCATGTTTTATGGGGGCAATAAACCAAAGCCGGACATTGGGGAAATTCCTTAGGCTGGTTTTAACAAAGGAATGGGATTTCAGCTGTGGTCTGGGGGAGAAAATCCATTTCTTTGTCTTACTCCTGGGTGAAACAAAATGTCTTTAAGCAGAAGAATAATTATTGCTGAGCCAAAGTGAGATGATGCTACACTACCAACATGTTAAGTGTCCCACAAGAGGGGAAAGAATACTGGATCATGTTTATAGCAACATTAACCCCTTGACGCCTGTCGTCGCGAATTTGCATCAAACCGCTTCCGCTCCAAATGCAACCAAAATACCATCTGTATTCCTCCACTTCCAGTTGGAGCACTTCCAACACATACCTAGGAACCTTTTGCAAGCATTAGTTTCTTGTAGGAACGGTCAGAGATGGAGCACCATCCATTTCCTGATTGCTAGGGTTAGGGTTAGGGTTAGGGTTTGGGTTATAGTTTGGCAGTCATGAGAGTTGAAAATACTGTTGCATAAATAAAAGACTCTTAAATTAAATTAAATCACCCTTATTGTCATTCAACCGTACAACCAATCATGTACAGCAGAACGAGATTGTGTTTTACCTATCTACAGTGTAAATCACACACACCCCAAGTGCAGAATCAGAGGGCCGCTGCCATGCAAGGAGCCGCCACAGAGTTCCCTCCTCCATTCCATTTATTGCTGAGCACCAAGCTGGATGGCAGGAAGTTCCACTTTTATATGGTCTTCGGCATGACCTGGCCGGGATTTGAACCCCTGCCTCCCGGGTGTGGGGCGGATGCTCTACCAACTGAGCCACCACTCCGGTAGCCACCACTCCGGTACACCACACTTCATACTTGAGATGGGAACAGGTACTTTTTTACCTTTTTTTTTTTACCATAGATGTCTGTTGTCACTAATTTGCATCATACCTAAAATTATATCTATTTTATGTGCTATAGTCAAATTAACTTTCTCAACTTAATTTAGCATCTACTTGAAAGCAAAAACACAAGTGAAATTTTTTTTTTCATAATTGGAAATAAATTCAGGCGTTAAGGGGTTAAGCATGCCTACAGAGCCACCCCCTCCCCCACCTTGGACAATCAGACCACCTCTCCCTGTTTCTGATTCCTGCCCACACCCCTTCCTTAGGAAGAGCTTCCCCCTACCAAACAAACAATTAAAACCTGGCCTGAAAACACTTTTTCCAGCTACAAGACTGCTTTTCCTGCACTGATTGGAGCATCTTTGAACAGCAGGACCTGGACTCCTACACCAAATCTGTCCTTTTCTACATCAAATGCTGTGTAGAAAATGTGACAGTCACCAAACACATCCAGGTATTTCCAAACCGCAAACCCTGGATGACCAGTGAAGTCCAGGCTTTGATCAGAGCCCGCAATTCAGCCTTCAGATGGAGGAACAGCTCTTTGTACAGTACCACCAGAGCTAACCTGAGGAGAGGCATAAAACTCGCAAAAAAACACCTATAGGTGGAAGGTGGAGGGTTTCCTCACAGACAACAACCCCCGACACATGTGGAGAGGCATCCAGGCCCTTACCAACTACAGGGGCCAGGGCCCCCCAACATCAGACAGCAGCCTCACTCTGGCAGAGGAGCTAACAGCTTCTTTGCCTGGTTTGAGCACACACACCCCAAAACCCGTCCCCTCTCTTCCCCCTCCCCTTTCCCTCTACAGGTGCACGAGGTGAGGAGGCAACTGAGAGCAGTGAACTCTCGCAGAGCTGCTGGTCCAGACAACATCCTAGGAATGGTGGTCAAAGCATGTGCAGTCCAGCTGGCAGGGATCCTCAACAAGTTGTTCAAACTCTCCCTGACGCACGCCACCATCCCCTCCTGCCTCAAGGCCTCCACCATCATCCCCATCCCCATCCCTATAAAGGCCACAATTGACAGCCTGAATGACTGCAGACCCATAGCACTCACGTCTGTAGTCGTGAAATGTTTTGAGTGACTGGTGTCCCAGCATATCAGGGACTGTCTTCCCCCCTCCTTCAGCCCTCATCAGTTCGCCTACAGGGAGAACTGGTCTGCGGAAGACGCTATTGCCACCACTCTCCACAGAGCACTGAGCCACCTGGAGAACCCAAGGATCTAGGTGAGGCTGCTCTTTGTGGACTACAGCTCAGCTTTTAACACCATCATCCTGGACATCCTGTTCAACAAACTGCACCTCCTTCAGATCACCCCCCCCCCACCTGCTCCTGGATAAAGAACTTTCTCACCATCATCAGCATCATCATAGCAGTCTGTCGGGGGCGACAATGACTGTTTCATTTAGGTCTGATCAGATTCCTCCACGCAGCTTTGTCCTTCGCCTTCTGCTGCCAGGAACTCCTGACCTTGTTAACCCGGGCGACGTCCGAGCCGGTATGAGTTGCTCTCTGACTGACCATTTCATGAAACTGCTTGCAAAGTAGTTGAGTACTGCTAGCTTTTGCTGGACTAGTGGTGCATTCTTGGCAGATAGAGGGTCACACACAAACAGTCAGACTTGGGTCCCACTGTCCCTCAGCACTGGCTCCCCCCAAGACTGCGTGCGAAGCCCTCTACTGTACTCCCTGTACACGTTTGACTGTATTCCAACCCACCCAACCACCGTCATTGTGACATATGTGGATGACGCCACCTTGGTTGGGCTCATCACCGACGACGATGAGAAGGCATACAAGGTGGAGGTAGAGAATCTGATGCTGTGGTGCCAAGCAAACAACCTGAAACTGAATGTCCAGAAAAACCAAAGAATTAATTCTGGACTTCAGGAAGAACAGACAAGACCCCCCCCCCCCGATAAATGGCAACCGCATGGAAAACGTCCCCGCCATCAGGTTCCTGGGCACCCACATCTCCTCTGACCTCTCCTGGACTGTCAACACCAAGGCCCTGGTGAAGAAAGCCCAGCAGTGGCTGCACTTCCTCCATGTCCTGAGGAAGCACAACCTGGACCAGAAGCTGCTGCTGGCCTTCTATCACTGCTCAGTGGAGTGCGTGCTTACCTACTGTCTGGAAGTATGGTACACCGGCTCCACGGCCGAAAACAGGAAGGCTGTGCAGAGGGTCATCAACACCACCCAAAAAATTATCAGCAGCCCTCTGCCCTCCCTGGAAAATATCTCCAGAGCCTCCTGTCTCAGAAGGACCAAAGCCATCACAGGAGATCTCTCACGTCCCGCCCACCACCTGTTTGACCTGCTTCCGTCTGGACGACGGTTCAGATCGATCAGGTCCCACACCTCCAGAGTGACAAACAGTTTCTTCTCCCGGGCCATCCGAACTGCAAACAGTCAGAGTCCCCCCGCCCCACCCCGAACACTCACATGCACAGAACTGAGGACCTTTTAATTATCACTATAATTCACGTGTCTTTGCACTCCTCACTTTCATGTATATTGACCCATCCGTGAAATCACTACTGTACATATTTTCCATAATCCTTGGGCCAATTTACTCTATTATGTGTTCTGCACTTTGCACTCTTATGTACATAGGTCCACCCGTGAAGCCACTACCATACCTGTGCATATACCAATGAGCTATTTGTTATTTTTACTTTTATTTTTACTTCAGTCAAATGGTTGACTGTGCGTGTGTAACTGTTTTATTTTCAAATTCTTCTCACTTACTTTATTGCACAGTAGCCTGGTGGAGGACCCACAATTTTGTTGTGCTGTACAACTGTACAATGACAATAAAGCCCCTTCTATTCTATTCTATTCTATTCTATGTCATCCCCTGTTGTCTGTGTTTTATGATTGTCTTTTTTCATTTGGTTATATTGTTTGATCCCTATTCATTTTTACTGTTTAGTATTGTTGTCCTTGTCTTTAGTCATGTTTTGTTATCCCCTGTCTTGGTTCACTGTTGTGTGTGTGTGTCAGAGGGTGGAACATGACAGTGTGACCTCTCCATACTTGGACTCAGCAGGCAGGAGGAAGCTGGTGGCCGGGAGGGGCGAGTTGAGGGCAGTCCAGATGATTGAGGGTTTTTTGTCGGATGCCTACACCTCCCCCATGCCGAAGGAGGCACTGGACTGCCTGAACATTGCAGCCGGGATAATGGGGGCATTCCCCAGCCCGTGGCGCTACCCCAACCTCAATGAGCTGCTACATCTCGTCCTGACCCTCCAGCAGATGTATTGTGTGATGGCGGGAGACTTATCGGCAACGCTTCTATCTGCGCCAACACAGGAGCATCCCCGGGTCCCGGCGTCTCTCCCATCACACCATGCTCCTGCTCCAACTTTGCCAGCCTCATCTCCATCTCCCAAGAAGCAGCCCACAGCTACAAGCTCTTTGGGAGCTATCCACTGCTGAGAGGGAGCAGTTCCGGGGTCCTGCTTGGCATTTGGTGGTCCCGGGTGGAAGGACAGCTCTGGGAGATGCCACTTCTCTCAGCCAGAGCTCCCAACTCCGGTCTGCCTCTCTCCAGCTCAGCAGCCACTCCACGGGCTGGAATAAAGCACCCCTCTCCAGCGTGCCTCAGCGTCCGCTCCAGCGCTGTGGGGCTCAGTCATCTTGGGGCACTCACCATCATCAGCAACCGTGTTTGGTTTTATGCCTGGTGCTTCATCAAGGGTCATGCTGGCTCCCACAGCAGCCGCTTCGCCGGTTTCCATGGCTGCTGCGGGGCCAGTTCTACATCACTCTTCACCTCCAGTGCTGGCTTCCCGCCGCTCTGCACCACTAATGCCGGCTTCACGCCGCTCTGCACCACCAAGGCCTCTTTCAGTTGAGTGTTTGCCTGTCACCATGTCTACAGCCTTGTCTCTTGCCATGTCTACAGTCTCACCTGATGCCATGCTGCGGGGCTCAGTCATCTTGGAGCACTCACCATCATCAGCAACCACATTTGGTATTACGCTTGGTGCTTCATCAAGGGTCACGCTGGCTCCCACAGCAGCCGCATCTCTGGTTTCCATGGCTGCTGCGGGGCCGGTCATACGTCACTCTTCACCTCCAGTGCCGGCTCCCCGGCACTCTGCACCGCTAATGCCGGCTTCACACCGCTCTACCAAGGCCTCTTTCAGCTGAGTGTTTGCCTGTCACCATGTCTACATCCTCGTCTCTTGACATGTCTACAGCCTGGCCTCCTGCCATGTCTGCAGTCTCGCCTGATGCCACGTCTGCAGGTTAATCTGATGCCATGTTTGCAGTTTCTCCTACCACCACGCCTGCAGCTTTGCCTGGCATCATGCCCGTGATCTCGCTCCCTGCCATGTCCACAGTCTCGCCTCTTGCCATGTCTGTGGTTTCGCCTGATGCCACATCTGCAACTTTGTTGGTCGCCATGCTTGTAACTTCGCTTGTCAGTACACCTGTAGCCCCATTTGTCATCATGTCTGCAGCTTCGCCGATTGCCATGCCTGAAGTTTCACCCGTCACTGTGTTTGAAGTTTTTCCCATCACCATGTTTGTAGTCTCGCCTTTTACCACGCTTGAAGTTTCGCCTGTTACCACACCTGGGTCTTTGCCTACCATCATGCCTGCTGCTTGGGCTGTGGCGGCAGAGTCACCAGAGTCATGGTCGGCGGTGGAGCGAGAGTTTAGGCAAGTCCCCTTTTTTGTATTTACTATGTCAGTAATAGAGAGATCTTGCCATACTCTTGGCAGGGAGATTCAGTTGCAGCTGCCATCTGCTCCTGAACATTCCCCACAGGGCTCTGCTGCTGCCAGTTATAGTGACCTGATTGATGTTTGTCTCTTCCTCCCTGTCTGAGGTGGCTGTGTCGGGGATGGATCCCCAAGCAGCTGGGTTCAAGTCCCACAGCCTGAGCTGCCTGGGCTTCTCACGGATCACCCTGCATCGTCTGGTTTCACTGCTGTGCAACAATCTTCGTCTGGGTTCGCCGCTGTACAGCATTCATCATCTGCATTCGCCGTTGTGCTGCAGTCATCATTTGACCTCGTCTTTGATCAGCCATCATCGTTTGTTCCTGGGGCCAGTGTGCCTTCACTGTCAAGCCCGGAGTCCAGCACACCTTAGCATCCACTCTATAAGTCCTGCTCATGGATCTGGGGGTCCGTGGATGCTGGCTAACCCCTCGATCTCCTTTGTCCTTGGGTCTGGGGGCCCATGAACTTTGGAAGACCCCCTGATCCACCCTGTTTCGCAATCTGGTGGCCTAGGGACCTGGGCAGGCCACCCAGTCCACTTTGTACTTTGGTTTGGGGCCCCATGGACCTGGAACAGCCCGTTGACCCACCCTGTTTCATGATTTGGTGTCCTTGAGACTTGGGCAGGCCACCCGATCCACTTTGCACTTGGGTTTGGGGCCCTATGGACATGGATCAGCCCCTGACTCACTCTGTTCCTCTGTCCAGTGGACCTGTGAACTTTAAAAAGACCCCTGATAGACATTTTTGTTTTTTTGCTCTGTGTGATTCCTGTATTTTGTTTCTTCCCGTTATGCCTTGTCCCCCACCTCCCGCCCATTGGTGTTACTGTTTTGTTTGTTTTTTTTTGTTTTTTTTTTGGGGGGGGGGTGTCTGGAATCCCCCCCTTAAAGGGGGGATTATGTCATGATCAGGGCATGGCCAGAGACCGTGCCCACACTTTATGTTCATTTTGGTTTTTGGTTTTCCTTATTAAGATTATTTGTATTATTATGATTATCATTTTTATCATTATTATTAAGTGCCCGTGTTCCCTGATCGTTGTCTGTCATGTCAGGTCATCCCCTGTTGTCTGTATTTTATGGATGTCTTTTTGTATTTGGTTATATTGTTTGATCCCTATGCATTTTTACTGTTTAATATTATTGTCCTTGTTGTCTTTAGTCATATTTTGTTATCCCCTGTCTTGGTTCATGGTTGTGTATGTGTGCCTGTTTACCTATTGTCCTCAGTTCCTCATGTTTCCGTACCCATAGCCATTCCCTCATGTGTGCATTGCTATGTCCTGATTGTCTTCAGCTGTCTTGTGTCTGGCTAATTGTTTGCTCCCCTATTTATATGTGTCTCTGTGCTCTTTTCATTGAGAGATTATTTCATCGTTTACCCCGCTATGTTCCTGCCTATGCTCCAGTTCCATGTGAATTGTTCCTACCTTGCCTTGCTAGTTTTTCACCAAGTTTAGTTTAGTATTTGCCATGCCAAGTTCAGTTTAATTCTCAGCCCATGCACTGCCTTTGTTTTTTCTGAGTTTATGTTAGTAAATTATCATGTTGCATCACAATCCTGCTTGCACTTTGGAGTCCTATGTGTAATCTCTATCTGTCCGGAGGACGGAACATGACAAGCACAGGCAATCACGGACAGGGGATACATATGAAACATGACAATGAACATACAGGAAAACAGTACAGGAGCAATACCAAGAGAGCGGTGGGTACAGTTATAGGAAACATGAGGGAC
Source organism: Pholidichthys leucotaenia (assembly GCA_020510985.1). Taxonomy (NCBI): domain Eukaryota; kingdom Metazoa; phylum Chordata; class Actinopteri; order Cichliformes; family Pholidichthyidae; genus Pholidichthys; species Pholidichthys leucotaenia. The sequence continues at coordinate 139,727,822 of CM035842.1, read as the reverse complement.
TGAGACAAAAGGGTAAACAGGAACACATGAGACAAGACCATGGGACCAAGACAATGATAAACAAACATAAGCATGATAATAATACTAAAAAGGAAGACAACAGAACCTAAGACAGAGATAAACTAAACACAGAACCATGACAAACATAATGAATAATAATAAACACAGAAAAATCCCAAAATACTAAACTCAAAGCGTGGGCAAGGTCCCCAGGCCATGCCCCGACCCTAACAGTTTTCCCAGTAGAGCAGACTGGTCTGGCAATGGTTATTTTTCCTCTGTGTAGTGACAAACCCTGTTCTGGCTTCAAATAGTTAGTATTTAACCCTTGAACAGAAAACAGCGGCTGAGTGTGTTTTTTACATTGTCATAATTAAAGTCGTCGGTTAATACAAGATATTTGTCGTTGTTAGTCATGGTGGCAGTATATTTTTCTGCTATTCAAGCTAAACCTAGAACTTTGTGGTCATTCACTTTATTTAGTAATTAGCAGTGGCTATGGTTATGGAAGCTGTATCCCTATACAAAATGTCTATTGGTATGGAAGAGTTGACAATCCGACAAAACCTTTTCAGATCAGCTCCAGCCAGCTGCTGCTGTGGCTTAGGTAGATAGTACATTGGGGCTGTGATCAGAAAGTTGCTGGTTTGCATCTTGCTATCAGCACCTTGTCCAAACCATTTTACTATGAGATGAAATTTAGACTTAAAATTAAGAGGTTAGCCTTCGGTTTGGGAGTGGGTAAGGTTTAAAAGGTAGTAAATAGATATTGATTAAAATTTTGAAACAAGTAAATGCCTCAGATTTGTACCTGTATCCTGCTGCCTTTAAAATACATGTTAATAACATACTGGCCAATCAGATTCAAGCTGTATCTGTAACAAGAATTCTATGAGTACGGTTCCATATCCATAGCCACTGCCTTAGTAATTTAGGACCTTGAAGGTCAAGCTGATCCATCAGTGACCCAGGAAACATGGCCACAATAATCCGATAACTAGGAATAATCAGATAATGGTAATCGGATTTGACATGTTTACATGCACTGAAAACACCACTGAACAATAAACTATGTGTGTTAATGTAATTTCACTTTATGTAACACAATAATTGCCTTTTATCTGATTATTGTTTTTACATGACTACTTTAATAATCAGATAACTTCAGAAATCCGATTATAAATGGTTTATTACCGTGCATGTAAACATGGCCATTTTGCATATCATACTCCCATAAATATGTGGGAGGGCCTCAAAAATTGCTCTTGTTTGGCCCGCAACCTTCTTAATCCGGCCCTGCATGCGCCGGCTGCGGAATAATGGCAAAGCCACTGGGAGATGGGCTGGAGAGATGCGAGATATACTGTAGACTGTGGACTGGTGAACCAGGTGATAACAGGGATGGTTATTAGGGTGACTAAGATCTGAAGAACATAACAATATAAGCTGCCCTTGGTTGGAGCTTCATGGTACCAGTGTTAGCTTGGGGGCTAATAGCTCAGGGGTTAATAAGCAACCTTCAGCACCCTTTCCATCTACATGACAGACAGCTAGGTGGGCCAATAATAGAACAGTGGGCGGGTCACAAAGATGGCAGTGGGTTGGCTTTTTCCATTCTTGACATTAATGATTTAGACGGGGGAGTCAAAAACGTTTCTGGCATTTCTGGGAGAGAAAAACGAGATAAAGGCTGTGTGTTTTTTTTTAGGAGAATAGAGAGCCTAAGTCATGCTCCCTCTACTTCTGCATATGGGACCTTAAATCAAAAAATATTTTCACTGAAATGAATGGCGAGAGCAATATTATCTTTTGATCCTGATCAAATTTTGACATGAGACAGACATATGTCTGTCAATTTAAATGATAATTTTCCATGTAATTAAAGTTGTTGGCTGTCGTATACAGAGTAATATTTAGTTTTTGTTTCAACGACTAGCAGACAACAACTCCCATCACCCCACATCACTAAACATGGGCATGGTGGGAGATTACTAAAACCTCACCTCCTGTTTCCTTACCGATGAAAAAAGGATCCAAAGAGGAGAAAAACAACAGAGCTGCAGCTGATCCAGAGGACTGTTAGTCAGTTCACCTTGGGTGCGCTTTGAAAAGATGACATAAGCTCCGTCCATCCGTGTTTATAGTTTTTTAATTTACATATTTTCATAACCTTATATCTTAACAGTTAGACAAAAAACCTACACTGTTATTTACGTGGACAATTATCTTTTAAATTGACAAACATCATATGTGTAACTCGTAGCAAAACTTGATCGGGGTCAAAAGATAATTTCACTCTTGCCATTCATTTCAGTGGAGAATTTTTCTGATTTAAAGTCCCATATGCGGAAGTAGAGGAAGCATGACTCAGGTTCTCTATTGACTGTTTTGAAATTTTTTTGATAATTAAGTGACCAGTACGTTATGTCTATAAAACAAGGACAACCTGGTGGCTGTGCTGAACGGTGACTTGATTAAGATAGTTGGTAGCACATGTTACATACAGAAATAGCTAGTATGCTAAGTATCACAGGATACAGGCTGGTGTGTTGATAGAGGCAGAGCACCAAAGAGGCAGTCTCCCAATATAGGGCTGGACATGATGGCATCGTCACGTCCGCACAGTGTGTTGTAATATAGTGCTTCACAACATTCATCCCCCCCCCCCCGGGAAAACCAAAAACATTAAGAACATTTATGGATTATTGAACAGTCACAGCAGTCAAGTGAGCAGAACCAGAGCCACCGGGTAGACCACTGGTTGATCCTGCACAATTGAATGGGTTATTCTGCCACTTGTGAAGCAGTCGTGCTGTGTTCTTTAGTTCAGGGGGCCTCTGGGGAGCCCGCGGTGGGGGCGGCCCTGGAGGTGCTGGGTGCAGCGGATCTGGGTGTTCTATTGCAAAGTCCCACTCCGGATCCCACACTGGCTGGATTAGCTCCAGCATCGCGGCTTGGTCTGGGGCAGCTGCTCTTACCTTTCGCAGATGGCTGGCATGCCATCTCGAACCATCGGCCACCTGGAAGGTGGCTGGCCCCAACTGTGCGGTGATCATCATCGGCGGTGACTGGAGCATCTGCAGGTCCAGGCGTTCAGATCGGCGTACCTGAACCCAATCGAATACTGTGAGTGGCGATCTACTTGGCTGCACTTGGCACTGCTGCTCTCTCGTCCTGGATACTGGTTGCTGTTGTGGTGGTGTGCCGTTCATGCTGGCAGCAGGACACACTCTGGATTGGCGTTACTTTGCTGCATCCTGCTGAGACTTTCTATCCTGCAGCACTGCGGTGGCTCCTTGAGGCTGATGCCGGGTGAGGATGCGAGATGAGTCCGGCTTCTGCCCCATCTCTTCCGGTGCTAATTAGGGTCATGGTGATGTGTCACTGTCGCCGACAATGGGACACATGCCGGGTTGTTGTTGTTCACCGGGGTCCCCTTTGGCCACAAACTCCCTCTCCTGCAGTGGCTCCTTGAGGCTTATGCCGAGCGAGGATCAGAGGTGAGTCCAGTTTGTGCCCTCTCTCCATGCTGTATTCTCTCTGCGGTGTCAAGCTTGGAGCGGCTGTGCCCTCGTCTGGGTGTGTTGTGCTCCCATCATCAGCAGTCAAACAGGGTCCATGATTATCATGTATTGAAAAACCCAATTCATAGAAAAGATCACACCCCAGGATGTTGTCTCCATGTGTGGCTACCTGGAAGGTGAATGCCGGGAGGACTCTTGACCTGTAGTGAACAGTCAGCATTATGGTCCCTATGAGGCTGATTTGGGTGTGCCCATAGCCATACAGCTCCGCTGGATTCTTCCCGATAGGATGGTTAGGAAAATAATTTTTTGGCAGTGACCCAATTCATCATGGACCTCACGGCGGCGGTGTCCAGTAATAACGGCAAGCTGATGTTGTCGAGCCTCACCATGCACCATTTCTATGTCGCTCTTCCGGAGCCCACTGCGTGGATGGTGGTTGTTGGTGGATCAGCTGATCTGGGTGGCGGGCTTAGTGTTAGTCATGTGGATCAGCACACCTTGGCGAAGTGATTGAGCTTGCTGCATCATTGGCATCACTGCCCCCTGGCTGGGCAGGATCATGGTCGCTGTCAGTGTGTCAAGGAGCTGCAGTTGCAGCATCAATAGTGTCTTGTGATGTTCCTCAGTCCCGCAGTGTTCACCTCTGCATCCTCCGTGAAGGTCGTGTTGTGACTGGGTTCCTCTGCTGGGGTAACTGTGTGTGCTAGCGGCGCCTGTTGTTGTGGGTTACCTAGCTGTAATGTTAGCTTGTCTGCAACCTCTAACTGGAATGCTGACCCCACCACCTTCACCAGTGGCAGGTCATCTGGTGCCATCAGCAGCTTTGCTCGTAGCCGCGGGATGTTGGTGTGCTCTGCTAGCTGGTCCCACACCATTTTGTCCTCTAGTTGCCCAAATCTGCATGTGTTCGCCAGACACTGGAGATCCGTGACGTACTGCTGGGCCGTCTCTCCCGCTCTCTGTTGGCGCTGGCAGAACCTTATCCTCCTCGCCAGCACGCTTTCGGGCATCGTGAAATGTCCAGCTATAAGCGTGATACACTCCTCGTATGTGTCTGCTGGTGCCAGTGAGCTAAACATCTGCTGTCCCCTTGATACCCTGACTGTGAATCAGGATCACCCACAGCCTCAACTGACCGACTCTAGCTAGGTCCATAGCTGTTACATACGTATGGAATGAGTCAAACCAGCAAGGCCATGGGATGGGCAGCTCACCTGGGGTCGCGAGGACTGGTGGTGGGGGTACCAAGTACATTTCCATGTCGATATAAACCTCAAAACCATCTCTGGGCTCCAGAATACCTCCCCCCAGGCCACGGGGGGCAGGGAGTGGGCAAACAACCTGAATCTGTTTTTCAATAGGTTTGACCAACCGCCCTCCCCCCTGTCTGCACAACAACCACTGCTGCCTCTAGAGAAATCTAGTCCTGCTGCCCACTCCCCACTCCACCAACACCCCCCCACTCCCAACACACAGCCCCCCATCCTGACCTTGACCAGGACCCAGGTGAGGACGGAGCTGAGGAAGATCAAGGCGAGGAAGGCGTCGGGACCGGACGGCATCAGCGCAAAGCTCCTCAAGTCCTGTGCAGACCAACTGTGTGGGATTGTGACGTATATCTTCAACATGAGCCTGAAACTGGGGAGGGTACCACAGCTGTGGAAAACATCTTGTGTGGTACCTGTACCAAAAACTTCCCACCCCAAAGACCTGAACAGCTACAGACCGGTGGCCTTGACGTCCCACTTGATGAAGACCCTGGAGAGACTGCTCCTTGCTCACCTCCGCCCCCTGGTGGAACCAGCGATGGATCCACTCCAGTTCGCCTACCAGCATGGTATTGGGGTGGAGGATGCGGTGATCTTCCTCCTTCACCGTTCTCTGTCCCACCTGGAGAAGCCCGGGAATATGGTGAGGATCATGTTCTTTGACTTCTCCAGTGCTTTCAACACCATCCAACCGATGATCCTGAAGGACAAGCTGCTGCGCGCAGGGGTGGACCAGCACCTGTCATCATGGATCCTGGACTACCTCACGAACCGGCCTCAGTTTGTGAGAACCCGGGACTGTGTGTCCGACACGATCATCAGTAGCACGGGGGGCCCCCAGGGAACGGTGCTGGCTCCCTTCCTGTTCACTCTTTATACTGCGGACTTCTCACACAACACAACACACTGCCATCTACAGAAGTTCTCTGATGACTCTGCGATCGTTGGCCTCATCTCCAATGGAGATGAAGCTGAGTACAGAGGGCTTATCCAGGACTTCGTGGACTGGTGCCATCGGAACTGCCTCCAGATCAACGCGAGGAAAACTAAGGAGCTGGTGGTGGACTGCCGCAGGCAAGGACAACCCCTCACAGCACCAGTAAATATACAGGGAACACACATCGAGATGGTGACAGCCTATAAGTACCTGGGTGTTCATCTGAACAATAAACTAGACTGGTCACACAATACTGACGCACTCTACAAGAAGGGACAGCGCAGGCTGTTCCTGCTGAGGAGACTCAGGTCTTTTGGTGTACAAGGCGTGCTGCTGAAGACATTCTATGACACGGTGGTGGCATCAGCCATCACTTTTGGAGTGGTCTGCTGGGTCAGTGGCATTACTGCAGCCGATAGGAAGAGACTGAACAAACTGATCAAGAAAGCTAGCTCTGTCCTGGGGCAGCGCCTTGATCCGGTGGAGGAGATAGGAGAGAGAAGGACGGTGGCTAAACTGTCATCTCTGCTGGAGTCCGAGTTCCACCCTATGCAGGACATACTGAATGCACTGAGGAGCTCATTTAGCAGCAGACTACATCATCCCAGGTGCACAACCGAGAGGTTTCGCAGGTCCTTCCTACCAACGGCTGTCAGACTGTACAACCTAAGCAGGGCTGCTCGCAGAGATAGCAAAAAGACGTAACAAACTAATAGTTTTTTGAATGCAAAAGATGCAATAGACTTACACAATGGTCCCCTCCGGCATACAACTAGGAAAATACCGGTCGCTATGGAGAGTGAGAATATGTATGGGCACATAATCATACCATGTAGGATAACTAAGTAGACGGTTGTGCTGTTTCATCCCATCTAGCAACAATGCTCTGCACTGTGTGTGTTTATATATTTACATATTTATTCCATCTAGCTACAATGCTCCGCACTGGGTGTGTTTATGTTTATATATCTATATATTTATTCCATCTAGCTACAATGCTCCGCACTGTGTGTTTATATATCTACATATTATTCCATCTAGCTACATTGTTCTGCACTGTGTGTTTACATATTCATATATTTATTCCATCCATCTACAATGCTCTGCACTGTGTGTCTGTGTGTGTGTGTATATATATATTTTATAGTAATATGTACATATGTATATTAGCTGCTCTTGCTTGCTTGTTTTTTTTTTCTTGCCTTCTGATTGTTGCTCTGAGTGTTGCTATCCCTGTGCTGTTGCAATCCTGGAATTTCCCCATTGTGGGACTAATAAAGGCTTATCTTATCTTATCTTATATTATATTATAAAGGTTTATCCTTGTAGCTCACATATTTGTAACTGTATATGTTTAAGCACAAGAACGATGTTTAAAGCTTACATGTGTGGATTGACCTCACGCCTCAGATGGACAATGCGTCTGGACCCCCTATGGATATGGAAGGAGGGCAGAAGACCGGGGGCGAGATCCTGAAAGGACTTCCTGACCTCCTGGGGTCAGACAGGACGGCTGAAGGACTCGGAAGAGATGTATTGTGAATAGGGGGATTTGACTTGATGGTGTGATTGTGACTTTGATGTACCTGGTATAAATGTGGGGGTTTACTTCAGCTCACTCTCTTGTTCCTGTTAGAGAGAGCGAGCTGGGGATGTGAAGTTGTAATAAATCTGAATTGAGAAATAATTCAGCCTCTTCATTTCACGCTCCCTACATTGGTGACCAAAGACGTGAGATACCGAGAAGCGATTCCCCTGGCCCAGATTCGTCGGAGACCGCTCGTACGAGCGCCGTCTCGATTAAACTCCCTGAGTTCTGGCAAGACGACCCGCACTCGTGGTTCCTTCACGCTGAATCGCAGTTTGCCCTCGGGGGAATAACAGCAGATGACACCAAGTTTCACCATGTCATCGGAAAACTTGACAACTGCACAGCTCAATGCGTGCGGAGCCTGGTGCAGCAGCCGCCCACTGACGACAAGTACGGCGAGTTAAAGGCTGCCCTCATTGAGTGTTTCATGCCCTCAGCTGAAGAGAGGGCTAGGAGGCTCCTGGACCTGCGCGACCAAGGAGGACGCAGGCCGGTCGACCTTATGGAGGACATGCTGCAGCTGAGGGATACAGAAAACGACGAATTTCTGTTCAAGCATATCTTCTTGAGGACCCTCCCAACACACATGAGGGGAACCCTATCCAACATGCGTTGTGTGACCCGGCGAGACTTCCGCGCGCTGGCCAGAGAGGCGCAGCGGCTCCTCGACGCCTGCGGCGAACAGACAACCTCCGCGGCAGCAGCAGACCTTGGCGCAGCGACCGGGGGCAGTGGAAATCCGAAGGCAGCGGACGCCACCCCACCGACCATGGCGGCAGCGCGGTCCCGAGGCAGCGGAGGGGATGGCCTCTGCTTTTACCATCGACGTTTCGCAGAGAAGGCGCGCAGATGTATACTGCCATGCAACTACAAGAACCAGGGAAATGCCAGGACCGGGGGTCGTTAGCAGCTTCGACTCTCGGTGAAAAAAACAAGCTGCTCTATCTGACGGATGCGAGCTCCGGGCGGCACTTCCTCGTGGACACTGGAGCCCAAGTGAGTTTTATCACCGCGACCTACGCTGACCGGCTGGCAGGCCCCCGCGGAAACAGGGCAACGGCGGCGAATGGCTCGAGCATCAACACCTTCGGGGAAAGGACTCTGCGCCTGTCCTTACACGGCCGCACCTATGAATGGACTTTCATTGTAGCGGCGGTGAGTTTCAACATGTTAGGCACTGATTTTCTGTGCTCACATGGTTTGTTAGTTGATCTTGCTAATAGACGCCTGGTTAATGCACTCTCGTTTTATTCTATCCCCTGTGCAGCTCGAGTGTCCCCGCCACCAGTTCAGACCAACGTCGCAACAGCAGGCGGTAAGTTCCACACTCTCCTCACCCAGTTTCCAGCACTCACAGTTCCCACTTTTTCAGCTACGGTTGCGAAACACGGAGTGGAGCACTTTATCACCACAGCTGGCCCGCCAGTTTTCGCGAAGGCTTGGCGCTTGGATGCAGCTAAACTCTCCATTGCGTGCGAGGAGTTCGCCAACCTGGAAAGGTTGGGCATAATTCGCCGTTCGAAGATCCCATGGGCCTCCCCACTGCATATGGTCCCTAAGGCTGACGGCTCGTGGCGACCTTGTGGTGATTACCGCAGGCTAAACAATGCCACAGCGCATGACCGCTACCCCATCCCACACATCCAGGATTTCTTGGTGCACCTGGCGAGGGCGCGCATTTTTTCTAAGATAGACCTGGTCCGCGGCTATCATCAGGTCCCGATCCGAACCGAGGACATTCCAAAAACAGCGGTAATAACCCCGTTCGGACTTTTCGAGTTTTTACGCATGCCGTTTGGCCTGAAAGGCGCTGCGCAAACCTTCCAATGCATGATGGATGTGGTGTTACGCGATCTCCCTTTCGTGTTCGTCTACCTCAACGGCATTTTGGTCGCTAGCACCTCCGAGGAAGAACACGAAAAACACCTCAAGACAGTTTTTCAGAGGTTGGGGGAGCACGGGTTAATAATTAATCCGGCCAAGTGCCAGTTTGGCGTGGCGCAGATCGATTTTTTGGGGCATCGCGTCTCCCCAGAGGGGGCAGTCCCTCTACCGGACAAAGTACGCGCAGTGGCAGAGTTTCCTCGGCCACAAACGGTCAAAGCGTTACAAGAGTTTTTGGGAATGGTAAATTTTTATAACCGTTTCATACCCCACGCAGCGCAGCTCATGCAACCATTATACGCCGCGCTTAAAAAACAGAAGCCCTCCAATATGGTCGAGTGGTCCCTGGAGCGGGAGCGCGCATTCACAAGGGTTAAAAAGGCACTTGCAGACGCAGCACTGCTGGCTCACCCAGACCCATCAGCCCGCATAGCGCTCACCACGGACGCGTCAGAGGTGGCCATAGGAGCCGTTGTGGAACAGCAGGTCGCTGGGGTGTGGCAGCCGCTGGCTTTTTTTAGCAAATCCTTGCGCGAAGCTGAGCGGAAATACAGCGCGTTTGACAGGGAGCTGTTAGCGCTCCATCTGGCCATTCGCCATTTCCAGTTCTGGCTGGAAGGTCGGCGTTTCACCGCATTTGTCGACCACAAGCCGCTCACTTTTGCTATGGCCAAAATTTCAGAGCCGTGGTCAGGATGGCAGCAGAGACAGCTGGCTGCAATTTCGGAATTTACCACTGACATTCAGCACGTGGCAGGTAAACTAAATGTAGTGGCGGACTGTCTCTCGCGCGTAGTAACAGTGCCTGTCTGCGCGGAAGCAGATTATACTACCGCAGCCGCAGGGCAGAGTAGCAGCGCGGAAGCGCACGCGACCCCGGTTCATGTGGGGATAGATTATGCAGCCGTGGCAGCGGAGCAGGGTAGAGACGCGGACGTGCGCGCGCTCCAGTCTGGACCAACAGGGTTAAGGCTGGAGAGCAGGAGTCTACAAACCGGTTCGCCCCCCCCTAATCTGCGATGTGTCTACCGGGCGACCGCGCCCGGTGGTACCTGCCGAGTGGCGTCGTCGCGTTTTTGACTCGGTTCACTCCCTGGCGCACCCAGGGGTACGCGCTTCTGTGAAAATGGTAGCGGAGAAGTTTGTTTGGCCGAGCCTGCGCAAGCACGTGAAAGAGTGGGCAAGAGCCTGCATGGCTTGCCAGCGGGCCAAAATCCACAGGCACACGAAAGCCCCCTTAGAACTGTTCCACATTCCGGCTAAGAGATTCGATCATGTGCATGTAGACCTCGTGGGCCCCCTACCGCCGTCGCAGGGGTTCACACATCTTTTGACAATGGTGGACCGAACCACACGCTGGCCGGAAGTGGTCCCGCTAACGGCGACCACAGCGGCAGAGGTGGCTCGCGCTTTTTTAACGGCCTGGGTAGCTCGTTTTGGGGTCCCGTTGGACATTACGTCCGATAGGGGACCTCAATTTGTGTCTGAGCTGTGGTCAGCGATGGCCAGCAGCTTAGGAGTGACAATCCACCGCACTACCGCTTATCACCCACAGGCTAACGGTTTATGCGAGCGTTTTCACAGGTCTTTGAAGGCAGCCCTCAGAGCGTCGCTTACGGATGCAGATTTGGTGAACAAACTATCATGGGTTTTATTGGGGTTGCGTTCGGCGCCCAAGGAGGACTTAAATGCCTCCCCCACTGAATTAGTTTTTGCGCAACCGCTCAGGCTGCCCAGTGAGTTCCTACCATCCCATACGGCGCCGGGGCGCCCCCCGGCGCATGACCCACTGATCGGCACGGGAGCGGACATGCTTCCGGGCCCCGCTCATCACACTTTCTCACGCGTTTTTGTTCCCAAAGCTCTGAAAAATGCCGAGTTTGTTTTTGTCAGGCACGAGACTCAGCAACACAGCCTCCGCCCACCATATGACGGTCCATTTAGAGTGCTGGAGACCGGGGAGAAGCATTTTGTGCTGGATTTGGGAGGCAGAAAAGAAACAATTAGCATTAACAGACTAAAACCTGCCTTTGTGTTGAGTGACGAGTCTGTACAGCTGGTGAGAGCACCTCGACGAGGCAGACCCCCCAGGGAACGCGCCCTAGAGCCCCCGCAGGGATCAAATAACCATTCTCTCCCTCAATTAACAGATTCGCCGCAGGACGGCGCCACACAGACTGTGAAACCTGTTTACAGCAGGTTTGGAAGGCGGTTGAAACCTAGACTACGTGCAGACTGATGTGTAATGTGTCAAAGTGCTTAGGCTGCGCTGTCGATGCTGTTACGATGGTGTGAAATATGCTGTATTGCCTTTTCTGATTCTGTCATGGTGGTGTGACATAGGCTACATTGCCCATTCTTTGGCGTTTGGGGGGGATTATGTACTTCACATATTTGTAACTGCATATGTTTAAGCACAAGAAGGATGTTTAAAGCTTACATGTGTGGATTGACCTCACGCCTCAGATGGACAATGCGTCTGGACCCCCTATGGACATGGAAGGAGGGCAGAAGACCGGGGGTGAGATCCTGAAAGGACTTCCTGACCTCCTAGGGTCAGACAGGACGGCTGAAGGACTCGGAAGAGATGTATTGTGAATAGGGGGATTTGACTTGATGGTGTGATTGTGACTTTGATGTACCTGGTATAAATGTGGGGGTTTACTTCAGCTCACTCTCTTGTTCCTGTTAGAGAGAGCGAGCTGGGGATGTGAAGTTGTAATAAATCTGAATTGAGAAATAATTCAGCCTCTTCATTTCATGCTCCCTACAATCCTCGTCACCATTGTTATGTCCGTAAAACAGGGACAACGGAGGCGGTAGCTGTGCTGAATGGTGACTTTAATAAAGATAGTTGGCAGCACGTGTTACATACAGAAGTAACTAGTATGCCAAGTATCACAGGATACAGGCTGGTGTGTTGATAGAGGCGGAGCACCAAAGAGGCAGCCTCCCGTCATCAGTCCCTTAATATAGATCTGGATGTGATGACGTCATCCGTGATGCCTCCGTCATCACATCCGCGCAGTCTGTTGTTATATAGTACTCCACAACACAGTAGGCTCATTTCAGACAGTTAAAATCTACAAACACACCATTTTTCAGTCAATGACCCCTTTAATAGACCTGAGACAGACCTGCCCCATGGATAACCTGTCATGGGTGGTGAGAGCACACCCCCTCCTTCCCGTTCATCCCTCCTTAGGTCATCAACGCACCTGAGTGAGAAGACGCACCTGCTCCCTCTCATCAGCCAGCGTTTATAAGGAAGCGCCCTTCAGTGACTCAACGCTGGCTCATCTGGGTATACTGCCCGTAATTGGACAAGCAAGTATATGATTCACACAGGTGGAAACGCTGCTAACCTGTGTATTCTCTTCTCCCTTCAGGTTGCTGCCATCGTGCGGGTGTGTCTCCGGGACTGCACGTGCTCTCCTGCCACATCATCGCCTATCTATGGCACTCAACCTCCACCCGGTCAGGCACCACCAGCTCCACTCCCTTCACCCTGCTGGTTCATCTATTCCCTGCGGGGGTCCTGCCGGTTCTCTCTTGGAGCTCACATAAGTGGTAATTTTCCCTTACTCTGTTCCTCCATTCACAGCTCTCGTCTTCTCTCCACTGGCTGTTTCCTCTGGCGAGTGACTGTTTCAGTAGCTGTACGTCTATTTTGACATTTAATAAAAATCTCAAACGTGTGGTTTGATTGCGCTTTCTTGTTGCTGCATCGCGCACGTGAGCTGATTGCTAATTAGAATCATGACATAATCTGGCACAGTCTCTTCTACATAGCTACAGTCCAGCTCGCTTAGCTAGCAGTCCAACTGTGGTTTTTAGAGGTCTGTAAATTCTAGTCACTCCAGTACGCATCTTTAGTCCTAGCTTGTTCATTTATTTACACCCTGTGATATAATGGCTCATGTCATCATGGCCTATTTTGTTATTTTTTCCCTGGCATGACATGTGTACCAAGACCATTAGCATGGGTTGCTTAGCAATGCGAATAAGCATGACCAGGGATTTTATGGTTAGTTGCCAACTCTTTCATTAATCTACTGTTGAGTATGTATCTCAGATTAGCTATTCACTCATTCAGCATTGTTTCTTGATACACCCCAGGGATAGGCTATATGCTATTGATCACTCAAATCATGCACTCATGTCTCCAGAGTTGCTAACTTTTCAGAAAATCTTGGAGTGAGATTTAAAGGGAATTGTGCACGGGAGAAACTGGAGGTAAGGGTGGAGTGAGTGTGCATGCACATAATACAAACTGTTAATTTTGTCAACACATACACTTTTTACCTCAGAATTTAGTTTTAGAACATGTTCAGTCTACTTGTCATGGCAGTCAGCCTTGACTATACCTTGACAGCACTGCTTTGAGAACTCTTTATGTGAAAAAATCTGAAGGAAGTCAACAGAGTATTGGAAGTATTTTCATTTTAGAAGTATTTTTATTTTAGAGTGAGAAATAGGGTTTCTGGTGTGAGACAGATGGTAAAAGAGTGAGACTCATTCACAACGAGTGAGAGTTGTCATTACTGATGTCTCAGATAATGCTTTGGATTTTTCATTTGTTTTTTTTTTTTTTAATCCAGCCAGTATTTGTTAGTGTTACTTGGTCTGGCAACTGATCAAGCTAAAAGCTATTGTTAGCGTCAAACATAGTGTTACTATCAAAAGATAAATCTGAGACATGACAAAAAAATGGAGACTGGTGAACTGCAGCCATTTGCATTTAAAGAAATAGACTATAAAACAGCTCATTTTGAGGAGAGCTCCTAGGCGCTTTTCCACTAGGGTCAGTATGGTATGGTTCGGTACGGGACGGGACGGTACAGTTCGGCCCGCTTTGTGTTTCCACTGCACTAGGTCCCATTTGAAGTGGGTGGGAATATAGTTACAGGGAGGCGGCGCAACCCTGTCCCTCCCGTTACATAAAACCAGCGTAACTGGTGTAAAACAAGCGTAACATTACGCAAAACACAAGCTGGCAGGATACGTGGCGTCTGCCTTCTCTGTCTTTTTTTGCCTGAATAAATGCAAAAAAGGAGAACAGAAAGCAAAGGCGGCGATACGACACACTCTGGAAAAGTACTGGAGCGTTTAGGAAACCATAGAGCAGTATAAAGGAGAAAACATGAGGCTACAAACTACATCACATATCAAGGTAAGCTAATGATTGCTAATGCTACTTTGCTTTTAAGTCTGCCATACAACATTGTAATGTCGGCAAGTTATCGATATTAGGTACTAAAATATGTATTCTGTGTGTGTGTGTGTGTGTGTGTGTGTGTGTTTCAGATGGCAATCTTGTGGCAAAAATATCGCTTCAAACGGTCGGCATTAATGCTCAACACAGTGATGTGACCCTAACTTCACGAACGCGAAGTGGCTATAATGTCTGTAGAAATGTTTAGCTTCCTGTGCAACAAATTGCTCTGATCTGTGTCAAAATCATGGAGAGACTTTTGAGACGTCATGGAGTTTACCTGGTCCAGCCAGTGGTGTCGTGGCAAAACATGGATCAGTCAGCTGCCATATTGTAGTATATGAGTCGTTAAATATATATTTCAACAGGTAAACAGTACTGAGTTAGGCATAAGATATATTTAACAATTATGATGAATTTTAAGCCAAAACAAATGGATCTAGGATTAAAAGTAATTAAAATAATGCAGTCACAAGGTTACATGGATTATTACGTGGAAATATATCGTATTGAGTATTACTGACTACATGTAGATACTGTATAAATATATATTCTCTGCATCAACAGTGAACTGTACATGTATTCATGTAGTATTGCCCTGAGAATTTTGACAATAAACCTTTGTACTTTTGCAGATGTCTATTTTGTTTTACAGTCTTCAGCAAATAATTGTTTTGGTCACTTTTCTTAAAAATGAGCCATTATTTTCAAAGTCACTGATAAATGGTTTGTACTGTTGACTCTTTTCCCACCGGTGTCTTAACAGACAAACTCACGATGCAAACACATAAATCACTAAATTGTTTATTACAATCAGCAGCAAATGACAGTTTATTTAGAATGTGCAAAATTCAAACTGTAAAAAAAAAAGAAATTGGAATGGGTCACACACGCCAGCCATGCTGCCTCATTGAGAAGCAACTGGATCGGCCCCTCGTACTGGTCCCGGTTCAGCAGATCTTCAGCCTGCATCTCTGTAAATAGTGAGGCAAGGTCCGGTTTGGGTGGATCGTTTTCCTCTTGCCTAGATGAAAGACAGAAATGGGTGGTGGATAATTAAAGCAAGTTTAAAACATATTTGAGAAATGAATGAATGAATGAATCTTTATTTTGGATAGATTAGATTAAAAGAAATGAACAGAATAATATAACAAAGGGGGAAAAAAACTAACAAGGTCAAATTAAACAGCAACTCCTCGGATTATACAATTCAACATAAGTTGTGTGAAATGGGTGATGGCTGAAGCCGCAGCTTATATTGCCCACCCATGTTCCATCTAAGAATTCAAAAATAAAATAAAATAGGAGTGATTACAAATCAGAACAAAGCTAAGACAAAACGTGACAAAAACTAAGCAATAGCACAACACAGACTGGATATGGTAATCCTTATGTGATTTTACATGTCATCTTGCATATACTGTATGTTTGGAGTATTTCTTCCTTTAGTTTTTGTTTAAATTGTCCAAGCGTTGTACATGATATTAATTCAGGTCCAAAAGCATTCCACAGTCTGACTCCCTGCACTGAGACACAGTGTTGCTTGGTGGTAGTTCTCACTGAAGGTTTTTGAAATGTACATATTCCTCTGAAATGATATTGTTTCTCCCTTATTTGGAACAACTTTTGGATATTTGTGGGCAGTGATAGATTCTTAGCTTTAAACATTATTACCGCAGTTTTAAAGTCAACCAGATCTTTCAACTTGAGAGCTTTTAATTTAAGAAAAAGTGGGTTTGTTGGTTCCCTGTGAGCAGCTTTGTCTATTATTCTAATAGCTCTCTTCTGAAGCATAAAGACTGGATATATGTTTTATATGTATTTCCCCATACTTCAGTACAATATGTCATGTATGGGAGTATTAATGAATGATACAAAGTATATAATGTGGGTTGATTCAGCAAATATTTCACTCTGTGTAGTATTGCAATTGATTTGCACATTTTACCTTTAATATAATTAATATGTGACTTCCAACACAGTTTATTATCAATTATTACGCCAAGGATTTTAATTTTGGATACCCTTTCAATCTCTACACCATTTACACTGAGTTTAGATACTGAGTTGTTGTGATGTTGTGAAACAACGTTATCAATAAAAGTTTAGTCACCACTGTGTCGCCCTGGTTTCAAGTGTGGGTGGTGTTTTGTGCTTGTATTGCTAAAATATAAAAGGAAGCACTACAATGGGTCTCAAATATTTGCAATGTGTTCTTTTACTGGATGAGTTTAAAGATGAAATACTATAGACTACACATATAAACTAAATTCTAATGGTGACTGAACATCTCCCATTCCCCAAGGTGCAAGATACACTATTATGACTATAACTCATAAAGGATCACAGAAAGGATCTGATAAAAATAAATAAATAAATAAAAAATAAATAAACAAGCGGTTTACCTATACTTTAACTTAAAAAGCAAAAGATTTGACTATAAATATGATGTGTTGTTTACCTGTCACAATACATTGCTGTCAAAACTTCGCCATTCCGAGCAGATCCTGTTTGGACTCTACAATCAAAATACACACACCTAAAGTACATACACAGAACGAAAGTGCAACATGTAAAAAAAACACCTTTTTAACCAGGATTACAACTAGCTTATTTCATCAGATATTGTCAACACAAAGGTGACATACAACCAAGGATGTAGCATTGAGCTAGATCATCATTTAAACATGATTAAGATAAGATAAGATAAGATAAGCCTTTATTAGTCCCACAACGGGAAAATTCCAGGATTGCAACAGCACAGGGATAGCAACACTCAGAGCA
The DNA here is from genome assembly GCA_020510985.1 of Pholidichthys leucotaenia. NCBI lineage: Eukaryota > Metazoa > Chordata > Actinopteri > Cichliformes > Pholidichthyidae > Pholidichthys > Pholidichthys leucotaenia. The sequence continues at coordinate 139,710,616 of CM035842.1, read as the reverse complement.
ACAATCAGAAGGCAAGAAAAAAAAACAAGCAAGCAAGAGCAGCTAATATACATATGTACATATTACTATAAAATATATATATATATACACACACACACACAGACACACAGTGCAGAGCATTGTAGCTGGATGGAATAAATATATGAATATATGAACACACAGTGCAGAGATTAAGTTTTCGTCTGTCCAAAGTGAACTTTCCACTGCTGGGAAAAATAACGTAAAACATGAATTTCACATCACTCACCGTCCTCTATATCACAATATCACGGCTTCAACTGCTGAAGTTGGGTGCTGTTGCAGCCGTACATTCAATTCAATTCAGGTGGCTGGGTCTAATTCCCTGTGCGTCTCCGTACTTCCAATTTTTTTACATTGTTACTTAGGTGAGAGAAGACTGGTGTATTTGTTTTTGGAGGAAATATCCTGTTTAAAATTGTTTAAGGTTCCATTATACTTGTCATGACTGACAAGGCAGTATTAGCCAGAGTAAATGGAGAGTGCATTTCTGAAGAATGGAATACAATGATTTTTTTTTTAATTTTAATGACATTTGTTTCTTTAGAGTATACCTTCTATTTTATTTAATCTCTCATCATACAGTATGATAGGTGCCATTTGCATAGCACTGGTAATATTGTTAGCCTTCGAGCCCCTCCCCCAGGCCTGGCTCCAGGGTGGGGCCCCGGCAACCCCATACCGGGCGGGGTACACCGAATCCTTGATATACAATTTATCATGAGAGTCTGTTGGATCGTTCTTCGTCTGGCCCTTCACCCAGGACCAGTTTGTCTTGGGAGACCCTATCAGAGGCAAATTGCCCCGGACAACATAGCTCCTGGGATCACTGGGGCACGCAAACCCCCCCACCACGATAAGGTGACGATCCATGAGGAGGTCCGGGTCCTCCGCGACCCGGACCTCCGGAAAAGCGGTAGAAGATGGATGGATGGATGGATGGATGGATGGTAATATTGTTTTTCTGTAGAAGGCATTGTTGTCATGAATTATCTGCCGTTTAAAGGCAGAAATAATAAACCCACTTGCAGGAGTACATTGTGTGTATTTTATTGTGCAGAGAAATATAACAGTCCAGACAAATAATAACGGTGAGCACGGGGAGAACAGGGATATCTCAAGGACGCTCGACAGTACAGTGGAAAGATAATGAGTGCTGCTGAAAAGCTGAACAGCACAGGGAAACCCCAGACGCTGCAGGAGAGCTGGACAGCGGGGAAAGACAAAATAAACTTACTGGCTGGAGCAGTCCGAGGCGGTCCATGAAATCCAAAGTGCGGGAACAAAACAACTGATACACCAGGTAACGCCGGCAGAAAAGCTAACAGTACGCCAGGTAGTGTAGAACAGTAACAAAAAACAGACAGTTGGAGTAAACACACTCTTTCAACAACAATCACCTGACAATCAATTGAAGCAGACCCAAGGCTTAAATAATGCCAACATAATGAGGAAGTGATTGCCGGTGTGTAGGGAGTGTGCATGTGTGTAGAAATGTGTGTGTGTGTGTGTGTGTGTAAGTGGAAACAGGTGTGTGAGTGGATGTCTGTGAGCACGTGAGTGAGAGTGAGTGGGTGTGTATATGTGTGTCAGAATGTGCATGAAAGGAAATGTATGTGTGTGTGTGTGTGTGTGTGTGTGTGTGTGTGTGTGTGTGTGTGTGTGTGTGTGTGTGTGTGTGCGTGCATGTGTGAACAAAGGAATGAACACAAATAATAATGACAGCCAGCTGGCACGACTGACAGGAGGGGGAGGTGTGGCTAAAAGCTGTCAGGGAACCAAGAAAAACCCAAGGCTCCCTGAGAGCGCCTAAGGAAAATAGGGAGGAAAAGGAGCATGCAGCCACAGCATCAAGGAACTGGGCTTGAAACACCAAACCCAGTTCATGACACAATGTAATGTATAGGATACTGGTTTGATGACAAATGTATGGAACACATTATTCACAATATAAATCTAACCATTAACCCTGATCCTACCGAGTGGGGTCCCAATTGACCCCACACATATGTTCTCATGCACAACACGGACATATTATCGATCACAGTTATCATGCTTTCTGACTTTGTTTGTCATCATCTGTGAATCACAAAAAATAAATCTGATTTAAAATACAGTTTTCTTCTGTACTGTCAGTTCAGATTTTTCATTGGGGTCCGATCGGACCCCAGGGAAAAATATGATGTTAATGATATTAAATGTATGAATTTTGTGTTATATTTCAGTGAATGATGGCTCAACGAGGTAGACTTTGCCATGCAAATATGCAAATACTTTGCCATTGTAGCAAAGTAGCATTGTATACTAGCATGTAGCATGCTACATGTAGCATGCTACATGCTAGTATGTACTACATGCTACATACATGTAGTACATGCTAGCATGTAGCAGGCTACATACATGTAGCATGCTACATGTAGCATGTAGCATTGTATTCTGTAGGCCCTACAGAACACATGCACAACAATGGCAAAGTATTTGCATTTCTTGTCCCAATTAAGAAGTGAAATTAGATAATTTCCCAGAAAAACCTGAACGCACCAGGGCACACTGGTTGAAAAACACATTACAACCGGGCTACTCGTGCTGAAAGGCAGGCAACCGACAAACTAGCCCCATTCCAGGATTTTTGGATCATGTTTCAAGCACAACTCTTTGTTTTAACCAAATAAAACATTTTAAGTGAAAAAAAATACTTTGGTATTGCTTAATAATCCAATTAACAGTTAAATTTTGTGTGGGGTCCAAACGGACCCCAGTTGGTACTATTTGTATGTAAAATATGTTGGTAGGATGAGGGTTAAATACTCATAATAGCATTAAACGTTTGAAATTGGTGGCGCTAGTTTTGTTGACAAGTTCATTGTCTGAGACTGTGAGATTATAATAAGCAACTTTCACCATTGCTTCCTCTATGATATTCAATTCAGCTTCATTTGTATAGCACCTGTCATATTGATAGAAAGATCACCTCACGTGCTGGGTGCCACACCAGAGAGAACACGCACGACATAGAGAAGCAATGTTTAAACAGTTTATTAATCCCAAAAATGTGGAGCACGATTATAGAAAGACGTCAGTCGCTAGAGGAAGACTCAGCCTGTGGGGAGAGACGAGAGCTGATTAGTGGAGAAAGGAGGTCGGGAAGTAGAGAAAACAAATTTGCCACTTACGTGTGCTGAGCAGAGAGCCCGACAGAGACACAAAGCAGGAATAGATGAACCACCGAGATGAGGCTGGCAGGGAGTAGAGAAGGAGAGGAACTGGGTGATGTCTGACTGGGTGGATCCAGGTGGCTGAGGCGGAGGTGAGGATGATGGAGCAGATGAGCGCGCAATGATCCCCAGAGATGCACCGCACAGATGGCAGCAACCCAATAAGCCAGCACTGAAGCATTCGCATGTTGGTCCTTTTATGTGCTGGCAAGGCAGAGGCAGCAAGTGCATCCACTCATGCAGGTGTAATGATCACCTGCAGAACCGGGGAAACTTTCTCAGGAAGGGAGGAGGGAGGAGGGCGTACGCTCACCTGATCATGACAGTGCCCCCCTTCAAGGAGCGCCTCCTGGTGGTCCACTGGGCTTATTCGGATGGGCTCTGTGGAAGGCCCGGACCATCTCTTTGTCGAGGAAGAAGGATCTGGGAATCCAAGACCTCTCTTCGGGGCCGTAGCCCCTCCAGTGGACTAGATATTGGAGACCCCGGCCCCGACGCCGAACATCCAGAATTCTCTGGACGGTGTAGGCGGTCTGGCCGTCGAGGATCAGGGGAGGAGGAGGCGGCATCAGGAAGGGGGGGGACAGAGGGTGCTGGCAGAGAGGGGTTTGATTTTGGAGATGTGGAATGTCGGATGGATACGGAGTGTCCGTGGGAGCTCTAGGCGGACCGTTACGTCATTGATTATTTGGGAGATGGTGAACGGGCCCTAGAAGTGAGGTGACAGTTTCTTAGAGTCTGTCTTCAAGGGCACTTGGTCCGCCGATAGCCACACGCTCTGCCCAACAGTATATTTAGGAGCTGGAATTCGCTTGCCATCCGTGTGCTGGCGGTTCCGTTCCGTAGAGCGGAGGAGGGTGGCTCGGGTGGCTCTCCAGAGTCTGCGGCAACGGCGGGCGTGAGTCGCCATGGATGGCACACCAACCTCCCTCTCCGCTATGGGCAATAAGAGAGGGGTATAACCCCATGGATGCCTCAAAGGGTGTGAGTCCGGTGGCTGAAGAAACTGCTGAATTGTGGGCGTATTCCACCCAGGTCAGATGGGTGCTCCATGTAGTGGGATTGCAGGAAGCTACACATCTGAGGGCGGCCTACAGGGCCTGGTTGGCGTGCTCAGCCTGCCCGTTGCTTTGTGGAAGGTATCCTGAGGTGAGACTGGCTGTGGCGCCGAAGGAGCAGCAGAAGGATTTCCAGATAGGGGAAGTGAACTGTGGGCCCCGGTCAGACACAATATCAATGGGGATTCCATGAAGATGGATGATGTGATTGGTCAGTAGTTTGGTAGTCTCAGGAGCGGAGGGTATTTTGGGGAGGGCACCAGGTGGATGGCCTTGCAGAATCGGTCACTATAGTGAGGATTACAGTGTTGCCTTGAGAAGGTGGAAGTCTTGTGATGAAGTCCAAGGCAATGTGGGACCACGGTCGGCTGGGGACCGGTAGTGGATGGAGCAGGCCCACAGGTGGTGAGGAGTCAGTTTTATTGTGGGCACATACCTGGCAGGCTTTCACATAGTCCTGGACGTCCGTCCGCAGAGTGGGCCACCAGAACACTTGCCAGATTAGGTCTATCGTCTGGGAGAACCCAGGATGGCAGGCAAAGTGACTGGAATGACCCCACCGGATGACGTCACTGCGGAGGCCGGCCAGAACAAACAGGTGATTGCTTGGTCCTATGGTGTATACCGGAGGGGACCATTGTGTAAGTCTATTGCGTCTTTTGCATTCAAAACTATTAGGTTGTCATGTCTTTTTGCTATCTCTGCAAGCAGCCCTGCTTAGGTTGTACAGTCTGACAGCCGTAGGTAGGAAGGACCTGCGAAACCTCTCGGTTGTGCACCTAGGATGATGTAGTCTGCTGCTAAATGAGCTCCTCAGTGCATTCAGTATGTCCTGCATAGGGTGGAACTCGGACTCCAGCAGAGATGACAGTTTAGCCACTATCCTTCTCTCTCCTATCTCCTCCACTGGGTCAAGGCGCTGCCCCAGGACAGAGCTAGCTTTCTTGATCAGTTTGTTCAGTCTCTTCCTATCGGCTGCTGTAATGCCACTGCCCCAGCAGACCACTCCAAAAGTGATGGCTGATGCCACCACCGTGTCATAGAATGTCTTCAGCAGCACCCCTTGTACACCAAAAGACCTGAGTCTCCTCACTAGGAACAGCTTGCACTGTCCCTTCTTGTAGAGTGCGTCAGTATTGTGTGACCAGTCTAGTTTATTGTTCAGATGAACACCCAGGTACTTATAGGATGTCACCATCTCGATGTCTGTTCCCTGTATATTTACTGGTGCTGTGAGGGGTTGTCCTTGCCTGCAGCAGTCCACCACCAGCTCCTTAGTTTTCCTCACGTTGATCTGGAGGCAGTTCCGATGGCACCAGTCCACGAAGTCCTGGATAAGCCCTCTGTACTCAGCTTCATCTCCGTTGGAGATGAGGCCAACGATCGCAGAGTCATCAGAGAACTTCTGTAGATGGCAGTGTGTTGTGTTGTGTGAGAAGTTCGCAGTATAAAGGGTGAACAGGAAGGGAGCCAAAACCATTCCCTGGGGGGCCCCCGTGCTGCCGATGATCGTGTCGGACACATAGTCCCGGGTTCTCAAAAACTGAGGCCGGTTTGTGAGGTAGTCCAGGATCCATGATGACAGGTGCTGGTCCACCCCTGCGCACAGCAGCTTGTCCTTCAGGATCATCGGTTGGATGGTGTTGAAAGCACTGGAGAAGTCAAAGAACATAATCCTCACCGCATTCCCGGGCTTCTCCAGGTGGGACAGAGAATGGTGAAGGAGGAAGATCACCGCATCCTCCACCCCAATGCCATGCTGGTAGGCGAACTGGAGTGGATCCATCGCTGGTCCCACCAGGGGGCGGAGGTGAGCAAGGAGCAGTCTCTCCAGGGTCTTCATCATGTGGGACGTCAGGGCCACTGGTCTGTATCTGTTCAGATCTTTGGGGTGGGAAGTCTTTGGTACAGGTACCACACAAAGTGTTTTCCACAGCTGTGGTACCCTCCCCAGCTTCAGGCTCAGATTGAAGATGTGCTCCACAATCCCACACAGCTGGTCTGTACAGGACTTGAGGAGCTTTGCGCTGATGCCGTCCGGTCCCGACGCCTTCCTCGCCTTGATCTTCCTCAGCTCCGTCCTCACCTGGGTCTTAGTGAGGGTCATGTTGGGAGGCTGTGTGTTGGGAGTGGGGGGGTGTTGGTAGAGTGGGCAGCAGGACTTGATGTCTTTAGAGGCAGCAGTGGTTGTTGTGCAGTCAGGGGGGAGGGCGGTTGGTCAAACCTATTGAAAAACAGATTCAGATTGTTCGCCCACTCCCTGCCCCCCGTGGCCTGGGGGGAGGTATTCTGGAGCCCAGAGATGGTTTTAAGGTTTCTCCAGACCCCACCGATGTCGCTCTGTTGCAGCTTGTCCTCCATCTTCTTCCTGAAGCTGTCCTTGCCTTCTCTGATCTTTCTCCTCAGCTCCTTCTGTACGGACTTCAGCATTCCCTGTTCCCCGACCTGAATATACTCTTCTTCTCTCTCAGAAGTGTTTTTATCTCAGGGTTGATCCAGGGTTTGCTGTTTGAGCAACACCGTATGGTCTTGGTGGGAACAGTGTTGTCCACACAAAAGCTGATGTAGTCCGTGATGGTGTGAGTGAGGCCATCGATGTCCTCACCATGTGGATCGCAGAGCTGCTCCCAGGCGGTGGTTTCAAAACAGCCCTTTAGAGTGTCCATTGCCTCCTCAGACCATAACTTCACTGTGCGCATGGCCGAAGGTTGTCTGTGCACCAGGGGTTTGTACACCGGCCGGAGATGAACCAAGTTGTGATCCGATCTCCCAAGTGGGGGGAGTTGTGATGAGGTGTACGCCTCCTTAGTGTTTGCGTAGAATAAGTCCAGTGTTTTATTGTCTCTAGTGTGGCATGTGACATACTGGGTAAACGTGGGTAGAATGGGAGACAGTGAAACATGGTTGAAATCGCCTGAGATGAGGAGAAGAGCATCTGGGTGTTCTGTCTGCAGCCTGCCAGTTACTGAATGGATGACGTCACGCACTGTCCCAGCGTTCGCCGTCGGATTTTGCATTAACAACAATGCAGATCACATGTGAGTATTCCCTCGGGAGATATGTAGGCCGCATGCTAACAGCTAGCAACTCAATGTCTTTGCTGCAGTGTCGTTGTTTAACAGTGATATGTCCTGGTCTGCACCAGTTGTTGTTAACATACAGTATCACTCCACCGCCCCTTGCTTTGCCACTGTCTGATGTTCAGTCTGCCCGTATCGCGTGGATACCCTCCAGTTCAATGTTAGCATCTGCTGCTAATTCGGTTAGCCAAGTCTCTGTGTATAGAAACAGGCTACACTCCCAGTATATGCTATCGTAGCGGGAGATAGCCGCTAGCTCATCTACCTTTCCCAGTAACGATCGTACATTCCCCATAACAACGGATGGAAGGGTGGGTCTGTACCTTATATTTCTTGCCTTCCGCCTAACTCCAGCCCGGCACCCACAGCGTTTTCGCCTCAGTTCTCCCGGTATGTCGAGTTTTTCCATTAGCACCGGGTGGCGGTTGAGCGCTAGCAGCTCTCCCCTGCTGTACCGTCTCCTGCTATAAACAGTGGCTCCGTCCACCGGCTCGGGAGACATTTGGGGCGATCTGTGTGTCCGTGATATAAATGGAGTGAAAAGGGCCGAAATGGAGAAGTTACCGGGGGATGAATAAGAGTCCCGCCATCAGACCTCCCCACGGCTACTGACGGGCCGTGTCTTTTTGGCTTCAAGTGGCAGTCATTCAATTTATGCTCTAAGGATCCGCAGTACATGCATGCACTGGCTCTCTTCCGCTGCTGGTGCTCCTCCGGAGCTAGTCGGGCCCGGCCTAGCACCATTTGTTCGGAAGAGGAGTCGGCTCCACCTGTGTCAGTAGCCTGGACTGGCACATGCGTGACAGGCAGGTGAGAGGAGGATTTGTGCTCCTTCGCGCGCTCACGGTACTGATTGTCCAAACCGACAGCCTGATCGATAAGACCATCTAAAGAGGAGGGGACAGCTTGAACCGCCAACCTTAACAGAGGAGGGGACAGCTTGAACCGCCAAGCTTAAACGCCAATGGCGTTTAAACCTTGGGGGAAGACATTGCATAATGCAACGTCATTCCATCCAGAGTCCGCCATGATGACCCAAAACTCCACAGAGATAGAAAGATCAGCTCACGTGCTGGGTGCCACACCAGAGAGAACACGCACAACACAGAGAAGCAACGTTTAAACAGTTTATTAATCCCAAAAATGTGGAGCACAATTATAGAAAGACATCACTTGCCAGAGGACGACTCAGCCTGTGGGGAGAGACGAGAGCTGATTAGTGGGGAAAGGAGGTCAGGAAGTGGAGAAAACAAATTTGCCACTTACGTGTGCTGAGCAGAGAGCCCGACAGAGAAACCCAGTAGGAAAAGATGAACCAGCGAGATGAGGCTGGCAGAGAGTAGAGAAGGAGAGGAGCTGGGTGGTGTCTGACTGGGTGGATCCAGGTGGCTGAGGCGGAGGTGAGGATGATGGAGCAGGTGATCGCGCAATGATCCCCGGAGACGCACTGCACAGATGGCAGCAACCCAACAAACCAGCGCTGAAGCATTCTCATGATGGTCCTTTATTGCGCTGGCAAGGCAGAGGCAGCAGGTGCGTCCACTCACGCAGGTGGAATGATCACCTGCGGAGCCGGGGAAACTTTCTCAGGAAGGGAGGAGGGCACGCGTTCACCTGATCATGACAGCACCTAATCCCAACAAAAGTGTATTCTAAAATTTGACTGATGTATTCACACCCAAATGGTCACATACTGCTCTGCAGCAGCCTTTACAGTGCACAGGCTGAAAGCAAAGCAAATCCAAAAGTGACAGGTGTCATTTCTAGTGTTGATAGAATTATACAGATCCAACATGTGATTACAACACCAGTCGGAAGTATATGGATTGTAGCTATAAACCACTGCATGCATTTGTGACTGCTTTGTGAGATGTTAAAGATGAGAGGGGATGAAAATTGGATTAAATTGTGTGTGGCAGCTCACTGTAGGGAGGTAATTAGGGACAAACATTGAGACGCTGAGTCTGATCTCTCCTGCTGGAGGTTAAGTGAAATAGGAGCTGTGAGTCCCAGTGTCCCGGTGGCACAGTGATTAGAATTTCCTAATGTGGGGCTAATGGGATGTCAGCCGGGAGCAGAACCCCTACACAAAACCACTCGTAACAACAAGTGGTCAAAGATCAAGCCCGATTAAAGAGATAGAGAAGAGAAACAAAAACACTACACCCATTGTTGATGAGGAATTAAGTACTGTAGATATCAGAGTTTTGAAGCTTGATTACCACACCATTAAGGAATGGGAAAAAAATAGAAGTGTCGCAATACTGTTTGGATTGTTACACGACTGGCATATCGAAAAACAATGGTTACATTTTATTTTAGCAGCCCACAGATTGTTTCCACACAGATGTCTAAAATCTACCAACTTTTTGTGTGCACAACTCAAACCCCGATGAGCTGTAGATCAGAATCACAAAGATAAAACACTAACTGAAGCGCCATCCATAGACAGATGTTAGATTTAAACTTTGACCCTTTTTGTATCACACTGTTTTTGTCTTAGTTTCGAGCGCCATCATTAGACATGTGCAACTTCCCTACATCATTTTGCCAGCTCTGTATCTGTTCTTTACTTTTTGTTTGTTTTTGTGTGTGTGCGTGTGTGTGCGCTCACCCACTCCACCCCCAGCTTGCATTTGCATATTTGATCAAACTCTAAGGATTACATAGCATCCCCAGTTGCCAGTTGCGGCGGGGTCTGTGGTTAACAACAATAGCTGCACAACTTGACTGCCAGCCCCTGATGATGAAACCGACAGGGGGAAACCAAAGCAGCCCCCAGAGCTGCAGATGTTGACGCTTTAAGCTGTTTGTTGTGTGGAGGTGTTTGTGAGGTGGAGGTGGCCTGCTGTTGTGCACGTATCTGATTGTGTGTGGGTGTATGTTCAAGTGTGCGTCAGTGTTCGTGTACCGTATTTCTGTCTCTGTACATGTGTGTCGGAGCTGTGGCCCTGTGGCTATGAGAAATCCAGCTGGGAGAAAGAGTGAGTGCATTCATCCTGGCTCTCAGGGGCCGGGGGCCACACAGGTACCCAGCAAGGGGATGAAAGGCTGCTCTGCAGATGTCACCCGCTGGGGTTCAGTGGCCTAGCCAGCAAATGTCATGTTTGGCAGCTGGCACGCCACTGCTCTCCCACCAGTTGTTGGCAGAGTCGTCTTCTAAAGGATGCAAGAGTGGTATGCAGGCGCCGAGAATGCTCTACTGGGAGCAACATTAAAGAGAGTTGTTGGCTTCTGTCTGTCATAGAACATTAACCTTGTCCTGTTTCCTGCATCTGTCAGGCAGATGAAGCACATACTTGTCCTTTTTCCAATCTTTCCTTGGTAACTGAACCACACTAAACTACCCTCCACTGAACTGTTTCCACTGCAGGAACCTTTGGAGTACTAGTTAATATTACTGATAATTCCCATTTTGCAAGTTCCCTCTAGAGTCCCATGGACCATTGTAAATCAGTCTGGTGAAAGGAGGATGGTCACCAATCAATCAATCACACATAGTAATCCTTAGGTGGGTCTGCATACAGGATGTGCTCAAGGTCAAAATCAAAGTCAGAGATCATAAGATATGAGTACATGTCATTTCAACTTTCAGTATGTGTATATACATATAGCAGAAAGCACCCATGGGGACCTTGGGGTGAATGAACTTCTCATCATTGACGGTCTGGTAGTCCCTTAAAATCCCATCCAAGTAGCCTTATTCAAAGTAGGGATTCTCTGAAAATGCGGGAACCTTTGTGTGTCAGTGATTGGGGCTGTTTGTTAGCAGGTTTACACAAAAAGCTACATGATGGATTTTGATGAAACTTTCATCAGAGGTGGCCCTTTTGCCAAGGATGAAGCCATTATATTTTGGAGGTGATCTGAGAGCATATGCCTCCACCAAGGCCCTTGATTGTTTGCGTACAGAAGGATTACGCAAAAACTACCTGATGGCGTTTGATAAAATTGTCACCAGAGGATGAACCCTTTAGATTTTGGCGGTGATCCCACAATGCATACCTCTGCCAAGGTGGATAGAGAGACAGAATCATGGACAGAAGGACAGAGGGACAGATGGATGGATGGACAGAGCCTTGGTGGATGTACACTACCGTTCAAAAGTTTGGGGTCACCCAGACAATTATTTTGTGTTTTCCATGAAAAGTCACACTTATTTACCACCATGAGTTGTAAAATGAATAGAAAATATAGTCAAGACATTGACAAGGTTAGAAATAATGTTTTGTATTTGAAATAATATTTTTTTCCAGATACTCAACCTGCTCAAAGGAAGGTCAGTTTTATAGCTTCTCTAACCAGCTAAACTGTTTTCAGCTGTGCTAACATGATTGCACAAGGGTTTTCTAATCATTCATTAGCCTTCTGACGCAACGAGCAAACACATTGTACCATTAGAACACTGGAGTGATAGTTGCTGGAAATGGGCCTCTATACACCTATGTAGATATTGCACCTAAACCAGACATTTGCAGCTAGAATAGTCATTTACCACATTAGTAATGTATATTAGATATTAGAGTGTATTTCTGATTAGTTTAAAGTTATCTTCATTGAAAAAAACAGTGCTTTTCTTTCAAAAATAAGGAAATTTCTAAGTGACCCCAAACTTTTGAACGGTAGTGTACAGTGGTGTGAAAAAGTGTTTGCCCCCTTTCTGATTTCTCATTCTTTTGTATGTTTGTCACACTTAAATGTTTCAGATCATCAAACAAATTTAAATATTAGACAAAGATAACACAAGTAAACATAAAATGCAGTTTTTAAATGAAGGTGTTTATTATTAAGGGTAAAAAAAAATCCAAACCTACATGACCCTGTGTGAAAAAAGTGATTTCCCCCCGTTGAAACATAAATTAACTATGGTTTATCCCATCTTTGGAAAGCTGAGTTCAATTTCTGTAGCCACACCCAGGCCTGATTACTGCCACGTCTGTTCTCAATCAAGAAATCACTTAAATAGGACCTGCCTGACAAAGTGAAGTAGACCAAAAGATCTTCAAAGACTAGACATTACGCTGCAATCCAAAGAAATTCAAGAACAAATGAGAAACAAAGTAATTGAGATCTATCAGTGTGGAAAAGGTTATAAAGCCATTTCTAAAGCTTTGGGACTCCAGCGAACCACAATGAGAGCCATTATCCACAAATGGCGAAAACATGGAACAGTGGTGAACCTTTCCAGGAGTGGCCGGCCAACCAAAATTACCCCAAGACCGCAGCGACGACTCATCCAAGAGGTCACAAAAGACCGCACAACAACATCCAAAGAACTGCAGGCCTCACTTGCCTCAGTTAAAATCAGTGTTCATGACTCTACCATAAGAAAGAGACTGGGCAAAAATCGCCTGCATGGCAGAGTTCCAAGACGAAAACCACTGCTGAGCAAAAAGAACATAAAGGCTTGTCTCAGTTTTGCCAGAAAGCATCTTGATGATCCCCAAGATTTTTGGAAAAATACTCTGTGGACTGATAAGACAAAAGTTGAACTTTTTGGAAGGTATGTGTCCCACTACATCTGGCGTAAAAGTAACACAGCATTTCAGAAAAGGAACATCATACCAAGAGGAAAATATGGTGGTGGTAGTGTGATGGTCTGGAGCTGTTTTGTTGCTTCAGGACCTGAAAGACTTGCTGTGGTAAATGGAACCATGAATTCTGCTGTCTACCAAAAAATCCTGAAGGAGAATAGCCGGCCATCTGTTCGTGACCTCAAGTTGAAGCGCACTTGGGTTCTGCAGCAGGACAATGATCCAAAACACACCAGCAAGTCCACCTCTGAATGGCTTAAGAAAACCAAAATGAAGACTTTGGAATGGCCTAGTCAAAGTCCTGACCTGAATCTGATTGAGATGCTGTGGTGTGACTTTAAAAAGGTGGTTCATGCTCGAAAACCCTCCAATGTAGCTGAATTATAACAATTCTGCAAAGTTGAGTGGGCTAAAATTTCTCCACAGCACTGAAAAAGACTCATTGCCAGTTATCACAAATGCTTGATTGCAGTTGTTTCTGCTAAGGGTGGCCCAAGCAGTTATTAGGTTTAGGGGGCAATCACATTTCACACAGGGCCATGTAGGTTTGGATTTTTTTTCCCCTTAATAATCAAGACCTTCATTTAAAAACTGCATTTTGTGTTTACTTGTGTTATTTTTGTCTAATATTTAAATTTGTTTGATGATCTGAAACATTTAAGTGTGACAAACATACAAAAAAAAGGGGGGGCAAACACTTTTTCACACCACTGCATGTGCTCTCTGAATGCCCTCTAGTTGGTATATTCGATTACTCTGGAAGTAAGCTACTGTTGATGTTTCACTGTCAGTGTCTCGGTCAAAGCTACAACTATTGCTTATCGAAAGAAAAATGAAAGGAAATATGGTTAAACAAACTCACTGTTGTGATAGCATCCTCTGCTATAATTTATCAGTTTTGCTGTGATTGCATCTATTTTTAATACATGAGTTGTCTGCATCAAAATCTACTCAAAGGATCAGTTGGCCCAAATGAAAAAGCAGCTCTTAACCAAATTTGTCCTGGTTACTTCTCTCTCTCTTCTTTTCAAGCAGTATCATGGGTGTGGTCATCATTTCTTCCATATGATTCTTCGGTGTCGAAGGTCTCAGCATTACTTACACTCAGAAACATGACTTCACATGCAGTCACATGCACACAGATTATACGTATGTCTATGTACATCTCTGTGTTCACAAACAGCAAAGTTAAAACGATTTGTAATATGTTCCACAAATAGGCCTACATGTTGAGCTCAGTATATTCCCCAGTTTTCTATAAATGATTGCAGTCATTGGCCCGAATGTGTACAATAGAACATGATGATGTGTATTCTTTCCTGCCACTCACCCAGTAATTCCATTGGCACTGACGTTAGTGCTCCAGTTGTTGCCCTTTGTGTTAAAAAATCATCATGGGACTGTACTGTGAAGGCTATTGTGCACATAATTAAAGAAAAATACTAAAGGAAAGGTCATTTTCTCACTGTAGGTGTGCTCTTTTTAACAACACAATGATGTTTCCTTTATACAAAACAAATGGGGAAGGACACACATTTAACCCACAGTTTTTTTGGACATTTTCTGTCAAGTCATGAATAGGAAACTTAGATTTATAGATACAGGATAATTAGATGGATGAATCAGTGGGTGTGCTTACTCATCAAACTACAAGTCAGAATTGCCTGACTTTTCCATTGATGCCCTGCTGCCTTTATTTTCTTAACTTGGGGAGTCAGAAAGAACCATTTGTTCCGTCTTACCAATTTGTTTTCTATTCAACATCTGTGAATTATTAATTTTGAATGTAACCCTACAGGCAACTAAAAAAAAAATTACGCCTGCCTGTTTTTTTTTAATTAAATAAATAAATTGAGGACCATATTTAGCTACCTAGATTTGAATACTACCATCCTAATTGAGCACATCATGGCACTATTTGTTCCAAACTCTTGAGGACCTTTGAAAAATGTTTCATGAGCCAATACAGCGAATCTTTCTGACTCACTTGTTCACTCTCAAAGGAAGAAAAGACTGCCCATTGTTGATTACCATCCATACTGTTCTCCAGAATTACTGTATTTAATTTTTGGAAGTGTTTAATTTGTCATCTTGTCAAGCTTTAGTTAAACCTCCACTGGACTCTACGATGGTTTAAAGGTCATCAAGGGACTACTATGTATTTAAGCCTTGGATGTTTTTACAACCTATTTCAGAAGTGCACAGTATCAAAATCAGCATTTCGGTGGGATTTTCTTCTGCTGCAGCCTGACATGCACAGATGTCTTGCAGTACATGCCGATTTCCTTGTGAAAGATTTGATAAATATCATTGCTAGGCAACAAGAAAAAAATAGATGTACTTAAGTATCATTTAAAATGCTAGGGGTGTTGCATCATATACATTTGAATTATTATTTTGAAACCTATATTTTTAGAACATCTTTGGTACAGAAAGTGCATAATGGGAAAATCAGCAAACTTTTCTCTGCTTTACCTCATAATTTTCCCCCACAATTTGATAATCTCATGGCAAACTGTTAAGGTGTGTGGCATATGACCCAAAAGCAGACACAGGAGGAAGCAATAATAGAAGTGAAACAATAATCTTTATTACAATAATTATGCAAGATTGTCATGAGCTCTCCGTGCGCTCTCCCATAGTGCACGGAGGAGGAGAGAGATGGATGGATTTACGCACAGGGTTTCACCACACACACATTTATTGGCACGACACAGTCCAAAATATAAAGACTTGCAAGAAGGTGATAATGTACACAAAATGGCTGACACAAAGTGGCCAGTGGACAGACCACTGTGTACCGTGGCCACAGAAAAATAATACACTTTACACACAAGCGCTCGGGAGAGCGGGGAAGACTACGGGGAGTTCAACTTCCTCGGGGGAACACAAACTGGGTGACAGCCTAAGCGTAGCATTTATGCTGCGAGGAGAAACGCCACCAGAAGTGTAGCAGAATAACTGCAAGGGGGGAAACGCTTCTGGTCCAGCGTAGCAGCAACCGCACAAACACAAACAGTTTATCACGAGTAGGAATGGTCCAGAAAGTCCAGTTCTCTCCACAAGCATAATCCAGATGTCCTTCCCGACATGACGGTCACACCATGGAGAACGAGAGTGACTCGTTCAATGGCCCAGTGGCGTCTGTCTAGCGAAGAGCCGCTTAAATACAAACGCCGCTGGCCACACAAATTGGGCACACCTGGGCGAGACGTGGGAAAGCTAATTACCGGGGCTGGGAACAGCTGATGGAGCAAGGGGGCATGGTTGGACCGACAGACTGTCAGCAGTGTAGGAGAAAGTAGGTCACTGATGCTGACTAACAGCTGCTGGTCACGCAGTGGCTATGGATATGGAATAAGTACAGGAGGTTAACTGGCTGTTCTAAATTGTCCCTAGATATCTGTTTCCTATAGGCCCTTAGAATAGAGGGTTAGTACTAGTGAAAGCGCTTTGAGTGGTCTTTGTGACTACAAAAGCGCTATATAAGTGCAGGTTAGTTAGTTAGTAATACACAAAATGCACATAAACAGTGAAACCAAACCCACAGAGAGATCGAGCCTGAGCCGGAGAAAGCCAAGCCAGCTCTGCTCGTGACACAAGATAACATGCAAAGGAAATCTTTCTTGAGGATCTGGCAATCCTATTAGGAGAGAGCAGAGGGATGGGTACAGTGGTGTGAAAAAGTGTTTGCCCCCTTCCGGAGTTCTCATTTTTTTGTATGTTTGTCACACTTTGTTTCAGATCAAACAAATTTAAATATTAGACAAAGATAACACAAGTAAACACAAAATGCAGTTTTTAAATGAAGGTGTTTATTATTAAAGGGAAACAAAAATCCAAACCTACATGGCCCTGTGTGAAAAAGTGATTGCCCCCTAAACCTAATGTAGAAGATGCCTTACAAACGAGACTGAGTTTATTTCTCAGGAAGCTTTATTGAAAGTCACATCTTCTATCATCAAAGTTCTCAGCATAATAAGAGAAAGAAACACAACTTTCCTCCAGCTTTTATAACCCCCAGAGATACTCAACCCCCACATAGCGTATCTCACACCTTTACCCCCACAGAAGCTCAGTAAACATATGCACCCATAGTCACACATAGCCCTCGAGACTTGCTGGCGTCTCTGCTCTCTTCTCCACCTCGGGGCTCCTGCCGGGACATTGTCTCTGACTTCCTTCTTCCCCCAGCACCCACCTCCTAGCCGAGGTCCCTGCTGGGGCATTGTTCATTTGGACGTTTGACTGTAGGCTCTGCACCGTCGAGCCACTGTATGCCTGTGGGGGAGAATGCGTACCATACAGCATGCTACATATGTGCATTAAATATGCACCATATAACCCCCCCCCCCCCAAACGTTCAAATAAGGACCAGGTACACTTCAAATGCATAGAACTATGACACTCTACACAGAACAAGAGAGAAAAAAAACTTGGCACAACAGATTACAGTTCCCACTGCTTGGGCTTCAACACTCTGCCATATCTGCTGTGAGCCGGTCTCGCTCTGCTTGTTGTTGTCCGCTGCATCTGTGAAGTAGAATCGTTAACACATCGTCGTGAAAGCTTAGCAGAGCGTCTCCCGGGCGGCCTGCCGCGGCGGGGGGCACTGGCTAACTGGACTGGGTCGTCAGCTAACACAAAAGTGGGTTTGAGCCTATTGATGCAGACTAAATCTGTCCTGTCTCCCAAATCAAGCAAAAAGTGCTTTTCCCCGGTTTCTAACACTCTGAACGGTCCATCGTAAGGTGGTCTTAAACCTGGCCTCTGTGCGTCGTGTCTAACAAAGACAAATTCTGCATTCTTTAAGGCTTTAGGCACAAAAACACGTGGAAAACTGTGATGAGCGGGACCAGGGAGGGTATGCAACCCCGCGTCGCTCTGCAGCCGCTGAGTGGGGAGGCGCTCCGGAGCAGGATTCTCAGGGAGGAAATCTCCCGGTAACCGGAGGGGTTGGGCGAAGACGAGTTCTGCCGGAGAGGCATGCAAGTCCTCTTTAGGAGCTGAACGCAACCCTAATAAAACCCATGGATGTTTATCAACCCAATTTGTGTCCGTGAGAGCCGCTCTGAGGGCTGCTTTCAATGACCGATGGAAGCGCTCACACAAACCGTTGGCCTGGGGGTTATACGCGGTCGTGCGATGAATTTTCACCCCCAGGCTGCGTGCCATGGACGACCAGAGCTCGGAAACAAACTGTGGTCCTCTGTCGGACGTTAAGTCTGACGGGATACCAAAGCGCGCGACCCAAGCCGTTAAAAAGGCGCGTGCAACATCTGCCGTTGTAGTTGCCGCCAGAGGAACCGCCTCTGGCCAGCGCGTGGTGCGGTCTACCATGGTTAGAAGGTGTGTGAAACCCTGGGACAGCGGAAGCGGTCCTACTAAGTCGACATGCACATGATCAAAGCGTTTGGCTGGGATGTGAAAAGGTTCAAGAGGGGCTCGTGTGTGTTTGTGTACCTTTGCCCTTTGACACGCAGTGCAAGCTGCAGCCCACTCTTTGACTTGTTTACGCAGCCCCGGCCAAACAAACTTCTCCCCTACCATTTTGATAGAAGCGCGGACGCCCGGGTGTGCCAGTGAGTGTATTAAGTCAAAAACACGGCGACGCCACGCAGCCGGGACTACGGGACGGGGACGCCCCGTGGAGATATCGCAGATTAGGGAGGGCATGCCTCTTTGAAGCACCCTGTGCTCCAGCCTTAGCCCTGTTGGCCCAGACTGGAGTGCGCGCACGTCCGCGTCGCCAACCTGTTCAGTGGCCATGGCTGCGTAATCTAAACCGACGCAGACCGGAGCTGTGAGCGCTCCCGTGCCGCCAGCCTGACCTAGGTCTGCCGTAGCCGACTCTGCCCCCTGGGGGCCTGTCGCTGCAACCGCGCGTGAGAGGCAATCTGCCACTACATTGTGTTTACCTGCCACGTGTTGAATGTCCGTGGTAAACTCCGAAATTGCAGCCAGCTGCCTCTGTTGTTGGCCCGACCAGGGCTCTGAAACCTTGGCCATTGCAAAAGTTAAAGGTTTATGATCCACGAACGCGGTAAAACGGCGTCCTTCCAACCAGAACTGGAAGTGGCGGATGGCCAAATGTAGGGCCAAAAGCTCCCTGTCAAACGCACTGTATTTACGTTCGCTATCGCGCAATGTTTTGCTGAAAAATGCGAGTGGTTGCCAGCATCCTGCAACCAGTTGCTCGACCACCGCTCCCACTGCCACGTCGGAGGCGTCTGTGGTTAGCGCCATGCGAGCTGCCGGCACCGGGTGTGCCAATAACGCAGCGTTGGCGAGGGCTGATTTGACCTGTGAAAAAGCGCGCTCCCGATCCGGGGACCACTCGACCTTGGCTGTAGGTTTTTGCTTCTTTAATGCCACGTACAATGGGTGCATAAGCCGTGCCGCGTTTGGGAGGAAACGGTTATAAAAATTGACCATCCCCAAAAATTCTTGCAGCGCCTTGACCGTCTGCGGTTGGGGGAAATCCGTTATCGCGCGCACTTTATCCGGCAGCGGGACCGCGCCTTCTGGCGACACGCGGTGTCCCAAAAAATCAATTTTCGTTACCCCGAATTGGCACTTTGCTGGATTAATGATCAGCCCGTGTTCTGTGAGCCTCTGAAAAACGGCTGTGAGGTGGCGTTCGTGTTCGGCTTCAGACGCGCTGGCTACCAAAATATCGTCCAAATAAGCGAACACGAAAGGGAGGTCGCGCAGCATTGCATCCATCATGCGTTGGAACGTCTGCGCGGCGCCCTTGAGGCCGAAAGGCATGCGCAAAAACTCGAAAAGCCCGAAAGGGGTTATAACTGCCGTTTTGGGTATGTCCTGCGCGCGGACTGGAACTTGGTGATAACCACGCACCAAGTCTATTTTGGAAAAGATGCGCGCCCCCGCTAAATGCGCCGAAAAATCTTGGATGTGCGGAATCGGATAGCGGTCGTGGGCTGAAGCATTATTTAATCTGCGGAAATCACCGCACGGGCGCCACGAGCCGTCAGCTTTGGGTACCATGTGCAGGGGTGACGACCAGGCGCTGTTGGAACGCCGGACTATGCCCAGCTTTTCCAAGTTGGCGAATTCCTCGCGCGCGATGGCCAGTTTAGCTGGGTCCAACCGCCGAGCCTTTGCGAACACAGGGGGGCCAGCAGTGCTTATGAAATGCTCTACCCCGTGTTTGGCAACTGACGCTGAAAATGTAGGGACCGTGAGTGCTGGAAACTGGTTGAGTAATGCATGAAACTTACCACCCGCTGCAGTGACATTGGAATGCGCCGAAGGCAGGGCCACCCGAGCTGTGCAGGAGATAGAATAGAAAGACAGTGCATTTATAATACGTCTATTAGCAAGATCAACTAACAAACTGTTTGAGCACAAAAAGTCAGCACCTAGCATGTTGTTGCTAACTGCAGCAACAACGAAGGTCCACTCGAAGTTGCGTCCGTGGAGGGACAGGCGGAGTGTCTTCTCCCCATAGGTTTTGACCGTGGAGCCGTTCGCCGCTAACACCAGGGGCCCGTTGGCCGGCCCCAGTGTGTCCGCGTAGGTATGCTTGACAAAACTCAGCTGGGAGCCCGTGTCCACCAGGAATTCTTTCCCAGAATTCGCGTCCGTCACGAAAAGCAGCTTGTTCTTCGTGCCAAGAGTCGCAGCTGCTACCGGCTCCCGGTCCTGGCGTTTCCCTGGCGCTGGTACTGGCACGGCGGGACGCATCTGCGGGCTTTGTCGGTGAAACGTCGATGGTAGAAGCAGATGGCGTTGTCAGCTCTACTTCTCCTGGTCTCCGCCGCTGCTGCCGTCATCGGGTCCGGTGCCGCAGCCTCTGGTCTCCCTCCTTCTCGCGAAGGGGCGGTCATCTCTGCTGCCGCCGTCGTGGCTGTGCGCCGTCTATGGGAGTCGACGAGCCGTTGCGCCACCTGTCCCAGCTCGTGGTAGTCACGGTTGGCGAGCGACTGCGAGCTGGTCAGGGTAACTCTCACTGCCGGTGGGAGCGTCCTGAGGAAGAGGTGGGCGAAGATAAAACCGTCGTCATCCTCGCCTCTCAGGCTCATCATCTGTGCCATCAGATCCACTGGCCTGTCTGCTTCTCCCTCTGATAGCGCCAGGAGCTTCTCTACCCGCTCTTCCTGCGAGGGAGTGAAAGCTCGGATTAGGGCAGCTTTCAGTGTGCCGTACTTGTTGTCTTGGGGTGGGTGGTTGGTCAAACTCTCCACCCGTTGCACTGTGAGGCTGTCCAGCTTCGCGACGACATGGTGGAACCTCGTTGCATCTGCCGAGATACCCCGAAGGTGGAATTGCGCCTCCACAGTGGTAAACCAGGAGCGCGGGTTATGTTGCCAGAAGTCGGGCAGCTGTAGCATGGTAGCTGCGTTAACCCGGTGAGCTCCTGCGGAGTCCGGCGTGGAAAGGTTGTCGTCACTGGACATAGTAGTCGTAGGTCACCAGTGTAGAAGATGCCTTACAAACGAGACTGAGTTTATTTCTCAGGAAGCTTTATTGAAAGTCACATCTTCTATCATCAAAGTTCTCAGCATAATAAGAGAAAGAAACACAACTTTCCTCCAGCTTTTATAACCCCCAGAGATACTCAACCCCCACATAGCGTATCTCACACCTTTACCCCCACAGAAGCTCAGTAAACATATGCACCCATAGTCACACATAGCCCTCGAGACTTGCTGGCGTCTCTGCTCTCTTCTCCACCTTGGGGCTCCTGCCGGGACATTGTCTCTGACTTCCTTCTTCCCCCAGCACCCACCTCCTAGCCGAGGTCCCTGCTGGGGCATTGTTCATTTGGACGTTTGACTGTAGGCTCTGCACCGTTGAGCCACTGTATGCCTGTGGGGGAGAATGCGTACCATACAGCATGCTACATATGTGCATTAAATATGCACCATACTAATAACTGGTTGGGCCACCCTTAGCAGTAACAACTGCAATCAAGCGTTTGCGATAACTGGCAGTGAGTCTTTTACAGCACTGTGGAGGAATTTTGTCCACTCATCTTTGCTGAATTGTTGCAATTCAGCCACATTGGAGAGTTTTCGAGCATGAACTTCCTTTTTAAGGTTATGCCTCAGCATCTCAATGGGATTCAGGTCAGGACTTTGACTAGGCCACTCCAAAGTCTTCATTTTGTTTTTCTTAACCCTTTGAGTGTGTATGGTGCAGAACTGCAACATACCCTGTGCTGACCTGTCAGATATTGGGTGGGGTTATGTTCCCTCTAGTGGTGGTTTGCGTTACTGCACCTTTAATTGTAGCTACTTCCTGTTTCCTATATAAAACCTTTTTCTGTTCAATCTGCCATGATGAAAGCAATGTGAAAATGTGCTCGCCAGAAATTTGGTTGTACTAACCTAGGAGTGGAACCAACAGCAAGTTAATGCTGAAAATTGTTGTAATACTTGTTTAAGATGACTATAGTTTGGAATATGATGTTAAAAAAAAACGCTAAATTTAAGCTATAAAAAGATCGCGATTAAAAGGTGTTAATGGCTAATCGTTGCAATGGTACTTAGCTAACTGCTGAGTCATTTAGCCCTTGTTAGCCCAAGTTATATTGTGTTGTAATGGTGCTTTGTGTGGAAGCTAGTTAGCTATTCATTTGGCTATGCTTACCTGCTTACTTAGCTGTGTAGCTGTCCTCTGTAAAATAAAAATGTATTAGTATAATTTCGTAATACTTACCTGATTTAACTTACCTTAACTTTGAAGCCTGTAAAAGAAATACTACTTACCTTAGTTTGAATCTGTAAAGCAAATTACTTACCTGAGTTAAGTGCCTGTAATAAGAGAAACTGTTTATATACAGAGTGTTGTATTATTATTTCTTATGTAACATTCTGTACTATGTATATTTCATTGTGTTTCAGTTTTATAAAAAAAAAGACAACAAGACAAAAACGATTTCAGTAAATCAGCCAACCTGGAATCAGCCTGCTGTCTTTATTGTTCGCTATCTGTCTACAATACCCAGCCGTATTTTCAGGACAGAATAGTAAAATGTTGACCACGCAGCGGGGATAGGCAGCTGAAATATGGTGAACAGCATACAGAAGCAAGCCAAGATGAGCCACGCTGGTGAGGAGGACCGTCCGTCTCAGTTGGAGACAAGGTCTCAAGCCTCAAATTCACACAAGTCCTCCAGAGCATCAACCCGGTCATCTGCCAGCATCGTTGCAGCAAGAGCCAGAGCTAAGGCTGAAGCAGCTAAAGTTAAAGCATCCTTTGCAGAGAAGGAGGCAGTCATGATGAAACAAAGGGCTTCAGTAGAGGCTGCCATGATTAAAGAAAGGGCTTCAATAGACGCAAATCTTCACGTGCTGCAACAAGAGAAAGAAGCAACTGCAGCATCAAGAGAGGCAGCTATATTGGAAGAAGCTGCAGCAGCAGAGCTCGATCCAAGACACAGCGACTCTCTTGGTGAGCTACAGAATCTAGCCCTTGATGATCCAGTGAGACGCACACAACGCTACGTGGAAACACAGCCATTCATTAAAGAACTAGATTCACTGTATGAGTCTTTCGTGGACAGAAATGAACACAAGCCCATGATGGTTGGACACAACGTTCCTCATTCTGCCCCAAAGACATTTGTTCCAAAGCAGGAACATTCACCTGTTCTCCCTGACATTAAAAGGAAAGACACTGCAGCTAACCCTCCAGCCTCTCATCCCAACCAGGGAAACAAATCCTCACCTCCATCAACACAAACCCATGTCTTGGCCCAGTATCTCATGAGAAAAGAGATGGTGAGCTCAGGACTCCTTACCTTTGACGACTGCCCAGAAAACTACTGGGCGTGGAAGGCCTCCTTCCTAGCAGCCACAAAGGAGCTTAACCTCTCGGAGCAAGAAGAGCTCAACCTACTGATCAAATGGTTGGGGCCCAAGTCGTCAGCTCAAGCCATGAGGATCAGGTCTGTGCATGTAAACAATCCTAGACTAGGTGTGTGGACGGTATGGGAGCGCTTGGAGGAAACTTATGGAAGCCCAGAGGTGATTGAAAGTGCCCTAATGAAAAAACTGGACGCCTTCCCAGTCATCTCTAACAAAGAGATACACAAGCTCAGAGAGTTAGGAGACTTGTTAAAAGAGCTACAAGCTGCTAAGTCAGAGGGATTCTTACCTGGGCTCATGTATCTTGATACAGCTCGAGGGGTAAATCCAATTGTGGAGAAGCTTCCATTCTCACTTCGTGAACGCTGGATGACACAGGGATCCAGGTACAAGGAAGTTTATCATGTGCCTTTCCCACCATTCAGCTACTTTGTGGAATTTGTATGTTCTCAAGCTAAGACTCGCAATGACCCCAGTTTCGCATTCAACCTTTCCTCTACTCCCAATCAGTCAAAAGGTGAGAAAGACCAAAAACACATCTACAAATCCGCTGTAACGGTGAGGAAAACTGATGTCACAGCCGCAGGTGGTGCATCTCGGGACAGCACATCTGTGAAGAAAACTGAACCGGACAAAGAATGTCCAATCCACAACAAACCACATCCGCTCACAAAATGCCGTGGGTTCCGAGGAAAGCACCTGGATGAGAGGAAAGCGTACTTAAAGGAGAACTCGATCTGCTTTAGATGTTGTGCCAGCACCAAGCACATTGCCAAAGACTGTAAGACCGCACTCAAATGCAGAGAGTGTGAGAGTGACGAGCACACTTCAGCGATGCATCCTGGTCCAGCACCATGGTCGCCTCATGGGCAGGCTGGGCACTCACCTGGGAATGACCAGAGCGGGGAGCAAGGAAGGGAGCAAAGCGGGGAGAGTGAAGTTGCAGCAACTCCTGTTGTCACTTCTAAGTGCACAGAGATATGTGGCGATGCACCCCAGCCTAGATCCTGTTCTAAAATCTGCTTGGTCAAGGTTTCCCATGCTGATAATCCAAGCAAGTCTCACATAGTATATGCTGTACTCGATGACCAAAGCAATAGGTCTTTAGTGAAATCTGAGTTCTTCAGTCTGTTGGGTATTAACAGCAGGGCATCCCCCTACACGCTAAAAACATGCTCAGGCAGAGTGGAGACTGCAGGAAGGAAAGCAACCAACATCATTGTGGAATCTCTCGATGGGAAGACCAAGGTCACACTGCCCACATTGCTGGAGTGTGAATACTTACCTGGTGACCGGTCAGAGATCCCGACCCCTGAGTGCGCACAATATTTCCCTCACCTCAGACCAGTGGCTGACAAAATCCCTGCACTTGACAACAGTGCACCCATTCTTCTGCTACTAGGCCGAGATGTTTTGAGCTTGCACAAGGTGCGAGAGCAGCGCAACGGACCACACAACTCACCATACGCTCAGCGCCTTGATCTCGGCTGGGTCATAGTGGGAGAGCTGTGTCTGGGTGGCGCTCACAAGACTCAGGAAGTCAATGCTTATAAGACCCATGCCCTCCAAAATGGACGCCCTTCCTTCTTTAAGCCCTGCACTAACAGCATTCACATCAAGGAGAGACCCAGTGAACCGATTCAGTGCAGCCTTCAGTTCCCAACTCGCAGTGAGGAAGCCATTCCAGAGACATGTAGGGATGGTCTTGGTGAAAGTATGTTCCAGACAACACCAGCCGACAACAAACCAGCCATGTCAGTAGATGACAGTGAGTTTCTGAGAATAATGGAAGACGAGGTGTATATGGACAATGAAAACCATTGGGTGGCGCCACTACCCTTTCATACTCCTCGTAAGTGTCTTCCGTGCAACAGAGAGCAGGCTGCTCAAAGACTCCAATCCCTCCAACGCTCATTCAGGAAGAAACCTGACATGAAACAGCACTTCTTTGATTTTATGCAAAAGGTCATTGACAACCAACAGGCCGAGCCAGCTCCTCCACTACAGCTCGGGCAGGAGTGCTGGTATCTGCCGACATTTGGCGTATACCACCCCCAGAAGCCGGGGAAAATAAGAGTTGTATTTGACTCCAGCGCGGAGTACAAGGGGACATCATTGAATGATGTGCTTCTCAGTGGACCCAACCTGAACAACACACTAATAGGAGTCCTATTACGGTTCAGAAGAGAACAAATTGCTGCTACTGCCGACATAGAGCAAATGTTCTATGGGTTCAAGGTCAGAGAGGACCACCGCCACTTCCTCAGGTTTCTCTGGCACAAAGACAATGATCCAGACAAGGACATCATTGACTACTGGATGACTGTGCATGTATTCGGCAACAGCCCGTCTCCAGCAGTTGCGACTTATGGGCTGAGGAGAGCTGCAGAGCAAGGAGAAGCTGAGCATGGTAGTGATGCAAAGGAGTTCATCTTCAGGAACTTTTACGTCGACGATGGGCTCATGTCATTGGCCAAGGAGCATAAGGTGATCGATCTCCTGCAGCGAACCAAGGCTCTGCTAGCTGAGAGCAACTTAAAACTCCACAAGATCGCCTCAAACAGTCTGAGGGTCATGGAGGCTTTCCCAGTGGAGGAACGAGCAAGTGACCTGAAAGATCTCGATCTGGGAGCAGACCCATTGCCCCTTCAAAGGAGCTTAGGCCTGAACTGGGTGCTCCAGACTGACTCCATCCGTGGACCTGTCAAGCACTTAAGGTCGGATAGAGGCATTAATTTCATTGGTGCATGCCGCGAGCTTCAAATCAACACTGACGATCCTGAGATCAAGAACTATCTGCAAGAGCAGGGATGTACATGGACCTTCAATGCTCCCCATTCTTCACACATGGGTGGAGCCTGGGAGAGGTTAATTGGAGTGGCAAGACGCATACTGGATGGACTGCTTGCGAAGGATGGTGCTACCCGACTGTCTCATGAAGTTCTTACAACCTTGATGGCTGAGGTTATGGCTATCATGAATGCACGCCCACTAGTCCCAGTCTCCAACGATGCAGAGGTACCTGAAATCCTCTCACCTGCCACTCTGCTCACCCAGAAGGCGAGTGTCAGTCCTGCACCCCTGGGAGACTTCGACCTGGATCACCTCAGCCAGGTCCAGTGGCGCCAGGTCCAGAGCTTGGCGGACTCCTTCTGGAAGAGGTGGCGGTCGGAGTACCTGACCACACTTCAACCACGGAGGAAGTGGACCTCCGAGAAGTCCAGTCTCCAGGAAGGTGACATTGTTTTGATAAAGGACAATCAAGCAAAGCGCAACATGTGGCCTCTAGGGCGAATAGTTAAGGCCATTCCTAGTTCAGACAACAAGGTCCGTAAGGTCACAGTTAAGACCTCTAGCCAAGGGGTAGTTAAAGAGTACCTTAGACCCATCTCTGATGTTGTGCTATTGATGTCACTAGAGAAGGGTAAATAGTGGTATACATGTATACCAAGCGGGGAGTGTGCTGACCTGTCAGATATTGGGTGGGGTTATGTTCCCTCTAGTGGTGGTTTGCGTTACTGCACCTTTAATTGTAGTTACTTCCTGTTTCCTATATAAAACCTTTTTCTGTTCAATCTGCCATGATGAAAGCAATGTGAAAATGTGCTCGCCAGAAATTTGGTTGTACTAACCTAGGAGTGGAACCAACAGTAAGTTAATGCTGAAAATTGTTGTAATACTTGTTTAAGATGACTATAGTTTGGAATATGATGTTAAAAAAAAAATGCTAAATTTAAGCTATAAAAAGATCGCGATTAAAAGGTGTTAATGGCTAATCGTTGCAATGGTACTTAGCTAACTGCTGAGTCATTTAGCCCTTGTTAGCCCAAGTTATATTGTGTTGTAATGGTGCTTTGTGTGGAAGCTAGTTAGCTATTCATTTGGCTATGCTTACCTGCTTACTTAGCTGTGTAGCTGTCCTCTGTAAAATAAAAATGTATTAGTATAATTTCGTAATACTTACCTGATTTAACTTACCTTAACTTTGAAGCCTGTAAAAGAAATACTACTTACCTTAGTTTGAATCTGTAAAGCAAATTACTTACCTGAGTTAAGTGCCTGTAATAAGAGAAACTGTTTATATACAGAGTGTTGTATTATTATTTCTTATGTAACATTCTGTACTATGTATATTTCATTGTGTTTCAGTTTTATAAAAAAAAAGACAACAAGACAAAAACGATTTCAGTAAATCAGCCAACCTGGAATCAGCCTGCTGTCTTTATTGTTCGCTATCTGTCTACAATACCCAGCTGTATTTTCAGGACAGAATATACCCCCTAGTGGTCAAAAGTGGTAAATATTTTTTGTCAATCAAATAGTTCAGATTTCCAAGGCTATAACTTGAAAGTGGTAAGAGATAATGACTTACTGTCAATTAGAAAGAAGTAAAATATGATCCAAAGTTTGAGATAGAAATAAATTTACATATCTAATTTGCATAATGTCACGGCACCTCTTTAAATTCCATAACTCAGTCAAAACTGGACTTTGGACGTATTTACACAAAAAATGATTCAGTCTTTTGACACCGTTTTTTGTACAGAGGTACCTCATCATCTTATCTTCAAAGTATATGAACAAGAAATCAGTACATTTAAAAAAAAAAAAAAAAACAGAAATTTCTCACTTACTTTTGACAAAGTCAGAGTGAGAAGGCAGGCGAAGTGCCATGCTCTGCCACTAGGGGCACGCAAATTCTCACACTCAAAGGGTTAAGCCATTCAGAGGTGGACTTGCTGGTGTGTTTAGGATCATTGTCCTGCTGCAGAACTCAAGTGCGCTTCAGCTTGTGGTTACAAACAGATGGCAGGCTATTCTTCAGGATTTTTTAGTAGACAGCAAAATTCATGGTTCCATTTACCACAGCAAGTCTTCCAGGTCCCGAAGCAGCAAAACAGCTCCAGACCATCACACTACCATCATATTTTACTTTTGGTATGATATTCCTTTTCTGAAATACTGTGTTACTTCTACGCCAGATGTAATAGGACATGCACCTTCCACAAAGTTCAACTTTTGTCTCATCAGTCCACATAGTATTTTTTCAGAAGTCTTGGGGATCATCAAGAAGTTTTCTGGCAAAACGGAAACTAGCCTTTATATTGTTTTTGCTCAGCAGTGGTCTTTGTCTTGGAACTCTGCCATGCAGGTCATTTTTTCCCAGTCTCTTTCTTATGGTGGAGTCATACTGGAGTGGTGGCTCAGTTGGTAGAGCACCCGCCCCACACCCGGGAGGCAGGGGTTCAAATCCCGACCGGGTCATGCCGAAGACCATATAAAAGTGGAACTTCCTGCCATCCAGCTTGGTGCTCAGCAATAATGGAATGGAGGAGGGAAATCTGTGGCGGCGCCTTGCATGGCAGCGGCCCTCTGATTCTGCACTGGGGTGTGTGTGATTAACACAGTAGATAGGTAAAACACAATCTCGTTCTACTGTACATGATTGGTTGTACGGTTGAATGACAATAAGGGTGATTTAATTTAATTTAATTATGAACACTGATCTTAACTAATGCAAGTGAGGCCTGCAGTTCTTTGGATGTTGTTGTGGGGTCTTTTGTGACCTCTTGGATGAGTCGTTGCTGCGCTATTGGGGTAATTTTGGTCGGCCGGTCACTCATGGAAAGGTTCACCACTGTTCCATGTTTTTGCCATTTGTGGATAATGGCTCTCACTGTAGTTCACTAGAGTCCCAAAGCTTTAGAAATGGCTTTATAACCTTTTCCACACTGATAGATCTCAATTACTTTGTTTCTCATTTGTTCTTGAATTTCTTTGGATTGTAGCATGATGTCAAGCTTTTGAGGATCTTTTGGTCTACTTCATTTTGTCAGGCAGGTCCTATTTAAGTTTGTTATTATTTAAGTTGATTTCTTGATTGAGAACAGATGTGGCAGTAATCAGGCCTGGGTGTGGCTAGAGAAATTGAACTCCGCTTTCCAAAGATGTGATAAACCACAGTTAATTTATGTTTTAATAGGATGGGGCAATCACTTTTTCACACAGGGCCATGTAGGTTTGGATTATTTTTTTTTTACCCTGAATAATAAACACCTTCATTTAAAAATTGCATTTTGTGTTTACTTGTGTTATCTTTGTCTAATATTTAAATTTGTTTGATCTGAAACATTTAAGTGTGACAAACATACAAAAAAATGAGAAATCAGGAAGGGAGCAAACACTTTTTCACACCACTGTAAGTATAACTGAAGAACAGTATGATGGTGTTTTAACGTTAGTTTTTGTGCTTACTCTTCCACAGGGGAGAACGGCTGGAAGCAGGCGAAGGAACTCCACACTTGGAGAGCAGATTGCCAGAGGGAGTGATGCTGCAGTGCAGCAGGGGAGTCCGGGGGATTGTAAGGGACAGGCTGGCCAGGCCTGAAT
The DNA here is from genome assembly GCA_020510985.1 of Pholidichthys leucotaenia. Classification (NCBI taxonomy): domain Eukaryota; kingdom Metazoa; phylum Chordata; class Actinopteri; order Cichliformes; family Pholidichthyidae; genus Pholidichthys; species Pholidichthys leucotaenia. The sequence goes on along the minus strand of CM035842.1, from coordinate 139,680,483 downwards.
GCTGAGGAGTGAGACTGAAGAGCAGCGATGACAAACGTTGGTAAGTCAACTTACTTGGGCTGGTGAAGGTGTGCACAATCCAAGACATCCAAATCCAATCTGAGAGGCAGTTTCTAAAATCCAGACGCAGGCAGGGGTCGAGGCACGGCAGGTCAGGTAACGGCAGGCAGATAATTTCAGTGCAGAAGGCAGGTTATGGGTCAGGGACAAGCAAAAGGTCAAGACACAACAAGGCAGGATAATACATGGATACTGAGCTCAGGCATGATATGATGATGATGATGAGATACTTTATTTCTAACAAAAAAGCTAAAACACAACAAATGACAAGTGCAATAAGAGTGACAGTGTACAGTGCTCAAAAAGGAGAAGAAAGAAGTTAATACTTATTTACTCCAACTCCTCCTTTCCTTAAATACAACCCATGTGAAATATATACATATTACCTCTATTACAAACCCCAAGTACACAGTTAACTATATTTTATACATATCAACATTAACACCCATCTATCCCTACATACATACAGTCCATACATATACATACATCTAAACCCTGCTCCAAACAACATAGATATATACAATACCGTCCCATCTACCATACCATAATGTCCCTGAGTGAGTTAAGTGCATCGTGCATATTAATACTACACCTCTAACATATATCCTTTTAGCAAATAATGTTTATACCTCTTTTTGATTTGATTTCTGTTTGCACATAGTTTCAGTTCCAGCTCCAGACTGTTCCACAAATTCACCCCACAGACAGATATGCACAGACTTTTCTTAGTTGCTGGAACCTTAGGTTTTGTAAAGTTTAAGTCTCCTCTCAAATTGTAATCACTGTCTCTTTTTTGAATATTTTTTGTATATTAGTTGTAAGTTGCTTATTAATTGCCCTGTACATTATTTGTGCTGTATTAAATTTAACTAAATCCATGAGCTTAATGGCATGTGACTTTAAAAGCAGTGAGTTGGTATGGTCTCTATATCCTACATTATTTATTATCCTTATAGATTTTTACCTCCGCCAGGCCGAAAAGGCCAGGAGGAGGTTATGTTTTTGCCAGGGTTTGTCTGTTTGTCTGTCTGTTTGTCTGTCTGTCTGTTTGTCTGTTGGTTAGCAAGATAACTCAAAAAGTCTTGGACGGATTTGCATGAAACTTTCAGGCGTTGTTGCAAATGGTACAAGGAAGAACTGATTACATTTTGGGGGTGATCCGGTTCACCGTCTGGATACAGGAATTTTTTTTAAAGCATTTTTTTCAACACTGTGACATAGGGCCATTTTCAACATGTGCGCAGGCGCAATGGAGGCCGCTGTCGTGTCTGACCAACACAAACTCCGCCTTCTTCAACGTTTTAGCCACAAAAGCACGCGGAAAACACTGCTGCCCTGGGCACGCCAGCGTGGCTGCTTTGGCAACACGCTGCAAAACCTGACACGGACACCTGTCCGCCGCCCCATTATTTGCCACAAATTCCCCGCCCAGCTATAGGCGCTGCGTAAAAACGACCTCTCTGCCGGGGAAGACTAAATTCTGTTTTGCCGCCGAGCGCAACCCCAATATAATATAAAACCCACGACCAATCTGCATCCGTCAGTGGAGGAGATGGACACACCAACACTTCAGTTTATTACCTCCGCCAAGGAGGCAGTGCTTTTACAACCGTAAAACGGGGCTATAAGGGACGGCGGGGTAATATGGGACACTTTTCTAAATGTAATTCTGCTTTTTTAATTTTGCTTCCGCCTAGATTTGATGAAGGATTCATGGATATTTGACAATAACAACACAACTCAGCGTCCTGCTCAAAATAAAAAAAAGCAGAATTACATTTAAAACATTTCCCACAAAAGTGTCCCTTATTAACCCGCCGTCCCTTATAGCCCCATTTCACACTACTGAACCACTAATCCTATCACTATCACATTGATTGTCATTCATTAATTGTCTGTTTATTGCACTGTCCATGTCAAATAAACAAATAATCATTCTGAATCCAATTGCTAGTCATATCTTTTCATGCTCAGGGAATCTGAAAACGTACACACAAACACTGTATGGGGGGAACTGTGCCGCTTGGCGGAGGTCTGCGCTCTCCGAGTGCTTTTCTAGTTTTGTCATGTGCCTATTGGCTGTAGGTTGGATTTGTAGGTGTTTCCCCAGACCTCTACACAGTAGTTAAGATATGGTAAAAACAGTGACTTGTACAGTAAGAATAATGATTTATAGTCCAAAATGTGTCTTATCTTCCCCAGTATCCCTATACATTTTGCCAACTTGGCCTGGATATGACTGATGTGAGGTTTCCAGCAGATTTTATTGTCTAGCGTCACCCCCAGAAACTTATTTTTCTGTACCATTTCAATTCTGGTGTCATCTATCGTTACCATTATTTCATGATTACCTCCGCCAGGCCGCAGGCCGCAGGAGGTAATGTTTTTGCCAGCGTTTGTCTGTCTGTTTGTCTGTCTGTTGGTTATCAAGATAACTCAAAAAGTTTTGGACAGATTTCGATGAAACTTTCAGGCGTTGTTGGAAATGGTACAAGGAAGAACTGATTAAATTTTGGGGATGATCCGGATCACCGTCTGGATACAGGAATTTTTTAAAGAATTCTTTAACATTGTGAGATACGGCCATTTTCAACATGTGTGCAGGCGCAATGGAGGGCGCTGGTCGTCGTGTCTGACGAACACGAACTCCGCGTTCTTCAAAGTTTTAGGCACAAAAGCACGCGGAAAACAGTGGTGGGCCGGGCCCGGCAGCATGCCTGTGTTTGCGCTACGCTGCAAAAGCTGAGACGGCCAGCTGTCCGGCGCGGGATTATTTGGCAGAAATTCCCCGGGCAGCCATAGTGGCTGCTCAAAAACAAGCTCTCTGCCGGGGAAGCTTCCAAATCCTCTTTTGCCGCGGAGCGCAACCCCAATATAAAACCCACGGCAACCTGTCTACCCAATTTGCATCCGTCAGTGAAGCCCTGAGTGCTGCTTTCAGTGATCTATGAAAACGCTCGCATAACCCATTGGCCTGTGGGTTGTACGTGGTTGTGCGATGAATTGCAACGCCCGCAGCCTGGGAGTTTGCAGATGGAGGAGATGGACACAACACCAACTCTTCAGTTTATTACCTCCTCCAAGGAGGTAATGCTTTTACTACTGTACCACTAATCCTATCATTGTGAATCCAATTGCTAGTCATATGTTTTCATGGTCAAGGAATCTGAAAACGTACACACAAACACTGTATGGGGGGAACTGTGGCGCTTGGCGGAGGTCTGCGCTCTCCGAGTGCTTTTCTAGTTACCTCCGCCAGGAGGTTATGTTTTTGCCTGGGTTTGTCTGTCTGTTGGTTAGCAAGATAACTCAAAAAGTTTTGGACGGATTTCGATGAAACTTTCAGGCATTGTTGGAAATGGTATAAGGAAGAACTGATTAAATTTTGGGGATGATCCGGAGAAAACCGCCATTACGGGAAATGCATTTTTCGTGAATAACTACTGAACCACTAATCCTATCAATGTCAATCCAATTGCTAGTCATATGTTTTCATGGTCAACGAATCTGAAAATGTAGACACAATAAATGTAGGATTAATATTTATGATGTAAAACACTGTATGGGGGGAACTGTGGCGCTTGGCGGAGGTCTGCGCTCTCCGAGTGCTTTTCTAGTTTATTTTATAATTTCCAAACAACATAATTTTTTTTTTCAAATGTAAAGATAATTTATTTTTGTTGAGCCACTGTGTTAATCTTTTCATTTCTGTTGTGACCACCTCTAAAACCTGCTGTAAATTCTCACCAGTGCAAAGGATATTTATGTCATCCGCAAACAAAATAAATTTCAGAATTTTTGATACTTGGCATATGTCATTTATATATAAAAGAGTTTGGGTCCTAAAACTGACCCCTGGGGCACACCACAAGTGATGTCCGTGAATGGTGATTTGTGCTCACCTATTTGTACAAATTGTTGTCTGTTACTTAAATAACTGGGGCTGCACGGTGGCGCAGTGGTTTAGCACTGTGGCAGCACAGTTTTACCCTCGGCCGGGGGATCGCGGGGATCATGAGATCGTGGGTTCGATCCCAGCCCCCGACCAACAGTGAGCTGTGTGGAGTTTGCATGTTCTCCCCGTGTTGCGCGGGTTTACTCCGGGATTTCTCCGGTTTCCTCCCGCATACCAAAAACATGTAGGTTTAGGGCGCTCGCGCACGCAGCGACCAGCAGCCAGTGGCTTGTCACCAGACTGCAAACCAAGTCTACCTACGGGAACAAAAAACTAAAAAAAAAAAAAAAAAAAAAAAAAAAAAAAAAAAAAACTTTCCAACCAACTCAGTCCAACCCCTCTTATCCCATCCCTTTCCAATTTCCTCAGTAGAATTTTATGATCAATGGTGTCAATAGCTTTCTTTAACTCTATAAATACTCCTACAGCAAACTTTTTTTTTATCTATACAACTAGTGATTTCTTCTACGAGTTCAATCAGTGCCAAAGATGTAGATTTATCTGCTCTAAAACCATACTGACTGTCTGTAAGGAGGTTGTGTTTTTCAATGAAATTATCCAGTCTTTTAATGACATTTTTTTCAAGTATTTTGGAGAATTGTGAGAGTAAAGAGACAGGCCTGTAATTTGTAAAATAATGACTGTCTCCTGTTTTGTATAGTGGTATTACTTTTGCTATTCTCATTTTGTTTGGAAATTCACCAGTTTGAAATGATAAGTTACAGGACGCAGATATAGCTGTGTGCAGGATAACATCACCAGGCAGAGTGAAGGGAGAGCACCCTATTTGAAGGGCCTCTCTAACTGGCAGCAGGTGGGGAAAAAGGCTGCAGGGTGTGAGCCTAATCAGAGGGAGAGATGGAGGCAGAGTAGTGATGGTGAAACTGAAGCCTTATGAAACAATGAACAGCTTTGAGACAATTGCTTCATGATCGACACAGTGTTATGAAACATTTAATAAAGAGTGCCATCTGCTGACTGAGTATCAGAACTGCATCTGAGTGGAAGACCTGAAAAAATCTCAATACATGGAGTATTGAGACTTTTAGAGGTTGCACTACACTTTTTTGTTATCTGTCATTTTTTCAGACAGGCTTGTAAAAGTTCTGTCAATCTGTTATCTATCATTTTAATTAACTTTAATTAGATCACCCTCCATGTAATCTGTCAAATGATAGACAGCTTTCAAAATTTTTAGTCATTGCTGGAAAAATTCTTCGAAAGGACAATTTTCAGTGAATGAAACCTCTGAGTTATATATAGTATGTAGAGAGAGATGGAAAAATCTGTGTTGTGGAAGATCAGGGAACTTGCTGGTGCTTCTGCAACTGGGGAGTGTTATTAAATAGGGAGTGTAAAGTTTTTTTTATTGAAAAAGAAGCATTTCAACAGTGTGTGGTTTCAGTCTGCTCCTCTTGTGACCTACTACCTCTCCAGTTTTGGAGAAAACCCTCTCACATGGCACTGATGTTGCTGGCATGTGGAGATACTTTTTTGCCATCTTGTAAAGGTTTGGGTATATGGTTTTGTGTGTTGCCCAGTAACAGAGTGGGTCTTCTCCTCTGGAGAGGTAGGGCTCAGACAAATAACATTGAACTTCCGCTGTGACATCTGCTGTTGCACTTTTGAGAGTCCTGTGTTTCACCTAAACAGAAAAAAAAATGTAATTAGCAATCTTTTATAATAAGAAAATGATGCTTTAATTAATAACATAATACAAACCAACTCTGCTATCCAAAAGGTTCCACAAATTGTCTTCTGCTGAAGGCCCAGGTTCTTTCTCTGCTGCTGACTGATGGAGTTGATAACATTTTAATACTAGGCTACGACCTTTAATACGAGGCTAGAGAGGTCTGGAAAACACAATAATAATATGAAATAATAAATGGTACACTATCTGTTGTGCATTGTCCTCTCCATCCTCATGGTTGCAGTGCATTCAGCAGTCAGTTTTGACATGGCCTCTTGTGCAAGCGTTTCATTGCCAAAAACCTAATGTTTTAAATCGTGGGTCCAAAAATGAGGTTGTCCTCCATGTCCCTCCTTTACTACACTTACACTCACTCACTCACTCACTCACTCACTCACACCTTACACTCTCAAAAAATGACACTCAACCACACAAACAACTCTATCTATCTATCTATCTATCTTCTAGTGTTTGTGTGAATGAGTGTGTATGCATGTATCTCTGTGTAATATTAAGTAAATGTAATGTGTTTTTGTTTAATGTTACTGAATCTAAACTCAATTCTACCTTGTGTAATACTCTCCCTGACTTCTATTCAAATGCCCAGCCCTCTCAAACTTCCCTCGAGTCCTCAAGTAACATGATGTGACCGAAATAATGAGGCCTCGCTTGCAACCATCACGTGACTGTGGGCGTGCTGAAACAGCGCTCAATGCACTGCTCATGACACTCCCACTTTATATTGCTCAACTCAGTGTCGAGTGGGCGGTGCCGAGCTAAGGCAGAATACACACCGAACCATTACATAAACAAGGGCAGTGCAAGTACATCAGGATTTACAGAGACAAAACAGGAAGAATGGGCTGCACGGTGGCGCAGTGGTTAGCACTGCGGCAGCACAGTTTACCCTTGGCCGGGAGATCGTGGGGATCGTGGGTTCGATCCCAGCCCCCGACCAACAGTGATCTGTGTGGAGTTTGCATGTTCTCCCCGTGTTTGCGTGGGTTTACTCTGGGATTTCTCCGGTTTCCTCCCATATGCCAAAAACATGCAGGTTAGGTTAATTGGAGACTCTAAAGTGGCCCTAGGTGTGAATGTGTGTGTGAATGGTTAAGGGATAGCGCCGCATCGTGGCTGCTTCATCCATCCAGGTGGTGGATGCCCTCAATTTCCCCACTGGGGATCAATAAAGTATACTAAAATCTAAAATCTAAAAAAAATCTAAGAATGATACCTGGCATGAGTTAATTAGAACAGGCTTGTTGCTGAAATGGAGAAAGCAGGAGCTGCTACAGTGATTATATCAGTGAAATGAAGACAATAAAACATTATTCATGCCTTCATTTTGACCCTGAAATCCATGGAGCCACATGCTCAGTATGTTTTTAAGGATTATTACACATGAGGGAGTGTGGTATCAATGAATTTATCACTGAGGTGATTTAGTTGTAAGCCTGGCAGGCAAGGGCGATCCTGGCTTGTATGACGCCCTGCACGGACTGCCCCACCCCCACACACATTTTTTTGAAGCATTTTTAAAACTTTTTATTCCCTCTTAAATGTCCAAATGTTACATTTTCTCAGCAATTAGTGAAGTTTGTCTTGCAACTTTTTCCTGGTAAGTTTATTACTTCATGTTTCACCTTTTTTTCCTTATGTTTTCATGATATTCTTGTACATTTCCACCTATCCTCTCACTGATAGGTACATCTCAATAAATTAGAATGTCATCAAAAAGTTGATTTATTTCAGTAATTCAATTTAAAAAAACAAAACTCCTATATTTTATAGATTCATTGCACAGAGTGATATATTTCAAGTGTTAATTTCTTTAATTTTGATGGTTCTGGCATACAGCTAATGAAAACCCCAAATTTAATTTCTCACAAAAACAGAATTACATAAAATTAATTTAAAAAATAGATTAAAAAAAAAAAAATCAAAGTCAGCGCAGCCGTCTACTGGGAAATTTTAGAGCACTTCACGCTTCCCTCTACTAACAGCTTTATGGAGTTGCTGATTTCATTTTCCAGCAGGACTTGGCACCTGTCCACACTGCCAAAAGTACCAAAACCTGGTTAATGACCTAAACCCCATAGAGAATCTATGGAGTATTGTCAGGAGGAAGGTGAGAGACACCAGACCCAACAATGCAAATGAGCTAAAGGCCGCTCCTCTATAACATGTCAGCAGTGCCACAGGCTGATCACCTCCATGACACACCACATTGATGCAGTAATTCATGCAAAAGGAGTCCCGACCAAGTATTGAGTGTGTACAAGAATATATTTTTCAGTCAGCCAATATTTCTATTAAAAATGCATTTTTAAAAATTAATTATACGTTATCTAATTTTTTGAGATACTGATTTTTTTCCCAGATATTTATACGAGTTTTTTTTTTAACTTTAACAATAACAAGAACATAAAAACACAAATGCGAACAGCTCCACCCTCCACCCACCCAACCCTCCTTCTGCCCTGGCTCATACAACGTCATTCAATGCACAGAAGCACTCAATCTTGCAGTGTTCTCAAACTTGCAAAAAAAAATTTAGGAATGGTTGCCACTTGCAATAGAAATCAGCAGTTCAGCCTCTCATGGTGTACTTAATTTTTTCTAGCTTAAGGAAAAACAACGTCTTTAGTCCATTGTGACACAGATGGAGGAGTAGATTTCCACTGGAAAAGAATCCGACGTCTGGCCAGCAGTGATGTAAAGGCAATGATCTCTCTCTGTGTGGAGTTTAAGTGAGCAGACACAGCTAGGGTTCCAAAGATGGCTATCAATGGGCAGGGATCTACACAAAGTCCCATTACCGCTGACAATGTATTAAAATAACCAGTCCAAAAAATATGTAAATGAGAACAAGAATAAAACATATGACTCAAACAACGTTCACATTTATCCTCCATTTCTTGGTAAATCTCAGAGTCTTGCCTTTGAATAATGAACTCTGTGTACCACCTTAAATTGAATAAGTGAAAGACAAGCACATATTGTCCTATCAATCCTGATCAAGGGCGAGGCCTAGCTCGCCTTCCCACATAGCCTTGGTCTTAACTTTTGAGTAATTGCTAAAATCTAGGATATGATAATATATCTGTGACATGGCTCCTCTGTGAAGCATAGAGAAGGTTAACAATTCCTCCCATGGTTTCTGAGATGGAAGCGAAGAAAAGTCAGGAAATGTATTTGAAACTAAATGTCTGGCTTGAAAGTACCTAAAAAGGTTGCTGGGAAGTAGTTTGTGTGACAATGCCAGTGTATTATAAGTGCTGAATGTCCCATCTTTATACAAATCCTGGAAACGCTGAATACCCTTTTTAAACCACAGTGAGAAGCTGTCATGACCCACTCTGGGCCATCACCTGCCTCAGCTGCGCACACACCTGCGGCCAATCAATCATGGGCTTTATAGCCTGCTCTGCCTGAAGCCTTGGCACGGAGCCGTCTGTCTTGCTACCGGACCTTCGTCTCCCGCACGTCTGTCTCCACACAGACCAACGCTCATCTGGAAAGACCTTCTTATTACAAGTAAGCATCATCCTACTTACCTTTTCTCCCAGGCTCTCCCCTGTGCACAGGTGGATCCCTCAGGCGGCGGAACCAGCTCTCCGTGGCAGTGGAACGTTCCTCTCGCCTCGCCAAACCTCTTTGCTCATCACCGGGTGTGCCTCGCAGACGCTGTCTTCCTGGCTGAAGGCCGTGGGCCGAAACCTATGTTCGCATCAGACCACCTGCAAGTAAGCCCCAGTCAATATCCAGCTCATTGTGACTTGGCTGAAATTAATAATTGTGCTTTGGCTCTGTTTTAGGGTTGCCCGGCTGTACGGCGCTCTGTCTCGCCCCCGGCTGCAGCACGTTCACCATCAACACATTTACACAACGCATACATGCACTCATTCACCCTCGGTTGGTCACAATAAAGATTATTGAATTGCACTTGAGCCTGTGTGTGTGTGTTCCCTGGGTCCAACAATATGTCAGTACGGCTCCGTCAGAGTGACCCAGCGAACAGCGGGCTCGCACACCAGCTTAACATCTTAGAGGCTTGAGTGGACCAAATTACTTACCAACAGCAGTTCATATTTAATCAGTTAGTCCAGATCAACAGCCGGTTGGATCATCTGGAAGGACAGCGGGCTTTCCCTCCGGCTCATAGCAGTAGGCCATCTCCCGTTAGTTCCCCGCCAAGCCAGGCTAGCCTGGGCGCGCTAACCCGTCTCACTCCGGTTCCCACTCCCACGCGCTTCAGCAGGAAGCTCGGGGAGGCTCGGGGCTTTATCCTCCAATGCGAGACGGTGTTTCAGCGAGTTCTGGGGGATTTCCCCACCGATCACAGCCGCATAGGTTACGTGGTAAATCTGTTGGAAGGGCGAGCGCTAGCATGGGCGTACGCCATTATGGCAAGATCCAGCTACGCCAATTTAACCTACACCCAATTTGTGCATGATTTCCACGAAATTTTTGACTATTCGGACCGTGATAGCATGCTTACCACCCGGCTATTAAATAAGATAAGATAAGATAAGATAAGATAAGCCTTTATTAGTCCCACAACGGGGAAATTCCAGGATTGCAACAGCACAGGGATAGCAACACTCAGAGCAACAATCAGAAGGCAAGAAAAAAAACAAGCAAGCAAGAGCAGCTAATAAACATATGTACGTATTACTATAAAATATATATATATACACACACACACAGACACACAGTGCAGAGCATTGTAGCTGGATGGAATAAATATATGAATATATGAACACACAGTGCAGAGCATTGTAGCTAGATGGAATAAATATGTAAATATATAAACACCCACAGTACGGAGCATTGCAGCTAGGTGGAATAAATATGCAAGTATATAAACACACACAGTGCGGAGCAATGTAGCTAGATGGAATAATATGTAGATATATAAATATATAAACACCCACAGTACGGAGCATTGTAGCTAGATGGAATAAATATGCAAATATATAAACACACACAGTGCAGAGCATTGTTGCTAGATGGAATGAAACAGCATAACCGTCTACTTAGTTATCCTACATGGTATGATTATGTGCCCATACATATTCTCACCCTCCATAGCGACCGGTATGTTCCTAGTTGTATGCCGGAGAGGACCATTGTGTAAGTCTATTGCATCTTTTGCATTCAAAAAACTATTAGTTTGTTACGTCTTTTTGCTATCTCTGCGAGCAGCCCTGCTTAGGTTGTACAGTCTGACAGCCGTTGGTAGGAAGGACCTACGAAACCTCTCGGTTGTGCACCTGGGATGATGTAGTCTGCTGCTAAATGAGCTCCTCAGTGCATTCAGTATGTCCTGCATAGGGTGGAACTCGGACTCCAGCAGAGATGACAGTTTAGCCACCGTCCTTCTCTCTCCTATCTCCTCCATCGGATCAAGGCGCTGCCCCAGGACAGAGCTAGCTTTCTTAATCAGTTTGTTCAGTCTCTTCCTATCGGCTGCAGTAATGCCACTGCCCCAGCAGACCACTCCAAAAGTGATGGCTGATGCCACCACCGTGTCATAGAATGACTTCAGCAGCGCCCCTTGTACACCAAAAGACCTGAGTCTCCTCAGCAGGAACAGCCTGCGCTGTCCCTTCTTGTAGAGTGCATCAGTATTGTGTGACCAGTCTAGTTTATTGTTCAGATGAATACCCAGGTACTTATAGGATGTCACCATCTCGATGTCTGTTCCCTGTATATTTACTGGTACTGTGAGGGGCTGCCCATGCCTGCGGCAGTCCACCACCAGCTCCTTAGTTTTCCTCGCGTTGATCTGGAGGCAGTTCCGATGGCACCAGTCCACGAAGTCCTGGATAAGCCCTCTGTACTCAGCTTCATCTCCATTGGAGATGAGGCCAACGATCGCAGAGTCATCAGAGAACTTCTGTAGATGGCAGTGTGTTGTGTTGTGTGAGAAGTCCGCAGTATAAAGAGTGAACAGGAAGGGAGCCAGCACCGTTCCCTGGGGGGCCCCCGTGCTACTGATGATCGTGTCGGACACACAGTCCCGGGTTCTCACAAACTGAGGCCGGTTCGTGAGGTAGTCCAGGATCCATGATGACAGGTGCTGGTCCACCCCTGCGCGCAGCAGCTTGTCCTTCAGGATCATCGGTTGGATGGTGTTGAAAGCACTGGAGAAGTCAAAGAACATGATCCTCACCATATTCCCGGGCTTCTCCAGGTGGGACAGAGAACGGTGAAGGAGGAAGATCACCGCATCCTCCACCCCAATGCCATGCTGGTAGGCGAACTGGAGTGGATCCATCGCTGGTTCCACCAGGGGGCGGAGGTGAGCAAGGAGCAGTCTCTCCAGGGTCTTCATCAAGTGGGACGTCAAGGCCACCGGTCTGTAGCTGTTCAGGTCTTTGGGGTGGGAAGTTTTTGGTACAGGTACCACACAAGATGTTTTCCACAGCTGTGGTACCCTCCCCAGTTTCAGGCTCATGTTGAAGATATACGTCACAATCCCACACAGCTGGTCTGCACAGGACTTGAGGAGCTTTGCGCTGATGCCGTCCGGTCCCGGCGCCTTCCTCGCCTTGATCTTGAAATCTATCTTGAAATCTATCTTGAAATCTACGTCAGGGTGGCCGGTCAGTGGCCGACTACGCTGTCGACTTCTGGGTGGTGGCAGCGGAAGTTGGGTGGGAGGATGCCTCACTTTGCAGCATCTTTATTAGAAGCCTGAGCCCTAGTCTACGGGATGAGCTGGCCTGCTTAGATAAACCTGAGCGTCTCACTGAGCTAATTTCTTTAACAATTAGCCTTGATAACAGGCTGAGAGCGAGCTGCCGAGCAGAGGTCTTCCAGCCGCTCGAGCAGACAGTTTCTGCGCTCTTCTCAGTCTTCATCTTAGGCGTTGCCTGCGCCAGAGGCCCCAGATGACCCTGAGGCAATGATGGGGGGCGGACCAAACTCCCGCTGGCCGAGAGACAGCGTCTCAGGGAGTTAGGTCTGTGCATGTATTGTGGGAGTGATCAGCACGAGATCGAGTCCTGCCTGGTTCGGCCCAAAAGAGGGGGTCCACGCGTCGCCGTAGGAGGACTCACGGACTCATCTTGGCCTAATCCCCTATCAAAATGTCTCCTTCCAATTAGGTTCCGTCATAAACACACTGAAATTCTCACACACGCACTGGTAGACTTGGGGGCCGAGCAGAGCTTCATTTCGGGGAAGCTGGCAACCCGACTGGGGCTCCCCTGCCATGCCCTGCCGACCCCCCTAAATCTCGTCACTCTGTCAAAGGCTCCACTGGAGAAGGTGACACATCAGACAGCCCCTGTCTCCGCAATCATCTCAGGCAACCATCCAGAGGACCTCCGGCTGTTTGTGCTGTCCACCTCGGCTGCGCCCGTCATCTTGGGCTACCCCTGGCTTTGCCTACATAACTCAACCTTTGACTGGCATGCCAGGAGCGTCCTTGCTTGGAGTCCCTTCTGCCTGAGTGTGTGCCTCCAGTCTGCAGCGCGTTCTCCTTCGGTTCCTCTCTCCTACCCCGCCCACCCCCTCCTCCTGACCTGTCCAGGGTGCCACCAGAGTTCCGTGACCTTGTAGTGGTGTTTAGTAAGTCTCAGGCGCTATCTCTTCCCCCCCACCGCCCGTACAACTGTGCCATTAACCTCCGCCCGGGCGCCCCCCTGCCGTCGAGCCGCCTTTACAGCTTATCGGCTCCGGAGCGGGAGGCTATGGATGTGTATATCATGGAATCGCTCAGCTCGGGCATCATTCGGCCTTCTTTGTCGCCGGTGGGGGCGGGCTTCTTCTTCGTCGGAAAGAAGGATGGTTCCCTTCGCCCTTGTATTGACTTCCGGGCACTGAACGACATCACAATCAAGGACAGGTACACACTGCCACTCATGGACTCTGCTTTCGACTCCCTCCAGGGGGCCTCCTGGTTCACGAAGCTGGACCTCCACAGTGCTTACCACCTCACGCAGATCCGGGAGGGCGACGAGTGGAAGACGGGATTCCGGACCCCAAGCGGCCACTGAATATCTCGTCATGCCGTTTGGGCTCACCAACGCTCCGGCCGTCTTCCAGCGTTTGATTAAGGACATTCTCTGGGACTTCCTCAGGTCCTTCGTCTTCGTCTACCTGGACGACATTTTGATCTTCTCCCAGTCACAAGAGGAGCATCAGGTCCATGTGAGGCAGGTCCTGCAATGACTCCTGGAGAATAAATTATTTGTTAAAGAAGAGAAGTGTGAGTTCTACACTGAGAAGACCTCCTTCCTAGGATTTATCATCTCACACAACCAGGTCATCCCGGACCCTGAGAAGGTGAAGGCGGTGGTGGATTGCCCCCCCCCCCACCATCGAGGAAGCAGCTGCAACAATTCCTGGGGTTTGCCAATTTTTACCAACAATTCGTGCCCAACTACAGCTCGATCGCCCTCCCCCTGACCCGTCTCACCTCTCCCAAGGTAGCGTTCCGGTGGACAGAGGAGGCTGCAGCGGCGTTTGCAACCCTGAAGACCGAGTTCTCATCCTCCCGGGTCCTGACGCAGGTGGACCCTGCTCTCCAGTGTCTGGTTGAGGTGGATGCCTCTGACTCGGGGGTGGGGGCAGTCTTGTCGCAGCGCTCTCCAGTGGACGGGGTGATCCGCCCCTGTGCATTCTTCTCTCAGCGGCTGTCTCCTGCGGAGAGGAATTATGATGTCGGCGACAGAGAACTCCTGGCGGTGAAGCTCGCGCTGGAGGAGTGGCGGCACTGGCTGGAGGGGGCTGCGCAACCCTTTGTGGTGTGGACCGACCACAAAAACTTGGAGTATCTGAGGACGGCCAAATGCCTGAATGCCCGCCAGGCACGTTGGTCCTTGCTCTTCGGGCACTTCAGGTTCACCATCACCTACCGCCCTGGGATGAAGAACGCCAAACCTGACGCCCTGTCCAGGCCGTTCACCTCGGAGGTCTCTGAGGGGCATGAGCACACCAACCTCCCTGCTCCGTGTGTCGTGGGCATCCTCTCATGGGGCATCAGGGACAAGGTCCTGAGGTCGCAGGAAGCTGAGCCGGATCCAGGTGGAGGGCCTGCAGGAAGACTGTTCGTTCCATCTTCTGTCCGGGGCGACGTGATCCACTGGGCCCACTCGTCCAAGCTCGCCTGCCACCCTGGGATCACCCGCCTGGTGGAGCTGCTCCAGAGATCGTTCTGGTGGCCGGGCCTCCGGAATGATGTCATCAACTATGTTCGCGCCTGTCCCCAGTGCGCCTCCGGGAAGACATCATCATCACCGCCGGCGGGTCTCCTCCATCCGTTGCCGGTCCCTGGAAGACCATGGTCCCACATTGCTCTGGACTTTGAAACTGGTCTCCCGGCATCCAACAGTTTTGACACCGTACTCACCATTGTGGACCATTTCTCTAAAGCCGCCCATTTCATCCCCTTACATTGGCTCCCAACGGCACGAGAGACGGTGGACCTATTGGTGCAGCATGTCGTGCGTCCGCATGGGATTCCCAAGGACATTGTCTCCGATCGGGGTCCCCAGTTTGTGTCCCGCGTATGGAGGAGTTTCTGCAACGTGCTGGGGGCTACGGTAAGCCTGTCCTCTGGTCATCACCCACAGAGTAACGGGCAGTGCGAGCGGGCCAATCAGGAGCTGGAGGCCGCTCTGCGCTGCGTCATCGCTTCCAGCCCGTCATCTTGGAGCAGCCATCTGCCATGGATTGAATACGCTTATAATCTGACTCTGTCCTTAGCTACCAGCATGTCACCCTTCAAGGCGTCGCTGGGTTATGATCCCCTGTTGTTTCCCGAAGAGGAGGGGGAGGTGGCCGTGCCTTCCATCCATGCCCACCTGAGGCGCTGTCGTCGGCTCTGGACTGCTACGCGCCGGGCCCTTTTACGTATGGCCGAGCACAACACGAGAACAGCAAACCGGCGCAGGAGGCCTGTACCTCAGTATCGGGTGGGTCAGCAGGTATGGTTATCAACTCAGCACATTAACCTGAAGGCTGAGAAGAAGAAGCTGGCCCAGCGTTTTATTGGGCCCTTCCCGATTGTCCGTGGGATTAATCCTGTGGCTGTGCGTCTGGCTCTCCCCCCCCCTCTCCGTGTTTATCCCACGTTCCACGTTTCACAGATCACGCCCGTCGTCTCCAACCCACTCTGCCCCCCTCCCAGGGCTCCACCCCCACCAGTATTGATCGACGGCGACCCGGCTTGGAGGGACAACTCCATCTTGGACGTCCGCCGCCGGGGTCGCAGCCTGCAGTACCTGGTGGACTGGGAGGGGTATGGCCCCGAGTGGAGGTCCTGGGTGCGTCCATTGTTTGTGCTGGACAAGCGTCTCATCAAGGACTTCCATCAGACGCACCCAGGTAGGCCAGTGCCAGGAGGCGCTGCTCGTTGGGGGAGTACTGTCATGACCCACTCTGGGCCGTCACCTGCCTCAGCTGCACACACACCTGCGGCCAATCAATCACGGGCTTTATAGCCTGCTCTGCCTGAAGCCTTGGCACAGAGCCATCTGTCTTGCTACCGGACCTTCGTCTCCCGCACGTCTGTCTCCACACGGACCAATGCTCGTCTGGAAAGACCTTCTTATTACAAGTAAGCATCATTGCTACTTACCTTTTCTCCCAGGCTCTCCCCTGTGCACAGGTGGATCCCTCAGGCGGCGGAACCAGCTCTCCGCGGCAGCAGAACGTTCCTCTTGCCTCGCCAAACCTCTTCGCTCATCACCGGGTGTGCCTCGCAGATGCTGTCTTCCTGGCTGGAGGCCGTGTGCCGAAACCTATGTTTGCATCAGACCACCTGCAAGTAAGCCCCAGTCAATATCCAGCTCATTGTGACTTGGCTGAAATTAATAATTGTGCTTTGGCTCTGTTTTAGGGCTGCCAGGCTGTACGGCGCTCTGTCTCGCCCCCAGCTGCAGCACGTTCACTATCAACACATTTACACAACGCATACACACACACTCATTCACCCTCTGTTGGTCACAATAAAGATTATTGAATTGCACTTGAGCCTGTGTGTGTGTTCCCTGGGTCCAACAATATGTCAGAAGCTTGAATCTAAATAAGGAGGAAACAGATGATTTTTACACAGTGGTCCTAAAAGAGATGGTGCTGCAAATTTAAAATGTTTCCTAAACTGATACCAGATCTTCAGAGAGTTCAGCAAAACAGGATTTTTAACATACATAGATAATTTGTTTGGAAGTGAGGAACAGACGAGAGCGGGAATAGAAGTTGGTTGACTGCATGATCCTGCCTCAAGTAGGCACCACGACAGGGAGGGGGAGTCAAACCAGCAGCGTATTTTATAAATATTAGAAACTCAATAAAAAAAACCTGAAAATTAGGAATAGCCAAACCTCCACTAAATTTACTAAATTTTTGCTTTGTAGCAAACATTTTCGGATCCGTGGAGGCTTTGAACCCCAAATAAATTAACTAATCATTTTATCAAGGGAAAGAAAAAGTGATTTGGCAAAAATAGGGGTAATGTCATGAATAGGTAGAGAAATTTTGGCAACACATTCATTTTAATGACATTTATCTTTCCAATCAGAGATAGAGGCAGGTTATTCCACCTTGACAAATCGGATTTTAAGTTAGCCAAAAGAGGATCAAAATTAGCGGAAAAAAGACCTGAGTATGTGCGCATCACCTTAACTCCAAGACATTTGAACCCAGAACTGGTGAGGTTAAAAGGCAGGTCAGTTTGTTTAAGTTGCAAAGCTGCTTTGTTTACAGGAAAACATTAACTCTTTTGAAGATTTACTTTATATCCAGAAAATGAACAGAATTTTTAAAATGTTGACAGAATTCCAGGGAGACAAGTTGTAGGGTCTGTGATACATAATAATAACCTGGTCACCCTCTTTTCTCTGGCTGCGCCTAGAAATCCTGTCCATAAAAATTATGAATAGGATCGGTGACAAAGGGCAGTCCTGGCGGAGTCCAGCTCTCACTGGGAATGAGTCCGACCAAGTATTGGCAATACGAACCAAACTCTCACAACGGTCGTACAGAGACTGAATAGCTCGTAACAACAATCCAGATACCCCATACTCCCAAAGCACCCCCCACAAAAAACCACGAGGGACGCGGTCGAATGCCTTCTCCAAATCCACAAAACACAAGTGAACTGGTTGGGCAAACTCCCACGAACCCTTGAGGATTCTCGAGAGGGTAAAGAGCTGGTCCGATGTGCCATGGCCAGGACAAAAACCACATTGCTCCTCCTGAATCTGAGGTTCAACCAATGGCCGGACTCTCCTCTCCAGTACCTTGGCATAGACCTTCCCAGGGAGGTTGAGGAGTGTGATCCCTCTAAAGTTAGAGCACACTGTGTGTCTGGACCTGCAACAAGAAGGATTTTCCGACAAACTCAACCAAAGGTGAAGTTAAAAAGTTTTATCTGTATGGATTTGGGCTTGGACATCTCACCCTACACTCTATGTGGTCTTTAAAAGCCCTGAGCAAAAACTTCCAAATTAAGGCAAACATGGCTGTTAAGCAAAAATCACAATATGGCAGAGGATATACAGTTAAAGTTCTGTTAGTTCTGCTACTTCTGGCAGGAGATATTCACCTTAACCCTGGACCTGCCACTATTAAACAGCAGACCACTGGGTTAGCACAAAACCGAGCTGTACAAAAGCAAAAACAACATTTATTTTTCCAGACTGTTAATCATGCACGAGTTCTTTGGGACGCCAAGGCTAAACCAAAGGGGATCCTCGGCGGTCATTTAAACATACGGAGCATAATCCCCAAAAGAGATGAGATTTCGGTGTTGCTGTTGGACTCAAATCTGGACTACCTTTGTCTCTCAGAAAGCTGGCTACACAGTAACATAGACACTAATATGATCGATATTGTGGGCTACCAGTGTTTTAGAAAAGACAGGCAGGTAGGGAGGGGAGGAGGTGTTTTAATTTACATCAAAGAGAAATATAAATGTCAACTGGTTGATTTGAATACTTCACTTGAATGTTTAGCTGTTAATGTATGTCTCTCTCCGGTAATGAATTTCAACATTGCAGTAGTGTACAACCCACCGTCACACAACTCTTCCTTTTATAATGAATTAAGTGATCTGGTTAAACAACTTGAGAAAAACAGAGAAACAATAATTCATGGTGACTTTAATATCAACTGGTCTGATAAAAAAGACAAACAAAAACTGAAAAGCCTCATGACTAAATTTAATTACCAGCAAATCATCAAAGGACCCACCAGGATAACCAAACAATCCAGAACACTTATTGACATGGTATTTACTAATAAACCAGAACGAATAACCAGAACCTATAATCTTGTAACTGGTCTCTCAGATCATAACATGGTTCTTGCTGTCAGGAAACTTACTAAAAAGCGACTACAGTATTTTGGGGGAGTCGATATTGACAAATCAAATTTTATTATCCCCAAATCAAAAAATGAGGAGTTTGAACATTACTTAGAGAATCAAAATTGGGAGCAGCTCATGGCAACATGTGAAGTAGATGATTGTTGTAATTTTATAACTGCAACAATCACAAAGTCTATAGAAAAATTTTCAAAGCAAATTAAAAGTAGACAACAGAAGATTAGCCTACCATGGTTAAATAATGAAATAAGAAAACTTATGAAGAGGCGAGACTATGCACTGAAAACATCACTAACCTCCAAACTACAAAATGATCACCTTGTGTACAAAAGTTTAAGAAATAAAGTGGTACATGAGCTGCGAAAATCAAAAATATCTTATTACAATAAACTGATAGATCATGCAAAGGGTAACAACAGTTCCCTATGGAGGCATTTAAATAACTTAACTAATAAAAAAAACGATCAGAAGGGGGTAAAGGAACTTAGAATCAATGGCAAGACCGTCAGTGACAAGGCTACTTTGGCAAATGAATTTAATTCACACTTTGTGGGCTCTGTGGAAGACTTAACAAAAATTTTTGTGCTGCCAAATGTGCTCAACAACACAAATTCCATACTCCCAACAGATACTTTTCACATCGATGAGGTAAATGAGAAGTTAATTGCTGGTATTGTTAAAACACTGTCAAACTCAAAAACTAGTGATATCTACAATATGAGCACCTCCTTTCTCAAAATGCACAGCAAAATATTAATCAAACCACTGACTCATCTCATTAATCTCTCCATTAGGTCTAGTACATTTCCATCTGGCTGGAAAAAAGCTGTCGTCATACCAGTTCATAAATCAGGCAGTAAAGACGATATATGCAATTACCGCCCAATCTCTATCTTACCAGTCCTATCTAAGGTTCTTGAAAAAGTTGTAGCTACACAGCTGATAGACTACTTACAAGACAGTCAACTTCTTCATCCACATCAATTTGGTTTTAGACCAGGATACTCAACAGAAACAGCAAATTGTTGCCTTATTGAAAACGTCAAACAGTCCTTGGACAGGGGTAATGTGGTAGGAGCTGTTTTTCTAGATCTCAAAAAGGCTTTCGATACTGTAAACCACAGTTTGCTTTTATCCAAAATGGTATCTTTTAACTTCTCCCCAAATACATTAGAATGGTTTGCATCTTATCTCCAGAATAGAGAACAGTGTGTAAAAGTTCACCAGGATAAATCCTCATTTTTAAACAACCGCATGGGTATCCCACAAGGGTCCATTCTTGGTCCTTTACTTTTCAGCATTTTTATTAATGACTTGCCGTTACACTGCTCAGCTGCAACATGCCAACTTTATGCAGATGATGCAGTTATTTACACAGCTGCCAAGACTCCAGCACAGGCTGCAGATGTACTGTCTACAAGTATGGTTGATGTCCAAGAGTGGCTCCTCAAGAACCATCTATTGCTGAACCTTCAGAAAACAGTCTCAATGTGCTTTTCAATCAAAAAATGTAACCTGCAACATTTTAAAGTTAATATACATGATCATGACATCAGTTTAGCTACAGAATTCAAATACCTTGGCATTGTACTAGATCCTCAACTCAAATTTAATCTTCATATAAAGAAAATTTCAAAAACAGTAAAAAAAAATCTGAACTGCTTTAAATTAATTAGATATTACATACCTTACGAAGCAGCTGCACTGTATATGCATTCTATGGTTTTTTCTCATATATCATACTGTTTGACAGTCTGGGCTCAAGCAGCCCCTTCCACAATAAGACATATAGGTTCATTATATAATCAAACCCTAAAAATCTTGGACAAAAAGCCCATTAGGTGGCATCACTGTAATGTTTTAAAAAAATACAACCTATTGAGTTTTGAGAGCTTCATTGACCTCTGTCTTCTGAAATTAACGTTCAAATGTTTCCATAAATCAGCACCCGAGCCACTTGCTGGTTTCGTCCAAAGACAGGACAGCAGCAGAGCCACCAGGAGTTCTGTTAACAATAACTGTAAAATATTCCACCGCAGAACCACATTTGGACAAACAGCTTTCTCTATAAAGGGCAGTCACATCTGGAACACAATGCCAAATGAAATTAAAATAATAACGGACTTTAAAACATTCACTAAAAATGTTAAAAACTGGCTGAAAAATAAACAAGAATGTACTCATGTATGAATTATTTGTCTGCAAAGTGAGAGTGAATGAAGGGAAGGAATAAATGTGTTTGTTTATAGTGAGTGACGGAGGGAGGAAGGCCTGAAATAGGCAAATGTGAGTTATGTTATATGTGTTAAATGTGAGTCAGGCTGTTATATTTGTGTATTTATAATATTTATGTTAAAGGTGAGTCAGGCTGTTATATTTGTGTATTTATAATATTTATAATATTTATAATTGTGTATTTATAATTTTTCTGCATTGATGTATGTGGTTATTGTGTATATTTTTATCTTGATTCTTTTTTCTAAAGCCCATCCAGGGACAAGAGTTGCAAATTAGCTAATAGCTATACACTCTATGTGCAACACATCAGATTGATTGTCTTTGATTAATTGTCTATGTTTATTGCACTGTCCCTGTCAAATAAACTAATCTACTACTACTACACCCTCCGGTCCCCTTTTTTGAAGAGAGGGACCACCATCCTGGTTTGCCATGCCAAAGGCACTTCCCCCGACCTCCACGCAATGTTGCAGAAGCGTGTCAACCATGACAGCCTTACAACATCCAGGGCCTTGAAGTACTCAGGGCGAATATCGGCCACCCCCAGGGCCCAGCCACCAAAGAGATTTTTAACCACCTCAGCCACTGTGATAGGCGAGTTGTCCCCCTCGTCCACAAGCCCTGCTTCCTCTGTGGAAGGTGTATCAGTGGGATTGAGGAGATCCTCGAAGTACTCCTTCCACCGCCCAACAATATCCCCAGTCGAAATCAGCAGTACCCCATCTGTACCATACACAGTGTGGACAGGGAGCTGCTTCCCCCTCCTGAGCCGCCGGACAGTTTGCCAGAATCTCTTTGAGGCAGACCAAAAGTCTTGTTCCATGGCCTCACCGAACTCCTCCCATTCCCGAGTTTTTGCTTCAGCAACCACCCGAGCTGCACTCTGCTTGGCCTGCCAGTACACCTCAGCTGCTTCGGGAGTCCTACAAGCCAACCAAGCTTGGTAGGACTCCTTCTTCAGCTTAATGGCCCCCCTCACCACTGGTGTCCACCACTTGGTTTGGGGGTTGCCACCACGAGATGCTCCGACGACCTTGCGGCCGCAGATCTGGGCAGCCGTTTCAACAATGGAGGTGGACACAGCCCTGAAATTAATTCATGTGGCCATTAAACTGAATCTGACTACAACAATTTGGAGAAAAATTATGTTACATAACATGAGCTGTGATAACCAAATGTTGCCATTTTAGAGCTCAATGGTTTTTTTTTTTTTTGGTCAGGTCAGGCATTGGCTTGCTTGCTACCGGATAACCATGAAAACCGGTACTACCTGTCTCATGGGTTGGGCCGTCGGTGACTCAACCGGCATCCCCGCCCTTCTGAGGGCGTGGAGGGTGAAACAGGGCATCCTGGCAGAACTAACTAACTAACTAACTAACCTGCACTTATATAGCGCTTTTCTAGTCACAAAGACCACTCAAAGCGCTTTCACTAGTACTAACCCTCTATTCTAAGGGCCTATAGGAAACAGATATCTAGGGACAATTTAGAACAGCCAATTAACCTAACATGCATGTCTTTGGATTGTGGGAGGAAACCGGAGCCCCCGGAGTAAACCCACGCAGCACAGGGAGAACATGCAAACTCCACACAGAAAGGTTCCAACCCCTGCCACCCTGGGGATTTGAACCAGGAACCTTCTAGCTGTAAGGCAACAGTGCTAACCACTGCACCACTGTGCTGCCCCAGTGCTAAAAACAATATCTGTCACAGGTTTGTGGTGGACCACTTCCAGTTACACAGGGTGAGACTGGACATCCTGGCAGATAACCACATCTGTCACAAGGTCTGTGGTGGACTGTGTCAGTCGGTGCATTGTGACATGCACTACACAAAGAGCAGAGATAAACAAACTTATCATCTGGTCAGTCACTGCAACAGATACTGGAGTCAGTTTGTCTTGGCTTGTCCTTGCCACTGATATTACCTTTATCTGCCAAGAATGTACTGCTAGTCCAGCAAAAGCTAGCAGTACTCAAATACTTTGCAAGCAGTTTCATGAAATGGTCAATCAGAAAGCAACTCATACCGGCTCGGACGCCGCCCAGGCTTACAAGGTCCGCGCTGATCTGTTCACACTCCAACAGGTAGCGAAAAGTAAGCTAGGAGCAGGAAGACAAAAGAAGAGGAAAACAGCAACCTTGTGTATAGCAGAATGGAATGTACGCACTCTGTTGGACAGAACAACATCACAGCGCCCAGAAAGACAGACTGCACTTGTGGCCCTGGAAATGAACAGGTACAATGTAGACATAGCTGCACTTAGTGAAACAAGATTGCCTGGATATGACAGCTTGGAAGACCATGGGTACATCTTCTTTTGGAGTGGGAGATCAACTCAAGAAAGGAGAGAAGCAGGAGTGGGCTTTGCAGTTAGAAAGGAGATAGCAGCAATGCTTGATGAGGAACCGGTGCCAATCAACGACAGGATAATGACTATGAGACTCCCACTACAGCGGAAGATGTATGCCACACTCATCAGTGTATATGCCCCAACAATGACCAACACAGAGGAGGTGAAGGAAGAGTTCTACAGTGATTTACGTGAGACTATCAGACGTGTATCGACTGATGACAGGCTGATACTCGTTGGAGATTTTAATGCCAGAGTTGGTTCGGACACCGAGAAATGGAAAGGAGTGCTAGGCAGTCATGGAGTAGGCAAGTGCAATGCTAATGGAGAACTTCTATTTGCACTATGTTCAGAGTACAACCTTGTGATAACCAACACTCTATTTAAGCACAAGGACACACACAAGAAGACATGGATGCACCCAAGATCCAAGCACTGGCACTTATTAGACTACATCATAGTCAGGCAGAGAGACAGAAGGGATGTATTGGACACCAGAGCAATGAGAGACACGGACTGTGGCACTGATCATGTTATGCTGAGATCTAGATTAAGGATTTGCAGACGAAAACAGCACTGCAGGACGAGTGCGAAGCCACCACGGAAGCTAAACACTAGTGCACTAAAAGGCCAAAAGAAGTAGGAAGAACTTACACAAGAAATGGATGAAAACTTGAAAGACTGGGACAGCAACAACTCAGAGAATGACATAGAAGAGAAATGGGCAACATTGAAGGATACGGTGTATCAGACTGCGAGTGATGTATTAGGCTACCCTGAGAGGAAACATCAAGATTGGTTTGATGAGCATGATGAACATCTGAAGAAACTACTAGAAGCGAGGAATACAGCTAGGCAG
Source organism: Pholidichthys leucotaenia (assembly GCA_020510985.1). Lineage (NCBI taxonomy): Eukaryota > Metazoa > Chordata > Actinopteri > Cichliformes > Pholidichthyidae > Pholidichthys > Pholidichthys leucotaenia. The sequence continues at coordinate 139,655,986 of CM035842.1, read as the reverse complement.
GAAAACCTACAGTGTAACACAAGGTCAAAGAAGAAGAAATACTCAAAGGCTCAGAGTGAGCTACAGAAGTACACCAGAGAGATGAAGTCCAACTGGTGGGATGAAAAAGCAGAGAAACTTCAAACTGCAGCAGACAGGAAGGACATGAACACATTCTTCACAGGTTTGAGAGAAATCTGCGGCCCTAAACCAAGAGGATTGATCCAACTAAAGGCTATGGTGAAACGGTTTTGCAGGAGAAAGACAAGATCCTGGACAGATTTGCAGACCACTTTGACCAACTACTAAACAACCCTTGAGATCTCACTGAAGAGGCTAAAGAAGCTCTAGTGCAGCAACCAGCTGTATCAAGTCTGGATGAACCACCAAATTTTGATGAACTAATGGCAGCTATCAGGACAACACAGGATGGTAAAGCTCCAGGAAGGGATGGAATTCCAGCAGAAGTGTGGAAATTTGGTGGTGTTCAGCTGACCAACTGCCTACACACGCTCATCCAAGAGATATGGGATGCCCAGAAAGTACCTCAAGACTGGACGGATGCAAGTATTGTGCCTTTGTTCAAGAAAGGTGACAGGAAGGATTGTGGAAATTACCAAGGTATATCACTACTAGCCACTGTTGGTAAGATTCTCTCACGTGTACTACTTAACAGCCTCAGTGAACACATCTCGCAGAATGTACTACCGGAAACCCAGTGCGGCTTTAGAAGTGGAAGAAGCACAATGGACATGATTTTCTGCTTGAAACAGGTTCAAGAAAAGTGTATCAAACAGAACATGCCGCTTTATGTAGTCTTCATAGACTTCAGTAAAGCCTTCGATACTGTATCGCGACAAAGACTTTGGCAGGTACTCAAGAAATATGGTTGTACAGAGAAGTTTGTCAGCCTGATCGAGGCACTCCATACAGGTATGTAAGCAAACGTGGCAATGAGTGGTTCAGTATCTAAAGACTTTTCAGTAAGCAACGGGGTGAAACAAGGGTGTGTGCTGGCACCTACACTCTTCTCGCTATATCTGGCAGCCATGCTTGAGGTGGCCTTCAAAGACACTTCAGAAGGAGTATACATTCAAACAAGGAAAGAAGCAGACTTGTTCAATGTGGCACAGTTTAAAGCCAAGAGTAAGACATCGATAAAGATGGTAAGAGAAATGCTCTTTGCCGACGACAGTGCTCTAGTTGCACACAACGTGGAAGATATGCAATCTTTAGTGGAGAAATTTGCAAGAGCAGCTAGCCAATTCAGCCTTCAAATCAACATCAAGAAGACAGAGTGCCTTATCAACCACCAAAGTTCTAGTTATCAACATCACTACCAGAAGAGATCAGCATTGGTACAGAGCCACTAGTCAAGTGCAAGACTTTCAAGTACCTAGGGAGTACTGTTTCAGAGAATGCTAGGCTGGAGGATGAACTCAGAATGGGAAGAGCAAGCGCTGTGTTTGGAAACTTGAGGGAGAGACTGTGGAACAATCGACATGTGTCAATCCGTGTGAAATGCAGTGTACAGAGCGACAGTACTGGCTACTCTATTGTACGGTGCTGAAACTTGGACTGTCTACAGAGTGCAGGTGAAGAAACTCCACACGTACATGATGAGACACCTTTGAGCCATAATGAACATCTCATGGAAAGACATGATAACCAACATAGAAGTGTTGAAACGAGCTGGACTACCATCAATGGAGGACATGCTAATACAGATGAACCTGAGATGGCTCGGACATGTTGAGAGGATGGACCACCAGCGTCTCCCTCGGCAGTTACTCTACTCACAGTTATGCAAGGGCAAACGCAATCAGGGTAGACCAAGGCTCAGATTTAAAGACACTGTAAAAAGACACTTGAAGAAGTTGGACATAGACAGGAGTTCCTGGCAGCGGAAGGCTAAGGACAGAGCTGTGTGGAGGAATCTGATCAGACTTAAATGAAACAGTCATTGTTGCCCACGACAGACTGCTATGATGATGATGATGTTTTAAAATTCAAACCACTGCATAATTTAAGAAAAAACCTTACTTTTAATGCTTTTTTGCCTCCTTTGCTCTGCTTTGAATGTCGGCCATACTGTGGAGTCTGGCATCCGCAGCCAGCGGCACCGGCATCCCAGCTGCAGAGGGTGCCCATTTTCCACAAATAGACACTCAGCACACATAATTATGACTCTTTTATTATTATTATTTTTATTCTTTTGATTCTCATGGTGCCCTCAAAAGAATGGCGTCCTGGGTGCCTGCCCACATGGCACTTATCTGAGTCTGCCACTGCCGGCAGGAAGTGAAATCCTAAAGACATCACCACAGTGATATATTCAGAATGCATGACATCAGGTGTAATGCTGCTTTTATAAAACAGTTCAACAACCATAATTTTTTAATTGACAGCAATGCAGGACCAATGAAAGCACCAAGGTGCTGATGCCTCGGTGCCAGAGCCATGGCAGAGGTATGTGTTCTCGGATCATCGTCAAAATATTATGGGTTCCTCTCTAGCCCAAGGATCACCTCTGGTAAAAATTTCATCCAAATCCATTCAGTAGTTTTGGAGTACACGCATGTGCAGTGAAAATAATCTGCAGTTCACATGCCCGTACTGTCAGTGGCAGCCAAGAGCCACCAAACTGATTTGAACAGTTGCAATCTAAACAAAAGAAGAGCATGGTGGCAGATATTTTAAATGGCGCGAGCTATGGAGGTATGTGAATACAATGACAAGACGAACAGGAGCTTTTGCTGTTTAGTGGCAGAGGAAGAAAACAGCGGGGCAAAAAGATGGACATTTGTTCACCCAGTACTGGTGAATTGTTCAGTACTTCCCGCTGGCAGGAGTTTCCGGGCACATGTGCAGTTCACTGCCACCATTTGCGGGCCAGGAATGTTGGGACTTGGAGTTTTTAGCAAGTTTTTAACAAGTTTTACCTCGTTCTTTCTCTGCAAAACTAAACAGCAAAACCAGTGTGAAAACAATCGATGTGATGAATAAATGGTGTAATTGCTGAATACTGCACGCGTTTTTTCAGTAACCGCTATTTTATAACAGTTCAACTCCACGCACTGTAAAACAAAATGTGCTGTGTTGTGCTGTAAAAAAAGTCACACTGCCACTTCTAGTGGCCCGACATAGTTATTACAATACTCTTTTCCCAGCTCCATTGACAGTACAGGTGAATTAAATTTTTGTTTATTTCAAAAGCAAAGCCTTATCTCAGAATTCTGGCAAATTAAAAGTCGAGAAAATATGGCGATACAATGATACAAACCTTTAGTTGCACTTAATTTTGACCAGGCAAGCTGAAACAGACAGGCAGACAGATACAACCAACCAACCACACAACCACACACACACACAGACGCACTGAGTGATTATCGTATGCCTCTGTTTTCACTGACCCATAAATATTATGTTTGTTTAGTTACTTTGCACCACCGAGAAAAATAGTCCCTCCCAAGCATACTGTATCTAAGCACCACAGTAAGCATAAAATAGACACACATGTACAATGCCATGAGATTAGATATTGTGCACAGCGGAAGTCAGTATTTATATACACAGTCATCCTTTTCTTGAGCAGGTTTGTGGGTCATGTATCTCATGCCGTCACTGGATGCTAGTTAGTTTAATGGCTGTGCTGCAGGAGTCCTGGATGAAGACATGATTATCCAGATTTAGTTTGTCCATTTTGTCGTCAGCTTACTTACTGTTGATGAGCTGATGTGAATAGTGGATACGAGCTAAAAGCAATTTTGCTTTGTCTCATTTCCACATTAGTTTCTGTACACTTCAAGTGCTTCTTCCTGGCATCTTCAGATGAAATAAAGAGTATGTCATTGCACAGGTATTACGGGTTGCTAATCAAGATTATATATCCAACTTCAGCTTGTCTATTTTGTGGGAAAACAGAGGTGAGATGTGGAAATATGGAGCCAAGATGCTAGCTCTTTTTCTCCCAAATGTTTACAAGGTGCCGGGGGCTGGCACATTTGGGTCACAGAGATTTGGACTTAGAGGACAGTCTCTTTTCAAGCACCACCTCACTGTGGAAATTAAGGTATACAGTCAGAATTACATTTCTGACATCTTGTAACTGGTAGTTACTACAATTAAAAGATTACCAGAACACTGCTAAAGCAAAGTGACACATATCTGGTGAAATGTCTGAGTGCAGTTATCAGGGAACATAGTCAGTCCTGGTATCCTAATTGTGCATTCAAATTACTGTTTCAGTACATAAATAAGAAAACTAAGGAAAAGAATATGAACAGACTGCAAACTTTGCTCAAAGTCTGGAAATACAGTGGATATAAAAAGTACTCACTCCTGTTCAAATACCAGGTTTTTGTGATGTAAAAGGAAACCAAGATAAATCATTTCAAAACTTTTTCCACCGTTAATGTGACCTATAAACTGTGCAACCCAATTGAAAAACAAACTGAAACATTTTAAGGGGAAAAATAAAAAATAAAAAAACAACAATAACTTGGTTGCATAAATATGCACACCTTTAAACTAATACTTGGTTGCAGCACCTTTTGACTTTTATTACAGTACTCAGTCTTTTTGGATAGGAGTCTATCAGCGTGGCACATCTTGATGTGGCAATATTTGCCCACTCTTCTTTGCAAAAACACTTCAAGGTAAAGGTAAACCCAACTTATTTGTCATTCAATCCATACAGCCAATCATGTACAGTAGAACAAAATTCTGTTTCTCTTATCTACAATGTTAATCACATCTAGAATCAGAGAGGGTCGCTGCCATGCAAGGCACCGCCACACATTTCCCTCCTCCGCTCCATTATTGCTGAGCACCAAGCTGGATGGCAGGAAGCTCCACTTTTATATGGTCTTTGGCATGACCCGGCCAGGATTTGAACCCCGGCCTCCCGTGTGTGGGGCGGATGCTCTACCAACTAGGCCACCAGAGTGGTGGCCTCTGGTGGCTAAATCTGTCAGATTGTGAGGGCATCTCCTGTGCACAGCCCTCTTCAGATCACCTTACAGATGTTTGATCTGATCACCTCACAGATGTTTGATTAGATTCAGGTCTGGACTCTGGCTGGGCCATTCCAAAATCTTAATCTTCTTCTGGTGAAGCCGTTCTTTTGATGATTTGGATGTGTGCTTTGGGTCATTGTTGTGCTGAAAGATGAAGTTCCTCTTCATCTTCAGCTTTCTAGATAGATAGATAGATAGATAGATAGATGTACTTTATTGATCCCAAACTGGGAAATTACAGTATAACAGCAGCATGACAGTAGACGACCAAACAACAGAAACACACACATGACAGACAAAGGGATTACCTGTGGAAAGTAAAACTAACATGACTATAAAACCTATATACATCATAGCTTAATATATGATGACCCGTATAAACACATGAATCATCCCATTGCACAAAGGACTATCAGGAGCAGAGTGAACTGTGAGGTACTAGTTAGTCTGTAAGGTGCAGTGTGGCAGCATTGTTATGACCAGAATACAACATCATAGTGAGTTATTGTACAGTGAAATTGCATGTGGCAGGAAAGATTTCATGTACCTGGCCGTTCAACAGCGAAGCTGTAGTAGTCTACTGGAGAAAGTGCTTCGCTGTCTGTCTAGTGTGTGGTGGAGGGGGTGATCAGGATTGTCCATGATGGATCACAGTTTATTTAGTGTTCTCCTCTCCACCACTGTCTCAAAGGTCTCTGGTCTGAGACCAATTACAGAGCCAGCCCTCTTGATAATCTTGTCAAGTATGTTGGTGTCTCTGGCCCTGATGCTGCTACCCCAACAGACAGCAGCAAAGAAGATGGCGCTGGCGACAATGGTCTGGTAGAAAAGCTCCAGCATCCTGCTACACACGTTGAAGGATCTCAGCTTCCTCAGGAAGTAGAGTCTGCTCATCCCCTTCTTGTGCGCAGCATCGGTGTTGGATCTCCAGTCCAACCCGCTGCTGATCCTGACACCCAGATATTTGTAGTCCTCCACTACCTCCACATCCTCCCCCCTAATCTGCAGTGGCTGAGAAGGCATCTTCCTCTTCCTGAAGTCAATCACCATCTCTCTGGTCTTGCTGACATTCAACCTCAGGTGATTCTGCTCCATCCACTCCACAAATCTGTCTACCAGTGCCCTGTACTCCCCCTCCTCTCCTCCTCTTATACACCCCACAACAGCTGAGTCGTCAGAGAATTTCTGCAGGTGGCATGACTCTGTGTTGTACTGAAAGTCAATGGTGTATAAGGTAAAGAGAACAAGAGAGAGCACAGTCCCCTGTGGAGCTCCCCGATCACTAGCCGCCACTCCAGACAAGACATTGCCCAGCTGGACAAACTGTGGTTTGCCTGTCAGGTAGTCAGTAATCCAGGAGATCACAGAGCTGTCAACCCCCATCACCCGCAGCTTCTCATCCAGCAGCAGTGGCTGGATGGTATTAAAGGCACTGGAGAAATCAAAAAAAGTGATTCTCACAGTATCTCCTCTACCATCCAGGTGCAGATGGGCTCATTGCAGCAGGTAGATGACAGCATCTTCAACTCCTAAATGGAGCTGATATGCAAACTGTAGAGGGTCCAGCCACATCTTCACCTGTGGCCTCAGGTGGGCTAAGGTCAGTCTCTCCAGGACCTTCATCACATGAGATGTGAGGGCAACTGGTCGATAGTCATTCAGGTCCAATGGAGATGACTTCTTGGGGACAGGAACCAGGCAGGATGTCTTCCACAGCACCGGTAGTCTCTCCAGACTCAGGCTCAGGTTGTACAGGTGTTTCAGTACCGGAGCTAGTTGGCTGGCACAGGTCCTTTGGGTCCTGGCGGAGATGCCATCAGGGCCCGCCGCCTTCCACTGACGGAGTCTCTCCAGCTGTTTCTCCACCTGGTCTGTAGTTACCGTGAAATGAGGGAGGGTCCTGGTGCCCCCTGAGGAGGAGGAGGGGGGAGATGGAGAGAGGTTCTGCACAGGAGGGTGGGTGGGGAGGGGTGTGTGGAGGTCTGGTTGTGTTTCTGGGGTGGCAGGCTGTGAGTTGAACCTATTAAAAAAACAGATTCAGTTCCTCAGATCTCTCCTGGCTCCCAGACGTCTGTCTGACTCCCCCCTTGCACCCAGTTATTTGTTTCATTCCCTCCCACACATCTTTAGCGTTGTTTTGCCTGAATTTATCTTCCAACTTCCTCCTATAATTGTCCTTGCACCTCCTCAGCATCCCTCTCAGCTCATGCTGCACTCCCCTCAGCTTCTCCTTGTCTCCAGCTTTAAAAGCTCTCTTCTTTTTGTTCAGAAGTGCTTTCAGGTTGCTCGTGACCCATGGTCTGTTGTTGGAGAAGCAGTGTACAGTCTGAACTGGCATGGTCATGTCTTCACAGAATCTAATGTATTCTGTGAAGAATACATTAGATTCTGTGTGCATGATGATGCCACCACTATGCTTCACTGTAGGTATGGTGTTCTTTTGGTGATGAGCAGTGTTGTGTTTGCACCAAATATACCTTATGGAATTATGGCCAAAGAGTTCAATCTTGGCTTCATCAGACCATAACACATTTTCCCACATGCGTTTGGGAGATTTCAAATGTGTTTTTGCATAATGTAGCCGGGCTTGGATGTTTTTCTTCGTAAGATAAGGCTTCCATCTTGCCACCCTACCACATAGCCCAGACATATGAAGAAGATGGAAGATTGTTTTCACATGTACTAAACAGTCAGTACTTGCCAGAAATTCCTGCAGCTCCTTCAATGTTGCTATCGGCCTCTTGGCAGCCTCCCTGACCAGTTTTCGTCTTGTCTTTTCATCAGTTTTGGAGGGATGTCCAGTTCTTGGTAATGTCACTGTTGTACCATATTTTCTCCACTTGATGATGCCGGTCTTCACTGTGTTCTATGGTATATTGAATGCCTTGGAAATTCTTTTGTACCTTTCTCCTGACTGATTGTCATTAGCAGCGGAGGCGCGCCCCTCCCCTCCGGTCCCATCTCCTCCAGCTCATCACGGCACCTGAGGCAGAAGACACACCTGCATCCACTCATCAGCCAGCATACTTAAGGAGGTTCCCTCCGCGCAGTCTACGCTGGCTCGTCTGGGTATACTGCCCGTCCTATGGACTAGCTATTAACTGGAATCGTTAACACATCATTAACCTCCTTGTTCTCCTTCCTTTTAGGTTGCTGTCACCGTGTAGGTGTGTTCTTGGGACTATGCGCGCTCTCCTGCTCCACCGCACAACCCATCAGTAACTTCTTCTCCCCGGTCAGGCACCATCAGCTTTATTACTCCCCCCTACCCTACTGGTTTGTCTATTCCCCGCTGGGTCCTGCCGGTCATCCCTGGATTTCCCAAGTAAGTGGCAATTTGGCTGCCCATTTTCCCCTTACTCCACTCCTCAGCTCATGGCTCTCGTCTGCTCTCCGCAGGTCCATTTCCTCTGGCGAGTGACTGTTTCTGTAGCTGTGCAGTGCTGTGTTTTGAGATTAATAAAACTGTCAAACCCCTCTGTGTGGTTCACCCTGTGTTTGGCATCGTGCGTGTGAGCTGTCGGAAACTAACACGTCATGACACTGATCCCTTTGAACAATGAGATCCCTCTGATGCTTTGAAAGCTCTCTGCGGACCATGGCTTGTGCTGTAAGATGTGACTACAAAAATGTCAGGAAAAGCCTACAAGAACAGCTGAACTTTATATGGGGTTAATCAGAGGCACTTTAAATGGTGACAGGTGTGTGCTGACTCATTTAACATGAGTTTGAATGTGATTGGTTAATTCTGAAAACAGCCACATCCCCAGTTATAAGAGGGTGTACATATTTATGCAACCAGGTTATTGTAAGTTTTTTTTATTTTTCCCCTTAAAAGACTTGTTTGTTTTTCAGTTGGGTTGTACAGGTTATAGGTCACATTAATGATGGAAAAAGTTTTGAAATGATTTATCTTGGTCTCATTTATTTACATCACAAAAACCTGGCATTTGAACAAGGGTGTGTAGACTTTTTATATCCACTGTAAGGTTCTTGTTGGAGTTGCACTGAAACAAAAGCTTATCTCCATGGCTGACCAAGAATGTCAGTCCTCAACAGTGAAGATGGGATTAGCAGCAGACTATCAGAAGACTTTCAAAACATCTGTATGGCAACAAGCCTGTTGCCAGGCAAACTGGTTAGCAGTTTATGGTGACAGCGTCTTCAATAAGACTTACTGTAAATGAAGATTGTATGTATGAAACATCAGAATGGTTACATAATCCTTTAGAAATGACAATTGCATTTTTTTACCATTGTAATGTTGTGGAATTTGACCTGTTTCCTTTATATGGCCACACAAAATGACAGATCGGGCTTTTTAAAAGTCACAAAAGACAGAAAACCAACAATACTTTTACTCTTTTGTTTGTATGAACATTTGTACCCATATGTACCCATGCATGAGAATAAACACATATATGCACATGCATAAACAAGGCCTCACTCACACACATGCACAGACATGTGCCAAATGGACAAATCACACCCTGGGGATTTGGATGCATGCAATTAAGATTATGATCAATGACAAGTCAATCATGTGAGCCTCCCTTCCACAACACAGCAATTATTTTCCAGCTGGCTGGATATGCTCTGGACCAATGAAGGAAACATTATATTTCTCTTTTTTTTATATCATCATTTCTTTTTCCTACCACCTCCTCCCCTTGTGATCCTGCTCCACCCTCACCCTCCCTTTCCTTTCTTCCCATACAGAGCGGATAGATTTGTCTTCTCACTTCCTCCTCCTCCTCTTCTTCTGTCATCCCTGTGGAGTAGTTAGCTTTGTCAGTCACATCTGACAGCTAAGGGCCTTTCCCCATTAGCCCCTAGCCTCCCAGCCTTCTAATTCCATGTTAGGTCAGATACTGCCTTAAACACCAAACAGACAGATGAGGTACGAGTTTAATGCCCCCCCCCCCCCACCACCTCCAGTTGAATGCTGAAATGTGAAACCTCCATCTTCAGTTGAGTGATGCTGATTTATCATCACAATTTTTCTGTGCTGGATTGCTGCCAAATGCAGACCAACTTATTTTAGTAACTTTTTTTTTTTTACTGAGTGTTGTCACTTGAAAAAAAAAGCTGCTCATTTTGTTGACCAGCCAGAGCTGTGAGGAATGTACACAAGCAACAGCAGGAGAGGAGCTGCACCTGTCTTTTTCCCCCCATTTTGTTCTTTCTTTATTGGCAGGCTGAATTTCACAGTTTCTCAGGTACATTTGCTACTACGCTAAAAACTGCACTGAATAATGGTGCTCTGTGTGGTTGTGTATGTTGAAGGGAAGCTCTGCCCCATTATTCATAATAGAAAGGCTGGCGGGCTGGCCGGCGGACCCATCGCTCCCGTGCTATCTGAGAGCAGATAAAGGAGGCAGGTGTGGGGAGGAAATTAATGTAAATCCATCAGTCTTCAATTAGAGCTCTGCTCACACCCAAAATAAAGACTCCATCTCACACCAATAGGGCCGCAGCTTTATTCACATCCCAACCCCACCTGCACCGCCACAACAGTAGCCCCGGTCCTGGCGCGTAAACAATCAGGAGGTATATAATGCAATGTTTAATGATGAGAGAGAGCACTGGATGTGTGATATGTGCAGGTGCGAGGTGTTATCTAGCTTGTGAGCAGCAGCCGCGGTGTACACGGTTGTCCATTAGGCTCCCAGTGTGTGGCCCAGCTAATTCCGCGTGCCTGGAGGTGCAGGGGCAGAGGCTCTCCATGGACTGTGGGCTGGGGGAAGAACTGCAGTTTAACCTAATTTGGTTCTAATTACAAAGACAGGAAGTCCACCTGCCACACATACGGCTGTGTCCTCCTCCCATCTCAAGTGTTAGAGAGAGTCTGGAGAGATGGAGGTGGGGGAGGGAGATACTGTGTGAATTTGAGATTATTTTTTATCTTGTGTTGCGTCCTTCTGTTTGGTACAAGAACACAGTCTTTTCACAGCATATACTGCACACTCATGTCTGATATCAAGCTCAGTATTTGGAATTTTTGCCTCAACAATTTGCTCATTAGATAGGAATTTCAAGGAGCTCTGGGTCTTTTTATAATGGCCAAAATGAATGTTATCTGGCAAGAACAGAGCAGCATTATCTCAAGTACCACAACATATCTGCCTACTGCTGAACTGGTCTTGATTTGAATCTTTTGGTTCGCAGCTTGGGAAGATTTACGTTTCATTGTTATTAGTCTCCAGAGTGTGATATTTATGGTGGTGGATATTTTGTACAGTTAGTGTAAAACGGAGCATCATGACATCATAACATCAGTTACTGTTGTTCTGGTTTAGTCTGTCCTCTTGATGGTAAATGGATCTAATGGAGAGCCTTTTTTTTTCCTGTAGTTTTGACTATTTTTCCACTGTCTGTGTTCCTAATATTGTATTGAAAATACCATCTACTAGACTTAGGCCAAAAGAAGCAAATGCCTGGCCACCAATGGCTTCATATAACCTGTAAACCCTCCTGACTTTTATCAGTCACATCCCTATCAGCTGACCAGATCTCTCAGCGGAGTTAATGGCAGCCTCTGGCTGTCTAAAGCCAGCTAACAAGGGGCAGGATTGTTCTGTTAATGTGTTACTTTCTGATGGAGTCACTTCTCTGGAAAAGAGCAGAGCAGCCAGTGCCGGAAGAAAATCGTCACATCAGAACAATCACAGCTCAGGGTTTCACTTAGCCGGTCATCCAGAGACCCAGCTAACCTCCCGAGTCAGCCACTCTGGTTCTTCCACTGCCGGTGATGGGGGAGATAGATTTCACCAAAGCATTTTGTGCAATCTGACACAGAGTCTATTGAGCTTGGTGATCCAAATTAGTCTGTCGGGAAATAATGCAGGGAGTGTGATACAAAGGCTTTATTTATTTATTTATTTATTTATTTCTACAATTCACTCCTAAACATCTTAGCAATATACTAATTTGGATGTCTCACAGTTTAAAGTGAAATGGCTCATAAATTTGGTAGAATATTAACATAAGTTGGCATCTGAGTGCCCCCCACCCACACACACACACACACACACACCGCCACCCTTGGATTTACAACTTTGATCTCAAGTATTAAAGTCAATAGTATCAACTCACAGTATGGAGTAGTGCAGAGGTTTATGGGGCTTTAAATCTCACTCTATATGCAGGGAGCTGCTGTATCTGCGACCAAATAGAGGCAGTACAAAATGGAAACCGAGCAGGTCAACTCCTTGGCAGAGAAAGTCCCAGGTTGCTATGGCAATATGTCTTTTTAACCACTCATGAGTCACAGGCCAGGGCAGCAATGGAGACCAGCACCTGAAGCAGTCAGAGCTGCTACCAGGATGAAGATTGGGAGTCGAGCCTGAGGCTGTTTGGAACAGGACCTTCAGTGGATATTAGCACCCCCCCCCCCACCCCAAGTATCAGATTGACTAGCACATTTATAAATTATGACCACTTGTTTCATATTATGCCCCATTAGCATTAATTATAATACCATTCTTAGTTAATATGGTAGAAATTTACAGAATGGATCCTGCCAGTAATCGCTCACTGTATTCATGCTCAAATTTAATTTCCCCAATCAGGAAGATGGGTAAGCAGATCGTATGGTTCAATATGTGCTACTCCTGTTGGCAGCTGTGTAGCTGCTATGTAATAAATAAATAAAGGAAACTTTTGCTGTGTGCCCAATTTGTGTCTTTTCCCTTCAAGGCTCTAAAAATCTATCCTGAAGTTATGTTACGAAACTTAATAACTGACTGACCATCTGATTCACACTCTGTCTGTCCAAGACATGCCACATATTTATTTCCAGCAAGTGATTGCATCAAATTTGTCCTGTTTTTAACTTTGTTAAAAAAAAAAAAACATGCTTGGCGGATGCGCGGCACACACTGGTGGCTGCAGGGAGCCAAAAGCACTTTATTTATGTTTGGATGGCAATGGGCGCTCAGTTCTGCTTGGCACAGACAGTGTGCTGTGGTCTTTGGCACCTCTTCGCATCCATCCTGTCCCCCTGACATACACTCTCCCCGTCTCTACTGGGCCTCTGTAGCATCTTGCGTGCGAGTGTGTATGTATGCATTTGCATGTGTTTGGAAGTGTGCATGAATGCCATGTCCTCCTGTTTTTATGTTCTTTGAACTACAGTTAGGATATACTCTACCCTGAATATCACATGAAAAAGATGGCAGCAGTGCTTTATATGAATTTTTCATTGACTCTTTTATCTCTGCTTTTTCAAATAGCACTACTTGCTTCTCTAATTAGGCAGAAGAAGTTTTTCAGAGTGGTTTTAAAATTGAGACTAATCTCCAGTGCACCTAAGGTCATGGGACTGCAATACTAAAAGTTCCAAAAAGAAAAAGGCAGCATGAATTAAAATGAATACGTGCGCCAGTGGCTAATCTTGTACTTTGAGACTTTGCTTCTTGAAACTTACTTAAGACGTCACATGCAGGGCATGAGTGACTCGTGGTAATACCAGCCAAGTGCAAGCAAACACTAATCTTCCCTCAACTATGCTTATGCAGGAGAGAGAGCACTCTGCCAGGGCATCCACTGAGCACAGCCATTCCTGAAACTCAAAGTTACAAGGTCGATGTACATCTGCTGCTGACAGAACCAAGAGTAAGCAAATACCTGCAGGTCTATCACCCAACAGTTTTTTTTTCTTCCATCTTCTGATTGCTTTCCTTGTCACTTTGTGGAACCAACTAATCTTCACGTGGTACATAAATATATAAATTATATCTCATATACTTATAAGCCAAAGTAAGGCCAGCCCACCTTAAAAGGAAGTAAGGTCTTTTTTCCTTGTACCAGAGCGCTGCAGAGTCTGTTGAGGCTCAAACCCAGGATTTGTAGCCTGGATTTCCTCAGTCTGGATCAGCCAGTGTAGCAGAGGGCTGGGAAGGGAGTGATTCTGGTCGGACAGGCCGGCCATCCGCAGCCAGATAACTGCTGATACTGGGACTAATTTGGTCATGTGCAGGCCTGCCGGATGACAAGCGTTGATAAAGAAAACATGGCAGATAGACAACTGGGCTGCCGGAGAAGGATGTGACCTCTCCAGATTCTGGCTGGTGGATTTCAAGTGTCCTGAGCTGAGCCTGCATGTCCGTCGGTCCATTTACCTGTCATAAATCATAAATGCCTGAAATTTTCTGTGACACTTTCAGAAAAACTCAAAATACAAATTCATACTTTGCTCTTTTGTCCAAACTATTAAGGAAGCATGTTGCTAGCATGATCGTATATGTAGGCTGGGGGAGTTTGATTACACAACATCAGCACAGTCTGAGGAGGCCTGCCCGGGTCATATGGTTCTGACAGTCCCGGTCTGCTTAGGCTAACTTGGGGGCCTGTCTCCTGGCCTGGAGGGGGGGGGGGGGGGGAAGAGACAGAGAGATAATGTTCAGTGGTGTTGTCTGCTTGTGCTGATTGGCTCCCAGACGATCGGCAGTGGCTCGGGACTGTGAGGAGGTTGCTGGGAAATGTATGTGTCACCGGTGTCACCCAGGCAAGGCAGATACACAGAGCAGCAGTCACAGACACATTCTTGGCCCAGGACGTTCTCCAAACACACTCACTACAACCCTTTCTCGCACTTTCAAACTCTCACTCCCTGTCCTCTCTCACTCTGCCGTCTGCCTCTGTCTCATTATTAAGACACATGTACTTTCACTCAGTAACAAAGGGAATATTGATTTGTGTTAAATGGCACAAAAGTAACATTGGTTGAAAATGTTTATCATATGTGTTGAAATATTTCAAATCAATTTTAATTAAGAAAACAAGATCAACATTTTAATGAGCATATTGTTTTGATTTGACTAATTTGCATTCCCTCTCACGTTACTCTTTCCTCTGAAATTTAGCCTAACAAGGCAGTTCGAATCCTTTCAGTGCACTGCAGGCAGAGGATCCAAATGAAGCTAACTAGCACCCCCTTTTGAAAGTTCAAAACCACATGAATACAACATCCCATCTTCCTCCTCTCTTCTTCTCTGAGGCCCATGGAGCAGACGAGTCTTCCCATCACCCGTGCAAATCTAGATCGTCTCCCTGAAACGGACGGACGGAGTGATGAGCTGAATTAGCGATTACTTGGGATTAAAATGTTTACCGCAGGAGGTTGTTGTGGATGACCTTTTATGTTCTCTGTGTGTGTGTGTGTGTGTGTGTGTGTGTGTGTGTGTGTGTGTGTGTGTGTGTTAATGAGAACAACAGCTCTGCTCTGATTAATATGGATTAGGAGTCTTACAACTCATAATTCAAACACTGAACAAAAACATGTCTGATAAAACCATAATTCCTCTCAAATTGGGGGAAAAATAATTGGGGAAAAAAACATTGAATGAGAGGCAAATTGTAAATATTTTGTTCATTTAAAAAAACACTTGCAATTTTTTTTTGGTCATTTAATATCATGTGGAATGTTATTTTCTTTGCCTTACTAATCATATTATTAACTCCTTAGGACAACAGTGCCAACTATAGTGAGATATAAGTGACTTCATGAATAATTTGCCTTTTTTCATGCAATTTCTGTTTCCTTTTCAGGTATAAATGATACTTTATACAGTGATAATTATTAAGGTTCAACAGAATATTTTAACCCCGTGGCATTCCAGTGAATTTCCAGCCAATGTCAAATGTCCCACAGTTGGGACACCAGGATATTAAGAGGTTTTAAGTTGATATATTATGATTTCCCTTCTGAAAGTGAACAAAAAAACATCTTATTGTGCAATATTTATTTTCACTCGTATTTATTTCAAATGATTGATAGTTTCAAGCTTGTGAAGGGGACAGTGCAGGAAAACTTTTATTTTATTGTACGTTATTAGTTATCGGATACCGATTCATATAAAGTACCTCATCCATGTGTCAGTCTTCACAACAGAACGTCTATCACATCTATCAGGTCAAATAATCTCGATCCTTCCTCCCTATAACGGAATATATACAGAACATTCAATCCATCCAGACACATTTCCAGGCGTCTAGTCCAAGACCCAAGAGTTTGAGCCCTTACACTAGAGAGCAGTGTGGGAGAGAGGCGATAAGCAGCTCAGACTAGATCAGTGTTAGGAGTATTCATGAGGGCTTCTCCCACTCTCTTCCAGTGTATCGTCCTTTCCTTCAGCCTTTGCATGTTCTACTCCTCCTCGTGAGCCATTTTTGTGACCTTTGTATCACTGTATCTCTCACATTTCACCTTACTTACTTTGTGGATTGGCGTGTGCTGATAACTTTGATCTTATTCAGTGCTTTCTCTTTTTGTGTGTGCTGTGTAAAATTAAATACCAGTTAAAACCACAATAATCAGAGCGGTACCAATAGAAGCTAAGTGGAAAGCTGGGGTTTTGTGTTTGATTTATGGATAACAGTCAGCTAAAGAGTAATTAAATGAATGAATAAAGAGAAAGAACAACAATAAAAAAAAAAAAAACTCATCTTGACCTCCGCTTACTTGACCTTTTTCTCAACACTACCGGAAATACAGCCTGAAATTTAAAGGCGATATCCATAAGAAAATGTATTGGCAATTTTTCTTTCAAGGTGTCAGTTAACTTATTTATAATGTTATGCAAATATTCAAGAAAAATTATGTGAATATTTTAGTCAATAAAAAATATTTCCTGCCCTTGGTGATGTAAAAAGTCCAAAAAACTTTTTTTGAAATGAAATGATATGTCCATTTTTGGCCGAATGGTGGAACTGGAAGGTAAATAGACAGCAAAATCAACAAAATTTCTGTTTCACTTTACTGTTTATACATTCATTTGTGACCAAGGGGACAGGTGATTAAGCCCAACTGGTGGCGCCCAAATAGGGGTTTGAACCCACAACCTCTAGGCTCCAGAGTCCAGCACTCTACCTGTGTCACCAAGAGGGTCAACCCTCTTGGCAAGCCAAGTAGGAATGTTTTTATTACCTCCGCCAGGCCGCAGGCCGGAGGAGGTAATGTTTTTGCCAGCGTTTGTCTGTCTGTCTGTTTGTCTGTCTGTTGGTTAGCAAGATAACTCAAAAAGTTTTGGACGGATTTCGATGAAACTTTCAGGCGTTGTTGGAAATGGTATAGGGAAAAACTGATTAAGTTTTGGGGATGATCCGGATCACCATCTGGATACAGGAATTTTTTAAAGGATTCTTTAACATTGTGAGATACGGCCATTTTCAACATGTCTGCAGGCGCATTGGAGGGCGCTGCTCGTCGTGTCTGACGAACACAAACTCCGCCTTCTTCAAAGTTTTAGGCACAAAAGCACGCAGAAAACAGTGGTGGGCAGGGCCCGGCAGCGTGCCTGTGTTTGCGCTACACTGCAAAAGCTGAGACGGGCAGCTGTCCGGCGCGGGATTATTTGGCAGAAATTCCCCGGGCAGCCATAGGGGCTGTGCAAAAACGAGCTCTCTGCCAGGGAAGCTTCCAAATCCTCTTTTGCCGCGGAGCGCAACTCCAATATAAAACCCACGGCAACCTGTCTACCCAATTTGCATCCGTTAGTGAACCCCTGAGTGCTGCTTTCAGTGATCTATGAAAACGCTTGCATTGGCCTGTGGGTTGTACGCGGTTGTGCGATGAATTGCAACGGCCGCAGCCTGGGAGTTTGCAGATGGAGGAGATGGACACAACACCAACACTTCAGTTTATTACCTCCGCCAAGGAGGTAATGCTTTTACTACTGAACCACTAATCCTATCATTGTCAATCCAATTGCTAGTCATATGTTTTCATGGTCAAGAAATCTGAAAACGTACACACAAACACTGTATGGGGGGGGAACTGTGGCGCTTGGCGGAGGTCTGCGCTCTCCGAGTGCTTTTCTAGTTGACTCTGTTAAACACTGAATAAATATGCATGTTCACAACTGATAAATAACAGACATTTTCATGAATTAGCATTTTTATCTTGATATTTTCAGGTGAAGATGCATCAGATGAGCAGATTACACAAATCAGTCAGCTTCTTCAAATGATTTGTTCTTGTTATGCGAATCCATGATTTTTTTTAACCATTCCATTGCCTTTACTCTCTATTCACCCATAATAGTGATATTGTGGGCACATATGTTGGTTACATATTCTCCACAAATATATTGCTGTGTTTATTTTGTGCTGCACGTCTCATGGAACAAAAGGACTGAGCCTCTGAGACACAACGGAAGAGTGTGAGATTTGGCCTTTGTTTCAGGGAGACGACCTGGAGAGATTCCCGGACCACCGAAGACTAAAGGACAATGGTGTGAAGATCAAAGGGGTTACATTGTGACTGGGATTAAGTACCATGTGATTGTATGTTTGATTAAACACCATGTGACTGCTGTTTCGAGGTCCGGGGTATAAAAGTCGGATGTGAGATTATACTTCCTCTTTTTCCTGCTTTGAGATTGTTGGAGTATGTGATCTGTTAATAAAGCTGAACCTGAGGAATAACTCAGTCTCATCATTGTGCACATTCTCCACAATATAATATATCTACAAACCCAATTTCACACATATGAGTAGGCTATGCAATGAATAACTACCTTGCTGTGATATTGCATAGCAGATACTATACGTAAACAATATGACATGTAGAATCATGCAAAATAGTTCTTTCAAGCATACTGTATTTTCAGCCACCCCCACTGAATATCTAAGAAATCAGCAGCCAAGTAAAGTTAAATTCCGTTAATATGATTCATGTGCAGCAGCTGTCATGACCCATAGTAGTAGAAATATTGAAATTTATTATGATTACTACACAGGTACCTTGACTGACCTGTTTACTACCTATTAACTAAATTTATAGTTTAACTGTGGAATAAACACAATATGATGCTTTAAAAGGTTGTTGTTGGTACTCCTGTTCACATTCAAAGCATACTGTGATGTTTGTGTATTCTCCCTGAGTTTTTATGCATTGGAGTACCTACAGTGGGGTAAAAAAGTATTTAGTCAGCCACCAATTGTGCAAGTTCTCCCACTTAAAAGATGAGAGAGGTCTCCAATTTTCATCATAGGTATACTTCAACTATGAGAGACAAAATGAGAAAAAAAAAAATCCAGAAAATCACATTGTCTGATTTTTAAAGAATTTATTTGCAAATTATGGTGGAAAATAAGTATTTGGTCAATAACAAAAGTTCATCTCAGTACTTTGTTATATACCCTTTGTTGGCAATGACAAAGGTCAAATGTTTTCTGTAAGTCTTCACAAGGTTTTCACACACTGTTGCTGGTATTTTGGCCCATTCCTCCATGCAGATCTCCTCTAGAGCAGTGATGTTTTGGGGCTGTCGCTGGGCAACACAGACTTTCAACTCCCTCCAAAGATTTTCTATGGGGTTGAGATCTGGAGACTGGCTAGGCCACTCCAGGACCTTGAAATGCTTCTTACGAAGCTACTCCTTCATTGCCCGGGCGGTGTGTTTGGGATCATTGTCATGCTGAAAGACCCAGCCACGTTTCATCTTCAATGTCCTTGCTGATGGAAGGAGGTTTTCATTCAAAATCTCACGATACATGGCCCCATTCATTCTTTCCTTTACACGGATCAGTCATCCTGGTCCCTTTGCAGAAAAACAGCCCTAAAGCATGATGTTTCCACCCCCATGCTTCACAGTAGGTATGGTGTTCTTTCTCCTCCAAACACGACAAGTTGAGTTTTTACCAAAAAGTTCTATTTTGGTTTCATCTGTCTATATGACATTCTCCCAGTCCTCTTCTGGATCATCCAAATGCTCTCTAGCAAACTTCAGACAGGCCTGGACATGTATTGGCTTAAGCAGGGGGACACGTCTGGCACTGCAGGATTTGAGTCCCTGGCGGCGTAGTGTGTTACTGATGGTAGCCTTTGTTACTTTGGTCCCAGCTCTCTGCAGGTCATTCACTAGGTCCCCCCGTGTGGTTCTGGGATTTTTGCTCACCGTTCTCGTGATCATTTTGACCCCACGGGGTGAGATCTTGCGTGGAGCCCCAGATCGAGGGAGATTATCAGTGGTCTTGTATGTCTTCCATTTTCTAATAATTGCTCCCACAGTTGATTTCTTCACATCAAGCTGCTTACCTATTGCAGGCCTACAATTTTGTTTCTGGTGTCCTTTGACAGCTCTTTGGTCTTGGCCATAGTGGAGTTTGGAGTCTGACTGTTTGAGGTTGTGGACAGGTGTCTTTTATACTGATAATGAGTTCAAACAAGTGCCATTAATACAGGTAACGAGCGGAGGACAGAGGAGCCTCTTAAAAAGAAGAAGTTACAGGTCTGTGAGAGCCAGAAATCTTGCTTGTTTGTAGGTGACCAAATACTTATTTTCCACCATAATTTGCAAATAAATTCTTTAAAAATCAGACAATGTGATTTTCTGGATTTTTTTTCTCATTTTGTCTCTCATAGTTGAGGTATACCTATGATGAAAATTGGAGACCTCTCTCATCTTTTAAGAGGGAGAACTTGCACAATTGGTGGCTGACTAAATACTTTTTGCCCCACTGTACGTTTACTATAATGCTGTAACTTGAATGCTGTTTGTGGAGATTCATAAAATTGTCATATCAAATTGCCAAAACATTATAGGTTTCAAAGCAAGCTAGGTTTTGTTTCTCTCTTTACCTTTTTGGAATACAAACTGACACCTTGAAAGAAAAACTGCCGTATGTAATAAACCATAATAAACCATAAAAATAACCATGAGGTGTCACCTGAGATGAGTCTTCAGGCAAGCATAGCCAATCACCTTTCAAGCCCTTGCCGTGCCAGATAAGATGACACACTTCTGTGGGAGAAAGCATGGTGTGCTGCAGTCATGAAAGGAAACGGGACCAGAAGTTAATTTTTGCTCCACCAAAAGAGCATGACTTACTGTGTAGGAGTCATCGTTGTTTGCCAATGTGTGCTATAACTTCTGTTTGTCCTGTTACCAGCTTGGCAACCTGCACGACTGCTGTCAAAAAAGGAGGAGGAGGAGGAGCAGCCCTCTCCGTTGTTTTGAAATTGGACTACAGTTCCATTTTAAAATGCTAATTTACAGGATTACATAATGGTCCTTTAGCCCAGACATACAGAGGATTGTTTGAAGCTGAGAGGAGACAAGAAGAAAATGATGGCTCCACCCACAGATTAGGGCTGGACGAAATAAAACCAAAACCGACACTTGAGACATAAAACCAACGTAATCTTGCCCATGTTGGTTTTTTTCGGTTTTTCCCTTCTTCCTGTTGTGTGCGTGTCTATATTATGAGAACTTTCCAGGACTGTCCCTTTAAAATGTCTCCTGCGTGCGGGGTCATGTGATTCCTCAACCCAGAAGCAGCACAGTCAGTGTGGAAAAATTAACTTGTCAGTTAATTCCCTTCCACAGCATGTGGGTCACCACATAGTGTATCAGGGTGGTGCCTATCTCCATTTCTATGACCCTAGGTCACACAGCTAGCTCTAAGTTGTGGAAGCTATGGGGGAGAACCAGGTAATGGTCTTCGGTATGACCTGGCTGGGGCGTGAACCCACAACCTCCCGGCTGTGGGGTGGATGTATCAGCTATAAAACTGAGACACCCACATGGCCTCTCTTCCTTCAATAGACCTCTTTCACAAACTGTAACTAAAAAAACCCAGTATGTAGTGATTTTAATCTTAAATTTATTTCATTGCTCAACTGTAAATCTTCCTGTGCCCTCTCTGAAACTGATGCCTCCAACTGCCTATCGCAGGGGTTGGCAACCTGTACTACATAGAGAGCCACTGAGTGATTTTTGTATTAAAAAAAGTCTACATGGAGCCACAAAAATATCTGAGCATAAAAACTAAGGTATCAGCAGAATTACATCTACAGTCTGGCCTGACACGGATATCTCTTGAACCGCTCATCAGACTGACCTAAGAATTAATACGTGTTTTGCTGAGGTTAGAAGGGTGTGCATCCCCAAGTATGGAGTTGCTCAGTCAAAATATGTATTTTTTATCAATAAAAGTTTAGCCACTGCTCTGTCACCACTCTGTGTCTCTTCATGCCCCGACTTCAAGAAGTGTCGGGGGGAAAGGGGGGTTCAGATTGACTCCGTGCTGATTGGATAATACACGGCATCACAACCTGTCAGTCATCACAGTGTTCCCTGGACAATACAAGAAAGTGAAAAACAACAAATTTGACTAGAAAAAGCAAATACTGAAGATTTAATGCTTAACAAAAATTATACCATAAAGTTGCCGTGATTGCGTAGGTCTAAAGGATAATTTGCCATATGTGGAGAACATGAGGTGTGTGAGCAGACTGGGCAGAGCATCAGCAGGGACCAGGTCAGACAAAGAATACTGGTGTATCAACACAGAACATGCCAGGAGAAGCAGCAGTCCGACCGGGTGGACCACAGTCCTTCGCGAGGAGGCATGCCAAGCCTGCCCAGTCAGTAATAGATGGGAGTCCCTACTTCTGCTTCACCCGTGTGGTACCACTGTACTTTGGAGAACCCCGAGTCCCCCCTCCCGCACAAGTATCTAAAAATTAAAAACTTAATACCACCATGATTGTGGAGTGGAATGGCTGGAATGACTTAACGATCAAATGCAGGACATAAAAACACCCAAATAATGAAATATATCATTTTTAATTAAATATTTACTGACAAATGAGCAAAACCGATGCAACAGTTGTAGTCAAACGGGTCTTTCTGCTGTGTATAATAATAGATAGCTAGATGTACTTTATTGATGTTGGGTGTTTTGTAGTTAATTTGGATTACAGTTTTAAAAAACCTTTTAATAACAAAACATTGTTAAAATATAAACTGATGCACTACAATGGGTCTCAAATATTTGTAAACATGTCCTGTTATAGTACTGCATAAGTTTATTGATGATACACAGAAGAAGTTCATTATTAAACTTAACTCTATCACTGAACAGTGATATAAACTAAAATAATTGGGGAATGGGAGTTGTTCAGTCACCATTATAATTATTTTAGTAATAAGTAAGTGCAAGATACACTATTATCTTGAATATAAGTGATAAAATATCACACAAATAAGTGATCTGACAAACAAATAAATAAGGGATCTGAAAAAGTTGCTAATATTGGGTGTCCCATTCATTTTCAATAATTAGGTACTGTGTAATTGATATTCACACAGTCAAATAAATCTTAGTGCCATTTACTCCCTTTTATACGTATTTGTCAAAGTCTAACGTGTGATCGCAGACATATAGCCTACACCTCTGTATATTCGACTTTCAAACACAGCCTACATTTGGGCCTGTAAAGCCTAATTAGAATACCTGTTTGAGACAGGAATACTTGCATTCTGGTTCCAAGGTTGTCATAGCCAGGAGTGGCACTGGGGTTAAGCTCCCAGTGCTCATAAAATGCTCCTCACGGCGTGCGTCTCGAAAAGCCTCTGACAACTAAGTCCAACTCCTAGCCTGCCCGTGTGGTTTAGTCTCTAAGCCCGGTGGAACTGCTTTTACTAATAGGAGAAGGGACGAGGGCGGATCTCTGGCGCCTTAAAACCAGATGCTTCGGGTAGATGGTGGCTCGTCAACCTGGGAAGGTAGCCCATCTAGGGGAAGGTAAACCCTGATTTCAAACCTCCACTGCCTTGCGGCACACCCGGTCACGGGAAAGGCTTCGGGAGTCAACCCTGAGGAAAAATCCGGAGTTGGAGCGCCTAAGGCAGTTCTCTGTTGTGCTTAACATCATTCTGGCAGCTCCTGCGACGGCGCTGGTGGCAAACTATAGCAGCCCTGCTGTTCCTTTGGATCCATCAGTGACGTGGAGAGGGGGGACATGCTGCATGGGTAACATCTTGTCCTCCATATCTTCCTGCCCAGGCTTGAATCCTACCAACGCTCAACGCTGGAAGGTAGAACACCGGTGTGCATCGGCCTGTTCAGCCACAGGCGGTGCTGTTCCAGCAGAGTAGACGTTTAGGATTCTCTTCCATGGTCATCATAGACCGACGGAGGCCGATGACTTGCATTCTACGGGCAATGCACTAGTTGTTGCAAAACATAATGATGGTATTGGTGACAAGCGCATTTCTAAACTACTGAAGTTCTGGTGAACACTTACCATAAACTGGCCACAACCAGGAACTCCTTGCAAGATTTCTGACAGAGGAGTCAAAAGAATTATCAGAAAAGTTATCCAAGAGCCAAAGACCACTCATGGAGAGCTTCAGAAAGACCTGGAGTAAGCAGGTACTGCTGTTTAAAAGAAAACAATAAGTAATGCATTCAACGGACATGGGCTCTATGCCCACTCACCACAAGACTCCATTGCTGAAGAAAAAGCATGTTTAAGCTCGTTTAAAGTTTGCTGCACAACATTTTGGCAAGCCATTAAAATACTGGGAGAATTTAGTCTGGTCAGTTGAGACCAAAATTGATTTTTTATTTGGATGCCACAACACACAACATGTTTGGAGGAGAAATGGCACTGCACATCAGCCCTAAAACACCATACCAACAGTGAAATTTGAAGGTGGGAGTATCATGGTGTGGGTGTGTTTTTCAGCACATGGTACAAGCAGACTTCATATAACTGAAGGAAATATGAATGGACAAATGTACAAAGACATCCTTGATAAGAATCTGTTGCCATCTTCCAAAATGCTGAAGATGAAAGGAGGGTGGACATTTCAGCAAGACAATGATCCCAAACATACAGCCAAGGAAGCGCTCAACTGGCTCCAGAGAAGGAAAATAAAGCTGCTAAAATGGCCCAGTCAGTCACCTGACCTGAATCCAATTGAAAATCTATGGAACGAACTGAAGATCAGAGTCGATAGAAGACACCCACGGAACCTTCAAGATTTAAAGACAGTTTGTGTGGAAGAATGGGCTAAAATCACTCCTGAGCAATGCCTGCGCCTAGTTTCTCCATACAGGAGGCGTCTGTGTGGTCTATGAATACTGGATATTTTGGAAGTGGTGTGGCATCCTGTGGATGACATCACCAAGTTATATACAGTGGTGTGAAAAAGTGTTTGCCACCTTCCGGATTTCTCATTTTTTTGTATGTTTTTCACACTTAAATGTTTCAGATCATCAAATAAATTTAAATATTAGACAAAGATAACACAAGTAAACACAGAATGCAGTTTCTAAATGAAGGTGTTTATTATTAAAGGAAAAAAAATCCAACTCAACATGGCCCTGTGTGAAAAAGTGATGGCCCCCCTCCTGTTAAAACATAAATTAACTGTGGTTTATCACATCTTTGGAAAGCTGAGTTCAATTTCACAAGCCACACCCAGGCCTGATTACTGCCACACCTGTTCTCAGTCAAGAAATTACTTAAATGGGACCTGCCTGACAAAGTGAAGTAGACCAGAAGATCCAGAAAAGCTAAACATCATGCTGCGATCCAAAGAAATTCACAAACAAATGAACAAAATAATTGAGATCTATCAGTCTGGAAAAGGTTGTAAAGCCATTTCTAAAGCTTTGGGACTCCAGCAAACCACAGTGAGAGCAATTAATCTATCCATCTTCTACCGCTTTTCCGGAGGTCCGGGTCGCGGAGGCAGCAGTTCAAGCAGAGAAGCCCAGACTTCCTTCTCCCCAGCCAGCTGCTCCAGCTCTTCAGAGAGGATACCAAGGTATTCCCAGACCAGCTGGGAGACATAGTCTCTCCACCGAGTCCTGGGTCTGCCCTGGGGTCTCCTCCCATTGGGACTTGCCCGAAACACCTCAAGTGGGAGGCATCCAGGAGGCATCCTAATCAGATGCCCATAACACCTCAACTGACTCCTTTCAATGTGGAGGAGCAGCTGTTCTACTCTGAGCCTCTCCCAGATGACTGAGCTCCTCACCCTATCTCTGAGGGTAAGTCCAGCAATCCTACGGAGAAAGCTCATTTCAGCCACTTGTATCCACAATCTCGTTCTTTCGGTCATTATCCAAAGCTCGTGACCATAGGTGAGAGTAGGAACGTAGATTGACTGGCAAATTGACAGCTTTGTCTTAGAGCTAAGCTCCCTCTTCACCACAACAGACTGGTACAACGTCCGCATCACTGCAGATGCTGCTCCAATCCGTCTGTCGATTTCTCGCTCCATTTTCCCCTCACTCGTGAATAAGACCCCAAGATACTTAAACTCCTCCACTTGGGGCAGGAGCCTGTCCCCAACCCGGAGAGGACAATCCACCTTTTTTCTGCTGAGGACCATGGACTCGGACTTGGAGGTGCTGATTCTCATCCCAGCCGCTTCACACTCAGCAGCAAATCGTCCCAGCAAGAGCTGTAGGTCATTGCTGGATGAAGCCAACAGGACAACATCATCTGCAAACAACAGAGATGAGATCCTGTGGTCACCAAGCATGACACCCTCCATTCCCTGGCTGCGCCTAGAAATCCTGTCCATAAAAATTATGAACAGGATCGGTGACAAAGTGCAGCTCTGGCGGAGTCCAACTCTCACTGGGAATGAGTCCGACCGAGTGATGGCAATACGAACCAAACTCTCACAACAGTTGTACAGAATCCGAATAGCTCGTAACAACAAGCCCAATACCCCATACTCCCGAAGCACCCCCCACAAAAAAAGCACGAGGTACGCAGTCAAATGCTTTCTCCAAGTCCACAAAACACATGTAAACTGGTTGGGCAAACTCCCACGAACCCTCGAGAATTCTCGAGAGGGTAAAGAGCTGGTCTGATGTGCCACGGCCAGGACGAAAACCACATTGCTCCTCCTGAATCCGAGGTTCGACCAACGGCCGGACTCTCCTCTCCAGTACCTTGGCATAGACCTTCCCAGGCTCCTTCCCAAGCTTTCTAAACTGGCTTTTGGTACAGTGAGAGCCATTATCCACAAATGGCAAAAACATGGAACAGTGATGAACCCTCCCAGGAGTGGCCGGCCGACCAAAATTACCCCAAGAGTGCAGCGACGACTCATCCAAAAGGTCATAAAAGACCCCACAACAATATCCAAAGAACTGCAGACATCAATTGCCTCAGTTAAGGTCAGTGTTCATGACTCCACCATAAGAAAGAGACTGGGCAAAAATGGCCTGCATGGCAGAGTCACAAGATGAAAACCACTGCTGAGCAAAAAGAACATAAAGGCTTGTCTCAGTTTTGCCAGAAAATATTCTGATGATCCCCAAGACTTTTGGGAAAATATTGGGTGGACTGACGAGACAAAAGTTGAACTTTTTGGAAGGTGTGTGTACCATTATGTCCGGCGTAAAAGTAACATCATTTCAGAAAAGGAACATCATACCAAGAGTAAAATATGGTGGTGGTAGTGTGATGGTCTGGGGCTGTTTTGCTGCTTCAGGACCTGAAAGACTTGCTGTGGTAAATGGAACCATGAATTCTGCTGTCTACCAAAAAATCCTGAAGGAGAATGTCCTGCCATTTGTTTGTGACCTCATGCTGAAGCGCACTTGGGTTCTGCAGCAGGACAATGATCCAAAACACACCAGCAACTCCACCTCTGAATGGCTTAAGAAATATAAAATGAAGACTTTGGAGTGACCTAGTCAAAGTCCTGACCTGAATCCGACTGAGATACTGTGGTATGACCTTAAAAAGGCAGTCCATGCTCGAAAACCCTCCAATGTGGCTGAATTACAACAATTCTGCAAAGATGAGTGGGCCAAAATTCCTCCACAGAGCTATATGAGAGTCACTGCCAGTTATCACAAACGCTTGATTGCAGTTGTTTCTGCTAAGGATGGCCCAACCTGTTATTAGGTTTAGGGGGAAATCACTTTTTCACACTGGGCCAAGTAGGGTTGGATTTTTTTCCCTTAATACTAAACACCTTCATTTAAAAACTGCATTTTGTGTTTACTTGTGTTATCTTTGTCTAATATTTAAATTTATTTGATGATCTGAAACATTTAAGTGTGACAAACATACAAAAAAATGAGAAATCAGGAAGGGGGCAAAGAGTTTTTCACACCACTGTATATTGGGCGGCCTGCCATCTCATGAGTCAGCTGTATGTGAGTTACACAGAAACACTCTGTGGTATGAGAAGTGGTTGGCAGCCAGCCCCATTGTACATGTGCCCGTATCCCTTATTCTTTATTGTCATTAAGTTCAGTAAATGGCAGCATCCTCGTCGGTTGTCATTACCAGGTTTGTGGACATAACATTTGGTGACAAGCGATTAAACCATGGAGGCGTGCTTACGACTGCTATGGCCCTTCCTCGAGTGCCCAGGAGAACCAGCAGTCCCATGGCCACGTTGGCTGGACGCGTTCAAGACCTATATTTCGGTGCTGGACCTTGGTAAACTCGACAAAGTAAGGAAAAGAGCACACATTTCCATAACCTTGGCATAGAAGGCCAAAGAATTTTCCATACGCTAGGACTGACTGAGTCGTATGTGGATGCCGCTGAGCTGCTTGCAAGCTACTTTGCCACTCCTGACAACGTGAATGCATGACGAATTCGCTTTCACCAGAGACGACAAATGGTCGGTGAGTCAGTGCAACAATTTGTTGCTGACTTAAGGCATTTAGCTGCTATGTACCATTTTGGACTGCTAGAAGATGAAATGGTGTGGGACCAGTTAGCCGAACACACATGCCACGCTAGGCTATGAGCTAAGATGCTAACAGCACCAAACAACATGATGCTAGCTAACACAATTGAGCTAGCATTCCAGGTAGAGGTTAGCCTTGAAGCTAAATGGGCACCAAACACAGAAGCTACCAGGACAGATGACGCTAGGTAACATGGTGAGCCTGGAGGCAGAAGAGGGCACGGCAGAAGAGTTCAAGACAAATGCAGTTAGCCGAAGGGCGGCTCCGAGAGACCCTGTCTGCGGGAGCTGTGGGTCCCCGACACACCAGGACAGAGCACATTTTTGCCCAGCCAAAGGACAATGATGTAACAAGTGTGGGGGCCTGAACCATTTCACCAGAGTGTGCCGGTCATCAGCATCGTGGGGCCCACCAAGTAAGCCAGCCCGCCGGCCAACAACATTCATGCGGTAAGCCCCGACATCAACGGTTATTCATACAGCATGGTAGAGCTAGATGGGGTAGCCATGCCGCTTTTGCTCGACACGGCGGCGGTGCGGTCAATGTTAAACTGGGCCACGGTGAAAAAGTTTTTCCCCAACCACAAAATCTACAAGAACCCAATGCAGCTGTATGGATATGGTGGTCACAGACTGTGCAACGTCAGAACAGTAGAACCGGCTGTTTATTACAAGTCCAAAATTGTGTATGACTTCTTGTTCCAAGTGGCAGTGCACGGTGACAACATCCTGGATTGTGACCTTTTCTACAGACTGGGCTTCACAATCAGAGACAGCGCTGGGTTCGAATGGTCCATATGCAGCAGCTGGAGCACAGCGGACTTTGAGGATGACGACGTGGTGTGGGACAAGATAATTAGGGACAGCACCAACACCAAAGCATCCACCACGCACTCTCAGGAGGAGAGCCACCCGGAGGGGGGGCAGCCGGACTCGCCTACGTCCCTTGCTCAGCCAGAACTAGAACCAGAGCCGGAGGGAAGGGAGCCCGAGCATGCAGAGAACCCCAAAACACAGAGACAGCAACCAGGCATGAACGACGCTCCCGACACGGCAGAGCAGAACTCTTCAGACGGAAGAGAGAAGGAACCGGACTACTTCCGTAGTCTCACCCAACAAGCTATGGAGGTTATGACCGAGCTGATGGGTGAAGACTTTGCCTCAACAAGCGACACTGGAGAGGCACCAGACACCTTCTGCACCCACGACGAGCCTCAACTGACAACGGAGACAACCAGTGAAGGGTCTGCAACAAACACAGTGACTAAAGAACCGTCGCAGCACGACGGAGGTCCCAAGCCAAACCAGCACACAGAGTCACCAGGAATGCAACAACGCATTAAACCAAGTAAGGAGCCGCTCCAAGTCATGGACTGGGTTTGGGTTCGTGCCGGCAAGAGACCGGGACGACGACTGACCGGACCAGCCAGCGAAACAACGGGCACCACTGAGGATCGTGATGAAGCTGGGAACAGCGTTCTTTTGGCTGACAGATGGTTCGGTTCGGCATGCAAACCAACTACGGCGTGTCCAGGTGGCTGCTCCAGACAGCAAGGCTCCATGGGAGTCAATGGCCACAGTGTGGGACCCGGGTCCCAGCGTCATGAAGACTGGCCCGGGCCCCGGGGGTCCGAAACCTCCAGGGAGGCATCCGCCACGGGCCTGCTACGAGCCTCCAGGGATGCGTCCATCACGGGCTCGCCAGAAAGCTCCAGGGATGTGGCCGCCACGGGCCTGCCACAAAGCCCCTCAGGCAGAACTGTTCTCCCCATGGAAGACTGCCCGTACGAAAAAGACTGTTCAGGTAGAAGCGCAACTGACACGGTCGCAGAATAACCCACCCAGCTGCGTTGGGTCCCGCGGTGGTCGACCCGCGGACCCAAGTTGTTAGGCTTTGGTGATGTTCTAAAAAAAAAAACCAAAACAACGAGTGTTCTTTAATAAAACAAGTGTGTGTGTGTTCTATACAAATGTGTTCTTTAAGAAATAATAACAAAATGTTCTTTGACTAGTAATAGCCATAAGTGTTCTTACAATCAATATACATAGAAATAAGTTCTTTGAAATATAATAAGTGTAACGGATGCCAACTAGTACTGTTCGGCGTAGAACGTTAGTAAACCTCCCTCCCGAAAGGCCTCATACAGTATCGTAGCGCTGAGCTATCGGTCGGACCTTTAGCTCAGCGCGATCGTGCTGTGTCTCCCATGCTCGAACTGTGTGTAGTTGACTGGTAGGTCGCGGGTTCGTGTCTCTGAGTGGGCGAACTGCGCAGGATGATCTCAGTCACAATGGTGCCGTGACCCGGATGGGAGTGAGGTTTAAGGGGGAGAGTGTAACGGATGCCAACTAGTACTGTTCGGCGTAGAACGTTAGTAAACCTCCCTCCCGAAAGGCCTCATACAGTATCGGTAGCGCTGAGCTATCGGTCGGACCTTTAGCTCAGCGCGATCGTGCTGTGTCTCCCATGCTCGAACTGTGTGTAGTTGACTGGTAGGTCGCGGGTTCGTGTCTCCGAGTGGGCGAACTGCGCAGGATGATCTCAGTCACATAAGCAGTTATATGTATACCTGAACAGCACTGCTAACTGTTTAATGTGTGATTCATTAATATTGATTAGAAATGTTTAATAGTAAGTGTTTGAGTAATAGCTAATTATAAGTATTTGCCCAGTGGGAATTTGGCTACTAAATTGGGGAGGACACATCTGCTAAAGATAATTATTGGTTTTTCAAGTTTTGCAAGGGGGTGGTGGTGGTGAATGAATACTGGATATTTTGGGAGTGGTGCGGCATCCTGCGGATGACATCACCACTTCATATATATTGGGTGGCCCGCCATCTCATGAGTCAGTTGTATGTCAGTTACATAGACACTCTAGTATGAGAGGTGGTTGGCAACCGACCCCATTGTACACATGCCTGTATTCCTTATTCTTTATTGTAATAAAGTTCAGTAAACGCAGCATCCTCGTCGGTCGTCATTGCCAGGTTTGTGGACATAACAGTTTGGAAGCTGTTATTAACAGCAAAGGCTTCTCCACTAAATATTAAATGAATTTCACCTAGCATGTTCAATACTTATTCCCTGTGTCATTCCATTTCATTAAATATAATTTGTTTTGTGAACACAACTGCCTTGATTTCTTTGTATGTATGGATTACTTGGGTTGTTACTGATATCTGGTGAAAATCTCAGGTCAATGGCTCCATCAGAAATATGTTTAATGAGAAAAATGTTGATGTGTTCAATACTTATTTTGCCCGCTGCAGGTCTGACTGAAAGGACTGTGAGACTGCTAATTTTGTTTACTTGCATGAGCACATTCACAAAAACAATATGTAGGCTTCAAATAAGCCACTTTTGAGTGGATATGTGCCGGTGTAAACCATGAGCCTAGCTTGTTCCTCCCACCTCTGGGCCCTGTTCCAGAAAGCAGGTTTAGTGGTTTACCTGGGTAAGTTAACTCAGAGTTTGTGCTAACTCTGAGTTTTTGTTTCCAAAAAGTCAGAGTATGTTTGTAACCATGGTTACAAAGGCTGTGAACATAACGTGCTCCTGAATAGGTTATGTTGGGGGTATGTTTCGAGTATTTAAACTTAAGAGGAACTGTTAGATATTCCCCATATTAACAATAGGCAGTACAGACGTTAGCTTGTGTGGGTTAGCTTGTTTGCTACTTGCTGTCTCAAAATCACTTTTAATAAAACACACCATGATTAATTTGTTTTTAACCAGCCTTCTTTATTTCCTGAATAAACATAATTTTCCCTTTTATCTTTACATGCAGATATTTCATCTCCAAGTCTATTTTCTGATATTTTTTTCTATTGAGATATACTGTATTTTGTACAGATCATTTGCTGGCAACTACAATGAAATTCTTAAATTTAATGATCTTAAAGGTAAAATATCCAGTTCTGTTGAGCTTCTTTTTTCCCATTAAGTTGGTATTTGGATATTTGCTTGTTCACCAAAAATGCTCAATTTTAATTATGCTAATTCAGAGTTACTAAATTTTAAAAAAGTCATAAAGCTACATGAATAAATTTAGAAATATATGAAGAAAAACTTCAGATTCATGTGACAAAAATTGTAAATTTATGAACAAAAAATTACATTTACAAAGAAATCTGCAAAAAGAAATCTTCTGAAAATGATTTCCAATTACATAGAAAAATTGTATATTTACATAAAAAATAGCAAAATTACAAGGAAAAAAAAGGCTCTCAAATTTACATGAAAAGCTGCAAATTTCTGAAAAAAGTACTAATTTACATGAAAAAATCTTTATATGAAAAGCCATTACATCTGAATGTAATGATAAAAATTGTAAAATACTGCCTTGCAATACACTTGATTTATAATATCACTTTCTGAATACTTA
The DNA here is from genome assembly GCA_020510985.1 of Pholidichthys leucotaenia. Lineage (NCBI taxonomy): Eukaryota > Metazoa > Chordata > Actinopteri > Cichliformes > Pholidichthyidae > Pholidichthys > Pholidichthys leucotaenia. Next base: position 139,623,128 of record CM035842.1, on the reverse strand, counting down.
TTTTTTATGTAAAATAAATGTGACAAAAGTGAAGCACATTTGGTGATATCCAACCAGACATTTGAACTCACAACCTCCCATATTGGAGTCTGGCACTCTACTTGTGTCACCAACAAGCCTGAACCATGGCAAACTAAGTAGGAATGTTTTTATTTACTTCATCACGTAGCTATAGATTGTTCACTACTGAAGAATCCAAAAAACTCACTTAATGCAGTCAGCAGTTCTTTGCAGGTTAACTCCCTGTATCTCTCATTCATCCACAAACTTTAGGATGATATTGTCCTTGTGAGAAGCAACACAGTCACGGGTGAAGAGGCTGTAGAGGATGGAGCTGAGAACACAACCCTGTGGGACACCTGTGTTTGTGATGATGCTGGCTGAGGTCCTGTTACCCATCCTGACAGACTGGGGCCTGCCAGTTAGAAAGACCAGTTGCCAGTCGCAGAGGATGGGGTGCAGGCCAAGTGAAGACAGTTTGTCGGTGAGTTTGTGGGGGATGACCGTGTTGAAGGTGGAGCTGTAGTCGACAAAGAGCATCCTAATGTAGGAGTCTTTATCTTCCAGGTGGGAGAGAGAATAATGGAATGCTGCAGCGATGGTATCTGAGGTGGACCTGTTGGGCCGGTAGGCGTACTGCAGGGGGTCCAGGGTGCCCGGTATGCTGTCCTGAATGAGGGGCAGCACCACTCTCTCGAAGCATTTCATGATGATTGGAGTGAGTACTACTGGTCTGTAATCATTCAGACAGGCCGGCGGGCTCCTTTTGGGGAAGGGGATGATGGTTGTCATTTTGAAGCAGGAGGGGACCATGTTCTGGTTGAGGGAGAGGTTGAAGATTGCTGTGAGAACATCAGTCAGCTCTGCAGCGCATGTTCTGAGGGCCCGCCCAGGTATGTTGTCTGATCCTGTTGCCTTGCGGGGGTTGATATTCCTCAGTGCTTTGTTTACCTGGCCTGGTGAGACTCTTAGTGGAGGTGTGTGTGTGGGGGGGGGGGGGTGCGTGAGTGTGTGTCTCTTCTCTGTGCTGTGGATGGGGTCTCGAAGCGGGTGTAAAAAAATGTTGAGGTCATCCGGAAGGCTGTCTGTAGAGCTAGTGGTGCTGTTGTTGGTCCTCTTGTAGTCTGTGATGTGTTGCAGGCCTTGCCACATGTGCCCCAGGTCAGGAGTGGAGTAGAGGCTATCCAGATTTTCTCTGTACTGCCTCTTGGCTGTTGTTATAGCCTTTCTCAGTCCATACTTTGCAGCTTTGTACTTGACCTCACAGCCTGATTTAAATGCACGAGAGCGAGCACGCAGCAGCTGACGTACCTGACTGTTGATCCAGGGCTTCTGGTTGGGGAACTTCCTGACCTGTATGGTGGGTATGATGGTATCAACGCACGTGTTGATGTACCCAGTCACGTATTCAGCATAATCCTGTAAGTTTACAGAAGAGTCCTCTCGGGTGGCTGCAGCTTTAAACACATCCCATTCTGTGCAGGCAAAACAGTCTTGTAGGGTGCTCTCAGTCTCTAGAATCCAGCACTTAATTTGCTTAATAACAGGGTTGTTTGTTTTAGCTTTTGTCTGTAGGCTGGGTACATAAACAGTGAGATGTGATCTGACTGTCCGAAGTGGGGGTGGGGTGCCGCTCTGCAGGTGCCACATATGTTGGAATAAACATGATCCAATGTGCTTTTATCGTGGGTGGGAATGTCCACATGCTGGTAATATTTGGGGAGTACAGTCCGTAAATTGCACTGGTTAAAGTCGCCAGCAACAATAAAAACAGCATCAGGATGTTTCATCTCTACTGCGCTGATGACGTCATGGAGTTTGTTTAGAGCTGCTGTGTAGTTGCTCTGTGGACAAATGTATACAGTGGCCAAAAACACAGCGGTAAATTCCCTCGGTAAATAATAGGGACGGCATTTCAGCAGTAAAAACTCCACGTTAGGCGAGCAGTGTTTGTAGATGGTTTGTACACCACCACACCACGAATGGTTTATAAATACACACACACACCCTCCCCTCGTCTTACCAGAGTCTCCTGTTCTGTCTGCCCGGTGTGTTGAGTGTGTTTGTAGCTGAATGGTGCTCTCCGGGACTCTGTATGAAAGCCAGGTCTCGCAGAAAATTAGGGCACAGAACAGAATCAGAATCAGAAAAAGCTTTATTGCCAAGCATGTTAGAAACACACGAGGAATTTGACTTGACATTGGCGCGCTATGTAAGCGCATCACAATGACACGGCAGCCGTAACAAGGCGCCTAATCAAAAAGGTCGGGGATAAGGGAAGATAAGGGAAGGGTAGAATGACACAATGGGCGGAGAGAAAAAAACTTCATTATCAAAATACAGCTTATAATTGTGTAAGCTAAATTATGATTACAGAGAAAAAAACCTCTCTATGGCACAGAGCAGACAATCAGACCTCACAAAGACAAGGGCAGCAGAGAGAGGCAGTATGTGTATATCAGTATATGATGTCAGTGTGTGTGCAGTGTGTGGGTGTATCAGTTACTGAAGTACAACAAAAATAGTCTCCTAGGCAACGATGGATGTTATAAGTTTATGTTTATAAACACAGATAGTCATGTCCCAGAGATAATCTCTTCTTCATGCCAGATGGTAAAAACTCCATGTTAGTCTCATGAACGCTGTCCTTGGAGAGTTCTGATTATTGCACAGCAGCAGCAGTGTTTGGGTTAAGCAGCCAGCTCACACATCCGCTTATCTCAACTCTGGAGGAGTGAGTTGTCCAGGGGCGCCGATCAAGGCCGAATCTGCACAGACTTAGAGTGTAGAATTTTCTTCTCTCTTGTTCTGTGCTTCACAATTCAAATTACACAGGCTTTAAAATCATTCCATGGAGAGCACCAGCGACTCCAGATGTATACCATTCTTCTGAATCAACCATCATTCAGTTCACCATTGCCGCTATCAGTGCACTCCCCGACTGGTCGAATTTGTTGTTGAAGGAGCGTTGCCGGGTCCGCTTTGATCAGTTCACCCAACTTTAATTTCTGATACATCAGGAACTCCAGAGCCAAAATAGAAATCCTGTGATCAAGCCAAATAAATAGAGATGTCTTCCGCATCTCAGTCGAATCACACAGACCCATGAATTCCCAATTGTCCATGAGTCCAGGGCTCCCCCTAGCCCGATCTTCTTTTAAAGTGGTGTCAATTGCATTTAAAGCCCAACTTGATCCCTTTTTCCGTTTGGGTTGAGATCAGCGAGAAGGAGAACGGCACAGACACTCACTCAGACGCAGCAAGCAGGAGTTGGGTCGGGAAGGCAGGAGGCAGGAGGAGGAGGGAGAGAAAATGCGACTGCTCTCTCTGAAGGCCGGAAGAAGAAGCACTCTCGTGTCTCCCGCTGGACTTCAATCCTTTCCCTTAGTTCGTCTAGCTTATTTTCCAAAGACCAAACGGTTGGTATGGAAGTTGCTCCTGGCTGTAGAGAGATGGAGTGCTCCCTCTCCTGCTGCTTTCGTCGACCAAGGGTCTTCCCCTATCTGTCCTGGGAAGGAGGCGATCTGCCACTTCCGGCCCTCGCCAGGAAGCGAGCCCGCTCTCTGCAGCCTCTGCCGGGGGCTGACGGATGGCTGTCAGGGAGGTTGCTGGGCTGGAAACCCGGGTTGCACGGCCTGTCTCTCTGGAGAGTTAGTGAAAAGTAAAACGCTGCACACTTCTTGTTCATTCATTCATTCCCCTAAAAAAAAAAAAAATCATACATTACTGCTTAATCTATAAACTGCAACAGTAAGTCTGCAACTAAAATGAGAGTGTGGATGGAATAAAAAAACACTAGTGTGTGATCATCATATACAGTGAAAATAAAAAGTCTATATACCTCTGTTCAAATGCCAGTTTTTATGATGTAAAAAAATGAGACCATCATTACCACATCAAGAATCATTGCCACATCAAGATGTGCAACGCTGATAGACTCCTACCCAAAAAGACTGAGTGCTGTAATAAAAGCCAAAGGTGCTGCAACAAAGTATTAGTTTAAGGGTGTGCATGTTTATGCAAACAGGTTACTGTAAGTTTTTTATTTTTCCCTTTCAAAGATTTCAGTTTGTTTTTCAGTTGGGCTGTACAGGTTATAGGTCACGTTAATGGTGGAAAAAGTTTTGAAATGATTTATCTTGGTCTCAATTTTTTACATCACAAAAAGCTGGCATTTGAACAAGGATGTGTAAACTTTTTATATCCACTGTATAAGGGTTGATAGCATTGTGATAACAGGATACATAAACAATTATTCATTGTATTTATTGTAATCATATACATATAGAATGTATGTCCTAACTAGTGTTTATAGACAGTGAGGAAAATAAGCATTGAACATGTCAACATTTTTCTCATTAAACGTATTTCTGGTGGAACCATTGACCTGAGATTTTCACCAGATATCAGTAACAACCCAAGTAATCCATACATACAAAGAAATCAAGGTAACTGTGTTCACAAACCAAGAACTCATGATGGGTAGAAGCAAGCGCTCTCTCTAGACCTTCACAAACTTATTGTTGCAAAACATAGTGATAGTATTGGTTACAGGCACATTTCTAAACTGCTGAATGTTCCAGTGAGCACTGTTGGGGCCATCATTTGGAAGTGGAAAGAACATCATTTTACCATAAACTGGCCACAATAAGATAAGATAAGATAAGCCTTTATTAGTCCCACAATGGGGAAATTCCAGGATTGCAACAGCACAAGGATAGCAACACTCAGAGCAATAATTTAGAAGATAAGAAAATAAGAGCAGTGAATATACATATGTACACATAAATATATAAATATATATACACAGTGTGGAGCATTGTAGCTAGATGCAATAAACAGCATAACTGTCTATTTAGTTATCCTACATAGTATGAATATGTACCCATACATATTGTCACTCTCCGTAGCGACTGATATTGTCCTAGTTGTATACTGGAGGGGACCATTTGTGCAAGTTTGTCGCGTCTTTTGCATTCAATACTATTAGGTCGTCACGTTTTTTGTTTTTTCTTTGCTATCTCTGCGAGCAGCCCTGCTTAGGTTATAAAGTTTGACAGCCGTAGGTAGGAAGGACCTGCGAAACCTCTCGATCGCGCACCTAGGATGATGTAGCCTACTGCTAAATGAGCTCCTCAGTGCGTTCAGTATGTCCTGCATAGGGTGGGACTCGGACTCCAGCAGAGATGACAGCTTAGCCACCATCCTTCTCTCTCCTATCTCCTCTACTGGGTCAAGGTGTTGCCCCAGGACAGTTTCTCGCAAGATTTCTGACAGAGGAGTTAAAGAATTATCAGAAGAGTTATCCAAGCGCCAAAGACCACTCGTGGAGAGCTCCAGAAAGACCTGGAGTTAGCAGGTACTGCTGTTTCAAAGAAAACAATAAGTAATGCATTCAGTGAACATGGGCTTTGTGTCCACTCACCTTACAAGACTCCATTGCTGAAGAAAAAACATGTTTAAGCTTGTTTAAAGTTTGCTGCACAACATTTGGGCAAGTCAGTAAAATACTGGGAGAATTTCATCTGGTCAGATGAGACCAAAATTGAAATTTTGGATGCCACAACACACAGCATGTTTGGAAGAGAAATGGCACTGCACATGCTATCATGGTGTGACGGTGTCTTTCAGCACATGGTGCAGGCAGATTTCATATAATTGAAGGAAAGATGAAAGGATAAACATCCTTGACATCCTTGATAAGAACCTCTTGCCCTCTGCCAAGACACTGAAGATGATACAAGGGTGGATGTTTTAGCAAGACAATGATCCCAAACACACAACCAAGGAAACTCTCAACTGGCTCCAGAGAAGGAAACTAAAGCTACTAGAATGGTCCAGTCAGTCATCTGACCTGAATTTAATTGAAAATCTATGGAACGAACTGAAGATCAAAGTTCATAGAAAACACCCAAGGAACGTTCAAGATTTGACAGTTTGTGTGGAAGAATGGGCTAAACTCACTTCTGAGCAATGCCTGCACCTAGTTTCTACATACAGGAGGCATCTGGAAGCTGTCATTACCAAAAAAGGCTTTTCTACTAAATATTTAATGAATTTCACCAAGCGTGTTCAATACTTATTCCCCGTGTCATTCCACTTTATAAAATATACAGTGGTGTGAAAAAGTGTTTGCCCCCTTCCTGATTTCTCATATTTTTGTGTGTCACACTTAAATGATTCAGATCATCAAATAAATTACAATATTAGACAAAGATAACACAAGTAAACACAAAATTCATTTTTAAATGAAGGTGTTTATTATTAAGGGGAAAAAAATCCAAACCTACATGGCCCTGTGTGAAAAAGTGATTGCCCCCTAAACCTAATAACTGGTTGGGCCACCCATAGCAGCAACAACTGTAATCAAGTGTTTGCGATAACTGGCAATGAGTCTTTTACAGTGCTGTGGAGCAATTTTGGCTCACTCATCTTTGTAGAATTGTTGTAATTCAGTCACACTGGAGGGTTTTCAAGCATGAACTTCCTTTTTAAGGTCATGCCACAACATCTCAATCAGATTCAGGTCAGGACTTTGACTAGACCACTCTTCATCAAGTCTTCATTTTGTTTTACTTAAGCCATTCAGAGGTGGACTTGCTGGTGTGTTTTGGATCATTGTCCTGCTGCAGAACCCAAGTGTTCTTCAGTTTGAGGTCACAAACAGATAGCCGGACATTCTCCTTCAAGACTTTTTGGTAGACAGCAGAATTCATGGTTCCATTTATAAAAATTAAAATAGGACAGTTAGCAGAATCTTTTCAGTTAACCAATCAGTAATCACAGAAGAAATACTATTTCTCAGTTTATCTTTTTAATGAAACACGCAAGGAGTCAGAGAACACAGCCGTGGGTCTTTCGCAGCCTAATCTGGTGAAAGACCCAGAACAAAGGAATCCACAGCTACATATAGACTTCAAGTTACTGGGTGCTTCCCAGTAACTTTCCAACAATACATTGGCCATTGTCCAAGCTAGTTAGAACCAGTCCTCTCAGTGTTATCTTCTCCAGATGTCTCCTCGCTTTTCTGGCTTCCACATCCTGTTGTTTGGCCCCATGAAACCCCATGCCCATATATGGAAGCAGGAACAGAGTGTGTGTGCATGTGTGTGTGTAGCTTGTGTGTGTGTAGATCAGTCCTTCTCAAATAGTGGGGCACGTGCAATGCCAGGGGGAGCACGTGTGACCCCGGGGAACATGCTTTTTTTGCCGTACTAGAATAAAGTGTAATTGCACATCCACTACAGTAGGTGGCAGTGGCACTCTCATTGTCAGAGTGTGCGCAGGGAGTATTAGCTCTATGGTGAAGGGTTTTTTGCACCGTGCATGCGCACACACAGCACAGAGCAGGAGATATAAAGTGCAGTGAACAAACCCTCAAAAGACACCATGGAAAAATATTTAACAGTGATGAAAAGAAAGGTGGAGAGAGACGGCGATAATGGGACAAACGAAAGTCTCCCGAAAGCTAAGACGAGGAAATATGACAAAGTGTATGTAGCACTTGGCTTCACTGTGACTACGGTGGGAGACAAGGAAAGACCGGTGTGTTTACTGTGTCTAAAAATGTTGGCAGCGGATAGCATGAAGCCAAATAAATTAAAGCGTCACTTAAAAGACATTACACCCCAGTCACGCTGATAAGCCGCTTGAGTTTTTTTCAGTGAAAATGTGCCAAATATTGCCAACAATCATCCCGCTTTGTGAGTGCTGCTTCAGTAAACCAACGAGCACAGTTAGCATCATATAAGGTGGCGTACCAAATAGCTCAGTGCAAAAAAACCCACACCATAGCAGAGGAGCTGATACTGCCTGCAGCATTAGACATGGTTTCTGTCATGGTGGTTGACGCAAGTGCTGCAAAAATAAAAACTATCCCTCTGTCCAATGACACTGTTGCCAGACGTATAAATGACATTGCTAACGATCTTAAAGAACAGCTGGTAGATAAACTCAAAGACAAACGTTTTGCCTTACAATTTGATGAAGCAACTGACAGCAACAAAGACTGTTTGTTTATTGCTTATGTACGTTTTGACATGACAAACTCCCTGTGTGAGGATCTACTTTTTTGTAAACATGTCAGAGACAGCCACAGCTGAAGAGCTATTCAAAAAAATGTTTATAGTTTAAATAAGGATTTAATTTTTTTGAATTACAGGCAAATTGATGCACTTTAAATCTTTTCTGTTACAGACTAAAAAACAATGTTAAAGCTATTCTTTGTAAGTTGATCTATATTTCTTTCTTTTTCCATTTTTTTTGTTTTCTTTAATGTTATTAAGGATACAGTGTTATGCAGAGGTGTACTTATAATAATTTTATAGACAAATGATACTATTTATAGTCGCGGCGGAGAGTGGGGGGCGCGAAATGTTTCCATCGTCCTAGAGGGGGTGTAACAGGAAATAATTGAAAAGCAGAAGGTTCACCACTGTTCCATGTTTTCGTCATTTGTGAATAATGGCTCTCACTGTGGTTCGCTTGAGTCCCAAAGCTTTAGAAATGGCTTTTCCAGACTAATAGATCTCAACTACTTTGTTTCTCATTTGTTCCTGAATTTCTGTGGTTCGCAACATGATGTCTAGCTTTTGAGGATCTTTTGGTCTGCTTCACTTTGTCAGGCAGATCTTATTTAAGTGACTTCTTGACTGAGAAAGGATGTGGCAGTAATCAGGCCTGGATGTGGCTAGAAAAATTGAACTCAGCTTTAAAAAGATGTGATAAACCAGTTAATTTATGTTTTAACTGGGGGGGGGGGGGGTCACTTTTTCACACAAGGCCATGTAGGTTTGGATATTTTTTTTACCCTTAATGATAAACACCTTCATTTAAAAATGCCATTTTGTGTTTACTTGTGTTATCTTTGTCTAATATTTAAATTTGTTTGATGATCTGAAACATTTGTGTGACAAACATACAAAAAAATGAGAAATCAGGGAGGGGGCAAACACTTTGTCACACCACTGTAACTTGTTTTGTGAACACAGTTGCCTTGATTTCTTTGTATGTATGGATTATTTGGGTTGTTACTGATATCTGGTGAAAACTTCAGGTCAATGGCTCCTTCAGAAATGTTTAATGAGAAAAATGTTGGCAGGTTCAATACTTATTTTCCCCGCTGTATATCTTTGGGCAGTAAGGATGCCACAGCTGTTTAAAGCCAATAGCATAACTGAGTTAATGTTACGTGGCTCTACTAAGCAGATGGGGCAAGAGTAAAGCGGGATTTATGCACCCGCATCACGTCAATGCTATTACCGACGTTGCCGACGCAGTGATTGGCAATTTTTTCTTGTGTGTTGGGTGAAATGCTTTGTTCCATTGACAAAAAGCGGGTTTCAGCCAATCTGTAGCCTGATTTGTGTTTGTCGGGTCTTTTTTTTTAATGAAAAATTTGAAATGGCATAATGAAATCATGTTCTTGAAGCATTATATTGTGCAACCGTTGCACATATTTTTTTCATGTTAATCCAACAGGTTTTTTTCTTCACTGTACTACACATTTATATAAGTCAGTTTACTTACTTCCATGTCACCAGCGAAACAGGCATATTCTTGCATACAGGTCTGTGTGACTGGGGCTGAATGTCCCGTCTGCAATAAAGCAGGCTTTTATCTGAGCCCTAGCTCTCTCTTTCCTCCATGCATTTGTGAGCACAGCTACTGCAGTTTCTATTCAGACTTTGGAGGCGTTGGAGGTCAAAGAGGAGATGGCGGGCTGGGGAGTGGAGGGAAAGGGAGGGCTGAATGAGTGTTGAGCTGGTCGGTCGGTCGGTCAGGTGCAGTGCCACCAGTGATCATTAGGGTTACAGCTGCCCGGGCCAGATTGTGTGCTGCCTGCACCAGGCGAGATGTTTTGCCCAGGGAGAAGAGCGAGCATCTGTCTGTCCCTCCCCGTAGACAGCAACCTCCTACCAGCCTGTCCAACTCAACCCAACTGGTAACAAGGTCACCCAACTCTTACTTTTTCCCGCTCGCACACACCCACCCACTCTCAACTTCTCTGCACTTCTTTTCCTGTTTTGCTTGCTCCCTCACAGTTTCTCCCACTTGCTCTCACTTTGGGACAGGTTGTGAAAGCAGGCAGATCCCCGGTGCTCTGCAGATTGCAAAAAGGAGTGCATGAAGAAATGAAATGTGTGTGAATGCAGTGCAAGTGTGCATAGCCCTGCAGAATAGTTTTTTTTCTTTTCAAAATGTAGAGGCAGCTTATTCGTTATCTGTGCCCAATGTTAATTACTTAGTATGATCCTTGATGATAAAGATGTACTTTCATCATAGTAAAATAATTGGCTCCAGCAGTGTGAGAACATTTTTTTTTGCTATTGTTTCTCCTTATCATACTAATACAAAATTGTAATTATGCACAAACCCCACAAGGGAACTTGTAGCTATATGTGTATTCACTACAAAACTGACATTCTTCAACTTGTCTTTACAGGAAGCCTTTAACTAAAATGTAGATAATAGTTTGTTTGTTTGTTTTTTAACTTTGCTTTAGTTTCATATTGACCTTAAAGGTGAAATATAGAAGATTTCCATGAAAAAGATTTTTTTTAAAAAATAATACATCAACAAAGTGTTTAGAAACATGCACAATGTAAGTCTTAATGTTCTTCTAAAAATTAGTATATTGTTGAAAAAAAATTTTTTGTAATTTTTGGTGGGTCTACAATAATATAAATATTTACATCCAGCAGTTTGAGTAAGACAAACACGGAAGTCCAGTGAGGATGTCACAGCCAATAGCATTGCTAACTTTTTTTTTCTTTGTTTTTTTCCCCCCTTGTCCTGTCAGGCAACTAGGCAAGCAGAACAGGGATCTGTCACCCTTATTGTGCCAAAACAGATTTACTTTGCCAAGAGGAGCTTATACAGTACCTAACTGTGTATTGTATATTGTTATAAACTCCTCCTGTAATAACTTTTAATACTTTATTTTAATTATTTTACCCATGGAAGACCCAACAGGATGGGGAAGAGGGAAAGGAAGTGTGTGGAGGGGGGAAAGAAAAGGGAGGGGAACAGACAAAAAACAAACAAACAAACAAACCAACAACTATTGCTAACTTGATGTTATGTGCCATGTCTCATTTTGGATTGTTGGGTTGCCAGGTAGTGAATTATTCAGCTAAATACCTGCGTCTCAAGGCAAACGTCAGTTTCCCCAATCGTTCTCAAGTATGGCATGATAAAGGAGCAGGATAAATATGGGGCCTGCTTTTGATGGCTAATTTCTGCTGAAGAGTCTCAAAGGGCTGAAAAGTCATGCAGAGGTGACCTTTTTTCTTCTGACAGGTAAGCTAACCAGTGCTAGCTATGATGCTAACTAGCTCATTCATCTTCTGCTGCTAATCTGGTGGTTAGGGGCGCGGGGTGCAGTCTAAAGTCTATGTAACCAGCTAAATGTTATTTCTGACATGCTCACATTATAATTATGACTGTATAATAATATCAGCCAATATATGGGTTGGAATAGATCCCACTAACTGCTCCTTACCCAAGCTGACATGTATGACAGGTTCATTATATGATCAACATTTGCATCCGTGAATGCAACAGTACATACTAATTGTGCAGCAGTCATGTTTTACATAAATATTTTTTTAAATTATCAGCTTTGATGTGCAGCTGCTTAGTCTAATAATTTGGTGTACAGTGAAAAAAGTTGTTTATTGCTGTTACAGATTAAGATAATAGTGTAAAACTTTATTGATCACCATAGTGGAAATTGAAGTTAAAAATAGTTTAAGTTCTAATAATAGAATAAATAGGTCTTAATTTATTTTCTTACTAACTAATGTTACTGCACAGCATTAGCCACAGTATTTATTGAGTCCCTGAAGTAGATGTAATTATGTATGTAGAAATTTATGTCAGATTTTTGACTGTCCAAGTAATAAACCACAACATTTTTTCACCCTCTGTAAGGACTTCCTCCATCATGAGGTGAATAAGCACAGATGGGTGTTTGGACAATGTCATCATGATACAGCAGAGAAGAGCTCCACCAAACAGTGATGGAGAGAGGGTCAACAGAGCCTTCACTGGTGTGATGGACCAGTGGGGGTTTAGGACAGAACATCAATATCTGACCTTTAGCTGAGTATGATGCAAAGTTTCACATGTAAAAAGTCACAAAAAGGATTATTAATATGACTGTTCTCATAGATCAACATTCAAAAACCACATTCTGATGATGTCAGGAGAAGCTTCTCCTCCACCTCACCTGTGTATGAGGCCTGGACTCCATTAGTAGCTCAGGACCACAACCACCAGAGGGATCAACCAGGGAGGAAGACAGTCGGCAGCACACCGATGTAAGTTTAGTCTTATCAAAACATTTTACACACACTAATGTATAAAACCAAATCCTTTATTTTGAATTTTTAAATTTAATTTTTAACTGTTTCTGAAATATTAAGGAGTGTGGTTTTTTTTTTTTATATTTAGTGAGTAACCTGGTCAAACCAGTCAAATTTATGGATTATTTTGTCAAAAGTAGATGCAACAGATATTTGTTTCTTTCTTTTTTGAATAACTTCTCAAAACAATAGTCAAAATTTGGCAGTTAAAATGTCTTGGACTTTTCATTTTTATTAAAACCACAACCTGCTTGTACACTTGGTGTTCCAAGAATGTGGAATCAGAAAAAATGTTGTTTCTCTTCTTTAATCAGGTCGTCTTGCAGAAGGAATGAATATACAACACAGCCATCCATTCATCTTCTACGGCTTTTCTGGAGTCCAGGTTGTGGAGGGAGCAGTCTAATCACAGAAGCCCAGACTTCCCTCTCCCCAGCCACCTCCTCCAGGTCTTCAGAGAGGACACCAAGACGTTCTCAGACCAGCTGGGAGACATAGTGGCTCTAACGTGTCCTGGGTCTGCCTCAGGGTCTCCCCCCTCCTCCCACAACACATACATAAAAAGTTAATAACCATTTCTGTACCTGCTCTTTCCTTCACCTACAGTATATTGCCATTCACATTATGTAGACCAAGCAAACTCATTGCAGCACTGCTGTAGTCCTAAAACTGTCTAGTAATTGATGTACTGTCATGTTTTAATGCTGTTAGTCTGTGATGACACTTTGTTAGAGACTGTCCTTTTTTACATCAACAAATTGTACCCGACTATAGTAAAAAAAAAGGTCAACACTGACTATGGGGACAACAAAAACTTTCCAGAGTGTCCTAATCCTGATTTAATTAATTTCTCTATTGCTCTCCCAGATCTGCCCCATGGACCCTGCATCTGGACTGTTTATTTTTTAATAAATAGTTTCCCCAAAATAAATTCCTGTCTGTTATATGTTGACTGACTTGATTTGAGGTTGATTTTCTTTTACATTCTACTCATCCACCTCCAAAAGTTGAATATTGTGGTGAATTTATTTTTAGAAATAACTCAAATCTAAAAAGTAAAACTTTCATATTTTACAATAATCTCATATAAATTTAGCCATTTTAAGATTTTTTTTGTTTGAAATTTGGATGAATGTCTGAGCTGTTTGATATACAGTGCATCCGGAAAGTATTCACAGCGCTCCACTTTTTCCATATTTTATGTTACAGCTTTATTCCAAAATGGATTAAATTCATTTTCTCCTTAAAATTCTACACACAATACCCTATAATGACAAAGTGAAAAAAGTTTTAGATTTTTGCAAATTTATTAAAAATAAAAAACTAAGAAATTACATGTACATAAGTATTCACAGCCTTTGCTCAGTGCTTTGTTGATGCACCTTTGGCAGCAATTACAGCCTCAAATCTTGTTGAATATGATGCCACAAGCTTGGCACACCTATCTTTGGGCAGTTTCGCCCATTCCTCTTTGCAGCACCTCTCAAGCGCCATCAGGTTGGATGGGAAGCGTCGGTGCACAGCCATTTTCGAATCTTTCCAGAGATGTTCAATTGGATTCAAGTCTGGGCTCTGGTTGGGCCACTCAAGGACATTCACAGAGTTGTCCTGAAGCCACTCCTTTGATATCTTGGCTGTGTGCTTGGGGTCGTTGTCCTGCTGAAAGATGAACTGTTGCCTCAGTCTGAGGTCAAGAGCGCTCCGGAGCAGGTTTTCATCCAGGATGTCTCTGTACATTGCTGCATTCATCTTTCCCTCTATCCTGACTTGTCTTCCAGTTCCTACCGCTGAAAAACATCCCCACAGCATGATGCTGCCACCACCATTGGCATGGTTATGAACGGTGCCTGGTTTCCTCTAAACATGACCCCTGGCATTCATGCCAAAGATTTCAATCTTTGTCTCATCAGACCAGAGAATTGTGTTTCTCATGGTCTGAGAGTCCTTCAGGTGCCTTTTGGCAAACTCCAGGTAGGCTGCCATGTGCCTTTTACTAAGGAGTGGCTTCCGGCTGGCCGCTCTACCATACAGCCTTGACTGGCGGATTGCTGCAGACATGGTTGTTCTTCTGGAAGGTTCTCCTCTTTCCACAGAGGAACACTGGAGCTCTGACAGAGTGACCATCGGGTTCTTGGTCACCTCCCTGACTAAGGCCCTCCTCCCCCGATTGCTTAGTTTAGATGTCCGGTCAGCCCTAGGAAGAGTCCTGGTGGTTCTGAACTTCTTCCATTTACAAATGATGGAGGCCACTGTGCTCACTGGGACCTTCAAAGCAGCAGAAATTTTTCTGTACCCTTCCCCAGATTTGTGCCTCAAGACAATCCTGTCTCGGAGGTCTACAGACAATTCCTTTGACTTCATGCTTGGTTTGTGCTCTGACATGCACTGTCAACTGTGGGACCTTATATAGACAGAGGTGTGTGCCTTTTCAAATCATGTCCAATCAACTCAATTTACCACAGGTGGACTCCAATTAAGCTGTAGATCTCAAGGATGATCAGTGGAAACAGGATGCACCTGAGCTCAAGTTTGAGCTTCATGGCAAAGGCTGTGAATACTTATGTACGTGTGATTTCTTAGTTTTTTATTTTTAATAAATTTGCAAAAATCTCAAAAAAAAAAAAATTCCACATTGTCATCATCATTGTGTGTAGAATTTTGAGGGAAAAATGAATTTAATCCCTTTTGGAATAAGGCTGTAACATAACAAAATGTGGAAAAAGTGAAGCACTGTAAATACTTTCCGGATGCACTGTAGATCTGAATGGTGATGTGCTAATTTTTGTAGATGCAATTCTGTTTTTACACAATATTATTTGAAAAAAGATTATTATTGCACCATAAATTATTTCCAACTTCACTAAGGATTATCGATTACAACGTTATGTATATATCTAATATGTATAGTGTATTTTAGGTTCTTGTTTATCACTACATTATGAAAAGGTTGAAAATACATTAGTTTTGCAGAGGTGAGGTAAACCATTACTTTGTCAATCTGTCACACTGAATAAACAATAGATTTCATCTTCTATAGGTAACTGAAAGGGCACAAATGAATTCAGGCATCCAACATTTCACAGTTATTTATATACCATCTCTCTCTAAATAACATAACTTATATCATGACATTTATCAGAACTGCTTTTAGCATATGAGCCCCCACGGCCCCTGAGGTCCTTGGCACTGGCCTTTTAATTATCCCTACTATCAGAACGCACACCCACAGTGAGGCCGCTTTTAGTTACTACGGCCCACATCTGTAGAACAGCCTGCTGGAGGACATCAGGGCTGCCAAGAATGTTCAAGTTTTTAAAAGAAGGCTCAAGACCTACTACTTTAACTTGACTTTTGATTAGTTTCCTATTTTAATTGTCTTCATTTATGATTTTAAACCTACTTTATGTTGCTTTGGTCACAATTATTTATTTTACTGCTAATTATTACTACTTTTGAAATTTTGCTTGTTTGAATTTGTTGTTTTATACTTTTAGTTATCATAACTGTTTATTCTTTTTAATCAGCAAATTATCTTATTATCTATCAGTGACAGTTTTATTTTTTAATCACCCTGTCCAAGCTCCAGCGTTTCCTCATGGGGAGCCCTCCCATGGGGAATCATGCCTGTTTTCTGGCTGCAGGGTGCTTGCCTGTGATTGTCCTGGTCTGCCCAGCTGACGGGATCGTGTGCTGCGGCGTCGACCCCTTGGACTGGACTTGGGCGGTCTCGGAGGTGGTGTTCCTGTAGCCATAGACTTGACACTTTCCCTGCTGGTGATGGTTCCCTAGTGATGGTGTTTCCACACTTGGATCCTAAGTGCCCAGCCATAAGCCATAAGTATTACACAGTCGAAAGTTTGTGTGTGTGTGCGAGCATGCGTACATGTGTGTAGGCTTAATTGTGTTTTATTTCAGTGTGTGAAGCACTTTGTGTTACATCTTTTTGTATGAAAAGTGCTATATAAATAAAGCTTTGACTGCTTGATGAAATGGACCAAAAGTTAAAGATTTTAAAACATTTTTTGATTTGAAGGAGTTTTTATGCAAGGGAATTTTGTGAATATACAACATGTATCTTTTGAACTATAGTTGTCCCCGTAAGGCTGCGCTCACCCCAAAAGATTTTTAAAGGAGTCATTGATTGCACTTTTTTCCACATTTTAACAGCTCACACGTCATGTTCAAATTTTTAAAAAATATTTAATTATTAGAGTATTTTTTTTTCAGCCATTCTGACAACACTTCATTTTAGTGTTGTTACTTCAAGAAGTTCCTGTCCACATTCAACTCTGCCCCCTTACATCACTATTGCTTAGGTTAGCTGCTCGTAGCTGCCTAACTCAGAGCTAATGAACATAAATTTGTCTCAAAGAATGAATGAAATAATGCGGATACAAGCGGCTGAAATGAGCTTTCTCCGTAGGATTGCTGGACTCACCCTCAGATAGGGTGAGGAGCTCAGTCATCCGGGAGAGGCTCAGAGTAGAA
Source organism: Pholidichthys leucotaenia (assembly GCA_020510985.1). Taxonomy (NCBI): domain Eukaryota; kingdom Metazoa; phylum Chordata; class Actinopteri; order Cichliformes; family Pholidichthyidae; genus Pholidichthys; species Pholidichthys leucotaenia. The sequence continues at coordinate 139,606,272 of CM035842.1, read as the reverse complement.
CCGCTGCTCCTCCACATTGAAAGGAGTCAGTTGAGATGGTATGGGCATCTGATTAGGATGCCTCCTGGACGCCTCCCACTTGAGGTGTTTTGGGCACGTCCCACTGGGAGGAGACCCCGGAGCAGACCCAGGACTCGGTGGACAGACTGTCTCCCAGTTGGTCTGGGAACGCCTTGGTATCCTCTCTGAAGAGCTGGAACAGGTGGCTGGGGAGAGGGAAGTCTGGGCTTCTCTGCTTGAACTGCTGCCTCCGCGACCCGGACCTCCGGAAAAGCAGTAGAAGATGGATGGATGGATGAATGGAGAATGAATGAAATAATGCATCACTTGGGTAAGGGTGTGTGTTTTCAGTGGATGACTGGTCCCTGGAGTACAGTAAGTACAGAAATGAATGAATGGCCAAGCTACTTGCTTCAGCTAACCGCGTTTGGTCACGGATTTAGATAATACTACAAGAAAATATGCTAAAATAACTAGCTCTAGGAATGACGTATTTCGGGGCTCCTCAAATGGTAGACCCCAGTCCGGATCCGGACACAATCACAAGTCAGTCCTGACCCGAACGTGTGTCACATTATGTGCATTTCTTACCAACTTTGCTGTGTGACACCGTTGCACAGAGCACACCTGTCCATGTGTGTATGCGTGCATTCAGCACACTTCCAAACATAGTCGGATTGCTGAACGCTACTACCAGCTTGCTGAGACCTGCGTGAAGTTGGTCCCCCGTCTTGCAGAGCTGCCATCGCTTGTGTGTGACACTCATTACTTGTGTGTGACACTCATTGCTTGTGTATGTGCGCCCATCAAGGCCAGTGCAGTTACATATAATAATATTCTGTAACTGCCGCCATGAAGTAGCTAATACCAAATGGCATGTCACTTTCAAAGTTGGCGCTAGCACAAAAAAAGGAAGGACGATCAGGAAAACCAAGAATTCAAAGAGAAATGGATAGAAAAATATGCATTCATTCTGCCAGAGTCCAGCATAAAACCAATGTGCCTGATTTGCAGCAACACAGTTGTTGAATACTGAGGTGAGGTCAGACAAACTTGCTCAGCTGAAATCTTCATATTAAGCCACAGACTGTCAGATCTATGACCCAGCGAGAAAGAGCAGCTGAGGCCTCACTCAGAGTGGCCTGGGTCTTGCAAACCAGCTAACTGGTGATATTAAGAATGCACAGTGCATTTCATTAGCTGTGGATGAATCAACAGACTGTATAGACAACGCACAGTTATGTATGTGTCTTTGTCAGATATTATAGTGAAGCAAAGGGGGAATTTTGTGAGGACATTTTAGATATCAAACCCCTCCATAGTTACACAAGAGGTGAGGATATTTATGAAGGCATCATGCAGACGCTGAAAGAAATAGAAATTGACCTCAAAATGGTGGTGTCCACTGCAACTGATGGAGCTACAGCCATGACTGGGAGAGAGAAGGGAGCTATCCAGCGCATGAAAAAGCACCATCCAGACCTGCTGTCATATCACTGCATCATTCATCAAACAGTGCTGTGCGCCAGTTTTGGAAAAGAATATTCAGAAGTGATGGAAACTATTATGAAACTTGTGAACTACCTGGGATCCTCTTCAGCACTGCCTTTTACGTGCATTTCTGAATGAGATGAGTGAACTATTTACCTTGTTTTATAGGTACATCTCATTAAATTAGAATATCAATTTAATTAAAAAATGTAATCATTAAAATTAAATAAAAAAGGCTTGAAATATTTCCATGTGAATGTAATTAATATTAAATATAAAAGTTTCCTTTTGAATTATATTGTAAAAAAAAAAAGTTAACTTTTTCACAATATTCCAATTTACTGAAATGCACCTCTATTGTAATTTGGTAAGGTTTATGTTAAATAAATGTGGACCTTGTGTAAAAACGTTTGCATACCCTTGACTTGTGTGGTGGCCTAGTTGATAGAGCATCTGCCCCACAACTGGGAAGTTGGGGGTTCAAGTCCCGGCCGGGTCATACCAAAGACCATATAAAAATGGTACTTCCTACTTTCTAGCTTGGTGTTCAGTGTAATAGAATGGGGGAAGGAGAAGTTGTTTGTGGCGGTGTCTTGCATGGCATCGACTCCTCTGATTGTACATGTGATTAACATTGTAGATAGGAGAAACATAGTTTCGTTCTACTGTACATGATTGGCTGTACAAACTGAATGACAATAGAGACAATTTCTTATAGTGTCCTTAGTATTTACTCAGAAGAAAATTTTCTGTTTATTGTCCCTCCCAACATCAAAATGAAATATCCGCTGATGCACCATGTTAGCACTGCTCTGGACCACCAACCCACTGGAAAAAAAAACAAATGCAGACCCAGTGGGCAGCATGGTGGTACAGTGGTTAGCACTGTTGCCTTACAGCTAGAAGGTTCCAGGTTCAAATCCCCAGGCTGGCAGGGGTAGGAACCCTTCTGTGTGGAGTTTGCATGTTCTCCCTGTGCTGCGTGGGTTTACTCCGGGGGCTCCGGTTTCCTCCCACAATCCAAAGACATGCATGTTAGGTTAATTGGTTGTTCTAAATTGTCCCTAGATATCTGCCTCCTATAGGCCCTTAGAGTAGAGGGTTAGTGCTAGTGAAGCACTTTGAGTGGTCTTTGAGACTAGAAAAGCGCTATATAAGTACAAGTCCTTATCCCCCCCCTTACCCCTGGCAAAGTGTTGTTAGATGAACAAGGATTCCAGTGTGGGTGAATAGAATTGATAGAAAATGGTGATCAAAGTAGTAGTAGTAGATTAGTTTATTTGACAGGGACAGTGCAATAAACATAGACAATTAATCAAAGACAATCAATCTGATGTGTTGCACATAGAGTGTATAGCTATTAGCTAATTTGCAACTCTTGTCCCTGGATGGGCTTTAGAAAAAAGAATCAAGATAAAAAATATACACAATAACCACATACATCAATGCAGAAAAATTATAAATACACAATTATAAATATTATAAATATTATAAATACACAAATATAACAGCCTGACTCACATTTAACATAAATATTATAAATATTATAAATACACAAATATAACAGCCTGACTCACATTTAACACATATAACATAACTCACATTTGCCTATTTCAGGCCTTCCTCCCTCCGTCACTCACTATGAACAAACACATTTATTCCTTCCCTTCATTCACTCTCACTTTGCAGACAATTAATTCATACATGAGTACATTCTTGTTTATTTTTCAGCCAGTTTTTAACATTTTTAGTGAATGTTTTAAAGTCCGTTATTATTTTAATTTCATTTGGCATTGTGTTCCAGATGTGACTGCCCTTTATAGAGAAAGCTGTTTGTCCAAATGTGGTTCTGCGGTGGAATATTTTACAGTTATTGTTAACAGAACTCCTGGTGGCTCTGCTGCTGTCCTGTCTTTGGACGAAACCAGCAAGTGGCTCGGGTGCTGATTTATGGAAACATTTGAACGTTAATTTCAGAAGACAGAGGTCAATGAAGCTCTCAAAACTCAATAGGTTGTATTTTTTTAAAACATTACAGTGATGCCACCTAATGGGCTTTTTGTCCAAGATTTTTAGGGTTTGATTATATAATGAACCTATATGTCTTATTGTGGAAGGGGCTGCTTGAGCCCAGACTGTCAAACAGTATGATATATGAGAAAAAACCATAGAATGCATATACAGTGCAGCTGCTTCGTAAGGTATGTAATATCTAATTAATTTAAAGCAGTTCAGATTTTTTTTTACTGTTTTTGAAATTTTCTTTATATGAAGATTAAATTTGAGTTGAGGATCTAGTACAATGCCAAGGTATTTGAATTCTGTAGCTAAACTGATGTCATGATCATGTATATTAACTTTAAAATGTTGCAGGTTACATTTTTTGATTGAAAAGCACATTGAGACTGTTTTCTGAAGGTTCAGCAATAGATGGTTCTTGAGGAGCCACTCTTGGACATCAACCATACTTGTAGACAGTACATCTGCAGCCTGTGCTGGAGTCTTGGCAGCTGTGTAAATAACTGCATCATCTGCATAAAGTTGGCATGTTGCAGCTGAGCAGTGTAACGGCAAGTCATTAATAAAAATGCTGAAAAGTAAAGGACCAAGAATGGACCCTTGTGGGATACCCATGCGGTTGTTTAAAAATGAGGATTTATCCTGGTGAACTTTTACACACTGTTCTCTATTCTGGAGATAAGATGCAAACCATTCTAATGTATTTGGGGAGAAGTTAAAAGATACCATTTTGGATAAAAGCAAACTGTGGTTTACAGTATCGAAAGCCTTTTTGAGATCTAGAAAAACAGCTCCTACCACATTACCCCTGTCCAAGGACTGTTTGACGTTTTCAATAAGGCAACAATTTGCTGTTTCTGTTGAGTATCCTGGTCTAAAACCAAACTGATGTGGATGAAGAAGTTGACTGTCTTGTAAGTAGTCTATCAGCTGTGTAGCTACAACTTTTTCAAGAACCTTAGATAGGACTGGTAAGATAGAGATTGGGCGGTAATTGCATATATCGTCTTTACTGCCTGATTTATGAACTGGTATGACAACAGCTTTTTTCCAGCCAGATGGAAATGTACTAGACCTAATGGAGAGATTAATGAGATGAGTCAGTGGTTTGATTAATATTTTGCTGTGCATTTTGAGAAAGGAGGTGCTCATATTGTAGATATCATTAGTTTTTGAGTTTGACAGTGTTTTAACAATACCAGCAATTAACTTCTCATTTACCTCATCGATGTGAAAAGTATCTGTTGGAAGTATGGAATTTGTGTTGTTGAGCACATTTGGCAGCACAAAAATTTTTGTTAAGTCTTCCACAGAGCCCACAAAGTGTGAATTAAATTCATTTGCCAAAGTAGCCTTGTCACTGACGGTCTTGCCATTGATTCTAAGTTCCTTTACCCCCTTCTGATCGTTTTTTTTATTAGTTAAGTTATTTAAATGCCTCCATAGGGAACTGTTGTTACCCTTTGCATGATCTATCAGTTTATTGTAATAAGATATTTTTGATTTTCGCAGCTCATGTACCACTTTATTTCTTAAACTTTTGTACACAAGGTGATCATTTTGTAGTTTGGAGGTTAGTGATGTTTTCAGTGCATAGTCTCGCCTCTTCATAAGTTTTCTTATTTCATTATTTAACCATGGTAGGCTAATCTTCTGTTGTCTACTTTTAATTTGCTTTGAAAATTTTTCTATAGACTTTGTGATTGTTGCAGTTATAAAATTACAACAATCATCTACTTCACATGTTGACATGAGCTGCTCCCAATTTTGATTCTCTAAGTAATGTTCAAACTCCTCATTTTTTGATTTGGGGATAATAAAATTTGATTTGTCAATATCGACTCCCCCAAAATACTGTAGTCGCTTTTTAGTAAGTTTCCTGACAGCAAGAACCATGTTATGATCTGAGAGACCAGTTACAAGATTATAGGTTCTGGTTATTCGTTCTGGTTTATTAGTAAATACCATGTCAATAAGTGTTCTGGATTGTTTGGTTATCCTGGTGGGTCCTTTGATGATTTGCTGGTAATTAAATTTAGTCATGAGGCTTTTCAGTTTTTGTTTGTCTTTTTCATCAGACCAGTTGATATTAAAGTCACCAAGAATTATTGTTTCTCTGTTCTTCTCAAGTTGTTTAACCAGATCACTTAATTCATTATAAAAGGAAGAGTTGTGTGACGGTGGGTTGTACACTACTGCAATGTTGAAATTCATTACCGGAGAGAGACATACATTAACAGCTAAACATTCAAGTGAAGTATTCAAATCAACCAGTTGACATTTATATTTCTCTTTGATGTAAATTAAAACACCTCCTCCCCTCCCTACCTGCCTGTCTTTTCTAAAACACTGGTAGCCCACAATATCGATCATATTAGTGTCTATGTTCCTGTGTAGCCAGCTTTCTGAGAGACAAAGGTAGTCCAGATTTGAGTCCAACAGCAACACCGAAATCTCATCTCTTTTGGGGATTATGCTCCGTATGTTTAAATGACCGCCGAGGATCCCCTTTGGTTTAGCCTTGGTGTCCCAAAGAACTCGTGCATGATTAACAGTTTGGAAAAATAAATGTTGTTTTTGCTTTTGTACAGCTCGGTTTTGTGCTAACCCAGTGGTCTGCTGTTTAATAGTGGCAGGTCCAGGGTTAAGGTGAATATCTCCTGCCAGAAGTAGCAGAACTAACAGAACTTTAATTGTATATCCTCTGCCATATTGTGATTTTTGCTTAACAGCCATGTTTGCCTTAATTTGGAAGTTTTTGCTCAGGGCTTTTAAAGACCACATAGAGTGTAGGGTGAGATGTCCAAGCCCAAATCCATACAGATAAAACTTTTTAACTTCACCTTTGGTTGAGTTTGTCGGAAAATCCTTCTTGTTGCAGGTCCAGACACACAAAGACAAAACGAAGAGGAAGTAGAGAAGTAGAGAAGGCTTATTAGTGGTGCCCATCAGCCCACTTTTTAATCTGGTGGCAGCCATCTTCAGTCTTTCTTGGAAAGAAGGAAAAAGAAAATCTGTGGATAGTAAAATAAATTCTGCTTATATCGCCAGAATCTGATCCGATCATCCTCGAATCCAGCTGGGCCTCAGCTAGCCAACTAGCCCCTTCCGTTGCTGGTCTCGTTGCTCATAGTCGCCGTAACTGGTCTCCCGTCCCGCTCCTCCAACCGAGTCTCGTCACACACCGCCGCTGCCACCGAGCTCCGCTGAGGTCACGGTAAGTCCTCCGCTAGGCACCGCCACCTACCGTTGTCTGCCTGGGTGAAATCTCTGCTGAGCCCCGTCAACAAATAGCCGCTTGCCTGGTAGTATCTCCGCTGGGCCTCGCAGCTGGGCTTCGATTCAGGCTGGTGTAAGGTGGAATGACTGGCGCCAGCATTAAGCTAACTAAGCCGGCCAGATGGACAGTTAAGCTAATGCTAGGTGACCTGTCTGTCACCTCCTCTCTGCCAAGGTAAATGATAGCCAGTTACAGCATCTCACAAAAGTGAGTACACCCCTCACATTTTTGTAAATATTTTATTATATCTTTTCATAGGACGAACACTGAAGATATGACACTTTGATACAATGTAAAGTAGTCCGTGTACTGCTTGTATAACAGTATAACTTTGCTGTCCCCTCAAAATAACTCGACACACAACCATTAATGTCTAAACTGCTGACAACAAACGTGAGTACACCCCTAAGTGAAAATGTCCAAATTGTGCCCAAAGCGTCAATGTTTTGTGTGGCCACCATTATTTTCCAGCACTGCCTTAACTCTCTTGGGCATGGAGTTCACTAGAGCTTCACAGGGTGCCACTGGAATCCTCTTACACTTCTCCATGACAACAGCACAGAGCTGGTGGAAGTTAGGGACCTTGCATTCCTCCACCTTCCATTTGAGGATGCCCCACAGATGCTCAATAGGGTTTAGGTCTGGAGACATCTTTGGCCAGTCCATCACCTTTACTCTCAATTTCTTCAGCAAGGCTGTGGTCATCTTGGAGATGTGTTTGGGGTCGTTATCGTGTTGGAATACTGCCCTGTGGCCCAGTATCCGAAGGGAGGGGATCACGCTCTGCTTCAGTATGTCACAGTACAGGTTGGCATTCATGGTTCCCTCAATGAACTGTAGCTCCCCAGTGCCGGCAGCATTCATGCAGCCCAAACCATGACACTCCCACCACCATGTTTGGCTGTAGGCAAGACACACTTGTCTTTGTACTCCTCACTTGGTTGCCGCCATACACGCTTGACACCATCTGAATCAAATAAGTTTATCTTGGTCTCATCAGACCACAGGACATGGTTCCAGTAATCCATGTCCTTAGTCTGCTCGTCTTCAGCAAACTGTTTGCGGGCTTTCTTGTGCATTATCTTTAAAAGAGGCTTCCTTCTGGGACGACAGCCATGCAGACCAATTTGATGCAGTGTGCGGCATATGGCCTGAGCACTGACAGGCTGACCCCGCCACCCCCACCCCTTCAACCTCTGCAGCAATGCTGGCAGCACTCATACTGTGGAGGTAATAGGGCAGGCGAGATGCAACGAGCTGGAAGGGTGCAAGGATTTATTTCCTCCAACATAATGAAACACGCTTTGTAGCTCGGTGAGCTACTGCGCTGCTTTGGCATGTGTAACAAGCTCTTTTATACATGTTATACAGACAGAGAGAATGCATGGTACATTAGTATAGTGACTGTCATTTAATACGTATCATTAGCATGACGTCAGCTGGCACCTGGATGTCCTCTCCGTCCTTGGGGGACGCATACATAACAGTTCAGTCTGATTGCCCCCCGGGGCTCTCTGTCCGTATGTCAGTTGTCCTCCCCTTCCTCCAGCCCTGATGAGTGTGAGATAATGTCCGTCCGCAGCGTGCTGGGTCACCACACGGCTCCCCCAGACCACTCAGAAGGGGCTGTGACCCCCCCGGGTCGTTTGGGCTCCAGTCGGTGCCCGTGGAGGCTGCAGCAGAGGTTGCTGCTCCGGTAGAACTGTCCTGCTGTAGAGGAGTGTCGGAGGGCATGTCAGTCCATGGGGGGACGAGGGAGGGTTGGCAAAGACAGTGTGCTCTGCTCCGAGTTTCAGCACGTTGAATGGCCGTGGATCATGGGGGCACAGGCCGGTGCGCGTCATGCGTAATGGAATAAACCAGTGATTGGCCAGCTTTAGGAAGTGAGGTGCGGGAAGAACGATGTGGAGGAGGAGGGGGAGGTGGATGGGAATAAGTGAGTGCCGGCCAGGGACGTCAAAAGTGTGTGGGCCGTGCAAAAATTGCGTGTGGATCCGCCATGGTGAGGGACTTTCCCGGTAAACCTGGCGGTGATCCGCAGCGGCTGTGAAAAAAAAAAAAAAAATGAAGTCTCTGACTCCTCTTGCGGCTCAGTCCTGTGAGGATGTTGGGAAGGCAAATGGCCAATTTCCCTGAGGATGCGTAGTGGCTGTGAAAAAAAAAAAACCTGAAGCTGTGTGAGGGACGGCGGTTTGGCTTTAGGTGCGGGAGCAGCCCTAAAGTCATCGGGGAAAACAATCGGCTAAATTCCCGTTGTGCGCCGTGGCTGAGAAACCCATACAGAGTCCTGTGTGTGGGCTGCATGTCTGCTTCAGGTGCATGAGCAGCCCTAAAGGTTCCGAGGATGGCGATCGGCCATGTTTCTCGGGCATGTGCAGCGGTGGAGGATGATGTATAAGTCTACGGAGCTGGTTTGTCCCTGGTGCGTGGCGCGCGCCTGGCGCAGTGACCACATAGTTGGAAGTTGCACTGTCCTCATAATCCTGCGGTGTGCGCGCGGGGCTTCTGTGCGCAGAAAGTCTGCTGTCGGGAGGTGAGTTAGGGTCGGGAGCTTGATGGAAATCAATGCAGATGGCGCCGATGATCTTCCCCGTTCAGGCTGTTTCCTTCGGTTCGCTCGTGTCACCATTCATGGTGCATCTCGGTCCCAGCGCTGCCCGCTCCAGCGAGCGCATTCCGGTGTGGATGAAGAGGAGCAGGCGCTCTCTGGTACTCTGGAGTCCACAGCACAGTGAGAGGGAGTAGACAGTCATTCTGTCTCGTCAGGTCACCTATGTGGAGAAAAAGGAGTCCACAGCGCAGCGAAAGGGAGAGATGGTCCATTTGGAGAAAATGGCATAGTCGAGAGACGCACCATGCACGTCCAGGGTCACCAATGTGGAGGTAACTGAACAGGCGAGATGCAACGAGCTGGAAGAGGTGCAAGGTTTTATTTCCTCCAACATAATGAAACACGCTTTGTAGCTCGGTGAGCTACTGCACTGCTTAGGCATATGTAACAAGCTCTTTTATACATGTTATATAGACAGAGAGAATTCATGGCACATTAGCATAGTGACTGTCATTTAATACGCATTAGCATGACATCAGCTGGCACCTGGATGTCCTCTCCGTCCTCGGGGGATGCATACATAACAGTCCAGTCTGATTGCCCCCCGGGGCTCTCTGTCCGTATGTCAATTGTCCTCCCCTTCCTCCAGCCCTGATGAGTGTGAGATAATGTCCGTCTGCAGCGTGCTGGGTCACCACAGTATGTCTGTTTTTAAAGGACAACCTCTGGATAGGACACTGAGCACGTGCACTCAACTTCTTTGGTTGACCATGGTGAGGCCTGTTCTGAGTGGAACCTATCCTGTTAAACCGCTGTATGGTCTTGGCCACCGTGCTGCAGCTCAGTTTTAGGGTGTTGGCAATCTTCTTATAGCCTAGGTTATCTTTATGTTGAGCAACAATTCTTTTTTTCAGATCCTCAGAGAGTCGTTTGCCATGAGGTGCCATGTTGAACTTCCAGTGACCAGCATGAGAGAGTGTGAGCACGATAACACCACATTTAACACACCTGCTCCCCATTCACACTTGAGACCTTGTAACAGTAACGAGTCACATGACACTGGGGAGGGAAAATGGCTAATTGGGCACAATTTGAACATTTTCACTTAGGGGTGTACTCACTTTTGTTGCTAGTGGGTTAGACATTAATGGCTGTGTGTTGAGTTATTTTGAGGGGACAGCAAATTTACACCGTTATACAAGCTGCACACTGACTTCTTTACATTGTATCAAAGTGTCATATCTTCAGTGTTGTCCCTTGAAAAGATATAATAAAATATTTACAAAAATGAGAGGGATGTACTCACTTTTGTGAGATATTGTACATGGATTGAGTCGGACGGTGCAGCATGCAAATGCTAATGGATGCTGGTTGGCAGGAGTAGAGCTGAGTGAGGTGTCTGACCGAGTGGAATAAGCAGCTGAAGTGGTGATGATGATGATCGGGCAGGTGAGCACACAATGAACCCCGAAGATGCACCATGAAGATGGTAGCAACCTGAAAGAGGAAAAGAGAAGAGGAATTAATTTTGTTCCTCTGAGAAGGAATATAAACTTATTTGCTTGTTTATAGGTAGTATACCCAACGAGCCAGCGCTGAAGCATTCACATGATGGTCCTTTTATGCGCTGGCAAGGAAGAGGCAGCAGGTGTGTCTAATCATGCAGGTGTGGAGATTGCCTGCGAAGCCGGGGAAAGTCTAGCAGGAAGGGAGGTGGAGAGCGCGCTCACCTAATCATGACAGTATTAAGAGTGATGTTTACCATTCAGTTTGATCAAATGTGCTCAAAACTATATGGAGCGTGGAACGATGTGGAGCAACGAAACAAAACTGGAATTTTTCAGGCCTATGGATCAGCGGTATGTCTAGAGGATAAAGAATGAAGCGTACACTAAAAAGAACACCATGCCTAAAGTGAAGCATGGTGGTGGCACAGCGATGCTCTGGGGCTGTTTCACTTCCTATGGCACTGGAAACCTGCAGCGTGTGGAGGGCAAGATGGATTCAATCAAGTATCATGAAATCCTGGGAAAAAACGTCATGCTGTCTGTGAGGAAGCTGAAACTTGGGCATCATTGGATCTTCCAATAGGACAATGATCCCAAGCATACCTCAAAATCCATCAAGGTTTGGTTTCAGAAGAAGTCCTGGGAGATACTAGAGTGGCCATCACAGTCATCTGACTTAAACCCCATTGAAAATCTCTGGTGGGTTTTGAAAAAGTGGGTTGCAGTACACAAACCCAAGAATATTAGTCAACTGAAAGTCTTTATAAGGAATGGGCAAAGACTCCTCAGAATGCTTCCAGAAGCTGGTGTCTCGTTATGACCTGCTGCAAACATTATGCATAACAGCAAAAGGGTGCTCTACTAAGTATTAAGGATGCTTGTCATGAAGGGGTTGAATAATTTTGAGTCTGCAGCAGTCATTAAAAGTGGCATTTTGTGTAGAATTTGAAGAATCCACTTGTAATATTAGTTGTGTTGAGCTATTTAAATTGTTCTTGTTTGATATGTTTATTGCAAACAGCTACTAGTTTGTACATTTTGCAATAAATCTAATTTACAGTAAGGGTTGAATGATTTTGATTGCAACTGTAGCACCCCACTTTGAAGGTTATTTCACATGTCATGTGGTCACATTTTGGATGGTGGTATTAAAACTACCCTTTTTGATACCATGATGTACAGTGACGTCGCCACATTTCACACTTTCTCCAAGAGAAGTCACTTTTTTCCCCCCAAACCTAACAATAGTTTCTCATTTATTCAAATAATATAGTCTCAGAAGTGCTGATTTTACTGATTTCGGAGATCTTGGAGAAAATCTTTCCAGGCAACAAGTACAGCAATATATAGGCACAGTAATCTGTCTAATGCAGAACCCCTTTGACTAAAATTACCAGGTAATCACAATGTAAAATTTTAAACAACTTATTTTCAAGAACAAAAATCAAGATTATAGAATAAATAACCATGTGGTATCCACAGAAACGGGCTCCCTTAAAAAAAAGGCAGCACATGGTTTTTCACACCCATCACTGTAATCCTCAATATGGACTCATAACACTTACTTTGAACAAGCAACACATTCGTATTGAGTCAGCAGAGGGGTTAGAAATCACTGAAACCCATTTTGACGGCATCATCTGTAGACAGACTGAATGAGCCAGGCCAGAAGCTCACAGAAAGAGCCTGAAACAGGTGTGACACCAACTTTCTGCCTCACAGGAGATGATAAAGCCCTTGGTCAAGGGCACAGCACCTGGACCATTGTTCTATCACACAAAATGGCTTTTAAGTGCAAATTTCCACTTGCTCCTAAAGGAGATGTGGCCTCTGCACTTGCTTTACTCATCTGAACCAATATGTGATCCGTCCTCATCTGCATAATGGGCAAAATGGAAATGAGGGGCCAGCTTTGTCAGCTCAAGACAAAAAGAAGAAAGAAAAAAGGGGCATACTGATGCCATTCAGTTGAACTGCATCTGTACAACACAATAGTGTTATATCTTGAGTCTCATTTGTCCACTTTTAATTATGATCAGAGGTTACATTGAGCACTGCCACTCCAGTGGTCTGACAAAGGCTTGCTAAGTGGCTGTTAAATGGGACATTACTATAACACAAAGACAGAAGACTTAAGCATGCTTGTCTTTACATTTTTTGCCCCTAATTAGTTACTAATAGGATTGAGAGAGTGTTTTTCCCCCAGAAGTATCGTTCATAATATGTGGATCATTGTGGTACAAGCAACTTTCAGTCCAGTTGAGGGATGGAGACTCCTGCATAATACATGCTGACTGCATTTCACTCATGTTGCATCATGCATTTTCAAGTTTCACCATTCAATCTGCCTAACAGATTAGTAAGTGAGGACTCTAGAGTTTTAACTGTTTTACTAGAATTAATTTGCTTGATTAAAAAACCCCCACTTATCTACTTTTACTGATCAGTAAACAATTGACCAAACTCTTAATATCTGCTACTGCTGCTGCTGTGGTTATTTAACTGTTCAGCTGCTAATGTGATGGTGTGGTTTCTATCGTCTGTCCATCTGTCCATCCATATTTCATGGGAATCACTTCTCCTCCTAGGCTGTTGTCTCAATGGTCACCAAGCTCACTCACAGCGATCCTCAGGTGGGTCTACATCCAGGTTGTGCTCAAGGTCAGGGTGTAGTGTCTCAGGATCGTGCACATTATTTTCCCTAGCTGATTACCTGATGTTGTTCAGTTGCACTAATTACCACCTGTGTCTTGTCAGCTACAGCCTTGAAAAGGGGACAAATCCCCTTACTTCTCTATGGGAATGTTAGACTCTACCAGCCAGCAATGTGGTGTGATCTACTCTCCTGTGCGCAAACCTGAAGAGCCCTCATGCCTTCCTCCTCACCCTTTTCCTCCAATGCTGGAACCATACGCAACCAAAACGTTCGCCTTTGTCTACTCCATCTCTCTTAGGATTATTACTTACCTTTTCCTGGTGGACTGGGAACCTACCTGGTGGAAACCACATGGTGAAAATCTACCATACCATCCCCAAGTAAGTCAGCTCCTTTTCCTCATCAAAATTCAACCCACCAAGTCCTTGGGCCCAAAGCATCATCTCCCCTCTGCAGAAACAATACTCACTGGAATAAGACCTGACGAAGACTGGCACACACCTGTAAATACACTCTATACCATTTCTATAAGAAAATATACTGCTCAAAAAAATTAAAGGAACACTTTTTAATCCGAGTAAGCTGGACTAGCCTGCCACAATTTCTTCACTTTGTTTTGGAGTGTTTTCATTTCCATCAAAAGACGGGGCATCTTTTCATTCTGAACACATTATCCAGTCCATATCAGTGTAGATATCCAGCTTATTTTTTCCCATTAAAATCTGATGTGTTTTCAAAGTGTTCCTTTAATTTTTTTGAGCAGTATAGATAATTCTCATTCACTGAATTCCATTACACAATACTTACCACTGTCTCTTTTAATCTCTCTCCACAGGGTTGCCAGAGCTTCATCCACCCACTCACTGCACATTCAGTTAACTTGTATTTGAAACAATAATAATACATTGGATTTATATAGCGCTTTTTAATGGACACTCAGACACTTTACAATGGGTACATTATTCATTCACTCCACAGACAGACTGTCTTGGAGATAGGAGATACAATGGCAAGAAAACAACTATTCTGCAAAAACTCAAGACAGTGGCTATGGATATGGAAGCTGTATCCGTATACAAAATTTCTAGTGGTATGGAAGAGTTGACAATCTGACAAAACCCTTTCAGATCATCTCCAAACTAGCTGCTGCTGTGGTTTAGGTAGATAGTATGTTGGGCCTGTGATCAGAAGGTTGCTGGTTCCTTTCCTGCTCTCTGCACCTTGTCCAAACCATCTTACTTAATATGAGATGAAATTTACACCTAAAATTAAGAGGTTAAGATTTGGGAGTGGGTGCGGTCAAAAAGGTAGTAAATATTAATTAAAATTTTGAAAGAAATAAATGCCTCAGATTTCCTTGACTTATTTTTTTTTTTATCAATTTTCTTTGCAACAGATATATTAACACAAAAACACAGACATAAAAGGTAAACATGGCGAGGAGGACGTGTCCATGGTAACACATTTCCTGTCATGCTAAAGTTGATGTTCAGTTATGATCATGGCTGTAGTCTTATGAATCTCAGAAAATTTCACATCTTTCTGGCCAGCGGCACGTGAGTAATAAATAAAACAGTTTTCAGCAATTCTTTTATTAAAAAACACTAGATACAGTGGGGCAAAAAAGTATTTAGTCAGCCACCAATTGTGCAAGTTCTCCCACTTAAAAGATGAGAGAGGTCTCCAATTTTCATCATAGGTATACCTCAACTATGACAGACAAAATGAGAAAAAAAAAATCCAGAAAATCACATTGAAGGATTTTTAATGAATGAATTGGTAAATTCTTCTGTAAAATAAGTATTTGGCCAATAACAAAAGTTCATCTCAATACTTTGTTATATACCCTTTGTTGGCAATGACAGAGGTCAAACGTTTTCTGTAAGTCTTCACAAGGTTTTCACACACTGTTGCTGGTATTTTGGCCCATTCCTCCATGCAGATCTCCTCTAGAGCAGTGATGTTTTGGGGCTGTCGCTGGGCAACACGGACTTTCAACTCCCTCCAAAGATTTTCTATGGGGTTGAGATCTGGAGACTGGCTAGGCCACTCCAGGACCTTGAAATGCTTCTTACGAAGCCACTCCTTCGTTGCCCGGGCGGTGTGTTTGGGATCATTGTCATGCTGAAAGACCCAGCCACGTTTCATCTTCAATGCCCTTGCTGATGGAAGGAGGTTTTCACTCAAAATCTCACGATACATGGCCCCATTCATTCTTTCCTTTATATGGATCAGTTGTCCTGGTCCCTTTGCAGAAAAACAGCCCCAAAGCATGATGTTTCCACCCCCATGCTTCACAGTAGGTATGGTGTTCTTTCTCCTCCAAACACGACAAGTTGAGTTTTTACAATAAAGTTCTATTTTGGTTTCATCTGACCATATGACATTCTCCCAGTCCTCTTCTGGATCATCCAAATGCTCTCTAGCATACTTCAGATGGGCCTGGACATGTACTGGCTTAAGCAGGGGGACACGTCTGGCACTGCAGGATTTGAGTCACTGGCGGCGTAGTGTGTTACTGATGGTAGCCTTTGTTACTTTGGTCCCAGCTCTCTGCAGGTCATTCACTAGGTCCCCCCGTGTGGTTCTGGGATTTTTGCTCACCGTTCTCGTGATCATTTTGACCCCACGGGGTGAGATCTTGCGTGGAGCCCCAGATGGAGGGAGATTATCAGTGGTCTTGTATGTCTTCCATTTTCTAATAATTGCTTCCACAGTTGATTTCTTCACACCAAGCTGCTTACCTATTGCAGATTCAGTCTTCCCAGCCTGGTGCAGGTCTACAATTTTGTTTCTGGTGTCCTTTGACAGCTCTTTGGACTTGGCTGTAGTGGAGTTTGGAGTCTGACTGTTTGAGGTTGTGGACAGGTGTCTTTTATACTGATAAAGAGTTCAAACAGGTGTCATTAATACAGGTAACGAGTGGAGGACAGAGGAGCCTCTTAAAGAAGAAGTTACAGGTCTGTGAAAGCCAGAAATCTTGCTTGTTTGTAGGTGACCAAATACTTATTTTACCGTGGAATTTACCAATTAATTCATTAAAAATCCTTAAATGTGGTTTTCTGGATTTTTTTTTTCCTCATTTTGTCTTTTATAGTTGAGGTATACCTATGATGAAAATTGGAGACCTCTCTCATCTTTTAAGTGGGATAACTTGCACAATTGGTGGCTGACTAAATACTTTTTTCCCCACTGTACACAAGCCACAAGTCATAAATAAATCAGAAAAGACCCCAACGATCGAACAATCCCCTATGAACAAGCACTAGGTGCTCATATCACTAAGAAAACCATCCTTTTAAACTGGAAATCCAAAATCAATATTTGTCATGCAGTGGAAGAATCTACTGATAGATTATATGTCTCTGGGAAAAACAAAACAAAACATTGGCATCTTTTAAAAAGAATAGTGCAGAGTTTGACAAAGCCTGATCATCAGTCATTAATAAATTAACCCATGTTGCTACCCAACTATCATTATTTGTACAATTATAACTAAATTAGTGCATGCCCATAGAAAGCAAGTATTCCTGTCTGAAACAGGTAGCGCAATCAGGCTTTACAGGCCCAAACATAGGCTGTGTTTGAAAGTGGAATACAGAGGTGTAGCCTATATGGAGGCAATCACACATGTTAGACTTTGACAGATATGAAAGGGACTGAACTGAGATTTATTTGATTATGTGAATAGGGTCACCCAAGATAAACTGGTCCTGGGTGAAGGGCCAGACTAAGAACGATCCAACAGACTCTCACGATGAATGCCAGAACAAGGATTCAGTGTACCCCGCCTGGTATGGGATTACCGAGGCTCCACCCTGGAGCCAGGCCTGGGGGAGGGGCTCGATGGCTAGCGTCTGGTGGCTGGGTTTCTGCCCATGGGATCCGGCTGGGCTCAGCCCGAAGAAGTTACATGGGTCCGCCCTCCAGTGGGCTCACCACCTGCAGGAGGGACCATGGGGTTCCAGTACTATGTGGATCAGGTGGCGGTCAAAAGCGGAGACCTTGGCGGTCTGATCCCAAGCTTCCTAAACTGGCTTTTGGGACATGGAATGTCACCTCTCTGGTGGGGGAGGAGCCTGAGCTGGTGCATGAGGTTGAGAGATACTGGCTAGATATAGTCAGCCTCACCTCAACACACAGCTCCGGTTCTGGAACCAGTCTCCTGGAGAGGGGCTGGAGCTTGGCCTACTCTGGAGTTGCCCCGGGCAAGAGGCAACAAGCAGGGGTGGGTATTCTTGTATCCCCCCACCTTGCTGCCTCTATATTGAAGTTTTCCCCGGTGGACGAAAGGGTTGTTTCCCTGCACCTTCAAGTTGGGAAACGGGTCCTGACCATCATTTGTACCTATGCATCAAATGATGGTTTAGAGTACCCACCCTTTTTGGAGTCTCTGACTGGGGTGCTGGAGAGTGCTCCTCATGGAGACTCCATTGTCCTACTGGGGAATTTCAATGTGCACAAGGGCAACAACAGTGAAACCTGGAGCGGGATGGGTGATTGGGAGAACGGCCTGCCCGATCTGAACCCGAATGGTGTTCAGTTATTGGACTTCTGTGCTCACCACAGTTTGTCCATAGCGGACACCATGTTCAAGCATAAGAGTGTCCATATGTGCACCTGGCACCAGGACATCCTAGGTCACAGGTCGATGATCGATTTTGTTATCGTGTCATCAGACCTGTGACCGTATATCTTGGATACTCAGGTAAAGAGAGGTGCAGAGCTGTCAACTGATCACTACCTCGTGGTGAGTTGGATCCGATGGCAGGGGAGGATGCCATTCAGACCTGGTAGACCCAAACGTATAGTGAGAGTGTGCTGGGAATGTCTGGCTGAGGCCCCTGTCCGGGAGGTCTCCAACTCCCACCTCCGGAAGAACTTCAACCACATTCCAAGGGAGCCTGGAGACATGGATCTGAATGGGCCATGTTCTCCACCTCCATTGTTGAAGTGGCTGCCCAGAGCTGCGGCCACAAGGTCGTCGGTGCATCTCGTGGTGGCAACCCTTGAACCAAGTGGTGGACACCAGTGGCGGGGGGGCAATTACGCTGAAGAAGGAGTCCTATCAAGCTTGGTTGGCTTGTGGTACTCCCGAAGCAGCTGAGGTGTACCGGCAGGCCAAGCGGAGTGCAGCTTGGGTGGTTGCTGAATCAAAAACTCTGGTATGGGAGGAGTTCGGTGAGGCCATGGAACAAGACTTTTGGTCGGCCTCAAAGAGATTCAGGCAAGCTGTCCGGCTGCGCAGGAGGGGGAAGCAGCTTGCTGTCCACACTGTGTATGGTGCGGATGGGGCACTGCTGACTTCGACTGGGGACATCGTCGGGCATTGGAAGAAATACTTCAAGGATCTCCTCAATCCCACTGTCAGGGCTTCCACAGAGGGAGCAGGGCTTGTGGACGAGGGGGACGACTCACCCATTACCAGGGCTGAGGTCGCCAAGGGGGTTAAAAATCTCTTTGGTGGCCGGGCCCCGGTGGTGGACGAGATTCGCCCTGAGTACCTCAAGGCCCTGGATGTTGTAGGGCTGTCATGGCTGACATGCCTCTGCAACATTATGTGGAGGTCGGAGACAGTGCCTTTGGCATGGCAAACCGGGGTGGTGGTTTCTCTCTTCAAAAAAAGTGGACCGGAGGGTGTGCTCCAACTTTAGAGGGATCACACTCCTCACCCTCCCTGGGAAGGTCTATGCCAAGGTACTGGAGAGGAGAGTCTGGCCATTGGTCGAACCTCAGATTCAGGAGGAGCAATGTGTTTTTTGTCTTGGCCGTGGCACACTGGACCAGCTCTTAACCCTCTCCAGAATCCTTGAGTGTTCGTGGGAGTTTACCCAACTAGTTTACATGTGTTTTGTGGATTTGGAGAAGGCATTCGACCGCATCCCTCATGGTTTTTTGTGGGGGATGCTTCGGGAGTATAGGGTATCGGGCTTGTTGTTACGAGCTATTCTTTCTCTGTATGACCATTATGAGAGTTTGGTTTGTATTGCCAACACTCGGTCAGACTCATTCCCAGTGAGAATTGTACTCTGCCAGGGCTGCCCTTTGTCACTGATCCTGTTCATAATTTTTATGGATAGGATTTCTAGGCGCAGCCAGGGAATGGAGGGTGTCATACTTTTTTTTTTCTTTTTTAATTTGCTTTTTGTTCTTATTAAAGACAAAGATAAAAAGGAGGGTTTTTTTTACCTTCTTTTCTTTACATGTTTCGACTGTTCACTGCAGTCTTCATCAGAAGATAGAGACTGCAAAAAAAAAAAAAAAAAATCTATCTTTGTCTTTAATAAGAACAAAAAGCAAATCATTAAAAGAAGACAAAATGAACCTACTCGAGCTACTACGTTGGTGTCATGCTTGGCGACCACAAGATCTCATCTCTGTTGTTTGCAGATGATGTTGTCCTGCTGGCTTCATGCAGCAATAACCTACAGGTCTTACTGGGATGGTTTGCTGCTGAATGTCAAGTGGCTGGGATGAGAATCAGTACCTCCAAGTCCAAGTCAATGGTCCTCAGCTGGAAAAAGGTGGATTGTCCTCTCCAGGTTGGGGACAAGCTCCTGCCCCAAGTGGAAGAGTTTAAGTACCTTGGGGTCTTATTCATGAGTGAGGGAAGAATGGAGCAAGAGATTGACAGATGGATCGGAGCAACATCTGCAGTGATACGGACATTGTACCAGTCTGTTGTGGTGAAGAGGGAGCTAAGCTCTACGGCAAAGCTGTTGTTTTACCAGTCAATCTACGTTCCTACCCTCACCTATGGTCATGAGCTTTTGGTAATGATTGAAAGAATGAGATCGCGGATACAAGCGGCTGAAATGAGCTTTAGTCGTAGGATTGCTGGACTCACCCTCCGAGATAGGGTGAGTAGCTCAGTCATCCGGGAGAGGCTCAGAGTAGAACCGCTGCTACTCCACATTGAAAGGAGCCAGTTGAGGTGGTACGGGCATCTGATAAGGATGCCTCCTGGATGCCTCCCACTTGAGGTGTTTCGGGCACGTCCCACTGAGAGGAGACCCCGGGCAGACCCAGGACTTGCTGGAGAGACTGTGTCTCCCAGCTGGTCTGGGAACGCCTTGGTATCATCTCTGAAGAGCTGGAGCAGGTGGCTGGGGAGAGGGAAGTCTGGGCTTCTCTGCTTGAGTTGCTGCCTCCGCAACTCGGACCTCCGGAAAAGCAGTAGAAGATGGATGGATGGATGGTGAATATTAATTACAGAATAACTGAAAATAAATGGGACATCCAATATTAGCCAATGTTTAAGAACAGCTTGTTTATTTTTTTTGTCAGATCACTTATTTGTGTGATCTTTTTAGTTATATTCATAAATATTGTATCTTGCACTTTGGGGAATGGGAGTTGTTCAGTCACCATTATAATTTAGCTTATATCTGTAGTTTGTAGTCTATCATCAATAAACTCATGCAGTACTATAACAGGACACGTTTACAAATATTTGAGACCCATTGTAGTGCATCCTTTTATATTTTAGCAATATTATAAGTACAAAACAGCAAACATTATTATTTCTATTTTTTTGTATTTGTATCTTGTATACGTTATTGATCACCAGAGGGAAATTCAGGGCATCCATGGTACAGTGCCAATCCCTTCACCAGTGTCTCACACACACACACAGCAGAATGACCCATTTGGCTGCAAGTTTTGCATCAGTGTTGCCCATTTATCTGTAAATATTTAAATAAAAATGATTTATTTCATTATTTGAACATTTTTGCGTCTTGCTGTTGTTTAGTCAAAGCATGTGTCCGCATGTAATCTGCAGTTGATCTGGTCATTCGGCCCCACAATGAAGCAGCAGTCGAGACTTTCATGTACCACTGACTGGGCAGGCTGAGCATTCGTGAAGGGGCATGGTGGGACACCGGTGTTGGCCAGTTAACGGGAGTCTCGGCTGCTGCCTTACCTGTGTGCCAGTGATGTCAATGTGGTACCACAGGTCCCCGGCAGCGGGTCCCCGGAAGCCCCCCACCCCTGTACCTCGTGTTCTCTATGGCAAATATATTTATTAGACCTACGCAACTTTATGGTATATCGCGGCTCCATTCTTGTGGATGCACGGGTCCCTGGCAGCGTGCCCCCCCCACCCCCCACGGGGGGGCGTTCTCTATGGCGAATACGCAACTTTATGGTATATATTTTGACTGAGTGGCTCCATATTTGTGGACGGACACCCTTGTAACCTCAGCAGTAAGCGTTGTGGTGAATGACAGGTCGTGATGCTGTGTTATCCAATCAGCATGGTCATGATGCCGCCGATTTCGATACCAGGTAGTTGATACTTTGGTATCGATCTATTGAAAATATCGCGATACCACTGTGTCGATACAAAACCTGCAATTTGTTTTCACTTCTGACAGTTTTACGCATTAAAGCTATGGGTTTTTTTTTTTAAGTTGTATATATTAAAGTTATGTGTCAAAACCGGTGAAAAACCAGCCCAGGCATAACAGACGATCTGCCGTGTCACATGATTATGGCAGCGTATCAGATGTCAGAGCCAAAGACTCACTGTGCAGCCTCAGTCAAGCACTCACTGACTCCCCGCCTGCGGCAATACTAAGCAGCATAATTTGAAAAAGAAACAAAATGAGCACTATTTAAGTTTTTAAAAACAATAGTGTAAAAATAAATAAATAATAAAATTAAAAAAAACATTGTATTAAGGAAAAAAAATTACACATATATGCTGCTTGGTATTACCATCGAATTTGGATGAATGGTGAAACATTTCAGAAGTAAAAAATATTTGAATCCAGTTGATTTGACTGAGCTTTCATCCAGCATACTTACCCGCCTGGATTACTGCGACTCTTTAGTAAATTAAGAAATTGAATTAATTTTGCATTCATTGTTTTTATTATAATTGAAAAAAAATCCTTTTTTAAAATTTGTATTTGCTCATTCTATTTTATTATCATTTTACAAGCACTTCTTTTCAAGTATTTCTGTTCATGACTTAATATTTTATATTAGCACAGCAACTCACCCTTGGCCGGGGGATCCTGGGTTCGATCCCAGCCCCCGACCAACAGTGATCTGTGTGGAGTTTGCATGTGCTCCCCGTGTCTGCGTGGGTTTACTCCGGGATTTCTCCGGTTTCCTTCCACATGCCAAAAAAAAACAAAAAAAAAAAACATGCAAGTTAGGTTAATTGGCATTAAAACTGGGATTCTAAATTGTCCTTAGGTATGACTGTGAAAGTGAATGGTTGTCTGTCTCTCTGTGTTGGCCCTGCGATGGACTGGCGATCTGTCCAGGGTGTACCCCGTCTCTCGCCCAAAGATGCTGGGATAGGCTCCAGCCCCCCCGCGACCCGAAAAGGATTAAGCAGAAGAAGATGAATGAATATTGCCGTTGCAATAAAGTTGTTAAATGAACCTTATATCTGTAAATTTCTGCATTATATTTTACATTTACGTTGATGTTTATGTTAGGGCTGCCCAACTTATTCTGCAAATTCCATGAAATTGTATGGACTACAAAGTCTTTTGAAAACCTTGAAATTACTTGAATTTACAGTTTATTAATATTTCATAAGACTTTAAATAATTAAACTCCACTATTTGCAGCGTCAACCTGGTCACAATGCCATCCACCACTTTATCGGCAGAGATACAGGGAGATAAATTGACTGGCTTATTAGATATTTGCCTAAGCTCCTAAAATCTGGCAATTCGTCTTTGTCCTCTGTAGTTGGCATTATATTTTATCTCATATCTCTCATACTATACACAACACTCTGTTAAGTCCTGCTGTTCCTTAGAGTAGACAAGTGGAGCTGTAAAATATCACATGTTCGTGGGTGTCACTTTCCCTGCCTCACTGGCCGACTTTCAAACACAGCCTACATTTGGGCCTGTAAAGCCTAGTTGGCCTACCTGTTTCAGACACGAATACTTGCTTTCTACGGGCATGCACTAGTAAGTACAAAACACCAAACATTATTATTATTTTGTATCTTGTATACTTTATTGATCCCCAAAGGCAAATTCAGGGCATCCACATACAGAGTCTCTCTCTCTTATCGGGGAAACGTATGTACAGGTGTCCCCCTTATCTGTTCCATCAACGCGTATCACCATCTCGGGTGTTCCACCTTTCATCACTGACGAGCAGTTGGCGACGGAGCTCCGCAGATTTGGGAAGTTTGCGGGCCCGTTTACAACTCTGACTTTGGGATGCAAGGAGACCAAGTTAAAACATGTGAAATCACTCAGGCGACAGGTGTTCATGTTTTTGGACTCGCCAACTGCGATTCTGGAAGTGTCCTTCCGGGTCAAACATGGGGACGGCTCCTATATGGTGTATGCAAGCTCAGGACAGATGAAGTGTTTTGAATGTGGAGATGTGGGCCATAACTAACTAACTAACTAACCTGCACTTATATAGCGCTTTTCTAGTCACAAAGACCACTCAAAGCGCTTTCACTAGTACTAACCCTCTATTCTAAGGGCCTATAGGAAACAGATATCTAGGGACAATTTAGAACAGCCAATTAACCTAACATGCATGTCTTTGGATTGTGGGAGGAAACTGGAGCCCCCGGAGTAAACCCACGCAGCACAGGGAGAACATGCAAACTCCACACAGAAAGGTTCCAACCCCTGCCAGCCTGGGGATTTGAACCAGGAACCTTCTAGCTGTAAGGCAACAGTGCTAACCACTGCACCACCGTGCTGCCCAGCGCTGGGCTGCCGGCGCGGCCTCCGCTCACGCCGCTACTACGGACAACGTTGTGGGGCCTTCCGCCGGTCCTGCTCCGGAGCCTGCCGCTGTGTCTGTGGACAGCCCGGCTGTGGCGCCCGCAGCCCAGCTTACGGCCGGGAGCGTCGCTGGTGATGGCGCCCAAAATGTCACTGATGGTGCGTCACAATCATCTCGCTGTGTGACATCAGTGACTGTGCTTCCGGAGGCTGCTACCGTTTCAGAGCAGGAGACAGAGCAGCGACAGTCAGCTGCTGTGGGTCGCGTCCAGGAAAGTTTCCCCCATAATGACTCCAATGGTCCAGATGAACCAAACAGTCAGCTGAGTTGTGCTGACGAGGAAATGGAATCTGATAACGACACTGTGTCTAATACTGAGTCTATTGAGGCAAAATGCAGTACAAACACGAGTTTGTATTCACTGGAAGAAATAAATGCTTTTCTGGACGAAACCTATAACAAGGCCATTAAAGTCACTGACTACTTCAGTGGTACTGATAAATTCATTAAGTCTGTTAATGTGCTAAGAAGGCAGGTTGGTCTTGACCTCCTGGATGAAAGGAAACGTTTTCGCCTCAAGAAACACCTGACAGCCCTGCCTAAAGCAGCAGGGGGAACAGGGGTCAAGCGTGCCCGACAGGAGGAATAAATGGTGGTCGTTCTTCTGCCTGTTTTACACATTTTTGGGATATTGTTTGATCAGACTTTTATATGACGTTTCTAATTGACTGTCACGGAACTGGATCTTTACCTGCAGGGCATGGATGCCCCAGCGTTTTCTTTCTACAATCTGGACGAGCCTGCTGCAACGATGACTTGCTTGAAATTCCCGCATGGTCTAAGGACGACAATCCATCTTATGACGTTTCTAATTGACTGTAATTGACTGTCACAGAACTGGATCTTTACCGGTCTCCTGCCGGCGCGCAGCACCATCTTTGCTGCCTGAGGTCGGGGACTTGGCCTGGCTTGAAAACGGGAGGCCTGTGGCTCTTCTTTGCATGGACTACAAGGTCGCAGTTTACTCACCTACAGGGCATGGATGCCCCAACATTTTCTTTCTACAATCTGGACAAGCCTGCTGCAATGATGACTTGCTTAAAAATCCTGCATGGTCTATGGACTACAATCCATCTGAGATGAGGAAAATGTCTCTGGGACATGCAACGGAACTGGCTGCGGGCGCACAGCACTATCGCTGCTGCCGGAGGGAGGGGACTTGGCCTTGCTTAAGAACTGGAGGCCTGTGGCTCGTCTTTGCACGGACTACAAGGAAGACTCGGACTACTGCCACTGGCAATGTGGAATAGGTGGACTGCAGGGAATACTTTGTGTTGTTGGGGGGGGTGACTTATGTTTGCATTTTTCCAATGTGAGACATTTGGTGGAATGATATTGGTGCTCTTACATTTTTTGAATTGTGCAATAAAGGCATTTTTTAAATCTCTCTCTAGCTGTGGTTGTGTTTCTGGCAGCTGAAGACGATGTCCACACCCTGATTGTAAGCAGTGTGGTTATCGGGGAAACGTATGTACAGGTGTCCCCCTTATCTGTCCCATCAACGAGAATCATCGTCTCAGGTGTTCCACCTTTCATCACTGACGAGCAGCTGGCGACGGAGCTCCGCAGATTTGGGAAGTTTGCGGGCCCGTTTACAACTCTGCCTTTGGAATGCAAGGCCACCAAGTTCAAACATGTGAAATCACTCAGGCAACAGGTGTTCATGTTTCTCGACTCGCCCACTCAGACTCTGGAAGTCTCCTTCAGGGTCAAGCACGGGGACGGATCTTATATGGTGTATGCGAGCTCGGGACAGATGAAGTGTTTTGAATGTGGAAACGTGGGCCATAAACGGTTCACTTGTCCGCACAGGCAGCGGGCGGAGGGCCCTGATGGGGCCGCGGATGGTGCCGGCGGCGAGCCCTCCGCTCACGCTGCAGCTGCGGACGGTGGCGCGGACTCCGCTCCCGCTACCCCTGCTCCGGAGCCTGCCGCTGTGTCTGTTGACGGCCCGGCTGTGCCGCCCGCGGCCCAGCTTGCGGCCGGGAGCGTTGATGTCGATGGCGCCACAAGAGTCACTGATGGTGCGTCACAATCATCTCGCTGTGTGACGTCAACAGCTGGGCCACCGGCAGCTGCTCCCGCTTCGGAGGAGGGGACGGAGCACCGACCTGATGGTGCGTCACAATCATCTCGCTGTGTGACGTCAGCGGCTGTACCTCCGCCAGCTGCTGCCGCTTCGGAGGAGGAGACGGAGCACCGACCTGATGGTGCGTCAGAATCTCGCTGTGTGACATCAGCGGCTGTGCTTCCGCCGGCTGCTACCGTTACACAGCGGGGGATGGAACAGCGACAGTCAGCTGCTGAGGGTGGCGTCCAGGAAAATGTGGCCCATGATGGATCCACTGGCAAGGGAGGACCAAGCAGTCAGCTGAGTTGTGCTGCCGAGGAAATGGAATCTGAAAACGATGCTGTGTCTAATACTGGGTCTATTGAGGCAAAATGCAGTACAAACACGAGTTTGTATTCACTGGACGAAACCAGTGCTTTTCTGGATGAAACCTATAACAAAGCCATTAGGGTCGCCGACTACTTCAGTGACACTGATAAATTTATTAAGTCTGTGGATGTGCTAAGAAGGCAGGTTGGTCTGGACCTCCTGGATGAAAGGAAACGTTATCGCCTCAAGAAACACCTGACAGCCCTGCGTAAAGCAGCAGGGGGAACGCCGGTCAAGTGCGCCTGACAGGAGGAATGAATGGCGGTCGTTCCTCTGCCTGTTTCACGCATTTTTGGGATATTGTTTGAACAGACTTGTATATGACATTTAATTGACTGTAATTGACTGTCACAGGACTGCATCTTTGACTAGGTGGGCTGCAAGGAATGCTCTGTGTGGTGTGGGGGGAACATTTCAGTTTGCACTTTTTCCAATGTGACACACTTGGTGGAATGATGTTGGTGTGCTCACATTTTTTTGAAGTGTGCAATAAAGGCTTATTTTAAAAGGTCAAAGGTCTCTCTCTCTCTCTCTCTCTCTCTCTCATTTCTGTTTCCGGCGGCCGAAGGAGGAGGGTGGAAATAGGGAACTCCGTGGCTTGTTGGGACTTTTTTTTCGGTTTTCTACTGCTGGCCGCTTTTCAAGTTTTTGTTTTTTTGGGTGGAGGATGGCGGCCTTGGGAAAGCCACCTCCATCTATCCACCAGGGGGTGAGGATCGTTCCCCTGGACAGCGAAGTTACTGTGGAGGAGGTCCTGGAGGCTGTGGCCGAGCAGGTGGGCCCTGACGCGGTCTGCGTTGCTTCTCGAATGAATAGAGCTGTGGTGGTGTTTCTGGCGGCTGAAGACGATGTTCACACCCTGATTGTAAGCGATGTGGTGATCCGGGAAATGTATGTACAGGTGTCCCCCTTATCTGTCCCATCAACGAGAATCACCGTCTCAGGTGTTCCACCTTTCATCACTGACGAGCAGCTGGCGACGGAGCTCCGCAGATTTGGGAAGTTTGCGGGCCCGTTTACGACTCTGCCTTTGGGATGCAAGGCCGCCAAGTTCAAACATGTGAAATCGCTCAGGCGGCAGTTGTTCATGTTTCTCGACTCGCCCACTCAGACTCTGGAAGTCTCCTTCAGGGTCAAGCACGGGGACAGATCTTACATGGTGTATGCGAGCTCGGGACAGATGAAGTGTTTTGAATGTGGAGACGTGGGCCATAAACTGTTCGCTTGTCTGCACAGGCAGCGGGCGGCGGGCCCAGATGGGGCCGCGGATGGTGCCGGCGGTGAGCCCTCCACTCACGCCGCAGCTGCGGACGGCGGTGCGGCCTCCGCTCCCGCTGCCCCAGCTCTGGAGCCTGCCGCTGTGTCTGTGGACGGCCCAGCTGCGCTGCCCGCGGCCCAGCTTGCGGTCGGGAGCGTGGATGGCGATGTCGCCAAAAAGGTCACTGATGGTGCGTCACAATCATCTTGCTGTGTGACGTCAGCGGCTGTGCCTCCGCCAGCTGCTGCCGCTTCGGAGGAGGGGACGGAGCACCGACCTGATGGTGCGTCAGAATCTCGCTGTGTGACATCAGCGGCTGTGCTTCCGGAGGCTGCTACCGTTACACAGCGGGGGATGGAACAGCAACAGTCAGCTGCTGAGGGTGGCGTCCAGGAGAATGTGGCCCATGATGAATCCACTGGCCCGGGAGAACCAAGCAGTCAGCTGAGTTGTGCTGCCGAGGAAATGGAATCTGAGAACGACACTGTGTCTAATGCTGAGTCTATTGAGGCAAAATGCAGTACAAACACGAGTTTGTATTCACTGGAAGAAATAAATGCATTCCTGGACGCAACCTATAACAAAGCCATTAGGGTCGCCGACTACTTCAGTGACACTGATAAATTCATTAAGTCTGTGGATGTGCTAAGAAGGCAGGTTGGTCTTGACCTCCTGGATGAAAGGAAGCGTTATCGCCTCAAGAAACACCTGACAGCCCTGCGTAAAGCAGCAGGGGGAACGCCGGTCAAACGCGCCCGACAGGAGGAATGAATGGCGGTCGTTCCTCTGCCTGTTTTACCCATTTTTGGGATATTGTTTGAACAGACTGGTATATGACATTTAATTGACTGTCACAGAACTGGATCTTTGAATAGGTGCACTGCAGGGACTGCTCTGTGTTGTGTGGGGGGGGGAACATTTCAGTTTGCACTTTTTCCAATGTGACACACTTGGAGGAATGATGTTGGTGTGCTTACATTTTTTTGAAGTGTGCAATAAAGGCTTTTTTTTTTTTTCAAAGTCTCTCTCTCTCTCTCTCTCTTGTGCTTCCCATTTGTCTGTAACTATTTAAATAATTTATTTCATTATTTGGACATTTTTGCGTCTTGTTGTCATTGAGTCAAAGGTTGCATATGTGTCCGCATGTAATATCCAGTTGATCTGGTCATTCTGCTCCACAATGAAGCAGCAGTCGGGACTTTCGCCTACCACTGACCAGGCAGGCTGAGCATGCCTCCCCCCGAACGTTCGTGGAGCACCCAGTGGGACGGGACGGGAGTCTCGGCTGCTGCTTTACCCATGTGCCAGTGATGTCACTTGCAGCACCACAGGTCCCTGGCAGTGCCCTCCCCTCCCGCACCTTGTGTTCTCTATGCCGAATATAGTCAATCCAAAACCCCGCCCACACTTCTTGAAGCCAGGGGGTCAAGACAGAGCGGTCACACAGTGGTGGCTAAACTTTTATTGTTACAAATTACATATTTTGACTGAGTGACTCCATATTTGGAGATGCACACCCTTGTAGCTTTAGCAAAGCACATTTAAAATCTTAGGTCAGTGTGACAAACAGTTTGAGAGATGTCTAAGGAACACACACAGAGACAGAGATGTCTTGAATTTATACAGCCGTGGACAAAATTGTTGGTACCCCTCTGTTAATGAAAGAAAAACCCACAATGGTCACAGAAATAACTTGAATCTGACAAAAGTGGTGATAAATAAAAATTCTATGAAAATGAACCAATGAAAATCAGACAATGCTTTTGAATTGTGGTTCAACAGAATTATTTTAAAAAACAAATTCATGAAACAGGCCTGGACAAAAATGATGGTACCCCTAGAAAAGATTGAAAATAATGTGACCTTAGGGACATGTTCAACCAAGATGTGTCCTCTAATTAACATCACAGGTGTCTACAAACTTGTAATCAGTCAGTCGGCCTATTTAAAGGGTGACAAGTAGTCACTGTGCCGTTTGTTGACATGGTGTGTACCACACTAAACATGGACCAGAGGAAGCAAAGGAGAGAGTTATCTCAGGAGATTAGAAAGAAAATTATAGACAAACATGTTAAAGGTAAATGCTATAAGACCATCTCCAAACACCTTGATGTTCCTGTGACTACAGTTCCACATATTATTCAGAAATTTAAGATCCATGGGACTGTAGCCAACCTCCCTGGACGCGGCCGCTGGAGGAGACGGATAATACGAATGGTAACAAAAGAGCCCAGAACAACCTCCAAACACATTCATGGTGAATTCCAAGGTCAAGGTACATCAGTGTCAGATGGCACCATCCGTCGTTGTTTGAGCCAAAGTGGACTTCATGGGAGACGACCAAGGAGGACACCACTGTTGAAAACAAATCATAAAAAAGCCAGACTGGAATTTGCCAAACTGCATGCTGACAAGCCACAAAGCTTCTGGGAGAATGTCCTATGGACAGATGAGACAAAACTGGAACTTTTTGGCAAGGCACATCAGCTCTACAGTGGGGAAAAAAAGTATTTAGTCAGCCACCAATTGTGCAAGTTCTCCCACTTAAAAGATGAGAGAGGTCTCCAATTTCATCATAGGTGTACCTCAACTATGAGAGACAAAATGAGAAAAAAAAAAAATCCAGAAAATCACATTGAAGGATTTTTAATGAATTAATTGGTAAATTCCACGGTAAAATAAGTATTTGGTCACCTACAAACAAGCAAGATTTCTGGCTCTCACAGACCTGTAACTTCTTCTTTAAGAGGCTCCTCTGTCCTCCACTCGTTACCTGTATTGATGGCACCTGTTTGAACTCATTATCAGTATAAAAGACACCTGTCCACAACCTCAAACAGTCAGACTCCAAACTCCACTATGGCCAAGACCAAAGAGCTGTCAAAGGACACCAGAAACAAAATTGTAGACCTGCACCAGGCTGGGAAGACTGAATCTGCAATAGGTAAGCAGCTTGGTGTGAAGAAATCAACTGTGGGAGCAATTATTAGAAAATGGAAGACATACAAGACCACTGATAATCTCCCTCCATCTGGGGCTCCACGCAAGATCTCACCCTGTGGGGTCAAAATGATCACGAGAACGGTGAGCAAAAATCCCAGAACCACACGGGGGGACCTAGTGAATGACCTGCAGAGAGCTGGGACCAAAGTAACAAAGGCTACATCAGAAACACACTACACCGCCAGGGACTCAATCCTGCAGTGCCAGACGTGTCCCCCTGCTTAAGCCAGTACATGTCCAGGCCCGTCTGAAGTTTGCTAGAGAGCATTTGGATGATCCAGAAGAGGATTGGGAGAATGTCATATGGTCAGATGAAACCAAAATAGAACTTTTTGGTAAAAACTCAACTTGTCGTGTTTGGAGGAGAAAGAACACCATACCTACTGTGAAGCATGGGGGTGAAAACATTATACTTTGGGGCTGTTTTTCTGCAAAGGGACCAGGATGACTGATCCGTGTAAAGGAAAGAATGAATGGGGCCATGTATCGTGAGATTTTGAGTGAAAACCTCCTTCCATCAGCAAGGGCATTGAAGATGAAACGTGGCTGGGTCTTTCAGTATGACAATGATCCCAAACACACCGCCTGGGCAATGAAGGAGTGGCTTCGTAAGAAGCATTTCAAGGTCCTGGAGTGGCCTAGCCAGTCTCCAGATCTCAACCCCATAGAAAATCTTTGGAGGGAGTTGAAAGTCCGTGTTGCCCAGCGACAGCCCCAAAATATCACTGCTCTAGAGGAGATCTGCGTGGAGGAATGGACCAAAATACCAGCAACAGTGTGTGAAAACCTTGTGAAGACTTACAGAAAACGTTTGACCTCTGTCATTGCCAACAAAGGGTATATAACAAAGTATTGAAATGAACTTTTGTTATTGACCAAATACTTATTTTATCAAGGAATTTACCAATTAATTCATTAAAAATCCTTCAATGTGATTTTCTGGATTTTTTTTTTCTCATTTTGTCTCTCATAGTTGAGGAATACCTATGATGAAAATTGGAGACCTCTCTCATCTTTTAAGTGGGAGAACTTGCACAATTGGTGGCTGACTAAATACTTTTTTACCCCACTGTATATTCACAGACGCAAAAATGAAGCATACCAAGAAAAGAACACTGTCCCTACTGTGAAACATGGAGGAGGTTCTGTTATGTTCTGGGGCTGCTTTGCTGCATCTGGCACAGGGTGTCTTGAATCTGTGCAGGGTACAATGAAATCTCAAGACTATCAAGGTATTCTAGAGAGAAATGTGCTGCCCAGTGTCAGACAGCTTGGTCTCAGTCGCAGGTCATGGGTCTTGCAACAGGATAATGACCCAAAACACATAGCTAAAAACACCCAAGAATGGCTAAGAGCGAAACATTGGACTATTCTAAAGTGGCCTTCTATGAGCCCTGATCTAAATCCTATTGAACATCTGTGGAAGGAGCTGAAACATGCCGTTTGGAGAAGGTACCCTTCTAACCTGAGACAACTGAAGCAGTTTGCTCATGAGGAGTGGGCCAAAATACCTGTTGAGAGCTGCAGAAGTCTCATTGACAGTTACAGAAATCGTTTGATTGCAGTGATTGCCTCAAAAGGTTGTGCAACAAAATATTAAGTTAAGGGTACCATCATTTTTGTCCAGGCCTGTTTCATGAATTTGTTTTTAAAATAATTCTGTTGAACCACAATTCAAAAGCATTGTCTGATTTTCATTGGTTAATTTTCATAGAATTTTTATTTATTACCACTTTTGTTAGATTCAAGTTATTTCTGTGACCATTGTGGGTTTTTCTTTCATTAACAGAGGGGTACCAACAATTTTGTCCATGTGTGTAGATAGATTCTTTCCCTCTATCTGCATTCTGAATTGCACCCCCCCCTTTTTAATTTTTTTTTTTAATTTTTGTCCATTCTTATAAATCTTAATTTGTTGATATGATCTGTTGAGAATCGTATTACTCTGCTCCTTCCATGTGTCATCTTCTTGTCATTGTAATTTCTGTCTTTAAACAGTTCTAGGTACAGTATAGCTATATATGAGTGTGTATGTACAGTGGATATAAAAAGTCTACAAACCCCTGTTCAAATACCAGGTTTTTGTGATGTAAAGAAAAAAAAATGAGACAAAGATAAATTATTTCAAAAAATTTCCCACCATAAATGTTACCTATAACCTGTACAACCCAACTGAAAAACAAACTGAAGTCTGTTGAGGGGAAAAATGAAAAATAAACTTACAATAACATGTTTGCATAAATATGCACACCCTGTTATAACTTGGGATGTGGCTGTGTTCAGAATTAACCAGTCACATTCAAACTCATGTTAAATGGGAGTCAGCACACACCTGCCACCATTTAAAGTGCCTCTGATTAACCCCAAATTAAGTTCAGCTGTTTTAGTAGGCTTTTCCTGACATTTTTGTAGTTACATCTTACAGCACAAGCCATGGTCTGCAGAGAGCTTCCAAAGCATCAGAGGGATCTCATTGTTCAAAGGTATCAGTCAGGAGGAGAGTACAAAAGAATTTCCAAGGCATTAAATATACCATGGAACACAGTGTAGACAGTCATCAAGTGGAGAAAATATGGCACAACTAGTGATGCTAAAACTGAGGCCTCATGAAACAATGAGCAACTTTGAGACAATTGCTTCATGAGCAACACAGTGTAATGAAACATCTAATAAAGACTGCCATCTGGTGGCTGAGTGTCAGAACTGCATAAGAGATGAAAAACCTGAAAAAAATCTCAATACTTTTTTTTTTGAGCATTTGGTCATCCGAGGTCTATTCAAAATTGCATGGCAGGAACAAACAATACAAAGCAAAAAAAAAAAAAAAAAAATCCCTCTCAAACTTCCTGCAAGCCCTCAAATCACGTGATGTGACCAACATAATGAGGCCTTGCTTGCTACGGTCACATGACTGTGGGCATGTTGACACAGTGCTCAACACTCTGTTCATGACACTTCCACATTATATTGCTCGAGTCAGTGTCAAGTAGGCGGTGTCAAGCATAACATCACTAGGCACAACAGTGACATTACCAAGAACTGGATGTCCCTCCAAAATTGATGAAAAGACGAGAAGAAAACTGGTCAGGGAGGCTGCCAAGAGGCCAACAGCAACATTGAAGGAGCTGCAGGAATTTCTGGCAATTACTGGCTGTTTAGTACATGTGACAACAACCTCCCATCTCATGTGGCAAGATGGAAACCTTATGAAGAAAAACATCCAAGCCTCGCTAAATTGTGCAAAAACACATTTGAAAGCTCCCAAACGCATGTGGGAAAATGTGTTATGGTCTGATGAAACCAAGGTTGAACTTTTTGGCCATAATTCCAAAAGGTATATTTGGCGCAACCACAATACTGCTCAGCACCAAAAGAACACCATACCTACAGTGAAGCATGGCGGTGGCAGCATCATGCTTTGGGGTTGTTTTTCTTCAGCTGGAACTGGGGCGGGAATCATGAACAGCTCCAAATACCAGTCAGTGTTGGCACAAAACCTTCAGGCTTCTGCTAGAAAGCTGAAGATGAAGAGGAACTTAATCTTTCAGCACAACAATGACCCAAAGCACACATCCAAATCAACAAAAGAATGGCTTCGCCAGAAGAAGATTAAGGTTTTAGAATGGCCCAGCCAGAGTCCAGACCTGAATCCCATCAAACATCTGTGGGATGATCTGAAGAGGGCTGTGTACAGGAGATGTCCTCGCAATCTGACAGATTTGGAGCGTTTTTGCAAAGAAGAGTGGGCAAATATTACCACGTCAAGATGTGCCACGCTGATAGACTCCTACCCAAAAAGACTGTGTGTTGTAATAAAAGCCAAAGGTGCTGCAACAAAGTATTAGTTAAAGGACGTGCATATTTATGCAACCAGATTATTGTAAGTTTGTGGAGAAAGGAATAACCAGACCGAGCTTTCGGAGCAGATGAACTTTATTCACTCTCTCACATCTTCCAGAATCAGAAACCTTACCCTCATGTAGTAGGGACTCTCTTTTATATCACAACACTCACGCATCCCTGCTACCTGAGGTCTTGCATTACAATTCACTCCCCCATGACAATTCCTTTTATCCCCCAGCCCTTTGATCTCCATGCTCTTCCATCAGAGGAAACTACTGCATCTCCATGCCTTTCAGTCTGAGATGAATACCACAGCATGGGTCCCCCACAAGTTTTTTATTTTTCCCCTTAAAGGATTTCAGCTTGTTTTTCAATTGGGTTGTACAGGTAATAAGTCACATTAATGGTGGAAAAAGGTTTGAAATGATTTATCTTGGTCTCATTTTTTTTTTACATCACAAAAAGCTGGCATTTGAACAGGGGTGTGTAGACTTTTTATATCCACTGTACGTATGGTATCTCACAAAAGTGAGTACACCCCTCATTTTTCTAAATATTTTATATCTTTTCATGGGACAACACTGAAGATATGACACTTTGATACAATGTAAAGTAGTCAGTGTACAGCTTGTATAACAGTGTAAATTTGCTGTCCCCTCAAAATAACTCAACACACAGCCATTAATGTGTAAACCACTGGCAACAAAAGTGAGTACACCCCTAAGTGAAAATGTCCAAATTGTACCCAATTAGCCATTTTCCCTCCCCGGTGTCATGTAACTCGTTAGTGTTACAAGGTCTCAGGTGTGAATGGGGAGCAGGTGCGTTAAATGTGGCGTTATCGCTCTCACACTCTCTCATACTGGTCACTGGACGTTCAACAAGGTACCTCATAGCAAAGAACTCTCTGAGGATCTGAAAAAAAAAGAATTACTGCTCTACATAAAGATGGCCCAGGCTATCAGAAGATTGCCAGCACCCTGAAACTGAGCTGCAGCACGGTGGCTAAGACCATACCGTGGTTTAATAGGATAGGTTCCACTCAGAACAGGCCTCGCCATGGTCAACCAAAGAAGTTGAGTGCACGTGCTCAGCGTCATATCCAGAAGTTGTCTTTTGAAAATAGACATATGAGTGCTGCCAGCATTGCTGCAGAGGCTGAAAGGGTGGGGGTCAGCCTGTCAGTGCTCAGACCATACGCCGCACACTGCATCAAATTGGTCTAACTAACTAACTAACCTGCACTTATATAGCGCTTTTCTAGTCACAAAGACCACTCAAAGCGCCTTCATTAATACTAACCCTCTATTCTAAGGGCCTATAGGAAACAGATATCTAGGGACAATTTAGAACAGCCAATTAACCTAACATGCATGTTTTTGGCATGTGAGAGGAAACCGGAGAAATCCCGGAGTAAACCCACGCAACACGGGGAGAACATGCAAACTCCACACAGATCACTGTTGGTCGGGGGCTGGGATCGAACCCACGATCCCACGATCCCCCGGCCGAGGGTAAACTGTGCTGCCGCAGTGCTAACCACTGCGCCACCGTGCAGCCAACATGGCAGTCGTCCCAGAAGGAAGCCCCTTTTAAAGATGATGCACAAGAAAGCTGGCAAACAGTTTGCTGAAGACAAGCAGACTAAGGACATGGTTTACTGGAACCATGTCCTGTGGTCTGATGAGACCAAGATAAGCTTATTTGATTCAGATGGTGTCAAGCATGTGTGGCGGCAACCAGGTGAGGAATACAAAGACAAGTGTGTCTTGCCTACAGTCAAGCATAATGGTGTAAGTGCTATGGTTTGGGGCTGCATGAGTGCTGTCGGCACTGGGGAGCTACAGTTCATTGAGGGAATCATGAATGCCAACATGTACAGTGACATACTGAAGCAAAGCATGATTGGAAACTAGATCGCAGGGCAGTATTCCAACATGATAACCACCCCAAACACACCTCCAAGATGACCACTGCCTTGCTAAAGAAACTGAGGGTAAAGGTGATGGACTGGTCAAGCACGTCTCCAGACCTAAACCCTATTGAGCATCTGTGGGGCATCCTCAAACAGAAGGTGGAGGAATGGAAGGTCTCTAACACCATGATGTCGTCATGGAAGAGTGGAAGAAGATTCCAGTGGCAACCTGTGAAGCTCTAGTGAACTCCATGCTCAAGAGAGTTAAGGCACTGCTGGAAAATAATGGTGGCCACACAAAATATTGACCCTTTGGACACAATTTGGACATTTTAACTAAGGGTGTACTCACTTTTATTGCCAGCGGTATAGACATTAATGGCTGTGTGTTGAATTATATTGAGGGGACAGCAAATTTACACGGTTATACAAGCTGTACACTGACTACTTCACATTGTATCAAAATGTCATACCTTCAGTGTTGTCCCATGAAAAGATAAAATATTTACAAAAATGTGAGGAGCATACTCACTTTTGTGAGATACTGTATATGTTTGTATGTCTATGTGTGTGTGGTAATCCTAGGCCAGGGATGTCCAATCATGTGCCATGGAGGGCCAAGACCCTGCAGGTTTCCTCTTCTACCCAGTCTCTTCAGCAGGTGTTTTCACTGATCAGCAATCAGTGGGAAGAAGTTCAGTGAAATCTACTGTTGAAGACACTGGTTAGAGGTAAAGCCTGCAGGGTCTTGGCCCTCCATGGCACATGATTGGACAGGTTCAGGTTACTTTATTTGTACCCGTGGGTAGATTTGTTTTACAGTCAGGTGACATTCAGAGGGTGAAAAATGCGATCATTTAGGCGGAAAAATAATAACAGGGACATCCCTGTCCTAGGCCAATCTAGCCTTGACGCAACACTGCATACATTGTATCTGTACAAGTGTTGTTCTACTTTTATGTTGTATTATCTGTATGAATAGTATGTCACTTCTGTACTTTTTTCCTCTCCCCTCACCCCAGCGAGTTGTGGCAAATGACTGCCCCTCCCTGAGCCTGGTTCTGCTAGAAGTTTCTTCCAATAAAGGAGTTTTTCCTTCCCACTGTCGCCTAGTGCTTGATCGATGCCTCAGATTTCCATACCTGTAGCCTACTGCTGTCAAGATTTGGAGGTGGCTGTGGTGCAGGTGTAGTGTGGCCGACTACTGATCGGAGGGTGAGGGGTTCGATTCCCGCTCTGTTTGCAGTCTGCATGTCGAAGTGTCCTTGAGCAAGACACTGAACCTCCAGTTGCTCCTGATGGGTCAGGCCAGCGCCGGAGTATGGCAGCTCTGCCACCATCAGTGTGTGAATAGGTGGATAGCAGGATCTGTAAAGTGCTTTGGTCATCCAGAGATGAGTAAAAAGCGCTATATAAGTGAACGCCCTTTACCATACACATTAATAGAATGTACTGGCCAATCAGATTCAAGCTGTTTCTGTAACAAGAATTCTATGGGTGTGGTTCCGTATCTATAGCCAATGCCAAAACTCAAATATAAGTAAGATAAAATATCTCAAATTTAGGCTGTATATGCTTGTTTTTTGCTTGAGAAGATATTTATTCTTGCCATGCAGTTTTTGTGTAAGAAAATTTTACATGCTTTCAGATAGTTTTTAACTTGTTTTAAGTAATTTGATGAGCCAAATTTTCTTGCTCTGTTAGCAGATAATTTTACTTAAAATAAGAAAAAAAATTCTGGTAATAACTTTAGTTAAAATTGGGGGAAAAATGTATGCCCATTAAAACAAGGGAAAAAAAATATTTTAAAGCAAGTAAAATCTTACAGAAAACTGCACAACAAAAAGAAATTCTGATCAAAATTATCTTGTTCAAGAAAAACAAGCATATAGCCTTGATTTAAGATATTTGATCTTACTAATATTTGTTTTGCATTGTGACACACCATTTGTTACTTTAGCATAAACACAAAAGTCAGTCTGATCTCTTTCTCACACACACACACACACACCATGAACGGCACCAGCCTCAATGCCAGATACTGTATCAGAGGATGACACTCAACAACAATTAAAGTCTAATGATGACAGCAGAGCACAAAGTTATATCACCTGATTCAAAAAACGCACGACAGCAGCAATCAAAAACCTGCATAGGTGACTGGAAAGATCACATCGTTGTTAATTGGTGGAATAAGCGACTTTCGCATTACGAGTGCGCATGTTCGGACTATGTGAGTTCAAAGTTCACAACTACCAAACATTCCAGTAGCTGTCTTGCATTTGTATAGAGAAAACTGTCACACCTGAACAATTGCCGTTTAAAGTCTGCTTCAAGCTTTAAATTGCTGTTATGCCAGGTGCACATTGTGCTGTAGTGAAGTGTGGAATGGCATGCATCATCTAGAGGGGTGGAAAAAGCAAAGTTGCAGCATATATGCATGTAACTTCAGGACCAGCGTGTGCACATGGCCGCCGCCATTCACGTTATATACATTTCCCACGGAGCTGAAGGATCCGGACGGACATAATTGTTGGATTAAAGCAGTAAGTCTACAGTATATTATAATTAAATAGTGTTGTGCATTGTTTAAGTTCTAGCCTAACTGACATGAGTCTAAATCCTGAAGTAGTAGGTACGGACAAGCAGGCCTGGATCTAGGATATAGTTCTTTGCATATTGGTAATGAAGCTTGATCTACACACACATGTAATTAAGGCCATTTATAAGTAGGCTGGTATAAAATAAAATTGCAAATCACTGAAAACGTACTTAAACTACTGTATAGTAGTATCGACCTATAGATCTAAGTAAGCAGGCTATGCCTTGTAGTGAAATTTACTCAGAATGATAAAACCAAAGTTGAGCTGTCAAACCACTCGCTTACCTTCTTTGTAGTTGTTTTGGAGTCTTGCAAGTAAGGGTGCTTGGTCCTTTGACAACAAAAAATCTGCTATATCAGCATACATACAGGGGGGCCATTTTGGCCAATTTCTGCAACGTGGCCGTGAATGCAAGTGCAACTAGTTTATCCTTGCGTTTGTGGGTACAACCAGGAAGACCCCTACGCATACACTATGCTCACAGACCATAAATTAAATGCATCG
Source organism: Pholidichthys leucotaenia (assembly GCA_020510985.1). Classification (NCBI taxonomy): domain Eukaryota; kingdom Metazoa; phylum Chordata; class Actinopteri; order Cichliformes; family Pholidichthyidae; genus Pholidichthys; species Pholidichthys leucotaenia. The sequence continues at coordinate 139,566,416 of CM035842.1, read as the reverse complement.
ATAGAGCATGTTTGGTAGCCACGTTCCCATGATGCTTTGCGCGAGCCGAGATGCGAAAATCGTTTATTCTATGTCCATCACTTGATATTCGTGTGTGGCTACTGATTGGTGCAATTTACATGTGCCCCACATGGTAACAATAGCCTATCAGAGAAATCGTTTTGGCATGTGATTATGCAAGTGCCAATAAGAGGTAAGAAGTAATTAGCTCGGTTAAAATGTTCGGGAAAAAAAGTTTGAGAATGATGCTCACAAAATTATTGAGTTAAAAAAAAATCCCAAAGCTTAAAGGATTTTTCTAAACTGGAGCATCAAGTGGAGGCAGGGCTGCTAACTGCTGCACAGAGGAGACAGGTGGGCCATTACCTGGAGCTGGAGAGCAGCTTTCACTGAGTAGAGGCTGGAGATGGACAGACAGGAGGACCGTTAAAGCACTCACCTGGAGGAGAAAAGCAGGCGCTGCCAGATCCTGCCAAAGGAGAGCAGGCCAGTGGAGAAAACAAGCTGAGAGATGGAGACCAGCACAGGAAAAGTCCGGTCACTGGGAAAGGCCATGATTGCTTATGTCACACAGCTGTGCGTGGGACAGTGGACTCTGAACGTGGATCAAGCATGCTACTAAAAACAGACTGTGTAAGCTCACACTGATGTCCATATGACGTTCTTTGTGAGCTGGACTTAAAGGACATAATGAAGGATTAAAAAAAAAAGAGCAGAAAACACTTCTAAACAGGTAAGACCTGCTCTTTGTAGTGGTTTCCAATCACCTGTGCAGGTTTTTGATTGCTGCTGTTGTCCACTGTTTGAATCAGAAATACTTAACTGATATATCTTTGTGTTCTGCTGTCATCATTAGACTTTAATTGTTGATTAGTGTCATCCTCTGATATCTGACATTTAGGTTGGTGCCGTGTGTGTGTGTGTGTGTGTAAGAGAGATTAGACTGACTTCTGTGTTTATGTTGAAATAGCCAATAGTATGTCACACTGCAAAACAAATTAAAGGCTATATGCTTGATTTTCTGACAAGATAATTTTGACAAGACAATTTCTTTTTGTTCAGTTTTCTTAAGATTTTACTTTAGGTTTTTTTTTTTTTTTTTTTACTTAAGCAATTTAATCTTACTTTTTGGCATATAATTTTTTACCCAATTTTAAATAAAATTATCTAATGCCAGAAAATTTTTGGTTATTTTCGGTAAAATTATCTGCCAACAGAACAAGAAAATTTAGTTTATCAAATTGCTTAAAACAAGTTAAAAACACTCTGAAAGCATGTAGAATTTTCTTACACAAAAACTGCACAGCAATACTATCTTCTCAGACAAACAAGCATATACAGCCTTAATTTAAAGGTATTTCATCTTACAATTTGAGTTTTGGCATTGGCTATGGTTACAGAACCATACCCATAGAATTATTGTTACAGAGTCAGCTCAAATCTGATTGGCCAGTATGATCTATTAATGCACGTCTTGAAAGCAGCACGCTACAGGTATGGAAATCTGAGGCATTTATTTCAAAATTTTAATTGATATCTATTTACTACCTTTTTAACCTTACCCTCTCCCAAATCATAAGGCTAACCTCTTAATTTTAAGTGTAAATTTCATCTCATATCAAGTAAAATGGTTTGGAGAAGGTGCCGAGAACAGGACTGAAACCAGCAACCTTCTGATTATAGGCCCAACGTGCAATCTACCTAAGCCACAGCAGCAGTTGGATTGGAGTTGATCTGAAAAGGTTTTGTCGGATTGTCAACTCTTCCGTACCAATAGAAATTTTTGTATACGGATACAGCTTCCATATCCATAGCCACTACCTTGAGTTTTTGCACTATAATTGTGTTTTCTTGCATTGTATCATTTTTAAACTGAGATTTTGTTGGGAGGAGCGGAGGGGGGGAGGAGGGGGGCTACAGAACCTCTCAGCCCCAAGGTCTTACGGCAAGTTAAGGTGGCCCTGGATCTGAAGACTTGGGAGTGATTTCATCACTTCAGAATGTGCTTCTTTGTCACTGATGGTCTGGTTATCAAGTAAATGTGTTGCGCTCATTCAGTTGTCTCCATTTCATTGGTTAGTTAGTTCAGCTTGTTTAAAGTGCTGCCTTACTAGAGACAACAGTATAAATTTAAAAAATAAATAAAAACAAGACACGAAAGTTTCATGGATGAATAGTCAAAGTGAATGCCTATTGGCAAAAAAGGATTACTTTTAATATTGCTAACAAGATTATTTCTATTGCATTTGTTTTCATAGTATTTTAGCTATTAAATGGTAAATGGCATTCACTTATATAGCGCTTTTATTCTCATCTCTTGATGACCAAAGCGCTTTACAGACCCTGCAATCCACCCATTCACGCACACATTCACACACTGATGGATTAGAAGAAAGACTCCTTTTCTGCCTACGCATCAACATTGAGCCCCATGATTGGTCATTTTTTTTCATGAGTAATTGGCAGTAAAACCAATCAAAAGTACTAGTAACTAGCTAAACTAGCACTAATTGCTAACCCTAACTATTGTACTTGGCCCATTAATGGCTGTCTCACTACAACTGGCATTTATAGAAAAATCAGGAGAATCCAGTAATAAAAAAGAAACTGCAATCAATATGGTCATATTGTGGAGAGAGGAATAATCAGGCAGAGCGGTGCAGAGCAAAGCAGTCTTTATTAATTTCTCTCTCTCACATTTCTCCAGAATCACAAGCATCAGAGAAAGTCACAGGTTGCAGGTACTTATCCTTATAAAGCATACAACCCGCTCAGTCACCTCTGGTGCTGCAGTAACATGAAAGACTTTGCAATTCCCATTCTCTTTGTCACTGTTTGCATCAACACACCAACCCCCCATGACCATTCCGTCTGAGTGGAAACATACTGAGTGGTCCCCCCCACCCCCAGAAACTCAGACTGAGCCTTAACCCTCATGTCCTTTGGGCTTCAGCCTACATCCGTAGTGGCTGTAATTGGGGGGGTGGGGGGGCTGTGGCTCCGAGGTGCTGCTGTGCCGGTGTGGGCCTCCTGGGGGTGCGTCCGCTGTGGGGGGACATTGGGAGGGGGGAAAACATCTTTAGCATGCCATTGTAACTGACCTGACGAGTCATGTACCTGAGGAGTTCTCAGTGGGGGGTCGTCCGCGCCGAGGAGCTCGGGCCAACACCACCTGCTTGTCTGCTAAAATGAAAGTGGGCTTAAGTCTGTCTATACAGACTGTTTCCCTGCGTCCCCCCAAGTCTAACACAAAATGTTTCCCCCAGGGTTTCAGCACTCTGAACGGGCCATCGTAGGGTGGGCACAAGGGGGTCTGGTGGGCATCATGCCTGACAAATACGAACGCCGCATCCTTCAAGGCCGTTGGCACAAAAGCATGTGGAAAACAGTAGTGGACCGGACCGGGTACCATCCCTGCCACTGCGCTATGCGGTGAAAGCGGGAATGGATCGGTGTTCGGCAAAAATTCCCCTGGGAGACGCAGTGTCTGGGGGGAAAAAACAGCTCTGCTGGGGAGGCCGCCAAATCTTCCTTTGGTGTGGAACGCAATCCTAATAGAACCCACGGCAACCAGTCCACCCAATTTGCATCCGTAAGCGAAGCCCTGAGCGCTGCTTTAAGCGACCTATGGAAACGCTCACATAACCCATTGGCCTGGGGGTTGTATGCGGTCATGCGATGAATTGTGAGGCCCAGGCTCCGGGCCATGGTGGACCAGAGGTCGGAAATAAACTGCGGGCCCCGATCGGACGCGATATCTGAAGGAGCGCCAAAACGTGCCACCCATGTCGTCAAAAAAGCGCTTGCAACCTCTGCGGACGCGGTGGAAGCTAGTGGAACTGCTTCGGGCCAGCGCGTGGTGCAGTCCACCACTGTCAGGAGGTGCGTGAACCCCTGAGATAGCGGGAGGGGGGCCCATGAGGTCCATGTGAAAGTGGTCGAACCTCTTAGCCAGGATATGGAATGGCTCCAAGGGGGCCTTTGTGTGCCTGTGCACTTTGGCTCTTTGGCACGCTACACAGGCTGCAGCCCACTGTTTCACCTGTTTGTGCAGGCTCAGCCAGAAGAACTTTGCTCCCACCATTTTGACTGACGTGCGCACTCCTGGGTGCGCCAGGGAGTGAACAGACTCAAAAATGCGGCGGCGCCAAGAGCGTGGGACCACCAGGCACGGGCGGCCTGTGGAGATGTCGCAGATTAGGGGGGGGGGCCTGTCTTGCAGAACTCTGCTCTCCAGCCTTAACCCTGTTGGTCCAGACTGGAGTGCACAAACATCCACATCGCCAATCTGCTCAGTGGCCATGGCCGTGTAATCTATCCCCATGTAGACTGGGGCCACTAATGCGCGCGAGAGACAGTCCGCCACCACATTGAGTTTACTGGCCACATGCTGAATGTCGGTCGTAAACTCCGAGATCGCGGCCAGCTGTCTCTGCTGCCGGCCCGACCATGGTTCCGAAACCTTGGCCATCGCGTACGTTAGCGGCTTGTGGTCCACGAATGCAGTGAAGGTGCGCCCTTTCAGCCAGAACTGGAAGTGGCGTATGGCCACGTGGAGAGCCAGTAACTCCCTGTTGAACGCGCTGTATTTACGCTCACTTTCGCGCAAAGACCTGCTAAAAAAGGCAAACGGCTGCCAAGAACCTGCGACGTGCTGCTCCACGACGGCCCCTATGGCCACATCTGAGGCGTCGGTAGTGAGCGCTATCTGAGCCGCCGGGTCTGGGTGCGCCAGCAGTGCAGCGTTCGCCAGGGCTGTTTTAACCTCGGAAAACGCCTGCTCTCGCTCAGGAGTCCAGTCGACTCTGTCTGCCGGTTTCCGTTTCTTAAGCGTGGCATACAACGGCTGCATGGGCTGGGCTGTGCGGGGGAGGAAACTGTTGTAAAAGTTAACCATCCCCCAAAACTCCTGCAGCGCCCTGACCGTCTGAGGCCGTGGAAAATCTGCCACTGCGCGCACTTTGTCCAGTAAGGGAATCGCGCCCTCCGGTGAGATGCGGTGGCCCAAAAAATCGATTCCCGTCACCCCGAATTGGCACTTCGCCGGGTTGATTATTAATCCATGCTCCTCCAACCTCTGGAAAACCGTCCTGAGGTGGGTTACGTGTTTGTCCTTGGATGCACTGGCCACCAGGATGTCATCCAGGTAGACAAACCCAAACGGCAGATCGTGCAACACCGCATCCATCATGCATTGGAATGTCTGTGCTGTGCCTTTTAACCCGAAAGACATGCATAAAAACTCAAAAAGACCAAATGGGGTTATTACCGCTGTCTTGGGTATGTCCTCAGCGCGCACCGGGACCTGGTGGTAACCGCGGACCAGGTCTATCTTGGAAAAAATGTGTGCCCCGGTGAGGTGAACAGAAAAATCCTGAATATGGGGGATCGGGTAGCGGTTGTGCACTGTGGCGTTGTTCAATCTGCGGAAATCTCCGCATGGTCACCACGATCCCTTGGCTTTAGGAACCATATTTAACTAACTAACTAATCTGCACTTACATAGTGCTTTTCTAGTCACAAAGACCACTCAAAGCGCTTTCACTAATACTAACCCTCTATTCTAAGGGCCTATAGGAAACCGATATCTAGGGACTATTTAGAACAGCCAATTAACCTAACATGCATGTCTTTCGATTCATATGTAGTGGGGATGCCCATGGACTGTTTGAGCGTCTGATGATGCCCGACTTTTCCAAGTTGGAAAACTCCTTGCGCGCTATGGCCAGTTTAGCTGCGTCCAGATGCGGAGGTCATGCGAAAATGGGTAGCCCCGTGGTGGTAATGAAGTGCTCCACCCCGTGTTTAGTGACAGTCGCCGAAAAAGTCGGGACCGTGAGTGCTGGGAACTGGGTGAGTAGTGTGTGGAACTTACCCCCTGGAGCTGTGACGTTGGCTAGCATTGTGGACCCGGCTCCTCTAGCTGTACAGGGCAGAGAATCAAAAGACATTGCGTTAATCAGGCATCTGTTAGCCACATCGACTAGTAGACCGTGTGCACACAAAAAATCAGCGCCCAAAGTGGGGAAGCTGCATGCCGCTATGACGAATGTCCATTGGTATGTACGGCCGTGCAAGGATACAGTCAGTGTCCTCTCACCAAAAGTCTTAATGTCTGAGCCGTTTGCGGCCGTCAGCTTGGGGCCGCTACTTCCCGCTAGCCGGTCTGTGTAGGATGGCAGGATGAGACTCTTTTGGGAGCTGGAGTCCACAAGGAACCGTCTCCCTGAGCTTGAGTCTGTCACATAGAGCAGCTTGCTTGCTTCACCGGCGGTCGCAGCTGCTACCGACTGCCAGCCCTGGCATTTCCCGAGCGCTTGAAATGGCATGGTGGCATGCATCGGCGTGCGTCCTCTCCAAAACGGTAGTGGTAGAAGCAGAGTGTGTCTCTCCAGTGCTTCTTGGCTTCTGCTGCAGCCACCGTCGTTAGCTCCTCGTCCTCGCTGGCCATCTCGCTGGGTTCCGACGCTGCTGCGTTCACTGTGAGGGCTCTGGTGGTGAGGATAATCCTATCTGCCTCTTGCGCTAGCCCCCGGTAGTTGCACGTGGCCAGCAGCGGCGAATTGGCAAGGACCGGCCTGGCTGCTGTTGGGAGGTTCTGGAGGAAAAGGTGGGCAGAGAGGAAATGCCTGTCATGTGTGCCCATCAATGCCAACATCTTCTCCATTAACTCGACCGCCGACCCGTCTCCCAACTCGGAGCGCGTCAGGAGCCTTTCCGCTCTCTCGCAGTCTGAGAGCGTATAGCGCTGGGTCAGCGCGGTTTCGAGAGCCTCGTATTTGTTGTGGGCTGGGGGCCATTGGAGCAGGCTCGCCACCTGCTGAGTTGTGCGTGTGTCCAGTGCTCCAACCACGTAGTAATATCTGTCATCCGCCGTTATTTCCTGGAGCGCAAACTGGGCCTCGGTGTGGAGGAACCAAGACTTCGGGTCGTGTAGCCAAAAGTCTGGGAGTTTGAACGAAACGGTGCACGTGTTGCCGGCACCTCCAATCCGGGTCATCTCTGGGGTGTTTGCCTTGAGTTCCATTGTGCGTCAAGGGTCACCAGTGTGGAGAGAGGAATAATCAGGCAGAGCGGTCCAGAGCAAAGCAGGCTTTATTAATTTCTCTCTCACATTTCTCCAGAATTATAAGCATCAGAAAAGTCACAGGTCGCAGGCACTTCTCCTTTTAAAGCATACAACCCGCTCAGTCACCTGTGGTGCTGCAGTAACATGAATTCATTCATATTCTTCCGCTTAATCCTTTTTGGGTCGAGGGGGGGCTATCACAGGGGCTGAGGTCGCCAAGGTGGTTAAAAATCTCCTTGGTGGCCGGGCTCCGGGGGTGGACGAGATTCACCCTGAGTACCTCAAGGCCCTGGATGTTGTAGGGCTGTCATGGTTGACATGACTCTGCAACATTGCATGGAGGTCGGGGGCATGGCGAACTGGGATGGTGGTTCCTCTCTTCAAAAAAGGGGACTGGAGGGTGTGCTCCCACTTTAGAGGGATCACACTCCTCAGCTTCCCTGGGAAGGTCTATGCCAAGGTACTGGAGAGGAGAGTCCGGCTGTTGGTCGAACCTCGGATTCAGGAGGAGCAATGTGGTTTTCGTCCTGGCCGTGGCACATCGGACCAACTCTTTACCCTCTCAAGAATTCTCGAGGGTTCGTGGGAGTTTGCCCAACAAGTTTACATGTGTTTTGTGGACTTGGAGAAGGCATTCGACCGCGTCCCTCGTGGTTTTTTGTGGGGGGTGCTTCGAGAGTATGGGTTATCGGGCTTGTTGTTATGAGCTATTCGGTCTCTGTACGACCGTTGTGAGAGTTTGGTTCGTATTGCCAACACTTGGTTGGACTCATTCCCAGTGAGTGTTGGACTCCGCCAGGGCTGCCCTTTGTCACCGATCCTGTTCATAATTTTTATGGACAGGATTTCTAGGCGCAGCCAGGGAACGGGGGGTGTCATGCTTGGTGACTACAGGATCTCATCCCTGTTTGCAGATGATGTTGTCCTGTTGGCTTCATCCAGCAATGACCTACAGTTCTTGCTGGGACGGTTTGTCGCTGAGTGTGAAACGGCTGGGATGAGAATCAGCACCTCCAAGTCCGAGTCCATGGTCCTCAGCTGGAAAAAGGTGGATTGTCCTCTCTGGGTTGGGGACAGGCTCCTGCCCCAAGTGGAGGAGTTTAAGTATCTTGGGGTCTTATTCACGAGTGAGGGGAGAATGGAGCGAGAGATTGACAGACGGATCGGAGCAGCATCTGCAGTGATGCGGACGTTGTACCGGTCTGTTGTGGTGAAGAGCGAGCTGAGTTCTAAGGCAAAGCTGTCGATTTACCAGTCAATCTACATTCTTACTCTCACCTATGGTCACGAGCTTTGGGTAATGACAGAACGAGATTGTGGATACAAGCGGCTGAAATGAGCTTTCTCCGTAGGATCACTGGACTCACCCTCAGAGATAGGGTGAGGGGCTCAGTCATCCGGGAGAGGCTCAGAGTAGAACCGCAGCTCCTCCACATTGAAAGGAGCCAGTTGAGGTGGTATGGGCATCTGATTAGGATGCCTCTTGGACGCCTCCCACTTGAAGTGTTTCGGGCACGTCCCACTGGGAGGAGACCCTGGGGCAGACCCAGGACTTGGTGGAGAGACTGTCTCCCAGCTGGTCTGGGAATGCCTTGGTTTCCTCTCTGAAGAGCTGGAGCAGGTGGCTGGGGAGAGGGAAGTCTGGGCTTCTCTGCTTGAACTGCTGCCTCCGTGACCTGGACCTCCGGAAAAGCGGTAGAAGATGGATGGATGGATGGGGGGGCTGGAGTCTATCCCAGTATCTTTGGGCGAGAGGCAGGGTACACCCTGGACAGATCGCCAGTCCATCGCAGGGCCAACACAGAGAGACAGACAACCATTTACTCTCACAGTCATACCTAAGGGCAATTTAGAATCCCCAGTTTGATGCCAATTAACCCAACTTGCATGTTTTTGGCATGTGGGAGGAAACCAGAGAAATCCTGGAGTAAACCAATCCAGACACGGGGAGAACATGCAAACTCCACACAGATCACTGTTGGTCGGGGGCTGGGATCAAACTCAGGATCCCCCGGCCAAGGGTGAGCTGCTGTGCTGCCGCAGTGCTAACCACTGTGCCACCGTGCTGCCCCCATGAAAGTCTTTGCAATTCCCATTCTCTTTGTCACTGTTTGCATCAACACACCAACCCCCACATCAACACACAAATCCCCCATGACCATTCCGTCTGAGTGGAAACATACTGAGTGGCTTCTCCACAATATACAGTATACCAGAGCATATACAGCTTCCTTATTTCAACAGCACACCAATGCTAGGCTAACAGCAGTCACAACCTCTAGTTATTTAGCCTTGGTGATGGTGGACTAGTGGTACAGCATCCATCCCACAACTGTGAGGTTGTGTTCATGAGTTCATGTCCTGGCCATGCCAAAGACCATATAAAAATGGCAGCTTCTCTGTGTTTGTTATCCTTTGTTAACCCCAGAGGGAAATTCAAGGGCATCCACCTGGAAGAGGCAGACAAGGTGTGGCACCAATCCCTTCACCATACACGCACACATTCACACCTGGGACCACTTTAGATTCTCAAGTTAACCTAACTTGGATGTTTTTTGAAAAGTGGGAGGAAACCAGGGCACCCAGAGTAAACTCTCAAGCATGGGGAGAACATGCACACTCCACACAGGCAGATCTTGCTGTGAGACAATAGTGCTAACTACGACATCATCAGGCTGCCCAGTGTGGTTGCTTGGTGCTCAGTGTAATACAAAGGGAAAATGAATATTAATATAGAGAGCTACCAAATGTCACTAATCCCTGGAACTGACTGAAGGCCTTATGAGTTCATAGGCTTCCATTTTGTGACATAGGCATACATAACTCAAAAGAACTACTCCAGCTTCTGCCAGAGTATATAAATATACATATTTTATTGTAATAAAAAGAGGTTTTAAGTTTTTATATATATATTTTTTTTAATTGAATAGGACCTTTAAAGTATCGCAGAGGTCTGTATTATCTATAATACTACAAGTTCTGAATTGGCCACAGTACTTGCATAGCCATTATGTAGTTTCTTTGGGTTTCTGTTTTCTTGGCTCCAAAAAGACTTTGTGTGTTTAAAAAAAAAAAACAAAAAAAAAAACTGTTGCAAAGTGGGGCTTTACATTGGAGCTAACTGTTGTGACATTGTTCATCTGTGTCAGAAGTTATGTGCATCACTCTGCAATGGCATGGCCTCCTCACCATCTGCACAGTAGGCAATGTGGCTGCGGCTTCAAACTGTCAGCAGTGGTGCACTGCAATTAGCAAGATGTCACAGCCCGAATCAACTTTGAGGCATCTTCACTATGACTCATTTCTCCTTTTTCAGCTAACCACTGATAGTCTTTATTGTTTCATGTACCTCTGCGACCTGCAAACATATTGTAGTAAAACAGTGCACCCTAGATACAACAGTAAAATCATTACATCTCGGTGCATAAAAAGCCATATGGGTGATAAAATGTTACTGTCTGAGTATGACATGCAATTATAGTCATCACCTATAATCACTAATTGTAGATTTTGAGCACCGTATAATATATGCAAGGCATTTAAAAAAAAGTTTGCACTCCAAAATAAAAGAAGAATGCAATCATTTGCAGATCAGTTAAATAGTGTACATATTTTAGCATAACCGAAAGTCATCTCAAGTTTTGGAAAAGGAACTTCTCGTGAAATTCATCTGAGGATGAAATACTCAATTTATGAATTTTGCTCATTAATGTAGAATTGTAATCATTTTAGGCACAATATAGTTTTAACTAGAAAGTGCTCAGAGAGAACGTTTCAGCAAAGTGCTCTAACCAGTTTCCAACTCTTCCACAATGTCTGTATTCCCATCAAATCCTGATTAATATCTGAATCCACAGCATGTTCTGTCCACATGTATAAAACCCCACTATTCTTGCCTTCTTCTTTAGGGGTCACCACAGTGAATCATCTGCCTCCATCTCACCTGCTTGAATCTCCTTCTCTCACACCAGCCCTCTTCATGTCCTCCTTTACCAAATTGTGCATCTTCTGTGTGGTCTTCCTCTTTTCTTCCTGCTTTTCAGCTCCATCTTCAACATCCTTTGTCCAATATATCCACTATCCCGCCTCTGCCCATGTCCAAACCATCTCAGCCTTGCCTCTCTTATTTTGTTTCCAAACCGCTCAACCTGAGCTGTCCCTCTGATATACTAATTTCTAATCCTGTCTGTCCTTGTCACTCCCAATGAGTATCTCAGTATCTTCAATTCTGCCATCTCCAGCTCTGCCTCCTGTCTTTTTGTTAGCACCTCCATCTCCAAACCATACATCATAGCAGGTCTCACTACCATCTTGTAAATCTTCCCTTTCACTCTAGCTGCTATCTTTCTGTCACAGTTCACACCTGACACTTGCCTCCACCCTGCCTGAACTCTCTTCTTTACCTCTTTTGTGCATTTTCCATTGCTTTGGATGGTTGACTCCCAGGTATTTAAACTCATCTACCTTCACTACCTCTACTCCTTGCATCTTCACCATTACACCTGCCTTGCTGTCTTTCACACACACATGTATTCTGTCTTGCTTCAACTGATTTTCATTCCTCTTCTCTCCAGAGCATACCTTCACCTCTCCAGGTTCTCTTCCACCTGCTCCCTACTCTCCCTACGGATCACAATGTCGTCTGCAAACATCATGGTCCACGGAGACTCCTGCCTGACCTCGTCTGTCAGCCTGTCCATCACTATGGCAAACAAGAAGGGGCTCAGAGCTGATCCCTGATGTAATCCCACCCTCACCTTGAATCCATCTGTCACTCCTACAGCACACCTTACAACCAACTTGCTGTCCTCATACATGTCCTGCGACACCCTCACATACTTCTCTGCTACTCCTGACTTTCTTATACACTAGTGCACTTCCTCTCTTGGCACCCTATCATATGCTTTCTCCAGATCCACAAAGACACAGAATTCCTTCTGACCTTCTCTGTATTTCTCCATCAACACTCTTAAAGAAAACATTGGATCTAGGGTTCTCTTTTATTTTCATGAAACCATACTGCTGCTCACTGATTGTGACCTCTCTACTTAACCTGGCTTCAACCCTTTCCCATATCTTCATAGTGAGGCTGATCAACTTTATTCCTCTGTAGTTACTACAGCTCTGAGTGTCACCCTTGTTCTTGAAAATGGGTACCAAAACACTTCCTCTTTACTCCTTGGGTATCTTCTCATTTTCCAAGATTGAACAATGTGGTTAAAAATCCATTGCTATATTTCCTAAACATCTCCATACTTCCACAAGTATGTCATCTGGACCAAGTGCCCTTCCACTCTTCATCCTCTTTATAGCTGTCCTCACTTCTGCCTTGCTAATCTTCATAACTTCCTGGATAACTATCTTTCCTTCATCCATCCTTCTCTCTCTCATTTTCTTGATTCATCAGATCCTCAAAGTACTATAATAATAATGATAGATTGCATTCATATAGCGCCTTTCATGATACCCAAAGCGCTTTACATTGAGGCCATTATTCATTCACTCCATAGACCGACAATGGCAGTGGTAGGCTACTGCTGTGGCCACAGCTGCCCTAGGGTAAACTGACAGAAACGTGGCTGCCAATATGTGCCAACGGCCTCTCTGACCACTACTGAACATTTATACACATTTGTACCCAGTACTCATTCAATCTTCTCAACACACTCTCAACATTTTAGTTCATTACCATTCCTGTCCTTAATCAACCTAACCTGCTGCACATCCTTTCCAGCTCGATCTTTCTCTTTAGCCAATTGATACAAGTCCTTATAAACTTTTAGTGTCCAGCCTCTCATACAACTCACTATATGCCTTTTCCTTTGCCTTTGCTACTTCTCTCTTTGCCATATGCCTAAATACATGACTACATAGTGGATGAATTTAGGTGTTAAACTGGTTTACCCTCACTGAATGCCTATTAGCAATAGTTCCCCCCCCCCATGCTTAGTCTTTTAAAAAGAATTAATACAATAGTAATTTCCCACAATTAATGAAGTGGTGTTTGATTTCCATTTATGTATCGTTTTAACAATTTGCAAATCACTGTTTCTTTTCTTTCGGTGTTTCTTTTTTTTTTTTACAGAGGTGGGCAGTTACATTTACTCAAGTGCATGCGCCCAAATAACCTTCTCAAAAAAAAAATTGTGCTTCAGTGAGCAGTTTTATCATAGGATGATTTTTACTCTTGCATTTTTTTTTTTGTGGAAAAAGCTAGTTTTAGTCAAGCTTTGGTCTTAATGTCACTGATTTGAAAACTGGTTGGAAATTTGCTTGTTTATATTGTGCATTAAGTTTACTAGAAATGACTCAATTTTTGATCATTTTCAGTCAGTTCAGTGAGTTCAGTCAGCTCAGTTGTAAAAGAACTTGAAAGCAAAAAACATTTTTGAGAAACGGCAAATTAATGAGTAAAACACTGCAAATTTCCTTGGAAATGGTCACAATTTTATATAAAAAATTTATTAGAAAAAAGGCCATTTTAAAAGAAAAATATCTGAAATGTATGAGAGAAACCTCAAATTTGAGAATAAGTGTCGAATATAAAAAAAAAAAATTACAAATTTGAGGAAATATGTACAAGATCAGGGGCGGTGCGGTGGCGCAGTGGTTAGCACTGCAGCAGCACAGCAATTCACCCTTGGCCAGGGGATCCCTGGTTCGATCCCAGCCCCTGACCAACAGTGATCTGTGTGGAGTTTGCATGTTCTCCCCGTGTCTGCATGGGTTTACTCCGGGATTTCTCCGGTTTCCTCCCACAGGCCAAAAACATGCAGGTTAGGTTAACTGGAGACTCTAAAGTGGCCCTAGGTGTGAATGTGTGTGTGAATGGTTAAGGGATAGCGCTGTACCGTGGCTGCTTCATCCATCCAGGTGGATGCCCTCAATTTCCCCTCTGGGGATCATTAAAGTATACAAAATAAAAAATAATTTAAAAAAATTGTCTATTAGGACTAAATATATGCTAATTTGTGTCGTAAAATAAATGTTTTGCTGAAAAAAACCTTCCAGGTCTATGAGAAAAAAGTTATACATTCACAAGGAAGAGGTTCTAAATGTATGAGTAAATTTATGAAACGAGCGACAAGTTTAAGAGAAATCTAAAAAAATGGTAAATGTCATTACTCATTACGCAAGTAACTTTAATACTTTTTGAGTACAATTTCTGGCGACCCACCAGACTTTTTTTTTTTTTTTTAATTCTTAGAAACACCCCAATGTGATGAAGGGTGGCTCTTTAAAAGCTCGATTCTTATAGAGATACAGACAGAGCAGCTCTCATTTTGAGAATTTTTTTTTTTTTTTGCTGTTTTCTGTTGGGGAAATATTTTCATAAAATATATGTCAAAATGATATTTCCAGTAAAACGAACCCCCTTAGGCACCAAGGTATTTACGGTAGTTTAATCTTCTTGAGCTTTCTACAACTATGCAACACGTCCACATAAATTCTTACATGTACAAATACACAAAGCACCAAAACCCCATCGCCTTGTTCTGTGCGAAGGTAGATTATCTGTGAATGCACGGAGAAATTTCTCGGGGGATGCTTTGGCACGGAGTAATAAAACTCAGAGAGTGTTGCCTTTGCCAAGCTGAGACATCTGGTCACCTTATCATAGATAAGTGGGGGTTAGTCCTGGCATCTGCTAGAATTAATCCATTTTGCAAACACAGTTATCCTAATCTCCTAAATGTGTCATTCCACAACTGTACAAAGCAATAGGTACAATTTCACCTTTTCCCTATCCAGTGTGCACAAGATTGATCAAGGCACTCTTCTCCCTCTTATGAAATATGATCAGTGACACACTATGGAAGAGGGAAACAAAAAAGAAATCGATGTCACAACCTGCACCTGGCCAGCTATTTGCCGGTGCCCAGCCTGGTCTACAGCTAGCCACCTAACATCCCTGCATGAATATTCATGTGGGTGGATTTCTCTTTTGTTGCCTGCCTAGTCAGCAGTCACAGAACACATGGTGAGTGTTGGCAGCGCCCGGCCTAGGTAGAGGGGCCGCGGACGGAGGCAGTGGCAGGAACCAGGACCTGTGAGGCTGACTGACATTTCCATCTGTGGCGAGGCCTGGTAATTATCGGGGAGAGGAGCGCCCGCAGCAGCACGCCATCTGCTAGGGGAGATGGCTCAATGAGGTATGAGCACGAGCGGCACTCCGTCGGGCCACTGCCTGCCTCTGACATGAGGGCTCGCATCTGCTACCGAGGAGCCGGGCCGCCCAACACAGCCTGCCTGCCTGGCCGAGAGAGGGGGCTGACAGGAGGGAGGAGAGCAGCCAAGAGCCCCCTCTGACCCCCTCCACTCCCACCACCACCCACAGCCATCACTACCACCACTGCCCTGCCAAAGGCACACTTGACAAACAGCAAAGCCGACTCACAAGTTTTCACACAGATTTCATCAAGTTGTTGGATTTTTGTAAAGGACTCTTCTAGGTTCCAGCTCTCGCAGAGAAATCTATCCTTGTTATGTCAGTCTCAGTGGACATTGGAACACACATACTTTATCAAGTCAGACCCGCTGAACGAATGCATTATACTATTATGTGTTTGTGGCAATGCATGGCTGAGCTGTAGATATTCGCTACGGGTGTGGTGTGTTACCCAGATCCAGATTTGTTTCCGACTCATTTGTGAAGCCGAGCTCTCTGAGACTGGTCGGTTTGTGGGAGCCTGGCTCCATATCACACAGGCCTCCTCACACCTGGCAGGTGTGTGCGTGTGCCACTTTTGTCTGTGTTGTTCTCATCGTTTCTATGCAGTTCCCCTTTAGAGCTCAGCATGCTAGCCCAACTGTGCCTCTGTTATTACACCCTGCCCACAGACATAGGCACAGGCTTTCAGATGCATGCACTAACATCCTATTAACGGTGAGCGCACAGCAGTCAAGATGGCTTAACTACTGAAAAAGACAGCTGTGATGCACACACATCAAAATAAATTTGTGAATTTATCAAGCATGAAAAGAAGCTACTTTTCCCCCATCTGATAAAATATGTTAAAGCAAATTTTACAGATATACAGTTTAGAGTAAAAGAACAGACAGGTAGCATAATAAGATGCTTATTAAAAAGCAAAATTGTTTGCTACACAGGTGTGCTTTGGGCTGATCCTGTGGAGTAAAGACTGCATGAAACAGCTCTCCAAAATACAAAATGGTAAGATAACCTCTGTGTCCAAATCCAGTCATTACCTACCTTCTACTCACTATATAGGGAATTCAGATGTTTAGCCCTATATAGTTCAATTCAATTCAACTTTATTTATATAGCGCCATTTCACAACAACAGTCATCTCATAGCACTATCAACTGTAGGGGGGAACCCCCACAGTTGCAGAAAGACCCCAGCAATCAGGCGATCCCCTGTGAGCAAGCACTTGGCGACGGTGGAGAGGAAAAACTCCCTTTTAACAGGAAGAAACCTCCAGCAGAACCAGGCTCAGGGAGGGGCAGTCATCTGCTGCGACTGGCTGGGGGGTGAGGGGATAGAGAAAAAGAAAAGAACAGACATGTAGAGAGCAAACAGCACGATGGAGACTCAATCTATGGGAGAGAACAAACAAATGTTAATGACCAGCAAAAAAAAAAAAAAAAAAAAAAAAAAAAATATTTCATAGAGAGTGAGGAAAGGAGTGAGGCCCAGTGCATTACTGGAGGTCCCCCAGCTGACTAAACCTATTAGCAGCATAACTAAGGGAGGGTTCAGAAACACATGATCCCTCCCTAATTGTAGGCTATATCAAAAAGGTAGGTTTTAGCCCTATTCTTAAAAACAGAGATCGAGTCTGACTCCCGAATCCAGATTGGCAGCTGATTCCACAGGAGAGGAGCTTGATAACTGAAGGCTCTGCCTCCCATTGTACTTTTGGAGATTCTAGGTATTACAAGTAATCCTGCATTTTGGGAGCGTAGTGCTCTGTTAGGATAATACGGTAGTATCAGATCTTTTAAATAAAAAGGAGCCTGATTGTTTAGAGCTTTGTAAGTAAGAAGAAGGATTTTAAACTTGATTCTAAACTCTATGGGAAGCCAATGAAGGGAGGCCAGAACCGGAGAGATATGATCTCTCTTTCTAGTACCTGTTAAAACTCTTGCTGCAGCATTTTGGATCAGCTGAAGACTTTTTAAAGATGTTTTAGGACAGCCTGATAATAAAGAATTACAATAATCTAATCTCGAGCTAACAAAAGCGTGGATCAGTTTCTCAGCATCACTCTGAGACAAGATGCTCCTAATCTTGGCAATATTACGCAAATGATAGAAGGCAGTCTTAGAAACAAATTTAATATGTGAATTGAAGGACAAATCCTGATCAAAAGACCAAACGCAAAAGCGCAAATTTTTCAGGTGGCACAATTACACGTAAACTTAATGTAAACATGCGAATGGATGCAAATTTGAGTCTGAGCGAGTTGCAGGGGGCGGGGTTGCCTTCATAAGTTGTGCAGCTGCTTTCTACCTGCTATGAAAATCCCCAAAACACTGTCATGTTTAGGTTTATGTTGTTGCGTGGGGTGCACAGCTGGGAAAATGTCACTGCCTCCTCCAGAAATTGCACCTGGATGATGGTTGTTTACATTGCTAGTCTACTAGCCCTCATTACAATCGGACAGATGCCCATGTGGTACTGCCCAAATGACCAGCGAACACCTCCTCCAAGACTGCCCAGACCACACTGCACTCAGACGAGCTACGTGGCCTGACCCCACATCGCTGAACCAAAAGCTGCACGGGGACCTCGGGGACCTCCGCAGGACGGCAGCATTCGTCAGGGCAGCTGGTGTGACCATCTAGTGATCGACGAAGAAGAAAGAAGTACATTTGTAGCAGGAGTACATGGGTGGATAAACAACAGACACTCCATTTCAGCTTCAGAGCTGGGCCATCTGTCTGAAGGTTAGTAGTAGTCTCACTGACAATCTAGTTTACTCTCCAGTGTTGATACTTTTACTCCAGTGACAGCAGAATTTCAAGGCTGATTACTAGCTATAGCTACCAAATCCCTCAGATGCGGATGCTTGAATTTGCACACGTTTACATTGAGTTAACATGTCTTTGCGCCACACTTGGTGTGAATGCACCTTTAGGGGCATATCTCATGGAGTGGCGAATGCTGATGTATGTACTATAGCAATTTTTGGATTCATCAAGTTTTCATCAAGATAAGATTCATCAGGATCTTATCTTGATGAAAACTTATCAAAAATCAACTAGTGTCTCATGGAACAGCAAATGCTGAGGAACATTCACGAATGTTATGATTGTTGGCGTTCGTCAGGGTTCGTAAAAGGCTGTTTTGCAATCTTTGAACCCTGATGAAACCCAACACTTTGTACATTCATGAATGTTTGCCACTCTACAGAATACTAACTAACTACTAACTAACTAACCTGCACTTATATAGCGCTTTTCTAGTCACAAAGACCACTCAAAGCGCTTTCATTAATACTAACCCTCTATTCTAAGGGCCTATAGGAAACAGATATCTAGGGACAATTTAGAACAGCCAATTAACCTAACATGCATGTTTTTGGCATGTGGGAGGAAACCGGAGAAATCCCGGAGTAAACCCACGCAACACGGGGAGAACATGCAAACTCCACACAGATCACTGTTGGTCGGGGGCTGGGATCGAACCCACGATCCCCACAATTCCCCGGCCAAGGGTAAACTGTGCTGCCGCAGTGCTAACCACTGCGCCACCGTGCAGCCCAATACGTGCTTTAGAAAACGAGAAAATAAAAACAAACTTTTGGAACGTCACTTGGAAGCTACTTTTACAGATGTACTGTGAGATACTTTAAATGCACTTTGAGTTTTGGGTTTTGTTTACTCACTGGGACAATACTTAATATGCACTAAAGGTTGGGGCTATTTGGCTTTTGGGTGAAATTTGTGGATGCACCTAAAATACAGTCTTTTTTTGCAGTGTAGTGGACTTTTTTTCTTGATATTAGTGGGTCTTTGTACTGAACTGAGAGCCAAATGTGAATCGAAAATCGTTTTGAATCGAAAATCGATTCTGAATCGAATTGTGACCCCAAAAATCAGAATGGAATCGTTTGACTTCTAAAGATTCACAACCTTATTAAAATCATAAAATCATACTTTGGTTCTTAAACTGCTTTTACAAAGAAAATATTCCTGTGAATTTTATATATACAGACACACACATGCACTACTCACAAAAACTTGGATATTCGGCTTTCGGGTGAAATTTTAGGATGCGCCTAAAATGCACTATAACTTTTACAGGTGAACTTAATTTGACCTTTTCTAACCTTTTGAATGCACATGTCCAACTGTTAAGTGTTTCAGTACTTTTTTGAATAACTTGCTGTTCTCTAACAAGGTGCTTAACAGCAAAATTCACAACAGGTGTTTGATCCATGAATCGACTAATAAATTTTCTGGTTCAATTAAAATTGGTATTTAAACAGGCCTCTTCATCATGCTGTTCACATTTTGACATCATGAGACCAAGACGATGCCTAACAATTGATCACCAGTACCTCGCCATTGCGAGGTTTCAAACAGGATGTTCTCAGAGGGAAGTGGCCACTGTGCTTAGTGTCATCAGCAGGTTGCAACAGAGAGCAGGGTTTCCTCTGGTAACATTTCTTGGTGGTGGGCTGCCTCACCAGAAATTTTACCGCTGCGTCAAGGAGATATGAATTTATTAAAAATATATGAAGCAATGACTTTCTGCAAGCGCGCACACGAACAACGTGCGTGGCCATCATCTGTGCGGAGTTTAGAAGCGCCCCGCCCACGCAAGTTTTCCAGTCAGTCAGCAGGCAGTGTCTTGCTAAGTGTGACTGTCCAACAGAAACATGAGTTTATTAAAGTACTTTAAATGTGGAAAAAAAATCATAAGAGGTATGTAAGCACTGGCGTTAATCATGGTTTTAACCCGCTGGAAACAGGAGCAATAATGGAATAGTCACTTAGCTAAGAGACGTGGTTAGAATTCATATGCAGCTTCACATGAAGGGAAAGGCAAGGGGGACTGATGAATTGCTGAGGATATATTTCACCAGACACTACAATATTAAGTTATGTTCTGTAGGAATTGCAGGAATGAAGAGACTGGCAATTTCTCTTTTCTCGCATGAGCAGGCGTGCCGTTTTTATTCTCCAGCAGCAGTGACAAAAAGCAACAGCTAAAAATGCTAGCTCTATTTTTGCTTTAAACTGAGGTCCTTCAGCGGCTGCCTAGAGAGGTGCCTGATGAGAAAGCCTGAGAGCACAACTATAACTGCCTAAGCAGATCATTCTGTACATGAACACAAATTGTGGTGAGTTATGTCTTTAGACTCAGCTACAGTTCCCTATTATGTACCTGGCAGGTTAAGATGACCGAAATTCACGAAGTCAATGACTTTAATCCGTCAGCAGCCTTCAGACAAACTAAACGTGTCATCATTTGATTTCAAAATAAGGGAGGGTTTTCCTGCTGTCTGGGTGGTGAGGAGATTTTATAAAAAAAAAAAAAAAACAAAAAAAAAAAAAACAAAAACTACAAGTATAAAGAAATATAACAGAAATAACGGCATCCTTGGTCATTTAAGTTAATTTATTTAATTAAATACGGTTTTATTAATATTTTTTTCTTTGTAATCAGAGTTAAATTATTGTTCTGTTCTGACTGCAAAATTATGGTCAAAAATGTAAATTGTTAAAAGGAAAAAGTAAAAATTACCACAGTCTGTTTCAAATTTATCTAAAAAAAACCCCAGTAGTTTTATTTTAAAAAACAGACAAAAATTAGTCATAAAATAATCCACAAATTTATAATGAAGTTTCAAATGTACAAGAAAAGTCAATTTTACAAGAGGAAATAACAAATTTGAGGAACATGGCTTCAACTTTAGATTTACAGAGAAGTAGAAAACTAAGAAAATTGTCATAAATTTTTGAGGAAAAACCTCAAACCTTCAAGACTGAAGTCATTACTCAAGTTTTTAAGAGGGTGCTCTTTGTACCCTTGACTTTAATTATTAATTTCAAAGCACTGCTTTTACATGAGTAGAATTTCTGGTTACTATACCCACCTGATCATATAATTTAAGTATGCATGAGTACATTACTATTATGAATGTTTCTTTCCCTTCCCTACTCTCAATGGAAAAAAAGAAACACTAGAATAAAAATACACATATTTTTCATTTATGTAAACCATGACAAAAAAAACCTACAGGACAAAACATGACACTTGATATTTTCTAACCTGTTTGTATACCACCACAGACGGAGAGAGAACCTGAATTAGACAGGGCTCAGAGAGGGCAAGATGAGACAGAAGAGAGGAGCCAAGGAGAGGGAAGTGTTCAGGTAGAGGAAGGAGAGAAGGATAACCCCACTAAAAAGTCTAAACTCAGGATGTCTGGGTGGGACCCCAACTGGCCCAATATTCAAGCCTCGGTTGTACAATACTTCAAATGGTAAGTTCCATATGCAACGTTACTGTGTAAAATTTTAAAAAGAAATAAATAGTATAAACTTAGCATATTCTGGTATGTTTACTGCCCCCCTCCCTGGGAAAAATATGTTGCCACTGTGCCAAGGTCTTTTAGCCAGTGGAAACACTGGAGAGACTGGAAGAGTCACAGAAAGACATCCTTTGGCCACATCCCATGCTGATGATCGCTTCATTGTGAACAGTGCCCAGTGGAACTGGATGAAGAATGCCACTCAAATCCAGGCACACTTAGGCTGCGTGTCCACCAAACACATTTTTTCCAGCTCTGGGTGACCATTTTCCATTCAATGTCTATGTAGTCCAGCGTTTACAGCACTGCGTGCCCTCAGCGCTGAAACACTGTCGGTGGTGGCTGCTTTTTGTCACGGTGCTCAGAGTGCTCAAAGTTGAAAAAATTTTCAACTTTTCAGACTGCAGCTGAGCTCATCAATGTCAGACCTTTCTAAGCAGCCAATCAGAATAATGAAGGGCGGGACATGGGACGCCGGTACAGACGGTACTCAGACTTTTGCTTTCCATGTCATCATATTTTGCATCCAGAGCTGTTACCAGTGCTAGAATACGTTCCCTGTCCATTGTTATTTAGAGACTGCTATTAAAAAATAAGTAGAAAGTCTGACCATAGGTAAAGCGGAAGTGCTGAGCTGTGAGTGACAAGCTGTTGCTGGGATACAGGACACCCCCCCCCCCAGAGTGCAGCATGCAAACGCTGGAGAAAAAAAAAGACATTCAGGACAGTCAGGTGGCAAAACACGCATTTGGTGGACATGCAGCCTTAAGGGGGTTGAAAGGCACCCAAGTGTCACGTCGGACCATTTGAAACAGTTTACATCAGTGTGGTCTGCGTGCTAGATGACCTGCAAGGGTACCTGACCACACCACCAGGCACAGTGTCATCATTTGCATGGGCTGCTCTGATGAACATCGATTCACATTGAGCAGAAATGATGGCCGCCAATGAAGTTGGAGACATCGAGAGCGCTATGCATCAGCCACTGTTGTCACCATGTTAGTCTGGGCAGGTGTGTCTAGTCAATACAGAACTGCCCTACACCTTGTGAATGGTACAGTGACAAGCCGATACTACCTGAATAACAACATTAATCGTCATTGTGCCCCTGCATGAACAACACAGGCCTAATTTTGTCTTCATGGCCGACAATTCTCCAGCTCATTGAAGTCGTATCACTAGGGAATGGCTGCTGGAGGCTGGGGTAGCTCAAATGACATGGCCTGCACTTTCTCCAGACCTGAATCCCATAGAGAACCTATGGGATCAGATGAGTCCACGTGTAGAGGCTCGTAACCCTGCACCCCACAACCTCAATGACCTGAGGACTGCCCTTCAAGAAGAGTGGAATGCCATGCCTCAGCAGACAAGTTGACTTGTGAACAGCATGAGACGTCATTGTCAAGCTGCAATTGATGCTCAAGGGCACATGACAAGTTATTGAGACATTGACATTTTTTGTTGTGGTATACCCACCACTGTTGTTGGCTTTGTTTCAATACATTGTTTGAGATAAGGAAATCACCACTGCATGTTTCTACTTAATGCCCTACTTCCATGATATATTATCACTGCAGTGTGAACTTTTTACATAAAAATCCCCCGAAAGCCAGATATCCCTAACTTTTTGTGAGTAGTGTAAATAAATGGTGAGCACACTATACATTCAATGGGAAGTGATTTCGGACACCGCTGGAGGCTTCTGGTTTTTGCTATGGAAACAAACATTGAAAGTGCTACAGTGCAAATGTACCAACCATATTATAGGTTTTGACTGATTAGGCCCATTACCTTCCATGCAGTGTGTGGCAGTGTATCCACAGCATTCTCTTTACCAAAAACTTTGATTGTACCTTCTCGTCTCTCAGTTCTGTTAGATCTGTCAAGTCAGTGACAAGTTGTTGTGGAAGTTGTTTTTATTTTTGTGGATCAATGTTTTCACATTGCCTCGGTGAGTCTTGCATCACTTATCATCACTTGAGAATTACTCTAAAGGAGAGGACGAGAGAGAGAGAGGGGGGAGGGATAGAGGGAGTGAACTAGAAAAAGAGGAGCACATCTCCTCATCGCAGGATTTTATCTGACTGTTTGGACAGATTGGTAGAATTCAAAATGCAGCAGGGGCCTGTGATGTGGCAATAAAGCGTTTGCCTTTGATCCAGCCTCACTGTTTCCCCCCTGCACATGTGCACGTCAAAATCAATTAGATCAACTCTGAAGAGGCGAGGCAGCTGTGCATCCGTACAACAAACCTTTGCATCACCTTAGTTTGCCAACAATCCGGTTATTATTCGTATTGTCAACTCGTTGATACAAATTCCAGCGCCACAGTCACCTGCGTGCACAACAAACTTCAAGGTGTATGAAAGATGAAATGGTACGCAAATAGAATATCCATCTTAACAGACAGAAACACATGCTTACATCCCAGCCACAGCTGTCAATTACCTACAAAAAACCCCCTCTTTGATAAGGAAAATTTGAATTCCCCCCTCCCTGCTCTTGGAGTGGCTTTTTCAGATGTCATAGCACTTACAAGAAATTTGTGACAGCATCAACAGCGCCTATTCCCCATTCAGCAGCATTAACTCTGTGCCATGTGTCTAACAAACGGAGGCCATTCTGGAGCCCTTAATGACAAGGCTGCTTCGCTCCTCTCCTCTCCCCCTCGCTCTTTTCAAATTGCTCTCTAAATGAAGTACAGCTGTGTGGACCAGGTGCTGCCATCCCCCTTTCAGAAAGAACAGGAAATTATGAAATCCCCAAATCCTTCACAAATGGCGGGCAGGAGGGGAAGGTTGGAGAACGTCGGCTCGGCTTGCCTGGTCTGTAGCTACATGTCTCTTGTCTGTGGATAATCTTTCATTCGAGTTCCTCGTTGAGCTCTCTCCATCCATATCTTCGACCCAGAACCTAACATTTAGAAGCGTCAGGGGCACACATTAAATGTCTCATTTTGGTGCAGTGCAATTTTGACAGCTTCATTGGGGTAAATGTATTGATAAAGTTAGTGCAGTCTAATTAAATGTCAGATGTTTTTCAGGTGCTCGCTCCTATTCTTGACACATTTCCCCCACCTAAAATAAAATAGGCTATTTGCTTATCCATTAAAATGTCTTTAATGGGTGGATAAAGCAAAGGGGGAAAAACACACCGTCATCTCCCTTCTACCCTTTAAAGCTTTACTTGAAACCTGCAGTTGTGATCAGTGGATCCATATAATATTCAGAGCTCTGGCTTGTTCTTTCTGTGCGCTAGACAACAGAGCACAACTGCTGAAGTAGGCCTCCCGCTTGGGAGACTGTCGATGTGCAGCTGTCAATGTCTCCATAAAGCCCCATATCCATAATAGACAAAGCACTCATCAAGGCCCGGCTTCATCTGGCCTCCCAGATGCCCCATCACCAGGGGCAAATCCCATCCAGGACTGAGCGGCACACCATGCAGCCAGATGTGAGCTGGCAACATGGCCGTGGGGTCAACACATGGCAAAGGTAGACCCAATAAATGAATTATACTCTGATTATCATAAATATGGCATCGGAGCTGGTGTTACTGTTGTGCAGAAGGGAAATGGTGGGACATACTGTATCGGCGTACACACAGATGCACACAGTCTAAATCTTAAATGTATACAGACTGGCTTTGTGATATTATATCAAATTTGTGTGAAGGCTTTGTGGAATTTATTTACATCTTAAACTTTGTGCAAGAAAATTGTTAAGGGGTGAAATGATGGAGCCAAAACATATTTAGGATTCTCAGAATGATTCCATGCCATATGCCCTGTATTTGTACATAATTCCACAATGTTCTAGGTCGCTCCCCCAAATATATTCTGTTTCGTCACATGCCAAAAAGACCTTTCCCCCATCCCTCCTTTCCTTGGTTTGACACGTTTGCATGCAGTATCTGGCTGCCCTGGGTCCCCGTCTTCCCCTTTAAAATGCCATGCCAACTTCAGAGGACCCAGGTGTATGGGTGCGTTATCAATTCCACTAACAAGCGTGCTTACTGGGATCACAGGATGCGTTGTGGCTTGCTTTTAAGTCCCCGTCTGTAGCCAAGGCTGACCTGAATTTGAGACATGCAGCCCCCCGCTGATAGCAGCCAACCTCTGATGGGCAGTCCCTCTCCCAGACTTGGCCAGCGCTCTGCCTGGGAAGGAGGAGGGGAGTGAAGAAGAACTCTTTGAAATGCTGGAGTTCCATGAAGAATTGAGAAGCAGGACAGAATCAAAGGCTTCTGATATAGGAACGGAAGGAAAAAAATATAAAATCGAGACTTGGAGATGAGGATAAAGGAAAGATTGGAAACAAAAAAAACAAAACACCACCTTCTCCTCCTCCCCACACACTTACACACTCAGTCGCATATATACTGTGAACAAAGAAAATGCACTAGCTCACAAAGAGAACTATCTCTGTGCAAAACAGAACGTTACGTGAAGCTAGTAGTTGAGGTAAAATGTTAGTTCCACCCCCATGGATAACCATGGATTGCCATTCAAAAACTAAGCCACTGTATACAGTCTAACAATAACATGCAAAATTAATTAAAGCATGCTATTATTAACAATGCAGTATGTGTCTAGCTAAAACAATTAAGGTCTTTTGTGAAGGAAAAAAAAAAAAGTACTGGCCAGTGCATAAATTGCAACAAAATCTGTGTGTATCTCTCAGCACATTATATATGTCATGGATCCTGTAGAGTGATGTAGAGTGAAGTACGTGGCGGTAATGCACCTGTAAGCTGGTTGCCAACCGCCAGTCAAATCTAAAAGAAGTTGTTTTACTGTATGATTTAAGTTTTTATCCACCCATTTGCTGTCAAATATCTTGGTCTGGGTCAAGCTGAGATGACAAGACTTCCCTCATCCTTACCATCCCCAGAAGGGCATCTTCCAGAAAGGTATCTGAGAGGCACAGCCTCTCCAGCCCCACACCAGGGTCCACTCCTTGTTGGAAGTACCTCATTGAGGAGCTCTCCCAGGACAAGACACATTAACTGACTCCTCGAGAAACGGTGGCTTTATTGAGCCCCTACTGAATGACTGAATGTTCCCCAATTGCTAAGGTTAAGCCCTGCCCAGAGTCTAATGGTACCAAGGAACAGATATGACTTACTGCTAGCAAAGCACACCAGGCTCTCATCATGGCTGTATAAAGCACAAGTATCATGTAGGTACACCCATACCTGGAAAGGACCCATTAACCTCTTAGCATGCCGGTGTCCCGCCCATGGGACGTTTTACATTGACTGGAATGCTGAGGGGTTAAAGGTCATTTTTAAAGACCATTTTCCATTGCTGTACATCTACAAGAAGTGTTTCCCCATTTTTTTTTTAAACATGCCACTATTCAACCCATTATTTTAAAAAAATCCCCTTCTATCTCAAATTGTACACCAGATTGTTCTAAATTAATTGTTGCATTGGAGATCCACAATATTAATGATAAATTTAACCTGCTTGTGTCCAATGATAAATTTAAACATTCTTTGTTAGTGCGTCTTGAACTCAGTCATGTGTTAGTAAACTATGTGACTCTTTGGGCATATCGAGCACAGTTCAACTCTAGTTTTCCTGATCAAGGTTGTCTGACTTCTCTCCACTGATTTGTGGTGTCCCACAGGGTTCTGGTATGAGTCCCTGTTGTTGTCAATGTATTTGCTGCCACTGAGACATAATTTAATTCCAAATACCATACTGCCTTTCTGCAGGTGATGCTGGAGCCCATCTCGGCTGTGTTAGGGTGAGAAGTGGGATAGACTCTCAAAACAGGAACCATCTAGTGGCAGCCACGGCAACACTGTGTGCCGCCAAGCTGACGTATCACTTCCAGAAAAATAATTATCAGGACAGAGTAGGGGGGTGGGGTTTGGCATTCAGGCAGCTGAGTTATTCCCACCCCGTGGAATATAGGGAATGTGGGGGTATATAATACTGGCCAGGAGAGTAGAATTTTAACTTGCATTTATAGATGCAGTAAAAGAGTAGTGTGAACAGTCATCTTTTTCACAAGTATTTTATAAAGCAGTGGAGCTTGTGTTACAACCAGTGTTGGGAATAACACGTTACTGTAACGCCACTAATTTTGCAGTAACATGCTGTGTAACGAAATTAGTTTAAAAATTCTGTAATGCGTTAGTTACTGAAATTTGATCAGATGTGTTACTTGTTTTATTAATATGGATAGATATTTTAGTGCAAATAGACGATCATACAACTTGCAGTTGCTAGACACCCTCCTCATCAGCTGCCAACTGGTGATGAATACACAGTTTCAGTGGCTATTGGTGGGACTGCCATCCCCAGCACCACCACCGGCCTCAAGCCCCTGGAGGTTGTCATGGCAAAGGCAAGCAAATAAATATAAACTGACCCTACCGTAACTAATGCAGCCGTCACACAGGCTCCTCCACGGGTCCGTTTCCTGTCCTGCCCCAGTTCATATCACAACCTGGTGAAGAAATGGCGTGGCGGGGGCGACTTCTCATATCGAGCCCTGATCACCTGTTGTCCAAGCCGTGAGCAGCCCCTACCCCTGTGGTTAAACATGAGTATTTTTTGAGCAAGAAGCTCACATTTAATGTCCGCATTAAATGCATTTAAAGTTTCCTTACGCACAGAAAGTGACTGATTTGTTGCAGTAAAGAACAGCTTCTTCTAAGCAGTGAACTTTCATTTATCTGTGCTTTCTATTTTATCTCATTCATTTATATGCTGTTGTGATATGCAACTATTTCATGGAAATAAATCCTCTTAATATGCATTTTTAATGGGCTGGTCCAGGGGTGTCAAACATATGGCTCGTGGGCCAAAAACGGCCCACCAGGGGGTCCAAAATTTTCTGCGAATTCACAGCTTTTCTAGTAAATTTCTGACTTTCCACTGATTACAGTAGTTTGTGTAAATCTGAGACATTTTTTCTCTGTAAGATGAGACTTTTTTTTTCTAATCATTTTTTTCTTTTCTGATAACAAGGGGCCCTTGATCTTGCTGTGTGTGCAAGATGACTTAAGTATGCATTTAAAAGTAACGTAACTAGTTATGTTAACCATGCAGTAACTCAAAATTTACTTTTGAAAAGAACTAGTAACTGTAACTAGTTACTATATTCTAGAAACGTGCCCAACAATGGTTACAACAGTGTCATTGTAGTTGTTGCTGACATTGTGGGAAATGTTAAGGTTTTGGTTAAAGTTTTTATAGTTCCAGATGAACCTCTGAATGATTTTCTACCATTTCATGTCATTAGTTGCTCCTTTTCCCATTCAGTCTATTTTTAGAATAATATTGGACTTAGCAAAGATTATTTTTAGCACCACACTCCTTTTGGAAAATATTGGATAGTGTATTTGTATACAGTATACATATGTATGTATATATTTACATTTCTCCTTTTACCAGTTTGTCTACTGCTCATCGCTAAATGAAAGGTTTAGATCCACGTGTTAAAAGAAAACGGGTGCATGTGCTAGAAATGGTTCTCTCTCCACTTTTGCTGCTGCTTATGTCGGTGGTGATGGTGGCAGCTGAAGGCCATTATGTCCAGGTGGCCTAGAGGATGCAGGGCTTTACTAAGAGCTATACAACACATACACACACAGAGCCTCACAGCTGCTGGGGCCCGCTGCATGTCAATTAGGATGGCAGAGGATGTACAGGGACACATGGACATTCACACAGCGCATGTATAATGCATGACAGATTGGGTGGACTATATTGAGGTGTACCAATAGACTGGCTCAAGCAGTGGTGGTGTATTGGGGGGGGGGGGGAATATATTTCAGGCAGCTTCCCACACCTGAGGTGCATTTTGGCAGGTAGAGCTGATGTGAGTGGGCTTGTGATATTCGAGCATGATTTGTGAGTAAGAAAAATAAATAAAAGAAAAGGAGCACATCTGTGGGCATACAGGAAAACATAAATGGATCACTTGTGAAAACCTTGTCCATTCACACCTGAACCAGAAACAGCTTTGTAGCTTTCATTATAATATTTGGCACTAGTGAATGACTTGGCCAATTCAGGAATTGTAGTCTCAAAGAAAACACTAGAACCCTGCACAGGAATGGGCTGTTTAAAAAAAAAAAAAAAAAAAAAAAAAAAAAAAATCCACTCGTGCAGAAGGATAAGATGAACTTTATTGTCCCTCAAGGGAAAATTTGTCTTGGGCTTATCACCTGTGCTGCAACCACACAATCCACACATACACAATGGATGTAGTACATAATAAAATTATATATAAATTAAATAAAACCCAATAAATAATACAAGTACATACATAAATAAATATATAACGGCAGTCATTAAGAACAGGAGTTATAAGTGTTTCTGACCTATTTATCTGAGTTTAAAAGTTTTACTGACGTTGGGATAAATGAATTCTTATATCTATTGAACCTGCACTTGGGGACTCTGTATCTCCTCCCTGAGGGCAGCCGCACATATTCATTGTTTAGTACATGGCTCATGTCGCTGATTATTTTTTGAGCTCGTCTACAGGCTGCCTGGTCGTGTAAGATCTGCATGGGTAAATACTCTTTAACTCCAATAATTTTCCATGCTGTATGAATTAAACGCAACACTCTGTTCTTTAGTTTCACAGAGAGGTTGCCAAACCTAGCTGTAATGCTGTATCTAATACAGCTCTCCAACACTGCCTGGTAAAATATTAACATAATCCTTTTATCAACGCCATGTATTCTTAATCTACGCAAAAAATGCAGCCGCTGTTGTAGTCTACTACAGAGGTAATCAATGTGTGTGCTCCAGGTTAATGAATTGTCAATAAATACTCCCAAATATTTATAGGATCTAACCTGTGTTATAGTGTGGTTGTGGATGACCACAGGCCTGTGGTCACCAACTCCCTGAGGGTCAAACACCATCTCCTTTGTTTTATTAGTATTCAAAATGAAATGACTGTCATCACACCAATTGACAAACCTCTGAATTTCTATAAAATAGCTTGACAGATCATGAGCCTTTTGAAGTAGTGATAAAATAGCAGTGTCATCAGAAAATTTAATAATTCGATTGCCTGGATAGACACTAATGCACTCATCAGTGTATAAGGTGAACAAAAATGGTGAACTAACACAGCCTTGGGGAGCTCCTGTGCTGAGAGTTCTAAATTTAGATAAAGTTCCATTTACACTAACCTGCTGTTTACGATAAGTTAAAAATGAGTGGTACCATTTAATAATAACAGGATGCACTTTAAAATCATTTAACCTCTTAATTAAAAGGGGACACCTTCAAGCCAGACTGAAGAATGCTAAACTCATCCTGGAGAAAGATTATGCACACTGGAAGCATACTTGGTGAGATGAGACTAAACTAGAGCTTTTTGGCCAGAGAGAGACTGCTGATGTGTGGAGAAAGAAGGGAAAGGTGTACAATCCAAAAATGCTGTCCCCACAATGAAACACGGTGGTGGGAGTATTATGCTGTGGGGATGCTGCTGTGTATCTGGAACTGGGAATCTCGTCAAGGTTGATGGAATCATGAAGAAAGGATCTTCAAAATCTTTGAAGATTTTGAAAGAAAGCCTCAAGCAGTAAGCAGTAAAACTGGGTCGTCGCTTTGTCTTCTAATATGACAACGACCCAAAACATGCATCGTTCCTAGCGAAGAATGACCTCCAGAAAACCAAAGTGAATGACATTGGCAGGCCTACACAAACACCCGAGTTGAATTCCATTGAAAATCTGTGAGGTGAACAAGGTCCATGCCAGAAGACCATCAAATCTAGAGGAGTTTAAGAGATTTGCCAGAAAATAAACAACGGGCTGGGATTGCTCAGGAAACATGTGGGAGACTTGTTGAAAACTTGCCTTTTAGATCAAATTCCTACACCATTTTTAAAATCCATTTGTAGCTTTTTAGTTGATGTTCTTAACATTTTAAATTATTCAGACAGGAGTTTTTCGTAGTGCTTTTAAGACAGCCATTGTCAAGCCTGTTCTGAAGAGAAATAATTTAGGCATTGAAGTATTTAACAATTACAGACCAGTGTCCAACCTGCCATTTTTCTTTAAAATTTTAGAGAAAGTAGTTTTTAACCAGTTAAATGATTTTATGAAAACTCATGATTTGTGTGAAACATTTCAATCTGGTTTTCTTTCAAATCACAGTATTGAGACGGCCCTGATCAAGGTTTTAAATGATCTTAGAATTAACCTGGACAAGAGCATGCTCTCAGTACTGGTCTTACTGGATCTAAGCGCAGCATTTGACACAGTAGACCATGATATTCTTTTAAACATTGCACAATATGATTGGCATCTCAGGCAGTTTTTAGCTGGTTTAAATTCTACCTCACTGGCAGAGAATTTTGTCACCCTGGGTACACTCCTCAAAGAGATGAAACATGGATTGTGGCGTTCCTCAAGGTTCGATTTTTGGGTCCAATTCTTCTTAATTTGTACATGCGGTCACTAGGCAATGTCATCAGGAGACAGAGAATTGGTTTCCAGTTATGCTGATGATATCCCGCTTTACATTTCCGTGTCTCCTGATGACCCAGCACAAATTGATGTCCTTTTTAACTGCATTTTAGGCATTAAGTCCTGGATGGAAGAGAATTTTCTACAGCTCAACCAGGACAAAACTGAAGTTTTAGTTATTGATCCTGAAGCTCAGAGAGAAACTTTTACCAAAGTTACAAACATCATCTCTTATTCCATCAAAACAGGTTCAAAACCTGGGCATTATTTTTGACTCTGAGCTTAGTTTTATTCTGCATGTTAATATTTTCAAAATTGGATTTTATAATTTAAAGAATATAGCCAGAGTCCGCCCGTTTCTCTCTCAAGAAAACATAGACGCTAATACATGCGTTTATTTCCAGTCGTATTGATTATTGCAGTGCTCTCCTTTCTGGTCTTTCTAAAAAGATGATCAGTAACTTACAACTATTACAGAATTCAGCAGCCCGTGTGCTGACGAGGACCAGAAAGAGAGAGCATATTACGCCAGTTTTAGAATCACTGCATTGAATCCCGGTGAGTTATGGAATCGATTTTTAAAGTTTTTATTAGTTTATAAAACTCTTAATGGTCTTGGTACTTATTTTTTTGGTCTGCTTTTACCATACTGTCCCTCACGGGCCCTGAAGTCCTCTGGTACTGGCCTTTTAATGATACCTAAAGTTGGGGCAAAAACCCACGGTGAGGCATCGTTTGTTTTTTGGCCCATATCTGTGGAACGGCCTGCCAGAGGACCTCAGGGCTGCAGACAGCGTTGATATTTGTAAAGGGAGGCTCAAGACCCACCTTTGTAGTTTAGCTTTTAACTAATTTTATCATTCATGTTTATACACTTATTTTGCTATTTTATTTGAATATCTTTATATTTTTTGATTATTTTAAATTCAATTTTCCATTACTATCTATAGGGGTGTGTGTGTGTGTGTGTGTGTGTGTGTGTGTGTTATTCCTTTAACCATTTTATTCTTCTTATTTATTTTTATTCCTGCTCTTACCCTGCTTATTGTATTCTATTGTATTTTATTTTATCTTATGTTATTTTTAGCTCTAGTGTTTCCTCATTGGGGGGCTCTTTGAACTGGGAGCTGTAATTGGCACTGGCAGTGGGGATGCTGTTGTGGTAGTGGCCCTGGCTTGGTGGCTTGGCTGGCTTGATGTGGGCTCCTCTGTCTGCCTGGGCTGGGGTGGCCCCTGTGGCAGTGTTTCTGCAGCTGTGGGCTGAGACCGGCTCCTGGTGCTGACGGTCCCCCTATGATGGTGTTTCCTCACTCTGGTCCTCAGTGCTCAGCCATGTTTTAACTATGCCTATTATTACTTGTGGGTGGGGTGGAACAGGGTGGGAGGAGGTGGGCTCTGGAGTGGGTTGGGGGGTCAGGTGAACGGATGTCTTGGACGAGAGTGGGGGGCAGGGGAGGGCTTGGGGATGGTTCTGTCTTTGTATCGTTTTGTGTTTTTGTCTTGAACTGTTTTTAACTGTAAAGCACTTTGAGCTGCACTTTGTTGTATGAAAGGTGCTATATAAATAAAGTTTAAGTTTACAACAAATAACTGCAGGCTGTTATCTGCAAAAAAAGGACACATAATTGACTGTTAAGGTGGATTCACACTACAGCGTTTGGACCAGCTATTACTGATGTTTTGGCAAGCATCTGGCTCTACTGGCAAAATTTGGAAAAAGTTAATGATAGCTGGTGAATGTTGGTGAAAGTCGTGTTCTTTGAAAATTTTAAGCATGCTGAAAATTTACCGACATTTGGAAAGAAACGTTGGTGAAAGCTGTGCTCCGTTTGTAACAGTTCCTGAGTGCAGGGCTAAGTTGTGCAGAGCTAGCCTAAGTCGGCCTACATTAAGCTCCATTGGCAAATGACTGAAATGCTGGTAGAAGCAGATCTTCCATCCATCCAGCCATCCATCTTCTACCGCTTTTCCGGAGGTCCGCGTCACGGAGGCAGCAGTTCAAGCAGAGAAGCCCAGACTTCCCTCTCCCCAGCCACCTGCTCCAGCTCTTCAGAGAGGATACCAAGGTGTTCCCAGACCAGCTGGGAGACGGTCTCTCCAGCAAGTCCCAGGTCTGCCCTGGGGTCTCCTCCCAGTGGGACACGCCCGAACCACCTCAAGTGGGAGGCATCCTGATCAGATGCCCATACCACCTCAACTGGCTCCTTTCAATGTGGGGGGAGCAGCAATTCTACTCTGAGCCTCTCCCAGATGACTGAGCTCCTCACCCGATCTCTGAGGGTGAGTCCAGCGATCCTACGGAGAAAGCTCATTTCAGCCGCTTGTATCCGCGATCTCGTTCTTTCGGTCATTACTCAAAGCTCGTGACCATAGGTGAGAGTAGGAATGTAGATTGACTGGTAAATCGACAAGCTTTGCCTTAGAACTCAGCCTTCCTCTTCACCACAACAGACACGTACTATGTCCGCATCACTGCAGATGCTGCTCCGATCCGTCTGTCCAATCTCTCGCTCCATTCTCCCGCACTCGTGAATAAGACCCCAAGATACTTAAACTCCTTCACTTGGGGCGGAGCTTTGTCCCCAACCCAGGAGAGGACAATCCACCTTTTTCCCGGCTGAGGACCATGGACTCTGACTTGAAGGTGTTGAAGCAGATTTTTAGACCAAATTCACTTCAAACCATGCACGGACTCAAGAGAAAGAAGTGTCGCTGTCCATGGTGCTGGAATTCCAAAAGCTAAGAAGGGGGGAATATACAGATATAAATTCCCCAAAATATGACAGCCCCCCCCCCCAAAAAAAAAAAAAATCTCATTGTGAAATTTACTGTTCTTAATTTTCTGCTCTGTGTGTAATCATTTTCCAGAATTTATTGGCTCGGCTTCCATTGTTAACCTCATTCACTGTCATTCTTTTAAAAAAAATTATTCAAATTGAAAATATCCTGACAGTTGTTTTGAATTAAATCTACAATTTTGCATTCACCAGATAGAACTCAGGCCGAGATGAAGGGCTCGCTCTTTCGGGGTTTAAAAGAGAAACGCAGATGAACAATAATTGTGGGCAAAGGGAGAAACTCTGAATTGTAGCAGACGGCTCTCATCCATGGCCAAGCAAGGCTGTGGAATTAAAAATCTTTAGAGTTCGTGAAAGTTTGTAAAAGTTGGCGTGCGCTGGATTAAAAAAAAAAAAAAACTGCTCACGAATGTAACTTCACCGACATTTGGAAAAATTTCTTTTTTTTTTTTTTTTTTTTTTTTTTTTTTCAAAATGTCTGTAAAAGTCAATCCCAGCGCTATAGTGTGAACCCAGCTTTAGCATCAGAGGGCTTGTACAGTAATTCTGACCAGAGTAGTTTTTTTGGTTTTTGTGAAATAATTTTGTTTGTGTGCAAAGCAAAATAAATTAAGCATCCAAAATAAAGCTAGGATGTTTGGCAAAGCCATGTTTAAAAATTATTTGTGCTGTTTAACCCCTTGCACTCCGGTCAATTTTCCTAAAAATGCCAAAAAATAATGTGCCCAAAGTAAATTGAAAGCTGTTCTTCAACCCTTTGCAGCATCTTCATGGGGTTGGTCTCATTTAAAAGAAAACACTTTGAATTTTTTTGGCAAAAAAAAACATGATCTCTCTAAGTGCTCCGGCCACTGAGTTACAGTCATCTAAACATAGTGAACCTGAAGAAAATAAATTTGGCCTGGGTGTTTTTTTTGGATACAAATGCTTGCAAATAACACACAGCTTCAGATCCGGGCTGGAAAATGCAACAGAAATGTAGAACCAAGCGTTATCCAGCTGAGGTCCAAATTTTGTAACAATACCACAAAAAATGTATATTTTACACAGCTTTTTCCTCAGGCTGTTCCCAGGTGTTTTGGAACTGAGCCAAATTGTGCCAAATGGCACAGTTTGGAAAAACGTCTGTAACTTTTGAATAATTCAATGTAGAATCTTCATTTTGGGCTCTAATGAAAGGTCACATTCAGGGCTGTGTGTGTGTGTGTGTGGGGGGGGGGGGGTTGTCCACCCCCCCCCCCGCTACAGAGGACGGAGATCCGCCCTCGCTACATGACGGATTACACTCGGATGTGGCATGTTTCCACAGCAGCGCTGTCACCGCAGCTTCCCCCCCCCCTTGCTACTGTGTATGTGTGTGGGGGGGTGGGGTGCCCCCCCCTTCCCTCGCTACAGCGGACGGAGATCGGCCATTGCTACATGACGGATTACACTCGGATGTGGCGATGTTTCCACAGCAACGCTGTCACCGCGCCCCCCCCCCCCGCCGCTACAGAATCGTAGCGGCGGGGGGGGGAAGCCTTCACGGTCTGGAGGCGGTGAAGAACCGTGTAACGCGGCGCACGCACTTCGGAAATCGTGCGCCGCACAGTTGTAATTTACCGATCGGTCAAAAGTCATTTTGGATTACAATTTTCAGGGATAAAAAATAATTTGACTTATAACACCTTACCTCTTCATAGCCACATTGTCCTGGCCAACTTCTCTTCCTCATTGTCAGACGAACGCGATGCTGGTCCGCTCGTGGTTCTGGTCTTGCGACCCGGTCAAAACATAATTCCATTATTGCGGTTTTGTGCTTCCATGATTGCGGTTTTTGGCGAACGATTTTTCAAAACAAATAGCAGTAGTAATTAAAAAAAGACTGGCGAAAGGCTGGGCTGCACGGTGGCGCAGTGGTTAGCACTGCGGCAGCACAGTTTACCCTTGGCCGGGGGATTGTGGGGATCGTGGGATCGTGGGTTCGATCCCAGCCCCCGACCAACAGTGATCTGTGTGGAGTTTGCATGTTCTCCCCGTGTTGCGTGGGTTTACTCCGGGATTTCTCCGGTTTCCTCCCACATGCCAAAAACATGCATGTTAGGTTAATTGGCTGTTCTAAATTGTCCCTAGATATTTGTTTCCTATAGGCCCTTAGAATAGAGGGTTAGTATTAATGAAAGCGCTTTGAGTGGTCTTTGTGACTAGAAAAGCGCTATATAAGTGCAGGTTAGTTAGTTAGTAGTTAGTAGAAGGCGTGTGTGTCACTCAGCCTTCGTCGTCAGCCTCTGTCGGTCTATGACCATGGAAGAAATCATAATGTCTCATAACGTCTAATCCTTTTTTGATCCGCTCCAGCAGTCGGTCTTCACCCAGCCTTAAAAAAAACAGCTCGCGAACTTCTCTGCTTCAATTGGCTCACTGCATTCACAGCAGGCGGGTCCTTCTTGCTAGGTTTTCAGTCATTGGTTCTGCAAGGTTTCAGAAACCCAATTCAAGGCTCTTATTAGTCGAATGAGAGGTCAATCAGATGAACTAATCTGTTCGCGGCTGTGTCTGCAGCTTTTATTTTCAGTGCGCGCTTGGACGCCACTACATCACCATCACCACCTACATCACCATATACACCATGCATCCTAGAGCGCACAAGAGCGCCCTCGTGCGCTCTCGTGCGCTCTAGGACGCAGAGACTTGCCCATCCACGGTACAATGGAGCGCAAGAGGTTAACAGCCCTTGAGAAATACTTTTTAAAAAAAATGAAATTTTTATAAGCGGCTCATAATTATGTTCTCAAGTGTATAATATGTAATCCAGCATTATAAATGCTATAGTCACTTTTTCATGGATGTACTGTATGTGCTACTAAATTTGCAATCTACTAAGACATTAGAAATGCAACATAAAAAGAAAACGCAATCCTATATACCTTTGTAATGATTATGTGCTTTGAAACACTTTTAAACAGTGTTAATGCATGTAAAATAAAATAATCCCTGTCATTGCAATGAATAAAGCTCTCCATCAGAACATCTATGGCGGGTTCTGGATTAGTCAGGATCCTGCATCAACAAATCATGCTGAGCTTGAGGCAGCGCTGCTCGCTGGATGGGACCACATTCCTCAGCATCAAATTGACAACTTGGTGGCATCAGTCCAAGGCAGAAGTGAGGCTTTGCTGGCAGCAAATGGAGGTCACACATGATATTATTGAACAATATTGAATTATTGTTGCATATCTGTATAATGAAAATGATCTGAATTTGTGCACTAGTAACCACTGGCAACTGAAATTGAAACAATAAGGATATATTGTTTTAGGATTTATTCTCAGGATATATTGTATCCATCTCTTAAAATAAATTACAAAACTTTTTTGTTGTCCATAATTATGTTTGCCGTGTTTGAGATTTTTAGTGGAGCAGGTTTGAATAAAAATGTATCCTGCTTTAATAAGTTATAGATGTGACCTTCATGGGTGTTACTAAATCTTCATTGCAAAAAAAAAACACCAAAATCTTGTAAGGTCATAGCAAGTCAGAAGTCATCTGCAGAAGCCTGGCACATTATGCTGATTGCTCTTATGAAAATTGCATGTAGTGGGGTGAAGGGTCACCGGAGCTTAATTCCGTTCTCATGTTTTGTTTCACACTAGCCAAGCTGTGGGTGTCTGTGTGTGAGGCACTGTTTGCTATTGGCTTTGACAGCGCACGGTGTAATTGGCTCACTAAGGTGATTCAGTAATCGCCTGAGTGACACCTTCCCTGGCAAATTTTGACATTGGAGGTGGATGAGGATGCTGCGGGTTTCAAGTGCCAAGGGAGCCAACCTTATAGGAACATTCCAAGCAGGACAATGTTAAGAGGACCTGTTTCATTCACATCCTGCTATGAAAAACCAGAATAAAGATATGAAAATTTACTTTTTCCCCATAACCTCATCAGCCTGATCAATGCTTTTGTCCTTGACTCCATAATTTCATCACCTGTAATATTTGTATAGTACATCAACAGTAGTGTAAAACATACTGTTTAACACTTCTGTTTTGTCTCCTCTACACATACAGTGCTGTGAAAAGTATTTGCCCCCTTCCTGATTTCTTATTTTTGCATATTTGTCATACTTAAATGTTTCAGATAAAACAATTTAACATACACTACTCACAAAAAGTTAGGGATATTTGGCTTCGGGTGAAATTTATGGAAAATGTAAAAAGTTCACGCTACAGTGATGTATCATGAAAGTAGGGCATTTAAGTAGACTCATGCAATGGTGATTTCCTAATCTCAAGCAAGTTATTGAAACAAAACCCATCAACCGTGGTGGGTATACCACAATAAAACATGTCAATGTCTCAATAACTTGTCATGTGCCCTTGAGCATCAATTACAGCTTGACAACGATGTGTAATGCTGTTCACAAGTTGACTTATTGTCTGCTGAGACATGACATTCCACTCTGCTTGAAGGGCAGCCCTTAGGTCATTGAGGTTGTGGGGTGCAGGGTTACGAGCCTCTACATGGCAACTCAGCTGATCCCATAGGTTTTCTAGGGCTGGAGAAAGTGCAGGCCACTCAATTTGAGATACCCCAGGCTCCAGCAGCGATTCCCAAATGATGCAACCTTGACAAGCTGGAGTATCGTTGGCCATGAAGATGAAATTAGGCCTGTGTTCTTCATGCAGGGGCACAATGACTGGATTAATGGTGTTATTCAGGTAGTATCGGCTTGTCACTGTACCATTCACAAGGTGTAGGGCAGTTCTGTATGGACTAGACCAGTGTCTCTGAACCTGGGGTCCGCGCCCCCCCTCCCGAGGGGGCACCTGAGCCCACAGGGGGGGCGCAGAGCTCCGTCTGTTTTGAGGTCATGAAATACGTGGGTAAAAAAAAAAATATTTTATATGCATTTTTTTTCTTTTATCCACACATTTCTAGGTAGACATGTTGTGAAGCATATGTATGTAACTAATAAAATTTGTTGGAAAAGTTTTTCATTTTATTTATATTATGTGTATGACCTCTGACCTGTTTAGTCTCACACTGTAGCTAGTGCTAAACACGAGGAATTTATTCATCCCTGTTGAATGAAATCAAATAAAGAGAGGATTGCTGAGAAATGTAAATGTGCGGAGGACCCCGTGGAGTTAAAAAGACAATATATTGGCAGTTACCTGAACTATGGATTTAAAGAAGCACAAGACTCTTTTAGGCCAGAATGTGTTATTTATGGTGAAAAGCTAGCTAATGACAGCATGAAGCCCAGCAAACTGAAACGGCATCAGGAGACTTGACACCGAGAGACCATTGGTGCAAGTCTGGATTTTTTTTTTTTTTTTCTTTTTTTTTTTGAGGAAACGGCACCTGGTGCTTTCAAGGAGAAAGAGATATCAGAAAATCCTTTGAACGGGCAGGTAGTGATTTACTCAGAGCCACTTTGACTGTGTGCTGCACATTGCGAAGGCAAAAAAGCCATACAATATTGGTGAGCAGCTGACCAAGCCCGCATGCCTAAAAATTGTGGAGAAAATGTGTGGAGCACAAGCAGTTGATAAAGTCAAGACTGTGGCCCAAACAAGCAGATGCAGGGACCTGAATCAGACATTCTACAATGCAAAGACACACTGGCCGCTTTTGTGTGAAAACTGGAGTACAGGGTCACTAAAATGTCAAAAGAGGAGTTGCAGCAGTTTCCACTTCTGCAGAAGCAGTCCGGTGGCACCGTGCATGCATCTTTACGCACAGACTTCACACGCCACATGAACCTGCTGTGATGAGATGAGTCACTTTGCCAACATCAACGAATGTTTATCCAAGGAAGCATGGGTGATGGACCCCTACATTTCCAATCGCAAGGATGTTGAATACTTGGGCTGTGAAGATGAGCTGTGTGACCTTCAATCTGATTCAGTGTCAAAAAAAATATTTCCAGGAAAACGGATACAAAAAGTTTTGGATGGTCAAAGGACACACCATCGCTCCTACACTGGCCAAACACGCAATCAAGAGGGTCATTCTTCCTTTTGGTACTACATACCTGTCTGAGGCAGCTTTCAGTGCCCTTCTATCTATAAAAACAAAAGTAAGGAACAGGCTGGATCTA
Organism: Pholidichthys leucotaenia; assembly: GCA_020510985.1. Lineage (NCBI taxonomy): Eukaryota > Metazoa > Chordata > Actinopteri > Cichliformes > Pholidichthyidae > Pholidichthys > Pholidichthys leucotaenia. The sequence goes on along the minus strand of CM035842.1, from coordinate 139,525,505 downwards.
TGATTATCAGAACAGCAAGTTATGCAAAAAGTACTAAAACAGTCAATAGTTGGACATGTGCATTCAAAAGGTTTGAGAAGGTCAAATTAAGTTCACCTGTAAAGGTTATAGTGCATTTTAGGTGCATCCTGAAATTTCACCCGAAAACCGAATATCCCTAACTTTTTGTGAGTAGTGTAATTCCCCCTAAATCTAATAACTGGTTTTGCCACCCTTGACAACAACTGTAATCAAGAGTTTGTGATAACTGGCAATGAGTCTTTTACGTCGCTGTTGAGGAATTTTGGCCCACACTTCTTTGCAGAATTGTTTTAATTCAGTCGCATTGGAGGGCTTAAGGTCATGAATTGATGGCTGGATGTTGTCCTTCAAGACTTTCTGGTAGAGAGCAGAGTTCATGGTTCCATCAGTTACTGCAAGTCATGCAGGCCCTGAAGCCGCAAAGCAGCCCCAGACCATCACACTACCGCCACCATGTTTGACTATTGATGTTTTTGTTTTTTTTCTTTTTGTATGAAATACTGTATTAGATTTTTGCCAGCTCTAATGGGATGCACTCCTTCCAAAAAGTTCAACTTTTGTCTTGTCAGTCCACAGAGTATTTTCTCAAAAGTCTTGTGGATCATCAAGATGTTTTTTGGCAAATGTGAGACTAGCCTTTGTGTTCTTTTTGGTCGGGAGCGGTTTTCATCTTGCAACTCTCCCATGGATGCCATTTTTGCTCAATCTCTTTCTTATTGTTGAATCATGGACCAGTGCCCAAACTAACGCAAGTGAGACTTGCAGTTCTTTAGATGTTATTCTGGGTCTTTGTTTCTCATCTGTTCTTGAATTTCTCTTGATCACAGCATGATATGTTGCTTTTTGAGATCTTTTAGCCTACTTCACTTTGTCAGACAGGTTCTATTTAAGTGATTTCTTGATTCAACTGGTCTGGCAGTAATCGGGACTGGGTGTGGCTAGTGAAATTGGACACGGCTTTCCAAAAAATGTGGTTAATCAGTTATGATGTGATGGGTGCAATTTTTTTTCCCACATAGGGCCATGTAGGTTTGGATAGCTTTTTTCCTTTAATAAATTAAATCATCATTACAAAACTGCATTTTGTATTTACTTGGGTTATCTTTGTTTAATAACATTTTTTGATGATCTGAAACATTTAAGTGTGACAAATATGCAAAAATATAAGAAATTAGGAAGGGGGCAAATACTTTTCCGCAGTACTGTAGATGTGTAATACTGGCCAACTTCTCTCTGAACATGTTGCTACAGGGTTTTTAATTTGCATATCACCATGTACTGTATTAGACCATTCTTTCACCTTGTACAGTGAAACAAAATAAACTAGTTTGAAGTGCAAATTATAATTCAAAAGTCGGATTTAAACACTTTTTTTATACTTGGGTAGATCAGCCAAATGATGTTTGTTTGTTCATTCATTCATATTCAACTGCTTAATCCTTTTTGGTGTGTGTGTGGGGGGGGGGGGGGTGCTGGCTGGAACCCATCTTCTGGGTGAGAGGCAGGGTAGATCTTGTTTTCAGTGTTCTTGTTATAGAACACCGTGGACTGCAGCATGATGTTATTTCATCAAGTGATCAACTTTAAACAGGAAAGGAATGCACCATTATTTTGTCCCCTTTCCTTTTTTCCCTACTTTCTCACCATTCTCCCTTTCCTTTCTAACACTTCTCTTACTTCTACTTCCGCCCCCTCCATCTTTACTTCTCTGCCACCGCTGCCGTTCTCCTCCCTCACAGCTTCACCCACACTTTCCACTTCCTACCCTCTACTTCCTCCAGTTTACCGCCTCCTCCACTTCCTTCTCCTCCCTTTTGCTCCTGGCGTCGCCCATGGAGAGGAGGAGCAGCCGGCACTGTTCGCTCCTCAGGACTGTCCTCCTCGCGCAGAACACAGATGGTTATTATGGAGCTGCACATAAATTGATTATGTTGGAAATTAACTGTTGCTGTCAAAGGCAGCCGCCAACCTGTCCCAGTGTGTCCCTGTGCCCGCTGATGCATAGGATCCAGCTGATGGACCAGATGTTTGCACAGTGCGCTGCTCCTTTTAAGGTCAGCACAAAAGTGGTGAGGGGGCTCTCTGATCTGTGTCTTTGTACTTATGAAGTCTTGCCTCTTGATGTTTTGAGGAAGGGAAAATTTGACAGCAAATGTGACAGTTCACTGGTGTTATTTCACATATCACATCGTGAGTTTGAAAAAATAAAAACATTTTCTTTATCTTTCTTTAGCGACAAATTTTGAGTGGCATCTTGTTCAAGAATGGAAGCTTTCACTTGGTAATATTTAATCAACTGGAGGTTGAAGTAGGCCGTACAGTTGTGCCAAAAGATCATGTAGTCTCTTCAGCAGAACTTGCTTGCCAAGACGCTTCCAAATGCTATCCCTAAGTCGGACTGTCGTCCAGCAGCTCATTACAGGTTGGTCTGGATGAGCATGATGGGTGAATCCTGGCTGTGGCCTCGGGAGACTGCCAGCAGAACGCCAGACTCAGCAGAAAGTCGGGTTTTTAGGAGTGTTGCTACATCGTTTTCCAGGCCTGACCTTGATTCCAGGCCCACTCCTGCATGTTTCCGTATGCATGGTAGAGTATAGAGGGCTGCCAAATACTGAGCCAAACAGGGAAGGAAGCCCCCAGTGAGTCACACACACACACACACACACAACAGAGGCAGGAGTAAACACACACAGACCGGGGCCAAATCCCATCATCAAGGTTAACATGCATAGGAATGAGCAGTTGAATGATGTATTAAACAGTTTTTTTGTTGTTGTTTTACTGCTATAAATGGGCATGTAAGTTGTTCATTTTGAATGCAGCTAGAGTGTGGAATCAGGTCTTCTCAATTTTAATTGTGTGCAGTTTACATTTAAAAACAATTAAGATGTTTAGCATTTTATGAAATGTGGAAAACTTAAATTGAATATCATTCAGATTTATTTACTGAATTTACATCGGCAGCAGTTGGTTTCAGATTGGATGGATAAAACTTAATGTCTTAAATTTCTGTTTGGTCACAGACTTGAACTCAAACCACCTGATGGCTGCTAGTTTTCCAGAGTTAACAGCCACTCGACCCTTTCTTTGCCAAGGAACACTTGTATGTTTGTCTGTTTTATGCCTGTAAATTTATAACTCTTTTTATGGGCAAATTTGTAATTTCATTATTGTGTATTTGTGTGGGTTGTTTTTTTTTTTTTTTTGTGAATTTGTACTTTTTTGTAAAATTATAACACTTTTGGGTAAATTTGAGATTTTATCCTCTTGCAGTTTTTTTTCATTGCAAATTAGCTATTTTTTTTCCTTGAAAATCTGTTCTTTTCTTGTACACTTAAAACTTTGTCATCCAAGTTTTTGACTTTGTCATAAATTTGTCACCTTTTTATGATTTGATGTGTTCTTTCTCTTTAATGTAAAGTTTTTTCCTCAAATTTGTGACTTCCTTACATATGGAGCACTGCTGAGTTGTTTTTACTTCAGGCACTTCCAGCTGTCTTGGATGACTTCTGAAACTTTTCGTTCTTGGTCACTCCTCTGATCATACCAAGTGATCTGGGGCAGACCAATAGTTTTCAGGGGTGGGAATCACCAGAAACCTCTTAATATAATGTTATCAAAATACTTGAGTCATGATACTGTGTGTGTGTGTGTGTGTATAAAGTTCATAGAGGTCAAATTTGCCAAATGTGGTTTATTTTTCAACCTCAGGGATCCAAGCACTGCAATGCCGATTGAAGAAGTGTGTGGACCGAAGGGGAGACTATGTTGAAAAATAAACCACATTTGGTCAAATTTGATCACTATGAACTCCCCCCTCCCCACCACGTACAATTCCTTAAGTACTGTGATATCCTGAGAGTATCACAAGGTCATATATTTTATTTTTCCCCTTGCTCAAACTCAAACCGTATCTCCAAAAGTAAAACTGTAATATCTGTTTCAGCTATAAAGTATTCGGTCTATTCAGCTCACCTCATTAGCTTTTGTTTCGGTGACTGAAGAATCTCAGTCCTCCTTGGGATCAGGTGCTGTTGTGGTCCTCTGCTCTGGAGGTCCACATGCCCCTGGTGGATGCGGTTCTTTCTGTTGTTCTTGGGGATTCTTTGGGTTTAACTTCTTGTTGGAGTTTGGGGACCGCCGAGCCAGTGGGGTGGTGGCACGATGGGGTCACTGGCCTTAATCATGTGTCAGAGGCCTTCGTTTTCTGTGGATGCAGAGCTTTGCATATGGGGAGCACGATGGACCGAGTTGTCTTCTTGGCCCGCTTGGAATTTGGAGGTGACTTTGTTGGGCTGGGTTTGTCCAGAGTTGGCTATCTGGCAGCGTTTTAGCATGACTGTCATCCGCTAATGCTGCTGCTGCTGCTGCTGCTAGATGGTGTCGAGAGGGGTGGGCCCTCGTATGTTCATGGTGGTCCCTGAGTGTTTTGGTTTCACGAGGCACTTGTGTCAAGTCAAGGTCTTTCATCTTTGTTATAAAAGATGAAAAAGTCCAAGTGTGCATTTTTTTTCAGTCCTTTCTCTGGCGTTGCTTCTCCTCTCATCATTTTAATTTGTCCACTAATGGTAATTTCATCAGCCACACCTTCACTGCTGTGACTTCACCTGACAATGCAGACTTTGTGCCTTCTAGTGGGCTAAATAATTTGCAAATAGTTTTCAAAATTTATATATATATACAGTATGATTAAATAAAAGATCGATGCATGGTGTTTTTGGATTGAAGCGTCATCACATGTTCAAAGTATCCTGATTTTATGCCATATGGTTATTTCCACATCCTTTGTAGTTTTAGTTTCCGCAAACCACTTGGAGGTCTGACACCCCACCCACCCCTATAGCTTTCACTACTTGCAGCAAACCTTGACACACTTTGATTTACTCAGTACTAAAGGAAAAGACTTCCTTTTTCTATTCTATTGTATTTCTAATGCTATTGTATTCTTCCTGGACTCCTGCAGCTCATAAGAAAAACAAAGCCCTGCTGGTCAGTAAACTAGCTGAATGTTTTCTCAGGCCAAAGAGGCATAGTGACATGAATATGAATGTCAGCAGGTGATAAACAGAGCGGATTTCTGGGATGTGTGACTACTTGCGACGCAGACCCCCTCACACCCCAGATGTAACCGAGCTGGGGAGGCTGCCACTCAATTTGACGGCATCTGAGCAGCTAGCTGCAGTATTTGGCTACAAGAGCCTGACCGTATGGCAGTGGGTCCCATATAAAACATAACAAAATACAAATATGAGATTCGCTATACTGACAAATACAAAATATATTTGCAAATATTTGTTAAAGAAACTTAGAACAACATTTTCTTCTAAAGTGCTGTAGTTTAGGTAACAGTGCTGACCCAATTTCAGTGTAATTATGATTTAAATCTTTGTGTATATAAATACGTGGATTGGAATCGTGTTTCTAAATTCCTCTGCAGAACATTTGACTCTAGGAGAAGAATAAAATTACTCCTTGAAGATGTGATGTTAAACTCGACAACACTTAATGCATCTCATTTTGGACACCTGGCATAATGTCATCATATATTGTACCTTTCAAGTGTTTGATATATTAATGCTGTTGGGGTAGAATAACTTCACAGCATTTAAATTTATGAAAGAGATGACATTAGAATGATCTCACCATATACATGGGATTCGTCTTTAAACTTCCACAGAGTTTTAACTCATTAGTAAGCTAAAATGATTTCATGCAACATTGCTGAAGAACTGCCTCCATTGCTTCAGCTGAGAACCCATATATTATTGTAGTTATGAAATGAAATGTTTGAACACGTTTGTCTCCTTTTATAATACGGTTAACTGTAATTTATTTGAACAGCCAAACGGATGGTAAAGAAACCCAAAGAAAACAAATTCAGGACTAAATGTATGTTTATTGTTCCACAACTTGGATTATAAGAAAGATGAGGCTCAAGGATTTTCTGTGATTTACACTCCTGTGTATACAAAAATGGCTGGGCTTTCCTTTTCTCCCCATCTCTATCTGGTGTGAACACCCTGGGCTGATCGGAGCTCAGCAACAACCTCAAATGAATTTTGCCATGTTAAACTGGTATGCCCCCACATGCATGCACATCATCCACATCTGTGGCTCGCTGTTCAGTACAATTCAATTCAGTTTGGCTTTATTGGCATGGGAAACATACGTTTACATTGCCAAAGCAAGTGTGACGTAAAACAAAGCACATACAGTTAAAAATATTCTATTGTAAGAAGATGTTAAACAGAAAATACAGGAGTAAAATAAGAGAACATTTCTTTCACCATATACACGGAGGAGTCAAAACCCTCTGTCTGTCTGTGTGTGGTAGCATTGGGAGATGTTTTCTAATCAACGCTCTGCCGGTTTCACATTGTTCTGGGAAGCTGTTTGCCCCTCTGCACGATTAACAGTATTATCTCTACCTAGCCCAGTCAGCCAGCCAGTCCCCGGGCCATTGTGTTCCTGTCAGGGGTGAGTGCTCCCAGCACAGTGTCACGCTGCCCCCCCCCCCCCCAACATTAGGGACAGGCTTGGCTAGGCCCAGGTGGGACATGCTGGCATTTGGGCACTGTCCGCTGCAGGAGGGAAGGGTTAGATGGGAGGGGTGTGTGAAGGGAGGGCTTTGCTGCATGCAGAGAAAGGTTCCTTTTCCCAGTCAGAACCCCAGTTCAAGGGTGAGGACGGATGAGGACATGGGTTGGGGGGATCCCCCAAGGGCCACCTTTGTGTGCCCTTAGCGTCAGGCTCCATCTGGTCACTCTGCTGAGAGGTCATTGTCTGTGGCAAGTATAATTTTTAAACAGCAAAGTTGTCTCAGTTTTTGTTTCATTCTGCCCGCATGCCTATTGGATTATCCCTTAAAGTTCAGACTCTACAAAAAGGACAGAAGTATACAGATATTTACAGCAATTGTACTTTGTATTAATATTTTTAATTTATATATTGTACATACTGGATAGTTGACATATAGGTTTAGATACACAAGTTTATTTATGTAATTCCATTGGTTCTATAAAAGAGATGGGCATACCTACTGTGATGGCACCTGTTGAATTGAGGTCCCGATATGAAGCTTCAAGATGAGCAGTTCCCCAGGGCATCACCATCTCAACAGGTTGACCCAACACGTGACTTCAAACTACATGCTGTACATGTCCTGGCTCAATGGCTAGTGACTTGAAAAGTAGAGGGTAGAGCCAATCAGAAGCATTGTGCTTTACTCTTGTAACAGGAACCATGACTATATCTGAAATTTTATGTCGATCCATCCATCAATCTATCGATCTTCTGCTTGTCTGGGAGTCTGGTTTGTGGGGGCAGCACTCTAAACAGAGAAGCCCAAGCTTCCCTGTCCCTGCCCACTTCCTCCAGCAATGTTAGATTATTTGGCCAAACTCCCAGGTGAAGGTATAGAGCAGGGGTGTCAAACTCATTCCATGGAGGGACAAGACCCTGCAGGTTTTACCTCCACCCAGTGCCTTCATCAGGTGATTTCACTGAATGTCTTCCCACTGATTGCTGATCAGTGAAAACACCTGCTGAAGAGACTGGGTGGAAGTAAAATTTGCAGGGTCTTGGCCCTCCATGGAATGAGTTTGACACCTCTGGTATAGAGTATGTCCAGTGTTCCACAACCAGGAAAAAAAAAATGCATTGTTCCACCTCAATCCAAGGTTTAACCAGTGGCTGGACTCTTCCCTCCAGCACCCTTGCATACACCTTCCCGCAGAGGCTGAGAAGAGTGATCCCTTTAAAACTGGAGCACACCTTCTGGTCCCCCTTCTCAAAAAAGGGAACCACCACCCCAGTTTGCTATGCTAGAAGCACTGTCTCTGACCTCCATGCAATGTTGCAAAGACATGTCAACTAGGACAGCATAAAACATCAAGAGCCTTGAGATAATCAGGGTGAATTTCATGCACCTCCAGGGCCCTGCCACTGAAGAATTTTTCAAAAACAAATTCAGCAACCTTGGCCCCAGTGTGTCTTTGGGATTGAGGGACATCCTCAAGGTAGTCCATTCATCACCTGACAGTGTCCTCAGTTGAGGTCAGCAGTGCCCAATCCACACCGTGCACAACATGGAGAGGCAGCTGCTTTCTATTCCTGAGCCACTGGACAGTTTTTTAGTCTTACTCCATTGCCTCACGGAAGTTCTACCATACTCCAGTTTTTGCTTCAACAACTGCACAAGCTGCACTCCACTCGGCTTGCCAGTACACCTCAGCTGCTTCAGGAGTCCCACAAGCCAACCAAGCTCAGTATGACTCCTTCAGCCTGAAGGAGTCATACTGAGCTTGCCTGAGCTTGCCTGATTATCTCCTTCCCTCCTGGGCAGGAGGGAAGGAGGTAATCAGGAGCGGCGTCCCGTCCACCACTGACTCCCACTACAAAGCGAGCTCAGTCTTGGTAGCTCCACCCGGGGGCTGATGGGTGACAGTCAGGCTGTAGGAGTGCGGTGCGGGCGGCCTCAGCCTGGCTGGAACCCTGGGGGCACATGGCCACAGGCAGATGTGGAGGTATCTTCTGTCTCTCTGGGAAGTTATAGTGAAAAGTAAAACCCTGTTCCTTCATTCCCCTAAAAATAAACGCATTAATGCCTAATAAGTCCGTGATGAAAAAGAAAATGTGGATGGAATAAAAATCTTCAGACTGACACGCCTCGCCCCATGTGCCACATCCACATCAGAACACACACATAATCCGTTCATTCATTCCCCTAAAAAAAATCATCCATTAATGCCTAATCTATAGACTCCAATGGTATGTCTGCAATTAAAATGAGTGTGGATGGAATTTAAAAAAAAAAACAAAACTATTTAGTGTATCATCATAAATAAAATGGGTGACATTATTATGACTGTTACAACTCTCTCCATTAAAATAGTAGAAAATCCCAGTGCATGCTGTTTCCTCCTGCGCTTCAGAGCTGTGCAATTTCAAAATACGCCACTGAAATTGCATTAAACAAAGCACTTCTAACGACAGACCTCATTTTTCCTGATCAAAAGTGCATAACACACACCATATTACTAGTGCGCAGGAGATTGTGTGCCCCCATACCTCTTTGAAATCACTCTCCACCTTCCAGCGCAAAGCGAGTAGTCTACTGGTCATTAGATGGCAAGATGCAAAGCATAAAAAAAACAGACAATGTGCTGACAGAAACTAACAAAAACACTGGTGTACGGTGGAAAGTCTGGTGCAAATGTCGGCTGATGACCACCAAAATAGGGCGCCATGTTCCCAATCTTCCTTGAAATGTAGTTGAAATTCTTCCAGAGGTGGGAGTTAAAGACCTCTTGAGCAGGGGCCTCTGCCAGATGTTCCCAGTGCACCCTCATTACATGTGTGGATTAGCTGGGTCTGAATGGCATCCTCACCATCAGCTGATCCAATTTACCAAAATGTGATGAACGGTTGATAGCTCAGCACCTCTCTTCTCCCGAGTGTATTTCCCAGCCAGAGAAGTGATGCTCCACATCACAAAGGAAGCCAAGGATGAGACCCACAAGGTCTGCGCCCTCATCCTTCGCCCAATCCACAGAACACTGGACCCTCATGATTCCCTCCTGTAGGTCTTGGACCATATTATCTGTTCCCCCAATACAACATAAAATTGGCATAAAAGCTGACATGAAACTGTCAATTAAAGAGAAGTCATGTAAGCAAATGGTTAATCATGGACATCTAAACTATGTGAGGCCTTTTGCAGCCATAGGTGCTTCCCCCTGCTGGGTCTTGAACGGACTACAGGTTTAAATCACTTTCTTGTTGTCCACGTGCCTAAGACGAGAACCTCCTGTACATCCATCTCTTATGAATGAATTTGTATTCCACAAAAAGAAAATGACAAGGTGTGTGCTTTTATATTCTGCTTGTGTCCATTTTTTCTTATTCACGTGTAGAAGTTTTAAGCTGAAACTGGATTAGTTTACGATTTTAATATCAAGCACGTGCAACTGATTATAAAAAGATGCAGACGCTCATAATGATCCTTTTCACTAAACTGTGCCTTCTTTTGATTTGAGGATATTGTCTTTTCTAATGTTAATGTCAATTTGCATACCACTGACAGCCTAGTGAACTGAAGCTCTTTTTCCATTTCTCCCCCTACCTCCTGGCCTCTCTCAGCACTGACCTGTGTGACCTCGCCTTTGATGAACTCATGAATCCATTGCCCTGCTTCTTGCGCCCTTCTCTTCTCCTCCTGCTCTTTACCCTTCTTCCCTATGCTGTATAATTGACTCAGCTGCAGCCTTTGTGATATAATAGCTAGTTTACCTGGCAGAGTGACATTTCACAGGCTCCGAGCCACCATAAAGCTAATTGTTCTACAGCACGAGGGGGAGAGCAGTGTGTGCATGTGCAGCTGATAAGAGGAGAGCGGTCACTCAGTTTGTGCTGTATAGGCCAGTGGAGGGTTAGAAGTGACATTTATCTCAGTGAGCCTCAGACCCAGTCATGACCAGATGCAGTCTCTCTTCCGGTTTCTTTTTCCAGCTATTACCTTCTCTATACTTTGTCATTCCATTACTTTTCAATAACTTTTTTTGCATGCACAAGATGATATTGTATTGGTTGCCAGGTTGGACAAATATTAACGGTATCTGGCAAATCCAGAGCTTCCTACTAAATGACCACAGGTGATATCAACCTAGTTATTCTATTAGCTTTAAGATCCTTACTGGCCTCCATAATTATCATCAGCGCTATATTTTTCAGCAAAAAAAACAGACTTCATTCTGCACCTTTCTAAAAGTTTTGTGGATGTATTATGTTTTCAAAATATGACCTGCTGTATGACAAAATGACCTTTATTGTTGACTGTATAAAATGTTTTTAATGTGACAGGTGTTTTGAACAAAGAATTGAAGGTAAATGGGGAAAACAATGAAAAACAGTCAAGTTGGAGAATCCGGCTTAAGTCTCCAGGGTAGTAACCCATTTTTAATGTTATCCACCATGCCTCTCCCACGTCCATACTTGGATTTAAGCAGTTTTGATATGAAGAGATGCAGATGGTACATATGGGTGTATTCTGAGGAGCGGAATAATCTTTAACATATTAATAGGAGGACGAGTTGGCATGTAGACATGCAATAGTCTATTTAACTACTCATCTTGCAAAAGAAGGATGGACTCTTTTACTCACAGTATTCAGCATTATGAAGGAGAAAAAAGTTATATACCTGGGTTGCTCTCAGGATCTTTTCGGAAAGAGGCAGGGTACACCCTGGCAATAATTATTTTATAAAATAAAAATTAATTTTTCATGCAGTACTATTTAAACAGTTGGCGACTTTGTCAACAGCTTTATTGTTGCCACTGTGGAGTGCATTATTGGGCTGGCAGTGGCCTAAAATGAATGACTGCAAAGTTTTGACCCTTTAGGTTTTTCTTACTGTTTAGTTTAAGCAACAGAGCTACTTGATTTTTTATTTTTTTTTTTTTTTAATACAAAATGATTGAAACCTGGCTTAAGCTGGGTTCACACTATAGCATTTGGACCAGCTTTTACAGATGTTTTGAAAAATCAGAGAAATCAGTCCAAACGTTGGTGAAATTATGTTCATGAGCGTTTTTCTTTTTTAATTCAGCGCACACCAACTTTTACAAACTTTTGCTAGCACTTGCCAGTGTTGCATTCAGCATTGGCAAAGTTTTGCCAACTTAGGGGTAGATTTACTAACGTGCTGTGCCATCACAAAACCCTGTTCTGGCATTAAAAAAAAACTACTGTTGAGATTTACTAAAGGGCACAGGGCAAAATTTCCGGTGAAATGGCATAGACTATGTTAATTTTGCACGTGACCTTATTGCATATGTATTTGTGGGAGTTGTCATGTCAACACACAAATCTGAGGGAGGGGAGTATTTAAATGACTGGCACAAGGTGATTTACTAAGGTTTGCGGTTGTCAATCTCCTGTTAAATGCGCCAGGATTTAACATCCAAAAAAGCTTGTCTTAATTCATCTGCGCCTGACATGACGGCGATCGTTGGTGCCACGAGGAGACACTGGCGAGAACTGAGGGGATGTGGCAGAAGCTTCTCTCTGCCCGTGACTTTATTTGGCATGACAGAAGAACAGATTATATGAATATCAATGGTCTCAGAGATCAGTATTATGCTGAACTGGACATCAGCCGGCAGTGTTTTATTTCATTTGTTTATACTGTATATAACGTACTACATGAATTTGTATCCATAAAACAGGATACAATAGGAGCCCTTATACCTGCAGTGGACATACAGTTATGTCAGCCGATAATGACTCTTTTTCTCTCTTTTCTGCGGAGGTTAGACTGGGATCTGGAGTTTCCCTATGAGCTCTCCCTCACTCTTGAAGCAAAATCTTCCACATTGCCAATTTTCATTTTTTTCTCTATCCATATTTCTATAGTTACAGTATTTTTTTTTTTTTCCTGTGCATAAAACAGTAATTCAGTTCCCTCTTCTCTCTTTCTCTCTCCCAGTTCAGGATACACAATATAGGAGGAAAACAACAATGAGATCAACAAAAAGCACGCACCGGTCCATAGAAACGTCCCCCAAAATTGCAACACCGTAACTCAATGGCATTGATTGAAAAGTTGTGAACTGGGAGACCTGTAGATTTTGTTAAAACAAAGTTATACACATAATAAAACCCCAGAGTCTCCATCAGACCATGATGGTTCGAGTGTTAATAAAATAAGCACGTTGGTTAAATAATCAGTTTTATTCATGAGTAGTCCTTTATTTAATTAGATACAAATGCGTCATTTATACATATTAAATAAGAGTCTGCCATGTTAAATAAACATGGCAAACGTCTGGCTCTGCTGGCAAAAGATGATAAAAGTTCATGAAAGCTGGTGTTTGTTGGCAAACGCTAGTGAAAGTTGTATTCCTTCAAAATTTTCAGCAAAAATTTTTAGGCTGACTTAGGTAAACGCTGCATAATTTAGCCCAGCGCTCAGGAATTTTTACACACTGAGTACAGCTTTCACCAACGTGTATTTCCAAACGTCGGCAGATTTTCAGCATGCTGAAAATTTTCAAAGAATACAGCTTTCACCAGTATTTGCCAACAAACGCCAATCATTAACTTTTGCCAGCTGAGCCAGACGGTTGCCAAAACGTCAGTAAAAGTCTGTCTAAACATTGTGGTGTGAATCCACCTTTAGTATTGCTGTCGTCCAGTTTAAAGGGGTATTTGGTTGCACTTTTTTCCACATTTTAATAGCTATCACATGTCTTAATGAAATGTTTAACATATTTTCTTCAAATGCTGTTTAATCATTTAATTATTGCAGCAAATTTTTTTTCAAGCCTTTCTGAAAATGGCTGGTTTCAATACTTGCCACTTGAAATATCTGAAACCGCATTGAACTCCACCCTCCCTCCGATGTCACTGTTGCTAACATTAGCTGCCCATAGCTTCCTAGCTCAGAGCCAACTAATCTAAATTTGTCTCAAAGAATTAATGGATTGCATTTATATAGCACTTTTCAAGATGCCCAAAGTGCTTCACAATGAGTCCATTATTCATTCATTCCAGACAGACAATGGTAGTGGTAAGCTACTGCTGTAGCCACAGCTGCCCTGGGGCAGATTGATGGAAACATGGTTGCCAATCCACGCCAACAGTCTCTCTGACCACTAACGAATGTTTATACACATTCATGCCCAGTGTCATGGACACTGGAGACAAGGTGGGTAAAGTGTCTTGCCCAGGAACACAACAGCAGGATGGCTGGGGAGAGTGGGATTCGAACCACCAACCCTCTGGATATTGGACAACCCGCTCTACCTCCTGAGCCACTGCCGCCCACGCTTTCCTCCTCCGTTCCATTTTTGCTGAGCACCAAGCTGGACGACGGCAGGAAGCTCTTTTTTTTTTTTTTTTTATGGTCTTTGGCATGACTCGGCTAGGACTTGAACCCCAACCTCCTGGGTGTGGGGTGGATACTCTACCTCTAGGCCACCACTGGCTACAAGAGTGGGGAAAAAAAAAGATTGATTCAGTGATGGATTGCAATACTTGACACTGGCGACAATGCATCAATCTATAAATGCATGGATCAAGCTTTTATTTAAAAAAAAAAAAAAAAAAGTGCAAACACATATACTTTTGGGTTATCAGTTAATCAGTGGCATTTTCAGTCCACTACATGGCACAAAGCAAACACCCAGTCAAGTGAAGTCATAGCTTGTCTCGATGATTTGCAGCCAGCTTTGAAAGTTAGGAAGCGGTTAACTCAAATGTTGGGCCTTTTTTGGATTTTTTTTTTAACAAAGATGGAAGGAAAGACCTTTACATGATGCACAACCCGCAAGAAGTGCACCACAAAAAAACCCACTGGGAGCAAGGCAGGCCAGCACACATCTTGGAGCAGCATTAGCAACGGCTAAGCAAAAGAGGCACCGGCATGGAGCTTTATATCCAAGCATCGTGTAAGTAAAGTTTATTTATGAAGCGCTTGTCAGAGACATATTGTCACAGAGCGCTGCACAATAAAGTAGAATAAAAGGAAGTTGATAGATAAAAATAATTTTAAAAATACAAAAACAAGTTAAAACACAAGATTAAAATAATTTAAAAATATCAGACTTACCATTGAAAAGCAGATGAAATTGAATGGAAATCCTCATTGAACAAAAAGGTTTTCTGCTGCTTTTTAAGAGTCCACAGAGTCAGCTAGACGTATCTGGAGTGGGAGTCTATTCCAAACAGCACCATCCACCACCCTCCCTTGGTGCAGAGACATGTCTCCGCAGGAAATGAAGCCCCAAGAATACTTTGTTATATGAAAGAGATGTCAGCAGTCTTACTTTGGGACATGATTTGAGGTTGAACTAGAAAAGCACTAAGAGAGCACAGACCTCCGCCAAGGCTCCTTCCGTCCCTTATGGATCACCTCCAAAATATAATGGGTTTGTTTTGGAGGATTCTTGCTAATACAATGTGAGATGATAGGAGCCTTGGTGGAGGTATGCGTTTGCAGATCATCACCAAAATGTAATGGGTTCCTCTCTAGCCCAAGGACCACCTCTGGTGAAAATTTCATCAAAATCCATCCAGTAGTTTGTGCATAATCCTGCTAACAGACGGACGGACAAACCACCCCGATTACATAACCTCTTTGGTGGCGGTAATAAGGTGAAAAAATTTTGAGTATATGGGATTGTGATACTCAACTATTGTGATTACTGTTGAATCGTGATGGAATTGAATTGTGATCCAAGAATCACGAGATCCCTCGCAATTCCCACCCCTAACTAGCCACATGAAATAATGCATAATGGGCAGGGGTGTGTGGTTTCAGTGGTCAATAGGCTATGACTGGTACTTGGAGTACAATAAGCACAGAAACATATGAGTGGCTAAACTGCTAGCTTCAGCAAGTCACCTTGTGGCTGCTTTGGATCACAGCTGAGAAAATAAAATGTTAGCTAAGCAAAAATAACATCTAGAATGAAATATATGGTCAAGTGTTAGATGAATAAGGTTTCCAGTGGGGGGTGTATAGAATTTATAGAAAATGGCATTCAAAACTGGCCAGATCCAGGTGGCCTGTCCATCACCACCTCGCCACCAAAGCACGTTGTCGGGGTACAGTGCTCGACTCGGACCACTTACCATTCTAGTGCTAACAGATCAACGTAAAATAAAAGTTGGTGGCTGAAATTTAAAGAAAAAAAAAAAAAACAAAAAAAAAAAACAATATAAGCCATGCTTGGTGCAAGCTTCCTGGTAGCACTGTTAGCATCTGGCTCCCATACATCTACTTGAGACGGCTATACTGCCAATAATGGAGCAGTGGGTGGCTACTGAGGACAGTGCTGGGCTGGGTTTACCATTTTATGATGTCCCGAGGCAAACTGTGAAGAGTCAAAATGGCATCTTGGAGAGAAAACCAATATAAAGTTGTTGTTTTGTTTTGTTTTTTTTAAAAGAGAATTGCGTATTTTGACATGTTTCTGATAGTCATGTGACCGATAGACTCATTTCAGGTGGTTAAAACCTACAAACAAACCACTTTTCAGTCAATGATGCTCAATATAATTATAAAATTAAAAAATGTTTTAGTGCATACGCTAATTATTAGCATGATTTTAATAAACATGCCTGCTTACCAGTCATTCAAATAATGTTGGTGTTAATCTCACACTCATTCCTTGAATAAGACAATTCCACACATCAATGCAGACTTTTTCTACAGTCTAGCAGCACTCTTTGGGAATAGACCGAAATGCCACTGACATGGTTTGTATTGATTCTGTCTGTCTGATATTGAGATTGCCCTGTCTAGTGTTTCAGCAGAGGGGAAGAATGAGATTTATAGACAAAATAGAGAGAGAGGAGAAAGCTTCTAGAAGGAGAGCAGCTGCTCCTCAGTGCAAGAAGATACATTTGATAATGGCAATATATTACTATTGATTTCAAGTTTGAACAGATCATTGATTTGATTGAACAATCATTACATTGTGGCCCTTACCAACCCTAATGTGATCAGACTAAAAGCATGTCTAGTACTATTTCATCTGATTTCTATAGTGTGTATAATGATAATACAATATTCAGGATACTGTATATACGAAAACTGTTCATTAAATATCTCCCGACTCATTTCCTATGGACTGAGAGGAACCAAACTTGGCACAGTTATTAGTCTTTCTCTACATGGGTGGGCAGCGCGGTGGTGGAGTGGTTAGCACTGCGGCAGCACAGCAATTCACCCTTGGCCGGGGGATCCTGGGTTCGATCCCAGCCCCGACCAACAGTGATCTGTGTGGAGTTTGCATGTTCTCCCTGTGTCTGCGTGGGCTTACTTCGGGATTTCTCTGGTTTCCTCCCACATGCCAAAAACATGCAAGTTAGGTTAATTGGCATCAAACTGGGGATTCTAAATTGTTGTTAGGTATGACTGTGAGAGTGAATGGTTGTCTGTCTCTCTGTGTTGGCCCTGCGATAGACTGGCGATCTGTCCAGGGTGTACCCTGCCTCTCACCCAAAGATGCTGGGATAGGCTCCAGCGCCCCCCCCCCCACGCGACCCGAAAAGGATTAAGCGGAGGAAGATGGATGGATACATGGGTACCACCAAGGGTCACACACTTCTCCCATCGCTTTATGCAGCTGTGGAGAACTCACCTGTAGAAGTCTGCAGGTTGCATCAGAAGCCATGACTTGACCTTGGAAGTGAGGGTTTCATTGTCTTGAAAGTGCTTGCACTTCAAAAATGACTTCATGGTTGGAAAGAGGTGGAAGTCAGATGGTGTGAGGTCAAGAGAGTAAGGGGGTGAGGAAGGATTTCATAGCCGCAGGACCGTGCTTCTGTCAGGGCAACATGCAAGTTGTGGACTGAGGTGTTGTCTTGCAGGAGGTGAACACCTTTCACACCGTTTCTGCAATTGTGAAGTGTAGTAAATCCCAGTAATTGTGGTATCCTTTGCCAAGAAATCCATCATCAATGCTTGTTCCAAAAGACCACGAGAATGACCTTGCCTTCTGATGGTGCCCTCTTAGCAGGCAGTGAGTCATAATGCTTCTATTGCTTCAACTGGGCTTTAGTCTCTGGATCACGGTGATGGACCCATATTTCACCCCGCCTGATTAGTCTGCCATAGAAGTCCTTCTGGTTTTCTTAGCACATGGCCAAAAGAGCCTGGGAGCACATGACTTGTCCCTGCTTCTGGAAAGGTGTGAGAAACCAGATAATTCATTGTACAGCAGTGACGTGCAGTCAGGGGAGGCAGGTGAGGCAGAGCCTCGCCTATCGTCATGAAAAAATAAAGAATTATCAGTATATTATTTGTCCACTAATTTGTCTTGTAGTCTAAATGTAATTTCTGAATGATTCCAATCAACCCGGAGTGGACAATCCACCTTTTTCTGGCTGAGGACCATGGACTCGGACTTGGAGGTGCTGATTCTCATCCCAGCCGCTTCACACTCAGCGGCAAACCATCCCAGCAAGACCTGTAGGTCATTGCTGGGTGAAGCCAGCAGGACAACAACATCTGCAAACAACAGAGATGAGATCCTGTGGTCACCAAGCATGACACCCTCCATTCCCTGGCTGCGCCTAGAAATCCTGTCCATAAAAATTATGAACAGGATCGGTGACAAAGGGCAGCCCTGGCGGAGTCCATCTCTCACTGGGAATGAGTCCGATCGAGTGTTGGCAATACGAACCAAACTCTCACAACGGCCGTACAGAGACCGAATAGCTCGTAACGACAAGCCCGATACACGGTCAAATGCCTTTTCCAAGTCCACAAAATGCATGTAAACTAGTTGGGCAAACTCCCATGAACCCTCGAGGATTCTCGAGAGGGTAAAGAGCTGGTCAGCCAGGACAAAAACCACATTGTTTCTCCTGAATCTGAGGTTTGACCAACGGCCGGACTCTCCTCTCCAGTACCTTGGCATAGACCTTCCTAGGGAGGCTGAGGAGTGTGATCCCTCTAAAGTTGGAGCACACCCTCCAGTCCCCTTTTTTTTTTTTTTTTTTGAAGAGAGGAACCACCAACCCAGTTCGCCATGCCAAAGGCACTGCCCCCCAACCTCCATGCAATGTTGCAGAGGTGTGTCAACCATGACCGCCTTACAACATCTAGGACCTTGAGGTACTCAGGGCGAATCTTGTCCACCCCTGGGGCCCGGCCACCAAAGATATTTTTAACAACCTTGGCAACCTCAGCCCCTGTGATAGGCTAGTCATCCCCCTCGTCCACAAGCCCTGCTTCCTCTGTGGAAGGCGCATCAGTTGGATTGAGGAGATCCTCGAAGTATTCCTTACACCGCCCGACGATATCCCCAGTTGAAGTCAGCAGCGCCTCATCCGCACCACACAGTGTGGACAGGGAGCTGCTTCCCCCTTCTGAGCTGCTGGACAGTTTGCCAGAATCTCTTCGAAGCCAACCGAAAGTCTTGTTCCATGGCCTCATCGAACTCCTCCCATACCCGAGTTTTTGCTTCAGCAACCACCCGAGCTGCACTCCGCTTGGCCTGCCTGTACACCTCAGCTGCTTCGGGAGTCCCACAAGCTAACCAAGCTTGATAGGACTACTCCTTCAGCTTAATAGCCCCCCTCCCACTGGTGTCCACCACTTGGTTCGGGGGTTGCCACCACGAGATACCCCGGCAACCTTGCGGCCACAGCTCTGGGTCGCTGCTTCAACAGTGGAGGTGGAGAACATGGCCCATTCAGACGCCATGTCTCCAGACTCCCTCAGAATGTGGTTGAAGTTCTTCCGGAGGTGGGAGTTGAAGACCTCCCGGACAGGGGCCTCAGCCAGATGTTCCCAGCACACTGTCACTATACGTTTGGGTCTACCAGGTCTGAATGGCATCCTCCCCTGCCATCGGATCCAACTCACCACCAGGTGATCAGTTGACAGCTCTGCACCTCTTTACCCGAGTGTCCAAGACATACAGTCACAGGTCTGATGACACAATAACAAAATCGATCATCGACCTGCGACCTAGGGTGTCCTGGTGCCAGGTGCACATATGGACACCCTTATGCTTGAATATGGTGTTCGTTATGGACAAACTGTGGTTAGCACAGAAGTCCAATAACTGAACACAACTCGGGTTCAGATCGGGCAGGCCATTCCTCCCAATCACCCCCTTCCAGGTTTTACTGTCGTTGCCCCCGTGTGCATTGAAGTCCCCAGTAGGACAATGGAGTCTCCAAGAGGAGCACTCTCCAACACCCCAGTCAGAGACTCCAAAAAGGGTGGGTACTCTGAACCATCACTTGGTGCATAGGCACAAATGATGGTCAGGACCCATTTCCCAACCCGAAGGCACATGGAAGCAACCCTTTCGTCCACCGGGGAAGACTCCAATATAGAGGCAGCAAGGTGGGGGGATACAAGAATACCCACCCCTGCTTGTCATCTCTCGCCCAGGGCAACGCCAGAGTAGGCCAAGCTCCAGCCCCTCTCCAGGATACTGGTTCTGGAACCAGAGCTGTGTGTTGAGGTGAGGCCGACTATATCCAGCTGGTATCTCTGAACCTCATGCACCAGCTCAGACTCCTTCCCCACCAGAGAGGGGACATTCCACATCCCAAAAGCCAATTTAGGAAGGTTGGGATCAGACTGCCAAGGTCTCCGCCTTTGACCGCCACCTGATCCACATAGCACCGGACACCATGGTCCCTCCTGCAGGTGGTGAGCCCACTGGAGGGTGGACCCATGTAACTCCTTTGGGCTGAGCCTGGCCGGGTCCCATGGGCACAAACCTGGCCACCAGACGCTAGCCATCGAGCCCCTCCCCCAGGCCTGGCTCCAGGGTGGGGCCCTGGTAACCCCATACCAGGCAGGGACACTGAATCCTTGTTCTGGCATTCATCATGAGTCTGTTGGATTGTTTTTAGTCTGGCCCTTCACCCAGGACCAGTTTGTCCTGGGTGACCCTACCAGAGGTAAATGGCCCCGGACAACATGGCTCCTGGGATCACTAGGGCATGCAAACCCCCCACCATGATAAGGTGATGATCCATGAGGGGTCTCAAATAACATAAAATCAAATTAAATGTCATTTACTTTTTGACACCACATCAGCGTTGTTAGATTCCCCACAATGGAAATCGAACCAATAAATCCTGGAGAATGATTACGCATGGAGCAGAAAATTAAGAACAATAAATTTCACAATGAGATTTTTTTGGGGGGAAGGGGCTGTCACATTTTTGGGAGACTATATTTATTTTTTTAAATTCCCCCTTCTCACCATTTCTCTTTTGTCTGTGCATGTCTGAAGTGAGTTTCGATCTAAAAACGTCTGCTTCCACCGGCATTTCAGTCAACGTTCGCCAAAGGAGCTTAACTTCAGCCAACTTGGGCAAACTCTGTATAACTTAGCCCACTACTCAGGAACTTTTACAAACTGAGCACAGCTTTCACCAGCGTTTGCCAACAAACACCAGCTATCATAAACATTTATCAACTTTTGCCAGCAGAGCCAGACGTTTGCCAAAACGTCAGTAAAAGTTGGTCCAAACATTGTCGTGTGAATCCACCCAAAAAGCAGGTCCAGAATGGCAGGAAGCCTCCACAAATGCTGCTCTTTATAGGAGCGTCACCTGACGCTTATGTCAGCTGACCTGCACTGAGTATTTGTTTGCTTAAGTTAACCTAAGCTGGCAACTGCTACACATACACTAGCCTATGTTGGCTGAAGTTTGCCAATGCTGAATGCAACACTGGCAAATGCTAGCAAAAGTTGATAAACGTTCATGTGCGTTGGATTAAAAAAAAAAAAACTGCTCACAAACGTAATTTCACCATTTCGGCTAATTTCTGATCTTTCAAAACGTCTGTAAAAGTCAGTCCAAACACGACGGTGTGTACCCAGCTTTTGTTTAGTTAGCGACTGGTTATGTGGCGACGCTCCAAAATGGTGGCCTCCACTTGCTGGATGGTGTCTTTGATCAGTGGTGTGGTCACCTGGGAATGGGTGCCATTTCCACCAATGTCCAATCACACTTGAACTGTCGATGCCAGTGCTTGACTAGGTCATATGATGTAATGTAATGTACTTTATTTATATAGCCCTTTAAAACAACCTGTAGGTGACCAAAGTGCTTTACAGAAAATTAAACGGCATTAAAAACACACACAGTATTAAAAACAAATGCCAAGACAAATATCGCCACTACTGGGTATTAAAAGCCATCCTAAACAAATATGTTGGAAGTTCTGATTTAAAAAGGGCCAAGTCAGAGATAGCACGTAGGTCAGGGTGATGATGGGGCATCCTTCTCATATGTCACTTTTGTCTCATTGAAGGTTTTACTTTCAACTGGCTCCATTATTACACCTTACTCCACCTTAGCACCTGTACAAGAGAAACTCTTAGGAGGTCAGATCTGCAAATTGCCACATGACCTATAGAGATATGTAGTATTATACATGTGCAATTTCAGCCTCCTACAATAACCAGAAGTGGTTGAGGGGAAATCTTTAATGAGCCACCTGCATATTTGCTTTTCTAATAAGTTCGACTGGTGACACAAATTTATCCTCATTGTATTATGAAATAAAGCAGTGATACTCCATGTTTAGCTTGAGATGAATAAAAGGAAACCACTAGTTTGGCTTTTCATATTTTTAATTAACTCATTAACAAATTAATGAAAGCAATGTCATGATAACCTGAGGCAATAACGGACAATCTAAAATGATTTGCAATTTATTCCTCATAACGGAGTAAGTCTTGTCTTTACATAGACAGACATGAAAGGCCATTTCATTTTAATTGTAAATGTGAGACATTGTTTAAAATATATATATTTATATTTATTTATTTTATAGTAAACTGCAGAATGCAATACTATTGTAGCTAATTTAGCTACTGGGGGCTAGTTTTTGGGGCTCCTAATGTGGCAAGGATATCTGGATAGAGGAGAAATAAATTACATTATCTTGAATTCAATTATATTAGCTAACTCGTCTTTAAATGAAAGACAATAATCTTGAGATTGCCTTGTGGTGCAAGATGCAACTTATTTCACTGGAGAGTTTAGCAATTTGTAGACTATAATATATTAATAACAAACTAGTGTATGCCTGTAGAAAGCAAGTATTGTCTGAAAACTGGTATCCCAATTAGGCTTTACAGGCCCAAATATAGGCTTGTTTGAAAGTGGAATACAAAGAGGTGTAACCTATATGTAGGCAATCGCACACATTAGACTTTGATAAACATAAAAGGGACTGAACACTAAGATTTATTTGATTGTGAATATTAATTACAGAATTATTAAAAATGAATGGGACATCCAATATTAGCGACTGTTTCGGAACCCTTGTTTATTTGTTTGTCAGATGTATTTTTGTGATCTTTTATGAGTTATATTCATAAACATTGTATCTTGCACTATGGGGAATGAGAGTTGTTCAGTCATCATTATAATTGTTTTAGTTTGTGTGTTCTATAGTGTATCATCAATAAACTCGTGCAGTACTATAACAGGACACGTTTACAAATATTTGAGACCTACTGCAGTGCATCCTGTTATATTTTAGCAATACTGTAAGTACAAAACACCCAACATTATTATATTCAGCAAAATGACCCATTTGGCTGCAACTGTTACATTAGTGTTGTCCATTTGTCAGTAAATAAAAAATGATTTATTTCATTATTTGGGCATTTTTTTTGTCGTTGTTTATTACAGTGTGCATATGTGTCCACATATGATATGCAATTGATCTGGCCATTCCGCTCCACATGTATGGTGGTATTATTAACTTTTAATTTTTAGATAGCCGTGCACCGGGAAGAGCGCCATGTTGAACCCGCGGTGCCGCAAAGGACAGCGGTGGCACATGGGTGAAGCAGCCGCTGAGGCTCGGTCCCGTTAATCGGGCAGTCTGGGCTTGGCTCCCTGGCAAGGACTGTGATGAGCCAGTCTGGCTGCCCCCCCACCCCTTGCACACCCGTGCACTTCGTGTTCTCCACATATTGGTGGCTGAAATGCAAAACCTCCTGTCTTTAAAAAAAAAAAAAAAAAAATGCACTTTTTTTGAGAAAACTAAAAAAAAAAAACCCCAAAAAACCTTTTTGTTTACTTGCAGAGTGCTATGCTGTTTTTTTTGTTTGTTTTTTTTTTCAGTCAGAATAATTTTCTGTCATAATAAAGGGCGGGACTGTCTTGAAGACAGATATGAGCAGCCTTCCTTGTTCTCGTCATCCAAAGTGAAATCCTCAAATCAGAAAATCCTGCAGATAGGAGGTTTTGCATTTCAGCCATCAATATGCCAAATTATCCTTTAGAGCTATGCAGTCATGGCAACCATCCATCCATCCATCTTCTACCGCTTTTCCAGAGGTCCGCGTCACGGAGGCAGCAGTTCAAGCAGAGAAGCCCAGACTTCCCTCTCCCCAGCCACCTGCTCCAGCTCTTCAGAGAGGATACCAAGGCGTTCCCAGACCAGCTGGAAGACATAGTCTGTCCAGCGAGTCCTGGGTCTGCCTCGGGGTCTCCTCCCAGTGGAACGTGCCCGAAACACCTCAAGTGGGAGGCGTCCTGGAGGCATCCTAATCAGATGCCCATACCACCTCAACTGACTCCTTTCAATGTAGAGGAGCAGCAGTTCTACTCTGAGCCTCTCCCGGATGACTGAGCTCCTCACCCTATCTCTGAGGGTGAGTCCAGCAATCCTATGAAGAAAGCTCATTTCAGCCGCTTGTATCCACGATCTCGTTCTTTCAGTCATTACCCAAAGCTCACGACCATAGGTGAGGGTAGGAATGTAGATTGACTGGTAAATCAACAGCTTTGCCTTAGAGCTTAGCTCCCTCTTCACCACAACAGACCGGTACAACGTCCGCATCACTGCAGATGCTGCTTCAATCCGTCTGTCAATCCTTCCCTCCATTTTCCCCTCACTCGTGAATAAGACCCCAACATACTTAAACTCCTCCCAGGAGCCTTTCCCCAACCCGGAGAGGACAATCCACCTTTTTCCGGCTGAGGACCATGGACTCAGACATGGAGGTGCTGATTCTCATCCCAGCCGCTTCACAGTCAGCGGCAAACCATCCCAGCAAGAACTGTAGGTCATTGCTGGATGAAGCCAACAGGACAGCATCATCTGCAAATAACAGAGATGAGATCCTGTGGTCACCAAGCATGACACCCTCCATTCCCTGGCTGCGCCTAGAAATTCTGTCCATAAAAATTATGAACAGGATCGGTGACAAAAGGCAGCCCTGGCAGAGTCCAACTCTCACTGGGAATGAGTCCAACCGAGTGTTGGCAATACGAACCAAACTCTCACAATGGTCGTACAGAGACCGAATAGCTCGTAACAACAAGCCCGATATCATAATATCGGGCTTGAGTACACCCCTCACATTTTTGTAAATATTTTCTCTTTTCATGGGACAACACTGAAGATATGACACTTTGATACAATGTAAAGTAGTCGGTGTACAGCTTGTATAACAGTGTAAATTTGCTCTCCCCTCAAAAACTCACACAGCCACTAATGTCTAAACTGCTGGCAACAAAAGTGGGTATACCTCTAAATGAAAATGTTCAAATTGTGCCCAATTAGCCATTTTCCCTCCCCGATATCATGTGACTCGTTAGTAGTACAAGGTCTCAGGTGTGAATGGGGAGCAGGTGTGTTAAATTTGGTGTTATCGCTCTCATATTCTCTCATGCTTGTCACTGGAAGTTAAACATGACATGTCATGGTAAAGAACTCTCTTGAGGATCTGAAAAAAAGAATTGTTGCTCATCATAAAGATGGCCTAGGCTATAAGAAGATTGCCATCACCCTGAAACTGAGCTGTAGCACGGTGGCCAAGACCATACAGCGGTTTAACAGGACAGGTTCCACTCAGAACAGACCTCGCCATGGTCGACCAAAGAAGTTGAGTGCACGTGCTCAGTGTCATATCCAGAGGTTGTCTTTTGAAAACAGACGTATGAGTGCTGCCAGCATTGCTGCAGAGGTTGAAGGGGTGGGGGGTCAGCCTGTCAGTGCTCAGACCATATGCTGCACACTGTATCAAATTGGTCTGCATGGCTGTTGTCCCAGAAGGAAGCCCCTTTTAAAGA
The DNA here is from genome assembly GCA_020510985.1 of Pholidichthys leucotaenia. Lineage (NCBI taxonomy): Eukaryota > Metazoa > Chordata > Actinopteri > Cichliformes > Pholidichthyidae > Pholidichthys > Pholidichthys leucotaenia. The sequence continues at coordinate 139,499,899 of CM035842.1, read as the reverse complement.
TGATGCACAAGAAAGCCCACAAACAGTTTGATGAAGACAAGCAGACTAAGGACATGGATTATTGGAACCATGTCCTGTGGTCTGATGAGACCAAGATAAACTTATTTGGTTCAGATGGTGTCAAGCGTGTGAGGAGTACAAAGACAAGTGTGTCTTGCCTACAGTCAAGCATGGTGGTGGGAGGGTCATGGTTTGGGGCTGCATGAGTGCTGGGGAGCTACAGTTCATTGAGGGAACCATGAATGCCAACATGTACTGTGACATACTGAAGCAGAGCGTGATCCCCTCCCTTCGGAAACTGGGCCACAGGGTAATATTCCAACATGATAACGACTCCAAACACACCTCCAAGATGACCACAGCCTTGCTAAAGAAACTGTGGGTAAAGGTAATGGACTGGCCAAGCCTGTCTCCCGACCTAAATCTTATTGAGCATCTGTGGGGTATCCTCAAACAGAACATGGAGAAGCGCAAGGTCTCTAACATCCACTAGCTCCGTGATGTTGTCATGGAGGAGTGGAAGAGGATTCCAGTGGCAACCTGTGACGCTCTAGTGAACTCCATGCCCAAGAGAGTTAAGGCAGTGCTGGAAAACAATGGTGGCCACACAAAATATTGACACTTTGGGCACAATTTGGACATTTTCACTTAGGGGTGTACTCACTTTTGTTGCCAGCGGTTTAGACATTAATGGTGGTGTGTTATTTTGAGGAGACAGCAAATTTACACTGTTTTACAAGCTGTACACTGACTACTTTACATTGTATCAAAGTGTTTGATCTTCAGTGATGCCCCATGAAAAGAGATAATAAAATATTTACAAAAATGTGAGACGTATACTCACTTTTGTGCGATACTGTAGTAGCAAAAATCCTTGTTTGACTTACTGCTTCACTTCTGAGTGGATGTCATGACTTATTTTCAGACCTTACTGATATTCAAGGTCAAATGCAAAGGCAAAGATCATTGCACATTCAAGAGGTTTCCCAGACCATATTCTAGGTTGTGTTAAAATTTGGTGGCTCTGTCAAAATAGTCACTATATAAGTCAAAACTGATTTTGACCTTTTATGACCACGTGACCTTGACTTTTGACCTTTTGATCCCAAAAGCACAGCCAAATGTGGTCATCCCATGGTCCACCTGTGTGCCAAATTTGATCCCCCTAGCATCATTTCCTCTTGAGTTAGAACACAGACATGCAGACAGACAGCTTTCTTTAGTGTAAAGGGTGTGTAGTGTCAAGTTAACAACCCAGAGCTGGTAAACAAATTCAATGCATGAAGCATGTATACATAATTTCACTGTATTTCAGTCCCTCCAGGATTTTGTCAGCTGTTTTGGTGATTGTTGTAGCCCAAAAAGCCTGAATTTGTAGGAGCTTTTCCAAAAAGTTGACATCTAGGTTGTGTTAAAATTTGGTGGCTCTGTCAAAATAGTCACCATATAAGTCAAAACTAATTTTGACCTTTGACCATGATCAAATTTGGCACACAGGTTGACCATGGGATGACCACATTTGGCTGTGCTTTTGGGATCAAAAGGTCAAAGGTCAAGGTCACATGGTCATAAAAGGTCAAACTGAGTCACCGGAGTGGTGGCTCAGTTGGTAGAGCATCCGCCCCACACCCGGGAGGCAGGGGTTCAAATCCCGGACGGGTCATGCCAAAGACCATAAAAAAGTGGAACTTCCTGTCATCCAGCTTGGTGCTCAGCAATAATGGAATGGAGGAGGGAAATTTGAGACGGCGCTTTGGATGGCAGCGGCCCTCTGATTCTACACTTGGGGTGTGTGTGATTAACACAGTAGATAGGTAAAGCACAATCTCGTTCTACTGTACATGATTGGTTGTACAGTTGAATGACAATAAAGGGTGATTTAATTTAATTAATTTAATTTTAATTTAATTTAATTTTAATTTAATTTTTCGAAGTTTTTACACTGAAAGCTGTGTGAGAAAGTACAGATTTTAAAGTAGCTGCTTTTTCCATAGTTTTGTCATGCTATTCTATTTAACACCACAAGAAAAACACAGGATTGACAGAAAGTGATTTATGTAGAATTAAATGCTCAACTAACTACAAATTAACTTTCAATTTTTGAAAAGGGTTTCAATTCATTTCCTGGTAAGATTTGTTCAATTCAGTTTAGTTCTATTGAGTAAAAATGGCTCATACTGCAGCCTTTATTAATTGTCATTTTCATTTTATTGTAATTCATCATTATCTTCAAATCGCTCACTTAATCGCTCACTTCCAGCTGGCCTGCCGCATCCGCGGAGAGAGAGCTTAGACTTTCTGCTGCACATTCACCAACCAACCATAATGCTCTGCACTGTGTGTCTATATATATATATATATATATATATATATATACAGTATATATACTGTATGTATATATATATATACATTTATAGTAATATGGACATATGTTTACTAGATGTTGTTTTTTCTTGCCTTCTGACTGTTGCTCTGAGTGTTGCTATCCCTGTGCTGTTGCAATCCTGGAATTTCCCCATTGTGGGACTAATAAAGGCTTATCTTATCTTAAGTGCTAGAAATCCATAATCTCATAAAATATACCTTTATTCTGCATTTATTCACATCGCTTAACCAACAGTTAACTACTGTATCCATAGTTTGTAATCATCATGTCGGATAAATTCATTTACAACACAAATGTTAAAACAAATATTTTACTTAGAATCTCAGCAGCTCCAAGTCTTCCTCTGTTCACGAGTTTCAGCCAGTCTCCGTGTGTTTTGAAGTGTTTATAAATTGTCAACTATGTTCCAACTCAGTGCTGTACGTAGTACAAAACCATTTATCCCTGCATTATGAAAAATATTTGGAAGCTGTTGAGGACTGTCTTTACGGTGACTTTTGTTGATAAATGAAGAGACATGCACATTAACAACTCCGCTCATGTAAAGACGTGTGCATGCACCGCAGGGAACTCTTGCCGGATGAGAACTGTTTTAACACCACAGAAGAACTAGTATATCCGTTAGCTTGTTGGCTCCGTTACCGCTCCGAGTGTTTCTGGTTCTTTGTAGCTGTTCCTGGCTCACTGACCCGGTTTCCAACCGATCAGACTCAGCACGTTCAGATGTTAAAACATTATATTAAAAGATCGAGCCGCGGATTTTGTAGATCGATATTGGCTCAGTCAAATGTGGATCGATCCAGATCATTGTATCGATCTTTTGAACATACCCCTACCGGATCCAGTCGGCAAGGAAATCCCATGGTATCTTGTGGCATTTAATAGCTGTTCATTAAAAATGATTCAAGGATCTTCCGTTATTTTCTGAGGTCTCGTCCTCCACCACTGTGTCGGAGAAGGTAAAAACTTTGACATAACATACAAACACTTTATAGAATTAAAATTAACGGGCTACTTACGTTTTATTTAGAGCCCAAAAATCCTTATCACGGAATTGGTTCATCTCGGTCACTCTTGGGTTTTTCTCGAGATCTCGCGTGATCTTGTATTTCAAACTCTGTTCTCATCCATGCTGCAGCAAAACATAAACGGAGCTGGTAGGGATGAATGCGAGGGGCCATCCGCACTGCATCTGGAGTCGGTGTAAATCCTGGGTCAGGCAACCGCCCAACCTACGCCTTGACTCATCACCGTGGGGAAAGACAATAAAATGCATACACAACATATAAAAAATTGTCAAAAATCTGAATATAATATTCTTATATTTGTGTATTTAAAAAAAGTTTTTTAATAATTAAAGTTGAGCTTTAATCATTTCAATATTCATTACAAATGAATATTGCATTAATAAAGTAGTATTAAAGTATTTAAAGTATTAGTAGTAAAGTATTTCAAGCTCTTTTTTTATATTGGACTTAGATTTTTGAGTTAAATTACTGAATCATGATATTGTAATTTTTGGGGGATTCATTAGCACTGATCTTTAGGTCAGCAGAGAAGGCTTTGCCACCACTAAATGCAAGTCACTATATCCATTTCTGTAGGTTTTGAAGAGAAAATCTGCCTGCCTCTGTGGTGAACAGACTGTGGGATGTCACTGTCGCGTCACTGGTTTCTTCTGCTCTGTTCCTGTCAAAAAACCCACAGGCTCACCCATCCAAGATGGCCTCTCTGCTTCCCACTTAGAGAAATAGATGGAGTGTTTAAGTGTTTTTGTCGAGTCAAATGGCACCAGGCAGATGACTGCATGCTATTACCATAATTTACCCTGATACAGGCTGTTGGGGTGTATCATCAGCAGGTCTGCTTCCTGCCCTATGGCGTTTCCAGGAGCTTATAGACAAGTCTGGCAATTCACACTCAGTCTGTGAGGCTCAGTGCAGGTTTAGGTTGCTGTCTTAGTTTTGTTTGTCTGCCACAGCTTGTCACCCATAAAGTAAGCTTCACTTTCCCTTCCCTGGTGACAGCTGAGGGGTGCTGAGTGGCACTCGTCTTTCAGTCTGTCTGTCCATCTCCACCTGTCTCTCTCTGCCAAAGCTTTCAGGGGCTGCCCGCACAAATCTGTCAGGCAGATGGGGGGCCGGCTTTTTACATGTCACTTGAGGGACGCCCAGGCAACACAATCTGCGGCCCACAATGCAGTGTGTTTGAACCTTGTGAAGCCCAAATGGAGAATCGATGCAGTGCCATGCACAGCCCAGATTCTCTGAAGAATCTCCCCATAGCCGAATGTCTGTGTCTACCTTCTGCTGGGCTCCTTTAGAAGAACTCTGCATCTTTTATTTATCTCTTGAAATAAGGCTGGACCCTGACGAGACCATCAGCTGCACACACAGACACACTCTTGCACACGTGTATACACACACACACACACACACACACACACACACACACACACACAAATGGGCCTCCTTCTGTTACTGAAAAGTCTGCAATTATGGAGAGAGAGGGGAGGGACAGTTGGGATTTGCATATGTCGTTGAGAGAAGAAACTACATCTCCCACAAGGCCCGGCGGTGGAAATGAACCAGCTGTCCATGGTTTGTAGATCAGATCTCATCCTCTTGATTACGAAATCACAGAATAATAAGGACCAAAAAAGTTGTGGGCCACGCTGTTTGTTCCTCCTTTGTTGTTCCCTAGAACAGAAGTTATTTTGCTTCCGCTGCCTCCGAGCTGTTTGCCATGTGCCAATGTTTGGTGCACTGTGCTCCACTTGTTCTCCTTCTCACACAGAAAATCAGAAGGCTCCAGCCCTGCCCCTCCAAAAGCTGTCATGTGAACTCCCGCCTTTTGTTTAATTTACATTTTGAGACACAGCCCATCAATTCCCCCTCTTCCCGCTGCCCCCTGCCAACACCACCACCCCACCACACCAACTGGCTTCATCAAAAATGCAGAGTTCAAACTAATTAGTGACATTTGGCCATTTGTGAAACTTTTTTTCTCTTCAAGCTCAGCTCCTGTCAAGCATGGCCTTATAGAAGACCAGAATACTTTTCATCAGTATAAAAAGGATGAATGTTGTATAGCAACACTACTTATCTCTGTGAGATGAATAAGTGTAAGAAGAGATTTGATGCATTTTACAATTTCCAATCAAGCTCAACCAACAATTTCTAATGCACACTTCCTATCGGTTGAATTTGAGTATGAACAAAGATTTTTTTTTTTTTTCCCAAGTAGCTTTCATGGAAGAATCCTCTCTTTATGTGTGCATATGCCTTTCAGCAGATGTAAAGATTTATTTTTGTCGTAAGGCATATCTATCTCACTGGTTAAGTATTTCATAAAAATACTTATCCTGTATTAACTGAGGACAAACATCTGTAGGGACAAAAAAATAAAAAGATTATGTGATAATTATTACTTGAAAGCTTGATTATATGGCCAAGTGTTGAATTTTTATAGCAGCAAAGGTGTAGAATCACAGTCTGACACGCAGCCACTGTGATTCGGCCAGTGCAATTATATTTTAATAGGCCGATGGTTAGGTGTTTCTGTACTGCCAGCTGTTGATCAGTTCTTCAGTGATGATGCAAACAGCTGCTGTGTGTGTTTGCATATTTATCTGTGTGTGTACCTGTGTGTATATACATACATATATACATGCATATGTAGCTTGTCTTCTAGAGGGAAATAAGAACAATTTTGTTGTACTATACAATGACAAAGCCTGTGTATGTGTATATATATATATATATATATATATATATATATATAATATAAAAAAAAATACAAGTTACTGAGCTCTTTTGGCTTTTTAAGGGCTTTTGGTTGCTTTGGCCTCCTATTTCACCTCTTTTCTTAGCAGTGTTTCAGATCACCACACAGAAAGTATGCAGTGAACTAGAGAAAGTGCATGGTGGAGCACTTTGCTGCTCAAGAGCCAAACACATTTCTCAAACACTGGTCAAGACTAAAATAAAGGATTAATAAAGAGAGTCCTGGAGCTCTAAAGGTTAAGGTGGCTTTTTACTTCAGTAGCAGTGAGTAGTGTCATAATTAAGGTCAGAGTATTTACAAATGACCTCTATGAGCCAGACGTTAAGGACTCGGATGTAAATATTATGATTGTTTTGGACCCATAAAATATATACACTACCGTTCAAAAGTTTGGGGTCACTTAGAAATTTCCTTATTTTTGAAAGAAAAACACTTTTTTTCAATGAAGATAACTTTAAACTAATCAGAAATACACTCTATACATTGGTAATGTGGTAAATGACTATTCTAGCTGCAAATGTCTGCTTTTTGGTGCAATATCTACATAGGTGTATAGAGGCCCATTTCCAGCAACTATCACTCCAGTGTTCTAATGGTACAATGTGTTTGCTCATTGCATCAGAAGGCTAATGGATGATTAGAAAACCCTTGTGCAATCATGTTAGGTCTGCAATGCTGTAATTGCTGCAAATGAAGGATTCTTTGACGAAAGCAAAGTTTGAAGGAAAAAATTATTTCAAATACAAATCATTATTTCTAACCTTGTCAATGCCTTGACTATATTTTCTATTCATTTTACAACTCATGGTGGTAAATAAGTGTGACTTTTCATGGAAAACACAAAATTGTCTGAGGTGACCCCAAACTTTTGAACGGTAGTGTATGTATATAAGCAATATTACACAAGAGGGAATACTGTATGTGATTATAGTAACTGCGAGTGTGCGGAGGGGATTAGAGTATCAAACCCTTAGTTAGTAGTGTTGGGAGTAATGCGTTGCAAAGTAACACGTTACTTTACACCACTACTTTTGCAGCAACATGCTGTGTAACGAAATTACTGTTTAAAAATTCAGTAATGTGTTAGTTACTGAAATTTGATCAGGTGTGTTACTCGTTTTATTAATATGGATAGATATTTTTAGTGCAAATAAATATAAACTGACCCTACGTAGCTAACACAGCTGTCAGTCAATGTGACCTGTTGCAAAGAGCCCGTCCACTGCTGCAGCCACAAATGGAGCTTGCGCCTGCTGGGAAAAGATGAAGCTGCTTTGTTTTTGTGGAGGTGGATTATTTTTTCTTTGTCATGGTTAAGGATAAAAGCATATTGGTGGGTTGCAAACTAAAGTGCGGTTGAGACTGACTGCAATCTTCAGAAGGGCCTGAGAACAGCAACAAGGTCCAACAAAGCTAGTGCTATGCTAACAACACCGTGTAGTGGCTCTACGCCATCTGAACAGCCACGGCTGGATTTCAAGCACAGGCATGCATCATGACAGTTTGACCCAGCAAGAATTAAACCAACTGATTGCCAGATACTTTGTTACAGAATGAAGGTCTGATGAGTCATTTTCCCTCAGACAGCTGAGACTGTGATCCACTGAAGTTAAAACACATTTACTTGCTACCTGGATAAAGATTATTCAAAAATGGATTTGCTCTCCAAAAGGAATTTAAAGGACTGGATCATGCCTCTGCCACAGCAGACATTTGGACTGTGGATAATGGACGTTTTCTTTGGATCACTGGACATTGGATTAAATCTATAATATAAAGGTAAGAAACGTTGACAGCTTTATGCCGTGTTGCCAACTCACTTTTTCCCTCTCTCTCTCTCTCACTCCACAAACCCTATTTCTCACTCCAAAATGAGGAAATTACTGGCAATTTTGTGTTGATTTTTTTCAGATTTTTCCCACAATAAGAGCTCTCAGGGCAGGATAAAGCAGACTGAACATGTTCTAAAAGCTCTGTCTGAAACGGTCCATTTTCAGCTTGACCTTAACAAGCCCGTAATGTAATCCATTAATTAAATTATCTTGCTATGTGTTCCAAGATGATTTTAAGTATGCATTTAAAAGTAACGTGAAAGTTACTTTTCGAAGTAACTAGTTTCTTTAATCATGCAGTAATTGGTAAGTAACTCAGTTATATTTGAAAAGAAGTAACTAGTAACTTTAACTAGTTACTATTTTTTAGTAACTTGCCCAACACTGGTATTTGGTATAGTCATGATACCATAACGGCCTCGAGTGTAATACTGCTTTTATACAACAGTTCCGGCAAGCACAATTTATTAAATGACAGCAATATTTGACAAAATATCATGATTTGTTTGTTTAAACAGTTGTTTTGTGCAGATGAGAAAAATAGTTCCTTTTAAATGTAGCCAGTAACTGCTGCTAAACATCTCAATCAGCATGAAGACGTCTGTTGTCATTTCACACACATGTAAACAAATTAAATATTGTCAAGTGCAGAAGTAAGTTTACATACCAGTCACCTGTTGTCAGTACGGCAAGATGCCAATAGCTAGCTAGTGGCTAGTAGTTAGCATGCTAGTGATCTCATGCTTTGCTTGCTTTTCCTTGGCATTTTCAGATTTGAGTCCATCAGCACAAAGCTATTGTGGTTTGTTAATTGAGACAATAAATCCAAATCTAGCACTGCCTGTTTTTTTTGTTTTGTTTTTTAAACCGATGTGAAATAGCTTAATGACATTTATACAAGGGCAGAAGTTGTAAACAGAGTTGTTTTTTCTAAAAGGTGGGACTTCCGAGTCACGGATGTATAATTTCTTGTCAAACAGCGCCTCACTGTGGAAATTAAGGTATCCAAAACAGTACTGCAATTCTCACTGAGAGTTGATAGTAAATTACTGTTAGTAATTAATGGTTACATGAACACCTTTGAAGTGGAGTGATACATGTCCAGTGAAACGTTGGAGTGCACTTATCGTGGAATTAAGTAACTCCTGGAATCCCTATTGTCCAATCAAATTGCTCAGTCGGAACAAACTGTTGTATAAATATATATATTTAAAAATATACAGACTTCAATTCTGCACCTTTCTGAACACTTTGTTGATGTATTTTTTTTTTTAAAGTATTCATTTTCATGGAAAATACAGTCCAGTGCACCTTTAACTATAACCCACACAACTGGACATATCAGCTAAACATCGGTCACTGCCATCTGTGAATGTTATCTTATTTGCTGTTATGCCAACTACAGTTAACAATGTGAATATTGGCCAACACTGACATTAAGCCAATGAATCGCTGCATCCCTTGTAATTTGTACCACTGGACTTACATGTACATGGCAAGGAGAGGAAAGACTACTTCTATGTATCAATCTCAGCCATATAGCTTTAGCTGTAAGCATAGAAGTCTCACCAGTTGGCTTTCTGGTTGTGAAAGGCAGTCATTCAAAAAAGTGAAAGTGGTCTTAAAATCAGAGAATTGTATACAATATCAGTGTGTTCTCAAACCGTGCACATTGCATTTGGCCATGGCTGTCTACGTCATTAACTGAAGAGCTGATAGCAGAGCCACAAAGTCCTCACTAAATCAATGGTCTCTGATGCAGGAGACACAAGTTAGTGTCATGTTTGCTTTTTTCTCGTTTTTTTTACTTGCAGGTTCCTTTTTGTTTTCCACTTTTACTCACCAACTAAGGTCTGGCATTATTCAGACACTTGATTGTGTTTAATTACTAGAAGTACTTGGTTAGGGTTTGGACAAGATTGTGGGCTTGCTTCAAATATGGCCCTTTACAACCATAATCCTGCACATTGTCATGTCAAGTATTTGGACTATTGCATAGCCTAGCATGTGAAGACAAAGTGCATTCTTTGCTTTACATATTAACACTAAGCGCTCTGACCAAATAGAGATATATTATATGCCTAGAATAACACCAGGCACCATATTTCAAATGATACAACAGTTTCGACTGAGCAATTTGATTTGACAATAGGCATTCTCAGAGCGTTGTTGATGGAGCATAATGTCAAATCTGTATGCACAACACCCATGTGACTCCACCTCACAAATGGCTCATTAATTAGCCTAACTGGTATTGCCTATTAAAATGTGAACATGTACGTACATACAGTGGTGTGAAAGTGTTTGCCCCCTTCCTGAGTTCTCATTTTTTTTTGTATGTTTGTCACACTTAAAAGTTTCAGATCATCAAACAAATTTAAATATTAGACAAAGATAACACAAGTAAGCACAAAATGCAGTTTTTAAATGAAGGTGTTTATTACACTGGTCAACACCAAATTTATTGTCTTTTTTTGTTTGTTTGTTTTTTAGCCGATTTAGGACTATTTTGATGTGCTGAATCCAAAAATCACATTGGTTTTGCTCAAGCAGGTCAACTTTTTGAACTATGGCCACATATTTTTTCCGTTTTTTGTTTACATGTATGAGTATTTTTGCTTTATATGATGCAAAATTCTTTTTATTTCTTGAAATTTTCTGAATTTTGAACAATGATGATATAACATTCAATTTACATGTACTTACCTTTATCAATGTTTACTATTCAATTTACAGTACAACTGTACAACTGCTGTACAACTGCTTACAATTTAGCATAAAAACCTGATCGAAAGAAATGGATGTCATTTTTGGATTCAGCAGTGCAAAGTTGTCTTAAATCAGTTGAAAAAACACAGACAACTTACAAAAAAATTATTTTTGTTGTGTTATTAAAGGTAAAAAAAAAACCAAACCTACATGGCCCTGTGTGAAAGTCATTGCCCCCTAAACCTGATAACTGGTTGGGCCACCCTTAGCAGCAACCGCTGCAATCAAGCGTTTGCAGTAACTGGCAATGAGTATTTTTCAGTGCTGTGGAGGAATTTTGGCCCACTCATCTTTGCAGAATTGTTGTAATTCAGCCACATTTTTTTCCGGTTCCGCCGGACCGGCGGCGCCACACGAGTTGGCTGCCTTTTGCAACTGCCTTTGTTTAATCTTCCTTCTTCTTTCTACACCTTTCACTATATATAGTATATATCACAGACACACAGATCGCCCCAAAGGTCTCCCGAGTCGGCGGATGGAGCCTCTGTTTACAGCAGGAGACGATACAGCAGGGAAGAGCTAGCTAGCACTTAGCCGCCACCCGGTGCTAACGGAGAAACTCGACATACCGAGGAACTGTAGCGGAAACGACACGGGTGCCGGGCTGGAGTTTAGGTGGCGTGCAAGAAATATAAGACTGAATAATAAAGAGCGATGGCAAGAACCAAGCAGACTGCCCGTAAAATCTACTAGAGGAAAAAGTCCCCCAGGAAGCAGCTAGCCACCAAGGCTGCTCAGAAAAGCGCTCCGGCCACCGGCGGAGTGAAGAAGCCTCACCGTTGCAGGCCCAGTACCGTGGCTCTGAGAGAGATCCGTCGCTACCAGAAATCCACGGAGCTGTTCATCCGTAAGCTGCCCTTCCAGCGCCTGGTGAGGGAGATCGCTCAGGACTTCAAGACCAACCTGCGCTTCCAGAGCTCCGCCGTCATGGCTCTGCAGGAGGCCAGCGAGGCCTACCCGGTGGGTCTCTTCGTGGACACCAACCTGTGCGCCATCCACGCCAAGAGGGTCACAATCATGCCCAAAGATATCCAGCTGGCCCGCCGCATCCGCAGAGAGAGAGCTTACTGTGTCTATATACACGTGTATATATATATATATATATATATATATACACAAACACAGTGGGGCAAAAAAGTATTTAGTCAGCCACCAATTGTGCAAGTTCTCCTACTTAAAAGATGAGAGAGGTCTCCAATATTCATCACAGGTATACCTCAACTATGAGAGACAAAATGAGAAAAAAAAAAAAAATCCAGAAAATCACATTGAAGGATTTTTAATGAATTAATTGGTAAATTCCTTGGTAAAATAAGTATTTGGTCACCTACAAACAAGCAAGATTTCTGGCTCTCACAGACCTGTAACTTCTTCTTTAAGAGGCTCCTTTGTCCTCCACTCGTTACCTGTATTAATGGTACCTGTTTGAACTCGTTATCAGTATAAAAGACACCTGTCCACAACCTCAAACAGTCAGACTCCAAACTCCACTATGGCCAAGACCAAAGAGCTGTCAAAGGACACCAGAAACAAAATTGTAGACCTGCACCAGGCTGGGAAGACTGAATCTGCAATAGGTAAGCAGCTTGGTGTGAAGAAATCAACTGTGGGAGCAATTATTCGAAAATGGAAGACATACAAGACCACTGATAATCTCCCTCGATCTGGGGCTCCACACAAGATCTCACCCCATGAGGTCAAAATGATGACGAGAACGGTGAGCAAAAGTCCCAGAACCACACGGGGGGACCTAGTGAATGACCTGCAGAGAGCTGGGACCAAAGTAACAAAGGCTACATCAGTAACACACTACGCCGCCAGGGACTCAAATCCTGCAGTGCCAGACGTGTCCCCCTGCTTAAGCCAGTACATGTCCAGGCCCGTCTGAAGTATGCTAGAGAGCATTTGGATGATCCAGAAGAGGATTGGGAGAATGTCATATGGTCAGATGAAACCAAAATAGAACTTTTTGGTAAAAACTCAACTTGTCGTGTTTGGAGGAGAAAGAACACCATACCTACTGTGAAGCATGGGGGTGGAAACATTATACTTTGGGGCTGTTTTTCTGCAAAGGAACCAGGACGACTGATCCGTGTAAAGGAAAGAATGAATGGGGGCATGTATCGTGAGATTTTGAGTGAAAACCTCCTTCCATCAGCAAGGGCATTGAAGATGAAACGTGGCTGGGTCTTTCAGCATGACAATGATCCCAAACACACCGCCCGGGCAATGAAGGAGTGGTTTCGTAAGAAGCATTTCAAGGTCCTGGAGTGGCCTAGCCAGTCTCCAGATCTCAACCCCATAGAAAATCTTTAGAGCAGTGATGTTTTGGGGCTGTCGCTGGGCAACACGGACTTTCAACTCCCTCCAAAGGAGATCTGCATGGAGGAATGGGCCAAAATACCAGCAACAGTGTGTGAAAACCTTGTGAAGACTTAGAGAAAACGTTTGACCTCTGTCATTGCCAACAAAGGGTATATAACAAAGTATTGAGATGAACTTTTGTTATTGACCAAATACTTATTTTACCGAGGAATTTACCAATTAATTCATTAAAAATCCTTCAATGTGATTTTCTGGATTTTTTTCCCTCATTTTGTCTCTCATAATTGAGGTATACCTGTGATGAAAATTGGAGACCTCTCTCATCTTTTAAGTGGGAGAACTTGCACAATTGGTGGCTGACTAAATACTTTTTTTCCCCACTCTGTGTGTGTGTGTGTGTGTATGTGTGTATGTATGTGTGTATATATATATATATACAGTATATATATATACTAGCTGTTCTTGTTTTTTCTTGCCTTCTGATTGTTGCTCTGAGTGTTGCTATCCCTGTGCTGTTGCAATCCTGGAATTTCCCCATTGTGGGACTAATAAAGGCTTATCTTATCTTACATTGGAGGATTTTCGAGCATGGACCGCCTTTTTAAGGTCATGCCACAACATCTCAATCAGATTCAGGTCAGGACTTCTATTAGGCCACTCCAAAGTCTTAATTTTGTTTTTCTTAAACCATTCAGAGGTGGACTTGCTGGTGTATTTTAGATCATTGTCCTGCTGCAGAACCCAAGTGCGCTCCAGCTTGAGGTCATGAACAGATGGCCAGACATTCTCCTTCAGGGTTTTTTGGTAGACAGCAGAATTCATGCTTCCATTTACCACAGCGTCTTCCAGGTCCTGAAGCAGCAAAACAGCCCCAGACCATCACACTACCACCACCATATTTTACTGTTGGTATGATGTTCTTTTTCTGAAATGCTGTTACTTTTAAGCCGGATGTAATGGGACACACACCTTCCAAAAAGTTCAACTTTTGTCTCATCAGTCCACAGAGTATTTTCCCAAAAGTCTTAGGGATCAACAAGATGTTTTCTGGTAAAACTGAGACGTGCCTTGTTTTTGTTTGTTTTTTTGTTTTTTTTTTGTTTGTTTTTTTTGCTCAACAGTGGTTTTCGTCTTGGAACTCTGCCATGCAGGCCATTTTTGCCCAGTCTCTTTCTTATGGTGGAGTTATGAACACTGACCTTAACTAAGGCAAGTGAGGCCTGCAGTTCTTTGGATGTTGTTGTGGATTCTTTTGTGACCTCTTGTATGAGTTGTCACTCTGCTCTTGGGGTAATTTTGGTCAGCCGGCCGCTCCTGGGAAGGTTCATCGCTGTTCCATGTTTTTGCTATTTGTGGATAATGGCGCTCACTGTGGTTCGCTGGAGTCCCAAAGCTTTAGAATTGGCTAGAAAAGTGAACTCAGCTTTCCAAAGATGTGATGAACCACAGTTAATTTATGTTTTTAACAGGGGGGTGGGAAATCCGTTTTTCACACAGGGCCATGTAGGTTTGGATTTTTTTTTTTTTTTACCTTTAATAATAAACACCTTCATTTAAAAACTGCATTTTGTGTTTACTTGTGTTATCTTTGTCTAATATTTAAATTTGTTTGATCTGAAACATTTAAGTGGGCGCATGCGCACGCAGCGACCAGCAGCTTGGTGATATAGTGCGTGTGTGCGTGTGTGTGTTTTTTGTACTTTTTTACGTTTTTAGAAAATCCTCTGTGTCGTTTCTGCCCTGGAGCGTTTGTGGAATATATGGCGAACAGCTCCCTAGTATCTGCAACATGGATTTCCTCTCATATCTCGCACTGCTGCTTTCTGTGTTCTGGCTCTTTGTCTCTGAGGTAAACGCGTTCGGCTCCATGACGAGCAGAATAGCGGGCAGAATACAATATTCCAGGGACGTGTTGCTGCGCTTTAACACAGCTGGTGCAGAGTCTCTGATTGCGCCCAAATTTCAGCTGCCGGACTTTATTTTGAGAGACGGTCACAGCGGTGAAAAAAGAAGCAGCAGGAGGAAGCGTGGAAGACGTGGAGGTGTGAAATTGCGCCTTAGGAGACGTCAGTTTGGTAACATTCCTCTTCCTTCGATCATTTTTGGGAATGCACAGTCTGTGAGAAACAAGGTGGAGGAAATTCAAGGCAATGTACGTTACCAGAAGGATTTTAAGAACTGCTGTGTCATGGCTTTCACTGAATCTTGGCTTACTGCGCGTGATCGGGATGCAGACCTGTGGATTGACGGCTTTGGAGCTCCGCTGCGCTCGGATCGGCAGGAAGAGGTAACTGGGAAGCGTCAGGGGGGCGGAGTATGTTTATACATTAATAAGCAGTACTGCACATCTGTCACGGTCAGAGAGCGCATCTGTACACCCCATGTGGAGCTGCTGTCTGTGTCGCTTCGCCCCTTTTATTTGCCTCGAGAGTTTCCCCAACTTTTCATCACAACTGTGTACATTCATCCGAGGGCAGACGCTGACTCCGCCTCCAGCACCATCTCTGATGTGGTGCAGCGGCTGCAGTCAATTTCTCCAGAGGCGCCAAACTTCATTCTTGGGGATTTTAACCATGTTTCTTTAAAGAAGACACTTAAAAACTTTCATCAGTATGTCTCCTGCCCAACCAGGCGAAAAAAGACATTGGACCTGTGCTATGGATCCATAGAGAGGGCCTATAAATCACTCCCCCTTCCTCCTTTAGGATCATCAGATCACAACTGTGTTCATTTGCTGCCCACATATAAAACTGCTCTCAGAAGAGGCAAGGTGGAGATGAGAGACATTGATGTGTGGACAGAAGATTCAGAGCACAGCCTCCAGGAATGCTTTGACTGTACAGACTGGAAGATGTTCATAATGGCCTGCGGGGATGATTTGGACTCTCTGGCTGAGCTCACATGCTCATACATGGCTCACTGTCAAAATAAGTTTGTTTCACGTAAACGTGTCAAAATATACCCCAACAACAAACCATGGGTTACTAAATCAGTTAAATCCTGCTTACAGAGGAAAGCTCTTGCCTTTAAACAAGGGTCTGTTTCTGCGCTACAGGTTGCCACCAAGGAGCTGAAGGCCGAAATTTTAAGAGCAAAACAGAATTATAAATCAGAGTTGGAAAGCAAGATGGCAGCAAATAAACTTGGTTCGGCCTGGGCCAGTATGAAAACTATTGCAGGCCTTCAGAGCACAGAGCGCAGTAATCGTGTTTTTAGATGGTTTTAGTTCAGACACAGAGCTGGCTAATGCTCTTAATTGTTTTTATGGTCGTTTTGACTCCTTTGATTTTAGCACAGAAATCCAAGATTTGAAACAGAAACTCAAAGACAATCAGCACTTTAATATTGAGATGCAGGATGTTAAAAGGGAGTTCTGCGCTGTAAAAGTGAACAAAAGTCAGGGCCCTGATAATATATGTGGACGCCTGGTAAAGTCCTGTGCACATGAACTGAGTCCTATATTTCATTACATTTTCAATAAGTCCTTACAGACACAACATGTGCCTAAGATCTGGAAAGATGCCGTGGTTGTTCCCGTTCCAAAATCCAGCTGTCCTAAAACGGTAAACGACTTTAGACCAGTTGCTTTGACTTCAATTTTAATGAAAATTTTTGAAAAACTGGTCAGACGTGAGGTCCTAAGGCAGACTGAACATGCATTGGATCCTCTGCAGTTTGCCTATAGGCCTCACAGAGGAGTGGAGGATGCCACTGTCACTCTGTTTGACATGCTTTTTAAACATCTGGATTTTAATGGGACACACGCCAGGCTTTTATTTGTGGACTTTTCTTCTGCCTTTAATACAATCCAACCTCATATTTTAGTTGAAAGGCTCCTGCAACAATTTGATTTAAGCAATAATCTGGTGGGTTGGATTCTGGATTTCTTAACCAACAGGACGCAGAGAGTAAGGGTCAATGGCACATTGTCTGACCTAAAGTGCTCTTCTACTGGCTCTCCTCAGGGGTGTGTGTTGTCACCACTACTCTTCATCCTGTACACAAACATGTGTCGGAGCAGACATGACAACAGACACATTATAAAGTATGCTGATGACTCAGTCATTGTCAGTCTCCTCCAGGATGGTGAGAGTGGCCACGGCCCAGTAGTTGATGACTTTGTTCACTGGTGTGAGGATTCCTACCTGCAGCTGAATACGACAAAAACGAAAGATATGATTATTGACTTTAGGAGGAAAACTCCCAGGCACAAAGTCACCATACTAAAAGGCCAGACCACCGAATGTGTACAATCGTACAAATATCTTGGGACAATTATTGATAGTGGATTGAACTTTGAGGTGAACTGTGAAAGGGTGTGCAAAAAGGGTCAGCAAAATTTGCATTGTTTGAGGAAACTTGCACGCTTCCAAATTGACCGAACCATAATGACTATGTTCTATCGGGCTTTTATTGAATCTGTTTTATCCTTTTCTTTAATGTCATGGTTTGGTCAGATAAAACTGAAACAGAGGAAATCCTTGGATCAGGTAGTCAGATGGTCCAGTCGTTTGCTTGGTGAGTCACAGCTGAGCCTGACATCCCTGTACACCAGACAAGTACAGAGGATGGCCGACTCGATTTTAAATGATGACTCCCACCCTTTGCACTGCAACTTTCAGCTTCTTCCCTCCAGACGGAGGTTTGCTGTCCCAAAAAGTAGAACCCAGCGCTACAAAAACAGCTTTGTCCCTGCTGCTGTCAAAGAGTTGAACAAGCTATAAAAATTATATTGTACATATTTTATATTTACCTATTTTGTAAGATGTGTGCCTGTGTTTGTGTCTATGTTGAATGTAATTAGTGGCTTGTAAATATGGATGTCACCAACTGCAAAACAAATCTACCTACGGGTACAAATAAAGTAACCTGAACCTGAACATTTAAGTGTGACAAACAGACGACAAAAATGAGAAATCAGGAAGGGGACAAACACTTTTTCATGCCACTGTATATACTACACCTTCTTTTCTACAGTGTCAGTTTAGTTAGCACGGTTTTCTTATACTCTGCTTTGAAATGATTTGGTGCACTATTTCTGTTCGTGTCACAGCATGTAGTTTACATTACAGCCTCACAGCATAATGTGACTCTTCTGACACTTTATTTATTCATTCATTCATTCATTCATTCATTCATTCGTCTTCTTCCGCTTAATCCTTTTTGGGTCGCTGGGGGGCTGGAGCCTATCCCAGCATCTTTATTTCATCTGAAAATAATTAACAAGTAGTCGAAGTGTATAGAGAGGTGCTAGCTTAGCATTTAGCACTTGTGTTTATTACATTGTCGGTTTCCATTAAAAATGGAGAAGTTGAAGTTGGATCCAATAATAATACCTACAGTATATAGTGAAAGGTAGATGGACTGCTTCATCTAACGTGAGCAAAGTCTTAAGAAACTTCTTCTTTTGGCTGCTGCCTTTAGGGGTCACCACAGCGGCTCATCTGCCTCCATCTCACCCTATCCTTTGCATTTTCCTATGTAACACCAACCCTCTCCATGTCCTCCTCCTGTCACAGGACTGGGCATGGGTTCTACCGGGCTCAGTTTCTCTATTTATGTATTTATCCTGTTTTTTCTCCAAGCTTTGTGGTGACTTTTTGAGTTTTGGTTCCTGATAATTTATCATTCTATTATGTATGTTTCAATATTATTATGTTGCCTATTCATGTACTTTGAGACTGTTTTTCCTTCCTCTGGGAACAGTAGAAATAATGCCCCTGTCACAGACACACCTTCCTCTCACAGCCGGTTTCCCCACATTACCTCAGCTGTGAGAGATCTTGGAATTAGGTCTCTGCCCACTCCTGGCCACACCTGCTGCTCATCATTCCCCAGTTACTGCTGTGTATTTAAGCTCTGCGTTTTCTTTGTTGTGTGGTTAAATTGATTCTCTTATCATTATTCTGGTTCAGCCTCTGAAGTATTTTGTCTTCTCCTAAGCGCTCCCTGCTCAGAGGCTCCTCACTGTAAGTTATTCTCATCTAGCATTTTTGTTCTGTGGTCACTTTTTGATGTTTGTTGTTTTTTGCAATAAATATCTTCAGCACACCCTGCGTTTGGATCTGTTCTCTCTGCGCCTTGGAGAGGCGCATATGACACCTTCACTATATCCATGAATCTTCTCTGCGGTCTTCCTCTTTTCTTCCTGTCTGGCAGCTCCATCTTCAACATCCTTTGTCCAATATATCCACTATCCCTCCTCTGCACATGTCCAAACCATCTCCGCCTTGTCTCTCTTATTTTGTCTCCAAACCGCTCAATGTGAGCTGTCCCTCTGATATACTCATTTCTAATCTTGTCCCTCCTAGTCACTCCCAATGAAAATCTTAGCATCTTCAACTCTGCCTCCTCCAGCTCCACCTCCTGTCTTTTTGTCGGCGCCACCATCTCCAAACCATACATCATAGCAGGTCTCACTACCATCTTGTAAATTTTCCCTTTCACTCTTGCTGCTGCCTTTCTGTTACAAATCACCCCTGACACTCATCTTCACCAACTCCACCCTACCTGTACCCTCTTCTTCACCTCTTGTGTATTTTCCATTGCTTTGGATGGCTGACCCCTGGTATTTAAACTCATCTACTTTCACTACTGCTACTCCGTCCATCTTCGCCGTTGCACCTGGCTCCCTCTCATTCACACTCATGTATTCTGTGTTGCTTCTACTGACTTGCATTCCTCTTCTCTCCAGAGCATACCGCCACCTCTCCAGGTTCTCTTCCACCTGCTCCCTACTCTCACTACAGATCACAATGTCGTCTGCAAACATCATGGTCCACGGAGACCCTGTCTGACCTCGTCTGTCAGCCTGTCCATCACCATGGCAAACAAGAAGGAGCTCAGAGCCGAGCCCTGATGTAATCCCTCCCCCACCTTGAATCCATCAGTTACTCCTACAGTGCACTTCACCACCATCTCCCTGTCCTCATACATGTCCTGCATCACCCTCACATACTTCTCTGCCACTCCTGACGTTCTCATACAGTACCACACTTCCTGTCTTGGCACCCTATCATATGCTTTCTCTAGATCCACAAAAACACAGTGCAGCTCCTTCTGACCTTCTCTATACTTCTCCATCAACACTCTGAGAGCAAACATTGCATCTGTTGTATTCTTTCTTGGCATGAAACTGGACTGCTGCTGACTGATTATCACCTCTCCTCTTAACCTGGCTTCAACAACTCTTTCCCATATCTTAATAGTGTGGCTGATCAACTTTATGCCTCTGTAGTTACTACAGCTCTGAGCATCACCTTTGTTCTTGAAAACTGGTACCAAAACACTTCGTCTCCACTCCTCAGGCATCCTCTCACTCTCCAACATTGTGTTAAACAGCCTGGTTAAAAAGTCCACGGCCATCTCTCCTAAACATTTCCATACCTCCACAGGTATGTCATTTGGACCAACCGCCTTTCCATTCTTCATCCTCTTCAAAGCTGGCCTCACTTCCACCTTGCTAATCCTCAGGACTTCTTTGTTCACTCTTTCCTTCATCCATACTCCTCTCGCTCTCATTTTCTTTTTTCATCAGCTCTTCTAAGTATTCCTTCCGCCTTCTCAACACACTCTCGTCATTTGTTAGTACATTACCATTTCTGTCCTTAATCAACCTAACCTACTGTACATCCTTTCCAGCTCTATCTCTCTGTCCAGCCAATCGATACAAGTCCTATTCTCCTTCCTTAGTGTCCAGCTTCTCATACAACTCACTATATACCTTATCCTTTGCCTTTGCCACCTCCTCATTCCACCGCCAAGTCTCCTTGTCTTCCTTCCTCTGTCCACTGGATACACCACATACCTTTCTACCCATTTCCCTCAATATTTTTGCTGTACTTTCCCAGTCATCTGGTAATTCTCCCCTACCACCCAGAGTCTGCATCAACTCCTTCCTGCACTCTGTGCGATCTTCTTCCTTCTGTAACTTCCTGCACTTAATCTTCGGCTCTTCCTCTTCTTGCTTTGGAAAGTCATCCTACAGACTACCATCCAGTGCTGTCTCGCTATATTCTCCCCTGCCACAACCTTGCAGTGTCCCGTCTCTTTCACATTTCTCCTTCTGGATAAGATATAGTCCACCTGTGTGCACCTTTCTCCACTCTTGTAAGTCACCCTATGTTCCTCTCCTTAAAGTACGTGTTCACCACAGCCATTTCCATCCTTTAGCAAAATCCACAACCATCTGTCCTTCCACATTTCTCTCCTTAAGACCATACCTACCCAGGACCTCCTTATCACCTTTGTTCCCTTCACCTACATGCCCTTTAAAGTCTGCTACAGTCACCACTCTCTCCCCCTGGAAACACTCTCTACCACTTCATCCAACTTACTCCAGAATTTCTCTCTCTTCTACATGACATCCAACTTGTGGGGCATATGCACTGACAACATTCAACATCACACCTTTGACTTCTAGCTTCAAACTCATGATTCTGTCCGACTTCCTCTTTATCTCCTGAACACTCTTCACATACTCGTCCTTCAAGATTACTCCTACTCCATTTCTCTTCCTAGCTACACCATGGTAGAACAGTTTAAATCCCCTTTCAATGCTCCTAGCCTTGCTTCCCTTCCATCTGGTTTCTTGAACACACAGTATAGCTACCTTTCTTCTCTCATATCAGCTCTCTGCCTTTACAGTCATAGTCCCTACATTTAACATCCCTACTCTCACATCCACACTTCAGCCTTTCCTTTTCTCTCTTTCCCTCCTAACACACCTTCCCAATCTCCTCCTCCTCGATCTTCGACAAACAGTAGCCCAATTTCCACCGGCACCCTGTTGGTTTACAGCACTGGTGGCGGTCGTTGTTTACCCGGGCCTCGACCGATCCGGTATGAAAGTCTCATTCGTCATGATCTGTATGTTGGATTTGATGAAGGTTTTACATCGGATGCCCTTCCTGACACAACTTTCCTCATTTACCCGGGCTTGGGACCGTCAGTGAGAGTATACTGGCTTGTGCACCCCCTGTGGCTGGGTTAGTCTTCAGAAACTAACAAGGCAATATTTACATTTAAGTCTGGTTTGAATTCAAAATTGTCCTTAGGTATGACTGTGAGAGTGAATGGTTGTCTGTCTCTCTGTGTTGACCCTGCGATGGACTGGCGATCTGTCCAGGATGTACCCTGCCTCTCGCCCAAAGATGCTGGGATAGGCTCCAGCTCCCGCCCCCGCGACCCGAAAAGGATTAAGCGGAAGAAGATGGATGAATTTAGCATTTATGTCCAGTCTGTAATTCCAAATATCCCATCTCTTACCAACAAAATAGATGACCTGAAGTTGGATTTATCATCCCAATCAGCCAGTCATAACATCTGTGTGGTGATAACATAATCATCGTTTCATCCAGGAGCTATCAACCTAGCTAGCAGGCCGCAGTTACCCACCAAAGCTACTCCTCCAAGTATAAAAACAGTGACTTGTGTCCTGTGTAATATCTCATTTTATTGTGCATTTGTTTGAAATGGCAGGAAGCCTCCTACACTCTACAGTTGAAAACAGAAGTTTACATACACTGTATAAAAAGACACATAACCTCTTTTTTTCGCACCGTCTGACATTAAATCAGTCTATTCTTTTCCTGTTTTAGGTCAGTTAGGATTACCAAAATTCTATTTGCTAACAAATTTTTAAGAGATTTTTTTTATTACTTTGTTCAAAGTCAGAAGTTTACATATATACTAATATCATCAAGAGAATGGTGGACCTTCATAAGTCTGGCTCATCCTTGGTTGCAATTTCCAGATGCCTGAAGGTGCCACATTCAACAATTATACACAAGTATAAACACCATGGGAATGTCCAGCCATTATACCACTCAAAAAGGAAATGGGTTCTGTGTCCCAGAGATGAACATGTTTTGGTGCAAAATGTGTGTATCAACCCCAGAACAAAAGCAAAAGACCTTGTGAAGATGCTGGCTGAAGATGGTAAAACGGTGTCATTATCCACAATGAAACAAGTCTTGTACCAATGTGGGTTGAAAGGCCACTCAGCAAGAAAGAAGCCATTACTCAAAGTAAAACAAAAAAAGCCAGACTACAGTATGCACACAGTGACAAAGACCTTAATTTTGGAGACATGTCCTGTGGTCTGATCGAACTAAAATTGAACTGTTGGGCCATAATGACCATTGTTACATTTGGAGAAAAAAAGGGGGAAGCTCGCAAGCCTGAGAACACCATCCCAACTGTGAAGTGTGGGGGAGGCAGCATCATGTTGTGGGGTGTTTTGCTGCAGGAGGGACTGGTGCACTTGACAAAATAGGTGGCATCATGAGGAAAGAACAATATGTGGAAATATTGAAGCAGCGTCGCAAGACATCAGCCAGGAAGTTAAAGCTTGGGCAAAAATGAGTCTTCCAAATAGTCAGTGATCCCAAGCATACCCCCAAATTAGTTACAAAGTGGCTTAAGAACAACAAAGTCAGTGTTTTGGAGCGGCCATCACAATGCCTTGATCTTATTCCCATAGAAAGTGTGTGGGCGGAGCTGAAAAGACGGGTGTGAGCAAGGTGGCTTACAAACCTGACTCGGTTACACCAGTTCTGTCAGTAGGAATGAGCCAATATTCCAGCAAACTATTGTGAGAAGTTTGTAGAAGGATACCCAAGTCATACAGTTTAAAGGCAATGCTACCAAATACTAAGGAAGTGTATGTAAATTTTTAACTTTGAAAAAAGTAATTAAAAAAAATCTAAAAAATAATTTGGCAAATATGAAAATTGTTTAGCAAATGGAAATAATTTCGGCAGGCATAATTGAACTAAAACAGGAAAAGTTTTGTCTGATTTAATTCCAGACAGTGAGAGGAAAAAAAGTTATGCATCTTTTTATACAGTGTATATAAACTTCTGGTTTGTATATTATGTTCTTTGTGGTGATTAGAATCAATTAACTGTGCAGAGTCAGTGGGGTTTTTTTTTTACTCAGTAAAGCAAAACAACTGATTAAATAGATATTAATATTGTCATATTTTATTCGGTTAATAAATTGTGCTTGTGGAAGTTTTGCATCATAGCAATATCACACTTGAGTCTGTGATGTTGTACTGTGACACCAGCTTCGCCTCATGTTTACAACGAATCACAGCCATGCTGACGTGCCAGTACAATGTCATTCCCTCTTGTATGATATTGCTTAAAGTGCAATCTGAAATGACTGCGTTTTCCCCTTTAGATCTTGGCAGATTTGCAAATTGTAATGCTATGCATGAAAACAGTGGCTGAAGAATTTTGACACCCTCATGCATCTGAATGACTTTGCTTTGCTGTGATGATGAAGTTGACTCAACTGTGCGGTGCAGCGTTGCCATCTCATCTTTCTAAAGAACAATGGCTTGCTTGTCTTACATTTGTGTAGAACGATGTGGCTCAGCATCTTTACTAGTGTCTTACTTAACTTTTTTCAAACATTTTCAACAGTCAAGAAGTATGGCTTCAAAGCTAAAGCTGCAGCCAAACTTTCTCATCCGGCTGTGTATCATGTAGAGTCTGGGTGTGAGGGGAGCCCTTGGTAATGAGCAAACAGTGGAGCATGGTGAGGAATGTAGGAGTGCAGGTGAGGAAAGGGGAGGCAAAAAGCTGACAACGTTAATATGGAACGAAAAGGAGAGTGCAACCTGGCAGTCACTCAAATCCTGCACCTGCACCTTTATAAAACAAGCTCTCCGGTGTGCTTCTCTGGCTCCTTTTCTTTTTGTTTCCCTCATTTCGCTCTTTCTCCCTCCCTCTCTTTCTTTCATTTCCATGCGCTGTGGCTCGCGGCATTGTCATTTTCAGCATGTTTTCTCTACATTGTGCACTCAGTGTGCGAGTGTGTTAATTGCAGCCATCCTTAGGGAAAGGGAGAACGATGAGGAGGACCTGTTTGAGAGCGACCGTGCCAGGTTCTGTGGTACGACTCAGCGTGGAGCTACAGACACCTGGTCTGCCTGAAGGGCAAGAGGAAGGCAGACTTGCTTTTTCTCTTCTCCTTCCTCCTGCCCTTCCTCTGCTTTCTGTTCGACCTCTCTCACTTTCTTTCTCTCTCATTTTCACATGCTCTCTCTGTCTCTGCTCTCCTCAGGCCTGGAGAAAACAGCTGCTGTACAGCCTGTGCACAGGCATCCCACCTTACCAGCCCAACCTATCCCATCAATCATGACACAGTGCTTACCGCTGCTTGTGTGAATGCAAGTGGGCTAGAAAGATGGAAACAGAACTTCATGGGTCAATAACTTTGAAACAATTCCTCGAAAAAGCCCAATGTTCCTGCAGATGTGGAAATGCTCAAAACTCTTGGTCAGGATTATTCATTCCAGAACAGATAGATGACAGAATATTTACAGCTTTAATGCAAATGTACTGGGTCCCCACCTTAAGATGATGTGTAGTAGAAGTAATGAACATCGATACTAGCCCGTTTCAGAAAAACAAAACCATTTAAGGAAAAAGTCTTATTTTATTACATTTTATTGTGGATCTTTCTTTTCCTTGTCACCTTGTGATCCTGGGGACAAAGATGTGTCGAAAGAACACTGAATAATACAGAGAGGCTGTTAAGAACACAAGAGGTCAAGCAGCACTGCGGTGCTGTACCACATGCTTAACCCCCCGGCTTCTGACATTATTAAATTCCGTGTTTGAAATGTTGTTTTTCATTTACATTTCACACCAAACTTTTTTCTTCTGTTAAGTAAGATTGCAGTTTTAAGCCTAAACTTGATCTGATTTCACCTGAAATGGGAATGATAATCAGTTTCTATTTAGGCAAATGTGTTGGCACCTCCGTCGAGCTCATCCATCCATCTTCTACCACTTATCTGGGAGTCCGGGTTGTGGGGGCAGTAGTCCAAGCAGCGCAGACTACCACCCAGGTCACATCGCACCACGGCCCCCATGATGCTGCCCCCATGCTTTTTCATGGGGATCCACTAGTCTGGCCCTTCACACCAGGACCAGTTTGTCTCGGGAGACCCTACCAGGGGCAAGGTGCCCCCAACAACATAGCTACTGGGATCATTAAGGCACACAAACCTCTCCACTATGATAAGGTGACGATCCACAGAGGGGCATTTTGATACAAAGGTGGGTAAAGTAGTCAGAATTTATATTCAAGTAAAAAGCGGAAAAAGCTTCTTCCTAACCTCTTAATCCTTTTTGGTTGGTGGGGGGCTGGAACCTATCCCAACATCTTTGGGTGAGAGGTGGGGTACACCCTGAACAGATCATCAGTCCATCACAGGGCCAACACATAGACAGTCAACCATTCACTCTCACATTCATACCCAAGGACAATTTAGAATCCCCAGTTGGTGCCAGTTAACCTGACGTGCAAATCTATGGACTGTGGGAGGAAACCAGAATGCCCAGCACAATTCAGGAGAGCATACAAACTCCACACAGAAAGGTCACCGCTGGCCGGAGGTGGGTGTGAACCCACTACCTTCTTGCTGTGAAGTGACGGAGCTAACCGCTGCTCCGCTGAGCTGCCCACAAGTAAAGGTGCCTTCACACCAAACGCAAATGGGTGGCGCGAATCCATACAAAGTCAATGGAAAGAGGCAAGCACATGCGAAATCGCACGTTCGCGTGTTCACGTCCGAGGGATTGCGCTGGCTTTGAGATTCTGTCGTTATCTGAGTAAAAGTATCAACACCGGAGAGTAAATTAGTTTGAAAATGAGACTGACACTCACCTGGAGACAGAACGGCCGGGAGCTCTTCAGCTGAATCAGGATGTCGGAGTCATTTACCTACGGATTCCTGCCACGGACATGCTAACAAGGCTAGCAAGCTAGCAACGGAAGGACCCATCAAGTTTTCGAGGCAGGGACAACTTTTTCAGGTAGGCCCCCCGTCGGAGAATGTAATCCTAAGCATGACATTATTTTGGGGATTTCAGCAGCAGATCTTACACTGCTACAGAAGTTAAAGGCAACTTCGCCTGTCTGCATATCACCCAGATGGTGAATTCATGTCTATTCATGTATTTACATTGTTATAATGTAATCGTGCTGTGCAAAAAATTCGCCCGTTCATGTCTGGTGTGAATGCACCTTAAGAATATCCCCCTCCCCCCCCACCCAAAAAAACCCCACTTAGTAGCGTAATGACCATATCATTATCATTTCATAACTTTCTTAATTTTTTCTTGTAAACTGATTACTTTTTCCTGCATAAATATGAAAGATTTGCATAAATTTTCTTCTTTCCATGTAAATTTTCAATGTTTTTCTTCATAAACATGTGGGGTGTTTTCTCCAAAATTTGTGAGTATTTTCTTGTGCATTTAAGCCTTTTTCTTACATTTTTCTCATGCTTTAGACTTTTTTGGAGGTAAATTTACTTTTTTCCTCTACATTTGTAACTTTTTCACATAATTTGCAACTATTGTTTTGTGACGTTTCTGAGGAAAATAAACATTAACTATCCGCATGTAGCTTCACAGCAGACTGTATAAAATAATTTCAACTAAAATATCAGTGAAACAGAATTATGTATAAATTCACCATATGAATAAAGATGCACTTATTTCTGGTAAGAGCAAGTTGTTAGTGTAAAATTAGTTAAAAAAAAAAAACTGAGCATGTCCAAATTTACTTGAGTAGCTTTTTCTTATTCAAGTACAAGTAAAACAACATATTACAATAAAACTACACAGTAAAGCACAGTTTTGTGAAGATTACTTCAATGTATGTACTTGAATAAATACCCACTGCTGCATACAAGTGATGAGAAAACAGTAACATTGTTACATGTCTTTTACTATTAGTAGTAAGTTTGTGGTTTAATGGGGTTAATTGTCAAAATTTTTCCTTCCTGCCTAAGTAAAGAATATTTCATTCTGACAATAAGCGGTTTAGTTTACTGCCTGAGTAAGTAAAGGCAGTAAATTGAGTTTACTGCTTAGTAAGAATCTAAAGCATAACACTTCTCAAAATTCAGAATGTCTCTGAGATTTTAATTGACATGACTTTATTTAGCATAGTGGTGATGGTTGGACATAATAGAACTGGACTGTGGTACTTGTCTGCTGCTGCATTGCTGCTTGGATGTGTTGTCCGTGGCGCTTTGTTGCTGTATCACTGGTCCTTGGCCTTTCCACTCAACTTTGACATTCACCATCAGCTTTGCAGCCTTATGTGCACATGGTGGTTGAGTGATGATAAAGTTGCCCATTTCATATTCAAGTCTGACATATTGAGGAAGGGAAAGATGCTCAAAGAGTGCTTGTGGGCAAAGACAGTGACATACGGACACTCTCGCTCTCTCTCTCTCTCTCTCTCATACACATGCGCACAGAACTCTTGGTCAGCAGCACAGATGAGTTCTGGGAAAACAAGCAGCTGCAGGAGGAGGAAAGAACCATAAGGCTTGAATGGCTTGCCAAATTTCATCATCTATTATGGATTGCCTGAGATGCGCACTCTTCTGCAACCAGGGGCATGTCTCAGATGCACGTGCAATCACGAATTTATGGGCACGCTCACTCAAATTCACATGCATATTTTCAGATATGCTACGGTCTTTCACTTAAATGTTGTGAACTGTAAATAACTCTACAGTGAAAAGCCAAATGGAAACGCTGTGATGTAATCACTTCAAAAGTTGAGTCTACACTTTGGTACACTGAACATTTTAAAAGATTTTTTGATAGTAGGAACATTTTTCAACTCAAGTGCTAACAAAAAAAAAAAAAAATGTCCAAACTCCCTTCTTCAC
This sequence comes from Pholidichthys leucotaenia, assembly GCA_020510985.1. Lineage (NCBI taxonomy): Eukaryota > Metazoa > Chordata > Actinopteri > Cichliformes > Pholidichthyidae > Pholidichthys > Pholidichthys leucotaenia. The sequence continues at coordinate 139,471,089 of CM035842.1, read as the reverse complement.
AAGAGCAGTTGAGATTTTCCACTTTTTTCCACTAGAACTCTGCTCTCCCACTGAAGCCATCGCCACCTCCTCTTTCACCTTCCAGTTCTCTGCCAAATACAAGTAGTAACACAGTCCATGCTAACGGTTAACCACAGCAGTAGCTGTCTGAGGTGGGCTGGTTCCCCGTGCTTTTCTGTTACCTTTTACCAATCAAGGGTCTCCCATCCCAGCCGGTGAGTCTCCAGTGCTTCCTTTGGCCTCCAGTCAACGGAGTGGAATGGACAACCATCAGAAGGGTCTCTGAGAGTGGGCTCACGGTGATGCAGAGGCTTGATCCCCACCATTCAACTGGTTCCCACTTCTGGGGGCCTGTGTGCAACAGATGCTGGACAGAAACGTTAAGAGGCACGAGGGCTGAAACTGGAATACGGCAGAGGCCTGAAAAGAGTAAGTTGTCTTGCTAGCACTGGACCCTCCCAAGGCAGTGGTAGGCGGCTTTCGGAGGTGGGAAAGCTAAAAGTAATGTTAATAGGAATAAGTGATGGATGCTGTGCACATAAATTAATATTAGGATTAGGAATGTCCCAATCTGATCTCAAGTATTGGATCAGGAGCTCAGTTAAGGCTTTTGTGACTTGATCGGCATCAGGGTCACTGGGTTCTTCTTCTTCTTCTTCTTCTTTAGATTTGATTGGCAGTTGGCAACCAGCTTACAGGTGCATTGCCATCACTGACTAGATTATCATCACTCTATGTTCAAATCCTTTTCTACCAGTAACAGCTGTTTTACATTAGTCTCACCATAACGTGGCAGCTGTAGCTACAGAGATGCAGCAAGGAAGGTGGTGGTAACATGTCTGCTGTGTGGAATGCTATTGGAGCATTGAAGTATCAAGCAAATACACTGCATTGATTTTTTTTTTTTTTTTTTTTTTAAGTAACATCAGTGTACTTAATGGTGTGTAGTTTGTAAGAATGTGTGGTAGGATTGTTGACTTGGAATTTGGAGGATAAGTCAACACTTCAAACTTAGTGTTGTGTTCCTCTGGATTCCCCAGATCTCAATCCAATCGAGAATCTGTGGAATGTGTTGGACAAACAAGTCCGATCTTTGGAGGCCCCACCTCGCTAACATCTTGGTGCCAGATACCACAGCACACCTTCAGGGGTCTAGTGGAGTCCATGCCTTGATGGGTCAGGGCTGTTCTGGCAGCAAAAGGGGGGGGGACCAACAAAGTATTCAGCAGGTGGTCATAATGTTATGCCAGATCGGTGTTGTGGCATATGGAGAACGGCACGACGCACCATGTTGCAACTGCATGCATGCACGGGTGAGGTCATCACGCGGTGGGGAATTTAAAATGGCTGCCCCGGCTGGACGTTCTCTTTGGCGCTCCGCCTTCCTGTGCTGCACCCTCTGTACCCACTCTCAACTAGCTTGTTAAGCTAAGTTCCATAAAGTAAACCTCAACACGTGGACGTGTCTGCTTCTTATCATTTCCAGACATAACAGGTGTATATTTTGGTTTGTGTCACAGGCTCATCAGAACCCATGCATTGTTATGGATTACTGGATTCGTTATTGGATTGGGTAACTTGGGGAAATGATTTGATAGCTAGGCTAGGCAAGGCTAAGTGTGTTAACGGCATTAGCCAGGGATCCTGCAAGCATACTGAGGGTTAATAATTAAACAAATCACATCACAACTTGGGAGTAAGATACAGTTATGCTTTACTGTTTCACAGGTTTACTAGAGCCCATCCAGTTTTATTTGTAATGGGTAAATATTTGGTAAAAGCTGTAAGAAAACAACTATGCTATTCACTGCTAACTAGGCTAACAAAGAGCCACAGGACAGTGCATGTTAATGCAATAAGCCAAATAACAGGAAGTAGGGTATACGTTTTGGTGGTTTTTACAGGTTCATTAAAGCTCATGCAATGTTTTTGATATAATGACTAAACGAGACACTAGCTGTGCAATATGCCGACTTTCTCCCATAAGCCTTTGTGGCATGCTTGATGTCACATTGCCAAGTACCATAGGCGGACCAAAGGTTTCAAGGTTAGTGCACTAGAAAAGTGGGCAGCTGGCAGTGTTAAAAAAAAAGAAAAAAGTCTGAGAATAAATAAGTTGTGTGGTTTATTGGGGAAGTCCGCACCCAGCCATTGCTGAAGATATTGTTCATTTATTTAAATAAAAAGTGCACAGCTTCACGGAGAACACCTTTAAGAGCAATCAAACAGATGAAAGGACAACATATACTTAAAAAATATGATGCCGGATGTCTGGAAACCAAGACAGTTTTCACATTAAGTGGGTGCTTCATAGGAGTGAGTCATAAAATAAAAGAAGCAAAACTAACAACATAGACCTGACACATTAAAGACCTAAGTCAAGATAAAATTGGCCTCATTATTTAAGTTACTGAAAATGCTCACCGACAGATGCTACTCGTGGGTGAAGTTATAATTCCTGATGAATTTTTGCTAATTTGTAACGTACAGCAGGTTTGTCTCATTGCAATTAGCTATACCAAGCTGCTGTTTTTACTATTTATGCTCTGCTCTTAAATTACCTACACCATATCTGTTCTTGCTGCTGCAGAACAATCAAGGAGAGAGAGGTTTGTTTACCCCAAGTCATGAACTTTAATCCATTTAAAATGTTGGAGTTTATGCTGTAAACTCCCAACATCTGCTGTGTAGCTAATGCTCTTCTTTCTGAATGTTTGGTCTATTGTTCTGTTCTGTTTGGTTACATTTGTGTTATTGGTTGGAAGATATTTCTTGAGGAGTAATGGTGTAATGACAAAGGTTCAGCATTTCCCAGAGAAGGATTTTGCTATATCGAACATGTCTAACATTTGACTCAAACCCAAAGCAGACGGGGCATCTTTGGGATGTGGTGGGATGGGAGATTGGCATCATGGATGTGCAGCCAGGAAATCTGTAGCAGCTGTGTGACGCCATCATTCACGTCAGTATGGGACATATCTCTGAGGTATGGTTCCAGCACCTCAGTGAATCTATGCCATGGAAAACTGAGGTAGTTCTGAAGGCAAAAGAGGGTCCACGCTGGTACTAGCAAGGTGTACTTAATGAAGTGGCAAATGAATATATTGCGGCGGATGATTTTTTTTGAGGTTTTAAGGAGAGTTTTATTAATCATACCGCCGTCACGGGAACTCGGCTCCAGCCCATAGTGTGAGCAGGCTGAAGCCGAATTCCTCAGGCTCTCAGTGAAGAGGGGACACAAAGTCTGTGTCCAGCAGCAGCCGTTGTAGAAGTGAGAAATGAGAGGATGAACATGAAATTCAGACAGCTTATATACTCAGCTACAACAATACATCAAAGCATTCACAGCAGTTGGTATGATCAAAGAGATAACAGAACAGGCATGAGACATTTGCATTTGAGAGACATATTGATCTCAGTCCCTAGGTCACAGTGAGGACAGGATGCATGAACACAATGCATGAAAGGCAACATTAAAGGCCAAATGTCACGTAACAGGGTACTTTAAATATCTTGAAACTAGATATAAAAGGGAACCGATCCGTTCGGGTCTTGGTGCATATGCTTCAGTAACAACGGAATATTCGTTAATTTAAAACTGCCGCGCTTGGCCTGACACGGCCCCTGGAATCGCCTGGGGAAGAAGGCGGAAGTGACGAAATCGATTGTACCCTAGTTTGATGCTTGGGGTATTTCAATTGATTGTTTATATGGAGACTGGAAGGTTGAAGTGAGCAACAAGAAAGAAAAAATTGGATATTTCACCCATACCTTAAAACGGGACTATCAGGGACAGCTGGGTAATAAGGGACACTTCTCTGGGAAATGTTTTCATACCTGTCAAGTGAGACGTTTTCACCGTACTTCAACACCGTAAAAAGCGGCTATAAGGGACGGCGGAGCAACAAGGGACACCTCTCTGGGAAATGCCCCAAATGCAACTCGTGTTGTTATTGTCAAATATTTTAAGGATTCATGGATATTTGACAATAACAACACAACTCAGCGTCCGGCGCAAAATAAAAAAAAAAAAGCAGAATTCTGTATTTGTCAGGCGATCTCTCTGTTCTGCAACCGCTGCACAGCTGAACGTGTTAAACCATTGTCCTAATGACTTCTCATTGTAGTGAGAATAGCTCACGCTGAGCGATCAGCCCGCCCCGACAATCTGACTAATGATTGACTCCACACTTCTCATTGTAGTGATAATAGCTCAGGCTGAGCCATCTGCCAGCACCAGCTGTGGGGGATCACACACAGGACGTGCTCTGCAACACACTCAATTTTTTTCCCCGTATATTTTTCTTTTGGGCGTACAGAAATGGCAATATGCCCGTTTTTGCTAAAATTGCATTTTCCCCGTATTTTCCTTAAAATATTTGACAATAACAACACGAACTACATTTAAAACATTTCCCAGAAAAGTGTCCCCCACCACTCCGCCGTCCCCCACAGCCGCGCTTGGCACCAAAATACAGCGAAAACGTCTCACTTGACAGGTATGCGCCTCCATTTTCATATTGATCTGGTCAATTTCTTGACAGCAGCGGCTCTCCTCCACTGTAATAATAATGGCTTCCGAAAAATCAATATTTATGGGGCGCCCTCGACAGACCCCCTTCGGCTTCGCAATTCTGGAGGTGATTAATGTCCAGTTCAATGACATTTTCCACTGGTTCTGCTCTCTGGTCATCGTTGGAACTGTTGTCATCAGACAAAGCATCTGATTCCGTCTCGGACGGCTCGAACCTGTAAGGTTCTATGCCTCTGTCACTGTCTGAACCACTGACAAAAAAAAAGACAAAAAAAAAAAGACAAAACTAAACTAATTTGTTCACAATCGCTGTCACTTTCCATCATGATTGTCCAATGTTGATAAGTGTGAATGTGGATAGGCAGGGCAGCCAGGGTACAACTGGTGATGTCAAAAACATGGGCGTGGTCTGGACTGGCTGTCACAAGCCAGCAAGCAAGGTGGGGCCTTCACCTGGTATATTTTGTGCAATTATGTAAATACAGGTGGGTGATATGGTCTCCGGTATGAATATTTGGTTTAAGCTATGTGTATTTTATCTAAATTCGTTGTCATTTAGAAAAAAAAAAATTACGTGACATTTGGCCTTTAACATCACAGAAGTGAGCCAGACGAAGCGGGGCTGCCTGTAGATATTAATACACATTTCACTGTTCTGTTATTTGCTCTAGCCGAGCGCTGTGTTTGACCAGTCTGTTTGTGGGGGTTTACGCCAAACCGCCACAGCTCCCCCCCAGAGGGCTCGGCAGGTGGCCGAGACCTCGATAGTGCAGTTTGGGCAGCGAGCAGGGAAAAGCTCTGTGCAGGAGGGGGGTGGGGGGTAGTAAAAGCCGGCCGGAGACGATGAAAACGTCCGGGCCGCGCAAAAATTGCTTGTGGGTCCGCGATGTCGAAGGGCTGTCCCGTTGAACGTGCAGAGGTCCACAAGAAGAAAAATTAGTCACTGGCTCCTCCCGCGATTAAGTCCTGCAAGGATTAATAGCGGCCATGAAGAAAAGACGAGGCTGCGTGGCGGCTGTGATGAGAGCAGAGGGACTGGCGTGTTGGCTTTAGGTGCGGGCACAACCTTAAAGCTCCCGGGAACCGCAAACCGCTGAATTTCCCTTGTGTGCCGTGGCGAAGACCATAAAATCCAGTGAGCAAGCTGCGTGCCTCAGGTGAACGAGCAAGCCTGAAGGGCCAGTGTGCAGCAGAAGGAAGGTGGTCAGAAAAGCCGTATTTGTCCCGTGCATGGTGTGCCGTCCCCGTAACTCCCCGGTGCGTGCGCCGGGGTTCCGTGATGGGTGGGCCAGCTGGAGAGGAGGACCAGGGTCAGGGAGCTTAATCATCCCTGTTCAGTGTGTTGGAGCGGTGAAGGGAAGTAGATGCTCTGTCACTCGCTCGGTCATGGTGCGTTCAGGTCCACGTGTGCTCCGTCGGCCATGGGGATCGCCGTCGTGGAGAGGGGGTGAGGTGCATGCGCTCTCGTGTGGAGGAGCTGTGAGCGCAGCCGGTCCAGCGTGGATGTGCCGATCTAGGCGTGCAGATCTCACCATGAAACGTTGCTCAGCTTTCCCGGTCGTGGGTGTTCTCCGGGGAGTTTCGCCTGGAAACTCCGCGTTGAGGTCTCCCTGAAGCAGAAGGGAGGGCAGATCAGTCAGGCTGCCGCGTTCGCTGGTCGTCGGAGAATCACCGCCGGGCGTTGCGTTCGCTGGCAGCGTGTTCGTTTCAGCGTCGGGTCACCAGTGCGGCGAATGATAAAATAAGGCAGCGATGCTGAGGTTTTAAGCAGGTTTTATTAATCATACCGCCGTCACGGGAACTCGGCTCCAGCCCATAGCGTGAGCAGGCTGAAGCCGAATTCCTCAGGCTCTCAGTGAAGAGGGGACACAAAGTCTGTGTCCAGCAGCAGCCGTTGTAGAAGTGAGAATTGAGAGGATGAACATGAAATTCAGACAGCTTATATACTCAGCTACAACAATCCATCAAAGCATTCACAGCAGTTGGTATGATCAAAGAGATAACAGAACAGGCATGAGACAATTTGCATTTGAGAGACATATTGATCTCAGTCCCTAGGTCACAGTAAGGACAGGATGCATGAACACAATGCATGAAAGGCAACATTAACATCACAGAAGTGAGCCAGACGAAGCGGGGCTGCCTGTAGACATTAATACACATTTCACTGTTCTGTTATTTGCTCTAGCCGAGTGCTGTGTTTGACCAGTCTGTTTGTGGGGGTTTACACCAAACCGCCACAATATATTGCATACAAAAAATAGAATGCACAAGTGCATGAGATTGACGGTGCTCTAGTGAACTGTACATTTATGGCCGGCATTTCCCTACATCCCAAGTAAAGTAGCCAGAAATTGTACAAAAGTAAAAATATTTAATTTATGGCTTTTTATGATGAATTTGAGACCCCTTTCAGACAAATTTACAAATTTCTACTTATAAATTTCTTTCAAATTACTTTCTTCTCCTAAATTGAGTAAAAAGTGTCCTGTAATAAGTTACTTGAGTAAATGTAACTAGTGACTATCCCATCTGCCCCCTTTTAGACACCTGTCCACCTTTAACATAGTTGATATTCACACCTATATTATAGGCTTGAGAAGTCTCTTCAGTCACTGAATTCCAAGTTTTGCTTTATAACAAAGTGCAGGAAAATGAAAAATGGTCTAAAATGTACACATTCATAATTGATGGCCCCTTCTCTATTCTCATCTATTCCACCCCATCTGTGAGTGTGGCATAACTCGGCTCTGAGATGTCTCTCATTCTTCATAGAAGTTATTATTATAATAGATGTGATTGGCATTCTGTGGCACCAAATATGAATCACGTTTTGAGGGGTGTTGAGAAATTTTCAAGAGTCAGTGCAACTTATTTTGACATTTCCTCAACTTTGTTCTGAGATTTGTAAAACACTGAATGAGATGAGTTTCTTTTCCCCTTCACAAACACTTAGGGCCTTATTACGACAGTAAGTCACACATTTGCACCACGCTTCCCGTTTTGCGGCAGTGAATTCATTAATTTATGACAACGCATAGTCTGGTTTTCACACTTTGTCACACTAAATACCTGTTTTACACTGAAAGGTGGAGACTTATTTAAAAGAGGTGTGGTACTGACTCAGTCTTGGTGCAATGCTGTTTTAGTGCATTTCATGTCAATGTGCTTTTGCTCTGCAAAAAGCAGGTGTATCACCAGAAGTACATTTTAATAATAATAATAATAATAATACATAAGATAAGATAAGCCTTTATTAGTCCCACAATGGGGAAATTCCAGGATTGCAACAACATAGGGATAGCAACACTCAGAGCAACAATCAGAAGGCAAGAAAAAAACAACATCTAGTAAACATATGTCCATATTACTATAAATGTATATATATAGACACACAGTGCAGAGCATTATGGCTGGTGGATGTGCAGCAGAAAGTCTAAGCTCTCTCTCCGCGGATGCAGCGGGCCAGCTGGAAGTCTTTGGGCATGATGGTGACCCCCTTAGCGAAGAAGAGACCACCAGGTGGGTCTCATCTTACATCAGTCTTATATAGCGCTTTTCTAAATACTCAGACGCTTTACAAAGCAGCATAGGGACAAACATATAGAGAACGAGTAAACAGACAAGGTAGGTACACATAGGTAGAAGAGGCAGTCAGTTTTTGTAGGTAGATTTGAAAAGATGGGTTTTGAGTTCACTTTTAAAAGAAGCAAGTGTGTTGGCAGACCGGATGTGAAGGGGCAAGGAATTCCAGAGGGTTGGTGCGGCAATGGCGAATGATCTATCACCCAGGGTGCGAAATTTTGTCTTGGTGATGGGGGTAAGAAGGTGAGCGTCAGCAGAGCGGAGGAGACGAGTGGGAGAATGACTAGACAGAAGGTCCGTTAGGTATGAGGGGGCGAGGTTATGAAGAGCTTTATAGGTGATGAGGAGGATCTTGAAGTTGATGCGCTGTTTTACTGCTATTTCAGTGTCGTAATAATTGTTATTATAACTGGCATTATAATCGTGGGTACGCCCCTTCTGACAGGGGCACATGAGGAAACACAGCATGCACTGGGAATTTTTGTTTTACTAGACAGAGTTGTAATGGTGATAATCTAATCAAGTATTGTTACCGGTTAGTTTAATTATAATATGATGAGACAATGAATATTTTTTTATTCTGTCCACATCTTCATTTTCATCACAAATTTAGAGGAGCATTACTTATAGATATGCATTAATTATCTTTTAGGGGAATGAATGACTAAAGGGAGGGGTTTTTTCATTACAGACTGTAACATTCCGGATAGGTGTGAAGGTGCTCGTCTATTGAGCCTCTGCTAGGCAGCCACTGTGACTGGTTTTAACAGACCTGCTACCGGGGCAGTGGCCAGTATGGATCCGGTAAATGGAAGAATTGATGTCTAAAACCCACGGGATGGTGTCAATCTGAAGATTTCAAACTACAAACCTTTCCATTGTGAAAGTATTCTGTCCGCATACAGTGGTGTGAAAAAGTGTTTGCCCCCTTCCTGATTTCTCATTTTTTTTGTATGTTTGTCACACCTAAATGTTTCAGATCATCAAACAAATTTAAATATTAGACAAAGATAACACAAGTAAACACAAAATGCAGTTTTTAAATGGTGTTTATTATTAAGGGTAAAAAAAATTCCAAACCTACATGGCCCTGTGTGAAAAAGTGATTGCCCCCCCTGTTAAAACATAAATTAACTGTGGTTTATCACATCTTTGGAAAGCTGAGTTCAATTTCTCTAGCCACACCCAGGCCTGATTACTGCCACACCTGTTCTCAACCAAGAAATCACTTAATAGAACCTGCCTGACAAAGTGAAGAAGACCAAAAGATCCCCAAAAGCTAGACATCATGCTGTGATCCAAAGAAATTCAGGAACGAATGAGAAACGAAGTAATTGAGATCTATCAGTCTGGAAAAGGTTATAAAGTCATTTCTAAAGCTTTGGGACTCCAGTGAACCACAGTGAGAGCCATTATTAAAGGATATTGGAAGTAAATTTATGGATCATTGCAAATACTTTGCTTTAAATGCACTAAGTTGTCACAGTGGGAGCCAAAATCCTGAACAGAAAAAAAAAATGCATCAAAATGCATGGAGATTTTTCAGGCCATTTAACTTGCTTTCACGTATTATTTTATTCAGCTAATATTTTAGCTACATTTAGTTCTGTATTAATTTTTAAACAAAAATCCAATTAATTCTTGGCTCAATTTCAAACAAAACATGCCATATAAAATTTTATAATTCAGAACACTAAATGTGTTTGATTGCAGATAAATGGCTATAAAATTCTAAAATCTACAGCTAAAATGTAAATTTTTACAGGAGAACACAAACTAAATAACATTGCATTCAAAAAGATTGTCTCTATCCATCCATCCATCTTCTACTGATTAGTCCTTTTTCGGGTTGTGGGGGGCTGGAGCCTATCCCAGCATCTTTGGGCGAGAGGCAGGGTACACCCTGAACAGATCGCCAGTCCATCGCAGGGCCAACACAGAGAGACAGACAACCATTCACACCTAAGGACAATTTGGAATCCCCAGTTGATGCCAGTTAACCTAATCTGCATGTTTTTGGCCAGTGGGAGGAAACGGGAGTACCCGGAGTAAATCCACACAGACACGGGGAGAACATGCAAACTCCACACAGAAGGGTCACTGATGGTCTGGGGGTGGGATCGAATCCACGATGGTCAGGGGTGGAATTGATCCCTTGATCTTCTTGCTGTGCTGCCACAGTGCTAACCACTGTGCCACCGTGCTGCCTGAAAAATTAGTTTGTGTTGTAAAGACTCAGACAATGTTTTAGTTTCTCTGGAGTCAGTAATTTACACAGGATTTTTCAGATGCTCACTACACTGCAGTAGCTGTCAGTTGGGTTGAAATGATGTGGAAGGACATATTTGAATAATGTGAGATTATAACTTAACATCAAAACCTTTAGGGTGCTCTCCAAACAGTTCTGGATTCATTTTACCCCCACAACTTCTAAAAACATTCTGTGTAGACAGAGTGCAAACTGTAATTAAGGCAAACGGTGAAAACATGAAATTCTGCACTTCAGCGATAACAGCTGCTGAAAACTTAACCAACATCATCTGGAGACTACGGTGTTGTCAGCAGGCACTTGTATTAGCTTCATAAATGATGAAACATTGGCAGAAGATTGTTGAACCCAATGCATGTGCAAACAAACCCAGCACGCACGCACACATACACACTGACATAGCTAAGGGGGGAGGGGGTTATATCTAAAAAGCAAAATTTCACAAAAGTTAAGATAAGATAAGCCTTTATTAGTCCCACAACGGGGAAATTCCAGGATTGCAACAGGATTGCAAAAGTTCATCTCTATACTATATTTTCAGTACAGAAAAACGGTTTTAAATTTTAAGCCTCAAAAAAAAAGAACAAAAATACAATTCCTTACTACAGAATTACAGATTTATTTATTTTTTTTCCAACAGTAACACTGTTACAGTGTGGATGGAGCTATAACTTCATGGTTTCCAGGGAAACAGGAGGTGGAACTTTTCATCTTCAGTAACACATGGAGCTTATATGGAGTTTTTACGTGATATCAGAGGCTACCAAAAGGACCTCCATATAACCAGCGTCATGCGAGCCCAACGTGATTGTGGTCCTGGATGAAGCAACCTCACCCCTGCATCCTAGCACGGATGAATCTCTGCAGAATCAGAGGCAGAAGTGCCGCAGTAGATACACTCACATTTCACAACAGTGCTTCATTTCTTGGGTGCACACCAGGAACAAAATGTATCTGTCCAGGTGGATATCCTGGCCTTATATGTGTATGTGTGTGTGCGTGTGTGTGTGTGTGTGTGTGTGTGAAGCCCACAGTGAACCATGTTTTTGTGACCCGCTGCATACCCGCTGGAACGGTCAGACCCAGAGTCTCTGCAGAGAGCGTAGTCGGTGGAACAGCGGAGAATGAAATCTGAGCACCAAAGGGCTCGTGCCATAATTTGTCTGGTAGGTCGCCAATGCAGCATTTCAGTTCCACTTTTTTTGTAAACGGTACTCGGAGCTTCAGAGTCTGGACAGAGGACTCTTGGGGTCCGGATCCAGACCGGAGTCCGCCAGTTGGTAACCCCGATCTATCATGTCTGTATCCTTAGTCATCTCTATCTTGTGTCCATTCACGGACATCAAGGTGTGAATCCATATGTGCTATGTTAAACTTGATGGAAAATCAGCTCAGTTGTTAAACCCATTTGTTCAGTCATATCCTTCTCTTCCTTCTATAACTGACTGGGCATCGACTGTCATTAATGCTTGGCTTAAAACCGAGTAGTATACACAGGCTTGCACAGCTTTTGGCCAGTGCAAACCCATCTTCTAAACAAGAAATCATAATTACAGTTTACCTTAGATCATGTGCCTCCATTCATTTAGGGGAATGGCAGGAGCTCTCCTCATTGGGTTATTGCATGTTACACCCATAATATACTTTTGCATAACAAGACAAACCACTTACCGCTTTTCGCCTGGCTCAAAATTCATTTTTGTGCTGCTGTAATATCAAAATGAAGTTGTTGGTTTTTGGTTGTTTTTTTTTTTGCAAAAACAGATAAGTCCAGTTGTGTTCAAAATGAGAAACCACTTTTTCATCTGTAGATTTGCAGGTGTTAGTATTTCCAAATCAGCTTCTAAGACATGGTCACTTGAAATGAGTATCTCGGACATAATAAAGCAAAAAATCAAACATCAACTCATTGTTACTTTTTGACAATTTATTAGTACTTATATTTTTGCAAAAAAAAAAAAAAAAGTCCACAAGCCATTCTTTTGCATAAACAGACAAGTCCTGAAAACCATGCTATTTTGTCTGGAACATACTTGAATGTCTATAAGCATCATTAGTATGACACACTTATTTAGGCATATCCACTCAGTAAAATGGTATAATATAGCTATAATAAAGCTATAATTCAAGAGTCAAGATTCAAAGATTTTATTGTTAATACTGCAATACGTACAGGACATGCAGGAGAATTGAAATGGCATTTCTCTCTTTTCATTGGTGTGCACAGTATAACAAGAAAAGGAATAAGGCTGGAAAAAAAAACTCTTTCTCCATATAGTGTACTATATAGTGAATGTGCAGCCAATGGAGCAGTGAGAGAAGAGCTTCACATCACAACATACACTACCTTAAGTTATTCATATTTAATAATTCAGCAAAAATGATTTGATTTAATACATATTTACTACAAATTGCATGCAGGTATTCATTTTTTTTTTTTTTTTTTTACCACCGTTAGTCTGTTAAATTTTACTGTCTCACGTGATGTCATTAACCGTGCTGCAAAAACAAGCCCAGTAGTGTCTGAAAGTGGTTAATTTTATTGTTATATTGAGTTTACGGTATAGTCCACTGCATCTAAATTCACTACATAGTGAGTACGGAGGGAGTGAGTAAGTGGACATTCCAAACACAGCCAGGGAAATCAGTCAGAGCGAGTCAAGCTGATCAGCCAAGATGAGTCACGTGACCCAAATACCAAGCGCTGATTTGCCCTGTGGAGTTATTTGCTTTTGTAAAAAACACTCCCAGCGTTTATCAGCTTTTGGGGAAAAAAACCCCCCAGGAATTTGTAGTATCTATAACATAGGACATATTGGCTTTTGAGACAAAGCGATTTGAACTTCTATAAATAGGTAATGTTAACAGTTGTTTGATGTAAAGAGTGAAATTTTCATGGAAGTAGCATTTATCAGTTTTTGCAAACAAACTCTTCATATGGACTTGGACACACCCATAAATGTGCTCTGTGCCTTAGACAATAGACTGTTGACTAGATTATTGTAATATGGCAATTAGTCTTCAAAAATTCACTTTAGCTTTTATCTGCTTTTGGATATATTAGTGTGTGAATGTTCAAATGTTAAGTGTAGAAGAGGCCTTGGATGCCTCAGCCCTGCATTTGGTCTAATTCTGTGGTTACAGTTAAACATTTATAGAGCACTGTTTTTTGGTCCCATCTTCAGGCAGGGAAATGGGATAAGTTCTTGTTGTGTGCGTGTTTGTGCATCTTTTTCAGAGGGAACACTTTGGCAGGCACCATTACCGCCCAGCAGTAAATTGCCTTGTAAATTACAGTGCCGGGGTAATAAAGCCAGATTTGTATATCACCGGGAGTGGAGACTGTGTCTGTCTTGTAAATTTAATTAAACAGCAGGTGCAAAATCAGGTCATATGGCTTTGATGTGCCCCATGTGAGAATGACAACCAGACAAAGATTCTAATACGAGCGGCATTTACATATTTTTGCATGTGGCGGACGGCTCGTACGGAGGTAGGGGGAGCCTCGCCTATCACCTTGTACTGTATTAAATTCCCCCTAAATTAGAATGGATTAAAATTAGCTGTCACTTGCAATATTAATAGAGCTACAGCAAAATAAATGGTTAAGCTGTTCAAAAAAACAGCTTCTTGTTTGTTTAGAGTGCACATAAACGGTGCCATTATCAACACCTACTGAAGACTAAAACACTTTAACACTAATTGGCTCTTATTGCCTCTCTACTGTATATTGCACAACATCAGTAATAACCTGTTGGAGTGCAATATAAAAACTAATCAAGAACTTCAGTTAAGCAAGTAAAACAATTAGTGGTTGCAACATGTCGTATAAAAAACTGACTTTCTAGCCAACTAAAACTGGATTTTAATATAGATCTCCTTCAGGCTGATGCGCACTGAAGCCCAAAATCATCCTCTTATGGCTGTGCCTGACCTGTGACACTGTCAGTGTGCTGTCTGGGGTCCCGAAGGCCCCTTCCTGCATATCTGTTTGAGCTCTCTGCCAGAGTGCCTACAAACATGTCAGCGGCATCAGTTGACCTGTCTGCAACACCTTCGCTTGTTTCCTTTCTTTTTTTTTTGTTGGGAGGAAGTGGTTGATAATTACCACCTAGGATGTAGCCATCTGTGCCGCCCTTTCACGGCCTGTTAAGCTCGGTTTTCAGAAAGTTTACTGTTGACAGAGGGCACGTGAGAGGAGCGAACACCAGAGCATGTTAAAAAGACTGCACACTCAAGCAATATTAAAAGGAGCACTAAGGAGCTGATTTACAGGCAGAGGGAGATGGGGTGGGTGCTAAAGGAGGGAAGGGGATGAGGAGGAATGGTTAAGGGTGGCACACACTGTGATATATGGGAAACAGCATTACGCACCACGCTACACTTGCACATACAGTACGCATACACTGTCTTGCATTCCACCTTTGGTGCATCCAGTTGCCTCACTGTGTGCTCCCTCCTTAGCTTGTGTTGCCAACGTTCGTTAAAGTTCACCTCAACATGTGGACCTGTCTGCAGACCATTATTTCCAGACATAACTGGTGACGAGAAGAAACTTGGAAAACATCGAGATGGAAACGCTGTTGACACCCCTGACACCCTTCCTCGCTTTGCCCAGTGAGCCGCCTATTCCTTGATCACGTTTGCATGAGTCGTTCGAGACGTCCATGTCTGCCATGGACCTAGCTAAAATCTGCAAGCTAAGGCTGCATGCCATGCTAATTCAGTGCCTCGGCAGCAAAGGACAGCGTCAATTCAAGACACTTGGACTTGCAGATAGCTATGACGAGTGTGTTGCTTTGTTAACGAGACATTTTGCCACCCCCAAGAGCGTGCTAGTGAGGAGGATAAGATTTCACCAAAGCTGACAGGATGCAGGTGAGTTGTTCCAGCAGTATGTCGCCGACCTCCCCTGTCTGGCAAGCACGTGTAGGTTTGCACAACTGGAAGATGAGCTGGTGCAGGACCAGTTAGCGGAGCACACCACCAACCTGAAGCTATGGGAGAAGCTGCTAATGGCACCGGATGACTTGCCGCTCTCCAGGGCGGTGGAGTTGGCGTCCCTAGTAGAAGCCGCAGCTTGGCTAACCACCCAGCTAGGAGCCTCCAGCTCGCGCTCCCCACACTTTGCTCCACCAACACAAGCTGTTACCCCGGCTGTTGAGCCCGACGACCCAACATCCTCCCTGGAGGACCCCGAAGTTGCTGTAACATTGCGGGATGACAGGACAATAAAGCATGCTGGCCATGTGGTAACTGTGGCTCTCCTTGCACCGAACATGTGCACCTGCCTGCCACGCCAAAGGACACAAGTGCCAATGCTGGGATAAGTTGAGCCACTTCATCAAAGTGTGCTGCTCAGCCCCGGAAAACCTGCCATCTAACTCACCCAGTTGGCCCAGTCCAACCACCATACATGCAGTGAATTCCAGTAACACACCGTACAAGTTGTGCACAGTAGAACTGGATGGCGTCAGTCTACCACTACTGCTGGACACTGCTGTCACAAGGTCCCTGCTGGACGAGACCACGGTGAAGACTTTCTTCCCCCGACACCAATTTGAGCCAGATGTGGTGGAACTGTCCGGGTATGGACACGTGAAAATCAGCATGGTAGGATCCATCACTCTACCAGTTTGCTGCGGGTCAAGAGTCCTCCCAGCGTTCACATTTCAAGTGATGTGCCTTGGTGACAACATTGTGGGATGTGATCTCTTCCATGAGCTGGGCTTTTCCATCACAGATCACATGGGTCCCTTCTTGACTTCTGATGGCCTGAGCCCGCTTCGTCCAGAAATGGGTGTAGCCAGTCCTTATTTCACACCGCACATTGACCGGCGCACAGAAGGCTGGTGACTGATCCTTGCATGGCAAAACCCTCCCAGAGCAGCTGCCTCACTGCAGGAGCTCCAGTCTGTGACAACGCAAGACCCAGAAGATCGTGAGGTTCATCCGGTCACCAACAACACCACTTCACCTCAATGACCGTCAACAACCTAACCGCATCCTCCATTAAACAATGCCCCACAAAGACACTGTTCACCAACTACATGACAAGTGAGCAGCGGCATATCATGAGGCAGAAACGTCCATCGTTCACGGTGCTCAACTGGGTCCGGATCCGCCGATCCAACCACTCGCGTCAGCTGCAGATGTTCCAGTCATCAGCACTGCCACCACCACCGATGCAGATCGCCGCTCAACTTGGACTAGCCACCTTCCAGATGGTTGATGGGGCTTGATGGCATGCCAGCTGTCTGAGAAAGGCAACACCACCATCTGCCCAAGACAAAGTAACAGCAAGTGAGCCGACCTAGCCAGTGTAGGATCCGGATTGGGACTTTGTTGAGCCAGCCACGATTCCACTGAGGTGGCCCCCAGATTTACCTGAGCCAGTGGCACCAGGGCTGTGTCCACCCAGAGCTCGACAGAGGCCTCACTGAGCTCCGAACTGTCACTGACTCTAAGTTCCTTATTTTCATGTTCAGTCAGTGCATGGTCCGTTCAATGTGGCAGAATAACCCACTTGACCAAGCGGGTTAAACCGGTAGGCTACCTGGCTACCCAGGTTGTATGTAAAATATTTTTTTTCTGATGTCATGTTCCAAAATAAGCCTTGGTGGCTCTTACAACAGATCCAGTCAAGTATATGTACTGTACGTTGTTTTACATTAGGCAATGTACAAACAGTATTATCAGCCAAGTCATGTATGTGCGTTTCTTATATCATTGGCTTTAAATTTACCCACGTGTTTATATATGACCAACTGTACATTAGCCAGTATGCTAGTGTCACCTTAATGTTTACTTGTTGCCCTTGCTAAGGCTGACACATACAGTAGTTCTAAGGTCTTCCAAGGATGGGGATAAATGTGATATATGGGAAACGGCACAACGCACCACGCTGTGCTCGCATGTACGTATACATGACATCTTCATGCCACAGGGTATAATAGCCGGCTACCCAGGGCCTAGAGTGGTGGGTTAGTTGGTAGAGCATCCACCCCACAACCGGTTGGTCGTGGGTTCAAATCCTGGCTGGGTCATACCAAAGATCATATACTGTAAAAATGGTACTTTCCTCCTTCTAGCTTAGTGCTCAGCATAATAGAATGGGGAAAGAAAAGTTAACGCACAGAGCTACCAGAGGACTGAACCCCCCCCCACCCCCCACCCCACCCCCGCTACTGTGAGTAGCTTTCACTGCTCACAGTAGCTGTATGGCCTAGGGTCAATGAAACGGAGATAGGCACCACCCCATACACCACATGGTGTCCCACATGCTGTGGAAGGGATTAGTTAAACAACCCAGGGCTAGCTGGTCTCTTTGTCTTGCATTCCACCTTTGGTGCCACCCAGTTACTTCACTGTGTGCTCCCTCTTAGCTTGTGATGCTAACATTCAATAAAGTTCACCTCAACACGTGGACCTGTCTGTAGACCATTATATCCAGACATAGCACACACATTAATAAATCCTCATTAGGAATAACTGTACAAGAGATTATTCTGTAGTGTACCTCAAAGCAACAACTGGACTATGAAGCTTATATTTTCACTCTCATATAAATACCATTACAGTGAACAATCATCAAACATATACTGTATCGCAAAAATAAAAATTAAAAAAAATTCAGAGACCACTGCAAAATTATCACTTTATCTAGTTATACTATTTATAGGTATGTATGAATAAGCTGAACAATTTTGTTTTATTCTGTAAACTGCTGGAAATGATTCACCCCAATATTGACATTTAGAGCATCTATTTGCAGAAAATGACAACTGGCTAAAACAACAAAAAAAAGATGCAGTTTTCTGACCTCAAATAATGCAAAGAATACAAGTTTATATTCATTGTTAAAGTCCACATTACTAATGTTCTAAGAAGAGCTTAGAAATCAGTATTTGGTGCATTAACCCTCATTTCTGATTACAACTTTTATGTGTGTCTTAAAATGGTCTCCACATGTCTTTAAGATTTCTGTTGGGTGACTTAATCAGTAGCTAAGCTTTGATTGGTGGCTTGTGATCACTTTTCTTCTTGAGCACATTCCAAAGGTTTTTAGCTGGCTTCAGGTCTGGGGATTGGGCTGGCTGTGACATGGTGTGTGGCATGGAGCATTCTTCTCCTGGAAAAACCACTGTTCAGTGTTGGGGAACATTTGTTAGAGCAGAAGAAAGCACATTTTCTTCCAGGATGACAGAGTTTTCACGCTCAATAGACAGATACTTTATTTCGAACAAAAAAGTATAACAAAAACAAAACAAATGTCAAATGCAATAAAGTAACAGTATACAGTGTTCAAAGGGGAGAAGGAAGAAGTGAACACTTATTAATTCCATCTCCTCTTTTCCATAAATACACCCATGTGAATTATGTACAAATTACCACATTTAAGACCCCAAGTAAACATTTTACTGTATTTTTTACATATCAACATTAACGCCCATCCATCCTAACATACATTGATGTCCATACATCAAAACCAGCCTCAAACAACACAGATATACACAGTGCTGTCCCACCCACCATTCCATAGTGTCCCATAATGTCCCAGAGTGAGCATAGTGAATCGTACGTATAAATACTACCCTTCTAACATATATCCTTTCAGCAAATAATGTTTATACCTCTTTTTGAATTGAATTCTATTTGTACATAGTTTCAGTTCCAGCTCCAGACTGTTCCACAAATCCACCCCACAGACAGATATACACATACTTTTCTTGGTTGTTCGTGTCTTGGGTTTTGTAAAGTTTAAGTCTCCTCTCAAATTATGATCATTGTCTCTTTTTTTAAAATATTTTTTGTATATTAGTTGGGAGTTGATTATTAATTGCCCTGTACATTACTTGTGTTGTCTTAAATTTAACTAAATCGATGAACTTTATGACATGTGACTTTAAAAACAACAAATTGGTTTGGTCTCTATATCCTACATTATTTATTATCCTTATAGCTCTTTTTTGTAATGTGCATATTGACTGTAGGTTGGTCTTGTAGGTGTTTCCCCAGACTTCTACACAGTAGTTAAGATAAGGTAGAAACAGTGAATTGTACAGTAAGACCAATGATTTATAGTCCAAGATGTGTCTTGTCTTCCCCAGTATGCCTATACATTTTGCCAACTTGGCCCGGATGTGACTGATGTGAGGTTTCCAGCAGATTTTATTGTCTAGTGTCACCCCCAGAAACTTATTTTCCTGTACTGTTTCTATTCTGGTATCATCTATCGTTAAAATTATTTCATGATTTATTTTATAATTTCCAAACAACATAATCTTTGGGGGGTTTTTTAGATTTAGAGATAATTTATTTTTGTTGAACCACTGCGTTAACTTTTTCATTTCAGTTGTGACCACCTCTAAAACCTGCTGCAAATTCTCACCAGTGCAAAGGATATTTGTGTCATCCGCAAACAAAATAAATTTCAGAATTTTTGATACTTGGCATATGTCATTTATATACAAAATAAAGAGTTTGGATCCCAAAACTGACCCCTGGGGCACACCACAAGTGATGTCCATGAAGGGTGATTTGTGCTCACCAATTTGTACAAATTGTTGTCTGTTACTTAAATAACTTTCCACCCAACTCAGTCCGACCCCTCTTATCCCATACCTTTCCAGTTTCCTTAGTAGAATTCTGTGGTCAATGGTGTCAAAAGCTTTCTTTAAATCTATAAATACTCCTACAGCAACCTTTTTTTTAATCTATACAACTAGTAATTTCTTCTATAAGTTCAATCAGTGCCAAAGATGTAGATTTATCTGCTCTAAAACCATACTGGCTGTCTGTAAGGAGGTTGTGTTTTTCAATGAAATCATCCAGTCTCTTAGTGAAGATTTTTTCAAGTATTTTGGAGAATTGTGAGAGTAAAGAGACTGGCCTGTAATTTGTGAAACAATGACTGTCTCCTGTTTTGTATAGTGGTATTACTTTTGCTATTTTCATTTTGTTTGGAAATTTACCAGTTTGAAATGACAGGTTACAGATGTGGGTGAGTGGCTTAACAATTCCTTCAATTACTTTTTTCACTATTGTCATGTCAATTTCATTCCAGTCCGTTGACTTTTTGTTCTTAAATTTACTCACAGTCTCGATAATTTCCTTTTCAGTAACTGCACCCAAAAAGATTGTGTTTGGATTTCTATCTTCTACTTCATTTACAGAACCACTGTTGTTTGTTTCTGCTGTCACTATTGATTTTGCTAATTCAGGACCAACGTTTACAAAAAATTTATTGAAACCACTGACCACATCCTCCATATTATTTATCAAATTGCCATTTTCAATAAAATATTCTGGATAATTAGCATTCTTAGGTCGATTACTAATAATCCCATTGAGTACTTGCCATATTCCTCTTAAGTTATTTTTGTTATCCTCTAATATTCTGCTGTAATATTCTTTCTTACAGGTCCTCATTATATTAGTAAGCTTATTTTTATATCTTTTATATTTGATGGCAATGGCAAGTTTTATAATTGCATCGACTAAAACTGATGTTAATTTTACACATCATAATCCTGTTAGATTCCAAAAGGACAATGAAGTTGGCCATTTATGAATAACGTCAGCCCTGTGACTGACTCGTCTCTACCCTGAGTTACCTATAGTCACTGACCTAGTCAGTAGGCTGAGTGTTGTCCCATCAATTTCTCATCCCTTGCTCACTAGCATCTAGTTTTGAAATAAGTGGTCTACGAGGGGGGGCTGAAAAGTTCATAGTGGTCAAATTTAACCAAATGTGTTTTATTTTTCAACCACAGGGATCCAAGCGCTGCAACACTGATGGAAGAAGTGTGTGGACCGAAGGTGAGACTTTTTTGAAAAATAAACCACGTTTGGTCAAATTCCAGCCGCTTCACACCGTGTGAGTGTGAAGCAGTTGGGATAAGAATCAGCACCTCCTAGTCCGAGTCCATGGTCCTCAGTCGGAAAAGGGTGGATTGTCCTCTCCAGCTTGGGGACAAGCTCCTGCCCCAAGTGGAGGAATTTAAGTATCTTGGGGTCTTATTCACGAGTGAGGGGAAAATGGAGCGAGAGACTGACAGACGGATCAGAGCAGCATCTGCAGTGATGCAGATGTTGTACCGGTCTGTTGTGGTGAAGAGGGAGCTGAGCTCTAAGGCAAAGCTGTTGATTTACTGGTCAATCTACGTTCCTACCCTCACCTATGGTCATGAGCTTTGGGTAATGACTGAAAGAACGAGCTTGTGGATACAAGCGGCTGAAATTAGCTTTTTTTGTGGGATTGCTGGACTCACCCTTAGAGATGAGGTGAGGAGCTCAGTCATCCGGGAGAGACTCAGAGTAGAACCACTGCTCCTCCACATTGAAAGGACCCAGTTGAGGTGGTATGGGCATCTGATCAGGATGCCTCCCACTTGAGGTGTTTCGGGCATGTCCCACTGGGAGGAGACCCCAGGGCAGACCCAGGACTCACTGGTGAGACTGCATCTCCCAACTGATGTGGGAACGCCTTGGTATTCTCTCTGAAGAGCTGGAGCAGGTGGCTAGGGAGAGGGAAGTCTGGGCTTCTCTGCTTGAACTGCTGCCTCCACGACCTGGACCTCCGGAAAAGTGGTAGAGGATGGATGGATGGCTGGATTTGGTCAAATTTGACCACTATGAACTTTTCAGCCCCCTGTACATCCATTTCTAAGTCTATGAATTTTACTACATTAAGTTATATGTAGTGCTACCCATTCTGGTATTTATTCATCAGTGCCCATGTGCAACATAAGCATACAGTAGTGTGTGTGTGTGTGTGTGTGTGTGTGTGTGTGTGTGTGTAGTATCTCTGTCTGTTACCAGGTTTTCAGCTCGCCCGGTGAAAATCAAGTGGAACTAAAGGCTTGTATCAATGTATCACCATGTTTTCTTGCCTTCTAATTTGTCAGAATTTTGAGATGAGGCTTTGTTGTCAACATAAGCCATGATTCGTTCACCTTAAAGTTTCTTGTGAGGGATCAAAGCTTTCACAAAGAACTGTGCTGGGCCACTCGGTGGCAGTGCGACATTTTTACAGCACCATGGATGACTTCCTGGCAACTGTCAATCATGTGCTGATCTTTTAAGGCCCTGTCACACCTAGACAATTTAGACAGTGTTTGGCAAACGAAAAAAATTTGGAGAATATGCTGGCATATGTGGAATCAGTTATGGGTAAGTTTTGTGTAAGTTAAGAGCACGCTGAAGCTGGTATACAGCATTGTACAGCGAGTTATTTATAAGTTATGGAAATAGTCTATGTAAATTACTAATATGTTATGTATACGTCCAACTTGCTATGGATACGCGATGCATATGGCCAAAAGTGAAAATTTCGGTATATACCAGCGTTTGACCAATTTTTATAAGTTTGGAAAACACTGCCTATTATGAAAGGATTTAGGGCAGAGAGCGGCGTGGTGACGTAGCTGGCTGGTGTCATTAGCGTGCTGACCTTTATATAGGGGAGTTGGCCATGCTAGGGTCTTTTTGCTGACTCGCCCTCATAAGCCACAGTTAGGAGCTGAGAGCTCACAAACTTGTATTGTGTTTGGCAGTTATTGTAATAAAGTTGGAGTTCCAGTGGCTGTTGGCCGTGTTGGGCCGTTGGGCCGTGGCTGTAGCCAACATGTCCACCACCATTAGTCTCAGTACCGGCTCCCCACAAGGCTGTGTGCTGAGCCCCTTACTGTACAGCCTTTACACCTATGACTGCACCCCCATACACCACAGCAACAGCATCATCAAGTTTGCTGACGACACCACAGTGGTGGGGCTCATCTCCAGGGGAGATGAGACCGGTTTTAGGGGTGAGGTGCAGCAGTTGACAGAGTGATGTGGAGACGACAACCTTCTTTTAAATGTCACAAAAACAAAGGAGGTCATCATAGACTTCAGAAGAAATAAAACAGACATTCAATCTCTGACTATTAGTGGTACGGGTGTGGAGAGGGTCGAGGTTTTCCGCTTCCTGGGGGTCCATATTCAGGAGGACATGACATGGGGGGTGAACACAACTGAGCTGCTGAAAAAAGCCCAGCAGAGACTACATTTCCTCAGGGTGTTGAGAGGAAACATCTGTCAGAGACTGCTGTTGTCTTTTTATCATTGCTCTATTGAGAGCATTTTAACTTATTGTATTTGTATTTGGTTCAGCAGCTGCACGGTAGCTCAGAAGAAAGCTCTTCAGACTGTCATCAACACAGCCCAAAAAATTGTTGGTTGCCCTCTCCTCAGCCTTGAAGATCTGCACCACGCCCGCTGCCTAAAAAAGGCACAAAAAATCTCGAAGGACCCCTTTCATCCCGGTCACGCTCTCTTCCAACTACTACCATCAGGAAGGCGGTTTAGAGCAATTAAAACAAGGACAAACAGATTCAAAAACAGTTTTTATCCGACCGCAATTACCTCCCTGAATTCTAGCAGAAAATGAGGTTTGAAACTGAGTGTGTGTGATATTTAAAATTAGTAATGCATATAATCTTTCTAAGCTTCTTTTTACTTTTAATTCACTGACTGGTTTGCATTTTAATTTTGTTGTACTTGTTATAATGACAAATAAAGTCTATTCTATTCAGCACAGCCCTCTCTTCCGTCATCATTCCCAGGTTTGTTGACATAACATTTGGTGACGAGAATTGGCGAACCATGGAAGCGTGCCTAAGACCACTGAGGCCTTTCCTCGAGCTCCCAGGCCAACTATCCATCCCGTTGCCACGTTGGCTGGATGCGTTCGAGACCTACGTTGCAGCATTGAACCTGGGAAAACTGGATAAAGGAAGGAAGCGGGCACTGCTTGTTCACAACCTGGGCATAGAAGGTCAGACGATTTTTCCACACGCTTGGTCCGACAGGCTCGTACGGAGACACTGTGGAACTGTTTGCTAGCTACTTTACTACACTGGATAACATGTTGGCATGGCATATCAGATTCTGCCAACGGCAACAGAGAATTGGTGAGTCCACCCAGCAATTCGCCATAGACCTAAGACATCTGGGTAGCATGTGCAGATTTGGACTTTTAGAAGACGAAATGGTGCGGGACCAATTGGCCAAGCACACAAACAACCCGGGGCTAAGTGCTAAGATGCTAATGGCGCCAAATGACATGATGCTAGCTAACACCATCGAGCTAGCATTCCAGCTCGAGTCAGCAGACCAGTTAGCATCGGAGTGTGCGACAGGAACAGAGACAGCCAGGAAAGATGACGTTAACCAACGTGGTGGGCATGGAGGAACACAAAGACATGGCAGTGGAGTTCAAGATGAACGTTGTAAACCAGAGGACCACTCCGAGAGGCCCCACGTGTGGTAGCTGTGGTTCCCTGACACACCATGAGAGAGCACGTTTTTGCCCGACAAGAGGACAACGATGTAACAAGTGTAAAAGGTACAATCATTTTGCCAAAGTGTGCCCATCGCTGATGCCATGGGGCCCACCAAGCAAGCAAGACCACCAGCCAATGACCACCATCCATGCAGTAAACCCAAAAATTGATTCCTATGCATATGGCATTGTTGAATTGGATGAGGAGGCTTTGCAGGAGTCAGTTGGTGCAGCACCGGGACACAGGCCGCAGCATTATGAAGATTGGTTCCGGTCCGGGGGACCTAGCATCTCCAGGGGTGCATCCACTGCGGGCCCGCTACAAGGCCCCTCCATCAGAATTGCCTTCCCCATGGAAGACTGTCAGTAAGAAGTGACTGTTTTAGTTAATTCAATTCAATTCAACTTTATTTATATAGCGCCATTTCACAACAACAGTCATCTGATAGTACTTTCAACTGTAGGGGAAACCCCCACAATTGCAGAAAGACCCCAGCAATCAGGCGATCCCCTGTGAGCAAGCACTTGGCGATGGTGGAGAGGAAAAACTCCCTTTTAACAGGAAGAAACCTCCAGCAGAACCAGGCTCAGGGAGGGGCAGTCATCTGCTGTGACTGGCTGGGGGGTGAGGGGATAGAGAAGATAAAAAGAACAGACATGTAGAGAGTAAACAGCACGATGGGGACTCAATCTATGAGAGAGAACAAACAGATATTAATGACCAGAAAAAAAAAAATTCATTGAGAGTGAAGAAAGGAGTGAAGCCCAGTGCAGTTATTGGAGGTCCCCCAGCTGTCTAAACCTAATAGCACATACCTGTCAAGGCATACCTCATGCCTCCCTTATTGGGGGGGCTTTCACACCTGTACTGAGTACTTAAAAACTGTATTTATCAGCAGATGAAAGAAAACTGAAGCAAAAAAAACAAAAACCAAACAAACAACAATTGCAACATGAACTATTTCAAACATATTTATTCAAATGTACACTTATATGGACACAATCTTGAGCCATAACTTTTTGGTAATGTGAAAATAATAAGCCAAGTAGCACAAAAAAATATATATATATAAATAAATAAAAAAACAAACCAAAATGATAATATTAATAATAAATAAATACAAATAAAAAAACAATAATTTTCAAATTTACATTAGCACAAGGTAGATTGCTTAATTTGAAAGTACACAATAAGAATAATTCTGAATATAGTTCTTAATTGTCAGCTAGATATATACACTTGGAATTAAAGAGTTTTTAATTGTCAGCTTTGTTACACTAATGCACTTGGATGAACTTGAAACAAGAAAATGTTCACTGATGCTGCTTGTTATAGTTCCAAGTAGCAGCCTTTGCTGACTCTAGCATTTCTTTTGAAGGCTTGACCTTGAAGCATGGAGTGTCACAATTCATTTTCACTTGCATGAAAGAAGTCAGAGTTCCTGGGAGCATACTTTTTCTGAAGTCTGTGTGAATTTTCCTGACCATGCTGAAAGCCCTCTCACTGTCAGCATTGCTGTGAGGAAGGCAAAGCAGTGCTGAGTACACTTTGAGGAGCTGGGGGAAGCGGGGCACATCAAGGGCTGTCTTCAAGGCCATCACCTGACCCCAGCAGACATCAGCACAGACAGGCTTGCCATCCTTGTCTTGTAGAGGCACTGTGTTTTATGGCAGCAGTTGCAGGTCCTCCCATTCTTCTTTCAGCTCTTCTGTATCAACAGTGGGGCAAAATGCAGCAGCAAGCTCTACAATAGGGCCATAGGTCAGGGACTCTGTTTTCCTGGGGTCGAGGACAGAGAGGTGTGGCAGAATTTTGTCATCAAAGGGGAACTTGTTGAGCATCTTTCTCACTACAGCTTCATAGAAGCCTCTTACTGCTTCAAAGAACTTCTGCTCTGTGCCTGGGTCAAGTTCATGGGTTTGTAGGGCTTCTCTGGTTTCCAGTCCAATGGCGATAAACTCATCAGAGTGCTGCAGGTCACTGTCCAGGAAATCCAGCTTTCTTAGGTCATTGATCGCCTTTACATACTTCATTTGAACAAATTTGACCAATAGTTTTCTCAAGAGACGATCCATTTCAGGGAGGAGACTGCCTATCTTGCTCTCGTCTGCTTGAAAGATGGTGTTGAAGTTGTTGATGATGGGCATGATAAACTTGAGAAGCAGGAACAAGTCACATACTGTCAGGCTCTTTTGGCCATGTACCAAAAAAAAAAACAAGACGACTTCTTTGACAGACTAATCACGTAGAATGAAACATACGTCCATCACTATGCAGGGATGAGAATCCTCCGCGGATCCGCGGAATTCCTCGGATTTGATCATGTCTAGGGTCATTCTCGTGAATCGTCTAAATTCGAGGAGAAAATTTTAGGGGGGGGGGTGAGGTCTGTTATGAGCGGCGACTCATATTTTCAGTCGGCTGCTAAAATCCACCGCGCAGAACGCGCTACCCAGCGAGATCAGTAATGTACTGTAACAAGGCCACTGATTGGCTGATACTTATTGAAGCAACCAATCGGCGATTTTGTTATTCCTTTGTCATATCCAACAGGCGGAGCGAAATGCAAATGGTGGACAGTTCAATCAACTGAGTTTTCCCGATTTCGTGAAAATGGTGAACCTGAAACTCACGAAAGACAACAAAGCAAGAATTTTAGAAATCGGCAAAGGGATAAGGAACAAGTTTCGTTGGGAATGGCTCGAAAAAACTGTCAATGACTGTAAAGATCGGTAAAAATACCGAAGTTGTGGTTGAAAAAATGGCCGACTTCATAGCGAAATGCGAAGTACCAGGGAAAGCCCACTGTGTTTATTGTAATGATTTCTTGAGTTATGGATCTTGTGGTTGTGTTGCCTTAGTTGAGCACTGTTCGAAACAGAAACATCTCAAAATTGTGGCTACAAGAGATCGAACTACTCGCTCATGCTGCGTTCAAAACAATCGATGGACACGGTCAAATTCAGATGCCAGTCAATCAAAGTTCATCACAATCGGCTCCGATTACAGCAATTAGTGATCGGAAGACACATTCCGAGGTAAGATTTTTTTTCTCGTTATAAGTAATGTACTTGAGAATTTTCGCGTAATGAATTTGTTATGAAATAGCATGTGTAAGTTGTGACGTCATGCCTGTTTTGAAACACTATTTGCATTTGAATGCTGATTATTGATTGTTAATAGATAAATGTTATTACATATTTTCTCACAATTTGAAATGCAATCTAAGAATTTTGAATATAATTTATCATTTTTTGTTTCAGTAGGAGTTGCATAATGCATGTGTAAGTTTTTTTTTGTCATGGGTGGTGATGGGTTGCCTTTCCTAAGACATCTTTGCTTTTATTAGTAAACATAATTTCTTTATGGCCATTGCATAAAAATATTAAACATCTTTTAGGTTTTACTTACTTTTTTAGATTATCTTTCAAATATTAAAATATACTAATATGCAGCTTTTTTATATTCCTAGTAACACTAACAAATGCACACATTAATAAATCAAAATGTTTGCAGAATGTCAGTATATTTTAATAAATGGGTGATGGACTTGGTGATGGAATTTTGTTAATATTTATAATTTATTTTACTTGGTTAAATTATTTTGACTGTTCTAGAACTATGTAAATGTAATTGTGTCAGTTCTAAACATATTAAATAGTAGTAAAATATAATTTAGTATTACATCAACATACTATTCAGATATAAATTTACACATGTGATGCAGCAGCAGATTAAAAAGGTAAACTAGAAAAGCACTCGGAGAGCGCAGACCTCCGCCAAGCGCCACAGTTCCCCCCCATACAGTGTTTGTGTGTACGTTTTCAGATTCCTTGACCATGAAAACATATGACTAGCAATTGGATTGACAATGATAGGATTAGTGGTTGAGTAGTTATTCACGAAAATGACATTTTCCGTAATGGCGGCCACAGTTCCCCCCATACAGTGTTTGTGTGTACGTTTTCAGATTCCTTGACCATGAAAACATATGACTAGCAATTGGATTGACAATGATAGGATTAGTGGTTCAGTAGTTATTCACGAAAATGGCATTTTCTGTAATGGCGGTTTTCTTCTGGACGGTGATCCGGATCACCACCAAAATTTAATCAGTTCTTCCTTGTACCATTTCCAACAATGCCTGAAAGTTTCATCGAAATCCGTCCAAAACTTTTTGAGTTATCTTGCTAACCAACAGACAGACAGACAGACAAACCCCGGCAAAAACATTACCTCCTTGGCGGAGGTAACTATAAATGCATTTGTACTTACTTCTAACTTTAAATATAAGACCACATTTGAGCATTCTAAAACACCAGATTTCATTAGCTTCTGGGGGGCGTTGCCCCCAAGACCCCCCCACCAAGTCTACGCCTTGGATCCGGCTTGGGGGCCTGCGTCCCCCAAGACCCCCGGCTTAGTTTCCTCTTTTTTTTTTTTCCCCAAACCCCATTCTCATCCCTGACTATGATACAGAAACTAAAGCCCAGTTGAGGCAATGGAAGCGTTATGACTCACCACCTCTGAAGAAGGCACATGTCCAACCCTTGGCAGGCAAGCTCATGCTCACGGTCTTTTGGGACCAGCATGGAGTAGTGATGATGGATTGCCTGGTAAAGGGTACCACAATTACCGGGACTTACTACACTTCACTGCTGCAGAAATTGCAGAAGGTCATCAAAAGCAATCATATGCTGACCAAAGGTGTCCGCTTCCTGCAAGATAATGCCGGGTTCACAACTTACACGTTGCCCAGAGGGAAGCACAGTCCTGCGGCTATTTAATCCTTCCTCACCCCACTTCCCCTCCCTACCTTACACTATTGACGTCCACCTTTTTCCAACAATGAAGTCATTTTTGAAGGGCAAGCCCTTCCAAGACAATGAAATGCTGATTTCCATGGTCAAGTTGTGGCTTCTGGCACAGCCTGCAGACTTCTACAGGTGAGGTCTCCGCAGCTGCATAAAGCAATAGGAGAAATGTGTAACCCTTGGTGGTAACTATGCAGAGAAAGACTAATAAATGTGCCAAGGCTGAGTCTTCTCAGTCCATGGAAGATGACTCAGGGGAAATCTCTTATGAACAGCCCTCATAAATGTGTAACATTTCTATATTTTAGCTAAATTATATAAAATTGAAAAGCCTGTTTTTTTTAGTGCCATAGCTATCATGGAGCAGCATATGCCCTGCTGAATCTGAACAGTGCTGTCGGTCAAAGATGGTGTTTCCCTATTCTCACCTACTGTAAATCATTACCTTCATTGGGTTTGATCTACTGAAAGCTGAAGTTTGATACTTTATATCCAGTGTGTCTAGGAAGCATGAAGGACTAAAAAGGCGCCGACCTGCAGTGTGGGTCTGGCTGTCAGGTACGATCTGATGCAGATGAGCGTATTTTCCCTTCTCAAAGCTCGGACTCTCCCATTCTTTTCGCTGACGTCCAGTCCCTCGATTTCCCTTTTCTTCAAGTTTTGTTTTCTTCACCGGCGGCGCGCCGCATGAAGCCATTTTGAAAATCACAAAAAGACTGCTTAGGTGCGCTCAATTTCGCCAGGCATCGAATTACTGTTCAGTTGATTTTAGGTTCTCTCAATAATTTTTTTTTCGCTGTATATTTTTCTTTTTGGCGTACAGAAATGGCAATACGCCTGTATTTGCTAAAATTGCATTTTCCCCGTATTAAAATATGGCGAAACCGTATCACTTGACGGGTATGATAGCAGCATAACTAAGGGAGGGCTCAGAAACACATGATCCCTCCCTAATTGTAGGCTATATCAAAAAGGAAGGTTTTAACCCTATTCTTAAAAACAGAGATTGAGTCGGACTCCCGAATCCAGATTGGCAGCTGGTTCCACAAGAGAGGAGCTTGATAACTGAAGGTTCTGCCCCCTATTGTACTTTTGGAGATTCTAGGTATTACAAGTAATCCAGCATTTTGGGAGCGTAGTCCTCTGTTAGGATAATAGGGTAATATCAGATCTTTTAAATAAAAAGGGGCCTGATTGTTTAAAGCTTTGAAAGTGAGAAGAAGGATTTTAAGCTTAATTCTAAACTCTATGGAAAGCCAATGAAGGGAGGCCAGAACCGGAGATATATGATCTCTCTTTCTAGCACCTGTTAAAACTCTTGCTGCAGCATTTTGGATCAACTGAAGACTTTTTAGAAATGTTTTAGGACAACCTGATAAAGAGTTACAATAATCTAATCTAGAGCTAACAAAAGTGTGGATCAGTTTGTCAGCATCACTCTGAGACAAGATGCTCCTAATCTTGGCAATATTATGCAAATGACAGAAGGCAGTCTTAGAAGCAAATTTAATATGTGAATTCTGGGGATCAATAAAGTATACAAAAAAAAAAACACATCTTGATCAAAAATAACTCCAAGGTTCCTCACAGAGCTATTAAGAGAGAGAGTAACTGTATCCAAACTAAAAGTTTGATTTGGAAAGGTGTTTCTAAGGGTTTTTGGATCAACTAGAATGACTTCAGTCTTATCTGAATTTAATAGCAGGAAATTACAAGTCATCCAAGCTTTGATTTCCTTAAGACAGGCTTCTAACTTGGCTAATTGATTACTGTCATCTAGTTTCATTGACAGGTATAATTGTCATCTGCATAACAATGAAAATGTATACAGTGCTTTATAATGTTGCCTAACGGAAGCATATATAAACTAAAAAGAGTAGGGCCTAGCACAGATCCCTGTGGAACTCCATGACTGAGCTTTGAGTTGAAAGAAAACTCATTATTGACATGAACAAACTGGAACCTATCAGATAAATGAGATCTAAACCACTGCAACAAAGTTCCATTAAGTCCAACATAGTGTTCTAATCTATCAAGTAGAATATTATGATCGATAGTATCAAAAGTTGCACTAAGGTTTAAAAGGACAAGTACAGGAACAAGTCCATTATCAGATGCGATCAGGAGGTCGTTAGTGACCTTCAATAAGGCTGTTTCAGTACTATAATGGATTCTAAACCCAGATTGAAACTCTTCAAATAAACCATTTCCCTGCAAGTGGTCAAATAATTGCATTGCAACAACTCTAAGATTTTTGAAATGAAAGGGAGATTAGAGATTGGTCTATAGTGAGCTAAAACTCCTGGATCCAGCGTTAGCTTTTTGAGTAAGGGTTTAATTACAGCTGTTTTAAAAGCCTGTGGTACATGGCCTAAAGTTAATGAAGAATTGATTATTTGAAGATTAAAGCTACCAATAAATGGGAAGACTTCTTTAAATAATCTGGTAGGAATAGGGTCTAAAAGACAAGTTGAAGGCTTGGATGAGGAAACTATTTTGTCGAACTCTAAAAGGTCAATTGGAGTAAACTGATCCAAACAGATGTCAACTGAAGAAGTTGTAGTAGTGTATTTAAGTTAACGGTGGGAAGAATCTGACTGATTTTATCTCTGATAGATGAAATTTTATTATTGAAAAAGTTCATAAAGTCCTGACTAGTAAGCTCTAAGGGAATGCTAGGATTGACAGAGTCCTGACTCTGTGTCAGCCTGGCTACAGTGCTGAAAAGAAACCTGGGCTTATTCTTGTTCTCTTCTATTAATGCAGAATAATAACTCGTTCTAGCTTTTCTCAGAGATTTTTTATAAATTAAAAGATGATTTCTCCAAGCTAAATAGATTTCGTCTAAATTAGTAGAGCACCATTTTCTTTCTAATTGACGAGTCTTCTGTTTTAAGCTGAGTTTCTGTGTTGAACCAAGGAGTTAGAAATCTCTGATTAGACTTTTTCTTTTTTAAAGGGGCCACCATGTCTAGAGTCTGATGCAGAGAAGCTGTAACACTATCTACCATGCTATCAATTACAGAAGGAGCAAGCTGTCTATAGCTTATTTCTGTTGTGTTGAGACATGGCATAGAGGAAACAATCTGCATAAATTTGGTAACAGCATCATCTGAGAGGCATCTACTGTAGTAATATTTTTCCTTAGGATCCATATAGTCAGAAATAGTAAAATCAAAGTTTAACAGACAATGGTCTGACAGTGCAGGGTTATGAGGAGACACTACCAGATTTTCTATTTCTATGCCATATGGCAGCGCAAGGTCCAACGTATGGTGGAGATAATGGGTAGAATTTCCTGCTTTCTGAGAAAACCCCATCAAGTCTAATATTGAATTAAATGCCAGATTAAGGTACATCTAACACCTGTCTACATCTACATGCAGATTAAAGTTCCCTACTATAATTATTCTATCTGATTTCAGCACTAAATCAGCTAAGAATTTGGCAAATTTGGATAAAAACTGAGTAGGTTGATGGAGGACGATAAACTATGGCAAAAAAAAATTGGGTTTAGCCTAAAATTGCTAAAATGCCCAATACTGAGGACCAGGCCCTCAAAGGAATTAAAACATGTTTTTTGCTTTACATTAACTAGTAATTTGGAATGGTAAATTGTTGCTACTCCTCCTCCATACCAGAACTTCTGGGATTTTGACAGTTTAAATAACCAGAGTGAGTTGATTCATTCAAACCAACATAATCCTCTTGCCCTAACAAAGTCTCTGTAAGGGATATTAAATCAATCTGATGATCAATTAACAGATCATGGACTAGCAGAGACTTGGGAGTTAGAGACCTAATATTTAACAAACCGCATTTAATTTTTAAATTATGAGGAGGAACAGAGGCCAAATCATTAAATTTAGAGGCTTCATGTTTAATTTGAGTTTTACCAACTTTTTGTTTAATCACTTTGGGATGCTTATACATTATATTTTTATTTAGTTTGGAGGGAGCAGACAATGATTCTCTGACAGGGAAGACAGGGGCTAAGTTGAGGGGTGGCAGATGAAGGGGAGCTGCAGAGAGGCGTGTAAAACTGCGACTCTGCTTCCTGGTCCCAACTCTGAGTTGTCAAGGTTTTGGAAATTTGGATAAAAATGATGCCAGATTGTTAGATAAATGAGATGCACCATCCAAAGTGGGATGGACACCGTCTTGTCTAATAAGACCAGGTTTTCTCCAAAATGAGCTCCAATTGTCTGTTTGTTTGCAGGACACCACACAGCCAGCGGTTGAAGGATGACAAATGGCTAAACATGTCATCACTGGTCAGATTGGGGAGGGGCCCAGAGAATACTACAGTGGCAGACATTGTTTTGGCAAAGTCACACACTGATTCCATGTTTTGAGACTTCCGACTGCCAGAGTCGGACGTCGTTAATGCCTGCGTGGATAACAATTGTGGAGTATTTACAGTTACTTTCAGCCAGCATTTTCAAATTTGACTCAACGTCGCCTGCTCTGGCCCCAGGAATGCATTTGACTATGGCCGCTGGAGTTTCTAGGTTCACGTTTCTGACTACAGAGTCGCCAATGATCAGAGATTTTTTTCCTCAGTGGGTGTGTCGCTGAGCAGGGAAAAGCAATTAGAAACATGAACAGGTTGGTCGTTAACCGGGGCTTTGCGGCTAGGCTTCCTTCTCACCGTCACCCACCCAGTCTCCTCACTGCTGAGGAGGACCGGCGGACCGCTAGCAGGCCGCCCTAAGCTAGGGAGCTCTGCTGCAGTTAGGGGACATCCGTCGTTATTAACTGGTGCAGACGATGTTTGAATACAGCGGAGCTGGGATTCCAAATCAGACAACCTTGGCTCGAGCATCTCAAAAAGACAACATTTATTACGTTTACAGTTATCGCTAAAAGGGGCAGAGGTGTAGCTAAACATCTGACAGAGAGAGCACACCAGAGGAGGAGAGGAAGGAGAGCTAGTAGCCATAGCTAGTGGCTAACCCGAAGCTAACAAAAACACCGATGACAGGTGAACAGAAGGCTAAAGAGGATGATTAGATGACACTGAGTGCGCACACAGGTGCAAGAGGCTTGATAAACAGAAGTGAGAGCTAATGGTAGATGGAAAAAAGTCATTAAAATACAATTAAAGGCAAAATCCTCGGGAGAATGAGGAGATCAAACCACAGACAGCCAGCAACACAGGAAGTGACGATGCGTTACCACAGGAAGGTCCCTCCCTGTGGTAAGTTAGGAGCGCAGCTAAAGAAAAGTGGCAGAATAATCCACATAGCTGTGTCGGGTCCAGTGGCAGTCCACCCGCTGACCCTAGTTCAGGAGTTGAAGTGTTATACTAAATTGGGGGTAGGGTTATAATTGATAATGTGCTCTGTTTTTCCAAGGATGGGGGGGAGATGGATGTTATGAAGGGATTTAGGGCAGTGAGCGGCGTGGTGACGTGGCTGGCTGGTGTCGTTGGCACACCGACCTTTATAAAGGGGAGTCATCCATGTTATGGTCTTTTTGCTGACTCACCCTCATAAGCCACAGTTAGGAGCGGAGTGCTCACATACTTGTATTGTGTTTGACAGTTATTGTAATAAGGTTGGAGTTCCAGCATAGCCCTCTCGTCAGTCATCATTCCCAGGTTTGTGGACATAACACTGCCTAAATTGTCAAGGTGTGGCAGGGCCTTTAGAATAGCTGTTGTTAGTGAAAAGTAAATGCATATTCAGCAGTTACACCATTTATTTCTTGCTTCCGTTGTTTTTATGCCTTGGTGCAATGGAGGCATACAATAATCACTCAGTGTGTCAGTCTGTCTGTTACCAGCTTTCCAGCTCGCCCGGTCAAAATCAAGTGGAACTAAAGGCTTGTATCATTGTATCACCATATTTTCTCAACTTTTAATTTGCCAGAATTTTGAGATGAGCCTTTGTTTTCAAAATAAACACAACTTTAACTCACCATTATACCCTCAGTGGAGCTGCGAAAAAAGGTATTGTAATAACTAGGTCGGGCCAGTAGAGGTTGCACCGAGGCAGCTGCACTTTGGTGCTTTCATTATTAGAAACATGTTTTGTTGTTTAGTTTTGAAGATATGAGAGCATTTAACATCAAGGGATGAACAGATATGAACAGACCACCTTAAAGGGATACGTTGACCAATGAGGTGCAACTTGTGTGTGTTGTAATGGTGACGTCAGTGTCATAGGTGAGTGAATGGGGCATGATTGACATACTATATGTTTGTGCTGCTGGCTGTTTTCTCCTGTGCAAACAAAGGAGGAAAAACGGTGCCCTTCCTCTTGTAAACAAATAGCAAGCATTTCAAAAGCTTGCATGCATAGACACAATACTTAGCTATCCCATGCTACCATGCCACAAGCACCAAGGCATCAGTACCTATGGCGCTTTCATTTGGCTTAGGTTAAGAGTTCATAATATTTATGGTTATGTTTAATTTGTTAGAGGCAAAAGTGCACAAGCAGTGATAGGAATGAGAAGCTGCTTAGTATAAAATTAATGGCTTTTTAAAAGTGCAATCTGCACAAATTAGTGCTAGTAGAGCTGATCATAATAGGTCATTGGGCCAAATATGGGACTTTGTAGTCTTGCTAACAATTCACTATCACAGTGACCACACAAGTTCATAATCGGTGTCTTGTTTTTGTCCCAGCATGCTCACTTTCCCACTGTTCCAGCTCCGTAACTTTCCATCAGGCCTGCCCATCACTCAGGGCTGCCTATTGTCATCAGCCATGAGGGACACCTGTGTTTCTGCAATAAAGCACCAGTTATCATCAAGCTGTCAGATAGCTGTCACTGCGACAGGATCTATGTGGAAACCTTCACTGTCAAAACCTGTCAGATTTCACTGAGTCTTTAATGAGGAAAAAGTCAAGCTGAAACCACAGGCATTGACATGTGCTTGTATGTGAGAAAGCAAGGAGGGGGAGAGAGATGGAGCAGGCTGAGGGAACAGGTGCATGGCTGGAAGCTGTGGTGGTGGTAGGAGCAGTAGGGGCTCGGTACAGTAACGTCATCTCTGATAGCTGATGAATCCAGTCCCACTAATCAAACACACATCAGCTGCCAGTGACTAAAAGACTGATATTACATAAAGAGCAGTGGGTTGGAAATTGATCCAGATCCATCTCCAAACTTCTTGTTAAATTTGTCGAGGAAGATTTTTTTTTTTTTTTTTTTCCCACTGTAGCCTCGGGTATTGAAAAAATCAATCTGAGCTGCAAAAAAAGTTTGACAAACCAAATGTAAAACTGAACTTGAACACATATCTGTGATTGATTTCCCCACAGTTCATTTTACACCTGGCAAGATCCTTCTTAGCTTGACTGTGTTTGTATTTCACTGTGCAGACTGAATTCCTAAGACCCTCACAGGTATGTCATCTTGACAGAAAAGAGTCTGTTAAATTTCCCCGCGGCCCTCGGCAACCGTTATCCTCACCAGGCAGGCCTGCTGTCCCAGCAGGATTTTGGGGGGGCAGGTGAAGAGGCTCAGGTGAATGCCCCAAGGCAAACTTCTCCCAGATAAAATCTAGAGAAAGGAGGGAGAGTGAGGAGTGAGTAAGGAGGCGAATAGAACAAGAAAAACAACAGTTGCTGAAGTAGAAATGAGTTGTTTTGATTTGGGGGCAAGGTGGGATTAGAAGTTTTCAGAGATTAAAATGGTCAATGACGCATTTAAAGTGATAAAATAACAGAAATGCCACTGCCACCAGCAGCAGAAATAAGGCACAACCCTCAAACACAGACTGACAGAATAATATACAGCATTATGCTATAGTGAACTAGTTCTGGAAAACTGAAGTAGGGCTATCAGGAATTGTCAGGTAAAGCTCCGGTCCATAATCTGTTTTGGTGCTTTTTTTGTCAAATGCATTGAAATTGTCTTCACATCTCAACAGCTATCAACAATTTAAAAAATGATACCTGGTACCATGGCCATGCTTGTATTTTACTCATTGGTCCACGAGTATAGTATCACCGTTTGTCTCTGCAGTTCCAGTTAGTTACATGAGTGTGTGTAGGTGGGTGGGGTCCTGTGTGTGTTCAGAGGTGAGGTACTCATTACAATACTGTTAGGGTAACAGTAGGGTGAGGGGCATATCTTAAAACTTGACACTCCTCTGATTTGTCACGTCTCTCCAGTCTCTCTGCATGTACTTATTTTCACAGCCAGTAGAAGGCGCTGTTTACACTATTTTCAACATGAAGTTGTATTCAACAGTGCTTTTTTCTGTGTACTACATGTTTTATAAGGGTGCATAAACTTGACACTTGTATGTAGTTTTGGGAGACTGGGCTAAAAAGTGTCTCAAAATATAGAAATAAAATCCATTTTGTGCTGCAGTCACAGGACTGGGAAAATGTCAGTCAGTCATTTAAGTTCAACCAAATCAAATGATTATATGGTCTACCGGTTTACCCACTCTCCTGGGCGCACTGTGCATTATTTCAGTGTTGATATAAAAAGCTGCATACTGTACAATTTCAATTCCTGTAAAGGATGTGATGTTGTGTTAAACAAATACAAACAAAATACAATGATTTAAAAATCCTTTTCAACCTATAACCAATTGAATACACTTCAAAGACAAGATATTTAATTTTCAAACTGAAAAAAAAAGATTGTTTTTGTTTGTTGCATGGTCATTTTGAATTTGATGCCTGCAACATATTCCAAAAAAGATGGGACAGGGGCATGTTTTCCACTGTGTTACATCACCTTTCCTTGGCAGTGTTTGCAACGATTAGCAGCTATTTACAACTCTTTTGCCACTGTTTGAGAACATTTGAGACCTTTTCCAACTTCAGCTAAAATACCGGGCAAATGTCGGGTGAATCTGGGATCCAACCCGATAAAACAGGGTGCACAAACCCTCCCCAGCATTCAGTTTCTCCTCACCACTGTGGGACACAGACGCCCGTAGAAGCTATACAGAACATATACTGAATAACAAAATATATGAACACAAAACATGATATGGCTCCACCTAATTTGACTGGGTATCAACTGTAGAAAAAACAGGCCTATGGCACACAGCTGAGGCAAAAGCTTCGACCCTCATCCCTGCTCACATGAGCTCCAGGCTGCAAAACGCAAACGGACCACACACACATAGGATAAGTATACACTGTATTTTTTAAAGTTGTCATGTAAATATAGCGAGCTCTACCTTCATCTGGAGATGGGGTGTGAGCACTCATTGGGAGAGCTACTGGTTCTTTTGATTCTGTTGAGATTTATTGGATTGATGTTATTATTTTCGGCTTTACTTTATGCTCGTGTTTGGGATTATGAGTCATAGATCCTTTACGATTATTCTACCTATAGATGATACAAGACTAAACAGTCTCAGAAACTGGTGGTGTGGTGCTGAACTGGACAGCCGGCGTCAGGTGGTTGTGCTGTTGAGACTAAAATTCTTTTTTCAAGAGGGTAACTTCATTTTTTTATGTATATACTAAATCAGTTTGTATTCACAAAATAATGTCTGTGTAGTACCCCTTCCTACCCGGAGTGGACATTGGCCTACAAACAAATGGCTCAACAGACAATGAGCTTTTTTTCACAGAAGTTCAGGCTCAGTCTGAGTTTTTTTTTTTTCTCTATCCATATTTGTTTGTTGCCATCTGGTGAATAAAATGGTGATTCCTCTCCTTTTCTCTCGTTCTCTCTCCCAGATCAGGATACATAATGTAATATTAGGAGGAAAACAACAACAAAATTTAAAAAGCATAGATGTGAAAACATCCCTGGAAATTGAAACACTCCTTACATGGACACGATTAAGCAATATTACACGAGAGTGAGTTCGGTATCATGATTATAGTAATTGTGGAAGGCATTAGAGTATCACAGCCGTAGATAGTAATCATGATACCGTAACGAATGCGAGTTTAATATTGCTTTCAAACAACAGTTCTGCAAGCATAATTTATTAAATGACAGCAATACTGGACAAAATATTATTTGTTTGTTTAACCAGTTATTTGGCGCAGTTGAGAAAAAAGTCCATTCTAAATGTAGCCAGTAACTGCTGCTAAACATCTCAATCAGCATGAATATGTTTCATTTCACACACATGTAAACAAATTAAATATTGTCAAGTGCAAAAGTAATAGTCAGTCTCCCCCAGGATTTCGCAGGATTATTGTTATTTTTTTTTTAATTGTTGCAGTAAGTTGCGGGGCTCTCCTTGGGGATTTGCCTGAATCGCGCATTGGCTTGTGTCCAGACCGGAGATTCACAGGTTTAAAGCTCATTGACAAGATGCAATAGTGACTTTTACCTCTAAGGATGGACAGTGGTGTGAAAAAGTGTTTGCCCCCTTCCTGATTTCTCATTTTTTGTATGTTTCTCACACTTAAATATTTCAGATCATCAAACAAATTTAATAATTAGACAAAGATAACACAAACATGAAATGCAGTTTTTAAATGAAGGTGTTCATTATTAAGGGAAAAAAATTCAAACCCACATGGCCCTGTGTGGAAAGTCATTGCCCCCTAAATCTAATAACTGGTTGGGCCACTCTGAGCAGCAACTGCAATCAAGCATTTGCGATAACTGGCAATGAGTCTTTTACAGTGGCCACTCATCTTTGCAGAATTGTTGTAATTCAGCCACATTGGAGGGTTTTCAAGCATGAACCGCCTTTTTAAGGTCATGCCACAGCATTTCAATCAGATTCAGGTCAGGACTTTGACTAGGCCACTCCAAAGTCTAAATTTTGTTTTTCTTAAACCATTCAAAGGTGGACTTGCTGGTGTGTTTTGGATCATTGTCCTGCTGCAGAACCCAAGTGCGCTTCAGTTTGAGGTCACGAACAGATGGCCGGATATTCTCCTTCAGGATTTTTTGGTAGACAGAATTCATGGTTCCATTTACCACAGCAAGTCTTCCAGGTCCTGAAGTAGCAAAACAGCCCCAGACAATCACACTACCACCACCATATTTTATTGTTGGTATGATGTTCCTTTTCTGAAATGCTGTTACTTTTACTCTGGATGTAATGGGACACACACCTTCCAAAAAGTTCAACTTTTGTCTCGTCATTCCACAGAGTATTTTTCCAAAAGTCTTGGATCATCAAGATGTTTTCTGGCAAAACTGAGACGAGCTTTAATGTTCCTTTTGCTCAACAGTGGTTTTCGTCTTGGAACTCTGCCATGCAGGCCATTTTTGCCCAGTCTTTTTCTTATGGTGGAGTCATGAACACTAGTCAGAATCAGAATCAGAATCAGATTTATTGCCATTGTTCATGTAGTACACAAACTAGGAATTTGTCTCGGTGCAATGCTGCAACATTAAAAACATAAGATAAAGAGATAAACTAAAAAACTAAAAACATGCAATAAGTGTAGAATAATAATAAGTAATAATAATAATAATAATGAGTAATACTAGTCAAAGCAGTTTTAAATAAATTAGCAAGTAGCAGATAATGTGGAGTACCACATAGTGCAGTCGATAATGCAACAGAAAAACAGTGATGAATGACATGAGTCTGGTTGAGCTGCTGTATATAGTGCACGAGAGTCAGTAAGTCACTTAATGTTCAGCAGTCTGATGGCAGAGGGGAAAAAGCTGTTCATGTGCCGGGAGGTTTTAGTCTGAATGGACCAAAGTCTTCTACCTGAGGGGAGGGGGACAAACAGTACGTGACCAGGGTGTGAAGGATCGGCTATGATCTGGCCTACACGCCTCCGGGTCCTGGAGATGTACAGGTCCTGGAGAGATGGGAGCTTGCAGCCGATCACCTTCTCAGCAGTGCGCACGACGCGCTGCAGCCTTAGTCTGTCCCTGGCAGTGGCTCCTGCGTACCACACGGTTATGGAGGAGGTGAGGATGGACTCGATGATGGCCGTGTAGAACTGCACTAACATCTTGGTGGGTAGCTTGAGCTTCCTCAGCTGCCGCAGAAAGAACATCCTCTGCTGGGCCTTTTTGATGAGGGAGCTGATGGTTGGCTCACATTTGAGGTCCCGGGTGATGGTGGTGCCCAAGAAGCGGAAGGAATCTGCAATGGTGATGGGAGAGCCTGTGATGGTGAGGGGGGGGGGCAGGGGGGTTGTGACTTTCCTGAAGTCCACAATCATCTCCGCTGTCTTCAGAGCGTTCAGCTGCAGGTTGTTGTGGCTGCACCAGGACACCAGCTGGGCCACCTCTTTCCTGTAGACAGACTCGTCGCCGTTGGAGATGAGCCCGATGAGGGTGGTGTCGTCCGCAAACTTGATCAGCTTAACAGACTGGTGGGAGGAGGTGCAGGAGTTGGTATAAAGGGAGAAGAGTAGGGGGGAAAGTACACAGCCCTGGGGTGATCCGATGCTGATGCTAACAGAGTCTGAGACAGACTTCCCCAGCCGCACATGCTGCCTCCGGTCCGTCAGGAAGTCGGTGATCCACCTGCAGAGGGAGTCACGGTTCCATGCGCAAAATTTCTTCAATCTGATTACAGTTCAGATCAGAACTTTACTATTTACATGGATCGTGAAAAAGTTGATCTGATTTGGATGTGCGTTTCCATGTGTCACATGTTTGAACGGACTAAATCATTTTGACATGCGCACAATTATCTGACATTCCAGAAATGGTAGAAGAATCAATTTCCGATATAAACAAACCCCGCTTTGTGTCTTTCTCTTTTTGAAATGGACCTGTATTGTGTTATTCAGACTGTACTTTTGCTTCTGCTGGTCTCCATAATGAAGCTACAAGTCCAGCAGTACATACTTCTGCATATAGCGAACAGAGGGAGACAGCAGGACGATGCAGACCAGTTTTGTTTTGCTCCCGCCATGTCTTCCGCTAGCTGCTGTAAAGGCGGAAATACATCACGTCGACATGTGGCTGATGTACAAACATGTGCAGTAAACACATTTTCTGGTTCCAAGGTTGTCATAGCCAGGAGCGGCACTGGGGTTAAGCTCCCAGTGCTCATAAAATGCTCCTTACGGCGTGCGTCTCGAAAAGCCTCTGACAACTAAGTCCAACTCCTAGCCTGCCCGTGTGGTTTAGTCTCTAAGCCCGGCGGAACTGCTTTTACTAATAGGAGAAGGGGCGAGGGCGGATCTCTGGCACCTTAAAACCAGATGCTTCGGGTAGATGGTGGCTCGTCAACCTGGGAAGGTAGCCCATCTAGGGGAAGGTAAACCCTGATTTCAAACCTCTGCTGCCTTGCGGCACACCTGGTCACGGGAAAGGCTTTGGGAGTCAACCCTGAGGAAAAATCCGGAGTCGGAGCCCGTAAGGCAGTTCTCTGTTGTGCTCAACATCGTTCTGGCAGCTCCTGCGATGGCGCTGGTGCCAGACTATAGCAGCCCTGCTGTTCCTTTGGATTCATCAGTGACGTGGAGAGGGGGGACATGCTGCATGGGTAACATCTTGTCATCCATATCTTCCTGCCCAGGCTTGAATCCTACCAGCACCCAACGCTGGAAGGTAGAACACCGGTGCGCATCGGCCTGTTCAGCCACAGGCGGTGCTGTTCCAGCAGAGTAGACGTTTAGGATTCTCTTCCATGGTCATCATAGACCCACGGAGGGTGCCGCCGCCGCCGAAACATATTTTCTACCCAAACTTTGGAATAAGTGTTTATATGCGCACCAATCTGATTAACAATCGGCATAACCCAGTCGTCTCAATCGGAAGGAAATTTTGATCCGAATGAGTGTGATCAGGTCAGAATATTCAGATTGTCGTGTTTACATGAAGCATTTTTATTCCAATCAGGCTTTTAATCCAGTTACTTGTGTCCATGTAAACATGGCTACTGACCTTAACTGAGGCAAGTGAGGACTGCAGTTCTTTGGATGTTGTTGTAGGGTCTTTTGTGACCTCTTACATGAGTCATCACTGCGCTCTTGGGGTAATGTTGGTTGGCCGGCCACTCCTGGGAAGGTTAACCACTGTTCCATGTTTTCACCATTTGTGGATAATGGCTCTCACTGTGGTTCGCTGGAGTCCCAAAGCTTTAGAAATGGCTTTATAACCTTTTCCAGACTGATAAATCTCAATTACTGTGTTTCTCATTTGTTCCTGAATTTCTTTGGATCACATATGATGTCTAGCTTTTGAGGATCTTTTGGTCTACTTCACTTTATCAGGCAGGTCCTATTTAAGTGATTTCTTGACTGAGAACAGGTGTGGCAGTAATCAGGCCTGGGTGTGGCTTGAGAAATTGAACTCAGCTTTCCAAAGATGTGATAAACCACAATTAATTTATGTTTTAACGGGGGGGGGGGGGTCACTTTTTCACACAGGGCCGTGTAGGTTTGGATTTATTTTTTTTTTACCTTAATAACAAACACCTTCATTTAAAAACTGCATTTTGTGTTTACTTGTTATCTTTGTCTAATATTTAAATTAGTTTGATCTGAAACATTTAAGTGTGACAAACATACAAAAAAATGAGAAATCAGGAAGGGGGCAAACACTTTTTCATACCACTGCAAAATTAATATTTGCAACAAAACAAAGTTTAGCAGTTTGAGCATTAAATATCTTGTCTCTGTAGTGTATTCAATTGAATATAGGTAGAAAAGGATTTTTAAATCATTGTATTTTGTTTTTAATTTACATTTTACTCAATGTCCCAACTTCACTGGAATTGGGGTTGTATTATGGAGCAGGCACAATTCTTTAAATACATTTTAACTAGCGAGTATTGGTGTCATATTAAAGCAGATTAAAAACTTAATTGCTTACTTACTTGCCCGCTTCATAAACAGTTTTCGCTGTAGTGTTTTTATGCTATTTGAAAAAATTTACTGCCAAATCACGATATTACTTGGATGAATCCATATGTGAAAATACTGCCTCCAAATACATACAGTGCATTTGGAAAGTATTCACAGCACTTCACTTTTTCCACATTTTATGTTACAGCCTTATTCCAAAAGGGATTAAATTCATGTTTTCCTCAAAATTCTACACACAACACTCCATAATGACGATGTGAAAAAAGTTTTTTGAGATTTTTGCAAATTTATTAAAAATAAAAAAAAAATAAAATCACATGGACATAAGTATTCACAGCCTTTGCTCAATACTTTGTTGATGCACCTTTGGTAGCAATTACAGCCTCAAGTCTTTTTGAATATGATGCCACAAGCTTGGCTCACCTATCTTTGGGCAGTTTCAC
Organism: Pholidichthys leucotaenia; assembly: GCA_020510985.1. Taxonomy (NCBI): domain Eukaryota; kingdom Metazoa; phylum Chordata; class Actinopteri; order Cichliformes; family Pholidichthyidae; genus Pholidichthys; species Pholidichthys leucotaenia. The sequence continues at coordinate 139,426,433 of CM035842.1, read as the reverse complement.
CCATTTCTCTGTGCAGCACCTCTCAAGCAAGCTCCATCAGGTTAGATAGGAAGTGTCGGTGCACAGCCATTTTCAGATCTCTCCAGAGGTGTTCAATTGGATTCAAGTCTGGGCTCTGGCTGGGCCACTCAAGAACATTCAGAGTTGCCCTGAAGCCACTCCTTTGATATTTTGGCAGTGTGCTTAGGGTTGTTGTCCTATTGAACTGTTGCTCCAGTCTGAGGTTAAGAGCGCTCTGGAGCAGGTTTTCATTCAGGATGTCATTGCTGCATTCATCTTTCCCTCTACTCTGACTTGTCTCCCAGTTCCTGCCGCTGAAAAACATCCCCACAGCATGATGCTGCCACCACCATTGGCGTGGTTATGAGCGGTGCCTGGTTTCCTCTAAACATGATGCCTGGCATTCACGCCAAAGAGTTCAATCTTTGTCTCATCAGACCAGAGAATTTTGTTTCTCATGGTCTGAGAGTCCTTCAGGTGCCTTTTGGCAAACTCCAGGTGGGCTGCCATGTGCCTTTTACTAAAGAGCGGTTTCTGTCTGGCCATTCTACCATACAGGCCTAATTGGTAGATTGCTGCAGAGATGGTTGTCCTTCTGGAAGGTTCTCCTCTCTCCACAGAGGAACACTGGAGCTCTGACAGAGTGATCATCGGGTTCTTGGTCACCTCCCTGACTAAGGCCCTTCAACCCCAATTGCTCAGTTTAGACGGCTGGTCAGCTGTAGGAAGAGTTCTGGTGGTTCCGAACTTCATCCATTTATGGATGATGGAGGCCACTGTGCTCATTTGGACCTTCAAAGCAGCAGAAATTATTCTGTACCCTTCCCCAGATTTGTGCCTCGAGACAATCCTGTCTCGGAGGTCTACAGACAATTCCTTTGACTTCATGCTTGGTTTGTGCTCTGACATGCACTGTCAACTGTGGGACCTTATATAGACAGGTGTGTGCCTTTCCAAATCATGTCCAATCAGCTGAATTTACCACAGGTGGACTCCAGTTAAGCTGTAGAAACATCTCAAGGATGATCAGTGGAAACAGGATGCACTTGAGCTCAAGTCTGAGCTTCATGGCAAAGGCTGTGAATATTTACGTACATATGATTTCTTAATTTTTTTTTTCTTTTAATAAATTTTCAAAAATCTCAAAACTTTTTTCATGTGATCATTATGGGGTATTGTGTGTAAAATTTTTGAGGGAAGAAAATGAATTTAATCCATTTTGGAATAAGGCTGTAACAAAACAAAATGTGGAAAAAGTGAAGCGCTGTGAATACTTTCCGGATGCACTGTATGTCGACCAGTGCTGAGTAACTCGGTTTTCTCTTGCTATGTCAGTGGATTATCTTGCCTTTATTGAAACCCTTAGAAAAGCAAGCTGATTGCATTTTCTGGATTTTATTACCTCAACAGCCAACAAGTCCTGCCTTCAGTTCTCCAATTTAGCAAAACAAATGCATGCTGACTGCTTCCTTATTGGCCCATTTAGCAATCTGTAATCAGATTTGGGGCTTTTTAACAGGGCTTGACATTAACTTTTTGCTCACCAGCCACTGTGGCAAGTCATTTTCCAAAGTTACTAGCCTTTTCATTTGCAACACTTTGGTGGCTGGAAAATTATGTTAATATGATCAAATTTGACTATGGCATGCTAAATTTTACTTGAACTAAATTTACAACCTTTTTAAATATAAATGAAGCTTATACAGACATAAAAATACCATGAGAAACGCTGTCTGTTGAATTATTCATTAACAGCAGTAAATACTGTACTGTAAAACAGTCAAGAAAAATATTTGCAATGTGAGGGTGAAGTAGAGGTAGATTTGGGATCCGTCCCAATTCTCATTTGTTCCCCTTCGTCTATCCGGGCCAAGGGATAGGTATTAAAAATTACTCTTATGAACTGGGACACCCCTTCAGGGCTGCAGGACATCAATAGTAGTTTCTGATGGATTCAACCTAAATGGACATTACCTATTTTCAGTGCAAAAAAGAAGAGAGAAAACTGATGAGAAAAAAAGTTAAGGAGAAAAATGTCTCAAATTTACAAGGACAATTTTAGTCAGTAGAAAAAGTCTTAAATTTTCAAGAAAGAAAGCTGTAAATTCACAGAAAAAAATTTGTACCCCCAGTGGGCTGTTTTTGGCCCCCAGGCCATATGTTTGACACCCCTGGACAAGCCCAATTAAAATACATATTTAGAGGATTTACTTCCATGAAATAGCTGCAGTGGATATAAAAAGTCTACACACCCATGTTCAAATGCCAGGTCTTTGTGGTGTTAAAAAAAAAAAAAAAAAAAAAAAAAAAAATGAGACCAAAATAAATCATTTAAAAACTTTTTCTACCATTAATGTGACCTAAAACCTGTACAACCCAATTAAAACTGGGTTTTACAGGTTATAGGTGTATATGGCATTTGGGTTAAAAATGAAAAATAAACTGAAATGTTTTAAGGTGGAAAATTTAAAAAAAAAAAAACAAACTTACAATAACCTGTTTGCATAAATATGCACACCCTGTTATAACTGGGGATGTGGCTGTGTTTAGAATTAACCAGTCACATTCAACTCATGGGAGTCAGCACCAGTGTTGGGCAAGTTACTAAAAATGGTAACTAGTTACAGTTACTACTTTTCAAAAGTAACTGAGTTACCAATTACTGCATGATAAAGTAATTAGTTACTTGGAAAAGTACCTTTCACACTACTTTTAAATGCATACTTAAATCATCTTGGAACTCAGCAAGATAATTTAATGGATTACATTATGGGTTTATTAATGTCAGACTGGAAACAGACTGTTTCAGAGCTTTTAGAACATGTTCGGTCTGCTTTATTCTGCCTTGAGAGCTCTTATTGTGGGAAAAATCTGAAGAAAACCAACACAAAATTGACAGTAATTTCCTCATTTTGGAGTGAGAAATAGGATTTGTTGAGTGAGAGAGAAGGGGAAAAGAGTGAGAATCACTCCAAAAGAGTGAGTTGGCAACACTGCGTAAAGCTGTCAACATTTCTTACCTTTTATATTATGGATTGAATCCGATGTGCAGTGATCCAAAGAAAATGTCCATTATCCACAGTCCAAATGTCTGCTGTGACAGACACATGAACCAGTCCCTTAAATTCTCTTTGGAGATGAAATCCATTTTTGAATAATCTTTATCCAGGTAGCAAGTAAATGTTTTAACTTCAGTGGATCAGTCTTAGCTGTCTGATGGAAAAGTGACTGTTCTCAGATCTTCATTCTGTAACGACGTATCTGGCAGTCGGTTTAATTCTTGCTGGGTCACAAACTGTCCAGATGCATACCTGTGCTTGAAATCCAGCCATGGGTGTTCAGATAATGTAGATCCACTAACACGGTGTTAGCATAGCATAGCACTACCTTTGTTGGATCTTGTTGCTGTTCTCAGGTGCTTATGAAGATTGCAGTCAGTCTCAACCGCACTTTAGTTTGCAATCCACCAATATGCTTTTGTCCTTAATTATGACAAATGAAGAAATAATCTATTTCCACAAAAACAAAGTAGCTTCATCTTTTCCTAGCAGAAGCAAGCTCCATTTGTAGCTGCTGGCTGCAGCAGTGAAGAGGCTCTTTGCAGCAGGTCACGTTGACTGACGGCTGCGTCAGCTATGTTGGGTCAGTTTGCATTTATTTGTGCTAAAAGTATCTATCCACATTAATAAAACGAGTAACCCAAGTAGCGCATTTGATCAAATTTCAGTAACTGTAATGCTTTACTGAATTTTTAAACAGTAATTTCATTGCACAGCGCGTTACTCCAAAAGTAAAGGTGTAACAGTTACTCCCAACACTGGTCAGCACACACCTGCCACCATTTAAAGTGCCTCTGATTAACCCCAAGTAAAGTTCAGCTGTTCTCAAAGGCTTTACCTGACACTTTTGTAGTCATACCTTGCAGCACAAGCCGTGGTCCACAGAGAGCTTCCAAAGCATCAGAGGGATCTCATTGTTCAAAGGGAATCAGTCAGGAGAAGGGTACAAAAGAGTTTCCAAGGCATTAAATATACCATGGAACACAGTGAAGACAGTCATCAAGTGGAGAAAATATGGCACAACAGTGACACTGCATAAAGCTGTCAATGTTTCTTACCTTTACATTACTAAGAAATGGACGTCCCTTCAAAATTGATGAAAAGACGAGAAGAAAGCTGGTCAGGGAGGCTGCCAAGAGGCTGGCAGCAACACTGAAGGAGCTGCAGGAATTTCTGGCAAGTACTGACTGTTTAGTACATGTGACAATCTCCCATCTAGGGTGGCAAGACGAAAGCCTTATCTTACGAAGAAAAACATCTAAGCTCAGCTAAATTTTGCAAAAACACATTTGAAGTCTCCCAAATGCATGTAGGAAAATATGTTATGGTCCAATGAAACTAAGGTTGAACTTCTTGGCCATAATTCCAAAAAGTATATTTGGCGCAAACACAACATTGCTCATCACCAAATGAACACCATACCTACAGTGAAGCATGGTTGTGGCAGCATCATGCTTTGGGGCTGTTTTTCTTCAGCTGGAACTGGGGCCTTAGTCAAGGTGGAGGGAATTATGAATGGTTCCAAATACTCAGTCAGTGTTGGCACAAAACCTTCAGGCTTCTGCTAGAAAGATGAAGAGGAACTTCATCTTTCAGCATGACAGTGACCCAAAGCACACATCGAAATCAACAAAAGAATGGCTTCACCAGAAAAAGATTCAAGTTTTGGAATGGCCCGGCCGGAGTCCAGTCCTAAATCCAATCAAACATCTGTGAGGTGATCTGAAGAGGGCTGTGCCCAGGAGATGCCCTTGCAATCTGACAGATTTGGTGTTTTTGCAAAGAAGAGTGGGCAAATATTGCCACATGAAGATGTGCCACACTGATAGACTCCTACCCAAAAAGACTGAGTGCTGTAATAAAAGCCAAAGGTGCTGCAACAAAGTATTAGTTTAAGGATGTGCATATTTATGTAACCAGGTTATTATAAGTTTTTTGTTTTTCCCCTTAAAAGATTTGTTTGTTTTTCAATTGGGTTGTACAGGTTATAGTGTTATGTCTAGAAACCCGGAGTGATACACAGAGTGGTGTCTTCTTCGAGCACAAACTTTATTACACACAGTAATATACATACAGGTTGGCTGAGCACTGAGCTCCTATGTGGCTATCGGTGGCAAGAGCCCTAAGATGGCCAGCTCTCCCCCATATAGTCTGGCGTGATGTCACCAGCCAGCTGCATCATCACACTGCTTCCAGTTATAAATCCCTTTATAACATTCACCCCCCCCCTCTGAAAAACACAGAACACATCAATTAAGTGTTACCCTCCCCAGTTTAGCATCAAACCAACAACATTAACTAGGGTTCGCGGGCGGACCGCCGCCTAACCCAATGCAACTGAGTGGATTATTCTGCCACTCATCCTGGCAGCCGCGCTCCCAGCTTAACAGTCCTTTTTTCACACTCTTCCATGGGGAAGGCAGTTCTGCTGGAGGGGCCTTGTAACGGGCCTGTGGTGGACGTGCCCCTGGCGGCGCCAATTTCAGCAGGTCCGGGTGCCATTCCTCTGAAGCCACGGTACGCTTGACAACAACGTCCCAGCCTGGATCCCACATCAGCTGAATCGACTCCAATGCTGCATCCTGATCTGCAGCAGCTGTTCTCACCTCCCGCAGATGGCCAGCCCGCCATCTCGAGCCATCCGCCGTCTGAATGGCGGCTCAGTGGTGATGATGATGTTAAGGCTGACTGTGAGCCTGGTCACTTGGTTCCACGGACCCGAACCCTGTTCATCACTGTGAGTGGCGCTGTGTACGGCTGCATTCGGCATTTCTTCCCACCCGGCTGTGGTGTGAACTGGGGCTGGATGGGAGACCAACCCACGGAGAAGGCCGTCCGCGGCTTCTCCTGTACCAGCCAGACTACATCCATGGTGACAGCAGATCAATGAGCACACACTGTGCAGCTAGTGCTTATGGGAGTTGTACTTTCGTAGTCTCACACTGATAGGTTTATTATTTTAGATGCTGTTTGAGAAAACTACAACTACTAGTGGGAGTGGCTATCTTACCGGCTGCTGCTGAAATCCACATGCCATTGGTGGGTGTTAATGTCAAGCCCTGCTTATTAATATTAATGAGCAGACTGAAAACTGACAGCTTATTTCAAGAGCTCTAACACAACACAGAAATGATTCTTTTGGACTTTAAAAACTACACATGTCCTTGGGACCTTTAAGTTATCCTAGGTACTTATAAGATGGTAGGAAACACGTGGGTTAATTCTCCATGAATACAATGTTTCTTTTTGTGCGAGTTAAGACATTTACTTGTTGATTTATATGCTGACTTCTTTCAAACTTTGGTAGATTGGGTTTAGCTGTATCATTGTTTCCTGCCTTTATGGTGAACTTTGTCTCCTGGTTATTGAAGTCATTGTTGAACTCTTAACTATAAAGAAAAATTGGTTTGCCAAAAGAATCTCCAACAATCTAAATGTATTTGCTGTCATTGCTAACAACACTACACAAATGTCTTTAGAATGCCACAGGTATAAATAGCTGCCAGCTTTTGTTGGTTTGCAGAGCGGAGCCAATCCAACTGAACCACAGGACGCTAATGACAGCTAATAGGTGTTATAAGTTGAAGGGACAATGAGCAGTCCAACTGCCTGCTGATGGAGAGGCGGGACCCTGTCATATTATGTCAGTCACTGCCTTATGCTCAGTGGCCCCTGGTCACAATTAAAGTCCTGTAGGCTGTGTGCAAGTACGAGCAAATGCACATGTCTGCAGACTAACCCTCAACCCCCTTTGAGAGGTGATGGGGAGCTCTTGGTTTGGAATGTTAACTCCATTCTTTTCTTGGCAGGGGTGAATGCTGCCGATCAGTGTGACATGTCAGAACAGTGGGATAAAACAGCATGTTATTGTACATTTCTGAATAATGACTTGCCTTATTGAAATGTGGGTAAAATAAATGTGCATCCAGAATACCAGATTTATCAGACCCCAATTTGAAAAGCTGTAAAATGTGCAAAAAAGGGGGGGGGGCAAGGTCACACACACGTCTCCATTTCTTTGAACCTGATGGATCATTTTGAATTCGATGCACTTAAGGCAGCAGTGAATAATTTGACAAATGGGCCATGCCTTTTTTTTTAAGCACTCTAGTTCCCTCTTCTGGCAAAGAGATTAAAACATCAAGCAGACTTTCAGCACTGGTGATAACATCTTTAGTTAAATAAATTTAAAAGCGATATTTTGCTATTATTTAGTCAAGCACATATTTAATTTACTTGGCTGAATTAATAAAGGTTATTTGTTGTTACTACAAGCATTGACAGTTTACTAATTTCTTTTTTATTCGTGATTGCAAATCTTTATAATTGTCTTTCGGCTGCTCGCTTTTGAGGTCACCACAGCCTATCATCACCTTATATCGCAAGGATCCGCGTGTTGATTAGGCAAAGATTTTTACACTGGATGCCCTTTCTGACACAACCCTTCACATTTATCTGGACTTGGGACTGGCACGGGGGGCGACTGGCTTGTGCTCCCCCTGTGGCTGGGTAACCAGCTTTCCTTCTTCCATTCTATTTTTACTGTGCACCAAGCTAGAAGGCAGGAAGTACCATTTTTATTTGGTCTTTGGTGTGACCCAGCTGGGACTTGAACCCATGACTTCCTGATTGTGGGGTGGATGCTCTACCTCTAGGCCACCACTCCAGTAAATCTTTAGAAACAATCGTAGTGTAAATGATATGATACAATAATACTTTGTCAGAAGCATGTTAATTGTCAGACAAGCATGGGGTTAATGAGCAAGATGGCTGTGCATCCACATGCTGTGGCTAGATGCTGCAGACTGCTGCACTTATTTTTGTGTTTTTCCTACCTTTTTTTTGTCCTCCTTCTGCAATGGATTAATTACCTACAGTCGCCAGGAACTTCTAGGCATTGGCCACCAACTTAACTCCGACATCTCCAGCACTTATTTCAGCAATCAATACCACATCCCTGAGGAGATCACCAGAACTCCGGGCGCTCTGTGGATTATCGGACCCAGTAAGAGGCGCAGACGGCGCTGAGAGAGGAAGAAGAAATTAGGCTGCAGGGCTGGCCTTCATGCCCAGCTGTGCAAACACACACACACTGTTGCCTTCAATTTTCCTCACCAACGCCAGATCCATCATCAGTAAAATGGATGAGCTGCGATCGGAGATCGCCTACAATCACTACGTCCTTGACTGCTGTATTCTGATTGTGACCACGTCTTGGCTTCACCCGCTTATCCCAGACGCCACTGTGAAACTACCCGGCCGAACTACACTCTGCTTTGACTGCAATGCTGATTCTGGTAAGGGCAGAGGTGGTGGGCTCTGTGTTTTTGTGCTTCAGACTTGGTGTAATAACAGCAGAATAATTCAAAGCCACTGTTGACCGGACTTGGAGGCTATGTCCTTTCTGTGTAGGCCCTTCTATCTTCCCCACGAGCTAACGGCATTAATTGTAACAGCTGTTTGTCACTGCAGACACGAGCGCTAGCTTAGCACTCAACCACCACCAGCACATTAGCAGGCAACAGAAAGATCACCCTGACACAGTCCACATTATGCAGGGGATTTTAACAAAACATGTTTAAAGACTGCACTCCCCAAATTCCACCAACATGTTCTGTCCCACAAGACAGGAAAGAACATTGGATCATGTTTACAACAACATTAAGCACACCTACAGAGCCACCCCACTCCCCCTCCCTCACCTTGGACAATCGGACCATCTCTTCCTGCTCCTAATACCTGCCTACACCCCCCTCAGGAAGAGTTCCCCTCAACCAAACAATTAAAACCTGGCCTGAAAATGCTCTTCTCCAGCTACAGGATTGCTTTAGCTGCACAGATTGGAATATCTCTGAACAGCAGGACCTGGACTCATACACTGAGTCTGTCCTCTTCTACATTAAATGCTGTGTAGAAAATGTTAGTCATCAAACACATCCGGGTCTTCCCAAACAAGAAACCCTGGATGACCAGTGAGGTCCAGGCTCTGATCAAAGCTCACAACTTAGCCTTCAGGTAGAGGGACAGCTCTCTGTACAGCACTGCCAGAACCAACCTGAGAAGAGGCATAAAACACACCAAGAACACCTATAAGAGGAAAGTGGAGGGCTTCCTCACAGACAATAACTCTAGACAGATGTGGAGAGGCATCCAGGCCATCACCAACTACAGGGGCCAGTGCCCCCCAACATCGGACAGCAGCCTCAAACTGGCAAAGGAGCCTAACAGCTTCTATGTGCAGTTTGAACTAACTCCCCCCCCCCCAACTCGTCTCCCCCTCCTCCCCTCTCTCTCTACAGGTACATGAGGTGAGGAGGCAACTGACAGCAGTGAACCCCCACAGAGCTGCTGGTCCTGACGGCATCCCAGGAGCGGTGGTCAAAGCATGTGCAGACCAGCTAGCAGGGATCCTCACGAAACTGTTCAACATCTCCCTGATGAACACCACCATCCCCTCCTGCCTCAAGGCCTCCACCATCATCCCCAGAAAGTCGGCAATTGACAACTTGAAGGACTACAGACCCATAGCACTTGTGTCTGAACTCATGAAGTGTTTTGAGCAACTGGTGTCCCACCACATCAGGGACTGTCTTCCCCTCTCCTTCGACTCCCACCAGTTTGCCTACAGGAAGAACCGGTCTACGGAAGACTCCATCGCCACCACACTCCAGAGCACTGATCCACCTGGAGAACCTAAGGAGCTTTGTGAGGATGCTCTTTTGTGGACTACAGCTAAACCTTCAACATCATCATTCCAGACATCCTGATCAGTAAACTGCACCTCCTCCAGACACCCCCCCCCCCCCCCCCCATTCTCCTGGATTAAAAAAAACTCTCACCAACCGCCCACAAACAGTCAGACTCGGCCCACACCACTCCTCCACACTGTATCTCAGCACTGGCTCCCCCCAGGGATGCGTGCTAAGCCCACTACTCTCCGTACACCTTTGACTGTATTTCAACCCACCCAACCACTGTCATTGTGAAGTACACTACCGTTCAAAAGTTTGGGGTCACCCAGACAATTATTTTGTGTTTTCCATGAAAAGTCACACTTATTTACCACGCGTTGTAAAATGAATAGAAAATATAGTCAAGACATTGACAAGGCTAGAAATAATTATTTGTATTTGAAATAATTTTTTCCAGATACTCAACCTGCTCAAAGGAAGGTCAGTTTTATAGCTTCTCTAACCAGCTAAACTGTTTTCAGCTGTGCTAACATGATTGCACAAGGGTTTTCTAATCATCCATTAGCGTTCTGACGCAATGAGCAAACACATTGTACCATTAGAACACTGGAGTGATAGTTGCTGGAAATGGGCCTCTATACACCTATGTAGCTATTGCACCAAAAACCAGACATTTGCAACTAGAATAGTCATTTACCACATTAGCAATGTATATAAGATATTGCAGTGTATTTCTGATTAGTTTAAAGTTATCTTCATTGAAAAAAACAGTGCTTTTCTTTCAAAAATAAGGAAATTTCTAAGTGACCCCAAACTTTTGAACGGTAGTGTACGTGGACGATTCCACCTTGGTTGGGCTCATCACCGATGACGATGAGAAGGCATACAGGGCGGAGGTAGAGAATCTGCTGCTGTGATGCCAAGCAAACAACCTGAAAGTGAATGTCCAAAAAAACAAAGAACTCAAACTGGACTTCAGAAAGAACAGACAGGACCACACCCCCGTCCTCATAAATGGCGACCATGTGGAAACCATCCCCACCTTCAGGTTCCTGGGCACCCAAATCTCCTCTGACCTCTCATGGACTGTCAACACTAAGGCTCTGGTGAAGAAAGCCCAGCAGCAGCTGCACTTCCATGTCCTGAGGAAGAACAACCTGGATCAGAAGCTGCTGCTGGCTTTCTACCGCTGCTCAGTGGAGAGCACGCTCACCTAGTGTCTGGGTGTGTGGTACGCCGGCTCCACGGCCGAGAACAGGAAGGCTATGCAGAGGGTCAACACCACCCAAAAAATTATCAGCAGCCCTCTGCTCTCCCTGGAGGACAACTCCAGACCCTCCTGTCTCAGTAAGATCAAGGGCATCACAGGAGACCCCTCACATCCCGCCCACCACCTGTTTGACCTGCTCCCCTCTGGATGACTGTTCAGATCAGTTAGATCCTACACCTCCAGACTGACGGTTTCATCCCCTGGCCATCCGAACTGCAAACAGTCAGAGGCCCCACCCCCCCTCCCTCCAAATGCTCACATGCACAGAACTGAGGATCTTTTTAATTATCACTATAACACACCTGTCTTTGCACTCTGCACTTTCATGGATATTGATCCATCCGTGAAACCATTACTATGTACATTTTCCATAATCCCTGGGCCATTTTACTCAATTGTGTGTTCTGCAATCCGCACTCTTGTATACATACATAGTTCCATCCATGAAACTACTACCATACCTGTGTATATTTCCAGAATTGTGGGCTATTTTTATTTGTCATGTGTTTAATTGTGTGTTCTGTAACTGTTTTATCTAATCCTTTTCTCTTACTTTATTGCACAGCAGCCTGGTGGAGCACCCACAATTTCACTGTACTGTACAACTGTACAATGTCAATAAAGCCTATTCTATGTTTGAAATGTTTTGCGCCATTACGGCTAGAAATTGCAGCAACACATAAAACACCAAACATTTCAAACCTGTACATCACCCACCTATAGTCGTCCACAAACTACACCACGTTACAGTATAATTTGGATTTTTGATTTTCCTAAATAGTCGATGCAAATGACAGTATAATTTTTAAGTCATCTGTTAGAGCATAATTCAAATTTTATTGAACAAACGTCCCAATGATAACTATTTTTTTTTTTTGCAAAAATAAAAAAAAACCTCAAAATGCGCTGTTCCAAATTATTATTATTATTTTTTTTTTTTTTTTTTTTTTTTTTTGTTACTTATTTGTACCCGTAGGTAGACTTGGTTTGCAGTCTGGTGACAAGCCACCGGCTGCTGGTCGCTGCGTGCGCGAGCGCCCTAAACCTACATGTTTTTGGTGTGCGGGAGGAAACCGGAGAAATCCCGGAGTAAACCCACGCAACACGGGGAGAACATGCAAACTCCACACAGCTCACTGTTGGTCGGGGGCTGGGATCGAACCCACGATCTCATGATCCCCGCGGTCCCCCGGCCGAGGGTAAAACTGTGCTGCCACAGTGCTAAACCACTGCGCCACCGTGCAGCCCAACAGTATGCACAACAGTTTCAAAATATTTGTTGTAAAGAACTGAAAATGGTCATTTGTTGAATTTGCAGCATTAGGTCATATTTACTGAAATCAAGCTATTTCAATCAAAAACATCTTAACAGGCCAAGTTACATGTTAACATAGGACCCCTTCTTTGATATAACCTTACCAATTCTTGCATCGATTTAACTTGAGTTTTTGGAGAGTTCCTGCTTGAATTTCTTTGCAAGGTGTCAGAATAGCCTCCCACAGCTGCTGTTTTGATGTGAGCTGCCTCCCACCCTCATAGAATTTTGCTTGAGGATGCTCCAGAGGTTCTCAATAGGGTTGAGGTCAGGGGAGGATGGGGGCCACACCATGAGTTTCTCTCCTTTTATGCCCATAGCAGCCAATGACACAGAGGTATTCTTTGCAGTATGAGATGGTGCATGGTCATGCATGAAGATAATTTTGCTACAGAAGGCACGGTTCTTCTTTTTGTACCATGGAAGAAGGTGGTGTCAGAAACTCTATATACTTTGCTGAGGTCATTTTCACACCTTCAAGGACCCTAAAGGGACCTACCAGCTCTCTACCCATGATTCCAGCCCAAAACATGACTCCACCACCTCCCTGCTGACATCACAGCCTTGGTGGGACATGGTGGCCATCCACTACTCCACCCATCTGGACCATCCAGGGCTGCACGGCACTCATCAGTAAACAAGACTGTTTGAATATTAGTTTTCATGTATTTCTGGGCCCACTGCAACTGTTTCTTCTTGTGAGCATTGGTTAGCGGTGGCCGAATAGTAAGTTTAGGCACAATTGCCCGAAAAGGATTAAGCGGAAGAAGATGGATGGGTGGATGGATGGATGCAAGCCTCTGGAGGATCCTACACCTTGAGGTTCGTGGGACTCCAGAGGCACCATCAGCTTCAAATACCCGTTTGCTGCTTTGTAATGGCATTTTAGCAGCTGCTCTCTTCATCTGATGACTTTGTCTGGCAGAAACCTTCCTCATTATGCCATTATCTGGATGAACCCATCTGTGCTCTGAATCAGCCACAAATTTCTTCACAGTACGATGAACAACACGCTTAAGTTTTCGTGACATATGTAATGTTTTTATACCTTGTCCAAGGCATTGCACTATTCAACGCTTTTTGGCAACAGAGAGATCCTTTTTCTTTTCCATATTGATTGAAACCTGTGGCATGCTTAATGTGAAACATCCTTCTTAGTTTTCCTTTAATTGGGCTCACCTGGCAAACTAATTATGACAGAGTGTCTGAGATTGATATTGGTTATCCAAAGACCCCTGAGACACAATACTATCCATGAGTTTAATTGAAAAACAAAAAAATTCAATGTTTATGACACTAAAATCCTATTTGCATAATAATTTGGAACGTGGTGTACAAACATTCAGATTACTGAAGATGGTGATTAAAGCTCCTTGTTCAATCTCAGAATTGACTGGTGCACAAAAGAATTTTTCAATTTAACCTTATTGAACTGTGGAACCCTGTATCTCCGGCCTGATGGTTGATATTCAATATTCAGGATGTGTTCAGGATCAGATACAATGTTCTTGGCTAGCCTTAACATGTTACTGTGGTAGGATGATTCTTAAAATTTTTGTACAGGATGACCTATAATCTTAGAACATATTTTCATTTGATGAAACAGTTTTGATTTATCAGCAATGGATAAACTTTTATACCATGTGGTATTCCAATATTGCAGAACACTCATAATTATAGAAGTATAAAATAAAAGAAATTGTTTACTTGCCCCAAAAGACCTAAAGCGTCGAAGGAAATAAATTCTTTTTGTCTTTTACAGATCAGTTAAATATGGTCCTTAAATGATATTTGGTCTATCATTACACCTAGGTATTTGTAGGAAGGTACCTGTTTAATTTCTTCATTGTGAATGATAATGGGAACTCTAACAGTCAGATCCAATCACTATCTCGTCAGTCTTAGTAATGTTTATCTTAAGGGCATTCTTGTCACACCACTCAACAACCTCATTCACTATGAGCTATAGGACGAACGTCCTTGTAATCTTTTAGATTCGGAATTTTGGGTGACTGCTTTATGTATGTTTTCCATAATAGAGGAACAGCATGCTGGTCTGTCGAGGATTGAAAAACTGGTTGCCACTCTGGAGCCAACTCATCTGCAAAGTTCTTTAGGAGAAAGGCACTACAACCAACCGGTCCTGCAGATTTTTTTTTTTTTTTCTAAGAGTTTAACCTCTTGCGCTCCGTTGTCCCACGGGTGGGCAAGTCTCTGTGTCCTAGAGCGCACGAGGGCGCTCTTGTGCACTCTAGGACGCATGATGGAGATTGTGATGTAGGTGGTGTATGGCGTCCAAGCACGCACTGAAAATAAAAGCTGCAGACACAGCCGCGAACAGATTAGTTCATCTGATTGACCTCTCATTCGACTAATAAGAACCTTGAATTGGGTTTCTGAAACCTTGAAGAACCAATGACTGAAAACTTGGCAAGAAGGACCCGCCTACCAACGCAGTGAGCCAATTGAAGCACAGAAGTTTGCTGAGCTGTTTTGTCTACAAAGGCTGGGTGAAGAGAGACTGCTTCAGCAGCCACAGGCAGTGCTTTATTATTATTTTTTTTTAATTCCAGCAGAGTGTTTATGATTCTCTTATATGGTCATCATAGACCGACGGAGGCCGACGACGAAGGTTGTAAATCATTCGCCAAAACCGCAATCATGGAATTATGTTTTGACCGGGTCGCAAGACCAGAACCATGAGTGGACCAGCGTCGCGTTCGTCTGACAATGAGGAAGAGAAGTTGGCCAGGACAATGTGGCTGTAAAGAGGTAAGGTGTTATAAGCCAAATTATTTTTTATCCCTGAAAATTGTAATCAAAAATGACTTTTGACCGATCGGTAAATTACAACTGTGCGGCGCATGATGTCCGAAGTGCGTGCGCTGCGTTACACGGTTCGTTCGTTGCCTCCGGACCGTGAACGCCCCCCTCGCCACTACGATTCTGTAGCGGGGGGGTGGGGGGAGCTGCGGTGACAGTGTTGCTGTGGAAACATGCCACATCCGAGTGTAATCCGTCATGTAGCGAGGGCCGATCTCCGTCCTCTGTAGCAGGGGTGGGGGACAACCCCCGCCCCCCCACACACACACAGACACAGCCCTGAATGTGACCTTTCATTTGAGCCCAAGATGAAGCTTCTATGTTGAATCATTCAAAAGTTAGACGTTTTTCCAAACTGTGCCATTTGGCACAATTTGGCACAGTTCCAAAACGCCTGGGAACAGCCTGAGAACAAAGCTGTGTAATATATTCATTTTTTGTGGTATTGTTACAAAATTTGGACCTCAGCTGGATAACACTTGGTTCTACATTTCTGTTGCATTTTCCAGCCCGGATCTGAAGCTGTGTGTTATTTGCAAGCATTTGTATCCAAAAAAACACCCAGGCCAAATTTATTTTCTTCAAGTTCACTATGTTTAGATGACTGTAACTCGGTGGCCGGAGCACTTAGAGAGATCATGTTTTTTTTGCCAAAAAATTCAAAGTGTTTTCTTTTAAATGAGACCAACCCCATGAAGATGCTGCAAAGGGTTGAATAACAGCTTTCGATTTACTTTGGGCACATTATTTTTTGGTGTTTTTAGGAAAATTGACCGGAGTGCAAGAGGTTAAAGGTCTTTCTCACTTCATTCACATTGATTACGATTCTGTCTGTACCAGTGGTTTAACATCTTGAAGTATTTCTGTACACTTATCGACATTATATGAAAATTCAAATCTTGAAACAAAAGCATTTAAATCATTAGAAAACTGGGTTTCATTGTCAGCCACAATGGGCTTTATTGTAGCTGACATTCCTGTCAGTTTTTTCATAGTGTCCCATACTCTTTTGGAATTGCTTGTTTTAAATGCTTCCTCTAATTTTTTCCTCTGATCTAATTTTGCCTATTTAGTTTTCAGCATCTTTTCTGTGTGTTTCTCTCTTTATGTTTAAATGCAACTTTCCTTATATTAATCACTTGTTTTATATCTTAAGTCGCATATGGTTTATTATTTGGATAAATTTAAATTTTTGTTGGTTTGACCATCTGCACACAAAGATTAATATCATAATTTGTAATGGTAGTAATTTAATCAAGTGAACCTTCATCGAATATTTCCCAGACTGTCGAGTCAAAACAGGCCATTAACTGATCTTTCCTCTAATTTGTCCATGTCCTTATCTTCTTTTCTGGTTTTCTTCTTTTAAATTTGGTTTTTGTATACTGAGATCATGTATGGTCTGAGTTCATCACTGCAGGTCTGCATTTGGACACATAGGCATCTTTCATATTTACAAAAAATTTGTCCAGAATATTTTTTTGTTCATGTGTCTTCTTTCACATACTGTTTGAAACCAGACAATACACTCTTGAGGCGACACTGATTTAAATCACCAAGGATTATTGTTGGTGCTTCAGGGTATTGTTGTCGTAGTTCATGTACACAGTCGGCTATGGTATTAGCAGGCAAGTAAGGTTTGCTGCTTACTAATTTCCAGACAATAGCAACTGTTAACAAATAAGTCTCCCATTTATTTAGAGAGAACTGATTATCAAGTTCTAAGCACTGAAGCTACTTTTATACTAATCGGTGTGCAAAGCCAAGTCACCAATTGTCAACACGTGCAACTGCCCGAGCATTTCCACCAGCGCTGCCTTCGTACCATCCTCAAGATCAACTGGCAAGACCTCGTCACTAACTTGGAAGTACTGGAAAGGTTAGATATAACAAGCATTGGCACGTGCCATGGAAAAGAAAAGAGATTTAGACTCTCTTAAGAAATTACTCAGCACTGGTCATCTCGACCACCACCAGTGGGCCAAAACTGGGGAGAGCTGGCGACTGACAGTTAAGCAAGCTGCCAAAGACTTTATGATAACCTGGAGAGCAAACCTGGCAACAAAGAGATGGGAAAGAAAAAATCCCATCAACCCAACAAATCCAGCGCAAACTTTTCCATGCACCACTGTGGTCGAGTCTGCCCATCTCGGACAGGACTCGCCAACCACACCCGAGCCTGCAATGGACGTGATCGACGTAGACAGGCCCAATCCTAAGTCTTTTTTGCAAAGCTACGGCAAAACTAATAATAATCAGATAAACTAAAGTGCTTATAAAAAAAAAAAAAAGACCTGAACTGTTGCTTGAATGTTAAACTTTTGCTTACTTACCTACTCTACAGGGCAGCATGGTGGCGGAGTGGTTAGCACTGCGGCAGCACAGCAACTCACCCTTGGCCGGGGGATCCTGGGTTCGATCCCAGCCCCCGACCAACAGTGATCTGTGTGGAGTTTGCATGTTCTCCCCGTGTCTGCGTGGGTTTACTCCGGGATGTCTCCGGTTTCCTCCCACATGCCAAAAACATGCAAGTTAGGTTAATTGGCATCAAACTGGGAATTCTAAATTGTCCTTAGGTACGACTGTGAGAGTGAATGGTTGTCTGTCTCTCTGTGTTGGCCCGGTGATGGACTGGCGATCTGTCCAGGGTGTACCCTGCCTCTCTCCCAAAGATGCTGGGATAGGCTCCAGCACCCCCCCCCCCCCCCCGCAACCCGAAAAGGATTAAGCGGAAGAAGATGAATGAATGAATGACCTACTCTACACATTCAGCTGCTTTCAGATATTTTTGGTAGCTTAAAGAAGTCGGGCACCCATCCCATGTATAAGGTTATATTCCCTCCAGACCAGCAATGTTGAATTTAGTAATATTCCTAACCCATAGACTCTGAGTCTATACCTATGAGTCATGGGAGTGTGCTTTGCTTGGTTTGTAAGCAAAGAGCAACAGAGGAGAGGGTGCTGATGGGGAGCAGGAGGATGACTTGGCAGCAGGGTGTTAGAGCAGACCAGCTTGATGGGCCTCCAGCCAGCACACATGTGATAGCAGAAAACTGTGTTCAATACAGAGCAGGTGCAAAGGCCCCGTCTCTTCTCTCTCCATCCACCCCTCTCTCAAAGCTGGAGCTTGGCTTTCTGTGTGAGGTTTTTTTTCTCTCTCCCCCATCTCTCTCTGAGGTTTGGCTCTTTGTCTTCCAGGTGATACTCCCCTCTCCGTCTCGCTGTCCATCTCTCAATTTAAATCCCCACACCTCCTGGCACCCTCTGCCCGTATCATACTTCATTTGCTCCAGATAACACATCAGCTTCAGAGCCCATCCACAAACCCTGTCACCATGGCGCCCACAGATGGTAACTTCCTGTGGTCCTGCCCAGTGATTGGTGGAGAGACTTCCAAACAGAGAACAGCTGGTGAGGGATGATATATCACTGTGCTGTTGCACTTTCATTTTCAGGGTTGTCTTGTTAATGCTCCCGATCCAGCATCTGGCAGGAAATGGAAACAAAAGCAGAAAGAGGGAGAGAACAACCTGTTCTTTGGCAGACCTTAACAAAAGGCTGACACATTTCTGATGAACACAAAGAGCCGCACAAACGTAGCTGCTGTGGATAAGGAGGAGAGATGATGTGCAAGTTAAACAAAGATGAGTGGGTGAGGATATTCTCAACAGAGGACACCGTTCAAAAAGTCCCAGTATGACTTATTAATCTGCCCTATATACTGGAAGATCAGAATTGAAAAAGGCAGTCTTCACATTGTTGGTGAAACCCATTCATTCACTCACAAAGAAGAATGAATAATCATTTTGTTTTATATAAGAGGAATATAAATATACTCGCACACCTTCTCTGCTCGGAGTTTCTTCTTCTTCTAGCTTTATTCCCACATTCTGGTGAGGTCGCTGTGGCAGACATAGATACAACCCTGTCTATTTTTATCCGGGCTTGGGACCGGCATAGGGAGTACACTGGCTTGTGCACCCCCTGTGGCTGGGTAACCAACATTTCTCTCCTCCGTTCCATTTTTGCGAAGCACCAAGCTGGACGGCAGGAAGTTCCATTCTTATATAGTCTTTTCTCATGACCCGGCCGGGACTTGAACCCTGGCCTCCCGGTTGTGGGGCGGATGCTCTACCTCTAGGCCACCACTCCGGTTTACCTTCTCTGTTCTGAGCAGAAAATGAGTGTGACGCACTAATACAGTTTGTGTATGTGGCGTGCTCACCCAGCAGCTTACTTGACTTTCCAGCAATCCCAAAAAAGAAATGGGATTTAGAAGTGAATCAAACAACCCTTTCAAGATTCAAAGGCTTTTATTATCATGTGCACAGTTAAGAAATGCAACATTTCCTGAGCAATGAAATTCTTACTCTGCTCTCCGAACGAATGCCAAGGTAATAGATACACAACATACTAATAAGGTAATAACACACCTAATGCTAATGGATACTAATAACACACACTACAACACATAGTATGTGCTTAAGGTGTCCTAATTGCCTAACTAAGTACTAATACTAATAATGCACATTAGGCAATTTGGACAGCTAAAGCAGTCAAACTAGAGGAAACAAGAAGACTGAAATTTGAAAGTTCACTGGATGACTTAAGTGGACAGGGATACATTGATATCAGAGATGATATGGACCTGAGATGGCATAAGCCTGTGTACAGTGTGCAAATGAGCAGCATCAGGGGCGTAAATCCCGGGGGGGACGCAGGGGTCATGCCCCCCCCCCAAAAAAAAAATCACATTGTAAACAAACATGTTTTATTTGAACAGCATAGTAATGTTCATTGAAGGCAAAATACAAGTGGTGCGACTTAAAAGCACATTGACCTTTAGAACTATTGAAAGATTAGAAACCCCCCCCCCCCCCCAATCCTCACACTGGTTTAGTCCAATCTGTTTCTCCCTCGTGGGTGGGGCTGCTGCGGCTCCTTACACACATGCTGACAGAGGCAGAGAGTGGTAAGGAAGTGCATTGAAAGCTTAATAAGTGAACGGTTAAGTTATTTATCAATCCATGTTTTCAACAGTTACATACAGAACATGAAAAGTGATATTTCATCTCATTTGTCCAAAGTCTGCCGGTGTTATGCCGAGAATTGCTCCCCATCATTGCAACCAGGTGTTTAGTGTAAGTCAAGCCAATACAACTATATACTTTGAAAAAATTATTACCCTTTTTACCGACTATGCATAAATGCAAAATCTCAACTCTGTGAAGACTGTAAAACGTGGAGTTGGATCACTATGATTTCTAACCCTCTTTGAAACACTAAAACGTCTGGCAAATAAACATAATTTGAAGAATTTACAAAAGGTAATTTTTACTTCTAAAAATGTATAATGGGTACTTCTAAAAATGCACAAATGGTTACAAGCTTGGCTGTAGTGTTATATTTTAGTTTTGGCGGATGGGATGCAATTCCGGCATGTTTTACATAAACCAGTCCCTCCAGGATTTCGCGGGATGTTTTTATGATTTACGGGCCAAAAAGCCTGAATTCATGGGAGCTTTTTTTTTTTTTTTTAAAAAAGTTGCAATGTTTTTAGTGTTTTTTGCACTAAAAGTTGTGGGAAGAATTCTAAACGTTAAAGCAGATGCTTTTTTCCAGTTTACTGCAGTGCTATTCTATATAATACAAGAAAAGCACAGGATTGTCAAAGATTTGCTATTATCGTGATTTGTAAATTAAGCAGAAACTTCTGCTATACAGAAAAACTCTTCTGTGCAACAGCAAATACAAACATTAACACAATATCCATTACAACAGCTAAATTGCATTGAATGCATGTTAAAGAGTAGAGATTTGGAAATTATTGTTAGCACCTTCATTTGAAAACTCCCTACGGTTCCCAACCACTCGGTACCGAGCAGAGAGGAAAAAATAAATTATTCTGTTGTTCTGTATTGGCTATTGGAGTCTGTTTTTCTGGAAAAAAAAAATACAGAGAATATTCTCTCTTTCCATGCCGACCTGTCTGTCTGCTGCATGTCGGTCTTCACACACACACACACATCTTTCATTTACAGTGGGGGGTGGGGGGGATGCGTTTGTCCGTCCACACCGGAGAGTCAGTTTTAAAGCTCATTGACCAGATGTAGTAATGATTTTACCTCTAAAGATGTATAAATGTTCAAACACTGGTTGTAGTGTAGTGTACTCTCCTCACGCGCGCTCCCGCAATGGGGTGCTTTTGGACAGGCACATGTTTTTCAACACAAACCCAGCGCTTTGTACACGTGGTCAGGACAGAGACGTGGCGAGGTGTCCACGGGCAGGCTGGGGGAGACGGAGGAAGGGACGGTGTTGAAAACTTGGCGGGTGAGTTTTTTGTTTGTTTTTTTAAATCACACTCTTGAGTTTGCAGATGTGTTCCGTTACACACTATAAACTCATTACTCACTGTAAACACAGAAGTGAACGCCGTGCAGCGATGCATTTGATTGGTTAGACTGACCGTTTCAGCGCCAATTAGAGACGAATTTGATTGAAATTGGCGGAAGTTGACGAGGATTGGCCAAAATTATGGGAAAGTTGTGGTGATTGGACAAAGTTGCAAGGTCACGCAATAGCTGCGCTGATTTCGCGTGAATTGGTGCGATCGCAACATCACAAAATCCTGGAGGGACTGATTCAGCTGATGCATTTTTGTCTAGATCTGTTCATTTCTTCAGTCATGAGTCTTTTTGCCGCCACAAAAAGAAACGGATAATAATGGATGGGTATGATTACTGTAAATTAATCCACAGTATCACTATGATTAATCTGATTAAAAATGTTATTGTTTGACAGCCCTTGTTTTAAGACATAATGAGATTTTGTTTTGTTGTTGCTGGTTAATAAATACATACAGTGGGGCAATAAAGTATTTAGTCAGCCACCAATTGTGCAAGTTCTCCCACTTAAAAGATGAGACAAAATAAGAAAAAAAAATATCCAGAAAATCCCATTGAAGGATTTTTAATGAATTAATTGGTAAATTCCTCGGTAAAATAAGTATTTGGTCAATAACAAAAGTTCATCTCAATACTTTGTTATATACCCTTTGTTGGCAATGACAGAGGTCAAACGTTTTCTGTAAGTCTTCACAAGGTTTTCACACACTGTTGCTGGTATTTTGGCCCATTCCTCCATGCAGATCTCCTCTAGAGCAGTGATGTTTTGGGGCTGTCGCTGGGCAACACGGACTTTCAACTCCCTCCAAAGATTTTCTATGGGGTTGAGATCTGGAGACTGGCTAGGCCACTCCAGGACCTTGAAATGCTTCTTACGAAGCCACTCCTTCGTTGCCTGGGCGGTCTGTTTGGGATCATTGTCATGCTGAAAGACCCAGCCACATTTCATCTTCAATGCCCTTGCTGATGGAAGGAGGTTTTCACTCAAAATCTCACGATACATGGCCCCATTCATTCTTTCCTTTACACGGATCGGTTGTCCTGGTCCCTTTGCAGAAAAACGGCCCCAAAGCATGATGTTTCCACCCCCATGCTTCACAGTAGGTATGGTGTTCTTTCTCCTCCAAACACGACAAGTTGAGTTTTTACAATAAAGTTCTATTTTGGTTTCATCTGACCATATGACATTCTCCCAGTCCTCTTCTGGATCATCCAAATGCTATCTAGCAAACTTCAGACGGACCTGGACATGTACTGGCTTAAGCAGGGGGACACGTCTGGCACTGCAGGATTTGAGTCCCTGGCGGCGTAGTGTGTTACTGATGGTAGCCTTTGTTACTTTGGTCCCAGCTCTCTGCAGGTCATTCACTAGGTCCCCCCGTGTGGTTCTGGGATTTTTGCTCACCGTTCTTGTGATCATTTTGACCCCACGGGGTGAGATCTTGCGTGGAGCCCCAGATGGAGGGAGATTATCAGTGGTCTTGTATGTCTTCCATTTTCTAATAATTGCTCCCACAGTTGATTTCTTCACACCAAGCTGCTTACCTATTGCAGATTCAGTCTTCCCAGCCTGGTGCAGGTCTACAATTTTGTTTCTGGTGTCCTTTGACAGCTCTTTGGTCTTGGCCATAGTGGAGTTTGGAGTCTGACTGTTTGAGGTTGTGGACAGGTGTCTTTTATACTGATAAAGAGTTCAAACAGGTGCCATTAATACAGGTAACGAGTGGAGGACAGAGGAGCCTCTTAAAGAAGTTACAGGTCTGAGAGAGCCAGAAATCTTGCTTGTTTGTAGGCGACCAAATACTTATTTTACTTGGGAATTTACCAATTAATTCATTAAAAATCCTTCAATGTGATTTTCTGGATTTTTTGTTTCTCATTTTGTCTCTCATAGTTGAGGTATACCTATGATGAAAACTGGAGACCTCTCTCATCTTTTAAGTGGGAGAACTTGCACAATTGGTGGCTGACTAAATACTTTTTTTCCCTACTGTATTGTTGAACAATAGTTTGATGTAGTTTAGTTATTCATTAAGGTATTTCTTCTAGTTTCAAAACTTATTTTGAGCTTTACATTCTTGTAAAGCTGCTGTGGTGGGGATCAGACCAGTGTTCATGGTGAGCAAAGACATTTTGTTAGATCATATATGGTGTCATTGACACTGACCCTCCAATACAACTTTTGGTATTGCTGGTTGATCGTGTAAAAACCTGTAGGCAGGTAGGATATGGACTAATAAGGAACAATGACATAATTATGTGAAAGTATTTTTTTTATGTCCCCCGCAAAAATTAAGCTCTCAAATTTTCCTATTTATTGTCCCCCTCCAACAACAGTGAAATGGGATTTTCGCCCGAGCAGTATACAAATTATAAATTAGCACCCAGTGTGAGAATTTCTCTGTAATGACAATACCAGTAGCCTGTACATGATAATTAGTAGCAGAGATGATATGGACATCAGACGGGGTGAGACTATCTACACTGTACAAGTGAGCAATGTGCAAATTTAGCAACCAGTGTGCGAGTTCCTTTAAATCCATCCATCCATCTTCTACCGCTTTTCTGGTAGTCCAGGTCACAAAGGCAGCAGTTCAAGCGGAGAAGCCCAGACTTCCCTCTCCCCGGCCACCTGCTCCACCTCTTCAGAGAGGATACCAAAGCGTTCCCAGACCAGCTGAGAGACATAGTCTCTACAGCGAGTGCTGGGTCTGCCCCTGGGTCTCCTCCCAGTGGGATGTGCCCCAAACACCTCAAGTGGGAGGTACCCAGGAGGCATCCTGAGGCACCCTTTAAAAACCCCATCTTGAATCTCATAATGTAGTACCTCTATGTTTTAGATCAATTCAAAATTGATGAATTTGAGAGTAAAAAATGACTTTGCTACTCTTATGACTTATTTCAGCTTCTATTCTTCAAAGTGTTCTAAGGATTCTATAACCAAAAATCAATCACAATAATGTGATTTATTTTTGATAGTATATTATATCCCAAAAATCCCAATATACTATTGGGATATAGTATAATATATCCCAACATTGGGGATATATTATATCCCAAATGTTTGGTGTCCTTGAGACGCTTAGAAATCTTTGAACAATGCAGGCAGATGCACTTAAGAAGGAATTACTGATGGAATTGGGACCACTATAATAATCTTTTTGTGCTTCCACAGTTGCTTTAATTTTTACTTGAGTGTTTCCTTTTATACATTTTCAAGGCCGGATGGAGCCATTTCACAACCAAGACCTTATCTGAGGTATGGCGTGATAAAATTTACTCATTGTGTTCAGAACTCCTTATACAAAGATATAGTGATGATAATCAAGTCAATGGCAGTAATACACCTGTAGGCTGGTTGCCAACCAAATCTAGAAGAAGAACAAGAACAAACTGACTCACATGAACAAGATCCTTTAATACTTTTTGTGTCACAGTGTTAGTGAAACTGTAAATATGGAGATGCCAATTCTCAAGTTGCACACAACTCATTTAAAAAAAAAAAAATCCTGTTTTTACCACTTAGACCATTAACCCACTGAAATAGTGACATTGTCTACCATAGCTAAATACAGACATCTTAAGTACAGGCAGTCATTCCTCTGATAATGATCCTCTTATTGAAATGACTTTTTTTTTGTTAAAGGGACAGTCCACTTTGAAGCATTTTCCTTTAGGCCGGTGGTGCTATTCATCCATCCTCCACAGGGCTGTCATACAGACTGCACCTGTGAATGCCTCTATCAAATTCTAAGGGGTTTTACGGACCTTAAAAATACTTTTTCTTTATTTTAAACATTATTCGAACCATTAGCCTACTGATATAGATGATCAACATACTGTCATGACGGATGAATTGAGGCGATGGTAGGAAAAAATATTTACCTTAAGGTAAGACCTCTTTTTTCCCCCCCCAACCTGTGTTTCATTTTGACGAGGTTCTTTAAAACTAGCGGCAGTTACAATACTAGGTGTCATACAGGGCTCGTGCCAGATCAGTTTCACATTTTCCTTTTGGCAGGGATTTTTTATTGTTTTGTGACTCTGCATATTTTTACGTGTTTTTCCAAATTTTAAACCTAAAAATCTGCAGTTCCACATGCAGACGTGTATACAACTTGGGTCTACATGTGCTACACCTTCATCTATCTGCATACATGTCTGTATGGAAGCCCTAAAAGGCCAAAAAAAATTAATAAAAAAAAAATAAAAATTTGAGTCAAATAAGCTGCAATATTAAATTTACCCACCAGAGAGCACTGTCCATTTTTGCTCTCACTGCCCTGAAAGGAAAACTAAAACCTAAGTAGTTTTTTTTTTTTTTTTAAGTAACTGGAATAAAGTCCATTAATTGACTGCAATACTCAATTAATCCACCAGAGAGCACTGTCCAAAGCTTTTTTTGGTTCGCCATTCAAGGCAGTGAGACAAAATCTGGACAGTGCTCTCTGGTGAATGAACTGAGTATTACAGCTCACTGTTGGACTAAAAAAAAAAAATCCACTTTTTTTTTCCCCCCCTGGTTTGCTTTTCAAGGCTTCCGTACACCAGTCCCCCTGTGGACAGACATATTCTCCAGTGTCCATGCGTCCAGATCTGTGTGACTGGAGCTTCAGGTTTGCGGGGCAGCTGACACCGTTTCATGTATGGCCAACTTGAAATCGGATAGTTTTGATGTAAGCTGCCCAGTTTTGGAGAGCTGGCTATAGCGATATCTCCCTTCATGTGAACTTCCTTTTAACCATTTTTAATAAATAAAATAAATTACAATTGAAATACAAATCTTGAATTGCTTCACTGAGTAGAGGGAGGAGTCCATTCGCTGAAACAGGCTTGTAGCTGTGACCGGATACCAAGTGGAGGTTATTTAGTCGAATGCCTTTTATAATAATTTGTAGATATAAACACTAGAAGAAAATGGTTTCCCTTAAACACTCAGTAACACAGCCAGTTTCCCATTATATCTTTTTAGGGCTTTAGACAATGCAAAATAATCATAATTTAGCCACATTATAGTAAAGCGAAAGCAGACATAAAAACAAAACTGTGTCCCTAGTGTCAAATCAGTCAAGACAAATAAATAGCACCACAGGCCAAGGGAATTATACAAATTTCAAATGCAAATTTACCAGTCAAGGGCTGGAAAAGAAAAAAACTATAGTTACTACAAGACGTAATAAAAATAAAATAACAACCATACATACAGCTGATGTGAAGGCTGACCAACAGTTTAGATTTGATGGCTTAACAACAAAATGCATTTTCTAAATTTTCCATGGAAAAAAAAAAAACATGCAACTTCACCTTGTTGTCAACAGATGATAAAACGTAAACTGCTGTCTGCAATTGGTTGGCCAGTTGAAAAGTAGATCTTGAGCATTTGTAAAACAACCCTGCTTCCCGCTCGGAGAGCCAACAATCAGGCACCAGCTCTTACACAAATCACCTTTATTCCCAGCACCTGTGCTTGAGCATCAGTCTGTATGAAGCGGTTCTGCTCTGTAAGCCTTTAGGTTGAGCCCTCAAACAAAAGTAATTCTACAAAATGACACAGCAGTGATGATGGTGCCGTTTGGCCCTTATGTCTGTTGCATACTACAGTATTTTCCTGTCCAGTGGAGCAGTAAACAAAATGGAAGTGGCCACGGTTTACTCAGACTTTTAACACAGAAACTAGAATTAATTTGTTAATTGGTGTGATATTTAGGGACGGGGTCAATTCTGATGTTACAATTTCAGTTCCGTGTTCAATTCCACTGATATTTAGATGATTAACTCTGACTCATGCATAGCTTTAAAGCTCAATTCCAATGCAGAGACTAGTGAGTTCTACCGATGGAACTTATTTATACAGTCACTATGGAGCAACTAGGACATCTGAGAATTGTAATGACTGATGTGGAAAAATTCACATGTCAAACAGCTTACAAGATTTGGCTTGTGGGAGGGCCCCTAGATGGCAAAGGCATTTAACAGCTGCCAAAGAGCTAGAACCACAGTTGTTCAGTGGTTAACACTGTTACCTCACAGCTAGAAGGCTCCAGGTTCAAATCCCCAGGCTGGTGGGGGTAGGAACCTCCCTGTGCCGCGTGGGTTTACTCCGGGAGCTCCGGTTTCCCCTCTCAGTCCAAAGACATGCATGTTAGGTTAATTGGTCATTCTAAATTGTCCCTAGGTATCTGTCTCCTATAGGCCCTTAGAACAGAGGGGGTGCATAGGAACAAAATTCTTGAGTTACCGTGGCAACACAGCACTGAGTGGCAATCACATGACATCTTTATTTTGTATGCAGCAAAACATAAAATTCACACAATATTTAGTTACAGGAGTGCACATAGTACCTTTTTTTTTTTTAGATGTTAATACCACACCATTCACTTGACTGTAGTGATGTGTGGGTAAAGACCAAGGAGCACATGCTAAATGAAGAACTGACTCAGAGCCTTTAATTATTCATTTATTTATTTTGCCAATTAATACAAGATGGAATGATAACATTAGCTCTCCACAATGCAAGCAGGTACTCTTGTGTATTGCTGTGATTGAATGCTGTGTGTATTTTTTGTTTTAATGCAAACCCTCCAATGCTGCCACTCAGTGTTTAACTGCCATGAGTTCTGTTAGGTGACATCATATGCATACCCTCTATTAGTGAAGTGCTTTGAGTGGTCTTTGAGACTAGAAAGTGTTGTATAAGTACAGGTCCTTATCCCTAGACAGCCACACCATCAAAGCACTGAAGCCGCGACTGCTTCAAAACTTTCTTTTGAAACTTACCCAGCTAATCCAAACCAAACTATGGGGTTAGTCTGACAATAACTTTTGATTAGGATAAACAGAATGCACCTTGTAGAGATCTTTGCCATCAATGAGGTTCAGTTTCTCAGCTTGTAACCCCATTCTCATAACACCCTAGTAGCCTAATGAACAAAATGAATTGTGTTTACTGATGTTGTGGCTGTGCATGGGTGTTGCTATGACAATGGTCACATGATTGCAAAGGGTCTATATAATCTTATCATACGCTATGTTCGAAATGTCCACTCACTTCCTACCTCCCTACTCACTATACAGTGAATTCACATGTAGTGGACTTTATAGTAAACTCAATATTGTGTTAAAAATGTAATGCCTGCATGTATTTTATAGTAAATATGTATTAAATCAAATTGATTTTATTAGAATAATAAAAATACCTTAAGACAGTTTGTTGTGATGTGAAGGTCTCCTCTCACTGCTGGTTGCCCATTGCATTATGGGATACACTGGCTAAAGTAGTGACCATCAGTTGTACACTACTTTTCAAAATATATTATGGGGTATTCTGAGTGCAGTATCCACCTTATTCCTCGCTCCCATGATGCCTTGCGTGAATTATGGGCACAACTTCTGGTAGTAGTTTAGAACGTGTGGTTGTCACAGAAACGGAACACTTTTCCTTGTTTAAAAAAAACAATGACTTCGGCATCAAAAATGCGGGAACACGGCCTTTTGCACCTCAAAAACAGTAATATAAACAGACCCCACAGCTATGGAAGGATGGGAAGATGACCTTAAAAAGTGGCCTCGCAGACAGTAGCTCCGTTTGTTAGCGCCGCTGCTAAGATGCTAATGCTGTAAACAAAAGCTCTGAGATATCAGTGTAACCATCGCAATAAAGTCGGACGTATTTTGTTAAAAGATGTTGGACATAATGAAATTTACCTCAGAGCAGACGTAGAGTCTAGTCAGAGCCACAAAGAACCACAACGCCATGCTGGGGTGTCGGGGTAAAACAGACAGTTGCAGCTGTTTGTTTTACCCCAAAATTAAAATGCTCATGCTGCTGTCATGCCCTCAATGCTTATTTAACTTAACACGTACAGCCCTTTTCTGACAATTGTTCAAAATTTTATTGATCTATATTTTGTGATAATCTAACAATTAATGTACGCTGAAGCGGCTAATATCAAATCCATATCGTTCCAAGGCAGTGCAACAAATGCAAAAAAAAACCCCAAAACTATTTGATATCTTTCTGTTACTATTTTTTATTATTTTACTTCATGCAGCCTTGCATCTGGTGACATATATGATGCATCAGCGTCAGATCTGACATTCATACAAGTGAAAACATGCCTGGTGCTCTTGCGTCTGTACCACTCATCACACCAACAGTCGTTGTTAGTTTTCAGTGCACAACTGATGCACTGCCAGTGAGAAGCCTCCATTTATACAGTCTACAGCACAACCACCAACACCAGCAACAAGTACCAGAACGACGCCAAAACATTCAAAAAATAACTACAAGTGCTGAAATTAGCTGCCACTTGAGTGTAAAACATGTATGTGGACTACACATTAAAATGAATTTGAAAAACGTTATTTTAAATGCCCCACTACTCCACTCTTGCTGATTTCACACTATTTTAGCCGAAACTGGAAGTTGCCCCATAATCGTTTCTACCGCAGCGCCCTCAGGAATAAGGTGGATGTAGTGAATGACATTTCCAGTTAAGATTTCGGACAGCACTACAAAATGGCTGATTGGCTATATGGTACACTATATGGGGAATGAGTGAACACTTCGACACAGCAACAGACAGGCACCACCACGCAACAAGACCCAGATCACTGGAACTGATTAGGTCCACTTGAACCAATCCCAATTCTGACATCTTAAAAACCTTCAGCTCCAATTCCACTCTGAACTGACCCCGACCCTTGTGGTATCTGAGCCCCGTTAGCCATCACATTTCCCCCATCTTTTCTATTTTTTGACTTTAACATCAGCCACTTACTGTATCTCCTATTAAAAATGGCAGGCACATTACCACGCACGCACGTCATTACACCTCATACCAATAAAAAGAAAAACAGGAACCCATATACAATGTAGTGCTTACATAAAAAACTGTTACTATGTTAGAAATAATGGTCAGAATGCACATGCATTTGACAGCTTTGTTTCCTTGGCTCCCTTCAGGAAAGCTGCTTGGCACGATTGTCATAAAAACAGGGAAAGCTTCAGGAATTCAACTTTTTGTAGGAAAAAGAACCACACCTCAAAAGGTAGAAAATTTAACTGGCTTTGATTACTGAGCCGTTAGGCTCATACAGAACACAAAGCCAGCAAGAAATGGAAGCTACAGTAAATGTGAACTGAAGGCTACTTATATTTTTTTATACTTGATGTTGTTGGTGAGGCGAGATGGGAGTTGCAGCTGACTAGCTACTGCTAGCTTAGAAAAGCTCCTCCTGTTAACCTGCTGAGCAGCTGCTGTCAGTGGAGCCACACTTGTAATGAAATGCTACATGAACACTGGTGAACTGCAGCAGAAGGGAAGCAATAAAGTAAATGGCTTATTAAATATATTGGAATGGATATGTGTGGTAGCAAAAACAGTTTAATTGTAAATTATGACAAAATGATGAGACAGGGCTCACATCAGTAAAAACGGTAAAATTACACATATTTACTTTTGAAAAAAAAATTTCTGCATGGAAGAGTTGTTTTTTTGTGAAATTCTTCAGACTATTAAACAACAATGAATGTAGTCTGGCCAAAACCTCTGAAGTAGCTTAAAGACAAATAACAGCCACAAACTGTATGATGAGTTTTGTTTTATGAACTTAGTCATGTCAACATTCTGTAGCTCTAAAGACAGTCTCCAGCTTATAACTTACAGTTAATAGTTATGACCAATCCGTGTCCTTGTAAGAACGCTAATGTACAAACTTGCATAGATAAAGTGATATATAGTACAGAGCAGCTTTATGTTAATGTGCCCAGAAATGTTACATTCTCTTCATGTTCACTTTATAATGGACTGTTCTAACATCCCTGCAAGAATAGCTGCTTGTTGTTGGAGGTCTAACTACCAACAAGACAGGAGGAAAAAAATGGCACTCAGACCACTAACGTATGCAAGTTTGCAATTTTGGACAACAGGTGTATTTGTAAAGTTTCTAAAAGTGAATTTTTGATTTATTTTTTTTATTTTTTTATTTTTTTTGAGGGGGGGGGGGGTTGTGGATCGGTTCTTCTGCTGAAGGAGCCTTAGAAAACACACTGTGGTGACCAAAACAAAACAAAGTCCTTTCTTTGTGCACAATGACTATTAACAGATCGACATCATAGAAACATCTGAATATAAAGGGCTTCACTGGCTGTCTGCACTCCCTTAAAAATGCCTTCACAGATTATTTCCCTGGGATTATTTGGATTTGTACTTTTTTTTTTTTTTAATGCACCGGGGGAGGGGGGATGCCTGATTTTGGCTATTGTCAATTTAAGGCCATTGACTATTTGGCTGAACAACCCCCAAGGGACTGAGGCTTGGAGAAGTGACATCTCTTTAGTGAATTAAACATAAAAAAGTTCCACAGCATGTGGATACAAGGTCCGCTGATAGAATTACTGCTGAAGGGGAGCGCCACTCAATTAGTAAAGAATCAAGTAATTGAAGGCAGAATATAAAGTGTCGATAATACAAGAACAATTAAAATGCTATTTGACAGTTAATATAAACACAAACTAGAAACGGTGTATTTTTTAGATTTGAGTGGCAGTCCCCTTTCATATGTCTGCTGAACAGCTGGAAAACACTCCAAAATACAACACACAGACACTACTCTGAGTACGGTTCCATTAAAAGCGCGAGATTATAAAACACTGACATCATCAAGAGGACGTGCTGTACATCGAGTTAAGAGTGACCATGACCTCCCACCTTCCCTTCAGTCACCAACATGACAAATCCATCATGTTCTGTA
Source organism: Pholidichthys leucotaenia (assembly GCA_020510985.1). Classification (NCBI taxonomy): domain Eukaryota; kingdom Metazoa; phylum Chordata; class Actinopteri; order Cichliformes; family Pholidichthyidae; genus Pholidichthys; species Pholidichthys leucotaenia. The sequence goes on along the minus strand of CM035842.1, from coordinate 139,394,112 downwards.
TGCAAATCGGGTCGACACCAAACATGCGTGGTGGGACTCGTATGCTACTGACTGAAGCTGCAGAGCTACATCCAGTGTGGCGGTGGGGGATCAGCTTTTGTTGCACACCAAAAAAAAAACAAAACAGTAAAGTTTTCTTTTTTCCCCCCACAGATATTGTTCTTGCATGATATTGTCCCTAAAAGAGAAGACCATTTAATGTTTTGTTTTTTTCCCCTTTGTCTGTAATGATGCACCAAAGTAGGACACCACAGCTGCCCAAAACTGAGGGCCAGTCGAGCAACACAGGTCCTTTGATGGGTATGATCTCCCCTGACCTTTCACCATGCAGTCAACATTCTACCACGCTTCATCATGCAGAGCAATGGATCCTAATGCAGCTGGGGCTGGAGCAGGCACCCCCCCCCCCCCCCAAAAAAGCTCTCAAAGCTGGTGGGACAAAAAATATAAAAGGGTGAAAATGGGGGGAAAAAAAAAAGATGGCCCATCCTTGAAGCAGCGCACTGTGCCAACTCCGATGGGGTTTTTAGGTTGGCAACGGGTCGTCGTCGCCTTTGCTGCACTTGCACTTGCAGCAGAGGACAATGGGAGTGGCCAGGAGGAGGAAAGGGGAGGCGACCAGCAGGAGCAGCCCGAAGCCGGCAAAGATCCCCACAACCTGAATGGAGACATGGGCAAAATGGAACAGGTAAGTCACTGACTATCAAGTGTGGTGAACAGCGTCTGGCCTTGAATTTTCCTAAACTGTTGCAATCCTACATGTTGACCACCAGAGGGCACCCAACACCTCAAAAAGCAATATTTCAGAACACTTTTAAAAGGATGGATTCAGAAGAAATCTATTTGCATTTCCTCAGTCTGCTGCTCTTTAACTCATAGACTGATTATTGTGGATTTGCTAAGCACACACATCAGGGTTGTAAAATAGCAACAAAAAACATTTATGCCTATATTGCTCTATAAATGGTATAAACTAAATTTTACGTCAGGGATCATCAACTACATTTGTCTAAGGGTCAGAATTTTACTCAGCAGACACTGAGGGTTAGATGGTTTGTGAAATAAAATAATATAATATTATTCGATACATTAATTCTCCTTTAAGGATTAAGCGGAAGAAGATGGATGGATATTAATTCTCCTTCCAAATATTATTTTTTAGATGAGTAAGAAAGTGTATACTTACGGTTTGAGGGGTTTTTCCTCAAATTTATGACAGCTTTATTGTAAATTTAGAACGTTTGTCATAAATGTGAAAGACTTGTCACTTAAATTGTGAACTTCTTTCCTCATTATTTTTGTTTTTGCTACTGTAAAATTGGGTCTACTGTACATTTGAGATTCGTTCTCATACAGTTGTAAGGGCTTTTTTCATAAATTTGAGACATTTTGAGATCTAGTAAATTTATTTTTCCCCACATCAATCTGTGGATTTTTAACAAAATTTATGTCCATTTTAAAATGAATTTACTATGCTTTTCCTGATGAATTTCAAAAGTGGTAAAATTGACTTTTTCCACATATAGCTTAAACTCTGTGGCTCTGCAATCTTAAACTTGCAGAGCCACAATAAAACAATGATTTCAACCCCATTTCTCAAAAAATAAGTAAAATAAAACTAGATTCTTAAAATGACCAAAGACCCAGTCCTTTGTGTTATGTTTTTATACCTAAACTCTGAACCACCCCTGTGAAAACCTCCCATTCACACTCTGCCATCAGTGTGTGAATGGGAGGATTGCAGGATCTGTAAAGCGCTTTGGTCATCCTAGATGAGAAGAAAAGCGCTACATAAGTTAACGCCATTTACCATAATTTTTTGCCATAGTAACAACATTCCAAGCACTAGCCACGGTTACATGGGCAAAATTTATTCAATCTGATTACAATTCAGATCAGAACTTTACTGTTTACATGGATCCTGAAAAAGTTGATCCGATTAGGACGTGTGTTTCCATGTGTCACATGTTTGAACGGACTAAATCATTTTGACATGCGCACAATTATCCAACATTTCAGAAATAGTAGAAGTAACTTCCGATGTAAACAAACCCTGCTTCGTGTCTCTTTTTGAATGGACCTGTATTGTGTTATTCAGACTGTACTTCTGCTTCTGCTGGTCTCCATAATGAAGCTACAAGTCCAGCAGTACATACTTCTGCATATGACGAACAGAGGGAGACAGCAGGACGATACAGACCACTTCTGTTTTACTCCTGTCATGTCTTCCGCTAGCTGCTGTAAATGTGGAAATACGTCACGTCAACGTGTGGCTGACGTACAGACATGCGCAGTAAACATATTTTCTACCCAAACTTCGGAATAAGTGTTTATATGCGCACCAATCGGATTTACAATCAGCATAACCCACCCGTCTAAATCGGAAGGAAATTTTGATCCGAATGGGTGTGATTGGGTCAGAATATTCAGATTAGCGTGTTTACATGAAGCATTTTCATTCCGATCAGGCTTATAATCTGGTTACATGTGTCCATGTAAACATGGCTAATGTCACACATTAAGTTATATAATCACGTGATTCTCAAACCAAGTAGCACAAATGGAAAAGAATAGGCTTTATTGTCATTGTACAGTAGTACAATACAACGAAATTGTGAGTGCTCCACGAGGTGGTCATGTTCAGCTAACACCACTCAGCTGGAACGTGATACAACAAGTTATATTTCTGGAAGGCTTTACCAGTTAACTTCAATGTCAGATATATTCACAAATAGCTTTTTAATGCAGCCAAGGCAAAACAAATGGAGATTATTCAAGTCATCAGATAGGAGGCAATTTTTTTTTTAACCACACGAGGGAGCCACACACCAGTAAATCCTATGCCATTAAACTGAATATCTAACTAGGAGTCACATGCAACAGTGAATTTTAATTCAACATATTTTACCTCTAACTTAAATTTAAAAAAAGATTTATGGGATCACTTACAGATTTATTTAAAAAAAAAAAAAAAACATCTGACACAATGAAAACTTGAATTTTACTTTGTGTGCCATACACTGCTTTGGTACTCAATCAACTTCAACAGGTCTTTATTGGGCTTTTATAGTTAGAATATGACCTCCTTTCTAAATGATGATATGACTCTTGCAAAAACCTCAAACTCCATGTTGTTGGATGCATACTGATAGAAGAGTCATATTGAAGCTTTTCATAAAGCGCAAGGGGTAAAGCTGGATTTATGCTGCACCTCTGTGACCATCTTCAGTCCGCTAGTGTCCAGAGTGCTTGACCGCGGACGACCACGTGCAGCCCAAATTTTGTGACCGCGCCGCCTGCCCACGATCTGAACGCGTTGACAGCGCATGCGCAACACTGAACGTCCCATCCACGAGGTGGCGATATCCACACAGCATACAAAGACAAAGTAGACGAAGAAAACAACGAGGAGGCGGAACACGAGAATAAACATACTTTTTGTAATTCTGCCGCAGAATATAGTAACAGCAGCTCCTCTTCCTCTTGGTGACGGTTAAACGATGCCATTGTTGCTGATGTGCATTGCTCTCGTGTTTCTTCACTGGTGAAAATCCTGGCGTGTCAGCATTAGCGTTACCTATAGGGCAGGAGTGAAACTACAAATGATGGCTGTGCGCACGCGTCAACCACTTGGCCTGGGTAGATGAAAAAAGTGAGCATGTACAGCGCCGCGTGCACACTGGGCTCATCCAAAGCGCACGTGGACCAAAATGGACTATAGGGGAAATGCAGCATGAATAAGGCTTAATGGTAGGGGCGGGGGAGGGGTAAAATGAGCAGAGTCAGAGACGGACAAAGATGCACAGCAGTGAAGCTGTAGTTGGCTTCAACCGGATGATCATATGACTCAGCCTGCCCCACAAGGCAACAGATGCCAATGTGTAAGCTAATGCTAATAAGAGAAACCTTTTAGTCCCACAATGGGGATAAGAAATATGTTGAGTTACCTGTGAATAGAAAAATATGGCGCATGACAAAAATTGGGGAGGAATCTGGGCACTCAACAAATTAATATAAGATAAGATAAGATAAGATAAGCCTTTATTAGTCCCACAACGGGGAAATTCCAGGATTGCAACAGCACAGGGATAGCAACACTCAGAGCAACAATCAGAAGGCAAGAAAAAAAACAAGCAAGCAAGAGCAGCTAATATACATATTACTATAAAATATACTGTATATATACACACACACACACACACACACAGACACACAGTGCAGAGCATTGTAGCTGGATGGAATAAATATATGAATATATGAACACACAGTGCAGAGTATTGTAGCTAGATGGAATAAATATGTAAATATATAAACACCCACAGTACGGAGCATTGCAGCTAGGTGGAATAAATATGCAAGTATATAAACACACACAGTGCGGAGCAATGTAGCTAGATGGAATAATATGTAGATATATAAAAACACAGTGCTGAGCATTGTAGCTAGATGGAATAAATATATAGATATATAAATATAAACACACCCAGTGCAGAGCATTGTAGCTAGATGGAATAAATATGTAAATATATAAACACACCCAGTGCAGAGCATTGTAGCTAGATGGAATAAATATGTAAATATATAAACACACCCAGTGCAGAGCATTGTAGCTAGATGGAATAAATATGTAAATATATAAACACACACAGTGCAGAGCATTGTTGCTAGGTGGGATGAAACAGCATAACCGTCTATTTAGTTATCCTACATGGTATGATTATGTGCCCATACATATTCTCACCCTCCATAGCGACCGGTATGTTCCTAGTTGTATGCCGGAGAGGACCATTGTGTAAGTCTATTGCATCTTTTGCATTCAAAAAAAACTATTAGTTTGTTACGTCTTTTTGCTATCTCTGCGAGCAGCCCTGCTTAGGTTGTACAGTCTGACAGCCGTTGGTAGGAAGGACCTACGAAACCTCTCGGTTGTGCACCTGGGATGATGTAGTCTGCTGCTAAATGAGCTCCTCAGTGCATCCAGTACGTCCTGCATAGGGTGGAACTCGGACTCCAGCAGAGATGACAGTTTAGCCACCATCCTTCTCTCTCCCATCTCCTCCATCGGATCAAGGCGCTGCCCCAGGACAGAGCTAGCTTTCTTAATCAGTTTGTTCAGTCTCTTCCTATCGGCTGCAGTAATGCCACTGCCCCAGCAGACCACTCCAAAAGTGATGGCTGATGCCACCACCGTGTCATAGAATGACTTCAGCAGCGCCCCTTGTACACCAAAAGACCTGAGTCTCCTCAGCAGGAACAGCCTGCGCTGTCCCTTCTTGTAGAGTGCGTCAGTATTGTGTGACCAGTCTAGCTTATTGTTCAGATGAATACCCAGGTACTTGTAGGATGTCACCATCTCGATGTCTGTTCCCTGTATATTTACTGGTGCTGTGAGGGGCTGCCCATGCCTGCGGCAGTCCACCACCAGCTCCTTAGTTTTCCTCGCGTTGATCTGGAGGCAGTTCCGATGGCACCAGTCCACAAAGTCCTGGATAAGCCCTCTGTACTCAGCTTCATCTCCGCTGGAGATGAGACCAACGATCGCAGAGTCATCAGAGAACTTCTGTAGATGGCAATGTGTTGTGTTGTGTGAGAAGTCCGCAGTATAAAGAGTGAACAGGAAGGGAGCCAGCACCGTTCCCTGGGGGGCCCCCGTGCTACTGATGATCGTGTCGGAAACACAGTCCCGGGTTCTCACAAACTGAGGCCGGTTCGTGAGGTAGTCCAGGATCCATGATGACAGGTGCTGGTCCACCCCTGCGCGCAGCAGCTTGTCCTTCAGGATCATCGGTTGGATGGTGTTGAAAGCACTGGAGAAGTCAAAGAACATGATCCTCACCATATTCCCGGGCTTCTCCAGGTGGGACAGAGAACGGTGAAGGAGGAAGATCACCGCATCCTCCACCCCAATGCCATGCTGGTAGGCGAACTGGAGTGGATCCATCGCTGGTTCCACCAGGGGGCGGAGATGAGCAAGGAGCAGTCTCTCCAGGGTCTTCATCAAGTGGGACGTCAAGGCCACCGGTCTGAAGCTGTTCAGGTCTTTGGGGTGGGAAGTTTTTGGTACAGGTACCACACAAGATGTTTTCCACAGCTGTGGTACCCTCCCCAGTTTCAGGCTCATGTTGAAGATATACGTCACAATCCCACACAGCTGGTCTGCACAGGACTTGAGGAGCTTTGCGCTGATGCCGTCCGGTCCCGACGCCTTCCTCGCCTTGATCTTCCTCAGCTCCGTCCTCACCTGGGTCTTGGTCAGGGTCAGGCTGGGGGGCTGTGTGTTGGGAGTGGGGGGGGTGTCGGTGGAGTGGGGAGTGGGTAGCAGGACTTGATTTCTTAGAGGCAGCAGTGGTTGTTGTGCAGACAGGGGGGAGGGCGGTTGGTCAAATCTATTGAAAAACAGATTCAGGTTGTTCGCCCACTCCCTGCCCCCCGTGGCCTGGGGGGAGGTATTCTGGAGCCCCGAGATGGTTTTGAGGTTTCTCCAGACCCCGCTGATGTCGCTCTGTTGCAGCTTGTCCTCCATCTTCTTCCTGAAGCTGTCCTTGCCTTCTCTGATCTTTCTCCTCAGCTCCCTCTGTACGGACTTCAGCATCTCCCTGTTCCCCGACCTGAAGATCCTCTTCTTCTCTCTCAGAAGTGTTTTTATCTCAGGGTTGATCCAGGGTTTGTTGTTTGAGTGACGCCGTATGGTCTTGGTGGGAACGGATTTGTCCACACAGAAGCTGAGGTAGCCCGTGAAGGTGTGAATGAGGCCATCGATGTCCTCACCATGTGGATCGCAGAGCTGCTTCCAGGCAGTGGCTTCAAAACAGTCCTTTAGAGTGTCCATTGTCTCCTCAGACCATAACTCCACAGTGTGCATGGCCGGAGGTTGTCTGTGCACTAGGGGTTTGTACACCGGTCGGAGATGAACCAAATTGTGATCCGATCTCCCAAGTGGGGGGAGTTGTGATGAGGTGTACGCCTCCTTAGTGTTTGCGTAGAACAAATCCAGTGTTTTATTGTCTCTAGTGTGGCATGTGACATACTGGGTGAAAGTGGGCAGAATGGGAGACAGTGAAACGTGGTTGAAATCGCCTGAGATGAGGAGAAGAGCATCTGGGTGTTCTGTCTGCAGCCTGCTGGTTACTGAATGGATGACGTCACGCGCTGTCCCAGCGTTCGCCGTCGGATTTGCATAAACAACAATGCAGATCACGTGTGAGTGTTCTCTCGGGAGATATGTAGGCCTCATGCTAACAGCTAGCAACTCAATGTCTTTGCTGCAGTGTCGTTGTTTAACAGTGATATGTCCCGGTCTACACCAGTTGTTGTTAACATACATTATCACTCCATCGCCCCTAGTTTTGCCACTCTCTGGTGTTCGGTCAGCTCGTATCATGTGAAAACCCTCCAGCTCAATGTTAGCATCTGCTGCTAGTTCAATTAGCCACGTCTCAGTAAACGAAAGGAGAGAGCACTCCCGGTAAGTGCTATCATAACGGGAGATAGCCGCTAGCTCATCTAACTTTCCCAGTATCGACAGTACATTTCCCATGACAACAGATGGAAGGGAGGGTCTGTACCTTATATTTTTTGTCCTCCACCTTACTCCAGCCCGGCAGCCGCGGCGTTTTCACCTCAGTTCTCTCGGTATGTCGAGTTTTTCCAGTGGGACCGGGTGGCGGTTAAATGCTAGCAGCTCTTCCCTGTTGTATCGAATCCTGCTATAAACAGTGGCTCCGTCCACCGGCTCAGGAGACATTTGGGACGATCTGTGTGTCCGTGATATAAGTGGGGTGAAAAAAAGTGATCAAAAGAGAGAGGAAGGGAAAAAAAAAACTCGGAATCGAGCCGCTGTTGCAAAAGGCAGCCGACTGGTGTGGCGCCGAGAGATATGCTATATTTCTGCTTACAAATTGCAAAATGTTTCTTTTTTATTAGCTACCTAAAGGTGCCAGTGGAACTTGGTTATGTAAACCTTTTTGTAAAGTAATAACAAAAGTGTACATAATAGGCTTAGCTGAAAACCAGCAGGACACTTGTCACCCCATGTGGATCAAGCCGTCCTCTTCCTATTGTGCTGTCAAGAGGATACTAGGCCATCAGTGAATGTGTGCGCCAAGAGAGAGAAACCGGCGGAGATGGAGAGCACGTGTGTGTCCACATGCTGCAGCATGACTAAGGAGGGGAGGTGGAGGTGGCTGTGTGTGACACGCGGTTGGGGAGGTGGCTGTTCTCACCTGTGTTCTGTGCCAGATAACAGACGCCCTGGAGTGGCCCAGTTTGTTTCGACACGGCCCTTTGTCGTAGTGGATCAGGAGAAAGTCATCCTGCCAGAGAGAAATCCACGTTTAGATTTATTTAAAAAAAAAAAAAAGACCATCAGCTGTTTAAAAAGATACAGGTGGGGGTTTAAATGTGTTTTTTTTTTTTTTTTTTTGCATGTGTTTTACACTTGACCACAGCTCACGAGTCATTCCCAGGTGATTCAAGTTAGACTGGGGTTGTCATTTTTAAATCTTGTAACACATTTAGTATAAATAGAAAACACTCTTTCCATATAAAATAATATTTCTCATTATAATGAAATATGTTTATGCAACAGACAGATGCTAGCTACATCTTAGCTTACAACGGTGTGAAGAAACAGAGAATTTTAGAGTTGGAACAACTAATGATCTTGCTCTGAAGGAAATGCCAAGAGGAAGACGAACAGAAAAACATCCAACTCACATCTAGGGACTCCAGACAATACCAGCAGAAGGCATGTTTGCAGTTCTTGCACATCATCTGTGCACAGCCCTCATCCCTCTCAATGTAAACTTTACATTTAGGACAGCGCTTTATTGGTGCATCATCCTCTTCATTCTTATAGAAAGAGCTGGAAAGAAGAGAGAAGTTTTACAGATTTCATACCATGATTAACAAAAAAGTCAGTTTTTGCACAAAATTTCATTGATTTATTCATTTCAGGAGCAAACAAAAGGAAAAAAAAAAAGTACCCCAAACTCTAAAAGATCTTGTTCTCCATCTGAATCCATCCCTTTTCCTTTCTGGCCGACTCCTAAAATCGGTTGATAAGCAGCTGACTTGTATCAGAATGCAAACAGGCTCACTAATCTCCTGGGGCCTCATGCACAAAGGGTGCTTACGCACAAAAACATGGCATACGTCTTTTTCCACAGAAAATTTCAGATGTATCAAGAATGAAATGACCGTGGAAATATGCGCAGTCCCACGCCAACTTCATGGCTGACGTACGCAAGTTTCTACTGTTATTGGTCCGTTGGTGATACTTAGAGGTGATGTTGGGAGACTGATAATGACGTGAAAATGATTGTACACATGATGAACAAACATCCAAGTGTGCACAATTAGATGAGTGGATATAAAAGCAAGCGCAAAGAAGTGCAGAAAATGCCTCTGACAGAGGATTAGAAGATACTGCAAATCGCGCAGTGAGAAGAGAACGGGTATTTTATAGCCCCTTTCCACTAGTACCTGTTTGGCCCTACTCACTTTGACTTGGGGCGCATTGTAGGCTTTTCCATTAGTACCTGGTACCAGCTTCCAGGTACTTTTTTGTACCCATCTGATTCAGGTTCCAAGTGAGCTGAAAATGTGACGTCAACAGACTGCAGGCCACTGATTGGTCAGGGTGTAACGTTATGAGAGCGACGTCTTCAACAGACTCTCCATCCATCATTTGCAGAGATTCATCCATGAGCCAGCAAGCAGTATAAACAACAATGATAGAATGGCTTCACAGAAATCAACACCGTGGTCCAGCAGACTTTTGTGCCTTTGGCTGATGAAAGAATCCAGAAGGAACTAGACCGAGCCACCCGAAATGCCGACACAGCAGTGTCATGACTGATAAGTTGCACACCCTGTTGTTTTTTAATGGTGGTGAACAAAGTACTCAAATCCTTTGCTTTTTAAGTTAAAGTATAGATGGAGTGCCAAAACTATAGTAGCACAATTTCTACTTAATATGAAAGGGACTGAACTGAGATTTATTTGATTGTGTGAATATTACAGAATAACTGAAAATGAACGGGACATCAAATATTAGCCACTGTTTAAGAACCGCTTGTTTATTTTTTTGTCAGATCACTTGTGATCCTTTGAGTTATATTCATAATAGTTTATGTTGCACTTTGGGGAATGAGAGTTGTTCAGTCACCATTATAATTTAGTTTATATGTGTAGTTTATAGTCTATCATCAATAAACTCATGCAGTACTAACAGGACACAGTACAAATATTTGAGACCCATTGTAGTGCTTCCTTTTATACAGTGTGGAAAAAAGTATTTAGTCAGCCACCAATTGTGCAAGTTCTCCCACTTAAAAGATGAGAGAGGTCTCCAATTTTCATCATAGGTATACCTCAACTATGAGAGACAAAATGAGAAAAAAAAATCCAGAAAATCACATTGAAGGATTTTTTTCTTTTTCGTGACTGTTTTCCTTTATTCAACCAGCTGATCGACCCAGCTGGTCACAAATTGATTTATTCGTTTAAAATAACATTGTATAAAAGATACATCCATCTAAAAACAATGAGATGGCACAAGAAAGTGCGCACACTTATTTCCATTGTGGTCCCTAAAAGAGATCGCAGCTGGTTTTGTACCTGCAACCTTTCGCTTTGAAATCTTGCACTATAACCACTGAGCTATGCACGCTCCAAATCACAGCAATCAGCTGATGCTTCTGGGGACGACTGCAGACATCAGTCTAAATATGTCAAAGTTAAATAGACTACTTCTTCTTATCCCTGTCTGAATAAAGGAAACAAACTAATCTTATAAGGCTGTGAGCAGGCTGTTGAATTACCTGTATCCAGCGCTAATGCTGGAGGACAGCGTGCCAAACAAAATGTTTTTGCAAGCCTCTGCCTCATTCAGAAGCGTCTCAAACTTGCGTTCCATGAAATACCATTAAATCCATCATTTTTGATCATGGATACCGGAGAATCAAAAATGCTGGGCTTGTATTTATGTATTTGCATACCTATTTGCATCTAATTGCATATTCAAATTGGGCGTGTCAGGGGAGGAGTCCGGTATTTCCTCACATACGTTCAATTTCAAGCAGTTCAGCATGTATAAAGGAAATGTGCTTGGAATCCTGCATACAGACGGTTTCATACATCAAATACACACATTTCATACATACATTTCATACATTTTTTTTGTTTTTTTTGTTTATGGGGTTTTCTTGATTTAAATGTACGTCATCTTTCAGTAGGAAATCCACGCAAGTCTTTGTACATGAGGCCCCAGGTCAATATTCTCTGAACTGACTGCACCATGCCTCTGAATGAATAACGGAACATTCTGAACACCACCACTTTCAGTTGAAACTGTAACTGGAGAGTACGCTCATCTTCTCCAGTATATTTAACAGCAATAGGGCATCCCAACCCATTTGTCTTTGCAATGATTAGTGGACTACAATGACATATGAAACACCACCCTTGTGACCAGCAAATCTTTCATTAAAAAGTGTAGTCTGTTTGATCAGATACAATTTAGGAAATTTTCAAATCAGATGTTAAAGTTTTCAAATAAAACCCTTAGTTGTGACATACAGTCATATAGGAAATAAGAGTCATTCAAACAGCAAAATTCTACAAGTCAAAACCCTCCCTCTGCTGTGGTTTCTGTGCAGGTAGATGAAAGCTCTGCAGAGCTAATGGCCTTTCCAGGGTAAGAGGATATGACAAAGAAATGGGTCAGGAGCATATGTCTCCGGGCAGCCCTCTTTTACCCCCCCCAGACAGCTCCTCCTCCATCCTTAAAGTGAATGAATGATAAGCCCACCTAAGTCTGCTTGGCTGCAGTTTGGTCTAAGCAGATTGTTTTATGTCAAGCTATTCAATTGTGCTTCATTCAGGCTGTAATATGGTCATTATGGTAAGAAGAGCTTAAAGTAAGAGGTTGCTAGTATTACAGTTTAAATATTATTTGTGATTAAACCGGTAGAAGATGCCTTCAAGCTGCTACTGTTACAATGTGCCAAGAAATGCTATATGAAACCCACCCACAAATTTCCAGGACTGCACAGTAGAAGCAATGCGGTGCACATGAATAGTTTGTCAGCTGGCCAGCTGAGGTTGATGCCAACAGTTAGCCAATCCTCATATCCTCACATGCTGAAGTCCCCCTTTAGAGATATTTAACCTGGTAGACAAGAGCACGTGGAGGCAAGTGCAACATTCTCTGCCTCCATTTTTTTTTTTTTTGAAGATCCCAGTATACTACTGAAGGAGAGCAGCCCATCATCCATGAATATACAACAAAAATAGATGTATACAATCCACAGTTGTAGGTCAGGATCCCAAGGTGAACCTGTGTAGCATGATTGGTAACCATAACTTTACTCATTCTATAGTAATAGTGCAATGGAATGTTAATGTTGACCTTTGACCTTTTAACCTCAAACCCATAGGTGAAGATCAGGATCCCAAGGTGAACCTGTGTAGCATCTTTGGTAACCCTAGCGTTCTTTGTCATTGAGATATAGTTTGTGACATTTTGACACTGACCTTACACCTTGCGATCCCAAAACCATAGTTACTGTTCAAGGTCATAGGGTGAACCTGTGTACAAAGTGTGGTGGCCCTAGCTTGACTCATTCTACATTAATGGTGCAAATGGATTGTTGACCTTTGACCCCAAATCCATCATCAGGTCAGGGTGTAATCTGAAAAGCCTACATCATTCAAGATTTAGGGAAAAACTAACCTGACCTTGGCTTCAAGGTCTAAAATTCCTGCACATATCACCCGATCAGCGTCAAATAGCAATATGTGCATCATCAGTGTATATCAAACCCTGATGTCAAGTTTCAAAACAATCAGAACAAAACTGCAGGAGGAGTTGATTTCACAAAAGTGGGACAGACGGATGGACGGACCATCAAAACTGCTGATATTGTCTGAACAACATTAAATTAGGATTGTGTCTCCTTTATTCCATACCAGAGTGGTGGCTCAGTTGGTAGAGCATCTGCCCCACACCCGGGAGGCTGGGGTTCAAATCCCAACCAGGTCATGCTGAAGACCATATAAAAACGGAACTTCTTGCCGTCCAGCTTGGTGCTCAGCAATAATGGAACGGAGGAGGGAAATTTGTGGCGCGGCGCCTTGCATGGCAGCGACCCTCTGATTGTGTGTGTGTGTGTGATTAACACTGTAGATAAGAGAAACATAATTTCCTTCTACTGTACATGATTGGCTGTATGGATTTGAATGACAAAGATGGCTTATCCTTTAACTGGCAGGTATGTCACCCAGGTACACCCTGCCCAAGAAGCTTTCAGTTTTGATGAGTGACTCATGAGAGTAGATGATATCACATTTACAAACTTTAGGGATGCCTTGATGAATATCTTCTCTTAAAAGGTTTGCACATTCATTGACAAGGCCACAGCTAAAACACTACTGTTAGGGCTTTAACACAAAGACTCTAGAAACCAATGCATGTCATTACTGTTGCCATATCCATCCTTAAAAGGAACTCTGATTATATTGGCATGTTAGCTCTATATGCTTTATTTTTGTGTTAGTAACATAACTATAATTTAATTTTTTTGAAAATAATTCCCAGTTTTATATATTTTTAAAAAACTTTATTACGATTTGTGTTTACGTCGCAATGCATTCTGGGTAGTGATGTAGAATGGTTGCAGCCGTTTTTTCTGTCTTATACAAGCCAAGAAGCGAAGCTACAAACTACTGCCATTTGTCAGTGAAAATGCAACATTGCGCGGCTTTTGGATGTAATTTCCAATCAAAGGGAAATAAAGAGAGCGGGGTGAGCCTCCATAGCTTTCCTAAAGAGGGAAAGTGGAGGAAAAAGTGGGGCGGCAGCGGCTCATCTAATAACCCGATGGTTGGCGGTTCGCATCACGCTCTCCCCAGATATCCTGCCGTTGTGTCCCTGGGCAAGACACTTCACCCGCATTGCCTCCAGTGCCCATAACACTGGGTATGAATGTGTAAAAATGTTTAAATGCTCGGTGGTGGCCGGAGAGGCTGTTGGTGTGGACTGGCAGCCACATTTCCCTCACTCTGTCTGTGATCACGCTATAGCGTATGCCTGATAAAGCTGACATATGTATTAATCACGCTGTGATAATAGCACAATATCGCTCAAAGCGCGCGCATGAGACACATCTGTGATCGCACGCTTGTGTTGACCGTTCCTGCCTTTCCTCTCCTAACTGTGGTTTTGGGACGCAGGGGAGATGCATCTTCCTCCGCGCTCAGTTCCCGAGTAAATCTCACTCTTGTGGTACACAGAAGCACAGGCCGTTTTGCTGAAGCGTTGGGGCTTTATTTATATACCGCACTGTTGTCAGCAACAAATTCTACCTGCTCCGGTCGATTCGCTCTTTCTACTTATCCGCACCGAATCACACACACCTTTCGGGGGGGGGGGGGCGCCTCTGCTGCGCAAATGCCATCACTCACTCAAGTCCACGCACCGAGCTGCCCCATCCAAACACACGCACCAGACACATCCCACAACACTTGATAAAGCTGACATATGTATTAATCACGCTGTGATATCGCTCAAAGCGCGCGCTTGACTTCACTTGTCGAAGATCTGGCTGGCAACAGTCAGAAAAAAAAAAAAAAAAAGTGGAGCGCTGCTTATGGACGTTCAACCCGCATTCTGAGAAAGCAACAGAGAAATTGCTTTATGTTGCTCAGAGTCCATGTTTATTAGTTCAGTGCCCGTCATGCTTGTAGACAATTTTTTGTGTTTGAGCATTCTATTGTAAGTAAATCAACAATATATAAGTTTCACCTTAAAATAATGCTTCCTCAAGCGCATGCTTGAGACACTCAAAGCGGAAAGACACTCGTGGAGCGGAGTGAAACTAGCGCCCCTCCCCCACCGAAAGGTGTGTGTGATTTGGTGCGGATAAGTAGAAAGAGCGAGTCGACCGGAGCAGGTAGAATTTGTTGCGGACAACAGTGCGGTATATAAATAAGCTTCAGCAAAACGGCCTGTGCTTCTGTGTACCACAAGAGTGAGATTTACTCAGGAATTGAGCGCGGAGGAAGATGCATCTCCCCTGCGTCCCAAAACCACAGTTAGGAGAGGAAAGGCAGGAACGGTCAACACAAGCGTGCGATCAGACATGTCTCATGCGTGCACTTTGAGCGATATTGTGCTATTATCACAGCGTGATTAATACATATGTCAGCTTTATCAGGCATGCGCTACAGCGCGTGATCACAGACAGAGTGACAGAAATGTGGCTGTCAATCACACCAAAAGCCTCTCCAGCCACCACTGAGCATTTAAACATTTTTACACATTCATACCCAGTGTTATGGGCACTGGAGGCAATGCGGGTGAAGTGTCTTGCCCAGGGACACAACGGCAGGATATCTGGGGAGAACATGATGCGAACCGCCAACCATCGGGTTATTAGACGACCTGCTCTACCTGCTGAGCTGCTGCCGCCCCACTTTTTCCTCCACTTTCCCTCTTTAGGAAAGCTATGGAGGCTCACCCTGCTCTCTTTATTTCCCTTTGATTGGAAATTACATCCAAAAGCGGCGCAATGTGGCATTTTCACTGACAAATGGCAGTAGTTCGTAGCTTCGCCTCTTGGCTTGTATAATACAGAAAAAACGGCTGCAACCATTCTACGTCACTACCCAGAATGCATTGCGACATAAAGACAAATGGCGATTTACATCGTAATAGTTTTTTAAAAATATATAAAACTGGGAATTATTTTCAAAAAAATTAAATTATAGTTATGTTACTAACATAAAAATAAAGCATATAGAGCTAACATGCCAATATAATTGGAGTTCCTTTTAACATATGAGCATATTAAAAAAGCATGCAGGGAACTGTAGATTCATTCTAACACAAACTGATGAAAGTACCACTACATTTTAATAATTTGAGATTAAGTATGAAACAGAATATTTGCAAATTCAAATCGTCTTTTTTGCATAATTACAAAGATTTTTTCACATCAATTTTATATCCAGTATAAAATGTGCCGACAATTAATTTCATCAATTTATATCGGTTTACTGTGTTTTCTGATTAAGTACAGCTGTAGCTAACCTGACTGAAATAAAAAGCGGTACCTGTTTTCTCCTGGTAGGAAGGAGGTAATGGGCATGTTGCTCTCCTGGCAAGCCTGCCCAGGGTGCCAGTTGGCTTTGCAGGCCGAACAGAACTCAAGGGCACACACAGCACACTGGACCAGCTGAGGCAGAGCTGGAGAATCGGATTCCTTTAGTTGGCACACAGCCTGGCAGGTCGAGGAAGGGCACCACGTTCGGCACGGATCCAGCAGCACCTCTGATGGTACAAAAGAAGAGACAGCTTTTTAACTGTTGCTGCCAAATCACCAAGCAGTTTGTTTATCTTAGAATAAATTATATTTGCAAGGATTTTATGCACAAATTCCAAGTCAACATTTCAAACAAATTAATGCACAATTTTGTGATTCTACATGCATCTGTGCATGTTTTTTTGATGAGCGCCATTGCATTTTAAATCGATTCCATTTCTTCTTCACACTATCTGAATATATAACATTTTAAGGTAGAAAATGTACCAGTTGTGCAATTTTTTAGTACACAGAGTGATGCACTTGCCCTTGTATTCTGCCCTTTTTTCTGTTTGCATTATTGCCAAGAACTATGAGCACACATTCCACTGGCGCTCAGCTCAGGCTGAGAAATATGGAACGGTTACAGAAACCATTCTGCCCGACTAGACCGGGACATTGATGAGACGGCTGACTGCCTTTATCCTGGGCCCAATCAACAGCTCTTTCTGGGGATTTTTATACATTAACAGGATCCCCCCAGAGTGTTTATTAATATGTGTTCCTTTATTTTTATACATCTGTCATCTGAATGTTCTCTGTACAGTTTGTGCTTCTGTGTAGGCGGAGAACCTGCTGAGTGCATACCAACAAAGAGTGATAGCACAGCTTGGATACTGCTATCTGTGGTAGATGGAATTCTATTATTATCAATTAGCATGACAGCATGGGGTGACGTGATATAGCCTCGAGGCATTTTATCATACATTTAAATGCAGAACTGAATATGCAACAGCAAACTGACAGCAATAACGGGTCAATCAGGCAGTGTTTGAGCCTCAAGTGAAGTTATAATTTTTTAATATAGGTATGGAGGCCTTTCTATTCATACATTTTTAATGGAAGTTGGTGTTAAATTTTGATGATTTTAACATGGTTAATTCAGAGTACTCCAGCACAAACCGTGCAACTGGTAGCCCTCAGAACAATATTTCCTACGTGCATTATTGTTCACAATTCTCCATTTCTGCTTCCATATCACAAATTCTCAGTGCAGCAGACTGAAATTTAACAGCAAGGTTCTCAAATCTTTCGCATAGAAACCCCACTGTATAACTCGGTAGTAAAAATGTCCATGGGGTGTTCCAGTGGCTGTCTCCAGGCACAGCGAGGAGCAGTTGAGATACACGTGCAAAACATAATTGTCAGCATCCTTTTGTGGGTCACAGTAAAATATAGCATCTCTGGAGGACAGCAGAGTCCACGTGTGTCTGTGATTGACAGTCCTTTCCCACACATCACCCACTGATGAACTCGGGAGCAATTGCTGACGTACAACGGCTGTTACTGCATTGACTCACCCCTTTCAAACTGAAGCTTCTTATAGCGCTGCATCATCTCCGTTGCCACCATGCACTCAATCTACAGGAGAAAAAGAAGATGGAAACTGTACATATTCACAGACAGAACCTCCAACAGAAAATGACCGACTCACCAAGTAACATTAATATCAAAAGTGATGCCAAATTTTATTTCCTCTAGTCAGAGTGCGTGAATTTGTGCACTTCTGAGGCTAAATATAATAATCATGGGCAATAAAACAAACACTGGGGCTCTTTAAAAACAGTCACCAGGTGCAGGTATTTCTGAAAGAATAGGAAGTGATGAGTCATGATTTGCCCATCTAGGAGTAGCTGGGGTTTGATTAAGACACAGTAAAAGTAATTGACTGGAAACATAATGCCATGATGCTATGAACCACGCGGAGCCCATGAGGCTTAGAGACCATGCGAAAGACTGAGTGAACCTATTGCCTGAAGGAGAGACGGACTGACTTTCGCTATGAAGGCAGGCATGCAGGGACACTCATAACCAAATAAACACACAAATGCTGTTGGAGTGGAGCACTCGTCAAGAGTAAGGATGGAGCTTTGAGTTAGCACTGAGATATTTAACTTAATTTCACCCATTTCTCTGTATACTTTTCCATGTGGGCAGAGAAAAAAATGTTCTCACAACATGAAATCAGGATGTGCACGACGTAGAAAAACATGCTTTGCACACACTACATTTGCCTGCATCTGCAGACCGCAGTGTACAAACACAGTGACTGTTGTCTCTGACTGAGAAGCCCAGGCTCAGTGTAGTGCAGACCTGATGCTACCGTATAGGACAGTCTGTTAAGTGATATTGTCAAGCTGCCATCAATGGGAAAAATATCAGGGTTTCTGCTGCTAACAATTGTGTGTGGTGATTCACCACGCTAAAAACTGAGCCACGCTAAGAATGGACAAAACTATGAGAAAAACAGCCACCCCATTTGTGTCTGCATGTCCATAAAAAAAACTCAAGTGTATTTATCCAAAATCAATGCCTTAATTATCCTTAAAAATGAGAAACAATCCTTGAATTCCTGCTCAATAACCTTACAGGGGTCATTGAACTAACTAACCTGCACTTATATAGCGCTTTTCTAGTCACAAAGACCACTCAAAGCACTTTCACTAGTACTAACCCTCTATTCTAAGGGCCTATAGGAAACAGATATCTAGGGACAATTTAGAACAGCCAATTAACCTAACATGCATGTCTTTGGATTGTGGGAGGAAACTGGAGCCCCCGGAGTAAACCCACGCAGCACAGGGAGAACATGCAAACTCCACACAGAAAGGTTCCAACCCCTGCCAGCCTGGGGATTCGAACCAGGAACCTTCTAGCTGTAAGGCAACAGTGCTAACCACTGCACTTTTTGCACATTTTATCAGTTCATTCATGTCTTAATGAAGTGCTTGTGACATATTTTGTTCACATTTTCTTTAGATTTTTAATTGTTGAAGCAAATTTGTTTTTATATATTTCTTGGGTTTCTTCAAACGCTCTGATTCAAAGCCTGTCACTTTAAGAAACAAGACTTCAGCTGTTCAACTCCACCCTCCCTCTTACGTCAGTTAGCCATTAGCTGAGTAGCTTCTAGCTGGCTCCTTCCAGCTTGGGCAATGTCTCGCTCTGCAGTACTCCACTCCTCTCCCACGGCCAGCCGGGGGATGCCCCTTCACAAAGCAGCTCTCAACATTAAAAGAAAAAAAAAAATCCTCTCAAATTTACACAAAAAGCTGCAAATTTATGAAAAAAGGTCACATTTACATGAAAAAAATCTTTATAGCAAAAGCCATTGTGGTGTGGTGCTTAGTATGTAGTGCTGTAGCTGCCTGCTTCTGCATGTCTCTCGCTTCCAGCTGCAGCTGCCATCTAGCTCCTTGGAGTGAAAAGGAGGCCGAGCGCGTAAGTCCTCTCTGATGGTTTTACATCTCTATACATCAAGACTCTCACGTAGCCTTCCAGCGGTACACCACGTTAACTGGATCCTTGCGGTTCCAGGACAGAACAGTGAGGGATCTCGGAGCAGGTTGGAGCCCCAGAGGTACAGTGTGCAGGCCCACCGGCTTGTGGATATGCCCCAACACTTACCAATCCAACCACCTGCTGCCTTGTAGGTTGTGCCTCTGTAGGCAAAGGCTAGAAGAAGGTAACTCCGAAATCAAATCCACCTGCTGCCTTGTAGGTTGTGCCTCTTTAGGCAAAGGCCAGGAGTAGGTAACTCCAAATTCAAATCCATCTGTTGCCTTACAGATCTGTCTCCACACCGGAGAAAGGCTGCATCCATGCATGCTGCTAATCTTGTGGCAACCTTTGCATCAGGTGGTATATGACATGCATTGGACGAGAGAGTGGGACTGGGAGTGCACAAACCTCTCTCACTTAAATCCATTCATGTGCAGATTATCTTGCGAATCACATCACATCTATTATATCAAGTCCTGGGGCGACGGGCAGGTGGCGACGGGAACAGGCACAGGATGATGCTGGAAGTTCTTAGCTACAAACCTGCACTCAGGCGGCTCATGTGTGACGGTCGTTTGTCGTATACTGGGGTAGATGCGGCACTTGTATCCTGCATGAGTGACAGAGCAGCCTTCTTCAGGGACAGCACTGCTCTCCCCAGATGGGGAAGGGTACTGAAAAGGGATCCTAAACATTGCTTACTCCACTAAGAACCTGTCAGGCAGCCGCACCTGACTGGTCATCCAATACTGCGGCCCAAGACCAACACGAAAACACCAAATGATCTTTGCCTCATGGAATGTCAGAACCCTTCTAGACTGTGACAACAGACCAGCGCGCTGTACTGCAATACTGGCAAAGATGCTGGGGCAGTACAGCATTGATATTGCAGCCCTCAGTGAGACCAGACTCGCTGGTGAATCTAGTCTGGAGGAGGTTGGTACAGGCTACACCTTCTACTGGAGAGGCAAGCCAGAGTGAGAACCCAGAACTGGAGGTGTGGGCTTTGCAATACGAACATCTAGCGACAGAATTATGTGCATGCGTATTGGTCTCCACAAGGGACGCCACTTGACTATTCTCAGTGTATATGCTCCCACCATGACATACAGCGACGAGGAGAAGGAAGCTTTCTACAGTGACCTTGACCAAGCCATCAGGTCAACTCCCTCTAGCGATAAGCTCGTAGTCCTTGGAGACCTCAACGCCCGGGTAGGCTGCGACAATGACGCCTGGAAAGGTGTTATTGGCAAACATGGTATGAGGAAGCTCAACTCAAATGGCCAGCTCCTTTTGGAAAAGTGCAGTGAGCACCAACTCACATCACTAACACCCTCTTCCAGCAAGCCAACAAGTATAAGACAACCTGGATGCACCTTCGCTCAAAGCTGTGGCATCTCATAGACTACATCATCGTCAGACAGAGAGATGCCAAGCTTACCAGAGCCATGCGTGGAGCCGAATGCTGGTCTGACCACAGGCTGGTCAGAAGCAAGATGGCACTCCACATCAGGCCCAAGATACAAACCAGGAGAGTAAAACCACCACCCAAACTTCAAGTCTCCTGCATTAAGGACTCCCATATCCAAGAGGATCTGCAGAGGAAACTTCAGGAAACCAATGTACCTGAAAATTTTGAGGGTATGGAGGTTGAGGCAGCCTGGAAGCAGTTCAAGGATGCCATCTACTCTGCTAGTGCAGATGTCCTTGGATTCGTCAAACGCAAACACCAGGATTGGTTTGATGAAAATGACCCGGAAATCTCACAGCTTCTGCACACGATGCACAAAGCTCACAGGAGCTACATTGACGACAAATCATCACCAGCCAAAAGATCGACCTACTTGAACGCAAGGCACACCTTGCAGAGAAAACTCCGCCAGATGAAGGAGTCATGGTGGGACAGTAAAGCCACAGATCTTCAGGAAGCGGGTGATAAACATAACAGTAAGCTCTTCCATGAAGGGCTGAGGGCGGTGTATGGTCCTAAGTCCACTGGTAGCGCACCCATCCAATCATCTGAGGGAAATAACCTCTATACTGACAAATCGGAAATACTACAACGCTGGGCTGAACACTTCAACACCCTGCTCAATAGACCATCATCAATGTGTGAGGAAACCCTGGACGCCATCCCCCAGAGGCAGATACTGGCCGAGCTGAACCTCCCTCCTTCACTGGATGAAGTCAAGCGTGCCATAAAACAGACATCTGCGGGAAAGTCTCCAGGTGCCAACGGCATCCCTGCTGAGATTTTCAAAAACGGCGGCGTGCATCTGCAGAACAAACTCCTACAGTTATTTATACTCATCTGGCAGCATGGCACAGTCCCACACGAGTTTAAGGATGCTTCTATTGTACATCTCTACAAGCGTAAAGGAGACCGCTTTGTCTGTGATAACCACAGAGGTATTTCCCTCCTGTCAGTTGCTGGGAAAATACTGGCACGCATTGTCCTCAACAGGATGATATGCTGTCTCACTGCTACGGTCTACCCAGAATCTCAATGTGGATTCAGACCTGGAAGAGGTACAGTGGACATGATCTTCGCAATGTGACAGACACAGGAGAAAAGTAGGGAACAGAACATGGACCTCTACATGGTGTTTGTCGATCTCACCAAGGCATTCAACACAGTAAATAGACCTGGCCTGTGGAAGATACTTCACCAAGTTGGTTGCCCTGACAAGTTCATTTCCATCATAAGGTCTTTCCATGAGGGAATGCAAGCAAAAGTCCAAGGGAATGGAGATACCGCTGACCCATTTCCAGTGACAAATGGTACCAAGCAAGGCTGTGTACTGGCCCCAACACTCTTCTCCATTGCCTTTTCTTTCATGCTCATGGAGGCTTTTCGCGACCTGGATAAAGGAATGCACATTCAGTTTAGAACAGATGGCGGCCTATTCGATCTGAGACGTTTACAAGCTCGGACGAAGACCATGTCAATGCTAGTCAGAGACCTTCTGTTCGCTGATATTGTGCCTTAGTTGCACACACACTGGAACATATTCAGCTCATCACTGACAAATTTGCCACGGCGTCAGAGAAATATGGTTTTACCATCAGTATTAAGAAGACGGAGGTCATGTACCAGCCAGCCCCCGGAAAATGCCATGTTCACCCTGTGGTAACTATCAACAACAGCCCGCTCAAGTCCGTAGAGAAGTTTTGTTACCTCAGAAGCACCCTCTCTTACTCTGCAACCCTTGACGAAGAGATCAACCAGCGACTAGCCAAGGCAAGTGGTTCCTTTGGCATGCTTAGAAGGAGGTTGTGGGATGAACGTGGTATCAAGCTCCACACCAAGATTAAAGTGTTCAAGGCTGTCGTTCTTGCCTCCCTCCTGTATGGTTGTGAGACGTGGACACCATATCGCCGACATATCAAGCTTCTTGAACAGTTCCAACAGCGATGCCTGAGATCCATATGCGGTATCAAGTGGCAGGATAGAGTGACCAATACAGAGGTATTGGACAAATGCAAGTTACCCAGCATTGAAAGCCTGATCATCAAGGCCCAGCTGCGTTGGACTGGACATCTGGCCAGGATGGAGGACATTAGGATCCCAAAGGCAATGTTCTTCAGCCAACTGCAGCAAGGAAAGAGGTCAGTCGGCAGACCCTGTCTCCATTACAAAGACATCTTTAAAGCCACCCTTAAATCCTGTGACATGGATATCAACTCTTGGCAACATAATGCCCAAGATCGACTCGCATGGCACCATCTGTGTATGCAGGGCGTCAAGCACTTTGAACAATCCAGGACCACACACTTAATCGAGACGAGAGCTCGAAGGAAGGCTTCAGCTATGCCATCTTCTAGCAGTAACACAACTCTCATCTGCAGTGTCTGCAACAGAGTTTGTCTGTCCAAGATTGGACTCATCTCCCACCAGAAGACACACTGGTGAACTATACTTCGCAAGATACTCATGCATCGCCAGCGACGCGAGACTCCATCATCATCATCATAGCAAAAGCCATTACATCTGAATGCAATGAAAAATGTTGTATACTGCCTTGTAATGCACTCGATTTATAACATTACATCATTCTGAATACTTTGGTTTTTTTTAATGGAAAATAAAATTTGAGCCAAAGGACACCCAAGCTGGGGCTCGAACTCAGACATCTTGCATCACAGCCAGGCACTTTACTCATGTCACTAATTCTGTGCTATTTAGCAAGACACGCTACCCTGCATCTTTGTGCATGTGCCTGCGTCTCCGGGCTAGAGCGACACAAGGCACATTATGGACCATGGGCCGGTTAACCAGGTGGTAACAGGGATGGTTATTAGAGTGACTAAGACCTGAAGAAAATAATATAAGCCACGCTCGGTTCGAGCTTCCTGTTACCAGTGTTAGCTTGGGGGCTAATGGCTTACTTCCATATACATGACAGACAGCTAGGCGGGCCAATAATAGAGCAGTGGGCTGGTCTCAAGGATGGCAGTGGGTTGGCTTTTTCTAAATGCGACGTTAACGATTTCCTCAAAAAAGTCAAAAATGTTTCTGGCGTCTCTGGAAGAGAGAAATGAGCTAAAGGCTGTGTATTTTTTTAAGAGAATTGACTGTTTTGAAAATTTTTGGATAATTAGGTGACTAGTAGACTCATTTCAGGCAGTTAAAACCTACAAAGACCATTTTTCAGTCAGTGACCCATTTAAAATTAATACACCATAAATGCTGGATTGACTAGACTTGATCTGACTGAAATCTGAATTAGTCTAAAGTTTTTCTTCATACATTGTACACAGTGCAACACTTCCTCAATTCAAAATAAAAGCCCTCTATAGCAATTCAATTAGAATGGTTGTGTCTGTTATGTGCTTTTATTATGAAACTGGATATGCTTGTCTGAAAACAGCAAAGACAGTTGACAGATTTTCTGATAATTTGTGTTTTGGTGCAAAATGTACATATCAACCCCAGAACAATAGAAAAAGACCGTGTGAAGATGCTGGCTGAAGCTGGTAAGAGTGTCATTATCCACAGTGAAATGAGTCCTGTACTGGCATGGACTGAAAGATCACTCAGTGAGGAAGAAACCATTACTCCAAAAGCAAAAAAGAAAAAAAAAAAAGCCAAATTACAGTTTGCAAATGCACACAGGGACAAAGACCTTAATTTTTGGAGACATGTCCCGTGGTCTGATAAAACTAAAATTCAACTGTCTGACCATAATGACCATTGTTTCATTTGGAGGAAAAAGGGGGAAGTCTGCAAATCTGAGAACACCATCCCAACTGTGAAGTATGGGGGTGGCAGCATCATGTTGTGGGAGTGTTTTGCTACAGGAGGGACTGGTGCACTTAATAAAATAGATGGAATCATGAGGAAAGAGCATTATGTGAAAAATATTGAAGCAACATCTCAATGGGCCAAAATTCCAGCAAACGATTGTGAGAAGCATACCCAAAATGTTTGACCCAAGTTATACAGTTTAAAGGCAATGCTACCATATACTAAGGAAATGTATGTAAACTTCTGACTTTGAAGAAAGTAAGAAAGTTCTCTCTCAAAAAAAATTCTAAATAAATAAAAATAATTCTTAAATAATTTTGGCAATCCTAACTAACCTAAAACAGGAAAACTTTATTCTGATTTAATGTCAGACAATGAGAAAAAAGTGTTGTCTTTTTATACAATTTACACACACACACACACACACAATGATCAAACCACGCTACCCCTACGCCAAAGTGTCTGAGCCAAAAGAAGCACTGAATATCTGTAACAGGGTTAAACTGAATTTTTCCTTCAACCAATACCTCATTCTCCTGCAAGTGTCCTCTTTTAGGACAGGCAGAGTCTGGACAGCTAATTGCAGTTTCAAGGCCGTCTTTAATCAGGAGTTCCACATACTGCTTCAGGCACTGAGAAGAAACAAAAAGATAAACACACAACAATGAGTCATTATAGTCCTGGGCCACTCAATGTCATAAAAAAGGCAACACAACAGTTAAGTTCACAAACTAACAGTGTCCAGTCTGAGGTCTGATAATTAGGTCTGTCTCTTGCCCCAGAAACAGACACACAGTTATGAAATGTTTATACTACCAATGGATAAATAATGAGAAAATGTTTGCTGACAATGACAAACCCTTCAGTTTTACAACTTGTCTCAGATTGACACCCCTCTGCTTCCTTTTTTAAAAAAATCTTGTTTCAGTCTAGTCTGCCTGCTCCAAGTAACTATGAGCTGCATGTCCATCTTCCACAGATGACAGTTTTAACGAAAAAGTAAAAAATATACCCACTCTACATTACCAAACTGGCTGTATTCTGCATTAAATGGCAGAGAGCCAAGGCAAAATGGTGAATAAACTGAACATTACAAAATCAGTTAAAGACCAGATAATCAGTACAAACTGAAATGTTACTATTAGAATCTAATGTTAAATATTTTTTAAGCCCGTCTTGTCAAAAAACACCTTCGCATTAACTTAACAGAAAATTAAATCAACACACATATACTGACTTCAGTTCAATGGCTCGAAAGCAGCAAAAACAAACTATGCTACTTTATACAAGAGCAATCTGAGGCGAGTGCAATATCCCCTGCCTCCGTTTTCTTTGAAGATCACAATATGTCACTGATGGAGACCAGATTTCAACTTCTCCACATAGTTATTGGAGCAGAACCAAATTACGATTTACTTATTTATAACCTCCTTGGTGGAGGTAATGTTTTTGCCGGCATTGGTTTGTCTGTCTGTTAGCACCATAACTCAAAAAGTTTGATGAAATTTTTCAGGAAAGGTGTGTAGTGGCACAGGGAACAGATGATTAGATTTTGGTGATGATCTGAGAGTGCATACCTCCACCAGGGGCTTTGTATTTGTGCAGCAGGATTACACAACAAGAGCACTCTAAGGTGAGTGCAATATCCCCCGCCTCCATTTTCTTTCAAGATCCAAACACTTACTGATGGAGAGCAATTTTCAACTTTTCAATATAATTACTGTGGCAGAACCAAATTATGATAAGTCCATCATCCACGAATATACAACAAAGTATACAACCCGTAGTTGTAGGTCAGGATCCCAAGGTAAACCTGTGTAGCAAGTATGGTGACCCTAGAGAGCTTTACACGTTCTATAGTAAGAGATCATAGGGATTGCCAACCTTGACCTTTTGACTCCAAACCTGTGTACCAAGTTTGGTGGCCCTAACTTTACTCATTGTACAGTAATAAGGCATAGGGAATGTTAACCTTGAGCTTTGACCTTTTGACCCCAAACCCATAGTCAGAGGTCAGGATCCCAAGGTGAACCTGTATACCAGGTTTGGTGGATGGCCACCATGTCCCAACAAAGCTGCAACATCAGCAAGGAGGTGGTGGAGTCATGTTTTGGGCCGGAATTATGGGGAGAGAGCTGGTAGGCCCCTTTCGGGTCCCTGAAGGTGTGAAAATGGCTTTGGCAAACTAAATAGAGTTTCTGACTAACCACTTTCTTCCATGGTACAAAAAGAAGAACCCTGCCTTCCGTAGCAAAATTATCTTCATGCATGATAATGCACCATCTCATGCTGCAAAGAATACCTCTGTGTCACTGGCTGCTATGGGCATAAAAGGAGAGAAACTCATGGTGTGGCCCCATCCTCTCCTGACCTCAACCCTATTGAGAACCTTTGGAGCATCCTCAAGCAAAAGATCTAAGAGGATGGAAGGCAGTTCACATTAAAACAGCAGCCGTGGGAGGCTATTCTGACATCTTGCAAAGAAATTCAAGCAGAAACTCTCCAAAAACTCACAAGTTCAATGTATGCAAGAATTGTGAATGTTATATCAAAGAAGGGGTCCTATGTTAACATGCAACTTGGCCTGTTAAGTTGTTTTTAATTGAAATAGTTTTTGATTTCAGGAAACTTGTGCATGCCCGTAGAGGGGATGCATTGGAACAGATTTCTTGCCAGTTACAGGAGGAGGGGATAATTAAACCTACTGTACAAAATACAGTGTGGCAAAAAAGTATTTAGTCAGCCACCAAGTGTGCAAGTTTTCCCACTTAAAAGATGAGAGAGGTCTCCAATTTTCATCATAGGTATACTTCAACTATGAGAGACAAAATGAGGAAAAAAAATCCAGAAAATCACATTGTCTGATTTTTAAAGAATTTATTTGCAAATTATGGTGGAAAATAAGTATTTGGTCGCCTACAAACAAGCAAGATTTCTGGCTCTCACAGACTTGTAACTTCTTCTTTAAGAGGCTCCTCTGTCCTCCACTCGTTACCTGTATTAATGGCACCTGTTTGAACTCATTATCAGTATAAAAGACACCTGTCCACAACCTCAAACAGTCATTAGACTCCAAACTCCACTATGGCCAAGACCAAAGAGCTGTCAAAGGACACCAGAAACAAAACTGTAGACCTGCACCAGGCTGGGAAGACTGAATCTGCAATAGGTAAGCAGCTTGGTGTGAAGAAATCAACTGTGGGAGCAATTATTAGAAAATGGAAGACATACAAGACCACTGATAATCTCCCTCGATCTGGGGCTCCATGCAAGATCTCACCCCGTGGGGTCAAAATGATCACGAGAATGGTGAGCAAAAATCCCAGAACCACACGGGGGGACCTAGTGAATGACCTGCAGAGAGCTGGGACCAAAGTAACAAAGGCTACCATCAGTAACACACCACATCGCCAGGGACTCAAATCCTGCAGTGCCAGACGTGTCTCCCTGCTTAAGCCAGTACATGTCCAGGCCCGTCTGAAGTTTGCTAGAGAGCATTTGGATGATCCAGAAGAGGACTGGGAGAATGTCATATGGTCAGATGAAACCAAAATAGAACTTTTTGGTAAAAACTCAACTTGTCGTGTTTGGAGGAGGAAGAATGATGAGTTGCATCCAAAGAACACCATACCTACTGTGAAGCATGGGGGTGGAAACATCATGCTTTGGGGCTGTTTTTCTGCAAAGGGACCAGGATGACTGATCCGTCTAAAGGAAGGAATGAATGGGGCCATGTATCGTGAGATTTTGAGTGAAAACCTCCTTCCATCAGCAAGAGCATTGAAGATGAAACGTGGCTGGGTCTTTCAGCATGACAGTGATCCTAAACACACCGCCCGGGCAACGAAGGAGTGGCTTCGTAAGAAGCATTTCAAGGTCCTGGAGTGGCCTAGCCAGTCTCCAGATCCCAACCCCATAGAAGATCTTTGGAGGGAGTTGAAAGTCTGTGTTGCCCAGCGACAGCCCCAAAACATCACTGCTCTAGGGGAGATCTGCATGGAGGAATGGGCCAAAATAAAAGCAACAGTGTGTGAAAACCTTGTGAAGACTTACAGAAAACGTTTGACCTCTGTCATTGCCAACAAAGGGTATATAACAAAGTACTGAGATGAACTTTTGTTATTGACCAAATACTTATTTTCCACCATTATCTGCAAATAAATTCATTAAAAATCAGACAATGTGATTTTCTGGATTTTTTTTTTTCTCATTTTGTCTCTCATAGTTGAGGTATACCTATGATGAAAATTGGAAACCTCTCATCTTTTAAGTGGGAGAACTTGCACAATTGGTGGCTGACTAAATACTTTTTTACCCCACTGTACTTCTTCTCCTGCCTGTCACTGTTCTGTGTTATGTTGCTTACTTCAGAGTCATGTGCTCTGTCTATGTGCCGTCATATACTGTAGACATCATCTGGTGGGTCTTCTTCGTTCAGACCACTGACAGGTCTCCTGTCTCAGACGGCTGTGTTGTTCACAGTTATGCCTGCGGCGTACTGGTGGAACCTGAGGTGTTTCATGTTCACGGCATCCTTTCTGATGTGCAGCAGTTCTCCTCATTCTATTGCTCTCCATCTGGTGGGTCTTCTTCGTTCAGACCACTGGTTGAGGGATAGGTGTGTCATAATTCCAGTTCATGGGCACAATCCTGAAAAAGTGGCTTTTGACCCTGTTCAGGAAGGCCCGTGCATGCCCATAGAAACCAAGAAACCGGCGCACCCGGAGAAAATCAGCGCTTTGCTTGGCATTTTACACATTTGTAGTGCAGACTAGCATTCGTCAAGGTTACACATTTATCGTCATGTAGGCATGGCGAGTCATCCTATGATGCCTGAGTTCATAGGACGCGCTATGATGATGAGGCAGAGATCATAGGCCGTCCTATGATGTCCTAGAAACGTGCTTTAAAGTCTGTCGTACCCTATGCTGGTGAAGGGTGTCCTCCTGTCTCAGACGGGTGCAATGTATTGCTGGAACCTCAGGTGTTTCATCTTCATGGCATCTTTTCTGACGTGCAGCAGTTGTCGTCATTCTATTGCTCTCCATCTGGTGGGTCGTCTTCTTCTTCATTGAGACCACTGGTTGAGGGATAGGTGCATCGTAATTCCAGTTCATAGACAGGATCGTGAAAATAGATCTGAGCAAAAAGAGGCCTTCCGGCATGTTGCTTGATGTCTGTCACTGTATATGACATCATAAAGACATGTTGCCTGATGTCTGTCACTGTATATGACATCATAAAGACATGTTGCCTGATGTCTGTCACTGTATATGACATCATAGACACATTTGTCTATGTGGTCCTATGATGCCTGAGTTCATAGGACGTCCCAGTTCATGGACAGGATCATGAAAATAGATCTGAGCCTGTCCTACGATGCCTGAGTTCATAGGACGTCCTATGATGTTCAGACACATTTTTCTATGTGTCCTATGATGGCTGAGTTCAAAGACACATGGTCTTTATGACATCATAAAGACGCATTTGTCTGTGTCCTATGATGCCTGAGTTCAGAGACACATGGTCTATATATCATAAGACACATTTGTCTGTGTCCTATGATGCCTGAGTTCATAGGATGTCCTATGATGTTCAGTTTGTCTATGTGTCCTGTGATGCCTGAGTTCAAAGACACATGGTCTATATGACATTATAAAGACACATTTGTCTGAGTTCAAAGACACACCGTCTATGTGACATCATAAAGACACATTTGTCTGTGTCCTATGATGCCTGAGTTCATAGGACGTCCTATGATGTTCAGGCAAAGATCATAGGCCGTCCTATGATGTCCTATGAAGCGTGACACACACACACACAGATTTGTTTTTATAGAGTGAAGTGATGAAGTGATGATGATATGACCTCCTAATGCTGCAAATTCAACAAATGCTGCAAATTCAACAAATGACCATTTTCAATTCTTTACAACCAATAAAATGTTTTGAAACTTTGTTGTGTATAATAATTTGGAACAGTTCATTTTGAGTTTTTTTTATTTTTGCAAAAAAAAAAAAAATAGATATCATTGGGAGGTTAGAGCATAATTCAGATTTTATTGAACAAACGGTTGATGACTTGAAAATTATAGTAATTTGCATTGACTAGGAAAATCAGAGACAAAATATAAGAAAAAATATTAATTTGGAATGTCGTGCAGCGAGTTTGGTGACCCTCGATTTCTTTGTTGTTGAGATATAGTTTATAAGCCATTTTGATGTTGACCTTTGACCTTGTGATCCCAAAACCATAGTCACACTTCAGGGTCTCAGAGTGAACCTGTGTTCCAAGTTTGGCGACGTTAACTTTACTCGTACAGTAATAAGACATAGGGAATGTTAACCTTGAACTTTGACCCCAAACCCATAGTCAGAGGTCAGGATCCCAAGGTGAACCTGTATACCAGGTTTGGTGGCCCTAGCTTTACTTGTTTTACAGTAATAGTTAATGCAGCATTTACCATAGTGCAACTGCAATGTTAAGTTTGAACCTTTGACCCCTTGACCACAAACCCATAATTAGGTGAGGGTGTAAGTCGTCCAATAGGTCTTTTCCACCAAAACGGTTCCAGTGCTTAACTGGAGCCAGAGCCTAATTGGCACCAGTTCTTTGGTTTTCCATTGCTTGAAGCACCATTCCCAGGCTCTCAAAAGTGGGGCTATCGTGGCCCCAACTCCTAACTGGGCCAGCGGCAGCACCAGTTTACGTTGGTTACGTCCACAGCCATGGGCATGGTTAACTGACCAGCTTCAAAACATTACTGACCGCCATGTTGCTTTCCAAACAGCGGAGCAAGTGACGGATTCCAAAACCAAACAGATTTGGAGCGAAGAGGAGACACATTTCTTGGCTCTGTGGACATGAGCAGAAGTACAAAATAAACTGGAGGGGGCCACTCATCTGATAAACTGTTTTGAGGGAGAGGCCAGCCACCGGACCATCTCAACTGCCATGGTTGAGTCCGTACAACAAACTGCTCAAAACACACTGGTAAGTGTATTGTCTTTAAAATGCCAAAAGTTGACTTCCGGTCTGGACACCATGGTGATAGCAGCTTAACGCTGAAGCCCCCAGACCCGATCCGTGAAAATCAGATTTAACGGATTTTTGGAAGCGTGAAAATCAAGAGACAAAGTCATTATGCCTAAAGGAAAACAGAAGAGATCGACATTTACCAGGCCAAGACACACATCGGCCGAAGAATCTGACCCGGAGGACATCCCCTCTGAAACGGAGGAGCTGAATGAAGCTAGCAACAAGGTTAGCTTAAAAATGGTACTTCAAGAACTAAGACAATTTCGCCGAGAGTGTTGGGCCGAATTTCGTGAAATTAAAGACGAAATAAAAAGGACAAACAGCAGAGTGGACCAGGCTGAGGACCGAATCATGGAAGCAGAGGAAAGAATAAAAGGGCTGGAAGACACCGTGCTGGATTTACTGAAACGACAGTCAAGACTGGAGGCTAAGCTAACCGACCAAGAAGGAAGACTAAGAAGAGACAACATAAGAATTCATGGCCTGAAAGAAGGAGTCGAAGATGGTTTCACCACAATGGCTGCATGCGTGGAATCCATACTGAGAGAGAAGTTGGAAATTCCCCAATCCACCGACTTGAAGATAGAAAGGGCGCACCGTACATTAGCCCCAAGGCCGTCAACGAAAGCGCCACCAAGATTGGTGGTGGTGAAGTTCTCCAACTCCAGAATAAAAGAAGAGGTTGTCAGACTGGCTTGGCAGAAAAAAGGATTTATGCACCAAGCGAGAAAAGTTTTTGTGGAGCACGACTACGCCCCGGAGGTCCTTAAAAAGCGTAGGGAATACGACGACACTAAAAAGGCACGAGAGAAGAAACTGCGCTTTCAAACTCTATTTCCGGTGAAGCTGCGTGTTTTTTACGGAGATGAGACATGTCTCTACAACTCGGCGGAAGAAGCAACCACGGATATGGCGAGAAGAGGGCTCCCGGTAACGGTGTATAAACCCACAGCAGACCCGATCGAAAGAATCAAGGCACAAATGTGGTCCACACAGAGACCCTCAAAATCCACGAGCCAGCAGCGGGAAACGCAGCGCCAGAGCTATAAGGAAAAACTGAGCGTTTACAGGAGGGAATAACGATATTTTTAGTCAATCTGCGCATCCAACCCCCCTCCTACAAGGTAACAAACATTAAAGGAGATGCAGAATCAGCAAGTATCAAGTGGTAAAACATTTCATGGAACAGACATAATAGTAGAAACAAATAAGTCTTTTAAAAAAAAAAAAAAAAACAAAACTTGTTAAAATAGAAATGTGACAATGAACCACATGATCTCTCCACACTAACAAATACTGTATTAACGTGACTGTTTGCTATGATGGTGGTGGGAGGTTGCACACAATTTCATAGGGTATAGGCATAAAAAAAAAAAAAAAGAAAAGAAAAGAATTACAAATTCGGCTTGGGATCTGAAATTCACGTTAAAAACATGGGACAACTTATAGGAGTAAGAGAGGGCCCTCAGCACGTAACAGAGTTTGAGGAATTTCCCTCAGAGCCAACACACCATCAAGGCTGTTCTAAGGTCACTAAAAAGACCTCAGCTCAGGAAGATCTTTTGTCAGTTTTTTGTTTTAAAGTTTTATATACAATGTTCTTAATGTTTTTTTATGTTTTTAATGTTCTTTCAGTTTCTGAGTAGCATAAAAGAGGGCCACCACACTGTTATACTAAATAAGACAACACAATGGAGAAACACGGTGTAACCAAAATAATCTCATATAATGTAAAAGGGATCCCGAATCCAGTTAAAAGATCCAAGATTCTAGGCAAAAAGAAAAAAGACAAAGCAGGAATAATATTTTTACAGGAAACCCACCTAACAGACGTGGAGCACACTAAACTTAATAGACAAGGGTTTAAAATGATCTCTTCATCTTCATATAAGTCAGGGAGGAGGAGGGGGGAGTTGCGACATTGATCTCAGCCAAAATTATATTTGAAAAAAAAAATCAGAACACAAAGATAAAGAAGGGAGATTCAGCATGGTACTTGGTCGGCTGGAGGGCGAAGATATCACCCTGCTGAATGTATATGCACCTCCAGGGGCTAACTGGAAATTTTATAAAAATGTATTTGACCTAATGATAACTGAAGCCAAAGGTTTAGTGATATGTGGTGGAGACTTCAAAGACTGAATCCATACTGGGATACATCAGGTAATTCCACATCAAAATAACACTCAAAGTAGAAAAACTCGGATGCTACTAAAAGAAATGGGAATCTGTGACGTGTGGAGGGGATTCAACCCCAGTGTAAAAGATTATACATTTTACTCAGCACCACATTCATCATACTCAAGGATTGACTATTTTTTTTATGTTTAATAGAGACATTGGAAGAGTAAAAACATGTAAAATAGGACTGATGGATCTCTCTGACCACAGTCCGATCTATATGGACTTAAGTATCCAAAAATACACAAATAATACATTTTCTTGGAGGTTAAATTCAAATGTGCTGAAAGGTCCACTGAAAGATGAATTGGAATCAGATATTCTCAGATATTTGGAAGAAAATGATAATGGAGAAGTATCCCCTTTAATACTGTGGGACGCATGCAAAGCTGTAATAAGGGGAAAGATTATAGCAAAACTGGCAATCCAAAAGAAACTGAGACAAGAAAAACTGATCACATTAGAGTCAGAACTTAAGAAACTAGAAAAAGAGCGCAAACACTCATTCTAATGACTCGCTCAAAATTAAGGAAATTAAAAAACAAATAAATGAGATCTACACAATAGAAATCCAGAAGAAACTTACATTTCTGAAACAAAAATACTATGAAACAGGTAGCAAATCGGCAAAGTTACTAGCCTATAAATTGAGGAAACAACAAACGGAGAGAGCAATCTACAAAATCAGAGACCCAGTATCAAAGGAAATAAAATTTAGAATTCAGGAAATTCTTAAAAGTTTCGAGAACTACTACAAGAACTTGTACTCCCTCAAAAAACATAAAAACGCATCTGAAGCCTTCCTTCCTAAATACATTAAACCTTCCCCAACTTACTGAGTCACAAAATAAAACACTATTGTCAGAAATACAACCTAAAGAATTAGAAAAAGCAATTATGAAACTTAAAGCTAACAAATCCCCAGGAGCAGATGGCTTTACAGCAGAGTGGTACAAAACCTTTAAACAGCAACTATCTCCTATCCTCCTGAAAACATTTAACTATGTCCTCCACACAGGGGAAATCCCCCCCCCCTCCTGGAGAGAAGGGGTCATTGCAGTCATACCTAAACCTGAAAAGGATAAACTAGACTGCTCCAACTACAGACCAATCAGTGTGTTAAATCAGGACTATAAGCTTTTTACCACTATCCTTGCCAAAAGGTTAGAAAATATACTGACAGACTTAATTCATTTAGACCAAACAGGTTTTATAAGACAAAGACAGACACAAGATAACATTAGACGCACTTCACACATAATTCATCATATAAAAAAATATAATTTAAATGCAGCCATATTGGAATTAGATGCTGAAAAAGCATTTGATTCGGTTGACTGGTCTTTCCTATATAGAATCTTATCCAGTTTCAATTTTCATAACTTCATTAGAACTATCCAGGCATTATATAAAAAACCAACAGCTAAAATAAGGATTAACGGTAAATTATCATCATCTTTTGAACTGGAAAGAGGATGTCGTCAGGGCTGCCCCTTGTCTCCACTGCTCTTTGCAATCTTCATAGAACCTCTGAGCCAATGGATAAGACAGAATCAAAAAATTCAAGGTTTTACACTTGGTCAGAAGGAACATAAAATAGCACTCTTTGCTGATGACATTTTAATATACCTGGGGCAGCCAGACACCTCTTTTCCAAAACTAATCTCAGTTTTTTCAGAGTATGGAGATTTATCGTGGTACGAATTAAACATGCATAAAACCCAAATTTTAACATTCAACTATGACCCAAATCAATATTTACCAAACAAACTCAAAACTAACTGGGAGATGGAATCTATGAAATATCTGGGGGGTCAATATCCCGAAACAACTCAACAAAATTATAACACTAAACTATGATCCACTGATGGCAAAAATAAAATCTGATCTAGCAAGATGGAATATGATATCATTCTTGGGTACTGCACAAAGAATTGAAGCAGTCAAAATGAATATACTTCCACGTCTTCTATACCTTTTCCAAACAATACCGGTAGAACCTCCCAAAAAAACATGGCAAGAACTGGACAGAAGGATCTCGAGATTCATATGGCAGGGCAAGAGACCTAGAATCAGATATAGAACCCTACAGCTAAACAAAGACAAAGGTGGGCTCACGCTGCCAAATATCAGGGACTATTTTAAAGCCGCACAAATTAAAACTTTAGTAGAGATATGTAACCCAGTCTACACTGCACAATGGAAGGAGATGGAATGCCAAATAACACGTGACATCCCCCTACAGGCGATAATAGGGAACAATGCCTTACCTAAACTTTTGAATAACACTAACCCGTGGATAGAGACCCCGCTAAAAATTTGGTTTAAGATAGTCAGAGAGAATCAAACTAAAGAACCCTATCGATTACTGCAATGGATTGCCTATGATCAAGACTTTACTCCTAATAAAACAGACACTAGATTTAAAAAGTGGAAAGAGAACGGACTGATAAAATATTACGATTTTTTTAAAGGGCAAACTTTAAGAAGTTTTGAAGATTTGAAAAAACAAGGTCTAATAAATCAAGACCTTTACAGGTTCTTTCAGCTTAGACACCACATAAACAAAATACTTAAAAAGGAGGATTTGGAAAGGGCCAAGTCAGGTGTTCTGAAGGTCTTCTTAATGGCATATAAAGGGATCCCAGGGATCAGATACATTTCTAAAATATACCAAGGTCTTCAAGACTTAAAAGGAGACAACACATCATATATAAAAGAGAGATGGGAAAAAGAGGGGAATTTCACTTTACAACTGGAAATATGGGAAAAGCTAAATAAACAACAATGGAAAAGTACCTCATCCCTGCAGTGGAGAGAATTTGGATGGAAAAATTTGGTAAGCTTTTTCAGAACACCTGCACAAAACAAATTTACTCGTAAGGGGTTGAATTGTTGGCGCATGTGTGGTGAAGAGACTGCAAATCATTTTCATGTGTTTTGGTCATGCCCAGTTATCCACCAATATTGGACCAATGTACAGACAATATTGGGGAAAATATTCAAAATAACAGTTCCCTTTTCTTTTGTAACTTTGTATTTGGGTTTACTACCGGAATCACTGGAAAGACGAGGAGAAAAATACTTATTCACTGTTTTAATATTGGCAGGTAAAAAAGCTCTAACAAAAAAATGGATGTTGAAGGACTGTCCTACACCTGAAGATTGGATTAACGTGATTCAAGACATTTAGTCGATGGAAAAGTTGACATTCGCACTGAGACAGGACATGGATGGGTTCTTGAACTTTTGGCAACCCTGGAACGCATATGTGTCTTCCATTAGATCTAATCTTTGACAAATACCATTTCAATAATGGCACCTCTCTTTGTTCCAACACTACTCATACACTCTTTTTTTTCTGCTCTTTTGTTTTTTTTTCTTTTTTTTTTTGTTTGTTTTTTTGTTCTCTTTAATTTCTCTTTTTCTTTCACTTAAAAAAAAGGTGTTGTAATAATTATTTTTCCAATGTTGTCAAAAAACAAAAAAAAGGGAAAGTGTGATGAAAATGTAAACAATGCAATGCTGTAATGACATGTATACCCTTTACAAAAACTTAAATAAAAAAAAAATGCCAAAAGTTAACAAATATATATACAGTATATACATATATATCCGCTTGTATTGATATGTAACAGCCAAAGTGCGGATATTTTTTTACTCACTCTTGTGGTTATACTATTTTTGGTCAGCTATGCTAACAAGCTAACAGTGTTTTTACCACCAACATTTCTCTTTGCCATAAAGAAATGCACGTTTGAGAAACTAGAACAAAAATCTTAGCGCCTTACAAAATACTTTGTTAGATATCCAGTGCAAAATACGCTGTTTGTTCAGTATCAATATGGTTTATTGTTGTCTCAAATGGCGTTAGTGGCGTCGCCATATATCTTGAAATGCTCATTTGAGAGAAAACTAGAACAGAAAGTTTAGCGTCTTACAGAATCCTTTTTTTTTTTTTTTTATAAAGACATCCAGCGCAAAATACGTTTTTTGTGGTATCAATACCGTGTATAAATGGGTGCCTTGCGTTGTGTTATGGGAGATTTTTCTACCAAAGACACTAGTAACGTCGTCTTTTTTACTATTTTGGTAATATTTCCACTTAAGTTGGAAACTGCACAAACTAAAATACTTTTTTTTGTATTTACAGATTTATCACAGCTCGATGATGAGGGAGAACCATCCAGACCTGTGGTGTCCAGCTCACCTTCACCAGCACCAAGCTTGTCCTCCTCCTGCTCTTCCTCCTCTTCTCATCAGACCAGATTAGGTAATATATGTTCAGATCATGACCCATTCACACAAAGGAGGGAGTGAATTAAACCAATTATACACTTGAATTGAATGTTGTGATGCCACTAACAGTAAATGGATGTTGAACTGACATATTCAATCTTGGATTGACGATCCCTGCATTTTTCAGTGTGTGGTTATTCTATATTGCTTATTTTTGTACTTTAAAACAGGGAAACAGAAGTGGGACACAAACATGGACCTCCTTCTTGACTACCTGAAGAAGTCAGAGGAGAGACAGCTGAAGCAGAGCAGGAGGGAGGAGCAGCTGACCTCCGCTTTGCTGCAAAGCATCCAGAAGATGGAAGACAGTACCAATACCCCTGTTGGACTGATGGGACACGTCGTCTGTGCTTGAGGGACTGCAAACAAAGTAACTATCACAGCATTGATATTTTTGGCTGTGTGTGCATAATTACCTCCGCCAGGAGTTTATGTTTTTGCCGGGGTTTGTCTGTTTGTCTGTCTGTCTGTTGGTTAGCAAGATAACTCAAAAAGTTTTGGATGGATTTCGATGAAACTTTCAGGCGTTGTTGGAAATGGTACAAGGAAGAACTGATTAAATTTTGGGGATGATCCGGATCACCGTCCAGAAGAAAACCGCCATTACGGAAAAAGTCATTTTCGTGAATAACTACTGAACCACTAATCCTATCATTGTCAATCCAATTGCTAGTCATATGTTTTCATGGTCACGGAATCTGAAAACATACACACAAACACTGTATGGGGGGAACTGTGGCCGCCATTACGGAAAATGCCATTTTCGTGAATAACTACTGAACCACTAATCCTATCATTGTCAATCCAATTGCTAGTCATATGTTTTCATGGTCAAGGAATCTGAAAACGTACACACAAACACTGTATGGAGGGAACTGTGGCGCTTGGCGGAGGTCTGCGCTCTCCGAGTGCTTTTCTAGTATTTCATATGTAGCAGTCTTAAGTTTTTGAACATTTTGTAAATAAAAGCTTTCTTTCCTTAAGTGTTTTTCTGTTTCTACATTAATTGTTATCCTCACACCAAACATGCATGAAATGTAAAGCTATTTAGGACAAACAATGCAAATCACTGACATTGTAGTGGTGGGAAGTGAAAGTGCAAGTACTGAATTACTGCAAGTTCATTTTTTCAGGTATTGGACAATATATCAGGTATTTGTGGACTTTCTCATATTTTTGACAACTTTTTTCACATTTTCTAAAGAACAAGCAGCAACAAACTTTAAATCTATGCACTTTTTCTGTGGAAAATGTTCCAAGTTGCCAGCTTCAAAAATGATAACGAGTTTATATTCTTTTGCCAACGTACCACGACATTCTGTCAGCTCTAGACAAGATCATTTCTGGGGAAAGTACTTTTAACTTGTGCACTTTACAGTGTGTCTCTTGTTACCTCTACATGAATAAAAACTTGAACAGTACTTTAACCAGAACAGATGACATACAAGTACAGAAGGGTATACCTTTAACAACTCTGTAAATGCCCCTATAAAATATATAAATACTTTAAAACAGAGTACACTGAGGACTGATTGTCAGCTGAATGTTTTATTCATTAATTGTTTTGAACTACTTCACGTTATATTTTGTAAATGATATGACAGGCACTAAACAGGTTATTGCTTCCTACTGTTAAAATACTCCATTACCCCTTCTACACTGGCATGGTCAGGTAGTGGTTGAACTGGAGGCTGACTGTGATCAGGTGTGTCTGGGAGTCCAAACTTGTCACCATGTTCCTCACAGATATTATCAAGTATGCAGCAGGTGAGCACCATTTTCTTGCTCAGCTCCAGTTTGCAGTAATTCCTTGTCAGGAGGGACCTCCATCATCCTTTCAAGCCGCCAAAAGCCATTTCCACAACTGAACATGCACGGCGCATCCGGTAGTTTGTAGTTACGTTGTTCAGGGGTAAGTCTGCCTGTGTCCGAAAAGGGTTTCATCAGCCACTTCTGCGTGGGGTCGGCTGGGTGGTGAAATCCGGTGCTGTGCCAAAAAGTGATCATCATCTACAGGAACCAGGAGTACCCACTT
Organism: Pholidichthys leucotaenia; assembly: GCA_020510985.1. Taxonomy (NCBI): domain Eukaryota; kingdom Metazoa; phylum Chordata; class Actinopteri; order Cichliformes; family Pholidichthyidae; genus Pholidichthys; species Pholidichthys leucotaenia. The sequence continues at coordinate 139,353,665 of CM035842.1, read as the reverse complement.
GTTAAAGGTGGACTGCCTGGTATCAGTCCACCTACAATGTGTCTCAATGTTTTGAGGTTTTATCACACCTGAAAAATTATAGTGTTGGCCAAAGTGTTGCAGTTTGGAAAACAACATATAGAATTTATCTGATTGCAATATTTATGTGCAAAAACATTGTTGTTTGGAGGTACATAGAATATATAGATACAGTATCTTCATGTATACAGTGGGGCAAAAAAAGTGTTTAGTCAGCCACCAATTGTGCAAGTTCTCCCACTTAAAAGATGAGAGAGGTCTCCAATTTTCATCATAGGTATACCTCAACTATGAGAGACAAAATGAGAAAAAAAAAATCCAGAAAATCACATTGAAGGATTTTTAATGAATTAATTGGTAAATTCCTTGGTAAAATAAGTATTTGGTCAATAACAAAAGTTCATCTCAATACTTCGTTATATACCCTTTGTTGGCAATGACAGAGGTCAAACGTTTTCTGTAAGTTTTCACACACTGTTGCTGGTATTTTGGCCCATTCCTCCATGCAGATCTCCTCTAGAGCAGTGATGTTTTGGGGCTGTAACTGGGCAACACAGACTTTCAACTCCCTCCAAAGATTTTCTATGCGGTTGAGATCTGGAGACTGGCTAGGCCACTCCAGGACCTTGAAATGCTTCTTACGAAGCCACTCCTTCGTTGCCCGGGCGGTGTGTTTGGGATCATTGTCATGCTGAAAGACCCAGCCACGTTTCATCTTCAATGCCTTTGCTGGTGGAAGGAGGTTTTCACTCAAAATCTCACGATACATGGCCCCATTCATTCTTTCCTTTACACGGATCAGTCGTCCTGGTCCCTTTGCAGAAAAACAGCCCCAAAGTATGATGTTGCCAGCCCCATGCTTCACAGTAGGTATGGTGTTCTTTCTCCTCCAAACACGACAAGTTGAGTTTTTACCAAAAAGTTCTATTTTGGTTTCATCTGACCATATGACATTCTCCCAGTCCTCTTCTGGATCATCCAAATGCTCTCTAGCAAACTTCAGACGGGCCTGGACATGTACTGGTTTAAGCAGGGGGACACGTCTGGCACTGCAGGATTTGAGTCCCTGGCGGCGTAGTGTGTTTCTGATGTAGCCTTTGTTACTTTGGTCCCAGCTCTCTGCAGGTCATTCACTAGGTCCCCCCGTGTGGTTCTGGGATTTTTGCTCACCATTCTCGTGATAATTTTAACCCCACGGGGTGAGATCTTGCGTGGAGCCCCAGATCGAGGGAGATTATCAGTGGTCTTGTATGTCTTCCATTTTCTAATAATTGCTCCCACAGTTGATTTCTTCACACCAAGCTGCTTACCTATTGCAGATTCAGTCTTCCCAGCCTGGTGCAGGTCTACAATTTTGTTTTTGGTGCCCTTTGACAGCTCTTTGGTCTTGGTCATAGTGGAGTTTGGAGTCTGACTGTTTGAGGTTGTGGACAGGTGTCTTTTATACTGACAACAAGTTCAAACAGGTGCCATTAATACAGGTAACGAGTGGAGGACAGAGGAGACTCTTAAAGAAGAAGTTACAGGTCTGTGAGAGCCAGAAATTTTGCTTGTTTGTAGGTGACCAAATACTTATTTTACTGAGGAATTTACCAATTAATTCAGTAAAAATCCTTCAATGTGATTTTCTGGATTTTTTTCCCTCATTTTGTCTCTCATAGTTGAGGTATACCTATGATGAAAATTGGAGACCTCTCTCATCTTTTAAGCGGGAGAACTTGCACAATTGGTGGCTGACTAAATACTTTTTTGCCCCACTGTACATGCAGTAAATCTATGCATTTTTCCATGTAACCTTGTGACTGCATTACTTTAATTGCTTTTAATCCTAGATCAAGTTTGTTTCGGGTTCAAAATGCATCATAAGTGTTAAATATATCTTGTTATACCTAACTAAGTACTGTTTATCTGTTGAAATATATATTTAACAGCTAATATAAACCCATAACAATATGGCCCCTGGCAATCATTTTTTTGGGCAGCTGATCACTTTTTGGCATGACAAAACAGGCGACCTCCGTCTCGTAATGCGCCGGAACACCACCTATTACAGAACTGACATAAATATTATGTTTAAAAGTGTAGTCAATGCTCACGCTACGACTTGATCTAACAACGGCTGATAACTGAAATATTGATAATTACCGGTCTCCTTAAACGTAGCCGCCGTTCTCTGCCGTTGAGAATAAAACTGTTTTTGGAGGGTAATACAGGTTTGGAATAATAAAAGCAGCGCTCCCAAAGAGACAACAAACTCCTACATGTTGACAAGCTGTTGACAAGCTAGTGCTGCTACTTCTTCTTCTGTGGTGTTCTGCAGGGTTGCATAAAGGCGCTTCACACTACGTAATGACGTAGCCCTGACGTAACCCCCGACTAGCTCCATATCGGTGGAAAACCAACTGATTCTTATGAGGCACTACAGTTGAACTGGTTAAGCACTGGCACCAGCCCCAGAGCCAAACTAGCACTGGCTCTTATTTTGGTGGAAATAAGCCCCAAGATGTCTATTAGAAACAACAACTGTATCGATTTGAAAAGCCTACGTCATTTCTTTCAGTAGTTACTGTGTTTAGAAGATTTAGGGAAAATCTGACGTGACCTTTGACCTCAAGGTCATCCGATGACAGTGAAATTGCAACATGCGCATCATCAAACACTTTATAAAGCATTTTAAAAAGCAACACTCACTACACAAAGTGCTGTACAGCAAGAAAACACACATGAAAACAAAAGCAAGAAGCAGAACACTAACACAAAAACAATATAAACAATATATATCACAGTATATCAAACAACGGTACAAAGTTTCAAAACAATCAGACCAAAACTGTAGGAGGAGTTGATTTCATAAAAATGGGACAGACGGACAGATGGATGGACAGACCATAACATGTTCTTCCACCCCTTTGGGCTTCGACCGGTGGGGGATAAAAACTACTGGATGAATTTGGATGAAATTTTCACCAGAGGTGGTTCTTGGGCTACAGAGGAACCCATTACATTTTGGTGATTATCTGAGAATGCATACCTCCACCAAGGCTCTTATCTTCTCACAGAGTGTTAGCAACAGTACTCCAAAACTAATGGACAGACTTTGATGCAATTTTCACCAGAAGTGGCTCTAGGCCTACACACAAACCCATCACATTTTGGAGGTGATCCATGAAAGACGGAAGGAGCCTTGGCAGAGGTATGTGCTTTCTTAGTGCTTTTCTAATTTAATGTTTATTTGAAAGGGATAAAGCAGATTAATGATCATTAGTACAAAATACTAGTGTAAACATGCTGAAGGTAGCAGATTACTAAAGCCTATCATCCATGAATATACAACAAAAATAGTTGTATACAACCCATAGTTGTAGGGCGGGATCCCAAAATGAACCTGTGTAGTACGTTTGGTGACTCTAGAGACCTTTCTATAGTAATAGGGCATAGGGCTGCAATTAATAAGTCGACGTTGTCGATGACGTCAATCATAAAAAGTTGTCAATGCAGATTTTTGTTGTCAACGCATCATTTAATTTTAAGGTTTATAGGCAAATCGTGGAAATGTTCAGCTTAACTGTTCCAGCGAAGAAGAAGAGGACTGCATCATGGTGACACGGAGAGAAAAGCATAGAGAGGGCCAAAAGTTTCCAAAGTATGGGAGGATTTTATCAAAAATAAACAAATGAAACAAGTTAAATGTAGACTGTAAAGCAGAGTTGTCACATCACGCCTCCTCCTCCACTCTGTTCCCCCATCTCCAGCCGCCTGTCAGCAGACCTCCGCTGCGCTCCGCCCCGCCCCGGTGATGAATGACTGAAGTTGGGCCACTTCTAAGCGCCACACTGGGAAGGTTAGCGATTTTTAATGAGTAATGTTAGAGCTTCTTATTTTCAATGAGCGACTGTCTCAGCTTTAGAAAACTGATTTAACGACTTCCGGTTATGGCGGCCGCCTAGAAGGACACGTATCACTCTGCTCTGCCCTTGGAAATAAAAATTCGGCAAATAACTCTCTCATTTGGAACAGAACTTTTCCCAGCGTTTGGGTGAGGATATGCCGGTGAAGACTAAGGCTGGGAAATCAGGAGGGGGAAAAATTGAATCGCCGAAGCAGTCCAAATTAACGGACTTTAAAGTTTGTGGCGCAGTAGAAAAAGCTGCGGATATGGCGGATGAAACTAGCGGTGGTGCGGTAACTGCTGCTGCTGACGATGACGGCACAGGTGCAGTGCTGGCTGCCATTAGCTCAATGAGAGCAGACTTTTCCGCTAAACTTGATGGGATTATGGCAGCGTTGGATGCAATGAGAAAGGAGTTGGGTGACTGCGTGGAGCGAGTGACGCAGGCGGAGCTTCGTGTCTCAAGTGCGGAGGATGAAATTAGCGGACTTCAAATAAAGGTGCGCACTTTGGAAAAAAAAAAAATAAAGATCTGGAAAATAGTGTTCTGGACTTGGAATCTCGGTCCAGAAGGAACAACCTGAGGCTGGTGGGTTTACCGGAGGGAGCCGAAGGTCGTGATTCATGCTCCTTTTTGGAGGGGTGGATCCCGGAGGCGCTGAACAACGCGGAGCTAAAATCATCAGTCGTCTTGGAAAGCTCCCACCGAATTGGCCCACCGAGAGGTAACAAGGCAGCACCGAGGACGCTAATTATGAAGTTTCTCAGCTACAGAGACAGGATGACGATCTCCAATGCGGTGCGGGCCAAAGGAGAAATTAAATACCAAGATCAGCAGGTGCGGTTCTACCCAGATCTGGCCTCAGGAATCCAACAATTAAGGAAGCAGTTTGACCCCATCCGCAAAGAACTGCGCAACCTTGAGATTCGTCATGGAGTGATTCACCCTGCAAGACTTCTGGTCACGTATGAGGGCAGAACACGCATCTTCAAGACCCCCGAGGAGGCGCAGGAGCTCATCAAGAAGATCCAGGAAGAGACTGGTGGGAGCTAAGCATGAACAGAATATAGGGTAGAATATTTGAGCATTTAACTGATTAGAAGCATATAACAAGATTACAAAATATAGAATGTATTACATATTAAAAAAAAAAAAAAAAAAAAAAAGTACAAAATTGCTAAAAAAAAAATTGGAGTTAAATTGGAAAATTACAGAAGAGAGTTAATGTTACGTTATAAAAAGCAGTAGAGTTAGGGTGATTGGGAGGATGAAGAAGGAGTGGCTTTGGCTGTACCTCGTGGGTGTGGAACGGTCGATGGCTATATCGGGAGACGGAATTTTTCTTTTGCTTTTGGGGGGATTGCCACAAATGTGGGAAGGGGGAATTTGTTTGTGTGTAGTTTGTAGGGTGAATGTTCAACCACTCATTTTTTTGCTTTTCTGTTTGAGCATGTTTACACTGCAAGGTAATCCCAAACTCCCTATTGATTATAAATCAAAGCGTTAATCTTAATTTAACTTCATGGAATTGCAGAGGTCTACAAAATTTAAAAAAACTTAAACAAGTTATGAATAAAATAAAAGACATGGGTTCAAAAATTGTGTTTTTACAAGAAACTCATCTAATAGAGCAAGATGTAAAAAGAATTAGGAGTAGATGGCAAGGAAATGTTTTCACCTCATCATTTTCATCCCGAGCCAGGGGAGTTATGACTCTCATACATAAATCAGTCCCATTTCAAGTGAAAAATGTAATTGGAGACAAATTTGGAAGATATGTAATCATTCAAGGATCTTTGCTATTAGAAAACATAAATTTGGTGAACTTATATGGTCCCAATATAGATGATCAAAAGTTCTTTGCCAATTTATTTCTTATCTTATCATCACTTACAGGGCAACATATAATAGCAGGGGATTTTAATTGTACATTGAATCCCAGTATAGATAGATCAACAGGACTGGACTGTACGCACAATGGATGTAGGATGACCATTAATCATTTTATGAAAGAATTGAAATTGATAGATATATGGAGAGAAATGAAACCACAAGTTAAAGCATACTCTTGTTATTCCAATACCTACAAGACATTCTCACGTATAGATTATTTTTTGATCTCCACAGAATTAAGGTCCAAGATTCAAAACTGTTTTTATGATAACATCGTGATCTCTGATCATGCACCCTGCTGTCTAATGTATGTAGATAAGAAATTGACAAAGGAACCAGGTAGATGGCAATTTCAGCATAAATGGCTTCAGGATGAGGAATTTGTTAAGTATATAGAAAAACAGATAGATGAGTTCTTTGATATCAATACTACACAAACATCAGCATGTGTAAAGTGGGAGGCTTTCAAAGCTTTTATTAGGGGACATATTATTAGTTATACAGGTTCAAAATCTAAGAAGACTCGAGAGGAGAGAGTCCAATTGGAACATAAAATAAAAATTCTTCAAGAAAGAGTATATGCAGGAAGAGATCCAAGGTTGGAGAACGAATTACTGATTTTGAGAGCTGAATATGACAAAAAATCAGCGAATAGAGCTGCCTCGAGTCTTCTAAGATTGAAACAATCTTTTTATGAACAAGGTGAAAAATCAGGAAAGTTATTGGCATGGCAGATTAAACAATTAGAATCTAAAACACCAATTACCAGTATTATAAGTAACGGACAGGTAGTTATAGATCCTTCAGAAATTAATAGAGCCTTTAGAGATTACTATGAAAAATTATATGATACCAAAAATGAATCTGACTTAACAAAACTACATGGGTTTTTGAATGAACTATTTATACCGTGTATTCCAAATGAAAATAGGGAGATACTGGAGTCTAAAATTAGTCAAGAAGAAGTTGGGCTAGCCATTGATAATATGAAATCAGGAAAAAGTGCAGGACCAGATGGTCTTCCAGTTGACCTTTATAAAAAATTTAAGAATAAATTAACAAAACCTTTTTTGGAAATGGTTTTAGAAGCATTTCAAAATAGTAATTTACCATCATATATGAATAATGCCTTAATTATACTGTTGCCAAAACCAGGTAAGCCCTCTAATAAATGTGAAAATATGAGACCAATAAGCCTATTAAATGCCGACCTTAAGATAATTTGTAAAATTTTAGCAAGACGAATACAAGAAATTTTACCAAATATTATTAATCGAGATCAGAATGGCTTTATAAAGGGAAGACAAGGCTTCCATAATGTAAGAAGACTATTTAATATTATTTATTCTAATAAAGAAGCACCGGATACAGCTCTCTTATCACTGGATGCCGAAAAAGCCTTTGATAGAGTTGAATGGCCCTTTCTTTTTGAAGTCTTACAAAGGTTTGGACTTGGAAATAATTTTATAAAATGGGTTCAGATAATATATAATAATGCTACTGCAGAAATTCTAACAAATAACAATATTTCAAAATCAATAAAAATCAATAGAGGATGTCGACAAGGCTGTCCACTTTCACCTTTACTGTTTACTATGGCAATTGAACCTTTAGCGATGGCGATACGTCTACAGTCACAAATATATGGAATTAAAGTTGGACCAACAGAACATAAAATCTCCCTGTATGCCGATGACATAATTTTGTTTATGTCGAATCTTAAAAAATCAATTCCGACCTTGTTGAATTTAATAAAGAATTTCGGGGAAATATCAGGATATAAAATAAATAAAACTAAATCTTCAATATTAATGCTAAATGAGACCCAGAGAAATTACCCAGCCCCTGAGGTAAATCAATTCAATGTTGTAAATCAGTTCAAATATTTAGGAATCCTAATTGTGCCTAAGCTAGAATCAGTCGCCAGTGTCAATTATGAAGCCTTAATGACAGATATTGATGAGTTACTTCAGAGATGGATGTCACTACCAATGTCGATGATCGGGAGAATTAATATACTTAGAAGTAATATTTTACCTAAAATACTTTATTTATTTCAATACATTCCCTTACCACCACCTTTAGATTTATTCTCAAGAATTAAAAAAAAGTTAGTGGAATTTATATGGAACAACAGGAGGGCTAGATTACGTCTGTCTTTATTATATTTACCATTTGATCGTGGAGGTCTGAAATGTCCAAATTTTATGTTGTATTATTGGTCGGCACAACTGAGGTCTATGACATATTATTTTTCATCAAATGATCTCCCTCACTGGACTGAAATGGAATCATACAATTTACTATTACCTCTTCCCATATTCATATACTCAGATTCGGCAAAAAAATTACAAAAACAAGTTAAAAATCCATTTGTAAAGCATATGATCAAAATATGGTGTGAAGCTAAAAACTATTTAAAAGAACCACAGTTATTGTCACAATTTAGTCCAATATGGGGTAATCAATATTTTAAACCAGGGAGAGCGGACGCTGTATTTAAAGTATGGAATTTAAAAGGGATACAAAAGATTCAGGATTTATATTTGCCATGTGCAGAAAACATAATGTCTTTTGAAGAGTTGAGGATCAAATTTAATCTCAATAGAACACATTTTTTTAAATATCTTCAACTTAGAAACTTTATTCGATCAAATCAAAATAAAGCTCTCACTCGACCTATCTATTCATCCTTGGAAAAAATGTTGATGAAAGATAGTAAAAGAAAGGGTATTATTTCAGAGTTTTATAACTCATTGACACTATTTTCAAGTGAAAACTCACTGAAAAGATTAAACTACTGGAAAGAAGATCTGCAAACTGAAATTCCAGAGGAACAATGGGAATTGGCTTGTACAGAAGCTCAAAACAAATCAATAAATGTACGCCTTAAATTGATACACTTCAAATGGTTAATGCGGATGTATGTTACACCGGAGGAGTTAAATAGATATAACAAAAATATACCAGATACGTGCACAAAATGTATGGAAAGTAAAGGAACTCTATTTCATTGTGTATGGGAATGTAGATTAATAAGAATGTTTTGGGAAGAGGTGAGGGTAACAATTGAAAAAATAATCTCAAAACAAATCATATTGAATCCTAAACTGTTTTTGTTGGGTCTGTACCCAGAAAAGCATAATTTTAATAAAAGTGAAAGAACATTCATAGACCTCAGTTTGCTTAATGCCAAAAAATGTATTGCACTATTATGGAAAAAGACTTATAGACCAGATGTGACTCAGTGGTTAAGACAGATGTTAACAAACCTTCCATTAGAAAGAATAACATATATACTGAAATCAAAGGAAATTGTGTTTGAGAATATATGGAGACCTTTTATTGATTATGTAAAAAATTTAAACATAACTCTTGAAGAAGAAGGTGAATGATATGTGCGGACCTTGTAAATTCCAAACTGGTGAATATAATATGTATACTTATGTGTTGGATTGTCTAGACTAAACAGAGGAGCATTGTTGATGATTTGATTTTGTTGGTGGTTGTTGGTGTTTTTTAGTGCATTTTTTTTTTTGTAGTACTTTAGTGTTAGTGTTTGATTGTTTGTATCATGTTTGTTTAAAAAAAAAAAAAAGGTTCAATAAAGATATTGTGGAAAAAAAAAAAGAAAACTGATTTAACTGTTAGCATGTGCCATTTGTTATTTTACCTGAGACAATAATCTCTTTTCAGTGATGGATGCTGAAGGCTGAGTCATTTCAGTTACACTGGCTAACATGTTAACTGCAGTAATTAGTGAATTACAGGAGTAGCTTGCTCTTTTTCATCTTCTCCATTAGTGTAGTGGTAACATTAGCCCTCATTCTGAATATTAGTGCATCTCAGGAAATTAGAGCACCATGATTTGTAATTTAAACAAGAGAACCATAATCATCACAAATCAATTAAAACAGCTTAAATATTTCACTGTACATGTAGTGAAGACTCACATTCCTGCACTGTAACTTTAGAGCATTTGTAAACTGTTATTTTGGACTGGAAGAAGTTATTTGAATTTTCATCTTAAGCCTAATTAAACTTTTAAACTTCTAGACCCAGCAAGGATTCAAACAGGATGGACTAGTTTCTTTTTTACTTTAATGGAGTTGAATATTATTCATATTATTACTCCAGTTTGTTTTGAACAGAGATACAAAAGCCCTGTATGCTGCAGCAGAAGCCAATATAAAGGTAAAACCAACTTTATTGTCGTTCAATCCATACAGCCAATCATATACAGTAGAATGAAATTATGTTTCTCTTATCTACAATGTTAATCTCATCTAGAATCAGAGGGGTCGCTGCCATACAAAGTGCCAACACAAATTTCCCTCTTCCGTTCCATTATTGCTGAACACCAAGCTGGATGGCAGGAAGTTCCACTTTTATATGGTCTTCAGCATGACCCGGCCAGGATATGAACCCCGGCCTCCTGGGTGTGGGGCAGATGCTCTCAGTTTTATTATATATATTTTGAGTTTTATTTATTTTGGGGGGTTAAAAGTAGGGATATTGATGATTAATTGACTTTTGATTAATTGTTGATAAGAATTTAGTCAACTAAATTAAATTAGTTGACAATTAATTGATAATGCAGCAGTCCCTTTCAATGGGAGCTTATTCTATGAAATGTAGTGGTGTCGCCGTCCAGGCGAGGGCGCACACAGTCACCCACTGCAACATTTCAACCGAAAAAGCAGAAGACGCTAAGCCCCCAGAACACATGCATGTGCTGTGCAGAGCGAAAAAACTCACCCTTCCAGGTTACGTCAGAGTGCCACAACAAATTCTAATAGCACGTGAGTCCACCTGCTTCAAATTAACATAGCAGAGAAACGGACTGGAGCAAAGAAAAAGACTACACCAGTGTAAAAACCCATCCTCACTGCCTTCAACTCACCGCAAGACGGGAAAGCAGACCGGACTCAAGTCACCACTGAGGTAACAGACATCAGAGGAAGCCCAGATCATTCTGGGTTTGTCTGGATTGCTGGGGTACTGTGATAATGTTTAACATGCAACAGGTAAAAGCAGCTCACAGTTCATTTTTCTGTTAAAACAGTCTCCTAGTGCATCTCAGTAAATTAAGAATGTGAAAGTTATTTTTTTGTAATATAACTAAAAAGATCAAATTTTATGGTATTTTAATAGTTTTTAAAATAAATTAAAAATCATGACATCTGTAATTTACTGAGCTGTACCAGCACATAGTACACACTATACAGTACAAAATTTGTTAAACTACAAAAATGCCATTGTCTGTAGTAAAACAAAATGCAAATGGTACAATAAATCATTGAGGAATATGATGTGCTTGTTTTATTCAGCACATCAAAAACAGTAATTAACTTTTTGTATGTTAAAGATAGAAAGACTGTACGGAGAGAAATTCAGATTCTCAGTCAAAATTGCCACTTATCAAATAATCATTAATTGATCATCAAGGTGAATCAATTAATGAATTAATCGATAACTTGCATCCCTAGTTAAAAGACTGAACTTTAATGTCTGTCATTTATTGTGTGGCTGCAAACACTTTTGATTTAGACGTCAAGTTCAAGTATCCAACTCATGTTTGATGGGTCATTATTTTATTTAGCTATAGGAACCTCTTATAAAAGCCTACATTATATTAAGGCAGAGACTGACAACACAGTGATATTCACAGGCTTAAACAGGTGAGGTAAAACATGACCTGGAGCCCTGAACAGGAGCCGTGGCAACAGGAAGCAGAGATGGCGGACATGACAGAAAGAACTGTAATTAGTTGACTAATCGAAAAAATAGTCGTTACATTAGTCAACTACTAAAATAATCATTAGTTTCAACCCTAATAGGGGATAGGGAAAACTAACTCTGACCTTTAACCTTTTGACCCCAAACCCACAATCAGAGGTCATGGTCTCAGGGTGAACCTGTGTAAGGTGACCGTAGTTTTACTTGTTCTATTGCAGGGGGCCCAACTGGCAAACTCCAGTCCAGATCTGGATCCCGAGAGTCCTCCGTCTGGACCCCAAAGCCTTTTGATACAATTTGGGGAAAAGGCAGACCGTTTTATTTTAGTGGGAAAAAAGGTGGAAAAGCAGAAATGAACTGCTGCATCAGTGACTGCCTACAGATTATGGAATGAGCCCTTTGGCGCTGTCCTCCTGCTGCAGACTCCCCTGTTCGCTGTCCCATGAACGCCACTCTCTGCAGAGACTCTGCAGCTCCAACCGCTCCAGAGAATCAGTGGGTTGCAAAATCAGGTTCGCTGCTCCCCCTACCCCCACCCCCCCACACACACACAAACCAGGACATCCACCCCAGACAGACCATTTCAGGATTGTACCCACAAAAAGAAGCACTTTTGTGAAATTGAACATATTTACCTTCTTCCTCTATTCACTGATCCTCTGATATCACTTAAAAACATAGTAACAGTTAAGTGTGTTACTGAACAAAAAAGTTCCACCTCCCCTCTCCCAGTAACCATAGAGTTACAGATCCATCCCATGCTGTAAGAGTTTACTGTTGAGATTGAAAAAAATGTTGAGAAATTCTGACGTGTGGAATTATATCTTGTGTCCTGGAATTATATTTCATGTCTGTTTTTTTGTCTTAGTTTGAAACAGTTTTTTCTGCAATGAAAATATTGTACAGAGGTGGACCTTGTGATTTTTTTTTATTTTTTTTTTAGATATTAATCCTTTTTTGTAAATGCAATACAATTTAGTTTGTGTTCTCCTGTAAAACATTTTTAGGATTTTAGTTGTAAATTTTAGAATTTTAGACCTATTTATTTGGAGTCAACAAGCACATTTAGTGTTCTGCTGTATCATAAAATTTTATATTACATTTTGTTTGAAATTGAACAAAGATTTTATTTTAATATTTTTTTGTTTAAAAATGAATAGAGCTAAAACCAGCTAAAACATGAGCTTAATAAAATAATGTGTGAAAGCAACTTAAATGATCCTGGCTTATCTGGAGACAGCTGTGGTCTTCTGAAAGAATGTCAATGAAAGGATGACAGTTCTTAAAAGCACATTTTGAGATAAATTTGTCCATGTTTATTTTATTTCTGTATTTAACCTTTATTTATACAGGGTAATTCCATTGAGAGGCAACCTCTCTTTTTCCAAGACAGGGCCCTGTTCACACTCACAGTTACACATTCACACCAGGAAGCTGCCCAGCACAACCACAGACTGACCTGTGGCCACTGAACAGTTCCACTGGAGCAGTCAGGGTTAAGGGCCTTGCTCAAGGGCACCACAGCGGGGTTAAGGAGGGTGGGGCAAACACTGCTATGTTATCTGTCCCACCCAGATCTAATCCTACCGGTCCAGGGATTGAACCTGTGGCCCTCCGCTCACCAGTCCACATCCCTAACCATTAGACCACCACTGCCCACCATGTGTCAGATTTCTCTTCCATTTGTTTTAATAAAAGATGTTGGAAGTAAATTCATGGGTCATTGCAAATACTATCCTTTAAAAGGGCCAAGTTGTCACACAGTGGGAGAGGAAAATCTTGAAAAGAAAAAAAAAGCATCAAGATGCATTGAGAATGGGTTTTAGAATCAAGTCGGAGTTCTGAATCATAAGCAAATCATGAGGGGCTTAAAGATTCCCACACCTAGTTCTGACCTCGGCTGGGAAGGAGGACCGACTTATCGGACCTTTGCAATTTTAGTTGGTGACCCCTGTTCTATAGTAACAGTGCAAAGGGAATGTTAACATTGACCTTTTCAAGCCATCCAAGATTTGTTCGATTTGAAAAGCCTACATAATTTCTTTCAGTAGTTATCGCGTTTACAAGATTTAAGGAAAAACTGACCCCTGACCTTCACCACAAGGTCTATAATTCCTGCACAAATCATTCAATCAGTCAAATAGCAATATGTGCATCATCAGTGTATATCAAACCATGGTACCACATTTCAAAACATTTAGAACAAAACTGTAGGAGAAGTTGATTTCACAAGACTCTCGCTGCATTCCGATCGCTCACTAGTGTACTCCGAAGTGGACTGCATAGGGTATCCACCATATTAACTGAGATTCCAAATCGAAGGGAGCGAACGGTCTTCAGTTCAAAGGGAACTGAGAACCGTGCAGGGAAGAAGTGAACAATGGTACATCACTTCACCAGAAGCTGACAAGAAGATTACCCATAAGCCATTGCGCCTCAAATACGAGTAAAACAAACTATTGTTGCTGACGTTATTAACAAGCTAAACTGATGTTGGTTGTTGGTTATATCAACTGATTGTAATAAAAATATATTTGTATTAATATTTTATTTAGGAAACATAAATTATCCACCATAGTATCAGTACGTGTCCATGGTCACCGTGGTAACGCACGGAGGAGCTAACCGACAGTTACAGGGTGTTTCAAATGGAGTAATTTTGTGAAGGGCAGTTAACCACTGATATTCCCTGAGAACGGAGCAGGGAATAGGAAATACAGTTGAAGTACACTGTGGATCGGAAGGTAGCTAGTTACTGTCTATGAAGTGAGGTGAAATAGGACATCATAAATTGAGGCTACAACTCCTGCAAAAATCATTCGATCAGAGCCAAACTGCAATATGCGCATTATCAGTATATATCAAACCCTGGTACCACAATCAGACAAACAATAAGAACAAAACTGTAGGAGGAGTTATTTCACAAAAGTGGGACAGACGGATGGACGGATGGATGGACGGGCTAATGAACGGACTGCCCCATATCATAATCGCTCTTCAGTCTTCGTCCAAAGAGGTCCTCAACCCCCTTGTCTTCGACTGGCGGGGGATAATTAAACCTACTGTACAAAATAGTGTGGCAAAAAAGTATTTAGTCAGCCACCAAGTGTGCAAGTTTTCCCATTTAAAAGACGAGAGAGGTCTCCAATTTTCATCATAGGTATACTTCAACTATGAGAGACAAAATGAGGGGAAAAAAATCCAGAAAATCACATCGTCTGATTTTTAAAGAATTTATTTGCAAATTATGGTGGAAAATAAGTATTTGGTCACCTACAAACAAGCAAGATTTCTGGCTCTCACAGACCTGTAACTTCTTCTTTAAGAGGCTCCTCTGTTCCCCACTCATTACCTGTATTAATGGCACCTGTTTGAACTCGTTATCAGTATAAAAGACACCTGTCCACAACCTCAAACAGTCATTAGACTCCAAACTCCACTATGGCCAAGACCAAAGAGCTGTCAAAGGACACCAGAAACAAAACTGTAGACCTGCACCAGGCTGGGAAGACTGAATCTGCAATAGGTAAGCAGCTTGGTGTGAAGAAATCAACTGTGGGAGCAATTATTAGAAAATGGAAGACATACAAGACCACTGATAATCTCCCTCGATCTGGAGCTCCACGCAAGATCTCACCCCGTGGGGTCAAAATGATCACGAGAACAGTGAGCAAAAATCCCAGAACCACACGGGGGGACCTAGTGAATGACCTGCAGAGGGCTGGGACCAAAGTAACAAAGGCTACCATCAGTAACACACTGCGCCGCCAGGGACTCAAATCTTGCAGTGCCAGACGTGTTCCCCTGCTTAAGCCAGTACATCTCCAGGCCCGTCTGAAGTTTGCTAGAGAGCATTTGGATGATCCAGAAGAGGATTGGGAGAATGCCATATGGTCAGATGAAACCAAAATAGAACTTTTTGGTAAAAACTCAACTTGTCGTGTTTGGAGAAGAAAGAATGCTGAGTTGCATCCAAAGAAGACCATACCTACTGTGAAGCATGGGGGTGGAAACATCATGCTTTGGGGCTGTTTTTCTGCAAAGGGACTAGAATGACTGATCCGTGTAAAGGAAAGAATGAATGGGGCCATGTATCGTGAGATTTTGAGTGAAAACCTCCCTCCATCAGCAAGGGCACTGAAGATGAAATGTGGCTGGGTCTTTCAGCATGACAATGATCCCAAACACACCACCCGGGCAACGAAGGAGTGGCTTCGTAAGAAGCATTTCAAGGTCCTGGAGTGGCCTAGCCAGTCTCCAGATCTCAACCCCATAGAAAATCTTTGGAGGGAGTTGAAAGTCTGTGTTGCCCAGCGACAGCCCCAAAACATCACTGCTCTAGAGGAGATCTGCATGGAGGAATGGGCCAAAATACCAGCAACAGTGTGTGAAAACCTTGTGAAGTCTTACAGAAAACATTTGACCTCTGCCATTGCCAACAAAGGGTATATAACAAAGTATTGAGATGAACTTTTGTTATTGACCAAATACTTATTTTCCACAATAATTTGCAAATAAATTCTTTAAAAATCAGACAATGTGATTTTCTTTTTTCTCATTTTGTCTCTCATAGTTGAGGTATACCTATGATGAAAATTGGAGACTTCTCTCATCTTTTAAGTTGGAGAATGTGCACAATTGGTGGCTGACTAAATACTTTTTTGCCCCACTGTAAGTAACTAACAGTGGGCATGCCTGTAGGATGACAACAATGGTGAAAATCTACACAGACACAGAAATATTTCGTCTTTTGTAAATTAGTGAAGTACAATGATATCCAAGTTTAAGTGTCTTCATCTATTCTTTTAATTTCACTCAAACACTGAAATCTAATATGTAAATATACAATTAAAAAGTGACCTCAGAAGATTCTTATAGACTTATTGTGTTGAATAATGACCTCAACACTCTGCTCCAGACTAGACTGTGTTCAAAGGAAGCAATGACTATTTTTAGTGGTCAGGCTCGAGTATTGTTTCCCCACCGTTGGAACAGACTGTAGACTCGATGACCAGTAGGAGTTTCTATTTCTCAACCTCAACTGTTTCACAGGAGGGATTAGTGATTTAAATATAAATAAACTGTTACAAATAGCAATAAAAACAAAGCAACTCTGGTTCTTTGGACATACTGTATATGTAAATATTGCTGAGTAAAACAGTCCTTGCTTTGGTTTTGTGGTTCATTTGCTTTACTTTCACCATTACTTTGTGGAATGTCAAACTTACCAGTGTACAAAAGACACATTGGCACTGTGTGATGGTGGTCATCTGCTCCAGAGGGAACTCTCCAAGGCACAGCTTACATGAGACCAGAGGGTCCACGGCCAGCTCCCACGTGGGCCGGTACCGTGCCGTGGTCATCTTCACCGCCACAGAGCTGAGACAAAAGGGAAAGGGGACAAAAGTCACCGTTATTTAAGCTGAACATTTCATGTAAAAAAAAAAGTGAGGAAGCTTTTTGGTATTACAAGAAACTCAAAATCTCCTGAAGCTCCCCAAGTTATCTACAACCGCTACCTCGATTCCCTGTGAAATTTCACTCAATATGAACCAACATTTTCTTTTCTGCACTGCATGTCATTCTGTCTCTTTTGTGGGAGTCAGAGAGGGTTATTTTAGGCCGCCTCGTCTCAATCTCTCCTCTCTAAGGCTAAGAGCAAAGAGCACCCACTCAGCTGTTTACAGGAAGTGGTCTCGCGCACACACACAACATCAACACTGTCAAGCTCTCCCTGTGCTGCTTAGCAACCGCCTGAAGAAAGATTTTGGAGGTGGCGGGTGGAAAGGAAAGGGAGAAGCATGGGATGGGGGGGGGGGGTGATGGCAGTTTTCTTTCACTGTTCAGTCTGCCTCAATGTGCAGCTGCCTGTTTTCAGAAGAGAGAAAGGAGTGGGAATAGAAGGGTTAAAGAGTGCATCATATGATCACTCCATGGACTCTTCTGCTTTCTACGCGTCACCAAAAGTGAACGCAGAGACAGTGGGCACTGGTTTACCAGAGATATCACGATTCACTCTTCTATTTAGCACCTTTAGTCTTAACAAGTAGACAAATCCACCCATCAATCATAAATCCACTTCATTAGGCTGCAACAAAAACAATTCACAGTTTTCAGGAAATGCTTAGAAAAAAAGGCCCCAATCTTTTATTATGGCAACTGTGTCATTGGAAACGTCTAGCGTTTTCCCCTCATCACTAAAGCATTCTCTGATTAGCTGCAAAACTGTTTGGCTCTGGTCAGTTCTTTTCCCTAAAGATTTCAGAAATATTTAAAGTCATAATGACACAGCCTTGACATATTTAAGATCGTGTGATGCTTCCAACCCTACAAACATCTACGATTAAGTACATTAACACTTTCAAATAAAAAGTTAAACATTTTAAGAGATGATCTATGAAAACAACAAAACAAAACTCTCCATCCAAATGTTTTCATCTATGACATGCACAACTTACAAAAAGAAAAAAAAAATCTTAAGTTGGCCAATTAAATTTCCTCAATTTTGTCATCATTGTATTTCTTCATCTTATCTTTAGAAAAGGAATAGAGAAAGAAACTGCAAAGGTGGATATACTGAGAGCACCAACCGATGAAGCTCATGTCCGACTAGCATCAGACTCTTGGCATTTACCCATGCACCTGTCTGTCATTCATCATGCTGACCAGAATGCCCCGAGCAGAGAGAGAGCTCCATTACACAGGTGCTGAACTTGGATACTAAAGCTTAAAGGGCAATTTGTTAACAGGATGATGCCCCTTTAAACACAGGGCAGTCTAGGGAGAGTGTAGTGATAAAATTGTTACATCATGTTCAACAAAAGGAAACAAAAAAATAAAGGCAAAGTTCAATGCTAAATTTATTTCCCAACAGAAAATCAAACTAATGTCTGTATAGTTAAATCACAGGTCAATCATAAATTTTGTTTCATAGCAAAAGGGTATAAGTGTAGGTTACACCCCCTTTTACACAAGTGTGGACATCATTGAGAGATTGCTGAGAGATGACAAAAGGTCAGATCTCCAAATGATCTTTCAATAATTTCTGTGAGCTTTCAATGAATGCTAAATTTCCCCCCTCCCAAAGGCAGAGAAGGCTGAGAGATCAATGAGGTATCACTGATCATTTGATGAAAGACCAGTAGAATCCATTGAAAGATCACAGAGAGATCACTGGAAGATTGATGAGACTGCTGAACGCTCCTTGACAGTTCATTGAGAGTTTGCTGAGAGATCGCCTTTCTTTGGTAATCGTTGAAAGGTTGTTTTGGGTTGAATCAAAACAATCTCTCAACTGTGGTGACCGTGGAGATCACTGGAAAAACATTGAGAGATCTTGGCAATCACTGAGAGGCCATTGAAAGATCGCTGAGAAATCTGGCCATCTTTCAGTGATGTCTCAATAATCTCCACCCATGTGTAAAGGGGGCAGAAGAGCAGTAGAAACCTCTCAACTAGATATATACCTCTTCAGTCACCCAACAGACGCTCAATGATCCCTCAGCAATCTGTCAGTGATCTCTCAAGGATCTTTCAAAGATCTCTACAGATCGCTATGAAAATTGTACAGCGATCTCCCAAACATTTACACAGAAAATGCTTTTGTGAGTCTTTAGGAGATCACTGAGAGATCAGGTTAATTTTTGATCTCTCAGTGGTCACTCAACAATCTCCATCGCTGTAAAGGGGCCCTGAGGAAAAGAGCATTTTACCCCTTTGCCAGCTGCTATGTAACACTTATCAGTGAGGCTAAAAAAAACTGCAGTTACTGTCAGTGAAGTCAGCAGTCAGAACACGTCAAAGACCAAACAAAATATTTTCTATAGCACATAATCTAACTACTTTTCCACAATAAGTCACATAGAGATATCGATACATACCCTACAGAGCAATCAACAACCCCTAACCACACACACGTCAACAAGTCAAAGTATCCTGTGGCCCAGGGGGAAAGGACCCCTCTATTAGCTTTACATTTTGACTGGACGCTGGCAGTTGGTGACCAATAACTCACAAAGACAATGAGGTCATGTGATGAATTGATTTTTTTAAATGACTAACAGAGCAAATACAGTGCATCCGGAAAGTATTCACAGCGCTCCACTTTTTCCACATTTTATGTTACAGCCTTATTCCAAAATGGATCAACTTTTTTCCTCAAAATTCCATACACGATACCCCATAATGACAATGTGAAAAAAGTTTTGAGATTTTTTACAAATTTATTAAAAACTAGGGCATTGCCCATAGAACGCAAGTATTCCTGTTTGAAACAGGTATCCCAATCAGGCTTTACAGGCCCAAATGTAGGCTGTGTTTGAAAGTGAATACAAATCGGTGTAGGCTATATGTAGGCAATCACATGTTAGACTGACAAATATAAAAGGGAGTAAATGGCACTAAGATTTATCTGATGGTGTGAATATCAATTACAGAACACCTAATTATTGAAAATGAATGGGGCATCAATATTAACAACTGTTTGAGATCCCTTGTTTGTTTGTCAGATCACTTATTTGTGTGATCTTTTATCACTTATTCAAGATAATGGTGTATCTTGCACTTTGGGGAATGGGACTTGTTCAGTTATCATAATTATTTTAGTTTATATCACTGTTCAGTGATGAAGTTCAGTGTAATATTGAATTTCTGTGTATCATCAGTCAACTCATGCAGTACTATGAGACCCATTGGCTGCTGCTTTACCCATGTGCCTCCGAAGGACTGCGATCCACCGGTTCAGCAGCTGCTCCCCCCCCCCGCACACCTGGTGTTCCTCATGCCAAATTACCCATTAGACCTACACAATCACGGTAATTTTATGGTATAATTCTTTAAGCATTAAACCTTAAGTCTATCTTTTGTCGCTATTTGCACTATGGGTAGCATTACTGTATATGGAACTGTACATGGAACCTGAACCTGAACATGGGCTGCTGTTGTTTTTCCAGATTTATTCCTTTTCTTTTTTTATATTGTGCACACCACTGGAGAGAGAAAAAACGCCATTTCAATTCTCCAGTATGTCCTGCACGTATATCAGCTGTTCTGATAGATATGTCGTTAGAACACTGATGGATCCAATCAGCTGATTGCTCGAACTACAGAGCTCAATTGTTTTCCATGATAAATCTTGCATGTACAGTTAGGCCCAAGAATATTTGGACAGTGACACAATCTTCATGATTTGGGCTCTGCATGCCACCACACTGGATTTGAAATGAAACAACTACAACGGAATTGAAGTGCAGACTTTAAGGTTTAATTCAAGGGGTTGAACAAAAATATATGATTAAACATGTAGGAACTGTAGCTATTTTTATACAAACGCTCCTCATTTCAGGGGCTCAAAAGTAATTGGACAAATAAACATAACCCTAAGTAAATATTTTGTTGAGAATCCTTTGCTGGCAATGACTGCCTGAAGTCTGGAACCCATGGACATCACCAAACGCTGGGTTTCCTCCTTTGTGATGCTTTGCCAGGCCTTTACTGCAGCTGTCTTCAGTTGTTGCTTGTTTGTGGGTCTTTCTGCCTTAAGTTTTGTCTTGAGCAAGTGAAATGTATGCTCGATTGGGTTGAGATCTGGTGATTGACTCGGCCATTGCAGAATATTCCACTTCTTTGCTTTAAAAAAAAAACTCCTGGGTTCCTTTTGCAGTATGTTTTGGATCATTGTCCATCTGTACTGTGAAGCGCTGTCCAATCAACTTTGCTGCATTTGGCTGAATCTGAGCAAAAAGTACAGTATATCCCTATACACTTCAGAATTCATCCGGCTGCTTCTGTCTTTTGTCACATCATCAATAAACACAAGTGACCCAGTGCCATTGGAAGCCATGCATGCCCCATGCCCATGCCATCACACTGCCTCCACCATGTTTTACAGAAGATGTGGTGTGCTTTGGATCATGAGCTGTTCCAATTCTTCTCCAAACTTTCTTCTTCCCATCATTCTGGTACAGGTTGATCTTAGTCTCATCTGTCCAAAGAATGCGGTTCCAGAACTGGGCTGGCTTCTTCAGGTGTTTTTTTTTTTGGTAAAGTCAATTCTGGCCTTTCTATTTTTGAGGCTGATTAATGGTTTGCACCTTGTGGTGAATCCTTTGTATTTACTCTCATGAAGTCTTCTCTTTATGGTAAACTTACTGTAGATACTGATACACCTACTTCCTGGAGAGTGTTCTTCACTTGAGTGGATGTTGTGAAGGGTTGTTCTTCACCATGGAAAGGATTCTGCAATCATCCACCACTGTTGTCTTCTGTGGACGTCCAGGACTTTTTGAGTTCCCAAGCTCACCAGTGCACTCTTGTTTTCTCAAAATGTACCAAACTGTTGATTTGGCCACTCCTAACATTTCCACGATCTCTCTGATGGATTTCTTCTTTTTTTCAGCCTCAGGATGGTCTGTTTCACCTCCATTGAGAGCTCCTTTGACCGCATGTTGTGTGTTCACAGCAACAGCTTCCAAATGCAAACGCCACACCTGGAATCAACTCCAGACCTTTTACCTGCTTAATTGATGACAGGTTAACGAGGGAAGAGCCCATGCAGCCTTGTTATTTTTTTTGCAGCCTTCTCAGTCAATTGTCCAATTACTTTTGGTCCCTTGAAAAAGAGGCGGCTATGTATTAAAGAGCTGTACAGTGGGGCAAAAAAGTATTTAGTCAGCCACCAATTGTGCAAGTTCTCCCACTTAAAAGATGAGAGGTCTCCAATTTTCATCATAGGTATACCTCAACTAAGAGACAAAATGAGAAAAAAAAATTCAGAAAATCACATTGAAGGATTTTTAATGAATTAATTGGTAAATTCCTCAGTAAAATAAGTATTTGGTCACCTACAAACAAGCAAGATTTCTGTCTCTCAGACCTGTAACAACTTCTTAAAGAGGCTCCTCTGTCCTCCACTCGTTACCTGTATTAATGGCACCTGTTTGAACTCGTTATCAGTATAAAAGACACCTGTCCACAACCTCAAACAGTCAGACTCCAAACTCCACTATGGCCTCAACTTGTCGTGTTTGGAGGAGAAAGAACACCATACCTACTGTGAAGCATGGGGCTGGAAACATCATACTTTGGGGCTGTTTTTCTGCAAAGGGACCAGGACGACTGATCCGTGTAAAGGAAAGAATGAATGGGGCCATGTATCGTGAGATTTTGAGTGAAAACCTCCTTCCACCAGCGAGGGCATTATGGTGTTCTTTCTCCTCCAAACACGACAAGTTGAATTTTTACCAAAAAGTTCTATTTTGGTTTCATCTGACCATACAACATTCCTCTAGCAAACTTCAGACAGGCCTGGACATGTACTGGCTTAAGCAGGGGGACACGTCTGGCACTGCAGGATTTGAGTCCCTGGCGGTGTAGTGTGTTTCTGATGTAGCCTTTGTTACTTTGGTCCCAGCTCTCTGCAGGTCATTCACAAGGTCCCCCCGTGTGGTTCTGGGATTTTTGCTCACTGTTCTCGTGGTAATTTTGACCCCACGGGGTGAGATCTTGTGTGGAGCCCCAGATGGAGGGAGATTATCAGTGGTCTTGTACGTCTTCCATTTTCTAATAACTGCTCCTACAGTTGAATTCTTCACACCAAGCTGCTTACCTATTGCAGATTCAGTCTTTCCAGCCTGGTGCAGGTCTACAATTTTGTTTCTGGTGTCCTTTGACAGCTCTTTGGTCTTGGCCATAGTGGAGTTTGGAGTCTGACTGTTTGAGGTTGTGGACAGGTGTCTTTTATACTGATAACAAGTTCAAACAGGTGCCATTAATACAGGTAACGAGTGGAGGACAGAGGAGCCTCTTAAAGAAGAAGTTACAGGTCTGTGAGAGACAGAAATCTTGCTTGTTTGTAGGTGACCAAATACTTATTTTACTGAGGAATTTACCAATTAATTCATTAAAAATCCTTCAATGTGATTTTCTGGATTTTTTTTTTCTCATTTTGTCTCTCATAGTTGAGGTATACCTATGATGAAAATTGGAGACCTCTCATCTTTTAAGTGGGAGAACTTGCACAATTGGTGGCTGACTAAATACTTTTTTGCCCCACTGTATATGGGGATGCACACCCTCGCAACCTCAGGAAACCATGTTTAAAATTTGAGGGCAGTGTGACGAACGGTTCAGGAGATATACAGTACATGGAACAGACAGACAGACAGACACACAAACCCACAGAGATTTCTTGCATTTACAGATAGTTAAAAAAAATAAGAAATCACATGTACGTAAGCATTCACAGCCTTTGCTCAATACTTCGTTGATGCACCTTTGGCAGCAATTACAGCCTCAAGTCTTGTTGAATATGATGCCACAAGCTTGCACCACCTCTCAAGCTCCATCAGGTTGGATAGGAAGCGTCAGTGCACAGCCCTTTTCAGAGCTCTCCAGAGATGTTCAATTGGATTCAAGTCTGGGCTCTGGCTGGCCCACTCAAGGACATTCACAAAGTTGTCCTAAAGCCATTCCTTTGATATGTTGGCTGTGTGCTTAGTGACGTTGTCCTGCTGAAAGGTGAACCATCGCCCCAGTCAGAGGTTAAGAGTGTTCTGGAGCAGGTTTTCATCCAGGATGTCTCTGTACATGGCAGCACAGTGGCGGAGTGGTTAGCACTGTGGCAGCACACCAACTCACCCTTGGCTGGGGGATCCTGGGTTCGATCCCAGCCCCTGACCAACAGTGATCTGTGTGGAATTTGCATGTTCTCCCTGTGTCTGCGTGGGTTTACTCCGGGATTTCTCCGGTTTCTTCCCACATGCCAAAAACATGCAAGTTAGGTTAATTGGCATCAAACTGGGAATTCTAAATTGTCCTTAGGTATGACTGTGAGAGTGAATGGTTGTCTGTCTCTCTGTGTTGGCCCTGCGATGGACTGGCAATCTGTCCAGGGTGTACCCTGCCTCTCGCCCAAAGATGCTGGGATAGGCTCCAGCCCCCCTGCGACCCAAAAAGGATTAAGCAGAAGATGGATGGATGGATGGATGGATGGATGTCTCTGTACATTGCTGCATTCATCCTTCCCTCTACCCTGACTAGTCCCCCAGTTCCTGCTGCTGAAAAACATCCCCACAGCATGATGCTGCCACCACCGTACTTCAATGTAGGGATGGTATTGGCCTGGTGATGAGCAATGCCTGGTTTCCTCCAAACATGATGCCTGGCATTCATGCCAGAGAGTTCAATCTTTGTCTCATCAGACCAGAGAATTTTGTTTCTCATGGTGTGAGAGTCTTTCAGGTGCCTTTTGGCAAACTCCAGGTGGACTGCCATGTGCCTTTTACTAAGGAGTGGCTTCTGTCTGGCCACTCTACCATACAGGCCTGATTGGTGGATTGCTGCAGAGATGGTTGTCCTTCTGGAAGGTTCTCCTCTCTCCACAGGGGAACGCTGGAGCTCTAACAGAGTGACCATCGAGTTCTTGGTCACCTCCCTAACTAAGACCCTTCTCCCCCAGTCGCTCAGTTTAGACAGCCGGCCAGCTGTAGGAAGAGTCCTTGTGGTTCCAAACTTCCTCCCTTTATGGATGATGAGAGGCCACTCTGTTCATTGGGACCTTCAATGCAGCAGAAATTTTTCTGTACCCTTCCCCACATTTGTACCTCGAGACAATCCTGTCTCAGAGGTCTACAGACAATTCCTTTGACTTCATGCTTGGTTTGTGCGCTGACATGCACCGTCAACTGCGGGACCTTGCATAGACAGGTGTGTGCCTTTCCAAATCATGTCCAATCAACTGAATTTACCACAGATAGATTCCAAATAAACTGCAGAAACATCTCGATGATCAGTGGAAACAGGATGCACCTGAGCTCAATTTTGAGCTTCATGGCAAAGGCTGTGAATACTTATGTACATGTGATTTCTTAAGTTTTTTTATTTTTAATAAATTTGCAAAAAAGCTCAAAAAAAACATTTTCCACTTTGTCATTATGGGGTATTGTGTGCAGAATGTTGAGGGAAAAATGAATTTAATCCATTTTGGAATAAGGCTGTAACATAAAATGTGGAAAAAGTGAAGTGCTGTGAATACTTTGCGGATGCACTGTAATTTTATGAGAGCATGACTTAACTCTCACTGTGGATGCTTTATAACAGCTGAACCCATTCATCTCTTATCAGGCTGTAGGCTGTGCACGTAGTGACAGACAGAGCGGATGGGGACAAAAAATGGTTTTGTACAGACCTGACATGGCCTGAGGAGAGGAGATGGTTGAGAGAGTGAGCTGCAAAGAAAAAAAAAAATAGCTTTCATGAGAAAAGGTGGTGCAGCATGACCCGCCTGCTGCATTATTAACTAGAAGTTCCATTATCGCTGACAGAAAAGCACACACACAAACAAACTGCAGAGTTTACTCCAAGCAACGGCAGTGAACACGCAGCCTCCTGACTGCATATTTTAAATATAGCTTTCTGGAGTACCAGATACTGCTCAAGGTCAGGTCAGACAATCAAAAATTTAAAAATTGCAACTCAGAAGTCAAACATCACCCATCACCCCAAGTCAGCCATCAGTCTGAAAGGGGTTTACTTAGTTCTTAACAGGCTATCACAGCATTCATGCTATAATGACTCCATACACGTACACACACGCATGCGCGCACACATTAACAATCCATTGCATAACAGAGTGGGACATGGTAATGGAAGAGCTTCTCTAGGGAACTGGAAGTGAATGGGATTTCTTGCTTAAGTGGAGGGGCACGAGATGTCACCCATTAAGGTTTTTTTTTTTTTTTTAACCCCAGTCCACAGCTATGTCACATGGTTGTAAAATAAAACTCATTGCCAGTACACAAACCCAAACATGCTGCAGTTACACAATCACACTGCTAAAAACAACACCATGGTTTAGCAATGCAGTTATAATAGTAAATGCAGACCTCAAAACCTCACAGCACTGCATATCCCTTAGCTTTAAATGCTACGAAGATGGCCCACAGTACAAGATCTGGCAACAGAATTTAATATACATATACAGATATATTCTTTCCTCCTCATATCAGCACATTTACACAACAATCGATGACTATCGACACTGCTCTAAGTAAAACTTTTTCTGTGGAACAAAAGCACTGAACTCGTAAGAAACTGTGTCGTCATTTGTGACACTTCACAGCTCAGACAGTAAGTGTACACCATCTGCCAGATTAATTCATTCTGAAAAGATTACCTCCATGCACCCTGTAATTATACTGAATATTATACAGTGAGATAGAATTTAGTGAAGCACCTTCATTCATAAGAAATGGTTCAAAACATAACCTGTACTGAAAACAGCAAAATGTCATTTCACACATGAGTACCCTCGAACTGACACTGCAAATACAGGTAATTTTTTTTTTGGGACTTATTTTGTACCCGTAGGTAGATTTGTTCTGCAGTCCGGTGACAAGCCACCAGCTGCCGGTCGCTGAGTGCGCAAGCGCCCCTTAACTCCCTAACCTGCATGTTTTTGTCATGTGGGAGGAAACCGGATTAATCCCAGAGTAAACCCACGCAAACACGGGGAGAACATGCAAACTCCACATAGATCACTGTTGGCCGGGGGTAAACTGTGCTGCCGCGGTGCTAACCACTGCGCCACCGTGCAGCCATATATGCTTCATCATGAAACTTTACAATGCATACCACTGTGGGCCTTCGGATCGTTAAGAATTCATTTCAACAAGCAGCTCTTAATGCATTAGTGTTTACAGATGCTGATAATATTCAACCTGAATGTCTGGGGACAAACAAAAATCGTAGGTGCTGTCAAATAAATGCAGGAGGGCATCATATGACACCAACTGATGTGAAACGACACGACTGGACAAGTCAGCAATTCTTGTGCTTAACACAAGGACTTGGGACAATAAGACTCACTAAATACACCCGTCATCTCACTTATACTGTACTTGTTACTAGGGATGAGCCGATACCACTTTTTCAAGACCAATACCGATACTGTGACTTTGAGTATCGGCCGATACCGATCTGATACCGATCCAAACCAGATACCGTCTCGCTTATTTAAAACAACAAAAGTATAGAACATACTTTGTTAGTCACTAGTTGCATTTTGTGCACATATAAAAACAAAAATCTAAAAGTCAAAGAATATATTACAAATTTGACTCAATTCAGCAATGCTGCTGCTTTTTTTATTTTAAACTTTGCAACATTGGCAGCATTTCACTGGTCAGAACCATGTAAACGTGCATTCTGAAGTTTTAAGTGTAAGTTTATACAAAACTTTGAAGCCGAGTATTTAAATAACATTCAGGTGAAATTCAAAGTGCCACTTTATGCATGAAGTAAAAAATGCTGTAGATCTGAAAATAAAGGAACTAACCCTTTAAGTTGTATTTTTGTCATCCATTATCATAAGTATTCTCCTGGTCCTCAGTTTATTTAGTAGTGTTTATGATATTATTCTCTGTCCATATTTAGATTTTAGGTTTGCTCTTATTTTGAAGTCATTCCTGTTCTATTTCGTGTTCATGTAGCCTTGCACCCTCTGGGATTAATAAAGTGAATAACAAAATAAATTAAAACTATTAAAAATAAAGTATACAAAATACAAAAAAAAATTGCTATTTCTGTTTCTGTCACCTACCTCTCCTCAACTGTACTCCCCGAAAGGTATGCTCCAGTCTGGTTTTTACTTTGTTTTTTGTTTTTTTTTGTTTTTTTTTTTAGGTTTCACTTTTAGCGCCCAGCCTCCTGAGCTGGAAAAGCAGTGGCTGCTGCTGCAGAATACACGTCTTTCTGCTCAGTTCTTGACACAATTCAGCATAATCCTTTGCCGTGATATTTTTGCAAGTGTTTTATCAGGTTAGTGGTGTAAAATTGTAAATGCTGCTACCACACAGCAACATACTGAGGCGAGTTTCACAGACTCCAGTGATGTAACGCTCATTGCCTCTGATTACAGAAGCCGTGCGCAGCGCAGCTGAGAACAGGATCGCGCCTTCATTTTAATATTATTCATGTATCGGATTGGTAAATTACTTTTATTCCTTACCGATTACCGATCCAGCCATTTTGCCTGGATCAGACCCGATACAGAGGATCAGATTGGCTCATCCCTACTTGTTACACTTCAAAATTCATATATGGAAGAGACTGAGAAAATGCTTGTTGTTTAGAAAGAGGAGAGAGCTGTCTGCATGTGCACAGTGATCTAAAGGAGCTTATGAGTCCATAATAAGAACACAGTGATCCCGCTGCCCCCCTCCCTGGTTTCCTTCCTGTCTCCCACAATAGCCCAACCCTTCCCCTTTTGTGGCCAATTACCAGGGTTACCTGGTTATTGTAAATAACCAGGGAACAAGCACAGATCTTCAAAGATGGTTACATAAAAACACAGAAGAAAAGGAGGAAGTCTAATCAAAACAATAAACAAGTCCTTTTTGGAGGAATTTCTGGTTTAATGTTCTGTTAAGTGCCAAACTGCATTTTTTGAAACAAAAAACCATTGAAACAAATCAGTGACTAAGGAATAATCAGGTAGGAGGACACGGCATGTTCATACAGTAATAACGTGATAATTGTATGATGGATTACTTGTAGGCACTGCTGTCTCAGAGCATAGG
This sequence comes from Pholidichthys leucotaenia, assembly GCA_020510985.1. Lineage (NCBI taxonomy): Eukaryota > Metazoa > Chordata > Actinopteri > Cichliformes > Pholidichthyidae > Pholidichthys > Pholidichthys leucotaenia. The sequence goes on along the minus strand of CM035842.1, from coordinate 139,324,549 downwards.
GGTCTCAGTTTGAACCCAGCGTCTGTGTAGTTTGCTTGGTTTTCCTGTGCTTGTGTGGGTTTCCTCCTACAATCCAAAGACATGATTGTATACTGGTGCAGCACTGCGTGATGGTAGCCACTTCGCTTTAAATTGTTGATAAGACTGGAAGTCTAAGAAATTTAATTTTCTTCTGTTGTGCATGTTTTGCTGTGTTTAGACTGAATGATAATAAAGCTGGTTTTCTATGCACAAGACAGCCATACCTTTAATTACTAGAGGTGGGGGATAGATAAAGTATAATGTTCACACTTCTACCCTCAGGCCGGAGGTACAGAAGTGTGAAATGCAGGACAACCAGACTAAAAAATTCCTTCTTTCCCACTGCCATCAGACTCCTGAACAAATAAACTTCCAAACAAACTCCCTATTTGCAAACACAGCTTGCAAATAGGAACTCACACACTGGTTGCTAAATCTGCACATTGCTCACTTGTACAGTGTCTCATGTCCATATCATCTCTGCTGCTAAATTATCATTGTACAGTCTACTGGGTATTATCATTACAGAGAAATTCTCACACTGGATGCTAATTTGTAATTTGTACATTGCTCATTTGCACACTGTACATAGGATGATGCCATCTCAGGTTCATATCATCTCTGATATTAATATACCATTGGCCATTTCTCAGACACCATAATCATTGGTGGCTTCCATATTGTCAATGTGTACAAGCCCCCTAATGCCAACTGGGATCTGCAGGTCTTACCCACCCTACCCCACCCTGCCATCTATGTGGGGGACTTTAACAGCCATCACCCTGACTGGGGGTACCCAGCAGTGGACAGTGATGGGGAGGCACTTTCAGACTGGGCATCCAGAAATGACTTCGCTTTGATATACGACCCCAAACAAAGCGGAACCTTCCACTCTGCTAGGTGGAAGAAGGACTATTCTCCTGACCTGTGTTGGGTCAGCTCTTTGAATGGGGAGCCATATCCTACACAGATCCTCATTCTTGATGATTTTCCACACAGCCAACACCGGCCCCTGCTTGTACACATTGGCCTACAACTTCCAGTCATATACAGCCCAAGGAAGATGCGCTGGAACTTCCGCAAAGCCAACTGGAAGAAATTCAGTGAAACTCTGGACCAGAGCATTGTTACCATCCCACTCCACACCATCACTGTAGATGAAGCATACAACCGCTTCTGCAGCGCACTCTTCAAGGCTGCCCATACTTCAATCCCACGAGGCTACCGACCCCTCTATGTCCCATGTTTGGACGGAGAAAGTGCTGCCCTCCTACAATCCTATCAAACATCAGGGGACCCAGAGTTAGCAGACCATCTCATTGAATCGCTAAATACAGCCCGGCGAAAGAAATGGGAGGAGACAGTTGCTGACCGGAGCTTTACCCACTCTAGCAGGAAATATTGGAGCCTCATCCGTCGCCTAGGAGCTGCACAGAAGCCCCCTAGCCAAAGCCGAGCATCCGTCACACCCAACCAAGTTGCATCCCACCTACTGACTATCGCCAAAGCACCCCAAGACAAAGACACCAGAAGAGCAGTTACAACTGAGCTAAAAAAACACCAAAAAATGCCTGTAGAGGAAACGAACCCTGAACCCTTCGAGGCTGCTGAACTGGAGAAAGTCCTACAGGGCCTGAAATGTGGAAAGGCAGCAGGATACGATAACATCTTCCCAGAATTCATGAAAAATCTTGGCCCCCGAGCCCTAACCTGGTTGACACAATTCTACACAAGGATCACACAAACAAACTCGATCCCAAAGAAATGGCGGACAGCAAAGGTCACTGCCATCCCAAAACCTGGCAAAGACCACAAACTACCAGCAAGCTACCACCCAATCTCCCTACTCAGCGTTCCTTACAAAATCATGGAGCGCCTAATACTGCAACGCATTTCCCCAGAAATAGAGGATATTCTAAGTGTGGATCAAGCAGGTTTCCGCAAGGACCGCAGTACAGGAGAACAAGTACTGGCCCTAACCACCTTCATCGAAAATGGCTTCGAGAGCAGACTGAAGACAGGGGCTGTGTTTCTCGATCTTACAGCCGCCTATGATACGGTCTGGCACAAAGGCCTCCTCCTGAAACTTATAAAGGCGATCCCTGCTTGGGCAACAGCAATTATAAAAACCCTGCTGACCAACCGAAGGTTCAGAGTCCACCTCAGTCAGAACACAAGTGCATGGAGAATGCAGAAAAACGGACTCCCACAAGGCTCAGTTCTAGCTCCAACTCTGTTCAACCTCTACATAAACGACCTGCCTACTACAAAATCCCGTAAATTCATCTATGCAGACGACATCTGTTTGGCATTCCAAGCACCAGACTTTGAACCACTGGAACGGGTGCTCACGGAAGATCTTTCCAAACTGGACCAGTTCCGCAAAATCTGGCACCTAAAACCAAGCCCAGCAAAAACCGTCTCCAGTGTATTCCATCTCCACAATGCAAAAGCTGCCAGAGAACTAAACATCCACCTGAGCGGACTCAAGCTTAAGCATGCCCCAAATCCAACTTATCTTGGAGTGACCCTTGATAGGACCTTATCCTTCAAGGAACATCTAAAGGGGACGGCTGCTAAGGTGAGGGTACGAAACAACCTGCTCTGCAAGCTTGCTGGTGCAAAATGGGGGGCGGCAGTCTCCACCCTGCGCACCTCAGCACTGGCCCTTTCATACTCTGTAGCAGAATATTGTGCCCCTGTCTGGTCCAGGTCATCTTACACACACCATGTAGACACCCAGCTCAACTCAACCATGAGAACTATAACTGGAACAATCCGCTCAACACCACTCCCCTGGCTCTCTGTACTGTCAAACATAGCCCCTCCACACATCCGGCGAGCAGCATTAACTCAAAGGATGCTCCAAAAAGTTAAAGATTTTCCTCACTTACCAATCCATGCAGATATCTACACCCCACCCACTGCCCGACTTTCATCCAGACGGCCGATTTGGAAAAACCCTCCCCCAGCTGACTTTACCATCCAGACAGCTTGGCAAGAGGAATGGGAGACCAAGGAGGTCCCAAACAAACAGCTGGTGATAAACCCCAACCAACAGGTCCCGGGCACCAACCTTCCAAGGAGACAGTGGTCTACACTCAATCGCTTCAGGACTGGACATGGCCCCTGCTTGGCCAGCCTTCACAGATGGGGCAGTAGCCCTAGCCCACTGTGCGCATGTGGAGAGGAGCAAACAATGGAACACATCATAGAGGCTTGCCCGCTCCAAAGACTGGAAGGAGGATTACACACCCTCCATACAGCAAACCAGGAGGCAACTGCTTGGCTTAAGGACTTTGCATTCGCTAAATAAATAATTGGCCATTATAGTCATCCAGTAAATTTTCAATTTTCATTCTTCTTGTTTCCTCTAGTTTAACTGTCCTAATTGCCTAATGTGTATTATTATTATTAGTAGTAGTATTAGTACTTAGTATCAAGGTGTGTTTAAGGTGTCCTAATTGCCTAATGTGTGTTATTAGTGTGTGTTATTAGTATTCATTAGTATTAGGTGTGTTATTACCTTATTAGTATTGATGTGCATCTATTACCTTGGCATTGGTTTATGTTATTGATTTTAAAATTGTAATGGGGTAGGCACTATATAAGCACTAGCTTTAGCCTACACCCTTTCGGTTGTTCTTTTGTGTGCTCTTATTGTATTGTATATGTTTATTATTATTATTATTATTATTACCAAATAAATTCAATTCAATTCATTCGGAGGGCAGAGTAAGAATTTCATTGCTCAGGAAATGTTGCATTTCTTAACTGTGCACATGGTAAGAAAGATTTTGAATCTGAATCTTGAATCTAATATTGTCATACTTTGCTGACAACACTATCAATTCAGAGGCATCAGTACTTCAATTCTTTTATTAATAAGGGCACTGCACATGGTAAATTACATGCCTGTCCATAGCCATTATCAAGAGCAGCTAGCTATTACAGTAACAAAAAAAAATAAATTGATAAAATGAAGATGCAATATACACTGAAGTTTAAGCAAAGCAAATAATCTACAATTTAAAGTGGAATAAATTTAGAGAACATATTTTAAAAAATTATGTAACACCCTACAACACGCACATCTTCAGCACACAGTGGTGTAAACAAATGTTTGCCCCCTTCCTGATTTCTCAATTTTTGTATGTTTGTCACACTTGAATGTTTCAGATCAAACAAATTTAAATATTTCTATTTATACTCCATTTATACTCTTATAGAATACAAAGTAATTTCAACGTAGTTTCAAGGTTGGCAAGACTGTTCTTTCAACGTTGATTCAACATCTTGTGCCTGCTGGGAAGGCTCGTCTCTGTTTGTCCAGAAAACATCTTGATAACCCCCAAGACTTACCTTGATGACCCACAGCACTGTAAAAGACTCATTGCCTGTTATCACAAACGCCTGATTGCAGTTGTTGCTGCTAAGGGTGGCCTAACCAGTTATTAGGTTTGGGGGGCAATGACTTTTTCACACAGGGCTATGTAGGTTTGGATTTCTTTCCCTTAATAATAAACACCTTCCATTTACCACAGCAAGTCTTCCAGGTCCCAAAGCAGCAAAACAGCCCCAGACCATCACACTACCACCACCATATTTTACTGTTGGTACGATGTTCCTTTTCTGAAATGCTGTGTTACTTTTACGCCAGACGTAATGGGACACACACCTTCCAAAAACTTCAGTTTTTGTCTAGTCAGTCCACAGAGTATTTTCTCAAAAGTTTTGGGGATCATCAAGATGTTTTCTGGCAAAACTTAGACGAGGCTTTATGTTCTTTTTGCTCAGCAGTGGTTTTTTGTCTTAGAACTCTGCCATGCAGGCCATGTTTGCCCAGTCTCTTTCTTATGGTGGAGTCATGAACACTGACCTTAACTGAGGTAAGTGAGGCCTGCAGTTCTTTGGATGTTGTTGTGGGGTCTTTTGTGACCTCTTGGATGAGTTGATGCAGCGCTCTTGGGGTAATTTTGGTCGACTGGCCACTCCTGGGAAGGTTCAGTCCTGTTCCATGTTTTCACCATTTGTGGATAATGGCTCTTACTGTGGTTCGCTGGAGTCCCAAAGCTTTAGAAATGGCTTTATAACCTTTTCCAAACTGATAGATCACAATTACTGTGTTTGTCATTTGTTCCTGAATTTCTTCGGATCACGCATGATGTCTAGCTTTTGAGGATCTTTTGGTCTACTTCACTTTGTCAGGCAGGTCCTATTTAAGTGATTTCTTGATTGAGAACAGGTGTGGCAGTAATTAGGCCTGGGTGTGGCTAGAGAAATTTAACTCAGCTTTCCAAAGATGTGATAAACCACAGTTATTTATGTTTTAACGGGGGGGGGGGGGTCACTTTTTCACACAGGGCCAGGTAGGTTTTAATTTTTTTTTTACCCTTAATAATAAACACCTTCATTTAAAAATTGCATTTTGTGTTTACTTGTTATTTTTGTCTAATATTGAAATTTGTTTGATGATCTGAAACATTTAAGTGTGACAAACATACAAAAGGAAGGGGGCAAACACTTTTTCACACCACTGTATAACATCACAGTACTCAACACATCACAAGATCATGATAATGCATTGAGGCCCAGGTATCAGGCTAATACTGCATCATTTGGCTTTGGCATTTCCCACCTTTATTCAATACACTCTGCCTTATGGTTTATTGAATAAGCAGCTTCTCTTCCCTAAAGACCTGGAAACTCAAGTCTGACCTTACAATGCAGCTTAGCTTATTCTGTGAATATTGGCTGTAACCCACAAATACAACATTACCCCGTGTGTTTATCTTTTCAACAACTAACCCACATTTTGAAGAACACACACAGAGCGATGCGTATTTCTGGATCACTCAACTGCCGAAAGTGAAAAGTGGCATGCCTTCGTTGACAGACTGATTGGGGACACTCACCGTCTGTCCTTGACATGGAGGGGGAATGCTAAGAGAGTAGCTAAGGGTTGTAACGGGCCTGGTTTATACATGCTCAGAGGACTCGCACAGTCACCCAAATGTATTTTGGCATTGTGAGTGGGGTGGAAACAACTTGTGTGTCACTGTGCCAAACAAGTCAAAATTCATTTTTGCCTTTCAGGCACGAAAGACTCTTGTGACAGCAGTCATGATATGTGTGTGTGTGTGTGTGTTTGGGGGGTGGAAATATGTTTGCTTTAAAAAAAAAGCACTGCTAAATCTGCTGCAACTTAACAAATACACTACAGTCTACTAAAATCTACACCAAATTAAAAGTGCATATACATAAATATTATCTGAGCTACTCTAAAAATACTTTCTAAAGGTAGAGGTGGGTGAAATGGAATAAAACTAAAATCCCCAATTTTACAAGCCAGATTTAATTTTTTACTTTAATGATTTTTTTATACAAAAGACAAAGAAGAATCAACAAATTTAAAGTAGCAACATACAGTAACTTTTATAAAATGAACTTATAAAAAAATGAAAGGTTCCTCTACAGCCGTGGACAAAATTGTTGGTACCCCTCTGTCAATGAAAGAACCCACAATGGTCACAGAAATAACTTGAATCTAACAAAAGTGGTAATAAATAAAAATTCTATGAAAATTAACCAATGAAAATCAGACAATGCTTTTGAATTGTGGTTCAACAGAATTATTTAAAAAAAACCTCATGAAACATTCATCTTCTTCCGCTTAATCCTTTTCGGGTCGTGGGGGGGCTGGAGCCTATCCCAGCATCTTTGGGCGAGAGGCAGGGTACACCATAGACAGATCGCCAGTCCATCGCAGGGCCAACACAGAGAGACAGACAACCATTCACTCTCACAGTCATACCCAAGGACAATTTAGAATCCCCAGTTTTGATGCCAGTTAACCTAACTTGCATGTTTTTGGCATGTGGGAGGAAACCGGAGAAATCCCGGAGTAAACCCACGCAGACACGGAGAGAACATGCTAACTCCACACAGATCACTGTTGGTCGGGGGCTGGGATCAAACCCAGGATCCCCCGGCTAAGGGTGAGTTGCTGTGCTGCCACAGTGCTAACCACTCCACCACCGCGCTGCCCCTCATGAAACAGGCCTGGACAAAAATGATGGTACCCTTAACTTAATATTTTGTTGCACAACCTTTTGAGGCAATCACTGCAATCAAATGATTTCTGTAACTGTCAATGAGACCTCTGCACCTCTCAGCAGGTATTTTGGCCCACTCCTCATGAGCAAACTGCTCCAGTTGTCTCAGGTTTGATGGGTGCCTTCTCCAGACGGCATGTTTCAGCTCCTTCCACAGATATTCAATAGGATTTAGATCAGGGCTCATAGAAGGCCACTTTAGAATAGTCCAATGTTTCGCTCTTAGCCTTTCTTGGGTGTTTTTAGCTGTGTGTTTAGGGTCATTATCCTGTTGCAAGACCCATGACCTGCGACTGAGACCAAGCTGTCTGACACTGGGCAGCACATTTCTCTCTAGAATACCTTGATAGTCTTGAGATTTCATTGTACCCTGCACAGATTCAAGACACCCTGTGCCAGATGCAGCAAAGCAGCCCCAGAACATAACAGAACCTCCTCCATATTTCACAGTAGGGACAGTGTTCTTTTCTTGGTATGCTTCATTTTTGCGTCTGTGAACATAGCGCTGATGCGCCTTGCCAAAAAGTTCCAGTTTTGTCTCGTCTGTCCATAGGACATTCTCCCAGAAGCTTTGTGGCTTGTCAACATGCAGTTTGGCAAATTCCAGTCTGGCTTTTTTATGATTTGTTTTCAACAGTGGTGTCCTCCTTGGTCGTCTCCCATTAAGTCCACTTTGGCTCAAATGACGATGGATGGTGTGATCTGACACTGATGTACCTTGACCTTGGAGTTCACCATGAATGTGTTTAGAGGTTGTTCTGGGCTCTTCTGTTACCATTCATATTATCTGTCTCCTCCTGCGGCCACGTCCAGGGAGGTTGGCTACAGTCTCGTCGATCTTAAATTTCTGAATAATATGTGCAACTGTAGTCACAGGAACATCAAGCTGCCTGGAGATGGTCTTATAGCCTTTACCTTTAACATGCTTGTCTATAACTTTCTTTCTAATCTCCTGAGACAACTCTCTCCTTTGCTTCCTCTGGTCCATGTTTAGTGTGGTACACACCATGTCACCAAACAGCACAGTGACTACTTGTCACCCTTTAAATAGGCCGACTGACTGATTACAAGTTTGTAGACACCTGTGATGTTAATTAGAGGACACATCTTGGTTGAACATGTCCCTATGGTCACATTATTTTCAATCTTTTCTAGGGGTACCATCGTTTTTGTCCAGGCCTGTTTCATGACTTTGTTTTTTAAAATAATTCTGTTGAACCACAATTCAAAAGCATTGTCTGATTTTCATTGGTTAATTTTCATAGAATTTTTATTTGTTACCGCTTTTGTCAGATTCAAGTTATTTCTGTGACCATTGTGGGTTTTTCTTTCATTAACAGAGGGGTACCAACAATTTTGTCCACGGCTGTACGTATCATCTTCAAGCTGAATAAAGAAAAATGCAAACCTACCTTGTACTTTTTGTCAAACAGTGCCTCAGTGAAGCAGCTGCCATGTTTTTCAGTTTTCTTTTTATGATATTTTCCAAACAAATCAATTTGGTTTTAAAGCCATTTATTTCTCATCCCCAGTTCTAATATAACAGTTGTGCAATATTTTTTTTAAAAAATCTTGTGCTAAATTATATTACTACTTATGCTATAGGCTTATAAGGTTAGATAAAATGCAAATTAAAACAGTGCCACCTGCCATGCTATGGATTTGATAGAAAATATTTTAAACACACACACACATACACACACACACACACACACACACACACACACTGGAGGAGAAATAATTATCTGATCCCCTGCTGAATTTGTAAGTTTACCCCATTACAAAGAAATGAACAGTCCATTTTTTTAATAATAGGGTTATTTCAGGGCAGCACGGTGGCGGAGTGGTTAGCACTGCAGCAGCACAGCAACTCACCCTTGGCCGGGGGATCCTGGGTTCGATCCCAGCCCCCGACCAACAGTGATCTGTGTGGAGTTTGCATGTTCTCCCTGTGTCTGTGTGGGTTTACTCCGGAATTTCTCCGGTTTCCTCCCACATGCCAAAAACATGCAAGTTAGGTTAATTGGCATCAACTGGGGATTCTAAATTGTCCTTAGGTATGACTATGAGAGTGAATGGTTGTCTGTCTCTGTGTTGGCCCTGCGATGGATTGGCGATCTGTCCAGGGTGTACCCTGCCTCTCGCCCAAAGATGCTGGGATAGCCCCCCCGCCCCCCGTGACCCGAAAAGGATTAAGCGGAAGAAGATGGATGGATGGTTACTTCAACAGAGACAGAATATCAACAAAAAAAAAAATCCAGAAGAAAAATATTAGATAAGGGTTGTAAATTTATTTGCGTTTGATCGAGGGAAATAAGTATTTGATCCCCAAGTGTTACGGCCCACGGCCTTCTGTCTGTTTGGCTATGGTCACACTGCAGGTTTTAATGCCCAATTCCAATTTTTTTGTACAAATGTGACCCATATCTGATTTTTTTAATGACTGTCTGAACAACACAAATCCGATTTTTTTCACACCAGACCCAGGCCACTTTCATATGTGGTCCTAATTCCGAATCGTATCTGATATTTTCCAAAGTGACCTCCATCTGAACGGTCATGTCGCATTTCATCTGACTTTTTCCTCACTGAAGTGAGACAGACGCTACAATTCTACGGTGGCGGATGCCGCAGGCATGGGAGACACAGCTGATTTGTGCTCTCTTTTTAATCAATCTCCTTCCCTTTATCACTGGATTGTAATTTTTGTCGGCTCAGAGTGTACAATAATGTCAAAATTGTGGGCGGGGGGGGGGGCTGAAGCCATAGACATTACATGCGCACAGTAACGGCACATTTATAAAAAAAAAAAAAAAATTGGTCATCTGGCATGTAGAGGAATGAAGGTGGTCTCATTTATTTTGTGCATAAACATTTCTGAATGTTTTTTAACATTTATTTTGCTGCGCTGCATCAAAGGTGAAGAAGTTCTGTCCCCTCAATCGTTCGGTGCTCATACTTATTTCCTTAAGCACAGTGCTGTGTCTGACGTTGTGTTTTCTTCTGCGCATGCGGGTCACTTCATAGCTGGAGACCATTCATACTCCAGTCTGATGGGGGTCACATTTAAATTATGTGAATGCCCACACAAAAAAATTGGATCTCAGCAAAAAATCGGAATTGAGCATCAAGACCTGCAGTGTGACCGCAGCCTTTATTTTGACAAAGTTGCTTATCTTTGCGTTTTCTTCCCTCATGTCATCTAATTGTGCAGCTCTTCCTGGTTTGCCGTCTGTCTCTGTGGTTTGGCCATCTCCTGCTTCATCCAGCCCCTGACTGAACCTTATATCTGATTGGACTGGTGTTCCAACACTCCACCAATCAAGTCTCGCCTCCAATCAAGCCACCTGCTATAAATTCTTGCCAAACAATTAGTCAGGGTGGCTATGATTTAATGCAAGCGGTCTGCCACCCTGCCCGGTTGCCGTAAGCATTTTCTTACATGCTCACTTGGTTTTGAGTGTCTCATTTTACTTGGTCCTTGATACTCGTTTAAAATGTACAGTCATGTGAAAAATTTAGGACACCCCATTAAATATTCAGTTCTTTATTAGGAAATGTTCACATATTAATGTCTAATCTTTTTATTAATATCTGGAAAAGAAGGTGATTTAATTGCAGGTCAATAAAAATTAACCTTGTTTTACTCATTAAACAAAAGATATCAACAAAAATGCATATTGTAACTGAGGGAAAAAGTTAGGACACCCTACCGCCTAGTAGCTAGTGTTACCCCCTTTAGCTGAAATAACTTCAGTGAGATGCTTCTTGTAGCAATCTACCAGTCTCTGACATCGGTCTCAGAAAACTTTGCCCCACTCCTTAACGCAGAATTCTTTCAGCTGTGAGATGTTTAAGGGGTTTCTTGCATGTACAGCCCATTTCAAAAGTCACCCCACAGCATCTCAATGGGATTAAGATCTGGGCTTTGACTTGGCCATTCCAGGACTCTCCATTTCTTAGGTTTTAGCCAGTCCTTGGTGGATTTACTGGTATGTTTTGGGTCATTGTCATGTTGCAGGGTCCAGTTCCGCTCCAGCTTTAATTTTTTAATTTTTATTTTTTTTTACACAGATGGTCTCATGCGGTCCTCAAGCACCATCTGATACACGGTAGAAGTCATGGTGGATTCTATTGATGATGAGCTGGCCAGGTCCTGTTGCAGCAAAGCACCCCCAAACCATGACACTTCCACCTCCATGCTTCGCAGCTGGTATGAAGTTCTTTTCCTGGAATGCTGTATTTGGTCTATGCCAAACACGTCCTCTGTTCTGGTGTCCAAATAATTCCATTTTAGACTCATCTGTCCAAAGAACATTATTCCACAAGTCCTGGTCTTTGTCTACGTTCTCTCTGGCAAACGTCAGCCTTGCCTTCATGTTTCTCTTATAGAGCAAAGGTTTCCACCCTGCATGCCTCATACAAGTTAAACTTGTGTAGTCTCTGTTTGTAGAGACATGCACTTTCACATCAACAGTGGCAAGAGCTTGCTGTAGGTCCCATGGTGACATTTTAGGGTTTTTGGAGACTTCTTTTAGCATCTTGCGGTCTGCTCTCGAGGTGAACTTGCTTGGACGGCCAGACCTGGGCATGTTGGCAGTTGTTTTGAATGTCCTCCACTTGTAGACTATTTTCCGGACAGTGAAATGGCTTTCAAATTATTTTTAGATCTTTTTAAATCCCTTACCAGACTCATAAGCTGCTACAATCTTCTTTCTGAAGGCCTCAGACAGCTCTTTCGATCTCACCATGGTGTTCACTTTCACTTCAACAGTCAGCAGCACACCAAACTCAATGTTTGAGGTTTAAATAGGACAAGACTCCTTCAAAATGCTGAGTAACAATGTTCTAATCATGTGCACCTGATGTGATACACCTGTGTGTGATTTTAGCCATTTTAAATGGGAATAAATGTGGGGGTGTCCAAATGTATTCCTCACCAGAAATTGTGTTTTTAGAATTACATTTTACAGAAAATTTTAAAAAGTCTTTTCTTCAGTTTTAATTGTTCAGTTATATTACTTGAATCTCCCAGTATTGTTTAAATTGACATTAAATATCCATATGTCCAAATATGTTTTAAAAAAACAAAAACACACAGGCTTTCATACGGTGTCCTAATTTTTCCACATGACTGTATCTCTAGTGAAAGACCAAGTAACAGTGTGCTTTGTTAGTCTTGTGTGTATGAGTGTCGCTGTTTACTTGGTCTAGATATCTTTGGTTCTAGACTAAGTGACACTTTTTTTTTTTTTAACAAAGCACACTTGAGCAACCACAACTCATTTTCACTTATATTTTGTTATCCATTATCCTCTGTTTATGCCATCACTTATACTGTCTTGTTTCCTCAGACTGGGCCAAGGGTTTCATTTCCCATTTCATATACGTACATCACTGCAGGTAACTTTTTGTTAAGACACATTTAGGTTTAGAGTACTACTCTCTCTTGTATATTTCAGTTTGGGTAGTGAGAGTAGGTAAGTTAGTTTCTTTATTATACTCTCAGTTGTGTAGACAGGAAGCTGTCATCACCCAAGCTGGAAATCTTTTGGTTACATTTCTTGCTTTGGTTTCAGTAGTGCCTTTTTGGGCCTTTGTTTCCAATTATTTTATGTACATATTTATCATTTTGACAACTACCCTCATTAAAATATAATTTTACTTTGACAACCAATCCCATCTGGTTATTTGTTATCCTCTCTCCCCCCTAGACAGAGGGGTCATAACACCAAGCAAAATGTGACTTAGTATTTATAGGAAGATCAAGGCGAGGAAGGCGTCGGGACCGGACGGCATCAGCGCAAAGCTCCTCAAGTCCTGTGCAGACCAGCTGTGTGGGATTGTGACGTATATCTTCAACATGAGCCTGAAACTGGGGAGGGTACCACAGCTGTGGAAAACATCTTGTGTGGTACCTGTACCAAAAACTTCCCACCCCAAAGACCTGAACAGCTTCAGACCGGTGGCCTTGACGTCCCACTTGATGAAGACCCTGGAGAGACTGCTCCTTGCTCATCTCCGCCCCCTGGTGGAACCAGCGATGGATCCACTCCAGTTCGCCTACCAGCATGGCATCGGGGTGGAGGATGCGGTGATCTTCCTCCTTCACCGATCTCTGTCCCACCTGGAGAAGCCCGGGAATATGGTGAGGATCATGTTCTTTGACTTCTCCAGTGCTTTCAACACCATCCAACCGATGATCCTGAAGGACAAGCTGCTGCGCGCAGGGGTGGACCAGCACCTGTCATCATGGATCCTGGACTACCTCACGAACCGGCCTCAGTTTGTGAGAACCCGGGACTGTGTTTCCGACACGATCATCAGTAGCACAGGGGCCCCCCAGGGAACGGTGCTGGCTCCCTTCCTGTTCACTCTTTATACTGCGGACTTCTCACACAACACAACACATTGCCATCTACAGAAGTTCTCTGATGACTCTGCGATCGTTGGTCTCATCTCCAGCGGAGATGAAGCTGAGTACAGAGGGCTTATCCAGGACTTTGTGGACTGGTGCCATCGGAACTGCCTCCAGATCAACGCGAGGAAAACTAAGGAGCTGGTGGTGGACTGCCGCAGGCATGGGCAGCCCCTCACAGCACCAGTAAATATACAGGGAACAGACATCGAGATGGTGACATCCTACAAGTACCTGGGTATTCATCTGAACAATAAGCTAGACTGGTCACACAATACTGACGCACTCTACAAGAAGGGACAGCGCAGGCTGTTCCTGCTGAGGAGACTCAGGTCTTTTGGTGTACAAGGGGCGCTGCTGAAGTCATTCTATGACACGGTGGTGGCATCAGCCATCACTTTTGGAGTGGTCTGCTGGGGCAGTGGCATTACTGCAGCCGATAGGAAGAGACTGAACAAACTGATTAAGAAAGCTAGCTCTGTCCTGGGGCAACGCCTTGATCCGATGGAGGAGATAGGAGAGAGAAGGACGGTGGCTAAACTGTCATCTCTGCTGGAGTCCGAGTTCCACCCTATGCAGGACGTACTGGATGCACTGAGGAGCTCATTTAGCAGCAGACTACATCATCCCAGGTGCACAACCGAGAGGTTTCGTAGGTCCTTCCTACCAACGGCTGTCAGACTGTACAACCTAAGCAGGGCTGCTCGCAGAGATAGCAAAAAGACGTAACAAACTAATAGTTTTTTTTGAATGCAAAAGATGCAATAGACTTACACAATGGTCCTCTCCGGCATACAACTAGGAACATACCGGTCGCTATGGAGGGTGAGAATATGTATGGGCACATAATCATACCATGTAGGATAACTAAATAGACGGTTATGCTGTTTCATCCCACCTAGCAACAATGCTCTGCACTGTGTGTGTTTATATATTTACATATTTATTCCATCTAGCTACAATGCTCTGCACTGGGTGTGTTTATATTTATATATCTATATATTTATTCCATCTAGCTACAATGCTCAGCACTGGGTGTGTTTATATTTATATATCTATATATTTATTCCATCTAGCTACAATGCTCCGCACTGTGTTTTTATATATCTACATATTATTCCATCTAGCTACATTGCTCCGCACTGTGTGTGTTTATATACTTGCATATTTATTCCACCTAGCTGCAATGCTCCGTACTGTGGGTGTTTATATATTTACATATTTATTCCATCTAGCTACAATGCTCTGCACTGTGTGTTCATATATTCATATATTTATTCCATCCAGCTACAATGCTCTGCACTGTGTGTCTGTGTGTGTGTGTGTGTATATATATATATATTTTATAGTAATATGTACATATGTATATTAGCTGCTCTTGCTTGCTTGTTTTTTTTCTTGCCTTCTGATTGTTGCTCTGAGTGTTGCTATCCCTGTGCTGTTGCAATCCTGGAATTTCCCCGTTGTGGGACTAATAAAGGCTTATCTTATCTTATCTTATTTGGTGGAGAAGCCCTTCTTGGCAATCACAGGGGTCAGATGTTTCTTGTAGTTGGTCACCAGGTTGCGCACATCTCAGGAAGGATTTTGGTCCACTCCTCTTTACAGATACTCTCCAAGTCCTGAAGGTTTTGAGGCTGTGGCTTGACAACTCAAAGTTTCAGCTCCCTCTACAGATTTTCTATGGAATTAAGGTCCGGAGACTAGCTAGGCCACTGCAGGACCTTAATGTGATCTTCTTGAGCCACTCCGTTGTTGCCTTGGCCATATGTTTTGAGTCATTGTCAGAGTAGAAAACCCATAAACGACCTTTCATCAGTGTTCTGGCTGAGGCCAGGAGGTTCTCATCCAAGATTCTACAGCACATGGTCCCATTCATCAGCCCCTCAATGCAATGAAGCCTTCCTGTACCCTTGGCAGAGAAACGACCCCAAAGCAGAATGTTTTCACCTCCATGTTTGACAGTGGTGATGGGTGTTCTTGGGTCATATTCAGCATTTCTCTTCCAAACACGGCGAGCCACGTTGATGCCAAAGAGCTCAATTTTGGTCTCATCTGACCACACCACATTCTCCCAAGCCTTCTCTGAATCATTCAGGTGTTTGATGACAAACTTCAGATGTGCCTTCTTGAGCAGGCAGAACTTGTGATCACTGCAGGATCTCAATCCATTATGGCAAAGTGTGTTACCAATGATTTTCTTGGTGACTGTGGTCCCAACTCCCTTGAGAGCATTAACAAGCTCCTCCTGTGTAATTCTGGGCTGATCCCTCACCTTTCTCAGAATCATCCTTTTCTCACGAGGTGAAATCTTGCATGGAGCTCCAGAGCAAGGGCGATTTACTGTTATACTGTATTTCTTCCATTTTTGAATTATGGCACCAACAGTGGTCTCTTTCTCACCAAGCTTCTTGCTGATGGTCTTGTAGCCCATTCCAACCTTGTGATGGTCTACAATCTTGTCTCTGACGTCCTTTGACAACTCTTTGGTCTTGCCCATGGTGGTGGTGAAGTCTGAATTGAAGAGACTGATTCTGTGACAGGAGTCTTTCATACATAAAATGAGCTGAGATAAGGAGAACTTTCCTAAAGGGACAGGACTAATTTATGTCCCTCATGGATACATAATCAGTCTGTGTGAGTCAGAATTCTTACTGGTTAGTATGGGATCAAATACCTATTTCCCTTGATCAATATTCAAATTAATTTATAACCCTTACTTGATGTTTTTTCTGTTTTTTTTTTGTTGTTGATCTTTTCTCTCCGTTAAAATAAATTTAACATAAAAATTATGGACTGTTCATTTCTTTGTAAGGGGGTAAAACTTACAAATTCAGCAGGGGATCAAATAAGTCTCTCTCTCTCTCTCCTCCCTCTCTCTCTCTCTCGTACCAAGCTTGGTCATCTTATGAAGAGGTCAACCACGTCGATAGAAACGCTGGGGCGGAGTGCCAACATTACATCTGTCAGACTGGTGCATAGGGTGGTGAAGGAAGTGTGTGCTGCCCTGCCACGACCGCTTAGAGCATTTGCGGAAAACCGGACTCTTTCCACTCAATGGGATGAGGGCACTGTGTCCAACTTTCCTGCCCTTTCCATAAGTCCAGCTGTGGGAGAGTGGCAGGAGGGAGAGGATCACCTGCTGTCCTTCAGAAATCCTCGTCTGGGCAAGTTCCAGTTTGTGGGGACAAAGACGGTGTATCACATCTGTGTGAAAGTTCTGAATCTGCGCTCTCTAACGGACGTGAAAGAGTCGAAGTGGGCAGGGTTTTTGGGGCCGGTATTCTCCCCGAAAGGCAGCTGGCGGTCCATGTACAAGCTCCCTATTGAGAAACGGACGGCAGATCTCCAGTGGAAGATTGTTCATGGGGCAACAGCTATGAATAAATACAGAGCACACCTGGATCCTAATGTGGGGGAGGAATGTTTGTTTTGTTCCCAAGTTGAGACCCTGGAGCATTTGTTTATTCAATGTTTTCGTTTATCTGGCCTTTTTGATCTTCTGAAAGTGTGGTTTCATGATTTGGGTGAATGTTTCTCTTTTGGTTTGTTTATTTACGGGCCAAAGTATACAGTGGCAAAGAAGTCTGTGCACACTTTGATGAACTTCCTATCTGGTACTGCTAAACTTGCCATCTGGCTGACAAGGAAAAATCGGACTACTAACACTGGCAATGTGGATCCTGTGTTTGTTTTCAAGGCCTTGTTAAAAGTCAGACTCCAGGTGGAGTACTCTTACTATAAAATGGTGGACAATTTGGAGGTATTCACCAATAGATGGACTGTAGGAATATTTTGTGTTCTGTGGGAGAGGGGGATGAGTTATGTTTGCGCTTTTGAAATGTGAGACACTTGGTGCAATGATATTGGTGATCTTACATTTTTGACTGGTACAATAAAGGGATTTTTTTAAACCTCTCTCTCTCTCTCTCTCTCCCCAACAGGAGGAATAAATGTCGGTCGTTCCTCTGCCTGTTTTACACATTTTTGGGATATTGTTCGATCAGACTTTTATATGACGTTTCTAATTGACTGTAATTGACTGTCACGGAACTGGATCTTTACCGGTCTCCTGCCGGCGCGCAGCAAGGACTTGGCCTGGCTTGAAAACGGGAGGCCTGTGGCTCTTCTTTGCACCGACTACAAGGACATGGTTTACTCGCCTGCAGGGCATGGATGCCCCAACGTTTTCTTTCTACAATCTGGATGAGCCTGCTGCAAAGATGACTTGCTTGAAAATCCTGCATGGTCTAAGGACTACAATCCATCTGAGATGAGGAAAATGTCTCTGGGACGTACAACGGACCTGGCTGCGGGCGCACAGCGCTATCTCTGCTGCCCGAGGAAGGGGACTTGGCCTTGCTTAACAACTGGAGGCCTGTGGCTCGTCTTTGCACGGACTATAAGGAAGACTCGGACTACTGCCACTGGCAATGTGGCCTGCAAGGAATACTTTGTGTTGTGTGGGGGAGGGGGATGACTTATGTTTGCACTTTTCCAATGTGAGACACTTGGTGGAATGATATTGGTGCTCTTACATTTTCTTGAATTGTGCAATAAAGGCTCTTTTTTTAAAACTCAAAACACTCTCTCTCGCTCTCTCTCTCTCTCTCTCTGAGTGGGCGTGGTCGTGAGTGCGAGCTGAGAGTGTGTGACAGCGTGAGTGATTTATCTCAAATTTTTCTGTTTAAGGTTTTTTTTTCTGCTAAATAATCTTAATTTTTGTTGTTTTCTGTAGCTGGGGTGGGGTAGGCGTTCTGGGAGGGGGGTTTCTGCTGCCAGCTCTGCTGGTCAGCATGGTTTTGGAGCGAGGCTCCGGGTTCGAGAAGCTGACACGCCGGCATGCTGTCAAACTGACTCCGGCTGTCAGCTGCTCAGTGGAGGAGTGTAGTCTGGCTGTGGGGGAGCTGGTCGGTTATGAAAGCGTTAGATCAGCTTCGAGAATGAATAGTGCCGTGGTGATCTTCCTCGATAGTGTGGAAAAAGTTAACCAGGTAGTGGAGAGCGGGGTTGTGATTAAAGACACACTGGTTCCTGTTCAGTCTCTGGTAAATCCCGCGAAGAGAATTACGATCTCAAATGTCCCACCATTTTTAAAGAATGAGCTGTTGGAGAAGGAGCTGTCGAGACACGGGCAGCTTTTGTCCCCGATTAAGCACATCCCTCTCGGTTGTAAGTCCCCGCGTTTAAAGCATGTCATGTCTTTTAGGCGACAGGTGCTCATGATTTTAAAGAATAGCGAGGAAAGCCTCAACCTCGTATTTAAATACCGGATTGACGGCTTTGATTACACCATCCACGTCGCCTCCGATAATATGAAGTGTTTCGGCTGCGGAATGGAGGGACACTTGATTCGATCATGCCCTCAGGGAGTGGGGGGTGATCACTCGGGGGAGGCCGCTAGTGCGGCCTCGGGGCCGTCTGGCGGTGGAGTGGCTTTGCTGCCCTCTGAGGCTGACGGCGCTACTGCGCCGTCGGGCGTTTCAGCCGAAGCCGCGAGGCCGCCTGGCGGTGGCCTTTCAGCTGAGGCCGCGAGGCCGCGAGGCCGTCTGGCGGCGGGGCGGCTTCGCCGCCCTCCGCAGCCAGCCTGTCGATCATAAATGAAACCGCAGCAAAAGTTAAAGCACATCGCAGGGCTGCTGCACAGACCAACATTGTGGACAAGGGTGAGATTACCGAGAGGGATCACGCTGAGGATCAGACAGATGAGCCAAATGAGGTACAGGTAGATGGTGGGACTAGAAAAATGAATATAAAAGCACAGCACAGGGTGAGCGAGAAGCAGGAAGAGACAGCTACCAGGGTGGCTGAGTCAGTGTTGGAGGATGAGGATGACATTGAATTAGATGAAGAGTTATGTAAAATCTCAATCAAGCGAAAGAATTTGGAAACCAAACAGCAGAGGAGCAAAGTAAAAAGGGTCGTCAAAGACAGTTCTGAGGTTTCTCCATCTCAACCAGATTCTTACGCTGGGTCTGAGATAGAGAGTGATGGTGAAAGCAGTGACGATGTGGCCAGTGGAGGCGGTTACCCCTTCACAAAAATACAGAAGTTTTTGCAGGACACTAAGGGATCCAGAATGGTTAAAGTTGAAAATTTCTTCCCCGATCTAAAACGCTTTGTTCACTCTGCTCGGGTCTACATGAAAAATAGGGGAGAGCTTGAGCAGGAAAGTTTCACTGATCAGGAGATCTACAGACTAAAAAAGCTTGTGCTAAAAGTTAAGAACCAAATTGCCCAGGATGATTAGTCTTTTATCGCTCATTCTTTCTCTTCTGTTTTTGTATTGGTTTTGCCCTCTTATATGCATGTGCAGTTTTAATTTTGGCACACTCAACATCAATGGAGCAAGAGAAATGTCCAAGCGAGCGTGTGTTTTTACTCTTGCAGAATGCAAGAAAATTAATGTTCTGTTTGTTCAGGAGACTCATAGTTCTGAGGACAATGCTGCTGACTGGAGGAGGGAATTTCGAGGGGAAATTATTCTTAGTCATAAAAGCAGCAGTAGTGGTGGAGTGGGTATTTTATTTTCTCGAGATTTTATTCCACTTTCTTATGACATTGATGAGATAATTGCAGGCCACATTTTAAAAGTTCGAGCTGTTTTTGAGAATGTGAAAGTTGTTTTTATAAATGTGTATGCTCCAACCGTAGGCACAGAAAGATTGTGTCATCTAAAATATTTAAAAAGGCCAATCAAAAATTGCAGTAATGATGACTTTTTATTTGTGGGAGGTGATTTTAATTGTACAGAAAATCCTCTTATGGATAGGAATCACCCAGAGCCACATGCTGCATCCAAGAGAGTTTTAAAAGGTCTCATAGAAGCTCATGATCTGTGTGATGTGTGGAGAAATTTTCATGGCAAGGCTAGACAGTACACATGGAGCCATAGAAAGGACAATATTCTGTCCTTAGCTAGACTGGATAGGGTTTACAGTTTTAAGCACCATTTTAGCATTTTTAAAAGTGCTTTTATAGTCCCTGTTGGCTTCACAGATCATTCCCTGGTTCAGTGTTGTGTTTTTATCAAGAATATAAAGTGCAGTAGTGCATACTGGCATTTTAACACATCATTTTATCGGATAACAGTTTTAAAACTGCTTTTATGTTTTTTTGGAGTAATTTTAAATTAACAAAATCAAATTTTAGTTCTTTGCAGCAGTGGTGGGATGTAGGGAAGAGCCAAATAAAGAATTTGTGCCTACAGTATACTCGCAATGTCTCTGGAGACTTGGCCAGGTCTGTCAGGGACCTGGAGAGAGAAGTAGTGGAGCTGCAGTCTTTGGCAGGCTCCACAGGAGAAAGAGGACATTTTGAGGCCCTCAATGGCAAAAAGTCTGTTTTAACTGACCTACTGGGTGTGGCTGCCAGGGGCGCTGTGGTATGCACTAGGTTCCAGAACATCGCACTAATGGACGCTCCATCTCATTTTTTCTTTGGTTTGGAAAGGAAGAATGGTCAGAGGAGGATGATCCACTCTCTTAGCTCCGAGGACGGGCAGCCGATCCATGAGTCTGCGGAGATCCGTCGCTTTGCAGTTGCTTTCTACAAGGATCTCTTTAAGAAAGAATTTGTTGAGAATCCACATGCACTGAGTCATTTTTTGACGGACTTGCCAAAGGTGATGGCTAGCGTGAATGTGGAGCTGGAGAGCGGGATCATTCTGCAAGAACTAGCAGTGGCTGTCCAGTCTCTTCAGTGTGAAAAAGCCCCAGGGATAGCTGGTCTACCATCGGAGTTCTACAAGGCTTTCTGGTCTGAGATCTGTGAGGACTTGCTGGAAGTACTGTCTGACAGTCTGCGGAAGGGTCACCTGCCCCTAAGTTGTAGGAGAACAGTCCTCACCCTCCTTCCAAAGAAAGGCGACTTGAAAGACATTAAAAACTGGCGTCCGGTGGCTCTCCTCTGTACTGACTACAAAATTCTCTCCAAAGTGTTGGCTACCAGACTGAGGAAGGCGATGGAGCAGGTCATACATGTAGACCAGACCTACTGTGTACCTGGTAGGTTGGTTACAGACAACATTTTTTTAATTCGTGATGTTTTGGACCTCTCCAGCTCATTGGTCAAAGAACTTGGTCTTATTTCAATAGACCAAGAAAAGGCGTTTGACCGAGTTGAACATCCATACCTTTGGCAGACATTAGAGGCCTTTGGTTTCAGCTCAGGGTTCATCGCCATGATCCAGGCTTTGTATAGAGACATTGAGAGTATTCTTAAGATTAATGGTGGTTTGAGTGCTCCTTTCAAAGTTGAGAGGGGTGTCCGACAGGGCTGCCCCCTCTCAGGTATGCTGTACTCTCTTGCCATTGAGCCCCTCCTTTGTAAACTAAGGCAAGGCCTCACTGGTTTTAAAGTCCCCAACTCTGACTCTGTCTTTAAAGTGTCTGCCTATGCTGATGACGTTGTTGTTTTTACAAGAAATCAAAATGATGTAGACTACCTTTTAAGAACTGTCAATCTTTTTGGTGAGTGCTCCTCAGCGAGAGTGAATTGGGTAAGAGTGAAGCTGTTGTGGTGGGGGGGAGACCACAAAAAATTGCCCTACCTGATGGCCTCTCGTGGACACAAGGTGGTTTTAAATATCTTGGTGTGTTCTTAGGAAATCAGACTTTTACTGGGAAAAATTGGGAGTGTTTTTTAGAAAAAACTGAAGGAAGACTAAAAAAATGGAAATGGATTCTGCCAAACTTGTCCTTCAGAGGTCGTGCTTTAATCATCAACAACTTGATTGCTTCGATGCTGTGGCATCGAATGTCTTGTCTGGACCCTCCACCCAATTTGCTGGCCAGAGTGCAATCTATAGTCGTGGACTTTTTCTGGGACCGTCTTCACTGGGTTCCACAGAGCATCCTGTTTTTACCGAGGGAAGAAGGTGGTCAAGGGCTCATCCATCTGGCCAGCAGGGGGGCTGTCTTCAGCCTGCAGTTCATTCAGCGACTGCTGAGTGGCCCCCTCGACCTTGTGTGGAGACCTATTGCCAGGGCTGTCCTGGCTCGCTGTGGAGGGCTTGGACTAGAGGAGTCGCTGTTTTTAATGGACTTAAGGAGCCAAAAACTCCCAGAACTTCCCCAGTTTTACCAAAGTGCTTTTAAAATCTGGGGACTTTTTAAAAAGAACTCTCCCCAGGCTTCCTTGTCACCTTTCTGGCTTTTAAAGGAACCACTTGTGTTCGGAACCCGTTTTGATGTGGGCAATGCTTTAGGACCTTCTGTTTTAAAAAAGTTCATTTCTGCAAAGGTCACAACACTGGGACACTTGGTAAATTTATGTGGTCCTAACTTGGACAATGCTGTTGCCCTGTGCTCTGCTCTTGGTGTTTCTTCACTCAGAACTATAATGAACTTGCTGAAAGATTGGAGAGACTGCCTTTCTGCAGAAGAACACTCTGCTATTGTTTTACACTGCAAAAACTCTGTGCGAACTTCTGATGAGCCTTTTCCTTTTAGTGTTTTATCTCCTGATTTTAAAGATGGCACTGGTGTTTTTTTAAACTCTGAACACATTAACATTTGTGACTCTCCGGGTAAAAAAATGTATGGACTTTTGGTGAAAGTTTTAAATGTAAATAAGTTAAAAGGTCGAGCTGATACACCATGGAGGAAACACTTGGGTTTGGAGTTCAGAGGTGAGGCCTGCCTGGAGAGCACTCTATAAACCACCATTAACTAAGAAGGTTGGAGACCTACAATGGCGAGTTTTACATGGTGCTGTGGCTGTAAATGCTTTTATCTCCATTTTAAACCCAAATGTTGTTGAGGTTTGTCCTTTTTGTCCTCAGAAAGAGACTGTGTTTCATTGTTTTCTGGACTGTAACAGACTGCATTTGTTGTTTGTTTTTTTGGGGAAGTTGTTTTATCTGTTTGGAGAAGTCTTTTCCCTGCAGATTTTTATCTTGGGCTTTCCATATAGGCAGAGAACTAAGAAAAAGAGTGAACTTTTAAATTTCATCCTGGGTCAGGCTAAAATGGCTATTTATGTTAGTAGGAAAAGAAAAATTGAACAAATACTGGATTGTAATGTAAAAGACATGCTGGTTGACATGATTAAGGCTCGAATAATGGTTGATTACAATTACTATCATCTGATGCAAAATGTTGAAACCTTTGAGGCTATGTGGTGCTTTAAGCACATCCTGTGTTGTGTTAAGGAGGGGAAAATTACCTATGGTATAATCCTGATGTAAGAAGCAAGTTTTTTGTTTTAGTTTTCCTGGTTTGGTTACTTGTGTCTTTGATTTCTTGTCAGTGAGTCATTTTTCTTTTCCATTGCTTCTTTTAGTTGTTTTAGTTGTGTTTTTCTGTTGAACTTGTGACAATAAAGGTGTGTTGAAAAATCTCTCTCTCTCTCTCTCTCTCTCTCAGCATCGAGGATGAACAGCGCAATTGTGATCTTTCTGGATTCGACTGAGAAAGCTGATCAGGTGGTGGCACAGGGAGTGGTCATAGGTGACACTTTTACTCCCGTTTTACCGCTGGCGAATCCGTCTAGGAGGATCACCATCTCAAACGCTCCTCCTTTCGTTAAAAATGATCAGCTGATTAGAGAGTTGTCCCGTTTTGGCCAGGTTGTGTCCCCTATCAGAATGGTCTCTCTGGGTAGTAAATCACCCCTGCTGAAGCATGTTGTATGTCATAGGAGGCAGTGTTTCATGGTGTTGAAAGACAGCTCTGCTGAACTGAACGCGTCTTTTAATTTCAGGATTGATGGCTTTAGCTACTTGGTGTTTGCAACATCTGAAACCATGAAGTGTTTTGCGTGTGGCGCAGAAGGCCATCTTATTAGGTCATGTCCTGAAAAGGCGAACACAAAGAGCACTGGCGGTAAGAAAGGTGACGCCGCTGTTTCTGGTGGTCCGGAGGGTAGCGCTACATGTGGTGCGGCGGATGCCGCTGCGGCGCCCGCTTCTGCTGGGGCGGTCGTGGCCGCGACTGCGTCCGCGTCCGCTTGTGCTGGGGCGGCCGCGGCCGCCTCTGCTGGGGTGGCCGCGGCGGGCGCGGTAGTTGTCCCCCCAAACAGTGATGGTGGGGAATTTCTGTCTGGCGGCAGCTCTGATCATTGTGACGAGCCTGTCGCCCGGGGTAGACAGGTGGAGGGTGTTAGTAAAAGTGCAGTTAAACGAAGGAACGTGAATGAACAGACTTTGCAGGCGGGGGAGGAGCGGTTTGAGGCTGTAGCGGACACACAGAGCAAACACTGCATGACAAACGTTGCGTTTCATGAAGAAATGCAGGAATGTAGTTTTGTTGAAGAGGATCCTTTTAAAGCTGCACAAAAAAGGAAAAGTGCGGAAAACTTGCAGAGCTCTGCTAAATCTAGTAGGGTTGGGAATTTAGATTTACTGAATGAGAGCGCTTCTGACGAAAGTGGAGATGAGTCTGAACTGATGCAGACGCAGACGCAGGAGGAGCAAAGCTCCTATTGTTTTGCTAAAATTAGACAATTTCTCCAGGTGACTAAGGGGAGCAGAGCTGTGAAAGTGGAAAATTACTTTCCAGATCTGGAGTTATTTGTGGCATCAGCTCGCAAGCTGATGAAACCGAATGATGGGAATGAGACTTTTACTGATCAGGAAATTTTTCGTTTGAAGAAACTGGTTGTCAAACTGAAATCACAAATTACTAACAGTCATGTTGACTCTTAGTTTGTTTCTTCCCTTTTATGCTATGTGTGTGTTTTTTTACTGTACCTTATTTTTATCCTTTTTAATGCCCCACCTTAGAATTGGCACTCTTAATATAAACGGGGCCAGGGATGATGTAAAAAGGGCCTCTTTATACAAGCTTTTTAATTTAAAGGCACTTGACGTGCTGATGGTCCAGGAGACTCAGCACTGTAGACATTGAGTGCCAGTGGAGAAAAGAGTGGGATGGCTGCATTTTTTTTAGCCACAAATCCAATAATAGTGAAGGGGTGGCTGTACTTTTCTCTCGGGGTTGTGTGCCTGTCTCTTATGAGGTAGAAGAGGTGGTGAAAGGACATGTACTCTTGCTAAAGGTACAGCTTGAAAATGTAAACTTGGTTCTTATAAACGCGTATGTGCCAACCCAGAGAGCAGAAAGGATCAGGGTCTTTAATATGCTATCAGATACGGTTAGATCCTGTAATCCAAATAGTTTTTTATTTCTGGGGGGTGATTTTAACTGTACATTAAACCACAGACTGGACAGGAACCATCAGGAACCTCACCCTGCTTCTGCCAATAGGCTGAGGGAACTAGTGAAGGCGCATGAAATGGCCGATGTGTGGAGATCACATCATGGGGACCAGAGGCAGTACACCTGGAGCCATGCTAAAGATAACCTCTTATCTATGGCTAGGTTAGACCGTTTCTATGGTTTTAAACACCAAATGAGTGTTTTTAAAAATAGTTGTATCTGTCCTGTTGGTTTCACTGATCACTGCCTGCTGATTTGTTCTGTTTTCATTGAAAATGTAAAGTGTAAGAGTGCTTTTTGGCATTTTAATAATACACTTTTAAATGATGTGTTTTTTAAGGGAGTTTTTCATGATGTATGGAAGTCACACAGGGAACAAAAACCCTCTTTTAGTTCTCTCCAATTGTGGTGGGATTTTGGTAAGGCCCAGATAAAACAACTCTGCCAACAGTACACTCAAAATGTCACTCGTAGCTTGACCCAATCCTTGAAAGTTCTGGAGACTGAGGTGGTAGAACTAGAGGAGTTGCTCAGTTCTACAGGAAAACAGGAGCACTTAGAGGCTCTCAAGTCAAAAAGGTCAGCCTTGGCTAGCTTGCTAGGGGTCACCGCACAGGGTGCTCTGGTCCGCTCACGCTACATGGATGTAGCTCTGATGGACTCGCCCTCCCAGTACTTTTTTGGACTGGAGGGGAAAAATGGACAGAGAAAGCTCATTCACTCCTTGTTGGGCGATGACGGGAGAACAATCTCCACAGCAGCAGAGATCAGGAAACACGCTGCTAGCTTTTACAGTGAATTGTTTAGAGCAGAGTGGAGGGAGGACACGTCACTGGGCCAGGTTTTCCTTGATGGTCTTCCAGTGCTCTCAGAGGACCTTGTTGCCGGCTTGGATGCTCCACTGTCTCTGTCTGAGCTGCATACGGCGCTAATGAGCCTCCAGAATGGAAAATCACCAGGCATAGATGGTCTCTCTGTGGACTTTTTTAAGGAATTCTGGCCCCTGCTTGGTCCAGACCTGCTGGAGGTTCTCCAAGATAGCTTGGAAAGGGGGACCCTATCCACGACCTGCAGGAGGGCCATCATCACACTGTTGCCGAAAAAGGGGGACCTCCAGAGCCTAAAGAACTGGAGGCCAGTCTCTCTGCTCTGCACAGACTACAAGATTCTCTCAAAAGCTCTGGCCCGAAGACTGAGAAAGGTGATGAGCGAGCTCATTCATGTAGACCAGACTTACTGTGTGCCTGGCAGGCTGATTAGTGACAACGTCACTTTAATTCGGGATATTTTGGAGGTCTCTGGTTCATTGGCGGTAGAAACTGGTTTGATTTCAATTGACCAGGAAAAGGCGTTTTGATCGGGTTGAACACCAATATTTATGGACAGTTTTAACAGCTTTTGGGTTCAGCCCAGGCTTCATAGCCAGGATACGGGTCTTGTACAGTGACATTGAGAGTGTGCTGAAGATAAATGGGGGCCTGTCTGCCCCTTTAAAAGTCCAGAGGGGGGTTCGGCAGGGCTGCCCTCTCTCAGGGATGCTGTACTCCCTCGCCATAGAGCCTTTGCTTCACTGCCTGAGAAGGGATCTATCAGGAGTTACTTTTCCTGGCTGTGACACCACGTTCAAGCTGTCGGCCTATGCAGATGATGTAGTCATTCTGCTAAACAAGCAGAGTGACATTGACGTTCTGGTTAGGAGTGTCAATCTTTTTGGCCAACTTTCCTCTGCAAAGATAAACTGGGGAAAAAGCGAGGCTCTGATGGTGGGGGAGAAACTAGAAAATCAGCTTACGCTGCCGGGTGGGTTGATTTGGAAAAAAGGAGGTTTTAAGTATCTTGGTGTCTTTATTGGAAATCAGCAGTTTGAGCAAAAAAATTGGGATGGGGTCATAGAGAAAATTAACGGGAGACTAAACAAGTGGAAGTGGCTAATGCCAAGAATATCTTTTAGAGGAAGAGTGCTCATTTTAAATAATCTTGTTTCCTCATCCCTGTGGCACCGCCTCATGTGCATGGACCCCCCTGCTGGTTTGTTGTCCAAAATTCAGTCTGTTTTGGTGGACTTTTTTTGGGGGGGTGGACTCCACTGGGTTCCTCAAGCCCTGTTATTTCTTCCCAAAGAGGAGGGGGGGCAAGGAGTGATTCATTTAGCTAGTAGAGGTGCTGCTTTTAGACTGACTTTCATACAGAGACTGCTGACGGGCCCCCAGGACCTGGTATGGAGGCCTTTGGCCTGTGTTATTTTACAGAGAGTCCTTGGGCTTGGGCTAGACCTCCCTGTGTTTTTAATGGATTTTAAGAACTCTAATGCACTGTCTTTACCCAGTTTTTACCGCAGTCTCTTTTCAGTGTGGACTCTTTTTAAAAAACAAAGAGGGCCATGCGATTCCCTCTACTGGTTGTTGAAGGAGCCGCTGGTTTTTGGTGGTCGCCTTGGTGTCCTGCCGGGAGTTGGAAGGACCTTCCTTGATAGGCTGTGTTCCAGGAACATTCTCACTCTGAAGCAAGTGGTGGAACTGGCTGGTCCTGGCCTCAACAACGCCTCAGCTTTAGCAGCTCATCTTGGTGTCAGGTCGAATCGTTTCATCGATGGTCTTCTTGCACACTGGAAACAGGAGCTTCATGGACTTGAGCACTCCCTACTCTTGGACTTTTGCAATGGCACGCTGCAGCCAGAAAGCACTGACCCCTTTCCCTCTCTCACGCTCTATATGGACTTTGACGTCGCTCCTTGCTCCTTACTGGCATTCTGTGCTCCCACTGGTGTGGACTTTGGAGGAGCCAGTGGTAAGGCACTCTACAGACTGGTGGTGATGGCACTCAACAAGGACCGATTGAACACCTGTGTGGACACTCCTTGGAGAGCCTATTTTAAACTAGGAAAAGGGCATCGGCCTGCCTGGAGGGCTCTTTACAAAGCCCCTCTCCCTAAGAGGCATGGAGACTTACAGTGGAGGGTCCTGCATGGTATTATAGCTGTCAATGCTTTTGTTTCTGTGATTAACAGCAGTGTCAGTGATCAGTGTGTTTTTTGTTCCTCTAGGGAGACAGTTTTTCATTGTTTTATTGAATGTCAGCGCCTGAGTGGCCTCTTTGAACTTCTCACAAAACTTTTTCATATTTTTAAGGAAGTTTTCTCTAAGCAGGTTTTCATTTGTGGTTTTATGTACAATCGTCGTTTTAAGCAGAAGTGTCAACTACTGAACTTTGTTTTAGGGCAGGCAAAGTTGGCTATCTATGTAAGCCGGAGAAGAAAACTTGAAAATGTTGAGAATGATGTTGATGTCAAAATTTTATTTGTGAGGCTACTTAAAGCCAGAATCAGGCTGGACTTTCAGTTTTTTATGGGGAATGGGGATGTGGAAGGTTTCAGGACCCTCTGGTCCCTGGAGAATGTCCTCTGTTCAGTTCATGATGGACAGCTTTTTTTGGGGCGTTTTTTGGGGGATTAATTTTCTGTGTAACATAGCATGATATAGAAATTGTATTGACTGATGGACAAGTGTGTTTATTAAAGATCCTTTAAAAATCAAAAAAAAAATCTCTCTCTCTCTCTCTCTCTCTCTCTCTCTCTCTCTCTCTCTCTCTCTCTCTCTCTCTCTCTCTCTCTCTCTCTCTCTCTCTCTCTCTCTCTCTCTCTCTCTCTCTCTCTCTCTCTCTCAGGATTCAGTGTTGCAATACAATAATAAAAGGATTACTGATGCATCTTCATCCATCCAATTTTTCTATTCAGGATGCATTTCTCATTGTGTGACGACTGGGTACTTTAACATTCAAGTATTAGTAACGGCCCATAACTAATTTGCCTTTAGTATCTTAATGCAAAAATACATGAAAAAGGACTTCTGGTCTGGACACCATGGTGATAGCAGCTGCTCCAAGACCCCATCCGTGAAAATACCTTGAAAATCAGATTTAACAGATTTTTGGAAGAGTGAAAATCAAAAGACAGTCATTATGCCTAAAGGAAAACAGAAGAGATCGACATTTATCAGGCCAAGATGCGCATTGGCCGGAGAATCTGACCTGGAGGACAACAACCACTCGGAAATAGGGGAGGTGAATGAGGCTAGCAACACGGTTAGCTTAAAAACGATAATTCAAGAATTAAGAGAATTTCGCCAGAGTGTTGGGCCGAATTTCGTGAAATTAAAGATGAAATAAAAAGGACAAACAACAGAGTGGACCAGGCTGAGGACCGAATCATGGAAGCAGAGGAAAGAATAAAAGGGCTGGAAGAAACTGTGCTGGAATTACTCAAACAACAGACAGGACTGGAGGCTAAGCTAACCGACCAAGAAGGAAGCCTAAGAAGGGCCAACATAAGAATTCATGGTCTGAAAGAAGGAGTCGAGGACGGTTTCACTACAAAGGCTGCATGCGTGGAATCCATATTGAGAGAGAAGTTGGAAATTCCCCAATCCACCGACTTGAAGAGGAAAAGGCGCACCGTTCATTAGCCCCAAGGCTGTCGGCGGAAGCGCCCCCGCGATCGGTGGTGGTGAAGTTTTCCAACTTCAGAACAAAAGAAGAGGTTTTGAGACTGGCTTGGCAGAAAAAAGGATTTATGCACCAAGAAAGAAAAGTTTTTGTGGAGCACGACTACGCCACAGAGGTCCTTAAAAAGCGTCGGGAATACAACGACGCTAAAAAGGTACTAAGAGAGAAGAAACTGCACTTTCAAACTCCATTTCCGGCGAAGCTGCGGGTTTTTTTACGGGGAAGAGACGTGTCTCTACAACTCGGCGGAAGAAGCAACCACGGATATGGCGAGAAGAGGGCTCCCGGTAACGGTGTATAAATCCGCAGCAGACCCGATCGAAAGAATCAAGGCTCAAACGTGGTGCACACAGAGACCCTCAAAATCCATGGGCCAGCAGCGGGAAACCCAGCACCAGGGCTGTAAGGAAAAACTGAACGCTTTCAGGAGGGAAAAACGATATTTTTAATCAATCTGCGCATCCAACCCTCCTCCTACAAGGTAACAAACATTAAAGGAGATGCAGAATCAGCAAGTATCAAGTGGTAAAACATTTCATGGGACAGTCATAATATTGGAAAAAAATAGGTCTTTGAAGAAAAAAAAGAAAAAAAAATCTTGTTAAAATAGAAATGTGACAATGAACCACATGATCTCCCCACACTAACAAATACTGTATTAACGTGATTGTTTGCTGTGACGGTGGTGGGAGGTTGCGCACAATTTCATAGGGTATAGGCATTAAAAAAAAAAAAAAAAAATCATTAAGAGTTCGGATTGGGATCTGAAATTCACGTTAAAAACATGGGACAACTTACAGGGGTAAGAGAGGGCCCTCAACGCGTAACAGAGTTTGAGGAATTTCCCTCAGAGCCAATGCACCATCAAGGCTCTTCTAAGGTCGCTAAAAAGACCTCAGTTCTGGAAGACCTTTTGACAGTTTTTTATTTTAAAGTTTTATATACTATGTTCTTAATGTTTTTTATGTTCTTTCAGTTTTTGAGTAGCATAAAAGAGGGCCACTACACTGTTATACTAAATAAGACAACACAATGGAGAAACAGGGTGTAACCAAAGTAATTTCATATAATGTAAAAGGGATCCTGAATCCAGTTAAAAGATCCAAGACTCTAGGCAAAATGAAAAAAGACAAAGCAGGAATAATATTTTTTACAGGAAACCCACCTAACAGACTTGGAGCACACTAAACTTAATAGACAAGGGTTTAAACTGATCTCTTCATCCTCATATAAGTCAGGGAGGAGGAGGGGGGTAGCGACAATGATTTCAACCAATATTATGTTTGAAAAAAATTCAGATCACAAAGATAAAGAAGGGAGATTTAGCATGGGACTTGGTCGGCAAGAGGGAAAAGATATCACCCTGCTGAATGTACACTCACCGGCCACTTTATTAGGTACACCATGCTAGTAACGGGTTGGACCCCCTTTTGCCTTCAGAACTGCCTCAATTCTTCGTGGCATAGATTCAACAAGGTGCTGGAAGCATTCCTCAGAGAGTTTGGTCCATATTGACATGATGGCATCACACAGTTGGCGCAGATTTGTCGGCTGCACATCCATGATGCGAATCTCCCGTTCCACCACATCCCAAAGATGCTCTATTGGATTGAGATCTGGTGACTGTGGAGGCCATTTGAGTACAGTGAACTCATTGTCATGTTCAGGAAACCAGTCTGAGATGATTCCAGCTTTATGACATGGCGCATTATCCTGCTGAAAGTAGCCATCAGAAGTTGGGTACATTGTGGTCATAAAGGGATGGACATGGTCAGCAACAATACTCAGGTAGGCTGTAGCGTTGCAACGATGCTCAATTAGTACCAAGGGGCCCAAAGAGTGCCAAGAAAATATTCCCCACACCATTACACCACCACCACCAGCCTGAACCATTGATACAAGGCAGGATGGATCCATGCTTTCATGTTGTTGACGCCAAATTCTGACCCTACCATCCGAATGTCGCAGCAGAAATCGAGACTCATCAGACCAGGCAACATTTTTCCAATCTTCTATTGTCCAATTTCGATGAGCTTGTGCAAATTGTAGCCTCAGTTTCCTGTTCTTAGCTGAAAGGAGTGGCACCCGGCGTGGTCTTCTGCTGCTGTAGCCCATCTGCCTCAAAGTTCGACGTACTGTGCGTTCAGAGATGCTCTTCTGCCTACCTTGGTTGTAATGGGTGGTTATTTGAGTCACTGTTGCCTTTCTATCAGCTCGAACCAGTCTGGCCATTCTCCTCTGACCTCTGGCATCAACAAGGCATTTCCGCCCACAGAACTGCCGCTCACTGGATATTTTTTCTTTTTCGGACCATTCTCTGTAAACCCTAGAGATGGTTGTGCGTGAAAATCCCAGTAGATCAGCAGTTTCTGAAATACTCAGACCAGCCCTTCTGGCACCAACAACCATGCCACGTTCAAAGTCACTCAAATCACCTTTCTTCCCCATACTGATGCTCGGTTTGAACTGCAGGAGATTGTCTTGACCATGTCTACATGCCTAAATGCACTGAGTTGCCGCCATGTGATTGGCTGATTAGAAATTAAGTGTTAACGAGCAGTTGACAGGTGTACCTAATAAAGTGGCCGGTGAGTACTTGGTCGGCAAGAGGGAGAAGATATCACCCTGCTGAATGTATATGCACCTCCAGGGGCTAACTGAAAATTTTATAAAAATGTATGTGACCTAATGATAACTAAAGCCCAAGGTTTAGTGATATGAGGTGGAGACTTCAATCTAAGACTGAATCCATACTGGGATGCATCAGGTAATTCTCCACATCAAAATAACACAAAGTAGAAAAACTCGGATGCTACTAAAAGAAATGGGAATCTGTGACGTGCGGAGGGAACTCAACCCCAGTGTAAAAGATTATACATTTTACTCAGCACCCCATTCATCATACTCAAGGATTGACTATTTTTTTATGTTTAATAGAGACATTGGAAGAGTAAAAACATGTAAAATAGGACTGATGGATCTCTCTGACCACAGTCCGATCTATATGGACTTAAATATCCAAAAATACACAAATAATACATTTTCTTGGAGGTTAAATCCAAATGTGCTGAAAGGACCACTGAAAGATGAAGTGAAATCAGATATTCTCAGATATTTGGAAGAAAATTATAATGGAGAAGTATCTCCTTTAATACTGTGGGACGCATGCAAAGCTGTAATAAGGGGAAAGCTTATTGCAAAACTGGCAACCCAAAAGAAACAGACAAGAAAAACTAATCACATTAGAGTCAGAACTTAAGAAACTAGAAAAAGAGCACAAAGACAACACTCATTCTAATGACTCACTCAAAATTAAGGAAATTAAATAACAAATAAAAGATCTACACAACAGAAATCCAGAAGAAACTTACATTTCTGAAACAAAAATACTATGAAACAGGTAGCAAATCGGCAAAATTACTAGCCTACAAATCGAGGAAACAACAAACGGAGAGAGCAATCTACAAAATCAGAGACCCAGTATCAAAGGAAATAAAATTTAGAATTCAGGAAATTCTTAAAAGCTTTGAGAATTACTACAAGAACTTATACTCCCTCAAAAAACACAAACGCATCCAAAGCCTTCCTAAATACATTAAATCTTCCCCAACTTACTGAGTCACAAAATAAAACATTACTGTCAGAAATACAACCTAAAGAATTAGAAAACGCAATTATGAAACTTAAAGCTAACAAATCCCCAGGAGCAGATGGCTATACAGCAGAGTGGTACAAAACCTTTAAACAGCAACTATCTCCTCTCCTCCTGAAAACATTTAACTATGTCCTCCACACAGGGAAACCCCCCCCCCTCCTGGAGAGAAGGGGTCATTGCAGTTATGCCTAAACCTGAAAAGGATAAACTAGACTTCTCCAACTACAGACCAATCAGTGTGTTAAATCAGGACTATAAACTTTTTACCGCTATCCTTGCCAAAAGGTTAGAAAATATACTGACAGACTTAATTCATTTAGACCAAACAGGTTTTATAAGACAAAGACAGACACAAGATAAAATTAGATGCACTTTACACATAATTCATCATATAAAAAAATATAATTTAAATGCAGCCATATTGGGATTAGATGCTGAAAAAGCATTTGATTCGGTTGACTGGTCTTTCCTATATAGAATCTTATCCAGTTTCAATTTTCATAATAACTTCATTAGAACTATCCAGGCATTATATAAAAAAACCAACAGCTAAAATAAGGATTAACAGTAAATTATCATCATCTTTTGAACTGGAAAGAGGATGTCGTCAGGGCTGCTCCTTGTCTCCACTGCTCTTTGCAATCTTCATAGAACCGCTGAGCCAATGGATAAGACAGAATCAAAAAATTCAAGGTATTACACTTGGTCAGAAGGAACATAAAATAGCACTCTTTGCCGATGACATTTTAATATACCTGGGGCAGCCGGACACCTCTTTTCCAGAACTAATCTCAGTTTTTTCAGAGTACGGAGAGTTATCAGGGTACGAATTAAACATGCATAAAACCCAAATTTTAACATTCAACTATAACCCAAATCAATATTTACTAAGCAAACTCAAAACTAACTGGGAGATGGAATCTATGAAATATCTGGGGGTCAATATCCCGAAACAACTCAACAAAATTATAACACTAAACTATGATCCACTGATGGCAAAAATAAAATCTGATCTAGCAAGATGGAATATGATACCATTCTTGGGTACTGCACAAAGAATTGAAGCAGTCAAAATGAATATACTTCCATGTCTTCTATACCTTTTCCAAACAATACCGGTAGAACCTCCCAAAAAAACATGGCAAGAACTGGAGAGAAGGATCTCAAGATTCATATGGCAGGGCAAGAGACCTAGAATCAGATATAGAACCCTACAGCTAAACAAAGACAAAGGTGGGCTCGCGCTGCCAAATATCAGGGACTATTTTAAAGCCGCACAAATTAAAACTTTAGTAGAGATATGTAACCCAGTCTACACTGCACAATGGAAGGAGATGGAATGCCAAATAACAAGTGATATTCCCCTACAGGCGATTATAGGGAACAATGCCTTACCTAAACTTTTGAATAACACTAACCCATGGATAGAGACCCCGCTAAAAATTTGGTTCAAGATAAGTCAGAGAGAATCAAACTAAAGAACCCTATCGATTATTGCAATGGATTTCCTATGATCAGGACTTTACTCCTAATAAAACAGACACTAGATTTAAAAAGTGGAAAGAAAACGGACTGATAAAATATTACGATTTTTTTAAAGGGCAAACTTTAAGAAGTTTTGAAGATTTGAAAAAACAAGGTCTAGTAAATCAAGAGCTTTACAGGTTCTTTCAGCTTAGACACCACATAAACAAAATACTTAAAAAGGAGGACTTGGAAAGGGCCCAGTCAGGTGTTCTGAAGGTTTTCTTAATGGCATATAAAGGGATCCCAGGGATCAGATACATTTCTAAAATATACCATGGTCTTCAAGACCTAAAAGGAGACAACACATCATATATAAAAGAGAGATGGGAAAAAGAGGGGAATTTCACTTTACAACTGGAAATATGGGAAAAGCTAAATAAACAACAATGGAAAAGTACTTCATCCCTGCAGTGGAGAGAATTTGGATGGAAAATTTTGGTAAGATTTTTCAGAACACCTGCACAAAACAAATTTACTCGTAAGGGGTTGAATTGTTGGCGCTTGTGTGGTGAAGAGACTGCAAATCATTTTCATGTGTTTTGGTCATGCTCAGTTATCCACCAATACTGGACCAATGTACAGACAATATTGGGCAAAATATTCAAAGTAACAGTTCCCTTTTCTGTTGTAACTTTGTATTTGGGTTTACTACCGGAATCACTGGAAAGACGAGGAGAAAAATACTTATTCACTGTTTTAATATTGGCAAGTAAAAAAGCTCTAACAAAAAAATGGATGTTGAAAGACTGTCCTACACCTGAAGATTGGATTAACGTGATTCAGGACATTTATTCGATGGAAAAGTTGACATTTGCACTGAGACAGGACATGGATGGGTTCTTGAACTTTTGACAACCCTGGAACGCATATGTGTCTTCCACCAGATCTAATCTTTGACAAATACCATTTCAATAATGGCACTTCTCTTTGCTCCAACGCTACTCAGATGCTCTTTTATTTTTCTGCTCTTCTGGGGGTTTTTTGTTTTGTTTAGGTTTTTTTTTGTTCTTCTTTTAATTTCTCTTTTTCTTTCACTTAAAAAAAGGGTGTTGTAATAATTTTTTTCCAATGTTGTCAAAAAACAAAAAAGGGGGAATATGTGATAAAAATGTAAACAATGCAATGCTGTAATGACATGTATACCCTTTACAAAAACTTAAATTAAAAAAAAAATACATGAAAAAGATGTGAAAAGTCAACTGGCATGTTCCCTTTAACCCAGTTTTCCACAACCATGTGCCACGATGACCCAAGACTCTGCAGGTTTTACCCCCAACCAGTGTCTTCAACAGGTGATTTCGCTGAATTTCTTCACACTGATTGCCGATCAGTGAAAACAGCTGCTCAAGAGATTGGGTGGAAGAGAAAACCTGCAGAGTCTTGGGCCACCATGGCACAGGGGACTACTGCTTTAACCAAATTATATCCCACTACAAATACTACAGGGTTTCCTCTGTTAACATTTCTGTGTGGCGGGCCGCAATCCTTGGATTTATGCTGCTACGCTACGGAAATAAGAATTTAAGAAAAAAAATATGTAGCAATGACGCTTCACAAGCGTGCCCACAAACAACGAGCATGACTGTCATCCGAGTGGAGTTTGGAAGCGCACCGCCCGCGATCGTTCCAGTCAGCAGGCATAATGTCTCTCTAGCATCACTGTCCGAGAGAAGCATGAGCTTATTAAAGTACTTTAAATGTGGAAAAAAGCAGAAGAGTTAAGTAAGCAGTGGAGGCATTTATGGTGGTTTTAACCCGCTGGTAACAGGAAGAATAATGAAGAGTCGATTAGCAAACAGGTGTTGTTAATCTTCATATGCAGTATGCATAATGCATTGTTTGTTTGAACGTGATTGTTCGGACATCTGCAAAAATCCAAAAATCATGGAGACAACAGCCATGCAGGGTCCTGTACGCAGGCTGTCCTGTTTAAATAAGCTGAATGTTGCTGCAGTCTCCAGTCCACACACCCTGTAGTTGAAATACTGGTGTTACCGCCACTGCTTTATGAAATTTTTTTTTTCTTAAAAAAAAAACAAAAACAAAAAAAAACCCAGAATCAGCAGTTCATGCCTAGAAAGATCAGAGCTCTGCATACTGTATTTGTCACACGCACATAAAGTTGAGAGCAAAGCTGCAGCGAGTTTCTCACGGCTTCCATTGTCTGCCATGTAAGTTATGAACCTTGTTTAAATTACAAGACCACAGGGTCCTAAAAACATTTGCAATAATACCGCATATTGCAGTATTGAGCTATCCACGGTCACCACAGGGAAAATTCCTCCACCACGACAGCCCCAGTTGGGAGTAACTTAACACCACTACTTTTACAGTAACGTGCTGTGTAACGAAATTCCATCCATGCATCCATCCATCTTCTTCCGCTTAATCCTTTTCGGATTGCGGGGGGGCTGGAGCCTATCCTAGCATCTTTGGGTGAGAGGCAATTACTGTTTTTTAATTTCACTTCTTAATTGGTCCAAAGATTTGCAAATAATTTGCTGTTGTTGTGCATGGGTGCAAGGGTGCCTACAGAACACACGCACAACAACAAATTATTTGCAAATCTTTGGACCAATTAAGAAGTGAAATTTCCCACAGAAACCTGAACGTTCCAGGAGCCCCAGGTTGGAGACCCCTGAGCTACGCTATCTGAACAGCCACGGCTGGATGTAAAGTGGAAATACTCTTGTCTCAACAGCCACAGCTGGATTGCAAGCACAGGTACACATCTGGACAGTTTGTGACATAGCAAGAATTAAACCGACTGATTGACAGATACGTTGTTACAGACTGAAGATGTGCTAACAGTCACTTTCCATCAGACAGCTGAGACTGTGATCCATTCAAGTTAAAACACATTTACTTGCAACCAGGAAAAAGATTATTCAAAAAGTGGATTTTGATCTCCAAAAGGTCACAGCAGACATTTGGATTGCGGATAATGGAGATTTTCTTTGGATCACTGCATATTAGATTAACCTGTTGCACTTCGGTGTACCGTGGGCGGGCACGTCTCTGCATCCTAGAGCGCACGAGGGCGCCCTGTCCTAGGGCGCACTGAAGAAAAAAAAACCCTGCATTTCCGTTCTTCCACTACAGACACAGCCGCGAACAGAAAGCCAAAGGAGTGCTTTGATTGGTTTAGATGTGATTGACCTCTCATTCGACTAATAAGAGCCTTGAATTGGGTTTCTGAAACCTTGAAGAACCAATGACTGAAAACCTAGCAAGAAGGACCCGCCTACCAACGGCAGCGAATGCAGCAAGCCAATTGAAGCACAGAAGTTCGAAAGCTGTTTTGTGTAAGGCTGGGTGAAGAGAGACTGACTGCTGCAGCAGATGAAAAAAGGACCCACAGGAAGAACCGCCACAGACCCAGCAGCACGGAGACCACCCACAAGTGCGACCTGTGTGACAGGGACTGCCATTCGCGCATTGGCCTGTTCAGCCACAGGCGGTGCTGTCCCAGCAGAGTAGACATTTAGGATTCTCTTCCATGGTCATCATAGACCGTCCACATGCTGTTGTGGAGAGGTAAGTGTTATAAGCTAAATTATTCTTTATCCCTGAAAATTGTAATCAAAAATGACTTTTGACCGATTGGTAAATTACAACTGTGCATAGTAGACCGCGGCACACGAACTCCCAAGTCCATGCGCCGCGGTACACGGTTCGTGCGCCGCGTCCGGACCGTGAACGCGGGGACCGCGGGGACTGTGCACCACAGTCGCCACATCGCCACGTGACTGTTAAGTCATGTAGCGATGGCCGATGTCCGTCCTCTGTAGCGGGGGTGGGGTGGGAGCTGTTATCTTCTACATTACAAATATTTTAGAATAATTTTTAGTGCACTGTAGGTTATTTTTTCTTGTAAAAAAAAAAAAAAGCCACACATTTTTTACGTGGCATGCTTCTTTGTGTGTGGGGGCTTGTTTGTTCATTCATTCATGAATGAATGAATAAACATCCCCCCCCCACACACACACACACAGCCCTGAGTGTCACCTTTCATTAGAGCCCAAGCTCAAGCTTCTATATTGAATCATTCAAAAGTTAGACGTTTTTTCAAACTGTGCCATTTGGCACAATTTGGCACAGTTCAAAAACGCCTGGGAACAACCTGAGGAAAAAGCTGTGTAATATTCATTTTTTGTGGTATTGTTACAAAATTTTGACCTCAGCTGGGTAACACTTGGTTCTACATTTCTGTTGCATTTTCCAGCCCGGATCTGAAGCTGTGTGTTATTTGCAAGCATTTGTATCCAAAAAACACCCAGGCCAAATTCATTTTCTTAAAGTTCAGTATGTTTAGATGACTGTTACTCAGTGGCAGGAGCACTTAGAGAGATTATGACTGTTTTGCCAAAAAATTCAAAGTGTTTTCTTTTAAATGAGACCAACCCCATGAAGATGCTGCAAAGGGTTGAAGAACAGCTTTTGATTTACTTTGGGTATGTTATTTTTTGTCGTTTTTAGGGAAATTGACCAGAGTGCAAGGGGTTAAATCCATATCATAAAGGTAAGATAAACATGGGACAGCTTTATGCAGTGGTGCCAACTCTCACTCCAAAATGAGGAAATTACTGGCAATAAATATGTGATTTTCTTCAGATTTTTCCCACAATAAGAGTTCTCAAGGCAGGATAAAGCAGACTGAACATGTTCTAAATGCTCTGTCTGAAACAGTCTGTTTTCAACCTGACATTAATAAGCCCGTAATGTAATCCATTAATTAAATTATCTTGCTATGTGTGCAAGATGATTCAAGTATGCATTTAAAAGTAACATGAAAGTTACTTTTCCAAGTAACTAGTTACTTTAATCATGCAGTAAGTGGTAAAGTAACTCAATTACTTTTGAAAAGAAGTAACTAGTAACTGTAATTAGCTACTGTTTTTTAGTAACTTGCCCAACACTGTCCATAACTCCATGCCCTCAGTTATACAAGCTGATGTTGCATAGTTACTGATTTGTCCAAGTGGCTTTAAAGGGGTCATTGCCCGAAAAACTGTTTGTAGGTTTTAACTGTCTGAAATGGGTCTATTGGTCACCTATCTATCCAAAAATTTTCAAAACAGTCAATTCTCTTAAAAAAAAAAAAAAGTCCATCTTGTTTTTCTCTCCCAGATACATTTTTTGACTTTTTTGTGGAAATCGTATATGTCACGTTTTGAAAAAGTCAACCCACCGCCATCCTTGAGACCAGCCCACTGCTATATTATTGGCAAGCCTAGCTGTCTGTCATGTATATGGAAGTGGTGCTAAAGGTAGTCTATTAGTCCCTGAGCTATTAGTCCCCAAGCTAACACTGGTAACAGGAAGCTCGAACCGAGCACGGCTTATATTGTCATTTTCTTCAGATATTAGTCACCCTAATAAACCATCCCTGTTACAACCTGGTTCACCGGTCCACGGTCCACAATGTGCCTCGCGTCACTCCGGCCCGTGTGCCAGTGGTTTTGTGGCGGGACGCTGGCATGCCAGTCACGGGGAGCTCAGAGCGACCTGGGGATGCTGTCTGGGGCTGCTGGCTCAATGCCCTCACCATCTTCCGGGCATACTCTCACGGATAGCATGGGGAAGCCACTTCGTGACGGGGCAGACATCCCCCCCCCCCCCCGGTGCCCGTGGGAGAGAAGCGGCGTACTGTGGAGCGACACATTGCCCTTTGAGATCCCGTGGCTTAGCCACCGGCCTTGGTTTGTGGCCATCGGTGGAGCGTGTGGTGCTGGTGATTTAATGTGGCATCTAAGCGGAGTTGTTGGGTGGGCCGGGATGACGCGAGATGCACAAAAGACTGTGGATCGGTGAACCAGCACTGCTCATCCAAGCTGGAAGGAGCCCGTGGCAGAAGACCAGCTAGAAGCTACTCAGCTAATGGCTAACTGATGTAAGAGGGAGGGCGAAGTTGATCAGCTGAAGGCCGTTTCTTAAAGTGACAGGCTATAAATCAGAGCGTTTGAAGAAAGCCAAGAAAAATACAAAACAAATTTGTGTCAATAATTAAAACAATAAAGAAAATGTGAACAAAATGTCATTAGCACTTCATTTTTGAATGAAGTGAATGAAATGAATCTTTATTTTGGATAGATTAAAAGTAAAGATTAAAAAAAAACAGAATAATATAACATTGGGGAAAAAAATCCAACAAGGTCAAATTAACAATAACTCCTCTGATTATACAGCTCAACATAAGTTATCCAAAATGGGTGATGGCTGAAGCTGCAGCTTATATTGCCCACCCATATTCCATCCAAGAATTCAAAAGAAAAACAAAACAAGAGCGATTACATTTCGAAACAAAGCTAAGACAAAATGTGACAAAAAACTAAGCTACAACACAACACAGACTGGATATGACAATCCTTATGTGATTTTACATGTCATCTTGTATATATGTTTGGAGTATTTCTTCCTTTAGTTTTTGTTTAAATTGTCCAAGCCTTGTACATGATTTTAAGTCAGGTCCAAAATCGTTCCATAATCTTACTCCTTGCACTGAAACACAGTGTTGCTTGGTGGTAGTTCTCACTGAAAGTTTTTGAAATATACATGTTCCTCTGAAATGATAGTTTCTCCCTTATTTGGAACAACTTTTGGATATTTGCAGGCAGTGATAGATTCTTCACTTCAAACATTATTACTGCAGTTTTAAAGTCAACCAGATCTTTCAACTTGAGAGATTTTAATTTGAGAAAAAGTGGGTTTGTTGGTTCCCTGTAAGCAGCTTTGTTTATTATTCTAATAGCTCTCTTCTGAAGCATAAAGACTGGATATATGTTTGTTTTATATGTATTTCCCCATACTTCAGTACAATATGTCATGTATGGGAGTATTAATGAATGATACAAAGTATATAATGTGGGTTGATTCAGCAAATATTTCGCTCTGTGTAGTATTGCGATTGATTTAGATATTTTACCTTTAATATAATTAATATGTGACTTCCAACACAGTTTATTATCAATTATTACTCCAAGAAATTTAGTTTCAGATACCCTTTCAGTCTCTACACCATTTACACAGAGTTTAGATACTAAGTTGTTGTGATGGTTGTTAAAAACTATAAATTTTGCCTTACTTAAATTGAGCGTTAATTTGTTTAACTTCATTAAGATATGAATGAGCTGTTAATGTGCAAAAAGTGCAATGAGCCCTTTCAAGTCACATGAATGTATTTTATCAGTGCTAATCCTTTTATTAAACTGTTGAAATTCACATTTGAGTGATCCTTGTTCATGTTTTTAAGAGAACAGCCTTGGAAAAACTCACGAGTGAGACTGATTTATTCATATTATTGAAAATGAAATATTAATAAATTTATCCATATGCTTGGACTGGTGCCTCACTTTATATGAGGTTTAATTATATGTACTGGAAATAAGGCGTAGTCTTTATTCCCATTTACATACATATATATTTTAAGTACCTATATTCCGCTACACCAGGGGTGTCCAATCATGTGCCATGGAGGGCCAAGACCCTGCTGGTTTTCTCTTCTACCCAGTCTCTTCAGATAGATAGATTAGTTTATTTGACAGGGACAGTGCAATAAACATAAGACAATTAATCAATGACAATCAATCTGATGTGTTGCACATAGAGTGTATAGCTATTAGCTAATTTGCAACTCTTGTCCCTGAATGGGCTTTAGAAAAGAGAATCAAGTAAAGAAAAAAAAATACACAATAACCACATACATCAATGCAAAAAAGATTATAAATACACAACTATAAATATTTAAATATTATAAATATTATAAATACACAAATATAACCAACTCTTGTCCCTGGATGGGCTTTAGAAAAGAGAATCAAGTAAAGAAAAAAAAAATACACAATAACCACATACATCAATGCAAAAAAGATTATAAATACACAACTATAAATATTTAAATATTATAAATATTATAAATACACAAATATAACCAACTCTTGTCCCTGGATGGGCTTTAGAAAAGAGAATCAAGTAAAGAAAAAAAAATACACAATAACCACATACATCAATGCAAAAAAGATTATAAATACACAATTATAAATATTATAAATATTATAAATATTATAAATACACAAATATAACAACCTGACTCACATTTGCCTATTTCAGGCCTCCCTCCCTTCGTCACTCACTATAAACAAACACATTCATTCCTTCCCTTCGTTCACTCTCACCCTGCAGACAATCATTTCATACATGGGTACATTCTTGTTTATTTTTCAGCCAGTTTTTAACCTTTTTAGTGAATGTTTTAAAGTCTGTTATTATTTTAATTACATTTGGCATTGTGTTCCAGATGTGACTGCCCTTTATAGAGAAAGCTGTTTGTCCAAATGTGGTTCTGCGGTGGAATATTTTACAGTTATTGTTAACAGAACTCCTGGTGGCTCTGCTGCTGTCCTGTCTTTGGACGAAACCAGCAAGTGGCTCGGGTGCTGATTTATGGAAACATTTGAACGTTAATTTCAGAAGACAGAGGTCAATGAAACTCTCAAAACTCATTAGGTTGTATTTTTTTGAAACATTACAGTGATGCCACCTAATGGGCTTTTTGTCCAAGATTTTTAGGGTTTGATTATATAATGAACCTATATGTCTTATTGTGGAAGGGGCTGCTTGAGCCCAGACTGTCAAACAGTATGATATATGAGAAAAAAACCATAGAATGCATATACAGTACAGCTGCTTCGTAAGGTATGTAATATCTAATTAATTTAAAGCA
Source organism: Pholidichthys leucotaenia (assembly GCA_020510985.1). Lineage (NCBI taxonomy): Eukaryota > Metazoa > Chordata > Actinopteri > Cichliformes > Pholidichthyidae > Pholidichthys > Pholidichthys leucotaenia. Next base: position 139,280,430 of record CM035842.1, on the reverse strand, counting down.
GTTCAGATTTTTTTTTACCGTTTTTGAAATTTTCTTTATATGAAGATTAAATTTGAGTTGAGGATCTAGTACAATGCCAAGGTATTTGAATTCTGTAGCTAAACTGATGTCATGATCATGTATATTAACTTTAAAACGTTGCAGGTTACATTTTTTGATTGAAAAGCACATTGAGACTGTTTTCTGAAGGTTCAGCAATAGATGGTTCTGGAGGAGCCACTCTTGGACATCAACCATACTTGTAGACAGTACATCTGCAGCCTGTGCTGGAGTCTTGGCAGCTGTGTAAATAACTGCATCATCTGCATAAAGTTGGCATGTTGCAGCTGAGCAGTGTAACGGCAAGTCATTAATAAATATGCTGAAAAGTAAAGGACCAAGAATGGACCCTTGTGGGATACCCATGCGGTTGTTTAAAAATGAGGATTTATCCTGGTGAACTTTTACACACTGTTCTCTATTCTGGAGATAAGATGCAAACCATTCTAATGTATCTGGGGAGAAGTTAAAAGATACCATTTTGGATAAAAGCAAACTGTGGTTTACAGTATCGAAAGCCTTTTTGAGATCTAGAAAAACAGCTCCTACCACATTACCCCTGTCCAAGGACTGTTTGACATTATCAATAAGGCAACAATTTGCTGTTTCTGTTGAGTATCCTGGTCTAAAACCAAATCGATGTGGATGAAGAAGTTGACTGTCTTGTAAATATTCAATCAGCTGTGTAGCTACAACTTTTTCAAGAACCTTAGACAGGACTGGTAAAATAGAGATTGGGCGGTAATTGCATATATCGTCTTTACTGCCTGATTTATGAACTGGTATGACGACAGCTTTTTTCCAGCCAGATGGAAATGTACTAGACCTAATGGAGAGATTAATGAGCTGAGTCAGTGGTTTGATTAATATTTTGCTGTGCATTTTGAGAAAGGAGGTGCTCATATTGTAGATATCATTAGTTTTTGAGTTTGACAGTGTTTTAACAATACCAGCAATTAACTCCTCATTTACCTCATCGATGTGAAAAGAATCTGTTGGACGTATGGAATTTGTGTTGTTGAGCACATTTGGCAGCACAAAAATTTTTGTTAAGTCTTCCACAGAGCCCACAAAGTATGAATTAAATTCATTTGCCAAAGTAGCCTTGTCACTGACGGTCTTGCCATTGATTGTAAGTTCCTTTACCCCCTTCTGATCGTTTTTTTTATTAGTTAAGTTATTTAAATGCCTCCATAGGGAACTGTTGTTACCCTTTGCATGATCTATCAGTTTATTGTAATAAGATACTTTTGATTTTCGCAGCTCTTGTACCACTTTATTTCTTAAACTTTTGTACACAAGGTGATCGTTTTGTAGTTTAGAGGTTAATGATGTTTTCAATGCATAGTCTCGCCTCTTCATAAGTTTTCTTATTTCATTATTTAACCATGGTAGGTTAATCTTCTGTTGTCTGCTATTAATTTGCTTTGTAAATTTTTCTATGGACTTTGTAATTGTTGCAGTTATAAAATTACAGCAATCATCTACTTCATTTATTGACATGAGCTGCTCCCAATTTTGATTCTCTAAGTGATGTTCAAACTCCTCATTTTTTGATTTGGGAATAATAAAATTTGATTTGTCAATATCGACAAATCAAAGGTGTTTTCACTTATCCGCAATCAGTGGAAAGAAATTCAGTGGCATCTGCTGTTGAAGACACTGGTTGGAGGTAAAGCCTGCAGGGTCTTCGCCCTCCATGGCACATGATTGTACACCCCTGCACTACACCATTGTCCGATTACATATATGTTTCCACTCCATTTTTGTTTTTTTTTTCCTTTTTGGAACTACAATGTTGTGCCACTTTGGAGAGAGAGAGAGAGATCTCACGGTATTGACGCCACCCAATTAACATGGCCTATGAGAAAACAAAGAAGCAGAACAAAACACATGAGTGAGATGATACAAAAAAGAAAAAGAAAAGTGGGTAAGAGTGAGTGGTCATTTAAGAGTGAAATGGGGAAACTACGGGGGAGCAAAGGAAAAACCATCTAACTATACTCCTCTAAACCAAATGTTTTTAGATCCTGGTGGAAAAATATTGTGATTTCACACACCTTGTTGTTCCAAACTTCAAGAAACACCCCCCCCCCAAAAAAAAAAAAAAAAAAATTAAAAAAAAAAAAAAGCACAGTACTTGGGAGGAATCAGAATATCAGGAATCAGGAATCACTTCAAACAGGCATTAAAGGATAGAGCAATTCTAGCTCACAGAGTCTTATTGTCCAACACAACATCATGGCCACACTGTACAATGACAGCATACAGTTCTCTACAGCACACCAAGCAAGACAGCAAAACAGTGTTCTACTTTAAAACAGAACACATTTGTAATATTAAGAAACGTCATCCTTCTCTTAAAAGGCTCTAAGGAATGACAGTAAAAGATGTTTTCACACACTGTTTCCAAAACCAAGTGAAGGCAACAGGTGTGAAACAGTTAGTCAGTGCATTACTATATGTAACTGGCACTATGCTGTAGTAAATATTTAAGTAGCTTGAAATGGTTTAAAGGGATAGGCCAATAATTTGGTTAAGGTCAATTTTACTACTTTGACTTAGTAGTCAGATTGAGAATATTGCATTTGCAGGTTTGTAAATGCATTCTCACAACTTTCCATTGATACAATTTGTAATTATTTTCCATGATAACTTGGTTCAATTACATATAGGCAAAAGCTATTACAACCAGGGAACAAAATGTATTACTCATAAAAAAATAAAATTATTCTGAAAATCAAAATAATAGAATGGGGGAAGGAAAGTTGAGTTACCCAGCCACAGGGCTGGGTCCTCCAGTGTACTCCCTGTGTTGTTCTCAAACCCGGAAAAATGGGGAGGGTTGCATCAGGAAGGGCATCCAATGTAAAAATCCTTGCCAAACCCTGTGGCAACACCAGAAGGGAGCAGCCAATAGAAGGAAAAAAAAACTGACAAAAATGGCATCATTATCTAGAAAACATGAAGATGAAACATGCTCCAGAGCCATCTTGCTTTAAGATAAGATAAGATAAGATGAGAAAAGATAAGCCTTTATTAGTCCCACAATGGGGAAATTCCAGGATTGCAACAGCACAGGGATAGCAACACTCAGAGCAACAATCAGAAAGCAAGAAAAACAAGAGCAGCTAGTATACATATGTACATATTACTATAAATATATATATATATATATATTGAGAGAGAGAGAGAGAGAGAGAGAGAGAGAGAGAGAGAGAGAGAGAGTGCGGAGCATTGTGGTTGGTGGATGTGCAGCAGAAAGTCTAAGCTCTCTCTCCGCGGATGGGGCGGGCCAGCTGGATGTCTTTGGGCATGATGGTGACCCTCTTGGCGTGGATGGCGCACAGGTTGGTGTCATCGAAGAGACCCACCAGGTAGGCCTCGCTGGCCTCCTGCAGAGCCATGACGGCGGAGCTCTGGAAGCGCAGGTCGGTCTTGAAGTCCTGAGCGATCTCCCTCATCAGGCGCTGGAAGGGCAGCTTACGGATGAGCAGCTCCGTGGATTTCTGGTAGCGACGGGTCTCTCTCAGAGCCACGGTACCGGGCCTGTAACGGTGAGGCTTCTTCACTCCGCCGGTGGCCGGAGCGCTTTTCCGAGCAGCCTTGGTGGCCAGCTGCTTCCTGGGGGCTTTTCCTCCAGTAGATTTACGGGCGGTCTGCTTGGTTCTTGCCATCGCTCTTTGTTATTCTGTCTTATATTTCTTGCACGCCGCCTAAACTCCAGCCCGGCACCCGCGTCGTTTTCGCTTCAGTTCTCCTGGTATGTCGAGTTTCTCCGTTAGCATCGGGTGGCGGTTGAGTGCTAGCTAGCTCTTCCCTGCTGTATCGTTTCCTGCTGCAAACAGATGCTCCGTCCGCCGACTCGGGAGACCTTTAGGGCGATCTGTGTGTCCGTGATATATATAGAGTGAAAGGTGTGCCGGATCAGAAAGTTATCACCGGGTCAGAAAGAAGAAGGAAGATAAAAGACTCAGAATTGAGCCGCTGTTGCAAAAGGCAGCCAACTCGTGTGGCGCCGGAACCGGAAAAGTGTTACTTTAGTGTTCCAACTTCCCAACAGAAATCGCCAATGACAGAGTAGCTCATTTCAGCCTGATGAACACACCCTGAGGTCACTGAGAGGGTTTACAGGTACATCTCAAAAAATTAGAATATCATGAAAACGATCAATATTTGTCACTTATTTCAGAAAGTGAAACCCATATATAGATTCATTACACAGAGTGCAATATTTCAAGCCTTTATTTCTTGAAATTTTGATGATTATGGCTTACAGATAATGAAAACCCAAAATTCAGTGTCTCAGAAAATTGGAATATTGTGAAAAAGTTAAATATTGGAAAGTCATGGTGTCACACCCTAATCAGGTAATTAACTCAAAACACCTGCAAATGTTTCCTGAGCCTTTAAATGGTCTCTCAGTCTTGGTCAGTAGGTTACACAATCATGGGGAAGACTGTTGACTTGACAGATGTCCAGAAGACAGTCACTGACACCCTCCACAAGGAGGGTAAGCCACAAAAGGTCATTGCTAAAGAAGCTGGTTGGAGTGCTACATCCAAGCATATTCGTAGAAAGTTGAGTGGAAGGAAAAACTGTGGTAGGAAAAGGTGCACCAGCAAAAGGGATAACTGCAGCCTTGAGAGGATTGTCAAGCAAAATCCATTCATGAATGAATTTGGGGGAGTTTCACAAGGAGTGGACTGAGGCTGGAGTCAGTGCATCAAGAGCCACTACGCACAGACGAATCCTAGACATGGGCTACAAATGTTGCATTCCTCGTGTCAAGCCACTCCTGAACCAGAGACAATGCCAGAAGTGTCTTACCTGGGCTGTAGAGAAAGCAAACTGGACTGTTACTCAGCAGTCCAAAGTCCTCTTTTCAGATGAAAGTAAATTTTACAAGTCATTTGGAAATCAAGGTCTCAGAGTCTGGAGGAAGAGTGGTGAGGCACAGAATCCACGTTCAGGGTGTCCTCTGGTAACATTTCTCCGTGGCGGGCCGCCTCACCAGAAATTGTACCACCACAACAAGGAGATATGATTTTATTAAGAAAATAGATGAAGCAATGACTTTCGGCAAGTGTGCACACGAATAACGTGCATGGCCATCATCCGCGTGGAGTTTAGAAGCGCCCCGCCCACGCGAGTTCTCGACTCAGTCAGCAGGCAGTGTCTCGCTAAGCGTTAACTGTCGACAGAAACATGAGTTTGTTAAAGTACGTTAAACGCGGAAAAAAAAAATAAATCAGAAGAGGTATGTATGTAAGCACTGGAGGCGTTTATCATGGTTTTAACCCGCTGTTAATGGGCGCAATAATGGAAGAGTCGCTTAGCTAAGATGTGGTTAGAATTCAAATGCAGCTTCATATGAAGGGAAAGGCGGGGAACTGATGAATTGCTGAGAATATATTTCACCAGCCACTACCAATATTAAGTTATGTTCTGTAGGAATTGCAGAATTTCTGTCAATTTCTCTCTCTCGCACGAGCAGGCATGTCGTTTTTATTCTCCTGCAGCAGTGACAAAAAGCAACAGCTAAAAACACTAGCTCTAAACTGAGGTCCTTCAGCAGCTGCCTAGAGAGGTGCCTGATGAGAAAGCCTGAGAGCACAACTATAACTGCCTAAGCAGATCATTCTGTACATGAACACATATTGTGGTGAATTATGTCTTTTCGAGTCCACTACAGTTCCCTATTATGTACCTGGCATGTTAAAGTGACCCAAATTCACAAAGTCAATGACTTTAATCCGTCAGCAGCCTTCAGACAAACTAAACGTGTCAACATTTGATTTCAAAATAAGGGAGGTTTTTCCTGCTGTCTGGGTGGTGAGGAGATTTCAGAAAAAAAAATATATATATAAATATAAAGAAATACTATAACAGAAATAACGGCATCCTTGGTCATTCAATTTATTTCATTAAATTTTATTAATATTTTTTCTTTGTAATCAGAGTTAAATTATTGTTCTGTTCCGACTGCAAAGTTACGGTCAAAAATGTAAATTGTTATAAGGAAAAAGTAAAAAAAAAAAAATTACCACAGTCTGTTTCAAATTTATCTAAAAAAAAACAACAAAAAACTAATTTTATTTAAAAAAAAAAAAAAGACAAAAATTAGTCATAAAATAATCCACAAATTTATAATAAAGTGTCAAATGTACAAGAAAAGTCAATTTTACAAGAGGAAATTACAAATTTGAGGAACATGGTTTCAATTTTAGATTTACAGAGTAAAGTAGAAAATATACAAAAACTTATGAATTTTTGAGAAAAACCTCAAACCTTCAAGACTGAAGTCATTACTCAAGCTTTTAAGAGGGTGCTCATTGTATCCTTAACTAGAAATTTTTGGTTGTCTACTTTAATTATTAATTTCAAAGCACTGCTTTTACATGAGTAGAATTTCTGGTTACTATACCCACCTGATCATATAATTTAAGTATGCATGAGTACATTACTATCATGGATATTTTTTCCCTTCCCTACTCTCTCAATGGGGAAAAAAAGAAACGCTAGAATAAAAATACAAAAAATACACATATTTTTGTCATTTATGTAAACCATGACAAAAAAACTCCTTCAGGACAAAACATGACACTTGATATTTTCTAACCTGTTTGTATACCACCACAGACAGAGAGAGAACCTGAACTAGACAGAGCTCAGAGAGGGCAAGATGAGACAGAAGAGAGGAGCCAAGGAGAAGAAAGTGTTCAGGTAGAGGAAGGAGAGAAGGATAACACCACTAAAAAGTCTAAACACAGGATGTCTGGGTGAGACCCCAACTGGCCCAATATTCAAGCCTTGGTTGTACAATACTTCAAATGGTAAGTTCCATATGCAATGTTACTGTGTAAAATTTTAAAAAGAAATAGATAGTATGAAATTAACATATTCCGGTTAACATATTCCGGTATATTTACGGGCAGCGCAGTGGCGGAGTGGTTAGCGCTGCAGCAGCACAGCAACTCACCCTTGGCCGGGGGAGCCTGAGTTCGATCCCAGCCCCCGACCAACAGTGATCTGTGTGGAGTTTGCATGTTCTCCCCGTGCCTGCGTGGGTTTACTCCGGGACTTCTCCGGTTTCCTCCCACATGCCAAAAACATGCAGGTTAATTGGCATTAAACTGGGGATTCTAAGTTGTCCTTAGGTACGACTGTGAGAGTGAATGGTTGGCTGTCTCTCTGTGTTGGCCCTGTGATGGACTGGCGATCTGTCCAGGGTGTACCCTGCCTCTCGCCCAAAGATGTTGGGATAGGCTCCAGACTCCCCGCGACCCAAAAAAGATTAAGCGGAAGAAGATGAATGAATGAATGAATGAATGTTTACCACCACCACCCCCAGGAAAAATGTTGCCACCGCGCCAAGGTCTTTTAGCCAGAGGAAACACTGCACGTTGCTTGAAGTCCAGTGTGGCGTTTCCACAGTCAGTGATGATTTGGGCTGCCATGTCATCTGCTGGTGTTGGTCCACTGTTTTCTGAAGTCCACAGTCAACGCAGCCATCTACCAGGAAATTTTAGAGCACTTCATGCTTCCTTCTGCTGACAAGCTTTACGGAAATGCTGATTTAATTTTCCAGCAGGACTTGGCACCTGCCCACACTGCCAAAGGTACCAAAAGCTGGTTCAATGACAATGGTGTCACTGTGCTTGATTGGCCAGCAAACTCACTTGACCTGAACCCCATAGAGAATCTATGGGGTATTGCCAAGAGGAAGATGAGAGACACCAGACCCAACAATGCAGATGACCTAAAGGCCGCTATCAAAGCAACCTGGGCTCCCATTACAACTGAGCAGTGCCACAGGCTGATCGCCTCCATGCCACGCCGCATTAATGCAGTAATTCTTGCAAAAGGAGCCCCAACCAAGTATTGAGTGCATAGAAATGAACATACTTTTCAGAAGCCTGACATTTCTGTTTAAAATATCCTTTTTTATTGATCCTATGTTATATTCTAATGTTCTGAGACACTGAATTTGGGGTTTTCATGACCTATAAGCCATAATCATCAAAATTTCAAGAAATAAAGGCTTGAAATATTTCACTCTATATGTAAGGAATTTATATAATATATGGGTTTCACTTTCTGAAATGAGTGACAAAAAATATTTTACTTTTTCATGATATTCTAATTTTCTGAGATGTACCTGTATATGATGAATCAGTTTACTTGTGTTAGAAGTCTCCGTTGCATGAACTTCTCCTTGGGTTCTGTGGTTCTTGTTTCACTGAACAATGCACTTACAAAAATTAAACCTGAAGCAGCCAAAACGGAATGACAATAGAACTCTGTACACCAGCGGCTTCACACCGATGCGGTGTTGTTGACGTGTGCAAAATTTCACAGGCAGATTATTTGCACTGCTGCACCATTTTTAAACTATTTTTAAACTATTGCAGCAGTTTAAAACTGCTTTAAAACTAAATTAGATCTAGATCCCGTTTCTTACCACAAAGCGGCTTCTTTATTCCCGCGGGATATTTATTTTGCCATGTAGCATGTAACTTCTGTGATATAAATCGCAGCCAAATCAGAATATTGCAAAATTAACTTTTGTCCTGGGATCAAATTTTATACCGGGATTCCTTAAGTATTGGGATACTGTGTGTGTGTGTGTGTACACGTGTGCGTGTGCACACACAGGTTTTCCCATTTTCCGGTGGATCGCAATCAGGTTTTAAGTAGAGCTTCAAATTGCAAAAACAAGAAGCAGGAGCAAGAGACAAAAAATACAGAGTAGGCAATTTATTTGAAATTCACTTAAACTCAAACAGGCTGTTCATCAGCTGATCAAAAGTTGAAGACCATAGCAGAAAACCTCAAAAACAGAACTAAGAGTGTCAAAAATGACTCAGTAGTGGGCAGCCCCACCATTCTTGTTGATCACTTCAGAAATTCATTTAGGTATGCTTAAAGAGTCTGTGCCATAATTCAACCAAGACATCATTAGAAAGAAGAACTACTGTGTTTTTATTCTGTGTAGACAAAAAAATTCAATAAAATTTTTTTTCCATATAGTGATTCCTCACTTATCGTGGTTAATGGGTTCCACAACCGACCGCGAAAAGTGAAAAACCGCGAAGTAGCGTCACCCCTAATGACGCCATCCATAAATAATACGTACGTTCATTCTCCCACTCTCTCTCTCTCATATGATACGTGTGTGTGTGTACGTGTACATACATACGTAGATGTAAACAAAGTGTACATAAATACGTTTTTAGAACTCTTATTCTTATAACAAGATACGTAACTCAAGATGAAAATGATTTACTGCACAGGTTAATGAGAGCTTTACTGCTCCTCAGGTGACGCCTCATCGTGAGGTGCTGGAGGCTCAGGATCATCGAGGGCAGCTTCCGATAGAGCTGAAGCTGCAGGAGGCGGCGTAGTGGATCGACGGGAAGACTATTTCGCACAAAATGGCACAAGAGAACAGCAAAAAGTTCCACGCGGCGAGACTAAGTAACACGAGCGATAAAAAGCAATGAATGCGGTCTTCCTTCCCTTCATGGGTGCTTGGCAGGGAGAGGAGGTGGGTGAAACGTCTCGGCCAATCAGCTTGCGGGGTGAAACGTCTCGGCCAATCAGCTTGCGAGATTTCCGAGCCGAGCAAACACGAGAACAGCGAACAGAGAGTTGTGCTGCTCTCCGTGTTGACACCTGATGGTCTAATGTAGTCTCCCTGCCTTCTGCTAGCGCCCGCCCATTATTTCTCAATTTTGAATTTTTGATGAGTATTTTTGAAAAATCCGCGATGCACTGAGGGCGCGAAAGGTGAAGCGCGAAGTAGCGAGGGATCACTGTACAGTACTACTGTGGCGGTTCGGTTAACCCCCACAACAGATAAGGACACTCAGCTCTCTTGTCTCTGTTTTTCCCGCTGCACTACTGAGATGCAATGTGCCATTCATGTATTTGTGATGCAAACATGCATGTATTGTGATGTAATGCGCCATTCTCGTATAGTGTTCATGCGTCTTGTCCTTACTGTGCTTCTTCTGAGCATCTTACATATGTAGATGTGCTTTGATGTAAATCCCCACAAACAGACTGGTCAAACACAGCGCTCGGCTAGAGCAAATAACAGAACAGGAAATGTGTATTAATGTCTACAGGCAGACTCGTTTCGTCTGGCTCACCTCTGTAATGTTAATGTTGCCTTTCATGCAAATGTCTCATGCCTGCCCTGCTATCTGTTTGATCAGACCAACTGCTGTGAATGCTTTGATGTATTGTTGTAGTTGGGTGTATATATACTGCATTCTAACCATGCTCTCATCCTCTCTCAATCTGACTTCAACCTCTGCTGCAGGACACAGACATTGTGTCCCCTCTTCACTGAGAGCCGTGGGCTCGCTCTCGGCGCTCATGCACGGCGCCGGGAGCGGAGCTTGTGACGGCGGTATGATAATAAAACTCTACTTAAAACCTCCAACAACGCCGCATTATTTCTTGCCACCGCACTACCATAAATTACATTGTGATGCAGACAATTGCGATGTTCATTTGTCAAAACTGGGTCAAACGCCGCCGCCATTTTGTAATGTAATGAGGTGAACCAAAGATGTAAACAAGCATGGCTGAGTACACTGACGCGAAGGAAGTAATGAGCGATTTCAGCAAAGATTTGAGTGATTTGTCGATAAGTTTTTGAGGAAGAAGCAGGACCGAATGATGAAGAGGAGCGAGTTGGTTCTAACGAAGGACTGCAACCCTGTTTATTTGAACCATATCGTTCAGGAAGCGACAATGACTTGCACATATCAGAGGACGAAGGGTCCGATGGTGAAGGGTTAGAGATGAGACATTGGTCGCCTCCAAAACACTGAATTGGTGTTTTCAAAATCAACACTCTACTTCAAAATTCATTTTTCATAGCAGAAAAAAATATAATAAAATCACGATTGCCTTATGATTTTTTTCCCCCCACATAAGGTGATCGTGATTTTATATTTTTTCCGCCGAAAGTGAAATCCTCCCCTATGAATTTTGAAGCCGAGTGTTGACTTTACTCCAAATGGAACGACTTTGTGTTAAAAAAAAAAGCTATATTACTTTTTTCAGTTTTCATTTTAATAAATCTCATTGCCTACCGAAACTGAATATCTGAGCATTTTTATTTATTTATTTATTTATTTTTAATTTCCCCGACTACCTGATCGGGGAAATAAAAAAAAAAAAATCGAAGCCAAAATTTCTGTAAACCAAACAATTAAATAACGATCGCCTTATGTGGAAAAAAAAAATTACACAAACTCTTTTCCGGGCGAGTTTTGACACTGTTGCTTCTCTGCACTGTTTTGATATGTTGATATTGTCTTGAGCTGTGGGTTTTCGTTTGAAGACCGTAGGTATGGCAGTCGGTTTTAGAACGAGCTTGTAATGAACTTTCAAGCCTCAAGATTCCTGTATAGCAGGCGCCTCCTCAAAACTGTCTGCAGTGAAATGATCGCTACAGAGTACAGAAGATGGTGTTGGTTGCCATTTGTCCCTTGTTCTCTGTACTTGCTTCGCCCATTTTTTCAAGATTGGGATCTTTTGGGAATGACAAAAGGCTTATATGTTGACTGGAGCAATTAGAACACCCAACCGCCACGCAACGTTTCGGCATTTCTTCACTGATACAGAAGCTAAACAGCTTGTTTACATTGATAGCACACGGATCAGTCGAGGAAACCCACCTCATGACGTCATATCCGGAAACGAGGCGCATCTCAGGATATCACGTTAGTGCAACACGGCGCTAAATTTGAATTCAGGCCCCCAACCAACAGTGATCTGTGTGGAGTTTGCATGTTCTCCCCATGTCTGCATGGGTTTACTCCGGGATTTCTCTGGTTTCCTCCCACATGCCAAAAACATGCAAGTTAGGTTAACTGTCATCAAAAACTGGGGATTCTAAATTGTCCTTGGGTATGACTGTGAGAGTGAATGGTTGTCCGTCTCTCTGTGTTGGCCCTGTGATGGACTGGCAATCTGTCCAGAGTGTACCCTGCCTCTCGCCCAAAGATGCTGGGATAGGCTCCAGCCCCTCCGCAACCCAAAAAGGATTTAGCGGAAGAAGATGGATGGATGTTTTTCCACTTACAGTGGGGCAAAAAAGTATTTAGTCAGCCACCAATTTTGCAAGTTCTCCCACTTAAAAGATGAGAGCGGTCTCCAATTTTCATCATAGGTATACCTCAACTATGAGAGACAAAATGAGAAAAAAAAAATCCAGAAAATCACATTGTCTGATTTTTAAAGAATTTATTTGCAAATTATGGTGGAAAATAAGTATTTGGTCACCTACAAACAAGCAACATTTCTGGCTCTCACAGACGTGTAACTTCTTCTTTAAGAGGCTCCTCTGTCCTCCACTCGTTACCTGTATTAATGGCACCTGTTTGAACTCGTTACCAGTATAAAAGACACCTGTCCACAACCTCAAACAGTCAGACTCCAAACTCCACTATGGTTAAGACCAAAGAGCTGTCAAAGAACACCAGAAAAACAAAATTGTAGACCTGCACCAGGCTGGGAAGACTGAATCTGCAATAGGTAAGCAGCTTGGTGTGAAGAATTCAACTGTGGGAGCAATTATTAGAAAATGGAAAACATACAAGACCACTGATAATCTCCCTCGATCTGGGGCTCCACGCAAGATCTCACCCCGTGGGGTCAAAATGATCACGAGAACGGTGAGCAAAAATCCCAGAACCACACGGGGGGACCTAGTGAATGACCTGCAGAGAGCTGGGACCAAAGTAACAAAGGCTACCATCAGTAACACACTACGTCACCAGTGACTCAAATCCCGCAGTGCCAGATGTGTCCTCCTGCTTAAGCCAGTACATGTCCAGGCCCGTCTGAAGTTTGCTAGAGAGCATTTGGATGATCCAGAAGAGGCTTGGGAGATTGTCATACGGTCTTACGAAGCATTTCAAGGTCCTGGAGTGGCCTAGCCAGCCTCCAGATCTCAACCCCATAGAAAATCTTTGGAGAGAGTTGAAAGTCCGTGTTGCCCAGCGACAGCCCCAAAATACCACTGCTCTAGAGGAGATCCGCATGGAGGAATGGGCCAAAATACCAGCAACAGTGTGTGAAAACTTTGTGAAGACTTACAGAAAACGTTTGACCTCTGTCATTGCCAACAAAGGGTATATAACAAAGTATTGAGATGAACTTTTGTTATTGACCAAATACTTATTTTCCACCATAATTTGCAAATAAATTCTTTAAAAATCCTACAATGTGATTTTCTGGATTTTTTTTTTCTCATTTTGTCTCTCATAGTTGAGGTATACTTATGATGAAAATTGGAGACCCCTCTCATCTTTTAAGTGGGAGAACTTGCACAATTGGTGGTTGACTAAATACTTTTTTGCCCCACTGTATTTAGCGTTCTAAGTCAACAGAACCAACTATGTGGACTACCGAAGATAAATTCATACTGAATATTGCTCTATAGTTCCTAAATCGTGTCACAGACACTTTAATGCTAGTGTTTCCAGGAGGCTGGTGGGAACGTTGCTCCATGTGTATTAGATGTATTAGAATGACCTTGTGGTAGGAAGCAAGCAGGAGTCTGGAGACTGAGAGGACTTGCAGACCACTTACACATTTATTTGAACAAATCCTTAAAATGGTAACAGCCACTTTAAAAGAAGAATCTCCCCCTCTGTCAACAGTAGTGATGGGTCCGGCAACACCGATGCGTCGGCGCATGCGTCGAGCTCATAGAGCAAAACCCCGTGTTGGTGTGCGTATCGCTTTAAGAAAGTCACGTGATCAAACACTGACGCGCCAGCGTTTATAAGGAAGCGCATCTGTCAACGGGATGCATCTGCCCAAAGAATCTCTGATGTGTTGCAGACGGTTCATTGGCAAATTCCTCAAGAATTATGGAGCACGAGCAGCCTCAAGCTAAAAGAAAGGTTTCCGCCGTGTGGGACCATTTTGATCTCATATCGGAAAATAAGGTATTTGTTTTAATTTCCTTGTTGTTTCATCCTGTTCCTCTCAGAGTTTCCACTTGATCTATCTGAATTCCAATTCATTTCAAAGTGACTTAGTTTACTATTCATATTATTTTCTGCAGGTTAAATGTCGATTTAAACAAAAGCACCTCTTCAATGCTGAGGCCTTATAGGGCCAGGCATGACAATGAAGTCCCAGATACACCCAGGATAGACTCAGGTATACAGCCATTCTACAACTTACTCACAGTTGCTTTATTGGTGAAGGCAGGGTGAAGGAGGGCTGCGTGTTTTAACTGACGCTGTTTCCGCGTTAACTTTTTTTTCCTTCTTAAATAAAAGCTGAAAAAGAATGCTGTTTCATTTTTGCTGATCTTTGATTTTAAACTAGTGGAGTACAAGCAAAAAGATAACGACAGCAGCACTTTTTTAGGGGTGGTGTTTTGTTTTTTTGTTTGGTTTTTTTTTTTTGCTTTATTGATAATTAATTTCTATTAATTTATTCTTTACTTCATTTTTAACCATCAAGCTTCCAGGAAGCAGATCCTGCATGAGGCTCTGCTGAATTTCATCCTGAAGGACTGCCAGCCCCTCAGCATTGTGGAGAGTGAAGGGTTCAGGGAACTGGTTCAGGCCCTTCAGCCCTCATGTTTTGCCCACCAGAAAGGTTTGTGTGGAAATTATCTAAAGTAGTAGTTGGTATATCCAATTTATTTAATCTTTAATTTAAATATATGGATTTTCTTTTGGTTTGACTTGGTGTAATTTTCAGACCATCAAACAAACGGTGGCCAAAAAGAACGAGGAGGAACAAGCGAAGTATAACAGCTGACATGTGGACATCTGTGAACATGGAGGCATACTTGGCTCTTACCTGTCACTACATTAATGAGAATTTGCAGTTGTGTACATCTGTGTTGGGAGTGCAATACTTTCCACAAAGTCACACTGCTGACAATTTGGCCCAAGTCAAAAGGGGCATGATGGAGGACTGGGCCATAACCAATAAAGTGTCTTGTGACCGACGCAGCACCAAACATGATTGCATCCACTAGACCGCTCCAAATTCGGCACTCAATTTGCATTGCACATAGTCTCAATTTAGACGGGACCGTCTTCACAACAGCTGTCTGCACGCACTTCAGGCATGTTATTCAGCATTATTTGTTGTTGTTTGGAAATCATGTACTAAAATGCCAATTTGTTGTTTTTTAGATAACCTTTGGCAACATCTCAACACTGAAGTGGGCAGGCAGACCAAAAGTGCCACAGCTGATGCCATCCAGGAGGTGCAGAGATACCTGGCAGAGGGCAATATTGCCAAGGTCCCAGGATCCTATGAGATACTGGGACAACCAAAAGACAATCTATCCAAACCTCTTTCAGCTTGCCTTACAATTTCTCTGCACTCCAGCCTCATCTGTGCCGTGTGAGCGGGTGTTTTCTACAGCTGGAGAAGTTGTCAAAAAAGCGTAACAGACTGAATTTCAAAGCGTTGGAAAAACTTTTTTGAATAAAAATTTGTTAAAATAAAAAAAAAAAAACCCAGTCCACAAGCATCCTCATTCACAGCATGTTCACTTAGATTTTCACATTATGATGCATGTTCACATTATTTATTGACTGTATCTAAAAATATCAACGATATTTTAAATTAAAATGAAGATATGAAATAATACAATATAAAATACAATGACTTAAATTATATACTGCTCAGAAAAATAAAGAGAACACTAAATATACACATCCTAGATTTGAATGAAATATTCTTATTAAACACTTTGTTCTTTACATAGTTGAATGTGCTGACAACAAAATCACACAACAGCATGTGAAATTGTCAATCAGTGTTGCTTCCTAAGTGGACAGTTTGATTATTTTTTTGAGCAGTGTATTATTGTATACAGTGGGGCAAAAAAGTATTTAGTCAGCCACCAATTGTGCAAGTTCTCCCACTTAAAAGATCAAAGAGGCCTCCAATTTTCATCATAGGTATAACCCTCAACTATGAGACAAAATGAGAAACAAAAAAAATCCAGAAAATCACATTGAATGATTTTTAATGAATTAATTGGTAAATTCCTCGGTAAAATAAGTATTTGGTCACCTACAAACAAGCAACATTTCTGGCTCTCACAGACATGTAACTTCTTCTTTAAGAGGCTCCTCTGTCCTCCACTCGTTACCTGTATTAATGGCACCTGTTTGAACTCATTATCAGTATAAAAGACACCTGTCCGCAACCTCAAACAGTCAGACTCCAAACTCCACTATGGCCAAGACCAAAGAGCTGTCAAAGAACACCAGGAAAAAAAAATTGTAGACCTGCACCAGGCTGGGAAGACTGAATCTGCAATAGGTAAGCAGCTTGGTGAGAAAAAATCAACTGTGGGAGCAATTATTAGAAAATGGAAGACATACAAGACCACTGATAATCTCCCTCGATCTGGGGCTCCACGCAAGATCTCACCCCGTGGGGTCAAAATGATCACGAGAACGGTGAGCAAAAATCCCAGAACCACACGGGGGGACCTAGTGAATGACCTGCAGAGAGCTGGGACCAAAGTAACAAAGGCTACCATCAGTAACACACTACGTCACCAGTGACTCAAATCCTGCAGTGCCAGACGTGTCCTCCTGCTTAAGCCAGTACATGTCCAGGCCCGTCTGAAGTTTGCTAGAGAGCATTTGGATGATCCAGAAGAGGCTTGGGAGATTGTCATATGGTCTTACGAAGCATTTCAAGGTCCTGGAGTGGCCTAGCCAGTCTCCAGATCTCAACCCCATAGAAAATCTTTGGAGGGAGTTGAAAGTCCGTGTTGCCCAGCGACAGCCCCAAAACATCACTGCTCTAGAGGAGATCTGCATGGAGGAATGGGCCAAAATACCAGCAACAGTGTGTGAAAACCTTGTGAAGACTTACAGAAAACGTTTGACCTCTGTCATTGCCAACAAAGGGTATATAACAAAGTATTGAGATGAACTTTTGTTATTGACCAAATACTTATTTTACCGAGGAATTTACCAATTAATTCATTAAAAATCCTATAATGTGATTTTCTGGATTTTTTTTTCCTCATTTTGTGTCTCATAGTTGAGGTATACCTATGATGAAAATTGGAGACCTCTCTCATCTTTTAAGTGGGAGAACTTGCACAATTGGTGGCTGACTAAATACTTTTTTGCCCCACTGTATACTAGGTCATCAAATCAGTGTCAGTTGAGTCTGTCAACGAGGTTGCCTGTAGGGATTTTTAAGGTCCAGCAGGTGTCAGCATTCAGTGACACAGTATTAACACAGTATCAATACAGTTTTGCAATGCGTCGAAACGCATCATGACGCCTCATCTACCCATCACTAGTCAACAGCATGGTCCAACAATGAGTTTCAGGTGTTAATTCGCCCCTTTTAAAGCCTGCCACTGATTGCCTTCTCGACTGCTCCATCCTAAAGGGAAGATATCTAAAACATTCTTTAAAAAATACCTAACAAAATGTATTCCATTATTAATATGCACAACTATATTAAAAATTCCAACCCTTTATTCTAATCACAACACAAATTAAACAATTTAATTTCACAAGTAATTTAAAAGCTAAATATATATCAAACTCCCCTCCCTTATCAGTAACTTGGTATGAACTGGAACCAATATAAGTGTGTTCATGAGGGAATGAATCGCCTCAACTGTTCCTACTTGCGGCTTGATTTTACCATACCCGCTGACATGGCCTAAATGTTCCACTTCTTTCTGTAAGTCCTGCATTTCTGATGCACTGCAGCACTTGTTGCAGATGAGACATGTGTCCTCCCAGGACTGGCTGAATATGACCACATCATCCAGGTATGCAGCTGCAAACTCAGACACATCTCTCAGAACATGATCCATAAGTCTTTGAAATGTGGCTGGTGCTCCTTGTAAACCAAATGGCATTACTTTAAATTGGTACATACCAACTTGTGTCTTAAAAGCCGTCAGCTCCCGGGCTTCTGGTGTCAATGCCACTAGTAGTTATACTGTATATTTGGACTGTCCAACTCTCTCCACCAGATCATCTATTCTGGGCATAGGATATGGATCAAATTGAGACACACTATTCAGGTAGTGAAAGTCAATACAAAATCTCAGTGAACCATCCTTTTTGGGCTTCACAAGTAGCATCCACGGTCTGGAACTGATGTCTGCTTTTATAAACTTCCCTTCCCATCCATCCCCAAATGTTCTCTATGGGATTTAGGTCAGGGGAACACCCAGGATGGTCCAAAAGGGCTGAATCAGAGGATCCAACACGCTGTCCATGAAGACACAGGCCGATCTCTGACCCAACATATGCTGCTTCGCATGTTTGTCATATTTGTGGTAAGATCTACCAGAAGTTCCGTACCTTTTAATCACAGCTTCTCTTAAAGTGACAACATAGTACTCAACTGGAAATTAGTCTCATCAACTATTTTATTATTCTAGTTCACATTAATGACAAAAATAAGTGTGACTCTTGCATAGAAAGGACTGCTGTAATTCCACTGGACAATAGAGATTCTATGTTCACAGGAGGAGTGACAACTACTCCAACAGAGAGGCACTCAGAGTCTAATCTGTGGCATACAGTGGCACTCTGACCAGCAGTGGAATAAACAATTCACAAGCAATTTAAGTAATTGTCGAATTAGGACAATGCAGGCAAACCACAATGAATGCATCAACTCCGTGTCACTCCAGGATTTTATGCAACCACTTGACCAGCGATACAGCTTGCAGACATATCATTCCAAAGACATTCCAACATATCATCTTTCACAGACTGCTTTGTCACATCATGTACATCACAGCAGAACAGGACATTTCATCTCTCACTTGCTCATCTGCTCCCCACCTTTTTTTTTTTCTTGCCGCTGATGAGTTACTGTTCTGCACAGAAAACCCTGGCTGTCACATTGCAGTATCAGGGGAAACCCCAAACCAATCATAAGAAATGCTCTTACATACTGTTAGGTTTGTTATAGATGTATAAAGGATGACCCCCTACCCACCCCCCAAAGACAACACTTCGCGGCAGGGCAACTGAATGAAAAGGACAGGCAAAAAAACAGGCATCAAAAAAAAAGGCAAAAAAAAAAAAAAAATCATGATAGGTTTCTGTCAGCATGTGCACAAAATTATTTTGATTACCTTAATGCCATGAACATAAAATATACTGCTCAAAAAATAAAAGGAACACTTTGTAAACACATCAGATTTTAATGGGAAAAAATAAGCTGGGTATCTACACTGATATGGACTGGATAATGTGTTAAAAATGAAAAGATGCCACGTCTTTTGATGGAAATGAAAACACTCCAAAACTTAAAGTGAAGAAATTGTGGCAGAAATTGTGAAGAAATTGTGGCAGGCTAGTCCAGCTTACTCAGATTAAAAAGTGTTCCTTTTATTTTTTTGAGCAGTATATTTTATCAATCTCAAAATATTTTTTTTTTAGATTGTGGGGAGCATGTTCTGTTCATGATTAAATGTATTATGTTCTAATAGTCAAAAAACTGAGGACATGATCCCAGAAGATTTTTTGTTCTTAAATGAAATCTGTGTAAACTTTGTCACAAAAAATGTTTTAGGTTGCATAAAGATCCCTAGAATTTTCTATCTGCCTTTCAATTTTCTCCTAATACAGACATGTACATAGAGTACATAGTGAAAGTGAGGACTAAAATCAGTAACATCAGTCACAGTTAAGTTAGAGGAGACAAGAATAATCTTGTTTAAATTTGAAAATAACAGGGTTTCCTCTGGTAACATTTCTCAGTGGCGGGCCGCCTCACCAGAAAATTTACCGCCTCGCCAAGACGGAGATGTGAATTTAAGAAAAATATATGAAGCAATGACTTTCCGCAAGCGTGCACACGAATAACGTGTGTGGCCGTCATCCGCGCGGAGTTTACAAGCACCCCGCCCACGTGAGCTTTCCAGTCAGTCAGCAGGCAGTGTCTCGCTAGCGGCAGCAGCATCTTCATGGAAAAGGAGTGAAAACCAGGAAGTCAAACAGCAGAAATGGACTCTATTTGAAGAGAAACTTTGTGAAGAAGTACACAGTTTCTTCATTGGTGAAAATCCTGGCACGTCAGCACCTTAGCGCTACCTATCGGGCAAGAGTGAAACTACAAATGATGGTTGTATGCATGCGTCAACTGCTTGGCCTGGGTAGATGAAAAAAAATGAGCATGAACAGCACCGCATGCGTGCCGGGCTCGTCCAAAGTGCACGTGGACCAAGGTGGACTAGAGGGGAAATGCAGCATAATAAGGCTCGACTGTCCAACAGAAACACGAGTTTATTAAAGTACTTTAAACGCGGGAAGAAAAAAAATAATCAGAAGATGTATGTAAACACTGGTGTTTATCATGGTTTTAACACGCTGGAAACGTGAGCAATAATGGAAGAGTCGCTTAGCTAAGAGATGTGGTTAGAATTCATATGCAGCCAGCTTCATATGAAGGGTAAGGCAAGGGGGACTACTGAACTGCGGAGGATATATTTCACCAGCCACTACAATACGTATTAAGTTATGTTCCCAATTATGTACCTGGCAAGTTAAGATGACCAAAATTCACCAAGTCAATGACTTTAATCCGTCAGCAGCCTTCAGACAAACTGAACATGCCAGCATTTGGATTTCAAAATAATGGAGGTTTTTCTTGGTGGTGAGGAAATTTCTAAAAAAAAAAAAAAACAACATAAATATATAACATAAATAACGGCATCCTTGGTCATTTAAGTTAATTTAAATCATTAATAAAATTTATTAATATTTTTTCTTTGTAATGACAGTTAAATTATTGTTCTGTTCTGACTGCAAAGTTATGGTCAAAAATATAAATTGTTATAAGGAAAAAGTAAAAAAAAAAATACCACAGTCCGTTTCAAATTTATTTAAAAAAACAGTAATTTTATTTTAAAAAACAGACAAAAATAAGCCATAAAATAATCCACAAATTTATAATAAAGTTTCAAATGTACAAGAAAAGTCAATTTTACAAAAGGAAATTACAAATTTGTGGAAAATGGTTTCAAATTTAGATAAATTTACAGAGAAAAGTAGAAAACTATAAGAAAATTGTTATAAATTTGAGAAAACCCTCAAACCTTCAAGACTGAAGTCATTACTCAAATTTAAAGTGGGTGCTCTTTGTACCCTTAACTAGAAATTTTTGGTTGTTTCCTAATTTACATGGCACTTGATATTTTCTAACCTGCTTGTATACCACCATAGACAGAGAGAGAAGCTGAATTAGACAGAGCTCAGAGAAGGCAAGATTACAGAGAAGAGAGGAGCCAAGGAGAGGAAAGTGTTCAGGTGGAGGGTCCAGGAGAGGTGGGAGCAGAGGAAGGAGAGAAGGATGACACCAGTAAGAAGTCCAAATACAGGACCGTCTGGGTGGGACCTCAAATGGCCCAATAGTCCAACATTCATGCTTTGGTTGTACAATACTTCAAATTGTAAGTTCCATATGCATGGCAGTGGCTCAGGAGGTAGAGCAGGTTGTTCAATAACTGGATGGGTGGCGGTTCAAATCCCGCTCTCCCAGATATCCTGCCGTTGTGTCCCTGGGCAAGACACTTTACCCACCTTGCCTCCAGTGTCCATAACACTGGGTATGAATGTGTATAAATGTTCGGTGGTGGCCGGAGAGGCCGTTGGCCTGGATTGGCAGCCATGTTTCTGTCAGCCTGCACCAGGGTAGCTGTGGCTACAGTAGTAGCTTGCCACTTCCATTGTCTGTCTGGAGTGAATGAATAATGTATCTGTAAAAAGTGTCTTTGAGTGTCTATGATCAAGTGCTATATAAATCTGATGCATTATTATTATTATATGCAAAGTTACTGTGCAAAATTAAAAAAAAAGAAATAAATAGCATACAATTAACATATTCATACATATGTGTTTTCTGCCCCCTCCTCCCCTCCGGAAAAATATGCTGCCATCGTGCCAAGGTCTTTAAGCCAGAGGAAACACTGACATAAACCAATTATCCTACAGCAATTTGTAATGTAAGTGATCTGACAGAACTATACTAAAGCATCTCTTGTGGGCTCTGTTCAGCCTGCAGAAAATTTCACACCCATGACGGTTTCGTTGAACAATCACAAGTCTTGTCATTCGCGGCTTTGCTACAGACTGCTCTACAAAAGCTGATGTGGCTCACAAAGTACACTTTGGATGGTCATTGGCTGGGACTAGGGGAAGGGCGCAGGAGCTGCAGGAGGAGGGCTTTTTTTCCTCCTTTTAAATTTCAGGTGTTTTTGTGGCTACTCAGATTTCTGCCTACTCCAGCTTTAATAGTCAACCATAATAAAGGTGACTTAAGGTAGAGCAGTCCTAAAGCCTGATTTATGTGAAACACTTGAATAAATGCCGGTGTGCAGTCAAAGTAAGCCTTGTTATATTTAAAGCGAGTCCCACCCCCACCGTTAACATGTCTGTAACATGTTTTTTTATGACTTACAAGACATATCAAGAGCAAAATCGGTCAAATGTCTGATATCTATTTTTTTGCTGGAAAGTTTTACTTAAGCCCCCCCTGCAAAAAGGCGAGTTGAGACGGAACGTTTTTGGTGACATAACCATTTGTGTTGCTGGCACGTTGGTAGTGTTGAGCCAATCAGGACTCTCGGGCCAAACTGACGTTATCCTCCAGGCTAGTTAGCATTTTTTAACAAGCAACTTTGAAAACTTGACCCAAATTAAGATGGGTTTTTACCATTAAATTGCTTTTCAGTCATTATTGGGCCGCTGTGCATAGAACTGGGCATGTCCTTCAACCGGTAAGTCTTTTTATCGCAGGATTTAATCTGATGATGTAGTGCTAACCACTATTAGCCTTGTGGTATGTGGCTGGGCCTAGTAATCACCGATTCTGGCATTTGAAGGAGGGATGAAAAGATTTTGACATGAAACTGTAAGACAATGAAAGGTTTTTTGTAGAAAAAAAAGGGCATAAGATACCATTTTATACAATGTAGATTTGTTTTTATAGGGGATTTACAGCCACTGGAGTGCATCTTCAAATATTTTCCAGACATCAGGATAGGAGACGAGGAAAAACTAAAGGAATATTAATTGGATATTATGACATCTTTAAATAAAAGAAGAAAATTAATGAGATGGATTTGTACACATTATTTTTTTCAATATATAATTTAAATGTTAATAAAGAGATGATCCTTTCCATGTGTTTATTATACAGTGGAGATCATCATCAAATTTAGGTAAAAACAAATTTATATTAGAAAAGTAGAAAACTACAAGAAAATGGTTATAAATTTAGAAGAAAAACCTCAAACCTTCAAGACGAAAGTCATTTCTCAAGTATTTTTAAGTGGATGCTTTTGTACGCTTACACAGCTCAACTAGTAATTTTTTGGGTGTCTACTTTTAATTAGTAATTTTATAAGACAACACTGTTTTTACATGAGTACAATTTCTGGCTACTATACCACCTCTGATAATGTAATTTAAGCATGCGTAAGTAAATTACTACAGTATTATGATTTTTTTTCCCCCTTTGAGTGTCGCATTCTCATTTTTACACATCACATACACCCCCCCCCCCCCAAAAAAAAAAATTACACTGCCACCATGCCAAAGCCTTTAAGCCAGAGAAAACACTGGTTATATCTTCCTGTAAAGAACAGATGAAGCTTCTTCTGAGGTTAACTAAACCCAAATATGTAGGCTATTTTTACTGTCTAGTCCAGGTAGGGCTGTGCGATGATGATGATATATATCGGTGACGCGAAAAAAAAACGTCTGCTGTTTCACATGAAACTTTATTGTTTATATCAGAACACATACCCCATTTCTACTCGTCACCGCCCCACCTCTCCCCCACAGTGTGCCAGGTGGGTTCCAGTGGTTAGCGCCACAGCAGCTAACAGCAAGCTAATGTTTTGCCACTACTTCTGTGGAGCCGCTACTTCTGTGCCAGGGATGTGGGACTTTTTCCCCACAATGCTGGGTCAAAGAGGATAGTCCTCTAACCTTGTTTTAATTTTAAGGGTGTGGGCCTCAGGTTATTTCACACCTTAGACACAGACAATGAATACACATGGGAGAACAATACCCAAGTGGGTGAGAGGGGGTTGAATGAAGTGTAGTGTAGATATCATGCTGTGTATGAGGAAGTGCCTTGAACCTTGTGAAGTGTGACTTGATACAGAGAGAGGAATGCTGGATGTGACCAGTCAGTCTGTTCTTTGCCTGTGAGATGTGAATGTGTAATAAATCGTCTGAAATGAATATGCCTCTTCATTTACACACTCCACAAGGTAAGCAATGTTAACACCATCTCTCTCTAATTATAAAATAGCAAATGCTAAACGACGATGCTAACTTGTTGCTTTAACCTCTTGCACTTTGGTGTACCGCGGGCGGACACGTCTCTGCGTCCTAGAGCGCACGAGGGCGCCCTAGTATGCACACTGTGCGTCCTAGGGCACACTGAAGAAAAAAAAACCCTGCATTTCCGTTCTTCCACTACAGACACAACCGCGAACAGAAAGCCAAAGGAGTGCTTTGATAGGTTTAGATGTGATTGACCTCTCATTCGACTAATAAGAGCCTTGAATTGGGTTTCTGAAACCTTGAAGAACCAATGACTGAAAACCTAGCAAGAAGGACCCGCCTACCAACGGCTGCGAATACAGCCAGCCAATTGAAGCACAGAAGTTTGAAAGCTGTTTTGTGTAAGGCTGGGTGACACACAGGCGTTCGCCAGTCATTTTTTCTTACTACTGTTCTTATTTGTTTTGAAAAATCGTTCGCCAAAACCGCAATCATGGAAGCGCAAAACCGCAATAATGGAATTATGGTTTGACCGGGTCGCGTGACCAGAACCACAAGTCCGTAACAAGCGGACCAGCGTCATGTTTCTGACAATGAGGAAAAGAAGTTCGCCAGCAACACTGCTGTTGTGGACAGATAAGTATTATAAGCTAAATTATTCTTTATCCCTGAAAATTGTAATCAAAATGACTTTTGACCGATAGGTAAATTACAACTGTGCGTTATCGCAACATGATGGCTCCGGTCCGGTCTGGAAGGCGCATGGACCGTGTCCAGTCCATACGCCGCGTCCGGACACCCCCCCCCCCCCCCACGAACACCTCCGCCCCCCCCCCCGCTACTGTTCTGTAGCGGATTGCAGATATTTTAGTACAACTGTGCGTAGTAGACCGCGGCGCCTGTCATGTCGATGGACGATGTCCGTCCTCTGTAGCGGGGGGGGGGGGGGTTGTTATCTTCTACATTACAGATATTTTAGTATAATTTTTATTGCACTGTAGGTTATTTTTTCTTGTAAAAAAAAAAAAAAGCCACACATTTTTTACGTGGCATGCTTCTGTGTGTGTGGGGGCTTGTTTGTTCATTCATTCATTCATTCATGAATGAATAAATAACCCCCCCCCCCCCACACACACACACACACACACAGCCCTTCACCTTTCATTAGAGCCCAAGATGAAGCTTCTATATTGAATCATTCAAAAGTTACAGACGTTTTTCCAAACTGTACCATTTGGCACAGTTCAAAAACGCCTGGGAACAACCCAAGAAAAAAGCTGTGTAATATATTCATTTTTTGTGGTATTGCTACAAAATTTTGACCTCAGCTGGATAACACTTGGTTCTACATTTCTGTTGCATTTTCCAGCCCGTATCTGACAGCTGTGTGTTATTTGCAAGCATTTGTATCCAAGAAAACACCCAGGCGAAATTTATTTTCTTCAAGTTCAGTATGTTTAGATGACTGTAACTCAGTGGCCAGAGCAGAGAGATTATGACTGTTTTGCCAAAAAATTCAAAGTGTTTTCTTTTAAATGAGACCAACCCCATGAAGATGCTGCAAAGGGTTGAAGAACAGCTTTTGATTTACTTTGGGTACGTTATTTTTTGGCGTTTTTAGGGAAATTGACCAGAATGCAAGGGGTTAAATCACTGTCGAGTTTCTTAATTTTGTCTGAAAAAATATTACTAAAGCTGCAAAAGTGCGTGACAGTGGCCGCATATACACTAAATAAATAATAAATAAATTAAAATGTGTCGGAGGAACAAACTGGCTCTTAATGTAACTTGATTTTTAATCATTTTTAATTAGTCAAGTAGTGATAATGAATAAAGTTGAAGTCATCTCAAATGCACATTAAAAATTTTACAACACTGCAAAATTAAGAGGTAAAAACTGCATAAAATTAATGACAGATGAATTTGTCCAACTGATTTTTTTCAGTATGCAATATAAAATGTAGAAAAAGAGATGGTCCTTTTTATTGGTTATCATATATAAACTATACAATTTACTGGAAATGTATATTGTGACAGATATCATCGTCAAAAAAGATTACTTATATCGTGATATGAAATTATGGTCATATCGCACAGCCCTAAGTCCAGGGATGTCAAACATACAGTCCGCGGGCCAAAACTGGTCCATTAATTTGTATGGTGTGGCGAGTCTGTTGAGGTGGGTGGATTAGGATTGATGAGGAAATGTCCGCAAATTTAAAATAACTAGTACATACCCGTGCATACCCATCCATGCCCGTAAAAACCAAGTATAAGCAAGTATTTCTGCATGCCCGTTGCTGAAGGGTCTCCTCCTGTCTCACACAGCTGTGTTGTTCACAGCCATGCCTGCGGCGTACTGGTGGAAACTGCTGGAACCTCAGACGTTCCATCTTCATGGCATCTTTTCTGACGTGCAGCAGTTGTCATTCTATTCCTCGCCATCTGGTGGGTCTTCTTCTTTGTTGAGACCACTGGTTGAGGGATAGGTGCGTTGTAATTCCAGTTCATGGACAGGATCATGAAAATAGGTTTGAGCAAAAAGAGGCTTTCCAGCATGGACTCACTGTGTAATGACGTCATAAAGACATGAAGGCAGCCTTGATGTATATGACATCATAAAGACATGTTGCCTGATGTTTGTCACTGTATATGACATCATAAAGACATGAAGGCAGACTTGCTGTATATGACATCATAAAGACATTTGTCTATGTGCCGTGGGCTTGATGTATATGACATCATACAGACACATTTGTCTATGTGCCATCATATAGGCATTGCGAGTCGTCCTATGATGCCTGAGTTCAAATGACATCCTATGATGTTCAGGCAGAGATCATAGGCCGTCCTGTGATGTCCTATAAACGTGACAGACACACAGAGATTTGCTTTTAGAGAGTGAAGTGATTTCTAGATCTTGACAAGCTGTTTTTAATTCCAATGTGAATACTAGATATTAAATAAACCGGGCTACTTGCAGTCAGTTTTAGAGAAGTAACAGATGCTTTTATCGTGCTACAAATTTTTGTCTTGCGCTACATGAATATGAACCTCTGTAGCACCAGTGCTATGAGTAAAAGAAGTTACGTACAGCTCTGTGGCACACACTGTATTAGCAGAATTCCTGATGACCTCACAACCGTTTAGGCCATATCCATCTCATACCCTTGAGGAAAAGCATGGACTCAAGATCATAAAGAACTTCTCTCTTGGGCCTCTAAAAAGACACATTTGAAATGCTGTCAATACTGGGAAGGTTAACATCAAGATGCTGCATCATTTGTAGATGCCTCAAGTGCAGTCACTTCTGAGGTTGAGGTTGATATATATAACAGAGACATCACTGTGAGAAAATATATCATGCAACCTGGATCAAATCTGGCAGAAAAGCCTAGCAATCAAATGGATTTCAAAAGCTTGCCAACTGCCATTTATTAATGCTGTCACAGTACAGTACACTTTGAGCAAAGACGTGGCAACAGCTGGTATCAACATCTGTGTGAACGATTAGTGTGTTGTGGCTTACGAGGGCACACTGTACCCACGCACAGTATGCCAAGCTGCAGAAACGTTTAAGGTGTCAGAACATGTTAAGGTTGGAGGATATGTAAGTTCCCAAAGAACAAAGTCTCATACTCCATAGATGAAATGGAGACAAAACTTCATGTACTAACTCTTGCTCATGTAATATTTTCCATATACCATAGTGCATGTAGATGCTTTAACTGAAACAGCAAACCCTAGCTTGATCTGAGAAATTACAAGATAAGTGAAACTTGAAAAGTCTGTCAAATTTTAAAAATCTAACTAACATAAGTCACACACATTTACATAGATATCTGGGTGACAATACTGGTTATGTAGCAGGTAGTTTTGTGAGGTGGCATAATAGGAATGTGTTCACCAACTGTGAAGCTGGGAATAACAGTAACAGGCAAGGGAGAACATATTACAGTGTTTCCTCTGGCTTAAAGACCTTGGTGCGGTGGCAACATATTTTCCCCCGGGGGGGTAAACATACCAGAATGTTAATTTTATACTATTTATTTCTTTTTTAAATTTTACACAATAACGTTGCATATGGAACTTACCATTTGAAGTATTGTACAACCAAGGCTTGAATATTGGGCCAGTTGGGGTCCCACCCAAACATCCTGTGTTTAGACCTTTTAGTGGTGTTATCCTTCTCCCCTTCCTACCTGAACACTTCCCTCTCCTTGGCTCCTCTCTTCTGTCTCATCTTGCCCTCTCTGAGCTCTGTCTAATTCAGGTTCTCTCTCTGTCTATGGTGGTATACAAACAGGTTAGAAAATATCAGGTGTCATGTTTTGTCCTGCAGGATTTTTTTGTCATGGTTTACATAAATGACAAAAATGTGTGTATTTTTTGTATTTTTATTCTAGTGTTTCTTTTTTCCCCAATGAAAGAGTAGGGAAGGGAAAGAAACATTCATAACAGTAATGTACTCATACATACTTAAATTATATGATCAGGTGGGTATAGTAACCAGAAATTCTACTCATGTAAAAGCAGTGCATTGAAATTAAGAATTAAAAGTAGACAGCCAAAAATTTCTAGTTGAGTTAAGGGTACAAAGAGCACCCACTTAAAAGCTTGCGTAATAACTTCAGTCTTGAAGGTTTGAGGTTTTTCTCAAAAATTTATAACAATTTTCTTATAGTTTTCTACTTTTCTCTGTAAATCTAAAGTTGAAACCATGTTCCTCAAATTTGTAATTTCCTCTTGTAAAATTGACTTTTCTTGTACATTTGAAACTTTATAAATTTGTGGATTATTTTATGACTAATTTTTATCCGTTTTTTAAAATAAAATTACTGGGTTTTTTTTTAGATAAATTTGAAACAGACTGTGGTAATTTTTTTTTACTTTTTCCTTATAATGATTTACATTTTTGACCATAACTTTGCAGTCAGAACAGAACAATAATTTAACTCTGATTACAAAGAAAAAATATTAATAAAATTATATTTAATGAAATAAATTAACTTAAATGACCAAGGATGTTATTTCTGTTATATTTCTATATATTTATAGTTTTTTTTTGTTTTTTTTTTGTTTTTTTAGAAATCTCACCACCCAGACAGCAGGAAAACCCTCCCTTATTTTGAAATCAAATGTTGACACGTTTAGTTTGTCTGAAGGCTGCTGACAGATTAAAGTCACTGACTTTGTGAATTTCGGTCATCTTAACCTGCCAGGTGCATAACAGGGAACTGAAGCAGACTCTAAAGACATAATTCACCACAATATGTGTTCATGTACAGAATGATCAGTTTAGGCAGTTATAGTTGTGCTCTCAAGATTTCTCATCAGGCACCTCTCTAGGCAGCCGCTGAAGGACCTCAGTTTAAAGTAAAGCGAGCTAGCGTTTCTAGCTGTTGCTTTTTGTCACTGCCGCAGGAGAATAAAAACGGCACGCCTGCTCGTGCGACAAAGAGAGAAATTGCCAGTCTCTTCATTCCTGCAATTCCTACAGAACATAACTTAATATTGTTGCGTCTGGTGAAATATATCCTCAGCAATTCATCAGTCCCCCTTGCCTTTCCCTTCATATGAAGCCGGCTGCATATGAATTCTAACCACATCTCTTAGCTAAGTGACTCTTCCATTATTGCTCCCGTTTCCAGCGGGTTAAAACCATAATAAACTCCTCCAGTGCTTACATACCTCTAATGATTTTTTCCGCGTTTAAAGTACTTTAACAAACTGATATCTCTGTCGGACAGTCGTGCTTAGCGAGATGCTGAGTGACTGGAAAACTCGCGTGGGCGGGGCACTTCTCAACTCCGCGCGGACGACGGTCACGCGCATTGTTCGTGTGCGCGCTTGCGGAAAATCATTGCTTCATATATTTTTTTTTTAATAAATTCATATCTCCTTGGCGAGCCGATAAAATTTCTGGCGCGGCAGGCCGCCACCGAGAAGTATTACCAGAGGAAACCCTGTATTAGTTTTTCTAATAAAGACCCCAGTTATATGGTTACAATAAACAGATTACTGGGAATAAACACATAATGGCAATAATCAGTTTTGTTGTTTATATGCACGGAATAAACGGATTATTGGAGGGTAAACCACTTGAGTTTAAGACCGCAGTTACATGGCCTTTATTGGATTATTCTGTTTACATCATCATCATAGCAGTCTGACGTGGGCGACAATGACAGTTTCATTTAGGTCTGATCAGATTCCTCCATGCAGCTCTGTCCTTAGCCTTCCGCTGCCAGGAACTCCTGTCTATATCCAGCTTCTTCAAGTTTCTTTTTACAGTGTCTTTAAATCTGAGCCTAGGCCACTTGAATAATCAGATAACTCCAGAAATCCAATCATAACCAGTTTATTTGTGTGCATGTAAACATTGCCACTAACTTATTTTAACATAAGGACATTGAATCTTTATTACTAATTTAAGCCCAAACAAAGCGCCTCAGCAGGTGTACTGTTCAGAATTTAATGCATCAATAGCCTACCACACAATTTTCATGCAATTCTTTTTTCCCATGAAATCACCTCCTTTTTATATTCTTTACAGTCTGCACTCCTGTTGCTAGTCAACTGAGGTGTTAAAAACCCACTTATTTTCACCATGGTTACAACAGATGTCACAAAGAAAGCCCACAGTTTGAAAGTTATTTTATGTAGTGCACAAGGTAATGATCACTAATACAGCAGTACACAACACTGTCCTATGCAGGGATGGTGCCGTTCTTAACAGAGAATTAAGTCATGTTCCCTTTGTTCATTCCCACAGTGCGAGTCTGTTAAAGTGGGCTTCCAAATTTCATCTGCATCTAAACCATTCAATGTCTTGACAGCTGGTCAAGTCAAGTGCGCACATTGGTCTATTACTCAGTTCCTATTAAACTGTTAATCCTCCCTTATCATCACTCTATCACTCGATAAAAGACGGATTTTATTGTCATATAGACACAGATGTCTATATGATGGCACATAGACTAATGTGTCTTTATGATGTCATATACACCATCACTCACGATGCTCATGATCCTGTCCATGACCTGGAATTACGACACACCTATCCCTCAACCAGTGGTCTCAGCGAAGAAGAAGATCCACCAGATGGAGAGCAATAGAATGAGGAGAACTGCTGCACGTCAGAAAAGATGCCATAAAGATGGAACACCAGAGGTTCCAGCAGTACATCGCACGCATGACTCTGAACAACACACCCGTCTGAGACAGGAGGAGACCCTTCATCAGCATAGGGTACGACAGACAAGGGATGCACAAACAGACAGGACGAATGCCAGTCTACACTACAAATCGTGGAAAATGCCAAGCAAAGCACTGATTTTCTCCAGGTGCTCCGGTTTCTTGGTTTCTATGGGCATGCACGGGCCGTCCTGAACAGGGTCAAAAGCCACTTTTTCAGGATCAGGAGAACTCCTGCAAGTCAAAGGATGCCATGAACATGAAACACCTCAGGTTCGACCAGTATGCTGCAGGCATGACTGTGAGCAACACAGCCGTCTGAGACAGGGGGAGACCCTTCAGCAACGGGCATGCAAAAATACTTGCTTATACTTGGTTTCTACGGGCATGGACGGGTATGCATGGGTATGTACTAGTGACTATGAAAGTAAAATAATGAATATGGAAGAAAAGTAACATTCCAGATTGCAGCCTCTAAAGTGAATGACATCATCTTTGCAATTAAGAAGAGCAAGCACAGAAAAGCTGGACAAGATTCGAAGATGAAGTACAGTTAATACAGTGATGGGGTGGGCACCAAAAAAAAAGAGATGAGACCGGTAGGCCAAAGAAAAGATTAAGAGCTGACCTCACCCACCATCTTGAACCAACATGGTCACATCTGGTCAGACAGCAAAGTAACGGGAGGCAGTCCAGAGAGGAGTTCCTATTTAAGGAGTGATTATGCTCTACACACTACAATGTGTTTATGAAACCAGCTATGCAATCTATGTGGCTGTGGCTTTCCTGGGTCCAATACACACATACTTTCTAATCTTAAATAAAATAGATGAGTGGTCAATGATCAGAAAGGTGTGGTTGATGTACCCATTTGTTCTAGATGGTAGCTCTCTAGTGCAGCATCCAACAGCTCCAAATCTAACTTACTACACTGTAACATTGTAGCTTTTGTGCAAACTCCTATTTTGAAGACTTTTCCATAAAGAGAGTAAGACAATGGCAAAAATTTTAGATTTCAAAAGGATACAGCCATGCAGTTTAAGGACTATCGGTATGTGTCCACTGGTCCACTTTTTAATGGAAGCATGCACTAATGCCTCTTTTGCACTAGCACGGCTTAGCACGTCATGGTACAGCTCATCACGCTTCGTAAGTCTTTGCACTAGCCTCAACACGGTTTAACAGCAGTGATTCTCAGCCTCGCTCAAGGGCAGGGTCCAGCCGTGCTGAGCTGTACCGTGTTGTGACGTTAAAAGACTGGTCACCGCTGATTGGTCAGGTCTTAACGTCACGAAAGCGCCCGTCTTCGTTGAAATCTTTACGACCGCCATGTGCAATCACGGACTAACTCGGTCACGGAGTAAATACGATATTAATACAGACAGCGTTGTAGGTTTTGCGGAACTCTACACCGTGGTCCAACGAAGAGGTGCGGAGTTTTCTCTGCTTGGTGGCAGTTACACAGTGAGGAGTGACCCGATGGCTGGCCAGCATACAACTGGACTATAGACAAGCTGAAGATGAACATGAGAGAACCATCGATGGTGAGTGATTTGTAATAATGTGCATCTGTTTGCTTATTTATCCTGTTGGTGGTAAGCTCACCTTTTTTGAGCCTTTATACAGTGCTGTTCTGTGCTGGCTAACGTTTTTTAAGCTAACGTTTTTTTTGCTAGTAGCTAGCGCTAGCTAGTACCAACTGCTGAATTGCGCTTGTTTTCTCCTAAATATTCGCTTGTGAGAGCAAAACGATGAAATATGTTAATCCTGGTTAAAGTCCTGGTTTGTGTTTTGTATTGCACTTTGGTCCTGCGCATTAAATTGTGTGCAATTTAATGCTAGAATGTGTTTCCACATGCCAGGGTTAGCCTCCCTGTTTATATTGTGGATACTGGTGAAATGGACCACAGGAGCCGAAATCTCGTCATATTAAAATTGCTTTTTCAAACCAGTGATTTATAAAGTCATTCATATATTTTCTAAAGCGTCAGAATAGACCCACACACCTATTCTGTGGATCCTGCAGTGCTTGTCACTCATTTCAGAAAGAGAAAGCTGTATATTGTATAGATTCATTACACAGACAGTGATATATTTGAAGCGTTTATTTTAATTTTGCTGATTACGGCTTACAGCCCCTGAAAACCCCAAATTCTATTTTGCAAAAAATTAGAATATTACATAAAATTAACTTTAAAAAAATAGATTTTAAATATAAATGTTGGCTGTTGAGGTGTTGGTTAATATGGGCTGTAGCCATAATCATCAATATTAAAATAAACACTTTCAATATATCACTGTTCCTGTAATGAATCTATATATGGGTTTCACTTTCTGAAATGAGTGACAAAAATATTGAATTTTTTCATGGTATTCTAATTTTTGAGATGTGCCTGTATATGTATTGAACTTGCTTAAAACTAACCACCATCCATTTCTGTCGTTCGTCTAGGCAAGACGAAATCAGCCGCCCCACAACCTACCTCGCCACTGTGGAACGTACTGAAATCCTTTGCTTTTATAGGTAAAGTGTCAAAAGCATAATATCCACTTAATATAAAAGGGACTGAACTGAGATTTATTTGATTGTGTGAATATGGCGCATCAACTGTAAAATAAACCACTTGTTAATGTATTTATTTTTTTTGTCAGATCATTTTTGTGATCCTTTGTGAGTTATGTTCATAACTGTATGTTTTGGCAAATGAGAGATGTTCAGTTATCAATATAATTTACTTTATATAAGATAAGATAAGATAAGCCTTTATTAGTCCCACAATGGGGAAATTCCAGGATTGCAACAGCATAGGGATAGCAACACTCAGAGCAACAATCAGAAGGCAAGAAAAAACAACATCTAGTAAACATATGTCCATATTACTATAAATGTATATATATATATAGACACACAGTGCAGAGCATTATGGCTGGTGGATGTGCAGCAGAAAGTCTAAGCTCTGTATGTGTATGTGTAAGCTCTTATATGTGTAGTTTATAGTCTATCATCAATAAACTCATGCAGTAAAAGGACACATTACAAATATTTGAGACCAATTGTAGTGCTTCCTTTTATATTTTAGCAATGCTAGTACAAAACACCGCCCACACATGAAGCCAGGGCAAGAAGAGACACTTTTACAGATAAGAAACTTTTATTGATAAAAACTTCATATTTTGACTGACCGACTCCATACTCGGTGATGCACAACTTCAGTTAAAGTACTAGATTCCATTCAAGTGAATCTATTAATTCATTCTGATTGCTGAGGCCACAGTAAAAAGAGATGATTTTAAATGTAACTCAGCCCTTGTAAAATCTACTGAAGTGCAGCTACATGAAAATTGTGGTTAGAGGAGTTATTGTTTAATTTGACCTTGTTAGATTTTTTTCCCCTTTGTTATATTATTCTATTTTCTTTTAATCTTTACTTTTAATCAATCCGAAATAAAGATTCATTCATTAATTCACATTCCACCACTGGCTTTTAGCAACAAGTGTATTTCCCAAATAAGTTTTAAACTTGCTTTAATTAACCACCACCCATTTGTCTTTTGTCTAGGCAAGAGGGAAACTGTCACCCCAACTGGACCTTGCCTCACTATTTACAGAGATGCAGGCTGAAGATCTGTCGAACCAGGACCAGTACGGACCGATCCAGTTGCTTCTCAGTGAGGCAGCGTGTGACCATTCCATTTATTTTTTTTTTTACAGTTTGAATTGTGCACATTCTGAATAATCTGGAATTTGCTCCTGATTGTAATAATTTAGTGACGTATGTGTTTGCATCATGATTTTCTATATTTTCTATTTTGTCCGTTAAGACACCGGTGGGAAAAGAGTCAACTGTACAAAGGATTAATCGGTGACCTTGAAAATAATGGCTCATTTTTAAGAAAAAGTAACCAAAACAATTATTATATTAACTGAAGACTATATTGTTAGAAGACTGTACAGAAGACCCTGCATACTTTCGTGACAGTACCAGTATATGGAGGAATTCTTGGTCATATTAGCATCTGCTCTTCATCATAATGGGTTTGGGCAGGGGTGTCTAATCATGTGCCATGGAGGGCCAAGACCCTGCAGGCTTTACCTCCAAACAGTGTCTTCAACAGCAGATTACACTGAACTTCTTCCACTGACTGATCAGTGACAACACCTGCTGAAGAGACTGGATAGAAGATAGAACCTGCAGGGTCTTGGCCCCGCATGACACATGATTGCAAGCCCCCGGATTAGGTTTAATGGGATTTAACATTTTAACACAAACTGCTTTATGGTTCATAATTCTGTTGACAGACTTACACCAAACCAAAATGATTTCTCAAACTGCTGGATTATTCTTAGCTTTTCCAGTCTTTCAGTATTTAATTTATGCCACATGGTGGTAACCTTCACATATTAAAAAAAGGGACATCTGCAACAACTTCAGAGGTTTATTGTCAGTGCAATTCCCAGTGCAATACTACATGAATGCATGTATAGTACATTGTTGATGCAGAGAATATACAGTATATTTCTACAGTACATGTATCTAGTAAATCAAGTATTTTCCATGTAACCTTGTGACTGCATTATTTTAATTGCTTTTAACCCTAGATCAAGTTTGTTTTGGCATAAAATGCATGATAACTGTCAAATATATCTTATTATACCTAGCTCAGTAAAGTTTACTTTTTGAATATATATTTTGTGGCTAATATAGTTATTAACATGGCGATCAAGTTGTGTCAGCTGATCATTTTTTTCCTATGACACCATCTCAGACTCAGTGCTGCAGAAGCAGGTACGTGCATGATGTCTCAAACTGTCTCTCAACAGTCTCTCCATGATTTTCAAGCAGATCAGAGCAATTTGTTGCACAGGAAATAAACGTTTCTACAGACATTCTTAAGCTCTATAGCCACTGATCGTTTGTGAAGCTGTGCTGACATCAGTGACAGGCTGATGAAATCCGTGACAGGCTGTGCAGAACGCCCAGAGCGAATGAAGCAGTAATTTCCCCACAACAGAGCCATCTGAAACACACACAGCGTACATATTTTAGTACCTAACAGCGATAACTTGCAGACATTAAAGTGTAGTACGACGTACTTATAGCAAACTAGCATTAGCAAAATTAGCTTACCGTCATATATGACCTAGTTTGTATCCTCACGCCTTTGGCTCTCCCAGAAGCTGCAGAACTATTTCCAGAGTGTTTCATCTCACTGCCTGTACCCTTGTCTAGCGGTCCTTTTTGGCGTTTATGGTGAAAAAAGCCACAGACCGAGGAGTCGCCTTGTACAGCTGTATGTGTTATGTTTTGGTTGGGTTGCGTGTTCTACGTCACGGGAGTGTGGCGCCGCCTGCTGTTATAGAAATCCCACCCACCCCAGCTCAACATGGTTGTAATGCAGACAAAAGCGTACCGAAACATGTTGAAGTGAATCGAGATGTACCGAAGTGTGCTGGGCTAATGCAAAAGTGCCTTAAGTGTGGGGATGAGGTATAGCAACCTGGTAGACAGAAAAATGATTGACGTAATGGAAAACCAATAATCAAAGAGCTCTGTCCCAGGGGAAAGGCTCTCATTGGTCCTGCTGCTGAGAAGACAAAGGCTGCACCTGATTGGTCAACGCATCCAGCCATGGGCTGTCTTTCACTGGATTTCAGCTCCCGGATAACATGACAGATTGTGAGTAAAATGGTAAATGCCATTCACTTATATAGCGCTTTTTCTCATCTCTAGATGACCAAAGCACTTTACAGATCCTCAGGGTTTCCTCTAGTAACATTTCCGGATGACAGCCCGCCACGCTTGAAATTATACCACCACTCTATGAAGAAATATAAACTTAAGAAAAAAATATGAAGGAATGACGGTCCGCAAACGCACATGAACAACGCGGGTGACCGTCATCCGCACAGAGTTCAGAAGCACCCCACCAGTGTGTTCCAGTCGGCAGGCAGAGTGTCTCGCTACTAGCGTCACTGTCTGAGAGAAGCATGAGTTCATTTAAGTACTTTAAAAGCGGAAAAAAGCTGAAGAGGTATGTAAGCAGTGAAGGTATTTATCATAGTTTTAACCCACTGGTGACGGGAGCAATAATGGAAGAGTCGCTTAGCTAACAGGTGTGGTTAGGAGCTTGAGTTGGTTCATATCGTCTTCTTTTTAATTATTACCTCCGCCAGGCCGAAAGGCCAGGAGGAGGTTATGTTTTTGCCGGGGTTTGTCTGTCTGTCTGTCTGTCTGTTGGTTAGCAAGATAACTCAAAAAGTCTTGGACGGATTTCCATTAAACTTTCAGGCGTTGTTGGAAATGGTACAAGGAAGAACTGATTAAATTTTGGGGATGATCCGGATCACCGTCTGGATACAGGAATTTTTTAAAGCATTCTTTAACACTGTGACATATGGCCATTTTCAACATGTGCGCAGGCACAATGGAGGGCGCTGGTCGTCGTGTCTGCAACACAAACTCCGCGTTCTTCAACGTTTTAGGCACAAAAGCACGCGGAAAATACTGGTGGCCTGGGCCCGCCAGCGTGCCTGTGTTTGCGCGCAGCTGCAACACCTGACACGCGCAGCTGTCCGCCGCCGGATTATTTGGCAGAAATTCCCCGCCCAGCCATAGGTGCTGCGCATTTGGCAGAAATTCAGCGGCCAACCATAGGCGCTGCGCAAAAACGAGCTCTCTGCCGGGGAAGCTTCTAAATTCTGTTTTGCCGCGGAGCGCGACCCCAATAATATAATATAAAACCCACGGCAACCTGTCTACCCAATCTGCATCCGTCAGTGGAGGAGATGGACACACCAACACTTCAGTTTATTACCTCCGCCAAGGAGGCAATACTTTTAATACTGAACCACTAATCCTATCACTATCACATTGATTGTCATTGATTAATTGTCTACCCAATCTGCATCCATCACTGGAGGAGATGGACACAACAGCAACACTTCAGTTTATTACCTCCGCCAAGGAGGCAATGCTTTTAATACTGAACCACTAATCCTATCACTAACAGATTGATTGTCATTGATTAATTGTCTATGTTTATTGCACTGTCCCTGTCAAACAAACAAATAATCATTGTGAATCCAATTGCTAGTCATATGTTTGCATGCTCAAGGAATCTGAAAACGTACACACAAACACTGTATGGGGGGAACTGTGGCGCTTGGCGGAGGTCTGCGCTCTCCGAGTGCTTTTCTAGTTAGTTTTTTGTTTTTCTTATTTCAGACAAGAATAAAAAGATTTTTTTTTCCTTTACCTTAGTTAATATTAACTAATTTATGTTCATTATTATGTACCTGGCAAGTTAAGATGACCGAAATTCACAAAGTCAATGACTTCAATCCATCAGCAGCCTTTAGACAACTAAACATGCCAACATTTGGATTTCAAAATAAGGGAGGTTTTTCCTGCTGTCTGGGTGGTGAGGTGAGTTCTAAAAAAAAAAAACCAAAAAAAAAAAAAACTATAAATATATAGAAATACTATAACAGAAATAACTGATTTCAAAGAAAAAAAATTAATAAAATTGTATTTAATGAAATAAATTAACTTAACCACTTGCGCTCCGTTGTTCCGCGGGCGGGCAAGTCTCTGCGTCCTAGGGCGCACGAGAGCGCACTCGTGCGCGCTCGGACGCATGATGCATGATATACTGATGATGGTGCAGATGGAGATGGTGCTGGCCTCCAAGCGCCACTGGAAAAAAAAAAGCTGCAGACAGCCGTGAACAGATTAGTTCATCTGACTGACTTCTCATTCGACTAATAAGAGCCTTGAATTGGGTTTCTGAAACCATGAAGAGCCAATGAATGAAAACCTAGGAAGGAGGACCCGCCTACTGTGAATGCACGAGCCAATTGAAGCACAGAAATTCGGGCTGGGTGAAGAGAGATTTACTGTTGCAGCAGATGAAAACAAAGGACGCTGGACGAACCTGCTACAGACCCAGGCTCACCCAGCAGCATGGAGACCACCCACAAGTGGGACCTGCACTCATTCCAGCAGAATAGACGTTTAGGATTCTCTTCCGTCATCATAGACCGACGGAGGCCGACGACAAAGGTCGTAAATCATTCACCAAAACCGCAATATTGGAATTGTTTTGATCGGGATCCACGAGCGGACCAGCGTCGCGTTCGTCTGACAATGGGGAAGAGAAGTTTGCCAGGACTCTGCTGCTGTGAAGAGGTAAGGAGTTATAAACTAAATTATTATTTGTCCCTGAAAACTGTAATCAAAAAATGACTTTTGACCGATCAGTAAATTACAACTGTACTGCGCACGAAGTATGAAGTGCGTGCGCCGCGATAAACGGTTCATTTGCCATGTTCGGACCGTGAAGGGCCCCCCCCCCCCCCCGCAGAAGAGGAGCGGGGGGGGGGTGTTCATGGTCCGAACGCCCCCGGTCCGCGGGGGGAAGCATATGAGTCTATTCCGTCATGTAGCGATGGCCGTCTTCTGTAGCGGGGGGGGGGGGGGGGACAACCCCCCCCCCCACACACACACACAGTAGCGGGGGGGGGAGGGGGCGCTGTGAAAACATGCAAGGAGTGTAATCCGTCATGTAGCGAAGGCCGAACTCCGTCTTTTGTAGTGGGGGGGACAACCCCCACACACACACAGACACAGCCCTGAATGTGACCTTTCATTAGAGCCCAAAATGAAGATTCTACATTGAATTATTCAAAAGTTACAGATGTTTTTCCAAACTGTGCCATTTGGCACAGTTCCAAAACGCCTGGGAACAGCCTGAGAACAAAACTGTGTAAAATATTCAATTTTTGTGGTATTGTTACCAAATTTGGATCTCAGCTTGATAACACTTGGTTCTACATTTTTGTTGCATTTTCCAGCCGGATCGGACAGCTGTGTGTTATTTGCAAGCATTTGTATCCAAAAAAACACCGTGGACAAATTTATTTTCTTCAAGTTCAGTATGTTTAGATGACTGTAACTCAGTGGCTGGAGCATGTAGAGAGATTGTGGTTTTTTTGCCAAAAAATTCAAAGTGTTTTCTTTTAAATGAGACCAACCCCATGAAGATGCTGCAAAGGGTTGAATAACAGCTTTCGATTTACTTTGGGCACGTTTTTTTTTTTGGCATTTTTAGGAAAATTGCCCGGAGTGCAAGGGGTTAAATGACCAAAGATGCAGAGTTAAATTATTGTTCTGTTCTGGCTCTGCAAAATTATGGTCAAAAATTGTTATAAGGAAAAAGTAAAAAAAAAATTACCACAGTCCGTTTCAAATTTATATATAAAAAAAAACAAAACTGTAATTTTATTTTTTAAAAAATAGACAAAAATTAGCCATAAAGTAATCCACAAATTTATAATAAAGTCTCAAATGTACAAGAAAAGTCAATTTGATAAGAGGAAATGACAAATTTGAGGAAAATGGTTTCAATTTTAGATAAATTACAGAGAAAAGTAGAAAACTATAAGAAAATAGTTATAAATTTTGGAGAAAAACCTCAAACCTTCAAGACTGAAGTCATTACTCAAGTTTATAAGCGGGTGCTCTTTGTACCCTTAACTCAACAAGAAAGTTTTGGTTGTCTATAATTCTTAATTTCAAAGCACTGCTTTTACATGAGTAGAATTTCTGGCTACTATACCCACCTCTGATCATATAATTTAAGTATGCATGAGTAAATTACTATTATGAATGTTTCTTTCCCTTCCCTACTCTCTCAATGGAAAAAAAAAGAAACACTAGAATAAAAATACAAAAAAATACACATATTTTTGTCATTTATGTAAACCATGACAAAAAAGTCCTGCAGGACAAAACACAACACTTGATGTTTCCTAACCTGTTTGAATACCACCATAGACAGAGAGAGAACCTGAATTAGACAGGGCTCAGAGAGGGCAAGATGAGACAGAAGAGAGGAGCCAAGGAGAGCAAAGTGTTCAGGCAGAGGGTCCAGGAGAGGTGAGAGAGCAGAGGAAGGAGAGGATGACACCACTAAAAAGTCCAAACACAGGATGTCTGGGTGGGACCCCAACTGGCCCAATACTCCAACATTCAAGTATAAAATTAACATATTCCAGTTACAATAGTGTCATGTGTCTTCTGACCCCCCCCCCCCCCGAAAAATATGTTGTCACCACACCAAGGTCTTTAAGCCAGAGGAAACGCTGGATCCTGCTATCCACCCATTCACACACTCGTGGCGGAACTGTCATGCACAGGAGCTAGCCTGACCCATCAGGAGCAACTGGGGGTTCAGTGTCTTGCTCAAGGACAATTCAACATACAGACTGCAGACAGAGTGAGAACTGAACCCCTGACCCTCCGATCAGTAGTCGGCCACACTACACCTGCACCACAGCTGCAAACTTTGTCTGACATCTTTAAAACAAACCAGTGAGAAATGTTTCTAACAACATTTGAGGTTAGACCAAAGGTTGCATTAACTGAAAACTGTCCTTCCTTGACAGATTTTTTTCAGCAATGACTTGAAAATTCTGAAAGCTGTCTGTCATTTGACAGATAATAATAGATTATGACAGAATTTTTACAAGCCTGTCTGTCAAAATGACAGATAAGGTCTAGTGCAACCTTTGGGTGAGACATAGATGCAGTTAATGAATCCATTATTTAACATCAAAGACCACTGGGTTTAAACCGTGCATAAAGTTGAAAAATTCAAATGTATGCAAATGAGGGGTTTGGGCAACTCGACACACCGCAGCCAAATGCTTTACGTTTCACATAGACACTGAATAGGAAGCAGAGAAACAACGGAATCAGTGGACATGTACCACAAGAACTTAAACCTCCACAGCAGCGGAGCATAGTCATTTAATCAGTTTTCTTCACTGATGGCATCGGTTTGTATTTCATGAAATGCCAGCTTGAACAACTTTTTGTCTCACTGCTGGCATTCCAA
Organism: Pholidichthys leucotaenia; assembly: GCA_020510985.1. Taxonomy (NCBI): domain Eukaryota; kingdom Metazoa; phylum Chordata; class Actinopteri; order Cichliformes; family Pholidichthyidae; genus Pholidichthys; species Pholidichthys leucotaenia. The sequence continues at coordinate 139,237,984 of CM035842.1, read as the reverse complement.
TATTCAGCCTACTTTCTGACTCTTGTACTTTGTAATTTCCAAAATTAATTTCTAAAAGGCTGAACATGATGTATTTACAGTGTCCGTGTGTAGGTGGGATGCATCAGTAATACAGACACGTAGTAAAAGCAATGGGTTGGAATATTCCCAGTCACTTAAGTGTGAAGTGTTCCCCTTTAATGAAAATAAAAAATAAATTGTTGTTTAACTATACTACTGTGATTAATGTGAGAAAAAAACATCACCTCCTCCTACAAAGAAATTCTTTCTTGTTCTTTTCCAAATCACCAATACAGAAATACAAAAATCTTAGTCTGACAAATGCTTTCAAAAGTTGAATTTTTTCCACCAACTGGTAGAACTTTAGCTTTCTCTACTGATAATTTCTCAAAATAATAATCTTACATCATAGATTTCCAACACATTTTCTGCAAGAGTCAGTAGAATCTACAACTAAACAAAAAAAAAAGGATCCAAAGCTGCCTCGACAGCTGTTAAAAAATGGCTGTCTCCCTCATTAGGTAACCAGGATGTTTGCTTCAATGGTGCAAATGTATTTGCTAAAATAGTCAAGTTAGTAAACAAAGGAAACTGTTTTCTCCTTCAGTGTCTGAAGAAGGTAAACAGCATAAGTTTACATGTAAAATTATTTTTGTTCAGATGAAGTTCAGTCTATTCTCCCATCTAAAATGTCTCATTGTAACAGTTTGTGTGAAACCCACACAATGCCTGGCGCTAGCTGAAACGTACATGTCGCTGAAATGCTACATCTTGGAAAGTGACAGACGCTTGGCAGATTTTGTGGTGTATTACATAACAGGGTCTCACGTCACACACCCTACCTGTCTGAGGAAAAATGGAGCATTTGGGAGCAGTTCAAAATGCCGAGTGGCTGCCTGAAAGACAGACAGCACACATTTGAGCAGCACACAATGCACTCATAACAATTCCCATCTCATCCAAATATAATCCTAATGGGCTGGACACAAGCCATAACACACAGAACTAGAGTGTTGAACATCCTTTTCACAAGCTATTTAGGACTCAGCTTATGGAAGTGTTGACTCTTTAGTGTCTACGCTTCTCTCCATACAGACTTCAATCTCTACACCTGAAAACCAATGAACACTCCTTAACAATACCCTGCTGAAATGGCATTGCATAATCGTTGGGTGACACGGCAGCACCAAGACAGCTTGCAACCCCTGAAATCAGATTACCCCAAAATGACTTCTTTTCTGGAACTGAAAATGTTACTAGAATAAAGGAATGATTCAAGCAAAGCACACTACTGCAATGACCTGGAAATAGGAGACAGTCTAGATTCCTTCAAAGAGCAGTTACCTAACCGTGATGGCTTTACAATTTGCACTGCCATGTGCATTTATACCTAAATTAAGTGGTATTCTAACAAGACTTCTAAGATGAGGAACTGGAAGTAATTGCATTTTAATCACTAGCGAGGTGTGTTTAGATCAACTTCTTTATTTCTAGATCAACTCCATCTCAGCCTGACTAATCTTCTTAGCAACAGGCGTTACTTTGTGACAGAGTTAAGGTGGGGGTTTTTTCTTTTCTGCTTGAGGGTGAAATGTGTCTGAGCAACTGATATGCGAGTCTTCTGTTCCATAACAACCCAGAAAAAAAAATAATTTACCAGCATTTTCAAATTGAACTAAAATACATCATTTGGTTGCCCAGGTTACAGATTTTAATGCTTTGTCTTTGAATACATAATGTGCACTTCAAATTAGTTACCGTACTTTTTCTTCCATTTCATTGTACAAGGTGGGGGAATTTAGCCACTGCTAGTAAAGCCCACTGAAAAGGACAGTTTGCAGTATTTTGTGTAGTGACATGTCAGAAATTGAGCAGTACTGCTTGTATGACGAACTAGAAGAAACATATAAACAGAAGTGCTAATAACTAATAGTACATTTTACACCAATGTTGATGGCTATAGCAATCTTTATTCTTAAGTTGGTCATGCCCAGGTTCACCAAACTTCATGGCCCAAATCAGACTTGCTTCTAGAGAAGGAATGCACTATAATAACCCAAGCGGAGTCAAACAGATTCTTCAAGACATTTGCAGATTAATTTCTGGTTAAAAAAAAAAACAAACAAAACAAAAAAAAACACTATTCTCCCCAGCACTCCTTTGTGATTACACCATAAGGTCAAAGGACAAACTGCAAAACATAGGCTAATAAGTATTTAAAGTACACACCATAAGCCAACAACCACAGGTGTATAGTGCGCACAGGGTCAGTGCTACAACATGGGTATAGTAAATAAATCATCAACTGCATAAAGGTGCAACTGAGATCTGAGTCAGCGAAGTAATTTATCATCAGTAGCACACTAACATATTGCCAGAATAGCATATTTTTTCTACATATAGAATACAATAGGCTTTGTCATTGTACAGTTGTAAGCTACAACAAAATTGTGGGTACGTTATGGTTGTGTTAAAAGTCACACAGACCACTGAAAAGCTTAGACAAACATGAAACCTTTACCGAGAGAGGGGTCCGTACTGAAAAGGGCCAACATCCATCCATCTTCTACCACGTATCAGGGGATCTGGGTTGTGATGGCATCAGACCAGGCAGAGTAGCCCGAACTTCCATCTGGTGCACATAGCACCATGATGCCCATGATCCCTCCTGCAAGTGATGAGCCTATGGGAGATTGGACCCATGTGCCTCCTTTGGGTAGAGTGGGGCCTTGATGTAATGTTTTTCATGGAGATGCACTGGACAGCTCTTAGTCTGGCCCTTCACCCCGGACCAGTTTGTCTTGGGAGACCCAACAACATAGCTCCTGGGATCATTCGGGCACTCAAACCCCTCCACCATGATAAGGTAGTGATCCAAGGAGAGGAAAAAGGCTAACATGACATGCCAAAACAATGAAAATTCCTCAAAAAAGACACCCAGTGCCTTTTATATTGCATGTATGCATGTATGTATGCACTGTATGTGTTTCCATGTACACTTATGGGCGTTTGTTTTTAAACTTTATAACATGCCAAATACTGGGTGTCACGACCTCATTCCTTCTCACTTAAGTAACCTCGAAACCACTTCCTGTTAAAATGTGCCGACTGTTGCTGATCAGTCTGGGGAGTGAGTTACTGCTTTGTACATCAAATCTAGCTCTCCTTGTGAACAAATCTGCAGCAAGTAGCAGAGGGTAGTGGCTTAATTCCCTAGTGGGAGCAAGCTCTATTAAAGAAGAATGGGAATAAAGTGTTTCACAGCATCCCTAGCATGTCTCTGAAACTTCCAAGTGACTATGTAATCTTCCCGACAAACTGCGTGCTTTAGCATGTAGCTTCTGACTCTAACGTGAAAGTAGTTTTTAAAAACGGCACACTAGAGGAAAGTATATTAAACAGGCATCACATATGTTCCTACTGTATATGAGGGACTTCTCTGAGGCATTGTAAGTAATCTGATATTTTAAGGACACAATGATTTTCTAAGATTTCAATGTTTTGCTTGGTTATGATTTAAGAGAAAAATCTTACTTTTCCTCTTTTGCAACAGAGGCACCCCATAGCCATAGGACACTACTGACTGAAGGTATGCTCTGTTTATCTATCCATCCATCTTTTATCCCATATCCAGGGGTCCAGGTCGCAGGAGCAGCAGTCCAAACAGAGTAGCACAGACTGCCACCCAGTTCACATAGCACCATGATCCCTCCAGCAGGTGATGAGCCCACTACTGAGTGGATCCATGTGGCTTCTTTGGGTACAGTGGGGGTCCTTAATATACCTTTTGGGGGTAGTGGTGGCCTAATGGTTAGGGATGTGGACTGGTGACTGGAGGTTTGCCGGTTCAATCCCTGGTCTGGCAGGATCCGATCTGGGTGGGCCAGATGACATAGCAGTGTTTGCCCCACCCTCATTAGCCCCACTGTGGTGCCCTTGAGCAAGGCCCTTAACCCCAACAGCTCCTGTGGAGCTGCTCGGTGGCCACAGGTCAGTCTGTGGCTGTACTGGGCAACTTCCCAGTGTGAATGTGAACAGGGCGTCCTTGAAAAAGAGAGGTTGCCTCTCAATGGACCTCCCCTGTAAAAATAAAGGTAAACTAAAAATACAAAATTTAATTGGGATCTACTGGAGCTCTTGGCCTGGCCCTTCACCGAGGACCAATTTATCTTGGAAGACCCTACCAGGGGCAAGTTACCCCCATAGCTCCTGGAATCATTAGGACAAGCACACCCCTCCACCACAATAGGCGGTGATCCACAGAGGGGCTGTTTATCTACTAAGCTTCCAAAGGTGGGTAGACACTAGTTACATTTACTCAAGTACACGTGTTCAAATAACTTTTTCTGAAAAAACAGTACTTTCCTGAGTAGTTTTACTTAACTATTTACTCTTGATTAATATTCGGTAGAAAAACCTGTACTTATAATCAAGTACATTTGGTCATGCTCTGAGTAACTATTTCACAGATTACAGACAACTATGAATCAAGTTTTTCCTCATTTGTTTTTCTTATCAGGTTTGATATCATTGTTTTTCCCCATTCTGGCTCAGCAAATATTTGATTATGACCGTTTCTGCATACAATTTGCATTAAAGGGCATATGCAGCTAGTTTGTTTTTTTTAGTCAAAACACACCTAGGAGAGAAAAATCTCACAAACTGCAAATTCACGATTTTAAAAAGCCACAAATCTACAAGAAAAAATGTACAAATTTACAATAAGAAAGCTGCAAATTTAGGAGTGATAAAAAAAAGTTGAAAATTTGCACAGAAATTTGCAAGAAAGAAATGACTTACTTATCCTTACTTACTTATTCTCTTCAGTCTTTGTAGGTCATAGACCTATTACTGACTATCACTTATTACATTTCACTGGCTAACATAAAAAAGAGAGCTTTACTGTCGAGAAATAGAAGACTAATAAATACTAATAAAAGTACTCCAGGAAGTACTGGTATGCAGACCAATGGGCATCAAGTCTGTTCTTCAACATATTCACTGTTGGAGCAATCACAACGTCCTCAGGCAGTCTATTCAAGGTTTCAACCACTCTATTAGAAAAAATTTCTGTCGCCTGCTCTTACAACATCTAGAATTTTTTAACTTCAAACTATGTCCTCTGGTGAATACAGGGCTATCATCCATCTCCAAAGAACAGAGATCAACCCTGTAAATGCCATAAAGGTACTTATATACTGCAATGATGTCTCCTCGAGCACGTCAATACTGCAGTGTTGGAAGCTTCAATTCACGGAGCCTATCAGTATATGCTAGATGCTGAAGTCCTGGGACCAGCTTTGTTGCACGTCTTTGAACGTCCTCTAGAAGTTTTGCTTGCCTAGCAAATATAGGAAAAACAACTATTACAGTACTCCAGATGAATCCTGACAAATGATTTATGCAGTGTGTTAAAAGTCGCTTTAAGAATTCGAACGATCGTCTTATCAGTCCCAGCTCCCAGTTGGCTCTATTCACTTGCTTCTCCACATGGATATCAAACTTGAGTTGATTATCCATCCATACTCCCAGATCCTTCTCTTCCTTAGTTTCCTCTAGGGTAACTTCACCTAATCAATACTTGTATTTGGCATTGTGCCTCCCAAGGTGCATCACTTTACATTTCATGGCATTAAACTTAATTTGTCACCATTCGGCCCAAGCCTGCAATTGTTCCAAATCCTCCTGAAGTGACTGTTGTTGATGGCCATAGTTAACAACAGAAAAGACCTTGGCGTCATCAGCAAACAGAGCAATATAACTGTGCACAGCTCCCGGCATGTCATTCACAAAGAGGAGAAAGAACAGGGGGCCCAGTACACTGCCCTGGGGGACTCCTGACAATACATGTGTTCATCCGGATGCTGCCTCATTAACAATTACTTGTTGTTTCCTTCCTGTGAGAAAACTCCAGCTCCAGGTGAGGAACTTTCCCGTAATTCCGTAGCCTTTAAGTTTGACCAAGAGTCTCTCATGAGGCACGCTATCAAATGCCTTTCCAAAATCCAGGTAAACAACGTCAATGGGCCAGTTTCCGTCAAGCGTTCTTGTCCAAATATCCAAACAACTAATAAGCTGGGTACCGCAGGAGCGACCATTGACAAAACTGTGCTGACAATTATGTAATAGATGATTCTCATCTAAGTAAGTGACCAGATGATCCCTAATAATGACTTCCATAATCTTGCAGGTCACACATGTAAGGCTTACTGGTCTATAATTCCCGGGGTCAGCTTTTGGGACCTTCTTATAAATCGGCAATACATGAGCTTCTTTCCATCTCATGGGGCTCACTCCCTCTTCTAATGACCTCTTCATGATGGTTGCAAGGCGGCTAGAGATTACAGCACTCAACTCTCTCAACACCCTAGGATGCATTCCATCAGGCCCCAGTGACTTACTGGTGAGAGTAAAGTCATCACTCAATATTCAAGTCAGAAAAGTATTTGTACTGCTACTGAAATAATTTTTGGTGACTAATGTTATTTGCACTTAAGTATTTAAAATCATGAGGTAATGCTACTTTTACTTGAGTACAATTTCTGGTTACGATACCCATCTCTGTAGCTTTGCCTCATGCCTATTAATCTCCTGCACCCGAGGGGGGACCTGCTGCTTAAGATGGAAATAACAGGGCCATCAAGTGACCTTTCAGAGCTCAGTGGCACTCAAAGCATGCAATGCTTGGAGCTCAGACCCAACTCCCGGCAGCTGTTGTGAACGAAGGACAAAGATTATAGGAGGCAACAATAGCTCTGATCAGGCGTCAACACCACACCATGGATACCAACAGACTGATAATTATCAGTCTGTTGGTATCCATGGAAAGGAAAGAGTGTTGTTATTATAATAAACTGATGTCACTCTGACTCTTATTCAGATTGAGGACTGCTGACATGGTATAAAATTGTTCACACATGCAGCTACAACATTATCTCAGTATAAATAAACTAATGGGGAAAATATGACAGTCCTGTGGCCATTCTGACACTGCCAAACCACAGGATTCAACGCCTCCTGTTGCGTTTACATTGAGCAAAATAAAAGCACAGAAAGCCCTTACCTAGCTTTGTGGGATAACGCCGTCTTGACGGTCCAACCTCGGAAAGGGCTGGAATGAGATGATGCCCTGAATTGGATTAACGAAGAGGCAGCCAGCCAACCAACCAGTCAGTCAGGCGGAGGTTAAAGAGGTGGAGGAGGGTACCTCTGAAAGGGTGATGCCCGTGTTCATCATGTGTCCCCGGGTGGAAACATTTGACCCGCTACCGTCGCATACTGCGCCTCTGGTTCGGGCCCGACAACAGCCACCGACGAAGAACAAACAGCGCCGATAAATATGTATATATATTTTTCTTTTTTAGAAACAATAAAACAGTGGGAGGCTGCCGCTGACTCTCTCCTTTCTCTTTTGCTCGTCAGTGAGATTGTTGATACACAAGCGGAGCAGCGGCGTTCTACCGCTCTCCATTAACAAGAGTGCGCAACGTCTCTAGCCGTTAGCCAGCTACACAAATAGCGCGAACCCGCTGTCACCACGGACAGAAGAAACCGGGGGCGGCACTGTGTTTTACCTCGCTGTTGCTGCTGATGCCTCGCTCAGTGGGAAATCAGCTGCTTCTCACAAGAGAGACGCCATTTGTTTGAGAGAGTCTTCCTCCTCCCTCTCACCGCTTCTGCTGTCCTCCGCTGCCCCTCAGAGGAGAGCTCTGCACCGGCCACCTCCCACACAGCAGCGCCCCCTGCAGCCACAACACTGCAATCACCTGCTTCTTCTTCTGTTAGATTTGATTGGCGGTTGGCAACCAGCTCAAAGGTGCATTACCGCCACTGACTTAATTGTTTTCCTCATAGCTTTGTAACTTCTTACTCATAGTTTTGTGACGTTTTCTGAGGATTACGTCAGAAAGCGAGGAAAACGTCACAAAGCTATGCACCTCCTTCCAACAGTTCTGTTCACAGCAGGGCTTGACACCCTGAAGCCTGCTTCATGCTACACCTCTGCTGTCCGCGTACGTGTAACCGCAAACCATCCATCCATCCATCTTCTACCGCTTTTCCGGAGGTCCGGGTCGCGGAGGCAGCAGTTCAAGCAGAGAAGCCCAGACTTCCCTCTCCCCAGCCACCTGCTCCAGCTTTTCAGAGGGGATACCAAGGTGTTCCCAGACCAGCTGGGAGACATAGTCTCTCCACCGAGTCCTGGGTCTGCCCCGGGGTCTCCTCCCAGTGGGACGCGTCCTGGAGGCATCCTAATCAGATGCCCATACCACCTCAACTGACTCCTTTCAACCGCAAACCTCGTGTGGCGAAATTTACATCATCGTCTCCATTCCGCCAGTGTCCGCAGTGCTCGACCGCGGACGACCGCATGCAGCCCAAATTTTGTGACCGCGCCGCCTACCCACGGCCTGAACGCGTTGAAAAGTGCATGCGCAAGACTGAACATCCCATTCACGAGGTGGCGATATTGACACAGCATACATCAGTAGACGAAGACGACAACGAGGAGGCAGAAAACAAGAATAAAAACATAACTGAATCATACATGCATGCCTTCTTTCACAGCGGCAGCAGTATCTTAGTGGAAAAGGAGTGAAAACTAGGAAGTGAAACAGCAGAAATGGACTCTATATTTGAAGAGAAACTTTGTGAAGAACTCTGCCGTTTTTCCGCTGGTGAAAATCCTAGCACGTCAGCGCCTTGACACTACCTATTGGGCGGGAATGAAACTACAAATGATGGTTGTGCACATGCATCAACTGCTTGGCCTGGGTAGATGAAAAAAGTGAGCATGAACAGCGCCGCGTGCGTTCCGGGCTCGTCCAAAGCGGACGCGGACTAGAGGGGAAATGCAGCATGAAGCAGGCTGCAGAGATTTGTGTATATACTGTCCTGTCAACATTAGTAACATCCATACATCCATCCATCTTCTACCGCTTTTCCAGAGGTCCGGGTCACAGAGGCAGCAGTTCAAGCAGAGAAACCCAGACTTCCCTCTCCCCAGCCACCTGCTCTTCAGACAGGATACCAAGGCGTTCCCAGACCAGCTGGGAGACAGTCTCTCCAGCGAGTCCTGGGTCTGCCCCGGGGTCTCCTCCCAGAGGGACATGCCCGAAACACCTCAAGTGGGAGGCATCCTGATCAGATGCACATACTGTATTACCTCAACTGGCTCCTTTCAATGTGGAGGAACAGCGGCTCTACTCTGAGCCTCTCCTGGATGACTGAGCTCCTCACCCTCTCTCTGAGGGTGAGTCCAGCAATCCTACAAAGAAAGCTCATTTCAGCCATTTGTATCCACAATCTTGTTCTTTCGGTCATTACCCAAAGCTCGTGACCATAGGTGAGGGTAGGAACGTAGATTGACTGATAAATCGTCAGCTTTGTCTTAGAGCTCAGCTTAGAGCTCCCTCTTCACTACAACAGACCGGTACAACATACGCATCACCGCAGATGCTGCTCTGATCCGTCTGTCAATCTCTCACTCCATTTTCCCCTCACTTGTGAATAAGACCCCAAGATACTTAAACTCCTCCACTTGGGGCAGGAGCCTGTCCCCAACCCAGAAAGGACATTCCACCGTTTTCCCGCTGAGGACCATGGACTCTGACTTGGAGGTACTGATTCTCATCCCAGCTACTTCACACTCAGCGGCAAACCATCCCAGTAAGACCTGTAGGTCATTGCTGGATGAAGCCAGCAGGACAACATCATCTGCAAACAGAAATGAGATCCTGTGGTCACCAAGCATGACACCCTCCGTTCCCTGGCTGCACCTAGAAATCCTGTCCATAAAAATTATGAACAGGATCAGTGACAAAGGGCAGCCCTGGTGGAGTCCAACTCTCACTGGGAATGAGTCTGACTAAGTGTTGGCAATACGAACCAAACTCTCACAACGGTCGTACAGAGACCGAATAGCTCGTAACAACAAGCTCGATACCCCATACTCCCGAAGCACCCCCCACAAAAAACCACGAGGGACGCAGTCGAATGCCTTCTCCAAGTCCACAAAACACATGTAAACTGGTTGGGCAAACTCCCACGAACCCTCGAGGTTTCTCGAGAGGGTAAAGAACTGGTCTGGTGTGCCATGGCCAGGATGAAAACCACATTGCTCCTCCTGTTACATTAGTAACATAAGTTTTAAATATATACATCATTTCTTATAGAATTGTCACCTTTTTAAAGTCGTTTATTCCAAATGTGTTGGTTTTTCTTCAACATGTTCAGCTTTTCTTGCAAAATTTGACTTCTTTTCTCCTAAATTATTAATGTATTTTCTTTTTTATTTTTGTGTGTGTATGAGCTGCAGTCTGGTTCTAGGCAAAAGCAACACAATGCTGATCCTTGATGACCTACAGGTTTTCTCACATGTGCATGACTTCTAATTTGATCTAAAATGCTTTTTTCCCTTATGCAGTTTTTTTTTTATTCCAAATGTTTCTTTTCTAAATTTATCAGCTTGTAAAAATTTTAACGTAATTTTGCAAATTTATCATAAAAATCTGCAAATTCTTTTCTCAGAAATTAGCTTTTGTTTTAATATATTTTGTCATGTCTGTCGGTATGTATGCATGAATGTGTATTTATTTTTGTACTGTCATGCAGCAAAGAGTCACTTCAGTGCAAAAGTAAGACCTTTTCTGACACCCCCCCAAACACACAAAAACTAAAGAGAAGTAAACTCTTTCTCTGTAAATTTTAGAACAACAGAAGGCTACAAGAATACAAATTCTCAAAAAATAGCAAATTTGTCAGAGCAGTAACTTCTCCGGAAGAGAAAAGAAGCAAATTTAAGAAAAAGTGACATTACATAAAAGCCATAACAATAATGTGAGTCAACACTTTAAATTTGTGAGAGAAAAGCTGACTAAGAGGGATGGCTGCCTATTACTTATGTTGAACTGTATAATCAGAGGAGTTACTGTCTAATTTGACCTTGTTGGATTTTCTTTCCCCCTTTGTTATATTATTCTGTTTCTTTTAATCTGTACTTTTAATCTATCTGAAATAAATAAAGATTCATTCAAAGATTCATTCATTAATAACACTGTAATATATAATATATGCATACATTTTTAATTCTTTTAACATGACTTTCTGACTGTATTGTCAGACTCAGTTGTTTTGTGGCTCCATACAAAATTTTTAAGTTAAAATGGCTCAGCTGAACAACAGAACATGTTGTAGTGAATTAATTTAAAATGGTTTTAATCATGCACTATGAGCTTGATTGATGGATTTTAGTTTGCTACACTGAAATATAAACCCTTAAACATACATCTCAATATCCAGACAAAAATACTATATTTCAAACATTTAAATTCTCTTATTGAATGCAAATAGATTAACAGAAGGGCAGCTACTAGTTCCTATTGCACTGTGAAGTCTCAGAAATCCTGTGTATTATTATGAATGTAATCAACTATGAATTTGAATGAAAAATGTGCTGCATATGTATCTATACAAATCTTTCTTGCTAAAAGTCCTGCTGTCACAGATCCTTACCTTTGTTTTTGTCTTTAATACATTCAAAAAACATCCAGTGAGAGTAGATTGTAAATATGCTTACATTTATAAGATCATTAAAGTAATTTGAACATTGGAATTGATTAAGCAGTTTTCCACAACAAAGAAAATGTACAAATAAAATAACATCCTTTTAAAAGAGTATTCCTATAGTTGTTTTTTTTAAAATAAATACTGATTAAATTCTTCTAAAAATATAGCACATTGTAAAAATTCTCAAATACATTATATACATATTTACAGAGACATTATCAGTGCAAATACTCAGCAAAGGGCAACTGAAGGGAGGACATTTCACCACTCTAGCGTCATATCAGCTTTGCTCCACACATATTTCCCTCCTCTCTTTAGAAACATTTTTTCATCAAAGCCACTAAAGCAAATGGCCTCCTTCACACCAACATCAAGGATGGATTTGGAGGGGTCCTTTCTTCCCGCTCGACAGTCCAGGAAACGCATCTGAAAAAAATAACAGAACATTCTTTAGGAGTTACCCATTTAAATCACACAAACTGAATTTTACTTAATATTAGACTTAGAAGTTGCTAATGTACTGTATATCACTACATCAGATGGAATCTTGTCAACTCTCCAAGCATTTAAGACTTATGACTCAAATGTCAGACTTTTTTGTTCACTTTAAAACTTAATTTTAGCAGTACACATTAATGAAAATAATGGCCAATTATGTAGCTCAATAATAATAAAAGAAAATAGACAGGACTTACATATTCATCCAAGATCAAATATGAGTTTCTCATCTGTCAAAAAAAACAAACAAAAAAAAAATATATATATATATATTTGCTTGCCACCTATAACATTGTTGTTTTATTACATAAATCTGCATTACTGAGGTGCGTCTATGTTTCCCATTTTATTTTCCTCTATTAACATAAAACATAAAACATAAAACAGCTGGAATATGCTTATTATTTCCATGATAATTTCTGGTAAATGATTTTTAACATTCTATTAACATTTTGCTTTTTAAAATTAAAAATGGGTTCACACTATCTAAATATCACAATAGTTTCTTCTTTAAGCTTTGTGTAGTATATTTCTATAAGGAACCAGACTGTCAATGAAGGGGTAGCTCGTTCCGGTCTGATTAAATCACCCCAAGTGTGCTCAGATCTCCTGACGGCTGACTTTGACATTGAGCACAGCCTCGACGCTGACCCATTTGAGGATCATTGTGCATGAATTTTTTTGAGAATTAGGCCAATTGCCAAGAAGGAGTATTGATTTTTTTCTGAAATCGCATAAGTGCCCAGACCTCCTGACCTTAAACACAACCTGGATGCAGACCCACCTGAGGATCATTGTGAGTGAATTTGGTGACCACTGGGGAAATGACTACAAGGAGTAGCGATTTTTCTGAGATCAACTAAGTGCCCAGATCTCCTGACCTTTGACCTTAACATTGAGCACAACAGCAACATGAATGGATGGATGCCACACCAATGCATTAGCTCCTTTCAGCTTTGCTTAGCTCAAAAAAAAACTTACTTCAAATTATTGTGTTTTTAGTTTCATCCAAAATATCAAATTTTCATTAAAAACAACCATAATAACTTATGATGTCATTATTTCAATATCGTACCTTCTCATTTGACTCAGGAACAAGGCAGGAGATGCTGCTGTGTCTGTCCAAAAACTCCTGAAACTGCTGGTCACTGATGACAAACCTCTCAGCCTCCCTCAGGGCGGACTCTCCTGCGTTCTCCCCATCAATCAACAGACACTGAAACACCTGAAACACCAGTGATGAGAGGATGGGCATGCCTGTTATCTTAGACATAAATACAGGCACTTCCTGTTTCTGTCTTTACCTTCCAGCGGACAGGGTCGAGTTGGATGATGTGCTCTGTCATGTCTTCGTCAATGTTGAAGGTGTTGATGACTGAGTTGATTTTGAATGCCACTTTGTACTGCTGGCACCAGTTACGGATCTTGTAAAGGTTGTCAAGGTGGCTCTTCCTGCCTTGAGCTCTGCCAATCAGCTGGTTGGTTTCCTCATCAAAGCTGTCACAAGAGATGGCTAGGATGTCCAGGAAGTTTCCTGAAATCAAAGTTAAAGAGGACAGTTGGGATTTTCATGCTAAACAAAATATACAGCATTTGCATAGACCAGACAGCAACATCCTGCCTCAAAAACATCCACATTTACAAGCAAGCATTACATACAGTGGATATAGAATGTCTACACACCCCTGTTCAAATATCAGGTTTTTGTGATGTAAAAAAATGAGACCAAGATAAATCATTTTAAAACTTTTTCCACCATTAGTGTGATCTAACCTGTACAACCCAACTGAAAAACAAACTGAATTTTTTTAAGGGGAAAAATAAAAAAATAAAAAACTTACAATAACCTGGTTGCATAAATATGCACACCCCGTTACAACTGGGGATGTGGCTGTGTTCATAATTAACCAATCACATTCAAAGTCATGCTAAATGGGAGTCAGCACACACCTGCCACCATTTAAAGTGCCTCTGATTAACCCCAAATAAAGTTCAGCTGTTCTAGTAGGCTTTTCCTGACATTTTTGTAGTCACATCTTACAGCACAAGCCATGGTCCGCAGAGAGCTTCCAAAGCATCAGAGGGATCTCATTGTTCAAAGGTATCAGTCAGGAGAAGGTACAAAAGAATTCCATCCATCCATCTTCTTCCGCTTAATCCTTTTCAGGTCGCGGGGGGCTGCAGCCTATCCCAGCATCTTTGGATGAGAGGCAGGGTACACCCTGGCCAGATCGACAAAAGAATTCCCAAGGCATTAAATATACCATGGAACACAGTGAAGACAGCCATCATCAAGTGGAGAAAATATGGCACAATAGTGACATTACCAAGAACTGGACATCCCTCCAAAACTGATGAAAAGACAAGAAGAAAACTGGCCAGGGAGGCTGCCAAGAGGCCGACAGCAACACTGAAGGAGCTGCAGGAATTTCTGGCAAGTACTGGCCATTTAGTACATGTGACAACAATCTCCCGTCTTCTTCATATGTCTGGGCTATGGGGTAGGGTGGCAAGACGGAAGCCTTATCTTACCAAGAAAAATATCAAAGCCCAGCTACATTTTGCAAAAACACATTTGAAATCTCCCAAACACATGTGGGAAAATGTGTTATGGACTGATGAAACCAAGGTTGAACTTTTTGGCCATAATTCCAAAAGGTATACTTGGTGCAAACACAACACTGCTCATCACCAAAAGAACACCATACCTACAGCGAAGCATGGTGGTGGCAGCATCGTGCTTTGGGGCTGTTTTTCTTCAGCTGGAACTGGGGCCTTAGTCAAGGTGGAGGGAATTATGAACAGTTCCAAATACCAGTCACTGTTGGCACAAAACCTTCAGGCTTCTGCTAGAAAACTGAAGAAGAAGAGGAACTTCATCTTTCAGCATGACGATGACCCAAAGCACACATCCAAATCAACAAAAGAATGGCTTCACCAGAAGAAGATTAAGGTTTTGAAATGGCCCAGCCAGTGTCCAGACCTGAATCTGATCGAACATCTATGGGGTGATCTGAAGAGGGCTGTGCACAGGAGATGTCCTCACAATCTGACAGATTTGGAGCATTTTTTCAAAGAAGAGTGGGCAAATATTGTTACATCAAGATGTGCCACACTGATAGACTCCTACCCAAAAAGACTGAGTGCTGTAATAAAAGCCAAAGGTGCTGCAACAAAGTATTAGTTTAAGGGTGTGCATATTTATGTAAGTTTTTTATTTATTTTTTTCCCCGTAAAAGATTTGTTTGTTTTTCAGTTGGGTTGTACAGGTTATAGGTCACATTAATGGTTGAAAAAGTTTTGAAAGGATCTTTGTGTCATTTTTTTTACATCACAAAAACCTGGCATTTGAACAGGAGTGTTCATCTATCTTCATCTTCTACCGCTTTTCCGGAGGTCCGGGTCGCGGAGGCAGCAGTTCAAGCAGAGAAGCCCAGACTTCCCTCTCCCCAGCCACCTGCTCCAGCTCTTCAGAGGGGATACCAAGGCGTTCCCAGACTAGCTGGGAGACATAGTCTCTCCACCGAGTCCTGGGTCTGCCCCGGGGTCTCCTCCCAGTGGGACGTGCCTGAAACACCTCAAGTGGGAGGTGTCCAGGAGGCATCCTAATCAGATGCCCATACCACCTCAACTGACTCCTTTCAATGTGGAGGAGCAGCGGTTCTACTCTGAGCCTCTCCCGGATGACTGAGCTCCTCACCCTATCTCTGAGGGTGAGTCCAGCAATCCTACGGAGAAAGCTCATTTCAGCCGCTTGTATCCGCGATCTCGTTCTTTCGGTCATTACCCAAAGCTCGTGACCATAGGTGAGAGTAGGAACGTAGATTGACTGGTAAATCGACAGCTTTGCCTTAGAACTAAGCTCCCTCTTCACCACAACAGACCGGTACAACGTCCGCATCACTGCAGATGCTGCTCCAATCCGTCTGTCGATCTCTCGCTCCATTTTCCCCTCACTCGTGAACAAGACCCCAAGATACTTAAACTCCTCCACTTGGGGCAGGAGCCTGTCCCCAACCCGGAGAGGACAATCCACCTTTTTCCGGCTGAGGACCATGGACTCGGACTTGGAGGTGCTGATTCTCATCCCAGCCGCTTCACACTCAGCGGCAAACCGTCCCAGCAAGAGCTGTAGGTCATTGCTGGATGAAGCCAACAGGACAACATCATCTGCAAACAACAGAGATGAGATCCTGTGGTCACCAAGCATGACACCCTCCATTCCCTGGCTGCGCCTAGAAATCCTGTCCATAAAAATTATGAACAGGACCGGTGACAAAGGGCAGCCCTGGCGGAGTCCAACTCTCACTGGGAATGACTCCGACCGAGTGTTGGCAATGCGAACTAAACTCTCACAACGGTCGTACAGAGACCGAATAGCTCGTAACAACAAGCCCGATACCCCATACTCCCGAAGCACCCCCCACAAAAATCCACGAGGGACGCGGTCAAATGCCTTCTCCAAGTCCACAAAACACATGTAAACTGGTTGGGCAAACTCCCACGAACCCTCAAGAATTCTCGAGAGGGTAAAGAGCTGGTCCGATGTGCCACGGCCAGGACGAAAACCACATTGCTCCTCCTGAATCCGAGGTTCGACCAACGGCCGGACTCTCCTCTCCAGTACCTTGGCATAGACCTTCCCAGGGAGGCTGAGGAGTGTGATCCCTCTAAAGTTGGAGCACACCCTCCGGTCCCCTTTTTTGAAGAGAGGAACCACCACCCCGGTTTGCCATGCCAAAGGCACTGCCCCCGACCTCCATGCAATGTTGCAGAGGCGTGTCAACCATGACAACCCAACAACATCCAGGGCCTTGAGGTACTCGGGGCGAATCTCGTCCACCCCCGGGGCCCGGCCACCAAGGAGATTTTTAACCACCTTGGCGACCTCAGCCCCTGTGATAGGCGAGTCATCCCCCTCGTCCCCAAACCCTGCTTCCTCTGTGGAAGGCGTATCAGTGGGATTGAGGAGATCCTCGAAGTATTCCTTCCACCGCCCGACGATATCCCCAGTTGAAGTCAACAGTGTCCCATCCGCACCATACACAGTGTGGACGGGGAGCTGCTTTCCCCTCCTGAGCCGCCGAACAGTTTGCCAGAATCTCTTTGAAGCCGACCGAAAGTCTTGTTCCATGGCCTCACCGAACTCCTCCCATACCCGGGTTTTTGCTTCAGCAACCACCCGAGCTGCACTCCGCTTGGCCTGCCGGTACACCTCAGCTGCTTCGGGAGTCCCACAAGCCAACCAAGCTTGATAGGACTCCTTCTTCAGCTTAATGGCCCCCCTCACCACTGGTGTCCACCACTTGGTTCGGGGGTTGCCACCACGAGATGCACCGACCACCTTGCGGCCGCAGCTCTGGGCTGCCGCTTCAACAACAGAGGTGGAGAACATGGCCCATTCAGACTCCATGTCTCCAGACTCCCTCGGAATGTGGTTGAAGTTCTTCCGGAGGTGGGAGTTGAAGACCTCCCGGACAGGGGCCTCAGCCAGACGCTCCCAGCACACCCTCACTATACGTTTGGGTCTACCAGGTCTGAATGGCTTCCTCCCCTGCCATCGGATCCAACTCACCACCAGGTGGTGATCAGTTGACAGCTCTGCACCTCTCTTTACTCGGGTGTCCAAGACATACGGTCGCAGGTCTGATGATACGATAACAAAATCGATCATCGACCTGCGGCCTAGGGTGTCCTGGTGCCAGGTGCACATATGGACACCCTTATGCTTGAACATGGTGTTCGTTATAGACAGACTGTGGTTAGCACAGAAGTCCAATAACTGAACACCACTCGGGTTCAGATCGGGCAGGCCGTTCCTCCCAATCACCCCCCTCCAGGTTTCACTGTCGTTGCCCACGTGCGCATTGAAGTCCCCCAGTAGGACAATGGAGTCTCCAGGAGGAGCACCCTCCAGCACCCCAGTCACAGACTCCAAAAAGGGTGGGTACTCTGAAACATCATTTGGTGCATAGGCACAAATGATGGTCAGGACCCGTTTCCCAACCCGAAGGCGCAGGGAAGCAACCCTTTCGTCCACCGGGGAAAACTCCAATATAGAGGCAGCAAGGTGGGGCGATACAAGAATACCTACCCCTGCTCGTCGCCTCTCGCCCGGGGCAACTCCAGAAAAGGCCAAGCTCCAGCCCCTCTCCAGGAGACTGGTTCCGGAACCGGAGCTGTGTGTTGAGGTGAGGCCGACTATATCTAGCCGGTATCGCTCAATCTCGTACACCAGCTCAGGCTCCTTCCCCACCAGAGAGGTGACATTCCACGTACCAAAAGCCAGTTTAGAAAGCTTGGGATCAGTCCGCCAAGGTCTCCGCCTTTGACTGCCACCTAATCCACATAGCACCGGACCTCCATGATCCCTCCTGCAGGTGGTGAACCTACTGGAGGGCGGACCCATGTAACTCCTTCGGGCTGAGCCCGGCCGGGTCCCATGGGTGGAAACCCGGCCACCAGACGCTAGCCTTCGAGCCCCTCCCCCAGGCCAGGAGTGTTCAGACTTTTTATATCCACTGTAAAAACTGTCATAGATTTACAATAATTTCGTCACGGGTGAAAGGGACAAACAATTATATGGAAGAAGTCATGAAATCAAATCTTTATGTTATGTTGAAAATTGACCAAAAAAGTAGAACAAGTTACAAATTCATAAAAAAATACAACATTTACATGAAAAGGTCACATTTGTATGGGTAAGAAGAAGATTCAAAATTCTCACCATATCTCTGAAACCATTTTTCTTTGATCATGCTGCCATTGCTGACGATGCTGACGCTGGGGAGCTGCAGGTCCTGTTTACAGAACCGAACCATCTTCCCCAGAAACTCCCCTCTATCATGCAAGAAGGGCTCTCCTCCAGAGAAGTTGATCTTTTCCATGCCTGAAAAGGGAGACATAAATTCAATAATATTAAAAAAAAAATCTGGAAAAGAAAAATAATAAATGCACAACTTATTTGTTAACTTGCCAGATTGCTTGAGAAGTTTCAGCCCCTTCTTCGCTTCCTCCAGAGGCAGAACAAATGATGTCTTTGCAGTGTGGAAACAAAATCCACATTTATAGTTGCATTTTCGTGTAAAATGGTAGTTGACGCTTGTTGGAATGGTTGCATCGCGACCGTCAGCTGGGTTAGGCTTGCTGTCAGCAGCTGCAAGCACCGACCTCGCTCCCTTGCAGGCTGTGGGCCAGTGGTGGATTCTGGAAAAAAAACTCTCAAAAATGCAGTAGATGGTGCTGATGAAGTGCAGGAGCATCTTCGGGGATGCGATTACCGCTGAAAGAAGTCCCATGATCCTCACTGGGCAAACTTGCTTCCACTTGGAGAATGCTGACACACGTCAAGTCACGAGGTCTTATATAGAGTGAGAAGGAAAGCTGATCAGCTGAGCATCTGACTAGTTTCTGTTTACAAACAAGAAAAACGAAACCAGACTCTGCCAAGGTGACGTCTGCACACTTAGTGCAATTCTCACTTTACTGCTTAGCTTTCGGTTTTGTTAAACCTTCATCAGAGAATTGACAGAACCGAAAGCTAAACAGTAAAGGGAAAATTGCACTGGCTAAATGTGCGTCTTTATTTCCATCCAATCAAACTTAAAATCCATTTACAAAATTCCTAATAATTCCTCATAATCAACGTCATGTCTGTATATGGAGCCAAGGATGAGGCCAGGTGTCGGACTGAACACACGTTTATTATTACAGAGGCACCGCACAGCGCTGGCGCAGCCGTCAGGCAGAACAGGTGGCAGAGAGAGCGCCCCCTCCCGTCTGCTGCCGGAGCCGCCGCCGGTGGCGCAGCCGGAAGGTGGAGCCGCCACCCGTATCAGTCCATTTATCGATTTACTAAAATAATTAACTCCAATCCCAGTTTTTACAGTGAAGATATCTGTGTGATAGCCTTACTGGCCATATGCCATATATATATATATATATATATATATATATATATATATATATATACTGTATATGAGCAGACAAGACATAGCTAGCCAGTCACGTTCCATATAGAGTATATAACAAACTTACATGATTACAATAAATACAACAAACAACTGTTTGTGTGTCCTGTTATCACAATGCTCAGATGTAAATATGGTTATTTCAGACCTGTAACATTTTTAAGTATTTTTTCCATCAATGTAGTGTTTTTGAAGACTATAGACTTTAACTCTGCATCGTTCTGAACATTCTGTTGATGTTTTTTTTTTTTTTAACATACAGTTAGGCCCAAAAATATTTAGACAGTGACACAAGTTTTGTTATTTTAGCTGTTTACGAAAACATATTCAGGATACAATTATATAATCAATGTGGGCTTAAAGTGCAGACTCTCGGCTGTAATTTGAGCGTATTCACATCCAAATTGGAGCAAGGGTTTAGGAATTACAGCTCTTTAATCTTTTCCCTCCACTTTCCCTCTTTAGGAAAGCTATGGAGGCTCACCCCGCTCTCTTTATTTCCCTTTGATTGGAAATTACATCCAAAAGCTGCGCAATGTGGCATTTTCACTGACAAATGGCAGTAGCTCGCTTCTTGGCTTGGCCGCAACCAGTCTATGTCACTACCCAGAATGCATTGCGACGTAAACAAAAATGGCGATTTACATCGTAATAAAGTTTTTTAAAAATATATAAAACTGGAATTATTTAAAAAAAATTATATTATAGTTATGTTACTAACAAAAATAAAGCATATAGAGCTAACATGCCAATATAATCGGAGTTCCTTTTAATCATATATTTTTGTTCAGCCCCTTGAATTAAACCTTAAAGTCTGCACTTCAATTCCGTTGTAGTAGTTTCATTTCAAATCCAATGTGGTGGCATGCAGAGCCCACATTATGAAGACTGTGTCACTGTCCAAATATTTCTGGGCCTGACTGTGTGTATTTGTTTCCATGACACCCCCCCTCCCCCCACGTGACGGGATGAAAGGTTTCGTTTTCCCAGCATGCAGTGGTTACTTTCGTTTTCCCCATAACTTACGCAGTGACAGGCTTCACGCCCTTCTGCATGACTGAAACTATGAGCAGAATGCTAAATCTCGCTTATGGAGTAAAAGATGGCAAGACCCATGATGTCTCTGCTCCCGCGGTGGACTTCTCGCGTCTTTGCAGTGGAGCTACACGGAGCTCAGTCCTGTTTCGCTGTGAAAGAAACGCACCACGGAGGAGAAGGAGGAGGAGTGCCGCGGGTTTTCACAGAAGCGCAGGGAAATGACAGGTGCTACTCTGTCCACGTCTACGGCACGGACAAGATCCAAAGGGCCAGGTTTCACGCTGAGCTGAGGGGCAAACTGATGAGAGACTTGTCCCTGGAGTGTGACGTGTCCCCCATGTTGTCATTCCTACCAAACGTCAGGGGTTCCCTCATCCGGGGCTACTTCTTGAAGGGCCGTTCTGAGGCCAGTTCTCCCGCCATGGAGCAGCTGCTCCTGAGTTTAGCACGGCACAAGCCGGTGATCGTGTGCTCCTACTTGAGAGGACGAGATGGTCAGCAGTGGACTCAGCATCTTTGGACTGGTGAAGAAAGCCAGATGTTGGGAATGACCAAAGGATTCTGCGTGGTGCCCGCAGAAGCACCGGAGTACCACCCAGCTACCCTCAACATGATCAACTCCGATGTTTTCTACAGCTTTGAAGAGGCTCGGCATGTTCTAAGAAGGGTATTTGCTGTTTGGTTCTTTCGAGTTGGTTCACAAGAGTCATAGCACGGCGTGACATTGAACACATAGGATGGGGGGGGGTAGTAAGCCCTTTCATTTACCTGAATGCATGCACTCCTTTTCATAAAATTGTACGAGTAGTTTTATTGCAGTATACTTTTTACTCAAGTACATTTTGAGGAAAAAAACTGTACTCGAGTAGATTTGATTGCACTCCGAGTCACTGATTTCATTGATTTGAAAACTTGTCAGCAGGGATGGGCGATACCAGCATTTTTACTTTCGATACAATACCACTAATTTATGTGACTTTTTCTTTGATACCGATGCTTTTTGCCCCAAATCGGGTGATTGCAGATTCACTAACAAATTTATTGCAGGGGCAATATGGAATATGAATAAAACTCATGAACATAAACACTTGAAATAAATGCTTATAAAATGATAATAAAATAGAACAATGAGCAAAGTAAATAAAAATAAAATAATTTTTTTCCATTCATTCATCTTCTACCACTTAATCCTTTTCGGGTCATGGGGGGCTGGAGCCTATCCCAGCATCTTTGGGTGAGAGGCAGGGTACACCCTGGACAGATCGCCAGTCCATCACAGGGCCAACACAGAGAGACAGACAACCATTCACTCTCACAGTCATACCTAAGGACAATTTAGAATCCCCAGTTGATGCCAGTTAACCTAACTTGCATGTTTTTGGCATGTGGGAGGAAACTGAAGAAATCCCGGAGCAAACCCACGCAGACACGGGGAGAACATGCAAACTCCACACAGATCACTGTTGGTCGGGGGCTGGGATCGAACCCAGGATCCCCCGGCCAAGGGTGAGTTGCTGTGCTGCCGCAGTGCTAACCACTCCGCCACCGCGCTGCCAAGCAGCATATATGTGTAATTTTTTCACAGTGCAACGTTTTTAAAATTTTATTTATTCACTTTATTTTTACACTGTTATTTTACAAACTTAAATAGTGGTTATTTTGTTTATTTTTCAAATTTTATGCTGCTTGGTATCACCATAGAATTTGGATGAATGGTCTAACTGTTATGTATGGTAAACCTTAATGGTTTACCTTATGGTACCTTAATAAAGGATGAGGCCAGACGACTGGACAAACACAGCTTTATTGAAGGATGTCAGAACAGCGGACACACATTAGGCACCAATCAGACGGCACTGGTCGAAGAGGCCATCACGGATGCCCTCTGCTATTTATAGGGCGGTGCAGTGGCGGAACAGGAAGTGCCCGCCACTACACTGCACTTCACAATAAGGTGCCAAATACTAACACCACAGTAACATTTCAGAAGTAATACTACTTCTGCCGCCACCAACACTGCTGAGCTGCGCAGTGAGTCTTTGGCGCTGACATCTGATAGGCTGCCATAATCATGTCACACAGCAGGCGTCTCTAAAACATGCCTGGGCTGGTTTTTCAGCGGTTTTCACACAGAAATTTAATCCCCAAGACTCAGAAGTGAAAATAAATTGCACGTTTTGTATCAACATAGTGGTTTCGCGATATTTTAAAAAGTATCGACCGGCTTGTATCAAAGTATCGATAATTGGTGTCAATACGCCCATCCCTACTTGTCAGCAACGTGCTTTTTTATATTGTAACTAGAGGGCACGCAGAGAGTGCATACCTCCGCCAAGGCTGTTCACCCAAATTCCACTCTTTCACTGCATAGCGGCCTCAGGCAAAAATGCTGGCAGAGGTAAAAAGCCATCCAGTAGTTTCTGTGTAGTCCTGCTAAACCATTGGTAGGACATTGAGCCTTGGTATGTGTTCATGGATCACCGCCAAAATGTAATGGGTTTGTGTGCATCTAAAGAGCCATCTGTGGTGACAATTTCATCAAACTCTCTCCAGTAGTTTTGGAGTAATGTTGCTAGCATGTTGCGAGAAGATAGAGCCTTGGTAGAGGTATGCGCTTTTGGATCATCAGCAAAATGTAATAGGTTCCTCTCTAGCCCAAGGACCACCTCTGGTGAAAATCTCATCCAAATCCATCCAGTTTTGGTGTAATCCTGCTGCACAAATACAAACAAGGCCCTTGGTGGAGGTATGCACTCTCAGATCACCACCAAAATCTCATCATCTGTTCCCCGTGCCATTACACACCTTTCCTGAATATTTCATCAAAATCCATCCATAAGTTTTGGAGTGATGTTGCTAACAGACAGACAGACAAACCAAACGCTGGCAAAAACGTAACCTCCTTCCTTGGCAAAGGTAATAAGTCATTCTCACCAGAAATTACTGCATTTTTGCTCATTTTAGTAAATATATAGCCTCTCATTTCAATAAGGTTGCTGTTGAGGTCTTGTTCAGGCACTGATGCAAAAGGAAGTTGAAGGCCCTCAGAGAGCGCATACTACCACCAAGGCTCTGTCCCTCCCTTCCTCCTTTTTGTCCGTCTGCACTTCTGTCCGTACCTCCATCTGTCTGTCCCGACATCCTTCTGCACACTGCAAGATAGCATCTTGGTGGAGGTACTGGCTCATGGATCACCCCCAAAATTTAACGGCTTCATCTGTAGCCCAAGGACCACCTCTGGTGAAAATTTCATCCAAATCCGTCCAGTAGTTTTTGCTTAATCCTGCTAACAAACAAACTGACCCAGTCACATTACCTCCTTGGCAGAGGTAACTAGGGAAAAATGATAATTGTACCTCGGTGAAACGGAAAGGCATATGGTGTTCAGTTAATGCGTCTGTATGTGGATGTGTGTATCTGTCCGTCTGTCTGTTTCAGCTCACCTGATCAAAATTAAGTGGAACTAAAGGCTTGCATCATTGTATCGCCATATTTTCTCAACTTTTAATTTGCCAGAATTCCGAGATAAGGCTTTGTTTTTGAAATAAACAAAAATTTAACTCACCTTTAACGTCAATGGAGCCGGGGGGAAAAGGTATTGTAATAACTATGCCGGGCCACTAGAGGCGGCAGTGCGACCTTTTTTTTTTAACAGCACAACACAGCACTTTTTTTTTTTTTTTTTTACAGCAAGTGGTGCCGAACTGTTATAAAATAGTGGTTACTGGAAAAAAAAAAAAAAAACGTATTCAGCAACTACACCATTTATTCATCACATCGATTGTTTTCACACTGGTTTTGCTGTTTAGTTTTGCAGAGGAAAGATGTGGTAAAACTCGCTAAAAACGGCAAGTCCCAACATTCCTCATCCACAAATGGTCGCAGTGAACTGCCCATGCGCCCGGAAACTCTCGCCACAGGGAAGTACTGAGCAATCCGCCAATATTGGGTGAACAAATGTCCGTCTTTTTGCTCGTCTGTTTTCTTCCTCTGCCACTAAACAGCAAAAGCTCCTGTTCGTCTTGATTGTTATTATACTCACGTACCTCCATCGCTTCCGCTATTTAGTGCTCTTCTTTTGTTTGGATTGCAGCTGTTCAAATCAGTTTGATGGCTCTTGGCTGCAGCCAACAGTACGGGCATGTGAACTGCAGATTATTTTCTCTGTGCATGTGTGTACTTCAAAATTACTGGATGGATTTGGATGAAATTTTTTTTACCAGAGGTTGTCCTTGGGCTAGAGAGGAACCCATAACATTTTGGTGATGATCCCAGAATACATACCTCCACCAAGGCTTTGGCACTGAGGCATCAGCACCTTGGTGCTTTCATTACATAAGAAAACATTGCAAATTTCTGAGTAAAAGTTGCAGATTTGAGTGGGAAAAAAGCAGTTTTTTAAAAGTCAAAGATTATGAGAAAAAAAAAAAGAAAAATGTCTGCGATATATGAAAAAAAGTCACAAATTTGCCAGAAAAAGTGGAAAATTTATGGGTGAAAAGTTGAAAATTATAATAAAAAAATTCACAATGTTACAAAAAAAAGTCACATTTATGAGAAAGAATTTGCAAATTTATGAACAAAAAGTTGCAAATTTATATGGAAAAAACTACCAAATTCTATTAAAAACGTGCAAATTTAGATGAAAAAACCCACTAAGGTAATTTTTTAAGTATCTACTTTGTTACTCTTACCCAGGTAAACTTTTTAAAGCTACTCTTGAGTACTTGAGTGATCATTCATATAAAGTAACCTTTAACTTGAGCCCAATCTCTGGCTACCTACTGTGTGTGATGTTAGAATAGTGCCGTATTTATAAGTACGTACAAATTTGGAGCATCCACTCAATATAGATTTTGCACATTAGCCCTACCTATTTTACCCACTTTTTGCCCTTTGTGTTTTCCTCAGTAACCTCACGGATTTACACACTCGGCTGATTCAACACGCCTCTGTTATTCTCTCTGCATCTCTGCAATCTGCATGTTCAGTGTTGCCTGACAATTGGGCCAACATTTTCGTCCAGACGCCCCGAGCTGGACGTAATTCTTTTCACCAGTCTTCTGTCCAGCCGATTTACTTCTTTGCTGAAAGCTGAGCACAGATGGCAGAGATACTTAACACTGACAATTTAAGAAACTGCAAGTCTGAGAGCATGATGGTTAAATGAGGTACAAATCAACCTCTATTTTCAGAAAACTACCCCCTCATGTGGAGAAGAGAGGTATAGCAAAGGCCCAAAGCTCTTGATTCCTACAATTTATCTGTCAGGGTTCAGGTGCCCCACAGCACCACGTGTGTTCATGGGCACCGCAGTGTGTGACGCCCTCCTGTCTGCTTAACTGATTCGTCTGTTCTGCAGTGTGGTGACATCATCCCAGAGGCTACGTCTGTGCTGGAGCTGCTGCCCAGCGGAGCGGAGACCAGAGATAAACTGGACTTCCCTGTTATTGTCGTAGAGGGCCTGGATGCCACAGGTTAATGGCATTACCTCATAAATAAATATGGGATCAGTTTGATGTATAGATGTCTGGCTAAAGTGACGGCCGGTTGGTCTCAGCTAAAACCATTATCTGCCAGTGAGCTTTGCCTAATGGAATATCATGTATCATGACCTCAGAAAAGTTACATCACCTTAAAGTGGTTTATTGAATTGCTTGCTCATCTAATATTCTTTCAAAGCTCATGAAAACTCAACTGTGTAGGTCAAGTGGGGATTTTAGGTCAACTTTTCAAGTTTCTCTTATTATATTAACCCTTTATTGGGCAAAGAACCATATTTGGTAACTTTAGGAGGCATACTATGTTAATAATCATTGAAACAATCTTCTAATGTCTGGCAATAATGCTCTAGGATTGAAGTTTTTAATTTTCAAGTATATTAATGAGTGCTCTATAAAGGGTTAAAATTTTGTGACTTTTTTCTCATGAATTTGCTATTTTTTCTTGTAAATTTTCAACTTGTTTCTGTTTATTTTCAACTTTTTTCTCATAAATTTGTGACTTTTTCTCAAAAATTTGCAACTTTTTCCTCATAAATATGCAACTTTTTTCTTACATTTTTGTGATTTGGACATCAAAAACTGTAAAATATACATCAAATTAAATGGATCACCTGAAGAAGCCAAGGCCATTAACATCCGTAATATTATGGAACTGGACAAATACCAATGAACATTATGAACTGGAGTCGACAGCAACAAGAGACAACTGTAGGACACTGAAGGATTATACTCATCTGCATCAGGACATTTAATTACACGAAACAAAAGGTCAACAAACAGGAACAACAGGAACTGAAAGTTTCTGAATATACGGATCACAACCCACAGGACGTAGAATATAACATAGACCCCGATAATTTATTTAGCTCCATCAATAATAACTGTAGTTACTACACGGATGAACAGTTTAACGCAATGGTCACATCTGATTTCAATATTTCTATGATTCACTTCAACAGCAGAAGTCTCTATGCCAACTTTAATAACATTAAAGATTATTTACATCAGTTTAAAGAGCCATTCAATATTGTGGCAATATCAGAGACGTGGCTCAGTGAAGAGAAAAGAGTGGATTTTACCATGGATGGCTATGAATTAAATTATATAAATAGAAAAGTGAAAAAAGGAGGAGGAGTTGCAATTTATGTTGACAAGAGCTTGAAATACAAGGTTGTTGAAAATTTGTCAGTAACTGTAGATGATTTATTTGAATGTATTACAATAGAAATCTGTCTGGACAATGTGAAGAATATGGTCATGAGCTATGTATATAGAACACCTGGATCAAACATTGACTTATTTAAGGACTGGATGGAAAAAATGTATGCAAAACTAACTCAAAGTTATGTTCATCTTTGGGGATTTCAATATAGATCTGATGAATTCAAAACAACATAGTTTGACAGAAGAATTTATCAACACAATGTACAGTATGGGCTTACATCCAACAATCACCAGACCTAGCAGAATCACGTCACACGGTGCCACACTAATAGATAACATCTTCACAAACATTATGGAAAATAATATCATGAGTGGGCTTTTATTGAATGATATCAGTGACCACCTGCCGATTTTTGTTGTCTATCAATGTGATTATAGGAAGAAAAAGTATACCAAAAATATTAAAGAATAAGAACTGAAGAATCTATGTATTTACTGGCAAAGGAATTATTAATACAAGACTGGAAGATAGTTTGTGATGAAAATGATATGAATGAAGCATATGATAAATTTTTACAAATATTTCAATCATTGTACAATAAAAAACTGTCCTATAAAACAATACAGTGACAGACAACAAAAGAAAAATATTCCTTGGGTCACCAAGGGGTTAATAAATGCATGTAAAAAGAAGAATACATTATATAAACAATTCATTAAGTGCAGAACTGTGGAGGCTGAGATCAAATATAAAAGATATAAAAATAAGCTTACTAATATAATGAGGACCTGTAAGAAAGAATATTACAACAGAATATTAGAGGATAATAAAAATAACTTAAGAGGCATATGGCAAGTACTCAATGGGATTATTAGTAATCGACCTAGGAATGCTAATTATCCAGAATATTTTATTGAAAATGACAATTTGATAAATAATATGGAGGATGTGGTCAGTGGTTTCAATAAATTTTTTGTAAACGTTGGTCCTGAATTAGCAAAATCAATAGTGACACCAGAAACAAACTACAGTGGTTCTGTGAATGAAATAGAAGATAGAAATCCAAACACAATCTTTTTGGGTGCAGTTACTGAAAAGGAAATTATCAAGACTGCGAGTAAATATAAGAACAAAAAAATCAACGGACTGGAATGAAATTGACATGACAATAGTGAAAAAAGTAATTGAAGGAATTGTTAAGCCACTCACCCACATCTGTAACCTGTCATTTCAAACTGGTATGTTTCCAAACAAAATGAAAATAGCAAAAGTAATACCTCTATACAAAACAGGAGACAGTCATTATTTCACAAATTACAGGCCAGTCTCTTTACTCTCACAATTCTTCAAAATAATTGAAAAAAATCTTCACTAAGAGACTGGATGATTTCATTGAAAAACACAACCTCCTTACAGACAGCCAGTATGGTTTTAGAGCAGATAAATCTACATCTTTGGCACTGATTGAACTTATAGAAGAAATTACTAGTTGTATAGATAAAAAAAAGTTTGCTGTAGGAGTATTTATAGATTTAAAGAAAGCTTTTGACACCATTGACCACAGAATACTACTAAGGAAATTGGAAAGGTATGGGATAAGAGGGGTCGGACTGAGTTGGATGGAAAGTTATTTAAGTAATAGACAACAATTTGTACAAATTGGTGAGCACAAATCACCCTTCATGGGCATCACTTGTGGTGTGCCCCAGGGGTCAGTTTTGGGACCCAAACTCTTTATCTTGTATATAAATGACATATGCCAAGTATCAAAAATTCTGAAATTTATGTTGTTTGCAGATGACACAAATATCCTTTGCACTGGTGAGAATTTGCAGCAGGTTTTAGAGGTGGTCACAACTGAAATGAAAAGGTTAATGCAGTGGTTCAACAAAAATAAATTATCTCTAAATCTGAAAAAAACAAAGATTATGTTGCTTGGAAATTATAAAATAAATCATGAAATAATGGTAATGATAGATGATACCAGAATAGAAACAGTATAGGAAAATAAGTTTCTGGGGGTGACACTAGACAATAAAATCTGCTGGAAACCTCACATCAGTCACATCCGGGCCAAGTTAGCAAAATGTATAGGCATACTGGGGAAGACAAGACACATCTTGGACTATAAATCATTGTTCTTATTGTACAATTCACTGTTTCTACCTTATCATAACTACTGTGTAGAAGTCTGGGGAAACACCTACAAGACCAACCTACAGCCAATATGCACATTACAAAAAAGAGCTATAAGGATAATAAATAATGTAGGATATAGAGACCATACCGATTCGTTGTTTTTAAAGTCACATGTCATAAAGTTCATGGATTTAGTTAAATTTAAGACAGCACAAGTCATGTACAGGGCAATTAATAATCAACTCCCAACTAATATACAAAAAATATTCAAAAAAAGAGTGATTATAATTTGAGAGGAGACTTAAACTTTACAAAACCTAGCGTATGAAGAACTAAGAAAAGTATGTGCATATCTGTCTGTGGGGTGGATTTGTGGAACAGTCTGGAGCTGGAACTGAAACTATGTACAAACAGAAATCAATTCAAAAATAGGTATAAACATTATTTGCTGAAAGAATATATGTTAGAGGGGTAGTATTTATATATACGATTCACTATGCTCACTCTGGGACACTATGGAATGGTAGATGGGACAGTACTGTGTATATCTGTGTTGTTTGGGGCTGGGTTTTGATGTATGGACTGTATGTATGTTGGGATGGATGGGCATCAATGTTGATATGTACAAAATATAGTTAATTGTCTACTCGGGGTCTTAAATGAGGTAATTTGTATATATTTCACATGGGTTGTATTTATGGAAAAGAGGAGTTGGAGTTATTAAGTGTTCACTTCTTCCTCCTCCCTTTCGAGCACTGTATACTGGCACTTTATCACACTTGTGTTTTTTTTAACTTTTTTGTTTGAAATAATGCATCTATTTTTCCCTCATAAATTTGCTATTTTTTTCTTGTAAATTTCCACCTTTTTTCCTTCTAAATTTGTGATTGAATTTTTTTTCTCAGAATTGCAACTTTTTCTCATAAATATGCCACTTTTTTCCTTGTAATTTTTCAACTTTTTCCTGTAAATGTTTAACTTTTTTCTCAAAAATTTGCAACTTTTTTCTCATAAATTTGTAACTTTTAAAATTTGGCAACGTTTTTCTCATATATCTGCAACATTTTTCTTGTAAATATATATATAAAACAGTTTTCTTAACCCTTTATTAGGCAAAGAACCACATTTGGTAACTTCAAGAGCCATACTATGTTGTAACACTATAATAATAATAATAATAGTCATTGAAACAGTCTTCTAATATCTGGCAATAATGTTCTAGGATTGAAATATTTAATTTTCAACTATGTTAATAAGAGCCCTATCCATCTTATTCCTGAGGGCGCTTCTGTAGAAACGATTATAGGGAAACTTCCGGTTTTGACTGAAGTAGTGTTAAATCAGTCAGCAAGAGTGAAGTAGTGAGGCATTTAAAATAGTGTTTTTAAAAGTGTTTTAAATTTGTTTTAACGTGTAGTCCACATACCTGATTTGCAGTCAAGTGGCAGGTAATTTCAGTACTTGTAGTTTTTGTATTTTTGAATGTTTTTGCATAGTTCTGGTACTTGCTGCTGTTCGTGGTGTGAGACTCCTAAACCTCAGCTAAATCTGAGCTGGCTTCAACAGCAATGCATAGCTCATGCACTGAACACTAAAAAGGACTGTTGGTGTGATCGGTGGTACAGACACAACAGCACCAGGGATGTTTTCGCTTGTATGAATGTCACAGATCTGATGCTTATATATGTCACCAGATGCAAGGTTGCATGAAGTAAAATAATAAATAAAAACAGCAACAGTTTGCTTCCTAAGGCTTAGTGATTTAAGAAAGATATACGTATATAGGTGGAGGGGGGGTTGCATTCGTTGCACTGTATTGGAACGATATGGACTTGACATTAGCAGCTTCAGCATGTATTAATTTTTAAATTACCACAAAATATAGATCAGTAAAATTTTGAACAATTGTCAGAAAAGGTCTGTATGTGTTAAGTTAAATAACCAGCATTCACGGCGCGACAGCAGCATGAGCATTTTAATGTCGGGGTAAAACAAACAGCTGCAGCTGTCTGTTTTACCCCGACATTAAAACACACAAGCACAGTGTTGTGGTTCTTTGTGGCTCTGGCTAGACTCTACGTCTGCTCTGAGGTAAATCTGATTATGTCCAACATCTTTTAACAAAATGCAACCGACTTTATTGCGGTGGAAACATTGATATACTGTATGTCAGAGCTTATATTTGTTTACAGCGTTAGCATTGTAGCCTCAGAGCTAACTAAGAGCTACTGTCTGTCAGGCCACTTTTTAAGGTCGTCTTCCTATCCCTCCATAGTCGTGGGAAGTGGTATGATTATATTACTCTTTTGAAGGTACAAAAGGCCGTGTTCCCGCATTTTTGATGCCGAAGTCACTGTTTTTTTTAACAAGGAAAAGTGTCCCGTTTCTGTGACAACCACACTTTCTAAACTAGTACCAGAAGTTGTGCCCATAATTCACACAAGGCATCATGGGAGCTAGGAATAAGGTGGCTGAAGGGTTAAAATTTAGTGACTTTTTTTCCTCATGAATTTATTATTTTTTTTCTCATAAATTTGTAACTTTTTTTTTCCCTCATAAATTTGTAACTTTTTTCTTAAAATTTGGTGACATTTTTCTCATATATCTGCAACATTTTTCTTGTAAATATACTGTATATATAAAACTGTTTTCTTAACCCTTTATTAGGCAAAGAACCACATTTGGTAACTTCAAGAGGCATAATATATTTTAACATTAATAATAATAACAATCATTGAAACAATCTTCTACTATCTGATGCCCATAATGGTCTAGGATTTAAATTTTTAATTTTCAAGTATATTAATCAGTGCCCTATAAAGGGTGAAGATTAAAAAAA
Organism: Pholidichthys leucotaenia; assembly: GCA_020510985.1. Classification (NCBI taxonomy): domain Eukaryota; kingdom Metazoa; phylum Chordata; class Actinopteri; order Cichliformes; family Pholidichthyidae; genus Pholidichthys; species Pholidichthys leucotaenia. Next base: position 139,205,266 of record CM035842.1, on the reverse strand, counting down.
TCTTCCTTTTCTGAAGATGTCCTCTGTCATTCTGACCCTTCTTGCCGTCACAGGAAAGACCACATTGACCGAGTCTCTCAGGGACACTCTGGGGGCCGCTCTTCTGCAGTCGCCTCCCCAGTGCCTTTCCCCCTGGAGGGCCCGCTTTGATCAGGAGCCACCCCTCATACGCAGGGCCTTCTATGCTTTGGGGAACTACATCACAGCCGTACAAATAGGCCAAGAGGGCACAAAGAAACCCGTCATTGTCGACAGGTAAAGACAGTAACATGTTTGTTGCATGCTAGATCTATAGGAGTAAAGATTTCATTTCTATCTAGTCACCTGATAATATGTCTACCCATCATTCACCTTCCAACTCAGTGCACTGATTTTCTGTCCTCAGATTTTGGCACAGCACGGCGGCTTATGCCATCGCCACGGCAGTAAGCGGCCCAGTGTGTAAGCTTCCGGAAGAAGGTTCAGAGGTGTACTGTTGGCCCACTGACCTGCTCCAGCCCAGCCTGGTGGTCTTACTCAGTCTTGACCCAGAGGAAAGGAAGCGGAGACTGAGGGGCAGAGGTCAAGGAAAGACTGACGAGGAGAAGGAGCTGGATGAAAATCAGCTTTTTAGACTCAGGTGAGAGAGCGTTGGAGAGCAGTTACAAATAAAAGAGGATTTACATCCAAGATTCTTGGTAGAGCTGCAGATTTGATTATTATTTTATCTGTAAATTCCCTGTAACATGTATAACGTTGGCATATGAAATGAAATACATTCTGAAGAACCTTATTGATTAGTTACATTTTATTTACTGGTAATTGAATTATCCACAGCATATAATGCAGAGACTATTTTTCCAAAGAGAATCATTCATTTGCTATTAATTTAGTTTATAGGACTTAAAAGCAGTTGATCTGGTTTATGGAATGTTTTAGATTATAATGTAGAGAGTATGCGCATGATGTCACCAAACAGAACTCATGGCAGTTGCAAAATACTGAGTGGGAAAAATGAGTGGCAGTATCACCCAGGATTTACACTGGCTCCGGGTGCAGCACGTCATGACTAAGATCCGGCCTCCACGGCAAATAGTTCCCATTTTTGTCAATTTTCTAATCCCCACCTGGTCCGGACCACTGCTGAACCAACCCGGCTCATCAAATTTGGTTCACTAATGAAATGCAACAAGTCTGTTTTTGACAGATGCCAGATACAATCCACAAGGAGATCCCGCAGTATCTCGTGGTATTTTATAGCCATTTGTTCATTAAAAATGATTTAAGGATGGTCTGTTATTTTCTGAGGCCTCCTCCTCCACCACTGTGTCAGAGAAGGTAAAAACTTTGACATAATATATAAACGCTTCATAGAATTAAAATTAACAGGCTGCTTATGTTTTATTTAGAACCCAAAAATCCAGCTGGAGAGCTGCTGATCGCGATCGGTTCATCTCAGCCACTCTCGGGTGTGTCTCGAGAGCTCGCGCTATTTTGTACAATTCTTGCGCGATCAAGTATTTTGAACTCTGTTCTCATCCATGCCGCTGCAGAACACAAACGGAGCTGGTAGGGATGAACGCGAGGGGCCATCCACACTGCATCTGCAACGGACTGCATCTGGAGTCCGTGTAAATCCTGGGTCAGGGTGTAGGCACAGTATTCAGTCACAGCAGTACACAGAGTGCCTGCTTCCATTACAGAGAGCTAATCTTAACATTCCATCTTGTACTAATTGACAAAAATAGATAAATAAATAGCTGAAGGCTCAGAACCAGTTCTTCACTTCTGTGTGCTCTTACTACATCACTACAGTCAACAGTGTGGTATTAACATCTAAAGTAAAAAAAAAAGGTCCTCTGTGTACTGCTGTGACTAAATATTTTGTGTGATTTTTAAAGTTTTGCTGCATGCAAACTACAGCTGACACCCATGTTTGCCACTCAGTGCTGTGTAACTATGGTAACTGCCCAGAATTCCGTTCCACTGCACCCCCTCTATTTAGTGTGCAAGCAGTGGAGACTGGGAGCAGAATTTGTTATTTGAGTCTTTTTTTTTTTTTTTTACAGAATGCACAACTGCTCATCACCTAAATGAGAATGGCACAACATATATAGGGTAAATCAGGGCAAAAAAAAAAAAAAGACCTGGGGCAGGTTGTTACACCCCCTCCTGCCTGTGTTGGGCAGGAGTGGCCTTCCTGATCCTAGGCCCAGGGCATGCCCGATACTCTGCCACTGCACAGGAACCATGCGTACGGATGTTTGTACACCAGAGAGGACAGATAAATGAGTTACAACCCCTCTGAGTAGTTTTGGGAAAATTCTCTTAAAAATCTGTTGTCATGCACGATATGTTTTGCTCTTGAAACCAGACTTTTATGGGAGATAATACTGGGTTCCTTGCTAATGACTGACAGCAAAGAAAAATCTAACCTCAGTGATGTTACACTTATGGACAGTTTGATACACACTGATTTTTTAAAAAAAAAGTGTGAAATCAAAGCAGAGGTGGGCACAGACTGTGCAGCACATCCACACTCCGCTCAGCTCAGCTCAGTCTGATCCATCAAATACTTAACAATCAGTTACTGTCTCCTGGGAGAAGCGGCTGATGAGAACGAGCAGGTGATTAGTCGCTGAGCCGCTGCGCTCCATTAAGCTGGTCAAAACTGGCAGGCACTGCCGTCCTAGTTAGTTGCTGCTCAAGACAGGTCGATGGCCACTTTCATTCGTCTCCTCTCCTGACATAATGGCCTTTCCACACGGGACAGCCAGATGTTGGGGCAGCAGAATTAGAAAACAGACGGAGCTGATGGTTTGCTCCTGAAAGAGCGAGGGACTCTGCAGATTTGGTGGATGGTTACCATGCCGACAATTCTTCTGGAAATAAAAGTACTCTGAGCCATCTGTGTCCACTCTCGCAGATGTTGTTACTTCACTGTCCCGTAAAGCTGAGGGCAATCAAAACGAAACCTGTCTGTGTCCCTCACTTCCTGATCACCGCTTGTGTGTGTGTGTGTGTCTACGCAGAGTGGAGGAGGCCTACCGGAGGATCAGAGGCCCGGCCTGCGTTGCTGTGGATGCCAGTCCTTCCGCCGACCGAGTGCTCCAGCAAGTGCTGCTCTTAATTAGGGGCAAATGCCACTTGTAAACGGCTCTCCGTCTCCCCCCCACTTCCCCGCTGCCAGTCAAGCATCAAGTGGGATGCCATACCCGCCGTCACCACTGGGTGCCAGTATGGCGTTGTGGATGTGAAGGTGGACGAGACGATGGCTGCACTGGAGAGTGGAGAGGAGATTGTGTTCACAGCAGAGTAAAGGCTGAATGGGCAGGAGCCACAGCCAGAAATACATATTCACACACACACACATTATAGCACCGTCTTGCAGAAGTGTACATTGAATTAGTGTTGTGACCTCTCAGAAATTGACACGTTGTAGCCTCAAAACACAACGCAGTACTTCTGTTTGAACTAACTCTGTAGAGAGGATACAGAAAGATTCACACAGGCTCAAGTTAGCAAAGTTCACAAGCAAAGTTCATCTGAAACCGGTGAAGAAACCAATGTAAACACGGACGAAACTGCTCCAGATGAAATGTTTTAATTTGTTGGATGGGTTTAGAATTAAAATGGATGTATATTGAACATTTATTTGGGGTCTTTTTGTGGTGATCTTGTCTGGAACACGCCTGCAGTTTTTTTTTTTTTTTTAATCTTCATGTAGGTCATTGTTACCTCTGCCAAGGTGTTTCTGTTCTCACCAGTGTTTGCTTGTTTGTGTTTGCAGGATTTGAATCAAAAACTACTGGATGGATTTGGATGAAGTTTTCACCAAAGGTTCATATGCCTCAGGATGAACCCATTAGACTTTGGTGATGATCTGAGAGTGTATACCTCCACCAAGGCCCTTGTTTGTATTTGTGCAGCAGTGTTACACAAAAACTACTGGATAGATTTTGATGAAATTTTCACCAGAGGAGGTCCTTGGGTTGCATGTTGTAGCTGATTTATGAGTGCATACCTCTGCCAAGGCCCTATTTTGCAACATACAGTGGATATAAAAAGTCTACACACCCCATTCAAATTCCAGGTTTTTGTGATGTTAAAAAAAAGAGACCAAGATAAATCATTTCAAAACTTTACCCCCATTAATGTGACCTATAACCTGTATAATCCAATTAAAAAACAAACTGAAATCTTTTAAGGGGAAAAAATAAACTTACAATAATCTGGTTGCATAAATATGCACACCTTCGGTCCATTCGGACTAAAACCTCCCGGCACATGAACAGCTTTTTCCCCTCTGCCATCAGACTGCTGAACATTAAGTGACTTTTTGACTCTCGTGCACTATGTACAGCAGCTCAACCAGACTCACGTCATTCATCACTGTTTTCTGTTGCATTATCGACTGCACTATGTGGTACTTCACATTATCTGCTACTTGCTAATTTTTTAAAACTGCCTTGACTAGTACTACTCATTATTACTAGTATTGTTATTATTATCATTATTACTTATTATTACTCATTTTTCTACACTTATTGTACGTTTTCAGTCCTTTAGTTTTTTAGTTTATCTCTTTTTCTCATCATGTTTTTAATGTTGCAGCATGGCATCGAGACAAATTCCTAGTTTGTGTACTACATGAACAATGGCAATAAATCTGATTCTGATTCTGATTCTGACCCTGTTATAGCTGGGGATGTGGCTGTGTTCAGAATTAACCAATCACATTCAAACTCATGTTAAATGGGAGTCAGCACACACCTGCCACCATTTAAAGTGCCTCTGATTAACCCCAAATAAAGTTCAGCTGTTCTAGTAGGCTTTTCCTGACATTTTTGTAGTCAGTTCCTACAGCACAAGCCATGGTCTGCAGAGAGCTTCCAAAACATCAGAGGGATCTCATTGTTCAAAGGTATCAGTCAGGAGAAGAGTACAAAAGAATTTCCAAGGCATTAAATATACCATGGAACACAGTGAAGACAGTCATCATCAAGTGGAGAAAATATGGCACAACAGTGACATTACCAAGAACTGGACGTCCCTCCAAAACTGATGAAAAGACAAGAAGAAAACTAGCCAGGGAGGCTGCCAAGAGGCCGACAGCAACATTGAAGGAGCTGCAAGAATTTCTGGCAAATACTGGCTATTTAGTAGATGTGACAACAGTCTCCCATCTTCTTCATATGTCTGGGCTATGGGGTAGGGTGGCAAGATGGAAGCCTTATCTTACGAAGAAAAACATCCAAGCCTGGCTACATTTCGCAAAAACCCATTTGAAATCTCCCAAATACATGTGGGAAAATGTGTTATGGGCCGATGAAACCAAGGTTGAACTTTTTGGCCATAATTCCAAAAGGTATATTTGGCGCAAACACAACACTTCATCACCAAAAGAACACCATACCTACAGTGATGCATGGTGGTGGCAGCATCATGCTTTAGGGCTGTTTTTCTTCAGCTGGAACTGGGGCCTTAGTCAAGGTGGAGGGAATTATGAACAGTTCCAAATACCAGTCAGTGTTGGCACAAAACCTTCAGGCTTCTGCCAGAAAGATGAAGATGAAGAGGAACGTCATCTTTCAGCACGACAGTGACCCCAAGCACACATCGAAATCAACAAAAGAATGGCTTCACCAGAAGAAGATTAAGGTTTTGGAATGGCCCAGCCAGAGTCCAGACCTGATTCCAATCAAACATCTGTGGGGTGATCTGAAGAGGGCTGTGCACAGGAGATGTCCTCGCAATCTGACAGATTTGGAGCATTTTTGCAAAGTAGAGTGGGCAAATATTGCCACATCAAGATGTGCCACACTGATAGACTCCTATCCAAAAAGACTGTTGTAATAAAAGCCAAAGGTGCTGCAACAAAGTATTAGTTTAAGGGTGTGCATATTTATGCAACCAGGTTATTGTAAGTTTTTTATTTTTCCCCTTAAAAGATTTCAGTTTGTTTTTCAATTGGGTTGTACAGGTTATAGGTCACATTAATGGTGGAAAAAGTTTTGAAATGATTTATCTTGGTCTCATTTATTTACATCACAAAAACCTGGCATTTGAACAGGGGTGTGTTGACTTTTCATATCCACTGTATGGTGGAATGGCGGTACGGACAGCTGGATGTACAAAGGGAGGGAAGGAGGGAGCCTTGGCGGAGGTATGCGCTTTCTGAGTGCTTCTCTAGTTTGTGACAGTTTAAAAAATGGGTTGCAAATCTTGAGTCCCCGTTTAATTTCGCACGGCTGACGCCACTTGAATCACTAACATGGCAACTGCAGGCCACGCTGTTTCACTTGGATGTTCTCACGAGCACACTCAGATGTGAACTGATAAATGTAGACATGCATTCAGGCACGCACATTTACTAAGAGCATATTGTATACTGTAAGTCATTTATATAGGCAGGAAGTGTATATTTGGCCTATATGATGGCAAGATTAATTGGGGGTTTTAGTAATTATGAGCTTGGCAAAGCTGCAGGGTGGAGAAGACAGAGTGACCCGTCTCTTTTACTGTGATGCATCAGCAGAGTGCCAAGTAATGCAGACCCTATTCATATGGCAATTAATGGAGCGCTGTATATCAATGTCATCCTATTGCTCCCCCATGTAAGTGCACGAATTACTCCGAAGACCGGTTACGCCAATTCAGTGTGTTACTGAGTGGATGCAAATCTTAACATTGTATGTAGTCCCATTGACTTAAATAAGGTGGCAGGATGTTTATGGAGTATGGATTACTTCACCAGGCAGGAGAGTGCAGCCTGAAGACTCTCTGACTTAATTTGGATGGAGCACAGACTTACTGTGGAGTTTCTGATTGCTAAGAAAGTCAGAATTTACGACGCAGGAAAGAAAAAGTGTCAGGCCTTCTGCCATTCCGTGAATTCAAGGCTGTATGTCGTGTTTGCCTGTAGATGTTGCTAAGCATAAATATTATAGGCCCCACACTGGTGATGTCATACTATTAATGGCCTAAAATCACTATGCATTGCACTTAAAGTGAAATAATTCCCACATTTGCCTTTTGGAAATGTTTTCTCGTTTTTGTCACATCACCAAGATATGCTGAGGGCCCCTTTACACAGACCGAGATTGCTGGGTGACAGAAATTTACCAGATCTCTCAACGATCTTCTGAAGCCTCAAAAAGGCCATTTCTGTGTCAGTGTTTGAGAGATCATTGTACAGTTTTCATGGAGATCTTTGAAAGATCCTTGACAGACCAGTGAGAGACAAGGAGAGATCATTGAGAGTTTATTGGGCAACCATTGGGGTGTGTGTGTGTGTGTGGGGGTGTGTGTGTAAAAGAGGTTTCTAAAAAACAACACAATTTTGTTGTGCTGTACAACTGTACAATGACAATAAAGCCTATTCTGTTCTTCTACCACCTTTACACAGGTCACTGAGAGATCATTGAAAGATGGAAAAAATGACCAGATCTGTCAACAATTTTTCCATTATCGCTCAGCAATCGCTCAAGGTCTCTCAATGATCTTCTAGTGATCTCGGTGGTCACCAGAGCTGAGCGATTGTTTTGACTCAATCCAAAACAATCTCTCAATGATCACCAAAGGGAAGAGATCTCTCAACAGTCTCTCAGTGTGTGCTCAGCGATATCATCAATCTCCCAATGATCTCTCACCAGTGTTTGAATGAACTCTACTGGTCTTTCATCAAACACTCAGTGGTCCATCACTGATCTCTCAGAGGTGGAAAAATTTGGCATTCATTCATAGGAAGATTGATGAGAGCAAGTGAGTGAGTGAGTGATCGTGAGATTGTTGAGTGGTCAAGGAACATTCAAGGATCTCATCGATCTCCCAATGATCTCACGGCAATCTTTCAATGAGTGCCAAATTTTTTCACCCCGAAGAGATGGCTGAGAGATCGGTGAAGGATTGCTGAGAGATCATTGGGCAATCAATGAGATCCTTGAGCGCTCATTGAGAGATCACTTCCCTTTGGTGATTGTTGAGAGGGTGTTTTGGACTCAAAACTTTGCAAAGTGTGGAGATCACTGGAGATCATTGAGAGAGCTTGGCAATTGCTGAGAGATCATTGGAAGATCGTTTGGAGATCTGGTGGTTTTGTCATCACTCAGTGATCCCTCAGCGATCTCTACCCTTATTTAAAGGGGGTATAAGAAAGGTTTTAACAACAACACTGAAACTATTTCAAAGGAAAAAGGTTTAATAACCCACGCAATAAGCTTCCATTCTGTGACTTTACAGCTGAAGTTGCAAGATAAAAGTTCAAGCCTCACATAATGAAAAACTAAGATATGTCTGAGAACTGGGAAGTAGAAGAAGAAGAAGCCCAGACTTCCACACACATATAATGTATGCCAGTACAAACACACACAAATACACTGTACACTTACAAAAGCAGGGAATAATTTGAGTCTACACACACCTCACTCTGTACGGGGCCACTTTGCACTACACTCCTCAACTCAATATTTCATCTGCACAACAGAGAGGGAGCAGCGGAGAGGAGGAAAGCCCTCCATGAAATAATTAAAGATCCAGCAGGGATGCAGCAGCACAGCAACCGCCATCCCACTCTGAGCAATAGATCAGATGAAAGCCGTCTCCCAGATCATTAATGACGAGTGCGGTGTGGGGGACTGACGGCGTCCAAGTGGGAGGACACGGGGCTGGTGCAGGTCAGGAGACGGAGAGAGCGGGCATCTGGGAAGCTGTTTAGGGCGTGGTGTGTGGGGTTTGAAGAGCAGTCTGGGTGCCTCAGAGAGGAGAAAAACCACCTCATACATATGAAGCGGCACGGCAAAGAGGAGGCATGCATATGATGTCTGCCTAAAACTAAATGTCCTATACAGCATGCCTCTTGTCAACTAAGCAACCGGGCCAGTTAGCATGGACTAATAATGATCCTTTCCATCAGTGGAGCTTCAGAGCCACAGCTTGATTATGCTGGAGAATTTTGGGAGAGCTGAGGTAGGCTGGGATGGGGGATGGGAGAGATAAAATAGAGAAGGGTGGAGGAGGAGGGGAGGATACTGGAGTAAGGGGGGTGGGGGGGTGGCAAGAGTGATGAAAGATGTTGTGTACGTTGTCATCTGTGGTCGCGAGTCCCTCTAGAATCCCTTATCTTTGCACTAACTCCACATCCCAGCATAGCATGCAGCTTCCAGCAGGCTCTTTCTGGTCTTCATCATTAGTTCTGTATTTACATGACGAAAGGTCAGTGGCAATAATCATCTGCAAAAAAACGAGAAAAAAGGCTTTTCTTTCAGGAAATAAAAGATTAAACATCCACTCGAATAAATAAATCTGAAAAAGGACATTCCCCTTGTCGGCAAAATGAGCAAAAATCCTCCTCTGTTAACCTGCCGCCCTCCATCCTCATAAAGACCGAGGACAGTTTACACAGGGCAGCGTAACATTTCAGCGTGAGGGCAGCAGTGAACGTACAAGAGTCATGAAAACTGAAAATGTTAAGAGAAAAAAAGATGCAAATTTGTGAGTACTAGTGCGTGCCCGTAGAAAGCAAGTATTCTTGTCTGAAAACAGGTATCCCAGTCAGGCTTTACAGGCCCAAATGTAGGCTGTTTCAAAGTGGAATACAAAGAGGTGTAGCGTGTATGTAGGCAATCACACGCTAGACTTTGACAAATATGAAAGGGACTGAACACTAAGATTTATTTGATTGTGCGAATACAGAATTATTGAAAATGAATGGGACATCCAGTATTAGCAAATATTTAAGAACCCTTGTTTATTTGTTTGTCAGACTTATTTGTGTGATCTTTTATGACTTATATTCATAAGTGTTGTACCTCACACTCTGGGGAATGGGAGTTGTTCAGTCATGGTTATAATTATTTTAGTGTGTATGTGTAGTTTACAGTCTATTGTCAATAAACTCATGCAGTACTATAACAGGACACGTTTACAAATATTTCAGACCCATTCTAGTGCATCCTTTTATATTTTAGCAATATTATAAGTATAAAAAACCCAACATTATACTCAGCAGAATGACCTGTTTAGCTGCAACTGTTGCATCAGTGTTGCCTATTTGTCAGTAAATTAAAAATGATTTATTTCGTTATTTGGGCAGTTTTTGTCACGGTCATCGTTTAGTCAAAGCGTGCATATGTGTCTGCATATGATATGCAATTGATCTGGCTATTCTGCTCCACAATCATGGTGGTATATTATTATTATTAACTTTTAATTTTTAGATAGCCGTGCACCAGGAGGAGCGCCATGTTGAACCCGCGGTGCCACAAAGAACAGCGGTGGCCGAGACTCCGTCCCGTTAATCAGGCAGGCTGGGCTTGGCTCCCTGGGAAGGACTGTGATAAGCCGGTCCGGCTGCTCTTCTTACCCCCCGCGCACCTCGTGTTCTCCACATATCGATGGCTGAAACGCAAAACCTATATGAAAAATGCACTTTTTTGCGAAAACTAAAAAAAAACTTTGTTTTCTTGCAGAAGGCTATGCTATTTTTTTTTCCATCAGAATAATTTTCTGTCACAATAAAGGGCAGGACTGTCTTGCAGACAGATATGAGGAGCCTTCCTTGTTCTCATCATCCAAAATTAAATCCACAAATCAGAAAATCCTGCAGATAGGAGGTTTTGCATTTCAGCCATCAATATGCCGAATTATTCGGTAGAGCTACGCAATCATGGCAACATCTACTGTATAAATGCAGCATATCTCTGTCTGTCTTTCTGTGTGTGTGTGTGTGTGTGTGTGTGTGTGTTCCTCAGATACAGTGGTGTGAAAAGTGTTTGCCCCCTTCCTGATTTCTCATTTTTGTGTGTGTTTGTCACACTTAAATATTTGTTTCAGGTCATCATACAAATTTAAATATTAGACAAAGATAACACAAGTAAACACAACATGCAGTTTTTAAATGAAGGTGTTTATTATTAAGGAGAAAAAAAATCCAAACCTACATGGCCCTGTGTGAAAAAGTGATTGCCCCCTACACCTAATAACTGGTTGGGCCACCCTTAGCAGCAACAACTGCAATCAAGCGTTCGCGATAACTGGCAATGAGTCTTTTACAGCGCTGTGGAGGAATTTTGGCCCACTCATCTTTGCAGAGTTGTTGTAATTCTGCCACATTAGATCCGCCTAAAGAGCACCAGTGTTGGAGAAGCAGCAGAATGCAGTCCTTCGAAGGGAAGCAAGTCCAGCCTGCCTGATTAACGGTAGACGGGAGTCCCTTTGCAGGACCACTACTTTCCGTCGCCAGTGGCGCTCCTCTTGGTGTGCTCACATGGTTATCTAAAAATTAAAAGTTCATAATAATACCACCATGATTGTGGAGCGGAATGGCCAGATCAATTGCATATCATATGCAGCCACATGCACGGTTTGACTAAATGACGACCGTTACCAAACTGGACAAAGAAACACTCAAATAACAAATTTTTTATTTAAATATTTACTGACAAAAGAAGAAGCCATCTCTGTTGTCATTCAGTCCATACAGCCAATCGTACAGTAGAATGAAATTGCGTTTCTCCCATCTACAGTGTTAATCACATGTAGAATCAGAGGGGTCGCTGCCATGCAAGGCGCCACCACAAACAACTTCACACAAAATGGGAAACACTGATGCAACAGTTGCAGCCAAACCAGTTATTCTGCTGTGCGTAATAATGTTCGGTGTTTTATACTTATAATATTCCTAAAATATAAAAAGATGCACTAGAATGGATCTCAAATATTTGTAAACGTGTCCTGTTATAGTACTGCAGTTTACTGATGATAGACTATAAACTACACATATAAACTAAAACAATTATAATGATGACTGAACAACTCCCATTCCCCAAAGTGCAAGATACACTATTATGAATATGTCATAAAAGATCAGATAAATAAGTGATTTGACAAAAAACAAACAAGGGTTCTTAAACATTCGCTAATATTGGATGTCCCATTCATTTTCAATAATTCTGTAATTAATATTCACACAATCAAATAAATCTTAGTGCCGTTCAGTCCCTTTTATGTTTGTCAAAGTCTAACATGTGATTGCCTACATATAGGCTACTCCTCTTTGTATTCCCCTTTCAAACACAGCCTACATTTGGGCCTGTAAAGCCTAATTGGGCTACCTGTTTTCAGACAAGAATACTTGCTTTCTATGAGCATCCACTAGTTGTAGTATAATTTTTTTAAGCAATAAATCTTCAGTATTCTCTTTCTCTGGTCAAATTTGTCACTTTTCACATCCTTGTTTTGTTTACGGAGCGCTCTGGTGACTGTCGTGGTGCTACATATTATCCAATCAGTACAGAGTCGATCCAAAACCCTGCCCACGTTTCTAGAAGCCAGGGCTGGAAGAAACGGAGTGATGGCTAAAACTTTTATTGATAAAAATTACATATTTTGATTGAATGACTCCATACTCGGGGTTGCACACCCTTGTAACCTCAGCAAAGCACTTTTAAAATCTGAGGTCAGTTTGACAAATGGTTTGAGAGCTATCTGATGAACAGATAGACACACAGGCAGAGATATGTGTTATGTAAAACATGAACCAATGACAAGACCGAATGGTGAACTAGACAGGACTTTATTATAGACTCACAGATTATACAGAGGCGCTCCTGCTAGGCTGAGAGGTGGTCAAAGAGACTGCCCCTCATCCGCACAGCCATCTTATACTCTGGGTGGATGCAGAACCGGAAGGTGAAGCCACCACCCGTGTCACACCATAATATGTCCTAAGAACAACACTATACCCCCCCCCCCCTTGAAAAAGGTTCAAAACACACATACAATCGAGACCCTCCCCAATTTGGAACCCGAATCATGCACTAAAACAAATATATCAGAGCCTGTAACAGTCACCAAAACAACTAAAGCTAGGGGGAAACAGGTAGACTACTGTTCCACCCCCACACGGCTAGACGGATTATTCTGCTGTCTCTTCTAGAATATAGTCCTTTAAATATAAAATCGCCGTGCTCCTAAAATAAGTAACATAAAACAATCTCCATAATAGAACATATATACAAACAGGTTATACCTTCATTAACAAATCCCATAAATAACTTGAATAATTCTCATTTCAACATCATGCATCAAACACAACAACATAGCTACTATAACCCGGGCAATTTACATACTAACATGCATTGAACACATTGCCCCCCCCCCCCCCAACTACCAGTCAGTCCCAGTCGAGAAACCACCCTGGAGACCCGTCAGGTGGGTCCCGTCCCGAGCATCATCTTCTCTTTGCGCAAGGAGATGACCCATGTCAAAGCCCAGACACTTCTTTCTCATCACTGGCACGCCACAGCTCATTGGGATGTCTCCATGAGCCATCAAACAGCTGAAGGTAGCCATCCTCCTGAATAGCCACCACCTGCAGCTGCCCCTGGTCCTCCTGTCGTTTGCGCTGTCTATGAACCCCTCTCGACCGGGCCTCCTTTCTGGGTCGGACCACGTCAGCGACCCCCAGAGGAGCCCAACTTGGCTTACAGTGTCCCTGAGTAGCACGTCGTTTCACTGTGCCAGCCAGTCTTGCCCCACTCGCTTTTATTTTAGATGCTGGCAAAGCCGTTGTGACCCCTTGCTTCTCGGAACCTCCCAGCCAAACTCCGGAAGCAGAATGGGCCAGCCACTTGGCTCCACCCGCCATCACGGGTGTCCCACTGTGCCGCCCAGTTCCCTCAGCTAGGGTAACTTGGGCTCTGGTGCAGAAACCCTTCTGCGATGGCCCTGGGTGGGGTTGGTCCTGCTCATCTTCCAGAATACTAGGCCAAGGTTCGTCCCATACAGCATCGTCCACCACTTGCGGAACCAGCTGGTCCCACAAGCCACGGCCTGACCACTCTTCTCCAACACCGCTGGTGATCGTAAAGCCCAGTCCATAAAAAAGGTCACAGCCCATAATATTCTCGCCACTGGTGGTCACCACGAGCTTCAGGTTGGAGACCTCCGCCAACTTGTACCTAGCCGTCAGTTCCACCAAACCCACAATGGCTAGATTGTTTCCTCCATACCCACACAATGGCACTGAATGACCTCTCACTGGGAAGAAACTCCTCATAGTAGGCCAATTCAACATGGACCTCACTGCACCCGTGTCAGTCAGCAATGGCACCTCCACTCCGTCCAATTTCACCATACAGTATGTACAGCCATCGGTGCTCAGAGAGACTGTGTGAATAACCGTAGGAGTTGGAGCAGGGGTGTCCACTTTGCATCGCTGTTCCCCTCACTCGAACCTATTACTGGCAAAATGGTGCAGGAGTCCACACTTGCCGCAGCGTTTACCTCTTGCCGGACACTCTCTAGCCTTGTACCGGTGCTTAGTGGACCCACAACCCAAACACCTGGGCGATCCCGGTGCGGCCCTTATCTTCACAGCCGTAGCGCATTCCTCCTTTTCCTGCTCGCCATCATCGCTGTCCGGGTCCACAGCCTGCGCCGTTGATTGTGATTCAGAGCGGTGCAGCGTAGCTGTCTCACCAAGTTCACGTGATCGTTTGTCCGCTGCTTCACACTGCTGAGCTTTCTCGACAGCCATGGCTAACAACAATTCGCCAGAGTGCGCGAGTTGCCTCGACTGCTCTGTTGAGCAAAGTGTGTGCTCCACCAACTGGTCGCGGACCATCTCTTCCTCTAATGTTGCAAACTGGCAGTCCCTGGCCAGCTGATGCACGTCCGCAACATATCGTTGCACTGACTTGCCGGTCCACTGGTGGCACTGCAGAAACTGAATCCTCCGGACGATGACGTTCACAGGGGCACGAAAATGTCGCGCCATTAGCTCAACAGTGTCCTCGAAGCTATTACTACCACCCAAGGTAGCAAGGATGTCCTTCCATACCTAAATTATGGACCAGAGTTGCCCGAGCCCGTATCTTCTTCAGTTCACCAAGGTTCAGAGCCACCAAGTAATTTTGGAATGCGGCGAACCATCTCGCCCAAGGGACCGGAGGCTCTCTCGGAGACTCCAAAAACAGCCGAATTGTAGACACACCAGCATCCATACTTTTATCCTTGTCGCCAAATGTTATGGATGTAAAACGTGAACCAATGACGAGACCGAATGGTGAACTAGACAGGACTTTATTATAGACTCAAATTATACAGAGGCGCTCCCACTAGGCTGAAAGGTGGTCAAAGAGACCGCCCCTCTTCTGCACAGCCCTCTTATTCTCCAGGTGGCAGCGGAACTGGAAGGTGAGGCCACCACCCGTGTCACACCATAATATGTCCTAAGAACAACACTACAATATGCTGCATTTATAGATGGATGTTGAAAATTTGAGTTGGGGGGGGGGGGGTGTAGCAACCAATAATGTAATGTCTGCTAATAACATAATACCTGCCAATAACGTAATAATTTTGACCATTTTAAATGTTATAAAGCCAATAACGTAATAAATTGCCAATAATGTAATCAAATTTTTGAGCCAATAACGTAATAACATTTTGCCAATAATGTAATAACTTATTACATAATTGTCTGATTATTACATTATTGGCCTTGCATTAAAAAATAATTTGAAAATGTAATAACTGCAGCCAATAATGCAATAATATATGTATCATTTTTAAAGTTTCTGTTCTCTGGATAGAAAGTGACACACACAGACACACATCCTCACATCCCCATATACAGGATGGCTTAGAGGACCAATGATGAGTTGATTGGGTTTTATTTTTTGTGGAGATGTAGAAATGCTGCATGCACCCAGGGAAATGTTTTCTTTTGAAGCACCTGGATTTGACCACTAGAATAGAATAGAATAGAATAGAATAGGCTTCGTCATTGTACAGTTGTAAGTTGTACAGTACAACAAAATTGTGGGTGCTCCAACAGGCTACTGCGCAATAAAGTAAGAGAGAAAGATTTGAATAAAACACAGCTACGGAACACACAATTAAACATATAACTGAGATAAAAGTAAAAATAGCCCACAGGTATATACACAGGTACAGTAGTGGCTTCATGGATGGAATTATGCACATAAGAGTGCGGAGTGCAGAACATGCGATTGAATAAAATGGCCCAAGGATGATGGAAAATATACACAGGAATGGTAGTGGTTTCATGGATGGGTCAATGTACATGAAAGTGCGGAGTGCAATGACAGGTGTGTTATTGTGATAATTAAAAAGGTCCTCAGTTCTGTGCATGTGTGCGTTCGGAGGAAGAGGGGGTGGGGCCTCTGACTGTTTGCAGTTCAGATGGCCCAGGGGAAGAAACTGTTTGTCACCCTGGAGGTGTAGGACCTGATTGATCTGAACCGTCGTCCAGAGGAAAGCAGGTCAAACAGGTGGTGGGCAGGATGTGAGGGGTCTCCTGTGACGGCCTTGGTCTTTCTGAGACAGGAGGATCTGGAGATGTCCTCCAGGGAGGGCAGAGGGCTGCCGATGATTTGTTGGGCGGTGTTGATGACCCTCTGCACAGTCTTCCTGTTTTTGGCCATGGAGCCAGCATACCACACACCCAGACAGTAGGTGAGCACGCTCTCCACTGAGCAGCGGTAGAAGGCCAGCAGCAGCTTTTGGTCCAGGTCGTTCTTCCTCAGGATATGGAGAAAGTGCAGCTGCTGCTGGGCTTTCTTCACCAGGGCATTGGTGTTGACAGCCCAGGAGAGGTCAGAGGAGATGTGGGTGTCCAGGAACCTGAAGGTGAGGAGGGTTTCCATGCAGTCGCCATTTATGAGGAGGCGGGGTAGTCCTGGCTGTTCCTCCTGAAGTCCAGTATGAGTTCTTTGTTTTTTTTGGACATTCAGTTTCAAGTTGTTTGCTTGGCACCACACCAGCAGATTCTCTATCTCCGTCCTGTATGCCTTCTCATCATCATCAGTGATGAGCCCAACCAAGGTGGTATCATCTGCATACTTCACAATGACAATGGTTTGGTGGGTTGGAATAGAGTCAAAGCTGTACAGGGAGTACAGTAGTGGGCTTAGCATGCAGCCCTGGCGGGGAGCCAGTGCTGAAAGACAGTGTGGAGGAGTGGTGGGGGCCAAGTCTGACTGTGTGGGCAGTTGGAGAGAAAGTTTTTTTTATCCAGAAACAGGTGAGGGGGGAAGGGTTGGAGGAGTTGCAGTTTATTGATCAGGATGTCCGGGATGATGGTGTTGAAAGCTGAGCTGTAGTCCACAAAGAGCATCCTCACGTAGCTCCTTGGTTTCTCCAGGTGGCTCAGCGCTCTGTGGAATGTGGTGGCAATGGCGTCTTCCGTAGACCGGTTCTCCCTGTAGGCGAACTGGTGGAGGTCAAAGGAGGGGGGAAGTCAGTCCCTGATGTGCTGGGACACCAGTCGCTCAAAACACTTCATGACTACAGATGTGAGTGCTATGGATCTGTAGTCATTCAGGCTGTCAATTGCTGACTTTTTGGGGATGGGGATGATGGTGGAGGCCTTGAGGCAGGAGGGGACAGTGGCATGCGTCAGGGAGAGGTTGGACAGCTTGGTGAGGATTTCTGCCAGCTGGTCAGCACATGCTTTGACCACTGCTCCTGGGATGCCATTAGGACCAGCAGCTCTGCGGGGGTTCACTGCTCTCAGTTGCCTCCTCACCTCATGCACCAATGGGGGGGGGGGGGGCACCAGTTGGGGGGGAGGTGTGCTCAAACCATGCAACAAAGTTGTTAAGCTCCTCTGCCAGTATGAGGCTGTTGTCTGATGTTTAGGGGCACTGGCCCTTGTAGCTGATGAGGGCCTGGATGCCTCTCCACATCTGTCAGGGGTCGTTGTCTGTGAGGAAGCCCTCTACTTTCCTCCTGTAGGCGTTAGCTAGTTTTATGCCTCTGCTCAGGTTGGCTCTGGCAGTGCTGTACAGAGAGCTGTCCCTTAGTTGTGGGCTCTGATCAGAGTCTGGACCTCAGTGGTCATCCAGGGTTTCCGGTTTGGAAAGACCCGGATAGAAGACCCACTAGATGGGAATGGAGTAGCTAATACATGTCAAGCAAAGGCATGTCTGATTGACTGATTAGACTTTGGTTGTCTGCAGACTTTCATACTTCAAAGATGTCGAAAGGTAAATAATTCTGATTTACTGCAACTAACACCCTTAATTTTGTGGCATTCTTGTTCATACATTTTATGTAATTGAGAAATATAAAACTTGAACAAAGAGCTAGTCAAACCATAAGAAAACTGCTAGCATGACGCCTACACAGTTGTATAGTTATACATTTATAACTCAGTAGATATTGTTGCAGTGGCAATCTTTTGTATAAATACAAGTTGTTATATATTGTTACATTGAAATATCTGCTATAATAAGTCAGCTGAATGAGCTGAGGTTTAGATCAGTGTAGGTTATGATTTCTTTTTTTCAGTATTATTCAAGGTGGCAGTGTAGGATAAGGAATTAAATAGTGTTTGCTAAACCTGATATAAAATGAAATGTAGGTCTCAGTTGACAAAATAAAAGCTTACTGAACAATGTGTTCAGTAAACTGAGTTCATCAGCATGCTTTACTGTGAAATATCAACTAACAGTACATTGGGTCTGTGTATTGTGTACTTCATTTAAAACTCTTTTGTAGGTCATATTATCCTCTGTTTAGAGTTGAAAAAAGGAATAACTTTCTTTAATACCATTGCAGGTATACAAACATACAAACAATCGTATCCTCTCCTGCATCATTTTGGAACACAGAGGACATGGACACAGGCAAATGTCTGATGAGACCTACAATGTCATACTCAAGGCACTGAAGGGGGAATTTGATATTCCTGTAGCAGAGATCCAGGACACAGCATGCTGCACTTATTTAATTATGGTGGAATAGGCAGCATTACAGTGAGGATGGTCAGTTAATTACATTCGATGGAAAATTGGTACCCAGAAAGTCAACTATCCCCGCAGTTGTAAATAAGGCTCTTGATAAAACAAAAGGCCCCTGTTGTAAGAAAATTAAACATATACCTTAGGGAGCAGTACTTGGGAATCAGCCGAGCAAGTGTGAAAGATACCATGGACAGATCAAGATGTTACCAGCTATACAAGGCAACATTCCAGAACAAACCCATACCAAAATCTATCACAGCCAAAGCAGTTCCGAGATCGACACCAGGTAGACCTTGTTGACATGGGTAAATGGGGGGGGGGGGGGGGTCAAGTATGGCCAAGTCATATATACTGTAGGTACATTGTGACTGTAACAGATGTGTTTAGTAGATATGTATGGTTAAGACGACTGAAAGGTATACATAGTGCAGAAATTGCTCGACACCTTGAAGACATTTACAATGAGCATGGTCCACCAAAAGTCATACAACATGTCATGAACTGAGCTGGGTTGTTCTTTGGGCTCGGTTCTGACCCGCTGTGGCTCAGTTTTATTTGTGTATTGTGTTATCTTTTGAGTTCTTGTAGTTTCTATGTCACTTGTTCTTTTTTTCCCATACCTGTAGCCACTGTTCTGGCCAGCAGCTGTTAGGCAGCCTCCTTTGACCTACATTCGTGTGGGCGTTGTCTGATACTTGCCGGCCCGACCACGCCCCCTCTCTCATGACAGCCAGCTGGTTCCACTCCGGTGATTGCTTTTTCCGCACCTCACCCAGGTGCACCCAATCTGTTGTGCCAGCAATGCTTGTACTTAAGTGGCCTTTGCCAGTCAAGCATTGCTGGACTATTGTATTGTCCTATGAGTGTGTCGGGAGCTAGACTGTCGCCATTCCCCTCAGTGTAGTTATTGGTTGTGTGTGCTCGCCGGAATGGCTTGGACTACTCGGACTGCTCCAGTACTGTGAGTACGAACTGTTTACGTTTCCCCTTGCAGTGAAGCTGCTACGCTTTGGCACTGTTGCCCAGTTTCATTCTCCCGAGTCTGTCGAGTGTCCTGGAGGACTCTTAAGTTTACCTGAGCAATTACGTTATTTTGTACTGTTTGTCTTGTGGCCACTGTGCACTGTGGTCTGCCCGCTGCACATCCATCGTGTGAGCCCTTTAATGCACCCTGTAGCCTTTTTGTCTGTCTTTATTTTTGGAACTGTTTGCCCTTTTTGTCAATAAATGCGTTTGTGGTGTAACCTATGCCTAAATCCATCCTTCCTCCTTACTCCTCGATGCGCTGCGTAAAAGCGCACGAGGAGGGTCGTGACACAGCATGACCAAGGGAAGGAGTTTAAATGTGCTGTAAAAAAAACTTATGGAATCCTTACAAGTGAAAATAATTCAGAGCGCTCCATACCATCCCCAGAGCCAAGGTAAAGTGGAGAGAAGCCATCGTGTCCTAAGTAAAAAATAATGTATGACTTAGTCCGATGTCAAGCTTGTCAATATCAAGCTATTTCTATGTTGTATATTGGAGGTGAGTGCCATTATAGTGCCAGTCCAGTTATTTAAATGCATTTTAAGTGAGGATCAAATTGTTTTAAGTTTCCTTGAGAAATGTTTGAAAAAAGTTTCAATTAAATATTTTCCAAGAAAACAATGTGGTAAATTCATTTGACAATGCAACTTCCAACAAAGACAGAAAGAATTATGAATTTACATTTCTAAGCAAATAAACAATATGATAAAGATTTTGTATAATTCTCAAATTAGCTCTTACAATGATAATTAATGAGAGAGTGCTGCATAATATGTTGATGAATAAATATGATGATGACTATGCCATCCACTATACCAATTTTTGATGAGTAAACTGCACAAAACCTGCAACAAACTATTTTATTGCCACAAAATCTAGTCCTATTTATGTAGTATTACATTATTGGCTGCAGTTACTACATTTTCAAAGGATTTTATTAATGATAGGCCAATAACGTAATAACCAGCCAATAATGTAATAACATTACATTATTGGAAAAATGTTATTACATTATTGGCTCAAAATTTTTTATTACATTATTGGCAACTTATTACATTATTGGCTTTATTACATTTAAAATGGCCAAAATTATTACGTTATTAGCAGATATTACATTATTGGTGGCTACGGGGGAAAGGTAACAATTTTATCACAGAACATGTCAGATTTATAGGGAAGTTAGAAAAGCACTCAGAGCACATACCTCCACCAAGGCTCCTTCCTTCCCTCTCTTTACCCATCCATCTGTCCATACCTCCATCTCACCATACATTACAAGACAGGGCCTTGGTAGAAGTATGCGCTCATAGATCAGCTGCCAAATGTAGCCCAAGGGCCTCCTCTGGTGAAAATTTCATCAGAATCTGTCCTGTAGTTTTTGTGTAATCCTGCTAATGGCCAGACAAACGCCGGCGAAAACATAACCCCCTTGGTGGAGGTAAGAATGCTACATTTTAATGTCTCTGTGAAGACGGAGGCATACAGTAATTAGTCTGTGTGTGTGTGTGGTTGTATCGGTCCACCAGTCTGTTTCAGCTCGCCTAGTCAAATTTTGGAAAATTGTGATTTTTTTCTTGCAAATTTGCTAACTTTTTTTTGTAAATTATTGACTTTTTTCCTCATGAATTTGCAACTTTCGCTCATAATATTTGGGATTTTTTTCTTGTAAATTTGCAGCTTTTTCCTCATAAATTTGTATTTCTTGTAATTTTGGAATTGTCTTATAAATTTGCAATTTTTACTGTAATCTTGCAACTTTTTCTTAGAAATTTGTCACTTTTTTCCATGCAAATTTGAGACTTTTTCACCTAAATTTGAGACTTTTTTCTCATAAATCTAACTTTTTTTCTTGGAAATTTTCAATTTACTTATGCATATATTTGCAAATTTTTTGTTAATTTGCAGCTTTTTCTAATTTTTTCCTCAAATTTGTGACTTTTTCTTGTAAATTTGCTAAATTGTTCTTGTAAGTTTATAACGCTTTTCAAGTAATTTTACAATTTTTTTTCTTGTAAATAACTTTTTTCTCCTAAATCTTCCCTTTTGTCATAAATTTGTGACTTTCTTATAAATGTGCTGCATTTTTTTGTAAATTTGTCACTTTTTTTATTATAAATTTTCACTTTTTTCCTCATAAATTTGTGACTTTTTCCTCATAATTTTGCCTATTGCACCAGTGTTACCGAAACCTGCTCACCCACATTAAACACATGCAGGGCCCAGATGGCTTTAATGTGGGTAAACATATCACCTGCTTACCTGTACCACAGGTAAAGTCCATGTGGGCAAACGCAGACAGGGCCAACTTGAAACCGGCGGACGAAGACATCCTGATCATCCATAATCCTTTTTCAAATATTCACCAACTCATCCTCCATGATGACTGCTGCATGTAAACACGTCACTCACAAATATCATTTAAGAAAAAAAACCCAGTAAAATCATGTTTTAAATACATTTAACCACAAGAGAAAAGACTAATAAACATACAGTGCAAACTTTATTGTCTCCATAATAACTATTCCGTAACAACCCTGTCTTATATCTCCTCTACATTCATCCCTGCAGTCTAAGAGCCCCATAAGCACCCCCCCCCCACAAACTTTCCTCTGAACCCAGCAGGTGGTACCAGATACCCGAGTGCTGTTCTCTGTGACTGATAGGAGGTGGGATGTAGAGACATGAGATGTTTCTCAAAACCACACAGTGAAGCCTAAAGTGACGTAGATGGGCTAAAGCTAAACATGGGCAGGGGGAATCACTTTTTTTTTTTTTTTTGGTGTGGGTGTGAAAAAAAGTTTTAAAAACATCCCAACCCAAAACAGATGTATAATTCACCAGCTTTTCATCACCACGCTCACCCTTTGCCACGGCGTCTGAATGCTCATTTGCTGGGGCAAACACAGCCTATCCGTCCATGGGTGCAGGTATCAGTCGCAGGAGGATGTGCATTCATAATGGTGTTAAGTATTCAGGTTGTGCCCATTTTCTGATGTTTTCAGGGGCTCGGTATAGTGTGGGATGAAAACCTCACCAGTTTGTGCCTGGCGGCTGTTGGAGAGACTTCACCAGGAACGACTAAATATTTAAACACTGCTGTGAGATCTCATTAAAAACGACACACCGGACCCCCCCCCCCCCCCCCCCATAAGGGCCCTAGAGCGCTCCCTCACACACTCCCCAAAACCCAGTTAGAACCCGGTGGAGCGTGACAAAACAGTTATTGTCTATTTACAGTAGAGGACTTGTGATAAATCATCATGTCCTGTCAGATGAGGCAGCTGGCAGTTGTGCTGGCTGACAAGTGGTAAGTCGTCATATTGGGAGGAAGCAAAATGATTGAGATTCAGTGGTGTTTGACAGCTGCAGACAAGCAGAAATATACCAAAAACAAAACTACATGACAAGCAGGCCAGACTAATATTTCCATAACACACACATGGAAACAAAACAGAGAAAAACTTTGGCTCTCTGGAGTCTTTCTGCCGTCTCAGAAAATCTGGGCAATTAATTCCAACACATTTTTTTTTTTTTTTTTTGGGGGGGGGTCCCTATTTTTATCCTGGCTGCCCTTTCAAACAAACCTATGTCAAACCTGCAGTTTTCCTTGTGTGTCACTTTGTTCCCCCACCATCCAAACACACAAATACCGCCCTTCTTCCCCCAAAGGAATAAATGAAAGGCAGCACTGCCAAGTTCTATGCATCTTTTTTTTTTGTAAAGAAAAGTTTATTTCTGTCTCAGTTTCATTAATGTTCAGGCATCTCTCTCAGCAGACAGCTAAGATGCTGCCTGCTTGACAGACGAGCGGATGACTGACTCTCAAAACACCAACTGACTGTCTCTCGGTCTTTTCCTCTCGGTCTCTGCTCCTGCTTTCTGATTCAGTCTTTCACGAGGCACTCGCGGGTCTGTTTTCCTGCCTTTTTTTTTATGTGGTCTCCACCACAGAAATAATGGCTGGGTCAAAACAGACTCAGCCCTCCCATTGCAAAAGGAAAGTTAAACACGGTGTACTACACATAAATAAAAGTAGAGCAACTTGATCCCGGATTCTTGTAACGGCGTCAGGGGAGTCACAAGTCTTTTGATGAACACTACCAAAGACTGATGCTGCTTACACAGACAGAATAAATTACAATTCAGAAAGAGACAATAGTGCAGAGGAGCATGAATCATTAAGTAGAGCAAATCTTTTCTCATTTTCAGGGGGATGACTGCATGAAAGTGCTCTACATTATGTGGTTTACATATATATTTAATTGTAAGACTGTTTAGTCTCCAAATACTGGCCTACGTTGGAGCTTACTGGAAATTCAAAGGGACATTTTCTAAAGTGAGATGACCATGGATTTGGTGGGGTTTATGCTTCAAACTGTGCCACGGAGAAATGAGAAATAATGGGATTGTAAATAAGGCCTTTGGGGGAGCGAAAGCACATGGTGACGGAAAGAGAGAGAAGGAATGAGAAGCAGAGACACAAATAAGGGAAGCATAGCGGGGGATCCTAGTGTCTATCCTGACTAAGCCATCTGAATCCCTCTACACCCATTTAGCGTGCTTACTCCATATCTCCGCTGTGAGAGAGCAAGGTGTTGGCCTGCTTTACAGTCTTGTCACTGCACCGTGGAAAATGTTGAGTTTATAGCGCTCATCTCCATAATCAACACCATATACCTTGCAACCTACTGAAGGGACAGAGGGCTAATAGGAGTAAAGGATTTACGCTGGCTTCACCTCCCAACTCATCCCACAAGCCACTCCTCCTGCCATCTAAACAGACTTTAGCAAGCTGCCCCCAGGGTATGGTGTAAGAGCAGATTTAAAAAAAAAAAAAAAAAAAAAAAAAAATGAATTTCATACCGGCTCACTTTGAACCACTTTCAAAGGTGTCCATTTCTGATAAGGAACTAACAGTCAGGCTCTGGAGTATTCATGTTTAGAATATGATATGAAGAGACTGTCTGCCAACAACAACAACAAAAAAAGGCTCATATAGAGTATTTTTACTTGAAATAATTACACCAGCCCTGCGATGGACTGGTGATCTGTCCAAGGTGTACCCTGCCTCTTGCTCAAAGATGCTGGGACAGGCTCCAGCTCCCCCTGCCATGTAGCTATTTGTTAGAAAAAAGGCACTTTCTGGTGGTTGTGAAAATAATTACATGTGGTGAAATGGTGGAGGGTTAAGCTAGATTCATAGTAGCGTGTCTGTGTTCGCTTCCGCTTGACTGTACAATGCGAGTGACGTACATTTCATCATCTTCCAGTCTGGTGAATTGCCCTCTTGGCCTTCTATACCCTCTGCATACTTTAGTTTATTGGTTTATTTGTCAGGGATCGTGTACAGAAAAAAACATTAAACACAGGGTAAAAATGCTCTGTACCAGATTATAGCATTCTCACTAATTTCTATCTGTAGTCCCTGAGGCAGGCAGGAAGATATTAAAAGAAAAAACAGCACATATAGAAAGCAATTCAGGTCGGGTTTCTGAAACTTTTGACCCTGAAACAAGCAGGGAGTAAGTTTAAAAGGTAAAAAGATAAGAGAAACAGCACGCATAAAACAATTTAAAAGTACAACTTCAAATTCCATTGAAGGGAGAGAGTCAGTGCTGCAAGGACTGCAAGCTTCCAAAAATTGTGACATTGGACATGAAACGTACAACAGATTTGCTTTGGCAAAAGACGTTTTGCTCATATTTGATATACTGTATATGCTGTATATAAAAAGTATTTATAGACTCCTCTTGCTATATAAAATCTTTAGCACTTTATTTATATTGCCTTATGCTGAAAGTGACAGGAAGGAATGGGGGAGGGATTTGAAGGAATATGAAGTGGTTGGAAGAGGTGGGGGGGGGGGGGTCAAGAAGTGGAAGGGAAGAGAAAGGGGAAAAAAAACAAAGAGGAAAACACAAGAAACAGTTGCTGCTTCTGAGAAGATCTCCGCATGGGCCTGAAATCTGTAGAAAGCAGTGGGAAGCTGCAGGGGAAGCCACCCCCCCACCCCCATGCTGGGGGTGACCCACAGGGCCAAGAGGTACCACACGTCTGCCTGGGACCCCCTTACCAACACACACTCTCACTCACTCACTAATCCCTACTAAACCCACTAATGAAAATAGTGCCCCTCAAACCTAACCCTAATCTTTTCCCCAAGCTTAACTTTAGGCTTTATTGGCAAATTATACCTGTGACTCTAATTTTAGTCACTTACTGCAAATGTACCTAAATAAATACGAAGTGAATCAGCAACTCAGAAGTAATCAGTGAATGCTGGAGGGAGTGAATAAAGCCCAACACCACCTCCATCAGTTCTGTTCGCGAATGCCTGCTGCCCAGAAAACAAACTGCACTATC
The DNA here is from genome assembly GCA_020510985.1 of Pholidichthys leucotaenia. Classification (NCBI taxonomy): domain Eukaryota; kingdom Metazoa; phylum Chordata; class Actinopteri; order Cichliformes; family Pholidichthyidae; genus Pholidichthys; species Pholidichthys leucotaenia. The sequence continues at coordinate 139,179,124 of CM035842.1, read as the reverse complement.
TCCTAATGAGGGGATCCACAGTTCACTGCAACGTATAGAGTCACGTCCAGTTCATTCGCTAAAAAGATCTGTTCACAATATTCATACACTGACTTACTCAGTGCTGTACTGGAGCTCCAACTGTCTACCACTCACTGAACTGAGAGTTGGCTGAACGGAGTGGGCAGGGCTCGTTCGCTGCTCAGGCAGGTGATTCAGCTGGTGATCCCTGGCTTCCATTCCGGTAAGTGATTCAGTACAGTATGGTCACCCATAAAAATGAGTATATTTGAACAAATCGTTCACGAACATTACAGCACAATCTACTACTGGAACTCACATTGAAAAGGGAGGTGAGAGATGCAACTGGTATAACAACTGGTAAGATAGCAACTGGGGTAATAATGCTAAAGCAGTCAGTAGTTGTGCAGTATTTCTACAGCACTTAGTGTTTTGGGTTTTGTTAGAATATTCCGGATAGTTGGTGCCATTTTATGACATGTTGAAAGCTTAAATAAACCTGCAGTTGCAGAAAGCAAGCATGTTTCCCCCTCCCATGTTAAAAAGAGTATGAAAAACTTGAAAAATGTTTCAGGTACATTACATGGAAATTTTAATCGCAATTAATCGTGAATAAGCTCTTATGTATGTGTGTGTGACCAGTAGTTTTAGTTGAAGGACTTGTTAGATACATGGAAAATGGTCATTGATGTAAACTATATTCAAACACCTTATAAAGTATTCTTTTTTCTTAAATTCGTGGGTATTCAAGTTACATTATATATTGAATTCCTCACTCCAGAGATAAACAAAAATATGCAGTGTTGAAAAGTCAGAGAAATTTAAGAGAAAAGTCTCTCTACTCGGGTAAATCATGTTTCAAGAAGTGTGTCAAAAAACAACTTGCCATTTCAAATGCCAAGTAGAGAACCAAGTGATGATGTAGCTGGCAAAGCTGTGGATGGAGCAGCTATCCATCTCGCACTGTGCTGCCAGCTGTCAGAGTCTGCAGCTCCTGCTAGCCGCTGGTGGCAGGTGTAATCAATATGGACTCCACAGAGAGTTGCACTACCAGAGGCCAGTCTCCACTCTCTAACCCATCTCTGTCTCTCCAGGGGAAACAGTAGGCAGGCGGGCAGGGAGAGTACCTTTGATGTCTGCTGGGCTAAGATGGAGCGGCCCACTATATTTTGGTTGCAGGGAGATGATTAATCCTGCCTGGTGGATGGAGCATCATATTTGAGATAGAACAGGTTGGTTTTTTTTATATGACTTGGGTTGATACTGGAGGAGGAAGAAGAAGTGTTGATAGTGGTACAATGTTCTGATTATAAAGGGTAAAATAAATATTGCAAACAAGATAACATCCCCATATTTTTATTGTATGTGATATTACTCATTCAAATCATACAGCAAAACTCAAGCATTCAACAAGATTAACTAATTACAATGTAAAATAATTTAATTCAAAATGCTGTACTTGATTTATACATTAGAGCCAACATGAAAGTAAAAAAGAATGCAATGTAAAATAACCATTTTCAGTGTTCTGAACATCTGCAGGAATTCAAGATGTTTGTTTTCCCCACCTTACTCCTCATCTGTACATTATACAGTCATTTATATTATTATAATTCTACTGTATTTAAAAAAATACTGTAGGTGTTTTGACTGATGCACCATTATCATTAATTTCAACAATGCAGGCTAAACACACACACACACACAGCAACATTCCTTAAGGTATACACCTCATTTAATTGAAAGTATTCTCACAGCACAACAATGGAGAAGAATAAACAGTGAATATTAAATGATCATTCATTTTAATGACTTGTTGTCTTTAAAAATAATCTTCTGAAGTGTTTTCAGGGGATCTGTGGAGGAGTCAGCTAATTTAAAATAGCATAAGATTTGCCTGAAGACAAATTTATGTATTTGCACCTACTATGCCTTTCTTACTGCACTTTGTACTCCATATGAAGCACTTAGAGCAGAAAGTTGTGAGTTTCCCTTTTTCAAATTGACGTGTCTCAGAAGCACTTTGTACTGAAATTGTACTGTAACTTTGTATTGTACTGTAACTTTGTACTGGAACAGACATCGAGATGGTGACATCCTATAAGTACCTGGGTATTCATCTGAACAATAAACTAGACTGGTCACACAATACTGATGCACTCTACAAGAAGGGACAGCGCAGGCTGTTCCTGCTGAGGAGACTCAGGTCTTTTGGTGTACAAGGGGCGCTGCTGAAGTCATTCTATGACACGGTGGTGGCATCAGCCATCACTTTTGGAGTGGTCTGCTGGGGCAGTGGCATTACTGCAGCCGATAGGAAGAGACTGAACAAACTGATTAAGAAAGCTAGCTCTGTCCTGGGGCAGCGCCTTGATCCGATGGAGGAGATAGGAGAGAGAAGGACGGTGGCTAAACTGTCATCTCTGCTGGAGTCCGAGTTCCACCCTATGCAGGACATACTGAATGCACTGAGGAGCTCATTTAGCAGCAGACTACATCATCCCAGGTGCACAACCGAGAGGTTTCGTAGGTCCTTCCTACCAACGGCTGTCAGACTGTACAACCTAAGCAGGGCTGCTCGCAGAGATAGCAAAAAGACGTAACAAACTAATAGTTTTTTGAATGCAAAAGATGCAATAGACTTACACAATGGTCCCCTCCGGCATACAACTAGGAACATACCGGTCGCTATGGAGGGTGAGAATATGTATGGGCACATAATCATACCATGTAGGATAACTAAGTAGACGGTTATGCTGTTTCATTCCATCTAGCAACAATGCTCTGCACTGTGTGTGTTTATATATTTGCATATTTATTCCATCTAGCTACAATGCTCAGCACTGGGTGTGTTTATATATTTATATATCTACATATTATTCCATCTAGCTACATTGCTCCGCACTGTGTGTGTTTATATACTTGCATATTTATTCCACCTAGCTGCAATGCTCCGTACTGTGGGTGTTTATATATTTACATATTTATTCCATCTAGCTACAATGCTCTGCACTGTGTGTTCATATATTCATATATTTATTCCATCCAGCTACAATGCTCTGCACTGTGTGTCTGTGTGTGTGTGTATATATATATATTTTATAGTAATACGTACATATGTTTATTAGCTGCTCTTGCTTGCTTGTTTTTTTTCTTGCCTTCTGATTGTTGCTCTGAGTGTTGCTATCCCTGTGCTGTTGCAATCCTGGAATTTCCCCATTGTGGGACTAATAAAGGCTTATCTTATCTTATCTTATTTACTGCACGTTATCGTGCAGTAAAAGTACAGTATAGTAGCTCCCCCCCCCCCCCCCAATGGAACACCAGCCCACCGGGAATCCTCCCGACTCTCCTGCTACATGTCCACTGGTTTGGATTTTTCGGAAAGGAATCGGTTACCGGAACCGGTGAGGTGTGGGAAAGGGGTGTGAGCATGGGGCCGATAGAGTTCTCAGCTACGTGGAGTCAGGGCAATGCGGGAGGAAATACTGTAATAGTCATTATTAACCATGAGCAGATCGATAAGTCTCTTTTTAGTAGTGCTGGTATATTTGCGCTACAAAAGGCGACTTTGTCGTCGTTGCCGCTGGTTTTGGGTTCGCCCAATCCTACAGACCCGCACAATGCATGGCGAATTTGGTTTGTGAGCTTCAGCTGGGTGAGCCCATGTTCCACTGCTCTCCATGTCTTGTTCCTTTGTATGTTGCTTCTATATGACAGCAAGGACTGGTCATATAGTACTATCAGGTAGCCTGAAACAGTGGTTATTAATTTCTCCTCCATGTCTTGGGCTGCACGGTGGCGCAGTGGTTAGCACTGCGGCAGCACAGTTTACCCTTGGCCGGGGGATTGTGGGGATCATGGGATCGTGGGTTCGATCCCAGCCCCCGACCAACAGTGATCTGTGTGGAGTTTGCATGTTCTCCCCGTGTTGCGTGGGTTTACTCCAGGATTTCTCCGGTTTCCTCCCACATGCCAAAAACATGCATGTTAGGTTAATTGGCTGTTCTAAATTGTCCCTAGATATCTGTTTCCTATAGGCCCTTAGAATAGAGGGTTAGTATTAATGAAAGCGCTTTGAGTGGTCTTTGTGACTAGAAAAGCGCTATATAAGTGCAGGTTAGTTAGTTAGTTAGTTAGTCTTCAAAACAACAGGTAACGTACAGATCTGCTCCCCCACCCCCCATCTTCTCCTCCAGCTGGCTGGTTCATGGGTCCGTCCGTGGGCGGTCTTCAGCTCTCAGCTGCTACCGGACAATATGGCATCCTTGGTCTCCATATCTTTAAAACAAACCAGCGAAAAGTGTTTCTAACATCACTTCGTGCGAGAAATAGTAGGTTCAGTTAATGAATCTGTCGTTATTTGACATCAATAACCGCTGGTTTAAAAGTTCAGGACGACAGCGCTGCCTCCGGTTCATGACCGTACGGAAAATGGCATGACTGATCGTAATATTTATGCAAATGAGCTGTCGGGGAACACACAGGCAACTCGGCACACCGCAGTCTGATTTTCATCGGTCCAGACCCAGATGCTTTTTGTTGCATTTCTAATACACAATGAATGGGAAGCGGAAAAACAACAGAACCAGTGGATACGTAGCATCCCTATGGGCCACTCTGTGCCTGTTCTGGGCTGATATTTCTATATTTTTAAATTAACTCTGGTTTACGCCAGTACTTTCACTGAAAGAACATGGAAAGTAAGATAAGATAAGCCTTTATTAGTCCCTGCCATTTCATAGTATTTCACATGCTATGTTATAAAATGTTACCCAATAATCTATTACTTATTACTACCTCACCATAATGACGTAATCAACAACATCATTTTCATAATTACTACTTCTTTCGGCTGCTCCCTTCAGGGGTCGCCACAGCGGATCATCTGCCTCCATCTCACCCCATCCCTCACATCTTCCTCTGTAACACCAACCCTCTCCATGTCCTCCTTCACTACATCCATGTATCTTCTCTGTGGTCTTCCTCTTTCCTCCTGCCTGGCAGCTCCATCTTCAACATCCTTTGTCCAATATCCACTATCCCTCCTCTGGACATGTCCAGCCCATCTCAGCCTTGCCTCTCTTACTTTGTCTCCAAACTGCTCAACCTGAGCTGTCCCTCTGATATAATTTTTCACGTTTTCATAATTTCTAATGTATACTAATTTTTTAACTCAATTTTTCAGCTAAAATGCAATCTTAACTCTGCCTGTTTAAAGCCTTGATATCACCATTTTGCTTTCTTCCTTCCTTAAATAAGATGAACTAACACAATACAAAATGCAACACAGAAGAACCTATTAGAACACACTGCTGTACAGTTTTTTTTAAATCCGGCATTTTAAAAAAGCAGCATGAGGACAGGATTGGAGCAATTGAGTCATCTTCATAAAAGAGTTAAAGGCAAAGGCAACTGGAAAATCTCAAAACCACCTGACAAAGGCTGACCTTTGGATTACCCCCAAAGGAAGTCAAGCAACAAAAGGAAGAGATTCGATTACAAGGTTAGATCCATCTTACAGATGCATGTGCTTAACTCCCCATGCACACACAGACACACTGACATCAACAAACATTTATAACAACCGGGGAAATCTGTGACAACCATTTCACTCTGGGGTAGTAGACAGAGAAAACTATATGATAAAATGACAGACAGATGGCTAGATAGACAGATAGAAATCCCAAAATCATTTACATCCTTACCATTTTTGAATTTCAAATCCAATATCATTCATTCTCTTTGCTGTGCTAGACCTCATCAAAGTCTTAAATAGAAGAAACAGCCCCAAAGCAAGCTTCACTGCCCACTTTGACTTAAATTGTGGCAAGTGCAAAGTTAAAAAGAAATTAACCTTAATTTCGTAATAATATAACAATTCAGTTTGGCTTTAGGTAAATTATGGAGGTTAGATGTAAGCAAATATTTGTCCTTAAAACCCTGAAGATTTAATTTATGCTATTAACACAGAGGTTAAAAAGTTTCACAGACATGTACAGAGAGAAGGTTTCTCCAGCTTCCTTGATGACCACTGTTTAAACATTGTGCATACTTTCTGTGAGCACAGCATTTCTTTCACCCCACACTTCTTTCCTGCTTTTATTCCGACCTCCATTTCTACTCCCTCTTCACCACTGATCTCTTCCTTCAGCTCCCTACTAGACAGCTTGGAGGAAGATGGATTTTTTGCAACATGGTGGCCCATTTAAAGTTAACTCCCCTACTTTACAACTTATCTGATGCAATGAAGTTCTATGCCTTGCAGTGTGCAAATGTGTCAGCTACGAGCATGCACCACGACTCAAAGCTGCTGAGTTTATTTAATATTCAGACAGTATTCATCGCCTGTTGTCCCGCTTTAAGAAGACCATCATTTGGATGCACTTCAAGGGGAATGTGTTGTTGCAGCCTGTAGCACAATCCTATGCTTGATGTCTCTTATTACTTCGAACAATTGTGTAAAAGCAAGGGGGCATGGATCCCACCTGTTCACATGGCGTAAAAAGGCTTACTGCAGGGTTGTTTCTCACTCTAATGTTTATACCATCCTCTGCATTGTCCCCACAGGCCACTAAAAACACTGTGGATTATTTAATAGTCCTGAATACTGATGGTAGGCTTCAGTTTCCCTGCCACTTTATTACCCAAAGCTGGGAAAGCTGTCTTTCAGCAGAAAATATGGAGAATTTATAAAGAAGAGGCACCATTCAGTGCTTAGAGAGCACTGTGAGGTCCTTACTCGGCACTGAGGTGTACACTAGTCAATGAGCAAGGCAACTTCTCTGTACACAATAAATGTAGGTTTGCAGATAAATTGGTCCAAGCCTGGCCAGAGATTACTTTGATTTATGGCATAATTACACAGTTTTGCTGCAGCATTGATATGCCAGGGCTGTGTCTGCTTGGGCTCCTGTGTACGGTTAATAACAATGAAGCTGTCAGTTCTCAGAGGAAAGCGGACACGTCTGATGTTACCGGTGGTATGATGCGTGTAGTGGCATATCTCATGTAGCAACCACAAGTCATATAGAGGCATGTTATATTACACTGCAGTCTCCAGTATGTCTACGCATCCCGACTGAGAGAGTAATCAGATAAGATAATGCAGGAGAGAGAAAGAGAGGGTGAAAGAGCAGTAAGTGTAACACTCGGCAGTCAGGATGGGAACCCATCGCTGGGAGGGAGGATCTATCATTCGCATACACAGTCACGCCTGGTGCACACACTTACGCCCACACAGAACTGAGCTGAAGCAACTAGTCTGTGAGCCCTGGTCATAGACAGGGAGGATGTTTATAAAGCCGCCTGGCTCAGTGCATCTTTCAGGTTGCATTATAGGTGCTGTCCTAATTGGTGGTGGTGGAGGCAGCAGCGGTGGGCCTCGTTGGAGGTTCAACCAGAGGCTACAAGTCTCATAGAATCTCTGCAACTCGTATTTCACTGTGCTCGGTGGGCTAAGAGGGTCACACGCAGGCACTTTTTCCTCACACATGTGCATTCCTAAGCTGTAGAAGGGAGTATAGTCACACACACGCAGACTTGCAAATCAAACGTTTCAATAGAGTACATTTGCAGCACCACAGTATCATGCAACTCTTTACACTTTTACAGATGCGCTGTGTGCCAGTACTTGTGCACACAAACACGGGATGCACGGACTCTCCAAATTCTTTCACTGCAGACACTTCAGTGATCTAAGGCATTCAGTGGTTATTTTCATTATAAACTTGAGTGAGTCCATTTCCTTTTAACTGTGTTACTTTCATCATTATTTGTTTCAAGATCCACCCTCCATTACAACACGACAGAACCAACAGATCAAACTTAAATATTATAATGCTGGAGCTACGAGGGCTGCTCATTAAGGATTTCCCCTGACTCATATCCCACGGACTGAGAGGAACCAAACTGTGCACAGTTATTAGTCTTTCCCTACACAGGTACCACCAAGGGTCACACACTTCAGCTGTGGAGCTTTATGCAGCTGTGGAGACCTCACCTGTAGGAGTCTGCAGGTTGCATCAGAAGCCACAACTTCACCTCAGAAATCAGCGTTTCATCGTCTTGGAAGTGTTTACCTTTGAAAAATTACTTCATGGTTGGAAAGAGCTGGAAGTCAGATGGTGTGAGGTCAAGAGAGTAAGGGGGCTGAGGAAGTATTTCATAGTGGCAGGACCATGCTCGGGTCTGTGCAACATCCCAGTCATGGACAGCTTTGGTCAGCATGCCGCGCCTTTCAGTTTTGATGGCCTTCTGCAATTTCTGCAGCAGTGAAGCGTAATAAGTCCCAGGAACTGTGGTACCCTTTGCCAGGAAATCATTACTCCATGCTGGTCCCAAAAGACCACAAGCATGACCTTGTCTGCTGAGTGTTGGACAAATGCCTTCTTTGGAGGTGGTGAGTCATAATACTTCTGTTGCTCTGACTGGGCTTTAGTCTCTGGATCATAGTGATGGACTCATATTTGGCCCTGCATGGTTAGTCTGTCAAAAAAGTCCTCCTGGTTCTCTTGGCACATGGCCAAAAGAGCCTGGGAACACATGACTCGTTCCTGCTTCTGGAAGGGTGTGAGCAACCGGGGAATCCATCGTGTGGACAATGTCCCCATGTGCAAATGGTGATGGATTTTTTTTTTTTTTACTGACCCCATACTGATCTGGACATCTTGAGCTAGTTGGTGAATGGTTACGTGGTGATCTTCCAAAACGGCGGCCTCCATTGGCACACTGTGGTCACCTGGGAATGAGTGCCATTTCCACTGATGTCCGACCACACTTGAACTGTCAATGCCAGTGCTTGACTATGTCATATGATAGGTAAGTCTCTTTCCATAACTCTCTTTCATCATGGCGTGTGGCCTCTCAACTACAGGAACCTGACGACTGCTCTGTGTTCAACTGGCTCTATTATCACACTTTGCTCCACCTCAGCCCCTGTAAAAAAAAAAAAAAAAAAAAAAAAGAGTTCAGATCTGCAAATTATCATGTGACCTATACAGATATGTGTTAGTATATATGTGCAATTTCAGCCTCTTACAATAAACAGAAGTGGGTCAGGGGAATTCTTTAATGAGCAGCCTCTTATAGTGGATTTGAAAAATGTATTCCTACCTCTACTTTCTATATTTATTATTTCAAACTGTCATTATGCAATGTAGTGAATATTAATTGAATTTACCAAATTTTAACAAAATTTTACTATGTAAGATGAAGTCTTTAATTCTGAATTTATCAGTTTAGTTATACACCCACCCAGAGAAAATGGACTGCACATAGTAGATTTCTTTTAAAATCGGCATCATCTAAACTTTAACTGATTAAGTCTGCATGTTTTCTGTATGCCCTCCAAAGCTCGCTCAGCTCCTACCAGCCAGTAGTCTGCTCCAGTGTGAAGTGGCAAGTTCTTTCTGATCACTGGGCTGAGCAGATCCCACTGTGGGGGACTTGAGGGGCTCAGCTGTGTGATTAAGCAAGCCTTGGTTCCACCAGAGGGCCACCGGAGCAGATGTTCTCATTAAAAATGCAGGCTCTGTGAGCGAAGGAGATTGCCTTGTTCCAGGAAAAACCTGGCCGGAGGTTGAAAGCTCTCATCCCTCTCACTTGTAAGGCCAGCCAACTTTCAATGCCTCTACACCCTGTAAACAATGTGGCAACCACAAAAAAATGAATTATTCCAACAGCACCATGCAATCTTGGGCTGTTCTCTCTAACTCACCATTAGGACGGGAAATTGATCTCCACAGCTTCTACGCAAAAAAAAAAAAACCCTAAATTGACATTCCAGGCCTGTGGTTTCCAACTGACTCTGGTGCTAGTGTGCAGATCTCAGCAGGGTGCAGTTGTTGAACAGCTCATTTGGTGATGAAGAAGAGAGAGGCAAAAATTTCCACATTTTCAGCTTTAAAGGGCAGATGACTGAATATGAACACATCTAGATTCGGGACCTCGGGACAAGCTGCTGATGACAACTTGGGATATTCCATCCTTTCCAACTGGCATCCAGACGAAGCCTGGCGCTATTAACATGAAACTGCGGCGCAGTAAAAACTGATGCAGCACTCCAGAGGGTACAACTAAAGCTACAGTAACACAGCTGCTTAATAGAATCAGGGATATCCATCAAATGCTTGTGTAAACCTGCAGTGAGACACCAGCAGTCTACAACCTTTGAAGAACCCTGAAGGAAAACCCCTGGGCATTAAATATTGTCAACAGAGACAGTTTGGTCGCTAACTCTAAAGTTATAGTAAAGTTAAAGGTGGGATTTGTGCGTTCAGGTTTTCATGAAAAAGGCTGGCGTTTGACGGCAGGGCCGTCATTGCGAGTGCGTTCACGCGTGCTTACATGTGCAGACGCTTACTAGCCACACGGCCGTGTGGAGTGCATGTGGGAGGAGAGGTTACTGACGGATCACAGCTCTCACCTTTGACGCTGACCCCATTACCGCCCTTCACCTCGCTCTCCCGCTGCCTCCCTCACCACCCCTTATCCCTCTGATCTCCTTTTCTTCTGTCCGACCACCCCACACGGAGCTGTTGCCTCGCTACGCGTGTGTGCGTGCACGTGAGCTGTTAGGTTGGAGTGTTGGGAGGCAGAGTGCATACTTAACATTTACATCAATACCAAACAGATGACCTTCCCTGCTGCTAGTTGTAGCTCACTGAAAATGCCTGAAGCAAATATGTCCCAATATTATGCTCAAAAGATATAAAAATGGCTTTGCAGTGACCTTGCTATGTTCCCATTATATATATATATATATATATATATATATATATATATATAGTCTTGCTGAGAATGGTGTCAGAGTTGCAGCTGCATGTGACTGATGTTTAGTTACAGGCCTGCAGATAGTCTGTGAATGAGTGCAACTGAGGGTGAGGGAAAGTTCAAACGCTGTCAACTGCTCTGCCTTTTCCCCCCATTTTCCCACATTGTTTATTTGATTCCACTTATGTATTTCTAGAGAGTACTGTGGGATTCACTTTCGTACAGTCAGGAAAAAAAAAAGTTATTGTGAAATGCTCCAATCAAAGCTTGCATTGTGAGGCGCGCAGAGGGTCACGGAAACAGCTAATGACTGCACGCGCGCTTCTGTTTTAGCAGTATCACAAATCGGCAGATTGTGGCCCAAAAGGAAGCCACAGCAGCACCATTAAGGAAGCTTTTGAGTGTAGAACATAGTCTAATAATACAGGCACAGCCATTAACACACGCACAACACACACAGAGGCATATGCACCCAATTATAGACACACAGATTTATGAAGCATTCTTATTTCTAGCAGCAATCTCAATGATGCTTGCTAATGATTCACCCCAGCAATTTGAGGTAGGAAATACTGCCAGACATTTTGCATAATTCACTTTTTTCGCCTTGAATATTGTGCTGATGTCACTTTCTAGATTATTGGGGAGGGAGACAGTCATTGTGCTCAGCTGTATCCCCCGCTGTCTGTTGCTCATGAGTGTAACTCACCAATGTGTATAGTCCATAAAACAAATGGCAGTTGTGCAGAACAGATTGTGCTGTTAAAGGAAACATTGTTTGTAACATTCAGAGGCAAGCAGAATTTCAACATAAAAAAGTGCAATAACCTGTATGTTACAGAGATTTATGTATCCCAGGATGGTGTGCCTCCTCCATACTGAGGGTTGCCAGGTAGTAAATTAGGAAATGCCTTTTAGCATAAAAAGTGCACCCTCACACATGCTCACACATTATAATGCATGCTACTATTTTCAGTTCCCAGCTTCAGCAACAGTATATTTTCACAGACGCAAAACGATGAAACACGTGTGTCGTAAAATCAAATGTAAACGAAACCCCAATCTCACCACACCCTTAAACGCAATCAGCTTCTTTCTTATTAAGTTGGTTTTCAGTCGTTTTTAAGGACTGCTAAAAGCTGGGTTGTAAAAAAGAAAAAAACCTATAATGACACTTGAGAGTTGAGAGCGATATCTCTGATGCGTGATCAAATCTTAAAGAGTTAACGTGTGCTGAGAGCTGTTCTGTCACATCCACATATCCACAAACACACATGCTATACACACATACACACCAATTCCCACTATGACTATGCTTTATTAATGGAGAGACAGGGCTGCATATCTAATGGTGATGGCAGTCAAGAGTGAGCAGGCTGCTCGGTATGATCCATTTACATGCCTGCTAATAACAGAGCACACTGGGCCTAGGATGAGCAGGAAGATCGCTCTATAATCGACCATCCATCATTAAGATGCGACTTTCCCATCAGACATAGTGCATCATTACTCTGTACACACAACAGGCACAGACACACTCAAGAAAAAACAAAAAAACACTTTATCTGCAATTGTTTCCTTCTTTCATCACCTCGGGACACCCTGAGCATCAATCTGGAAGGATCGGCTACACACACCGGACCGGGTGAAAGTTAACAAGCTTTAAAAACAGCACAGCTCTGCTCAGAAGGGTCTCTGAAAGCCAAACTCCTCTTTCAGTAATGAAGCATGTGGCAGAAGCGAGTTCCCCTCTGTAAAAGACAGTGACCTGAAACTGCACACTCACATTTGCCCGCACACATTTACAGCTTATGAGATCACTCGTGGAGTTGTGAATTCCACTTCGCAATAAATGTCATTCTGAGCGAGGGTGGCCTCGGGAGTCCTGCAGTGGTTTAAGGGGTCATTGTTGAGGTAACGGAAGCTGGTCTCTGGTGGCACGGTGTCAAACGTCGCCTCTCACAGCTCCTCACCAGACTCTGAGGAGGAACTGGGATGGCTTCTTGCCCAAAGGAGTGAGGGTGTTTTCAGGACATTGACATTCAACAAGAATACACGACATCATTTTAAAACTGTGGCAACTAGTTTTATCTTGAGAATTGTGGTTCATTTTCATCCAAGATGAACTTGCCAAACACCACTGGTGTTAAATGATTAAACTTTCTCACAGATTTCTGACTGAGATAGAGTATGAAATGTAATAATTACAGATCAAAATGAAAGCACCAAAGAGCTGTGCCTCTGTGCCTGTGACATGATAGCATGGGGGGCTGTAAAAAAGTGGCACTCCGACCTCTACTGGCCTGGGAGAGTTATTACAGTACCTTTTTTTTTGCGGCTGCATTGACAAATGGTGAGTTAAATTTGTGTTTATTTTGAAAACAAAGTCTTATCTTGAAATTCTGGTAAATTAAAAGTCAAGAAAATATGGCGGCAGCTCGGTGGAACAGTGGTTAGCACTGTGGCAGCACAACAAGAAGGTCACGGGATTGATTCCACCCCTCACCATCGTGGGTTTGATCCCACCCCCTGACCATCGGTGACCCTTCTGTGTGGAGTTTGCATGTTCTCCCCGTGTCTGCGTGGATTTACTCTGGTTTCCTCCCACTGGCCAAAAACATGCAGGCTAGGTTAACTGGCGTCAACTGGGGATTCTAAACTGTCCTTAGGTATGAATGTGAGAGTGAATGGTTGTCTGTCTCTCTGTGTTGGCCCTGCAATGGACTGGCGATCTGTCTAGGGTGTGCCCTGCCTGTCGCCCAAAGATGCTGGAATAGGCGCCAGCCCCCCGTGACCCGAAAAGGATTAAGCGGCAGAAGATGAATGGATGGATGGATGAAAATATGGCAATATAATGATACAAGCCTTTAGTTCCACTTAATTTTGACTGGGCGAGCTGAAAAGCTGGTAATAGACAGATACACACACACAACCACACACAGACACACTGAATGATTACCGTATGCCTCTGTTGCATCGAGCCATAATAAACTTATTGTTACTTCCCTATATTGATCAAAACTTAATGTTTAATGCAACTTTTGGCAAAAATTGAGGATCCATTATGGGGAATCGGAACAAAAAACTGACAAGAAAAACAAACTGAGAAACTTGTTCTGGCTTCAAAACTTTTTATGTTTGGCCTCTGGCTTGTTTTTGCCTTGATTTGTAAGCTCTTGATAAAGAAAATGAAACAATATTTTGTTAGCTGGTAAAAGTTTTGCATTGCAAAGCTACAGACACATGCTCATTTAGATCTGCTCCGCACAGGACTTGCGCGTGCATCATCACAACACGGAAACTCACGAGCGAACAGTCACACAACTTGCTCAGACTCACTCACAGTAAGACCTACATATGGTAGACTGCGAGCAGGTGAGTTGGGCAGCTGGCCGGTATTAAATTGGATCCCTGGGTTCCCCACTGTTCATTGGGGCTTAAAGCCATATTAAAAGCATCTCCGACGGTCCTGCAGCAGTGGGAGAGCATGGACAGTGGCCAAGGAAAGCAGCCCGGTGCCAGCCACACCCCCCGGAGGACTGCATCTGCTCTCACTCTATACCCTGGCCCTTTATGTTCACCGTGACATATTGTCCCCGGCGCCCATATGCCGGTTGTTCCTGCCTATGTATCTTTTAACACAGGACCATGCCACTCCACGGGGGTGATGGAATTAATGCATCTCTGATGATTTCTGCACAATCTAATGTGACTGTGAATGTTTGTGACAAGCAGAGGCCACCTTTTTCCCACCTTTTTTCCAAGGATCATATCAGTGATGCATGTAGAGGTTTAACTTTAAATAAGTGATTCCCTCATTCCTTCTTCTAGAACTAATGTTGGCTAATATTTAATATGTCAAAGCGGTAGTGGGTGGAGGGAGTGTGTTTGTGCTTCCACTGGCTGCTCGGGACTGGCCAGTTGGTGTGGTGCAGATTGCGTAGGCAGATGCTGCTTTATGTGCCAAGCTCATTTTTATCACCGGGTTGTAGCATAAACCATTGACATAAAGCCAGTGGTGCACTCATGCCTGAAGAAAGTGAGAAGGGCTGCTTGTGGAATCATTTCCCTTTGTATCTCGCACGTAATTGAACCGGTCTCATTTCCTGCAGAAGCCAATACAGCGGCTGCATTTCTGAGGTGATTAAAAAATGTTCTTCGAAAGAGCACGAATGCTCCAGCGAGCAAGTGTTATTCCAAACGAGGGCAGTCATCTGTTTGCTGCTGCTGTCTGTTTTATCTGCCTGTGACCAAAATAAACATGTAAATGTACAATTGCCGTTGAAGAAAAGCCGTCTTTCAAACTGCCACTTTGCAAAGGCCCTGGGAGAGCAGGAGGGATAATGGGAGTAGTCTAATAAGTTTGTTTGGCTTGTTAGTGTGATTGTTTTCTCACAAAGCTAATTAACTGTCTTGGCCCCCGGGGACCCTCCATTCTACATCCCACTATCACCACTCCTCCACACACACCCACACACATATATACACATTAATCTATCCATCCCTACCTTGCTCCCCCCGCCCCCTGAGCTGCCTCCTCTTTCGCCCTCACCAGCGACAGTTTTGTGTCTCTGTCTTCGGATACTGTCATGTGTAAATTGATGGAGGGCCTAGTGATTGTCTGTATGGTCCCAAGGTGCCTTTCCCCACTACACAGGCATCCTCCGGATTCTTCCTGCTCCACAGTTGATTACGATAAATCAATCTGAGGGTCAAACACTTGGACTGGGGCACTGTCATCTCCAGTGGCTGTGGGGGTAAGCCGGCCCCGGATAAGAGGGCGTTCCCTGGAACCCCTGTGACCCCCTCGACCATTCTTGTTTCTGCACTGAGACCTTCATTAAGGGACAACAAATCTGTTCACCGAATTAAAAAAAAAAAAAAAAAGAGAGAGAAGGAGGGAGTAAAAGCAGGAGGTGTTCTTGTTTTTCATTGCATCTCTCCCTGTCTACCTAAGGTGGCCTTATTTCTGTGCCTGGTAGCAATGGATAACTGACAGGTAACAGCAAAGCAGAGCAATAATGCCATCCCCCTGGCCTGTATAGCAAATAATTCTGGAGATTTAATCAATGGCTGAGTGGAAAAGGAAGGCTAAATCAATAGTAGCCCGGCTGTTTGCTCCCCTGCTTTGAAGGTGAATCTGGGCCTTGCTACATAAATTGGACTAATTGAAGAGCATGCTAGGAATCAAGTCGGTTACAAAACATGTCTGTGTCAGCATGATACTTGTATGTAAAATTCATCAACTAAATCCAGATACAGAGGCAGAAAAAGCTGCCATTAGCTTGGACAGGAATGTGGAGAGGATAAATAGTAAATGTTAACGCAACTGAAGCTAATAACATCTAGTCAAACTAATTTGAATGATAAATATACAACGCCAGCCACTTACCTCACATTTTATGATATATGTACCAAGTTGGAACGAGTCTGTGATTCCTGTAAAAAGGCAGCTGAAATTAAAAAAAAAAAAAAAAAAAAGGACAAACAAATGAAATAGAAATGTCACCTTTTAGGATGCTGATTAAAGGTGATAGACAACATTTTGACCTCCTGGCCACTGTCATACTTCCACTTACTCCAGCTGGTTAGTAGAGACACGTGATGTCAACCCAGTTATGCTATTGGCTGTGACCAGCTGTGACATCCTTACCAACCACAGACATACATAAACACTAGACTGGACATGGCTAACATTTTCATACCAAACAAAAGTGTCATATTATGTCGGTAATTAGTGAAATTGAATGAAGATGCAGTACATGTTATGTGGCAGAATGACTTGTTTGTGTTTCTTTACCTGGTCAATATGCTGGCCACGCTTGGCCGACTACAATAAGCCTGGCGACTAGCCATGCCCCATGGTGCTTGTATATCTATGTTACAGTCTCGTCATCCAACTGCTCAGATGTAAATATGATTATTTTTTGACCTGTGAAAAATTTTTGAAGTATTTTTTCATCAGTACATTATTTTTTAAGACTATAAAGACTTTAACCTATTGCACTTTGGTGTACCGCGGGCGGGCACATCTCTGCGTCCGAGAGTGCATGAGGGCGCCCTAGTAGGCACACTGTGCGTCCTAGGGCGCACTGAAGAAAAAAAAAGCTGCATTTCCGTTCTTCCACTACAGACACAGCCGCGAACAGAAAGCCAAAGGAGTGCTTTGATAGGTTTAGATGTGATTGACCTCTCATTCGACTAATAAGAGCCTTGAATTGGGTTTCTGAAACCTTGAAGAACCAATGACTGAAAACCTAGCAAGAAGGACCCGCCTACCAATGGCTGCGAATACAGCCAGCCAATTGAAGCACAGAAGTTCGAAAGCTGTTTTGTGTAAGGCTGGGTGACACACAGGCATTCGCCAGTCTTTTTTTCTTACTACTGTTTGTATTTGTTTTGAAAAATCGTTCACCAAAACCGCAATCATGGAAGCGCAAAACCGCAATAATGGAATTATGGTTTGACCGGGTCGCGTGACCAGAACCATGAGTCCGTAACAAGCGGACCAGCTTCATGTTCGTCTGACAATGAGGAAGAGAAGTTCGCCAGCGACACTGCTGTTGTGGACAGGTAAGTGTTATAAGCTAAATTCTTCTTTATCCCTGAAAATTGTAATCCAAATGACTTTTGACCGATCCGGGTCCGTCATGTTGCGAACGCCCCCCCCCCCCCCGCTACTCTTCTGTAGCAGATTGCAGATATATTGCAGATATGTTAGTCCAATTGTGCGTATTAGACCGCGGCGCACAGAGCGTGTACCGCGGTGCACGGACTGGACACGGTTCGTGCGCCGCGTCCGGACCGTGAAGGCCCCCCCCCCGCTACTGTTCTGTAGCGGATTGCAGATATTTTAGTCCAACTGTGCGTATTAGACCGCGGCGCACCGTCACCGCTTTCTGTCATGTAGCGATGGGCGATGTCCGTCCTCTGTAGCGGGGGGGGGGGAGTTGTTATCTTCTACATTACAAATATTCTAGTATAATTTTTAGTGCACTGTAGGTTTTTTTACTTGTAAAAAAAAGCCACACATTTTTTACGTGGCATGCTTCTTTGTGTGTGGGGGCTTGTTTGTTCATTCATTCCTTCATGAATGAATAAACAAACCCCCCCCCCCCCCACACACACACACACACAGCCCTTCACCTTTCATTAGAGCCCAAGATGAAG
This sequence comes from Pholidichthys leucotaenia, assembly GCA_020510985.1. Classification (NCBI taxonomy): domain Eukaryota; kingdom Metazoa; phylum Chordata; class Actinopteri; order Cichliformes; family Pholidichthyidae; genus Pholidichthys; species Pholidichthys leucotaenia. The sequence goes on along the minus strand of CM035842.1, from coordinate 139,161,181 downwards.
CTTCTATATTGAATCATTCAAAAGTTACAGACGTTTTTCCAAACTGTGCCATTTGGCACAATTTGGTACAGTTCAAAAACACCTGGGAACTACCTAAGAAAAAAGCTGTGTAATATATTCATTTTTTGTGGTATTGTTACAAAATTTTGACCTCAGCTGGATAACACTTGGTTCTACATTTCTGTTGCATTTTCCAGCCCGGATCTGAAGCTGTGTGTTATTTGCAAGCATTTGTATCCAAAAAAACACCCAGGCGAAATTTATTTTCTTCAAGTTCAGTATGTTTAGATGACTGTAACTCAGTGGCAGGAGCACTTAGAGAGATTATGACTGTTTTGCCAAAAAATTCAAAGTGTTTTCTTTTAAATGAGACCAACCCCATGAAGATGCTGCAAAGGGTTGAAGAACAGCTTTTGATTTACTTTGGGTACGTTATTTTTTGGTGTTTTTAGGGAAATTGACCAGAGTGCAAGGGGTTAATTCTACACCTTTCTAAACACTTTGTTGATGTATTATTTTAAAATATATTTGTTTTTATGAAAATACTGTCTAATACACCTCAGGGTTTCCTTTGGTAACATTTCTCCGTGGCGGGCTGCCTCGCTAGAAATCGTACCGCCACGCCAAGTCAATATGATTTTATTAAGAAAAATATATGAAGCAATGACTTTCCGCAATGACTTTCCAGATGACAGCCACGACGCGTGTGGCCGTCATCCTCGTGGAGTTTAGAAGCGCCCCGCCCACGTGAGTTCTCAACTCAGTCAGCAGGCAGTGTCTCGCTAAGCATGACTGTCGACAAAAACATGAGTTTGTTCAAGTACTTTAAACATGGAAAAAATCAGAAGAGGTATGTATGTAAGCACTGGAGGCGTTTATCATGGTTTTAACCCGTTGTTAACGGGAGCAATAATGGAAGAGTCGCTTAGCTAAGAGACGTGGTTAGAATTCATATGCAGCCAGTTTCATATGAAGGGAAAGGCGGGGGACTGATGAATTGCTGAGGATATATTTCACCAGCCACTACAATATTAAGTTCTGCAGGAATTGCTGGAATGAAGAGACTGGCAAGTTCTCTCTTTTCTCGCACGAGCAGGCGTGCCGTTTTTATTCTCCTGCAGCAGTGACAAAAAGCAACAGCTAAAAACGCTAGCTCTAAACTGAGGTCCTTCAGCGGCTGCCTAGAGAGGTGCCTGATGAGAAAGCCTGAGCGCACAACTATAACTGCCTAAGCAGATCATTCTGTACATGAACACATATTGTGGTGAATTATGTCTTTAGAGTCCGCTGCAGTTCCCTATTATGTACCTGGCAGGTTAAGATGACCGAAATTCACAAAGTCAATGACTTTAATCCATCAGCAGCCTTCAGACAGACTAAATGTGTCAACATTTGATTTCAAAATAAGGGAGGGTTTTCCTGCTGTCTGGGTGGTGAGGAGATTTCTAAAAAAAAAAAAAAAAAAACAAACTATAAATATAAGAAATATTATAACAGAAATAACGGCATCCTTGGTCATTTAAGTTAATTTATTTCATTAAATACAATTTTATTAATATTTTTTCTTTGTAATCAGAGTTAAATTATTGTTCTGTTCTGACTGCAAAGGTATGGTCAAAAATGTAAATTGTTATAAGGAAAAGGTAAAAAAAAAAATTACCACAGTCTGTTTCAAATTTATCCAAAAAAAAAAAACCCCAAACAAACAAAAAAAAAACCAAACAGTAATTTTATTTTAAAAAACAGACAAAAAATTAGTCATAAAATAATCCACAAATTTATAATAAAGTTTCAAATGTACAAGAAAAGTCAATTTTACAAGAGGAAATTACATATTTGAGGAACATGGTTTCAACTTTAGAAAGATTTACAGACAAAAGTAGAAAACTATAAGAAAATTTTTATAAATTTTGGAGAAAAACCTCAAACCTTTAAGACTGAAGTCATTACTCAAGTTTTTAAGTGGGTGCTCTTTGTACCCTTAACTCAGTTAGAAATTTTTGGTTGTCTACTTGTAATTATTAATTTCAAAGCACTGCTTTTACATGAGTAGAATTTCTGGTTACTATACCCACCTGATTATATAATTTAAGTATGCATAGTACATTACTACTATGAAGGTTTCTTTCCATTCCCTACTCTCTCAATGGAAAAAAGAAACACTAGAATAAAAATACACATATTTTTGTCATTTATGTAAACCATGACAAAAAAACTCCTTCAGGACAAAACATGACACTTGATATTTTCTAACCTGTTTGTATACCACCACAGACAGAGAGAGAACCTGAATTAGACAGGGCTCAGAGAGGGCAAGATGAGACAGAAGAGAGGAACCAAGGAGAGGGAAGTGTTCAGGCAGAGGAAGGAGAGAAGGATAACACCACTAAAAAGTCTAAACACAGGATGTCTGGGTGGGACCCCAACTGATCCAGTACTCAAGCCTCGGTTGGACAGTACTTCAAATGGTAAGTTCCATATGCAGTGTTACTGTGTAAAATTTTCAAAAGAAATAAATAGTCTAAAATTAACATATTCCGGTATGTTTACTCCCCCCCCCGGGGGGGGGGATATGTTGCCACCGTGCCAAGATCTTTAAGCCTGAGGAAACACTGTACCTTTAAATATTGCTTTTGTGAAAGGGCATCACTGTCTATGGAAACGGGCTACTTCTGTTGAAAATTTCATACAAATCCATCCAGTAGTTTTTGTGTAATTCTGCTGCACAAAAACAATAAAAGGCCTTGGTGGAGGTATGCATTCTCGGATCACCTCCAAAATAGGCTGAGGGCCAACTCTGGTAAAAATTTCATCCAAATCCATCCAGTAGTTTTTGTGTAATCTCACTTTTTTTTCCCCAACCTTGAATAATTTGTCAGGGTAAAGACTGCCTATAGCACCCCGGATTGATGAACCATTACAGAGGCTCTGTTTGTGTATGAGTATAAATTTAGAGGGGAAAAATCCCTTTAAAGGGGTTACTGACTGCACTTTTCCCACATTTTAACAGCTCACACATGTCTTAACAAAGCATTTGTGACATATTTTGTCCACATTTTCTTTAATTTTTTAATTATTGAAGCAAACTTGTTTTGTATTTTTCCTTGCTTTCTTGAAACGCTCTGATTTAAGAAACATCCTTCACCTATTCAACTCTGCCCTCCCTCTTACATCAGTTAGCCATTAGCTGGCTAGCTTCTAGCCTTTAGCCTCCTATAGCTCGGATGAGCGGCGCTGGTTCACCGATCTACAGTTGATGGTGTATCTCGTGTCACTCCGGCCCATCTCCCAATAATTTTGCCATGATTCCACAACAAATTGCTAGCATCATGTGCTGAGTGGCACCCTGATTGCCGCAACCGACCTCGCCCAGGACCCAAGGCTGCTGCGGGATGGCACTCCACTCCTCACTTGTCACGAGGCAGCTCCCCTACGCTGCCCACAAGAGCGGAGCAGAGTCGCACGGAGCCCTGGAGGACGGTGGGGGAGCTGAACCTGCAGCCTCCAGCCAGCAGCCTCTGGTCCTGGTGTATAGGTACCACCTACACCGGGCCTGGTCAGTTGCTGTGACCGACATGCCGGTGCCGGCGATTTGCTGTGGAATCACAGCGAAATTATTGGGAGATGGGCCGGAGTGATGCAAGGTTATTGTCAACCAGGCTGTAACAAAGATGGCTATTAGGGTGACTAAGATCTGAGGAAAAAAACAATATAAGCCATGCTTGGTGTGAGCCTCCTGGTACCAGTGTTAGCTGGGGGGCTAATAGCTCAGGGGCTAATAGGCTACCTTTAGCACCCCTTCCATTTACATGACAGACAGCTAGGCGGGCCAATAATAGAGCAGTGGGCGGGTCTGAAGGACGGCCGTGGGTTGGCTTTGTTGAATCATGACGTGTACTATTCACCCAGAAGAGTCAAAAACATTTCTGGGAGAGAAAAACGAGATAAAGGCTGTTTGTATTTTTTTTCAAGAGAATTGACTGTTTTGATTTTTTTTTTTGATAATTATGTGACCAGCAGGCACATTTCAGACAGTTAAAACCTACAAACACATCATTTTTTCAGTCAATGACCCCTTTAAGGCATACTTAGGCCTGATAAAACCATCTGTGATTAAATTGTGAGTAATCATGAGTTAACTGTGGCAGAAAGTACGATTGATTGTGATAAAATATTTTAACTGCCTGACAGCACAAATTTTTATTAAGGTATATTTTGAGAACTCCAAATCATTAGACAAGTTCCATAAGCTTCAACACCAGTGTTCGAAGCTTTTGTACTGTATGGTGCATTGGAGTGCTACAAGGACCTCCTGCATACAGAGCATAGAGCATAAATCCAGTGACAGTGATACATCTCATCAGTAGAGACAGCAAATTAAAAACAGCCACCCATGAGACATGGTTCTTCAATAAATTGGCCTTATTTTCAGTGGGAAGATGGAGCCTTCTCCACACAAAACAATCAATCAACGTAAATGACCCTGCTATTCACAAACCTGTCATGGTAGAGCATTGCTGTGTTAACCATTCGATCAATCTGCTGATCAGGTTGATATCTTCCCCGAGACATCACCCCGTCTTTGGTTTCCTGTGAGAGTAGGGCCATGAGGTCTTACTCCTTCGGTTCACCTTAATTATCAAGTTTTACAGTAATGGTGAGCACGGCAAAAGGCATTAACCGTGTTAGCTGTGCTGGCTCTTCTGGGGGGGGGGGGATTAAAACATCTCTGCTGTTTATTGGCTCGGCAATGCAGCAGGAAGGAGATCTGAGCCCAAATGAAATGATTGTATCAGATGGAAATCAATAGCAATCCATGCCTTCCTCAATCCTCCGCGAGCTTCCAGATCACTCCCCAGTGCAGGCAATCTCTCAGCCATCATTACGACACGTGGATCGATAGCGGGCAGTGCGGCCCCGTGGTAAGGTTTCTGGGTGTACTGCAAAAGTATGAGAGGAGAGTGTAAAGAAGAAGAGAGATGGGACATAGAGATGAGAGAAACTAGTTGGACTTCACATGTCTGACAAAGTGTAACTGTTCTGTAGTGAGAGGTAATTAACAAGAGAAAATGGCAGAAAACAGGTAATCTACCCAGCCAAAAAAAAAAAAAAACTTTTTACCTTGCCAAAGCTCCAAAGCACAGAATCTTTTGTTATGTTATTATCTCACAATAGGGGATTTGAGTTAAGCGCCAAGCATATTCCGCTTCAAGAGATGGATGATGAAGCTTGGAACTGTGTTTTATGGCTGTAATCAAAACAGGTGCACATCATCTATCAAGGCATAATAAAATTGTACAAAGTGCTTTCTTGTCTGGAACAGTTCTGACATCCTGTTTCAGTTTATGCCACGACCAATGAAAGAGACCATCTCGTATGTCTTGCTGGCAACATCTCGGGGGGACTGGAATGAAAAAAATCAGGCTTGAGTTTAATAATGATTTTGATTGTGTTCATATGATGTAATAAAAGAAGAGGAAAAACAATACAATAGTAAAACAGGAGCAACATCTTCAGAACAAGCACAGCTGGCTGCTTTTCTTTTCCTGCACATGCTCATTTGACAGGTTGGAAAACTCCACCATTGATGAACAATTGTCCGATACGTACAGCATCAAACTTACAGGTTTGATGGCAGCGCCGTACAGGGTTTATGGTGTTAGGATCCGATTAGCTGAATGGTAGAGAAAGTCATCACACAGCTCTCATTACAGCAGTGTAGATCTCTGCACTGCACTCTGGTTTTGGTGGTGTTGTGCTTAATATGAAATAGAACCCTTCCAGAGTTGCTGCCCATAATGAAATATTGAGAATAGATGGAAATCTATGTTAAAACATCGTGTAAAACCCCAGGGTCCGCAGGTTGTCTGCATGTTGCCTGTCTGTACAAGATCCAATCCATTAATTGGCCTGAGTGTCTATAATTTCCACAGTGTTCATGCTCTAGTGACATAGAGCAATGGAGACGAGAGTCTTTTAAACAATCATTTCTATTTAGGTTGCCACATACCTCACCTGTCATGTCACTTATACCCCAAGACCTCTCAGTGATCACTCAATGATCTTCAGTGATCTCCATAGCTGCCAACCCTGGTAAAAAATAAATATGCTAAATATATTTAATTTAGGTATATTTTAGTGTATTTTAATATATTTTGGTAAAGTAAATTTTAAGTGTGCTATTTTGGAACAACTTTTTTTGTATTCAATACATTTTAGTTAAATTGAAATTGAAATAAAGTTCAACTTTAAGTATGCTTAATGTATTTTTATGTACTAAAGTGGAACAATTTTAAGTACACTTAATGCATTTTTAATATATTATGATCTGTGACGATTTACTCATTCACTAATACACTATGATTACACTACTTTCATATTGTAAGTGCATTTATTGTGTATAAGCAATAGTCTTATAATTGATTTATAGTTTATTTAAAACCTATTTAAAATGACTCTGCAATACACAGAAATGTCATTTAAAATACTCTTTAAATATACAATGTTTCTATTGTAAATACATTTTTCGTATAATGAAAATACTTCCAAGTATACACTTAAATATATTTTATTTGTATTTCAAAACAAACCAAAAATACATTCAATTACAATGTAGTGCAAAAATTGTAACTAAAGGTTTCAAACCTCGAGAAGTGAATTATGCAAAAAGTAGAATAATTTCAAATGAGTTAGTGCTGTCACTTCACATGACTCTGGTCTGAAGTGTCCCCTTAATGTCATTGTCTACAAGTTGAAATAAATTTAATAGAATGCATATTACTGACCCCTTGGACCGACATTTTGATGTAAAGAAATTAATTTCATTTATTTTTTTCAAAGTTCTTCCCTTTGCTGATTTCAGCCTCAAATCCATAGGCAAAAATTCAATATTTCTCTACCACACACCTAATTTTCCAAACTTGTAGACAATAACATCAAGCATATCCTCAGAGTGAGCGGCATCTGAAAAGAGCAGCCCTCTCGGAGCTTAGAAGCACATTAAGAACTGCTAGACAAGAGATAAACTGAACACATTCATCACCACTTTTTGTCAAAACTTATGTGGTGTTGCTTGGTAGCATGAAAACAAATGTACAAATAAAACTTTTTTTTTACCCTTTTTGGCAAACAGCCCTTAACAATGGGTAGAAAAAGAAACAATCAGACCTTACACGAAACATTTATGGCCTCTTATGTGAAAAATGTTCATTGTTGCTGTACTGTTATCACTACGTGTTATATACACTGAGTATGTTAACGTAGATTAACAGCAAGCCAAACTCGTTTTTCACGAGCCAGGAAACCGAGCGTCCTGCTCCTTTATTTTCAGTCTTTTTAGACAGCTTACAGTATTTTACAGCTGTGGCTCGAAGCTCGATGAAAAGCCCGAGTGAAACTGAAAAGAAATAAAAACAGAAAATAAATACATATAATTAAGCTAGCGGGCCCCTGGGGTAGGACTAATTCCTGGAAACAAATTGACGTAATACATTAAACAAGCTAGCGGGGCCCTGGGATAAGACTAATTCCTGAAACAATATACTCTAAAAAAAAACGATACCAAGTTCACATTTAACAACTTATAAAACCAACATAACATGCATTAACTTACAGCCATTGCTTTCGGAGGTGTAAAAAAGGGGTTTAACACACAGGAGGAACGTTTCAGACATTCGCGGGCAGGTTATATTCTCTCTGCCTTTTTTTTCTCTCTACCGAAGTCCGTTTCTTCTACCCACAAATCCTAGCGGCAACTGGCTGCGCTTTCAATATAAAATACAAGCAAATTACTAATAACTATACAGAAATTACTTTTAACACAATTACTATTTAGATGACATGAATTACTACAAATGAACTATGATATTTTAATATGAACCTGTGAACTATTTTAACTTTATAAAAAACACACTACTGAGGGCAGAACAATTGCACTTCCTGCATAGTGCAGCTCGCACCTCAGACACTGTGGTTCCGGGAAACTCCTCAATCACCGCGTCTGCAAAAGAAAACTTACTTAATACAGATTTTAAGTATATCTATAAACCACGTTTTTGTACTGCTATGTACTAAAATGTATAAGGAGATCGTTTCACATGACAAATCACCTAAGACAAGGAAAGAATTAGTTTTATTCACTCTACAATGTTAAGTTGTCTTAACAAGTTCTTTGTTGTCCCCCTTCCAAACAATATTGAACGAGATTGAAGTATCTTAAAAATAAAATATTAACCTGTTTCAATTATACATTGTAATTATTTGTATATTTTTGAAAAATGCTTAGTGTTTTAAGCGTACCAAAAATATGTACTGATTAATACATTTTCATTTATGTTCATACATGCAATTAAAACTGCAAATACTCACTTATGTACTTTGAAATAAGTCAAAGAATAGTGTAATGTATTAAATGTATTGAAAGTATGCAACAAAATACAATTTTAGCTAAATATTACTTTAATATATTTATTGTATTATATAAAAATATATACTCAAAGTATGCATAAAATATACTTTAAATGTATAATGAAATATTTGAGTAGAAGTATATTTCCAATTAGATATATATATTTTATTTGAAATATATTTTTGGAAAAATATATTTCAGTATAGTGTATTAAAAAAATACGTATTACAACGTATGTTTTAAGTACAGTTACATAAATATATTTACGTTATACTTGAAAGGTTGTCATAGCCAGGAGCGGCACTGGGGTAAGCTCCCAGTGCTCATAAAATGCTCCTTACGGCGTGCGTCTCAAAAAGCCTCTGACAACTAAGTCCAACTCCTAGCCTGCCCATGTGGTTTAGTCTCTAAGCCCGGCGGAACTGCTTTTACTAATAGGAGAAGGGGCGAGGGCGGATCTCTGGTGCCTTAAAACCAGATGCTTGGGGTAGATGGTGGCTCGTCAACCTGGGAAGGTAACCCATCTAGGGGAAGGTAAACCCTGATTTCAAACCTCCGCTGCCTTGCGGCACACCCGGTCACGGGAAAGGCTTCGGGAGTCAACCCTGAGGAAAAATCCGGAGTCGGAGCCCCTAAGGCAGTTCTCTGTTGTGCTCAACATCGTTCTGGCAGCTCCTGCAACGGCGCTGGTGCCAAACTGTAGCAGCCCTGCTGTTCCTTTGGATTCATCAGTGACGTGGAGAGGGGGGACATGCTGTATGGGCAACATCTTGTCCTCCATATCTTCCTGCCCAGGCTTGAATCCTACCAACACCCAACGCTGGAAGGTAGAACACCGGATCACTGGAGAAGACACTCCAGTTTTGCCTTTGGCGTAGACAAAACATGGGGAATGACAGTTACCGGTTATAAGCCACCTCTCAATTGGCGTAGAGCGCGGTGCCAGGGGTTGTTCCCGACGGTGGGAGGGATCATCAGATCTCACTGGACAGCTACCGCCCGCCTCAAGCTGGGCAGCCCCCAGCCAATAAGGTGTTGTCCCGCCACAGCTTGCTTTCCTCATTGGGTGCATGGGGATGAGGAGAAGTCTGAACAGCAGGCTGAGAACCTTCGCACCAGGCAAGACAAAAAAACAAAAGAGACCAACTCTAAAACTGGGAACTTGGAACGTCCGCACTATGATGACAGGACTCGCTGCTAACCTCAAGGACATCAACGACACCAGGAAGACTGCCATCATCAATAATGAGCTGAAGAGACTGGGATTGGATATCGCCACTCTCCAGGAAACACGGTTGTCTGACGCAGGCACACTGAGAGAGAAGGACTACACGTTCTACTGGCAGGGAAAGGGCAGTGACAAACACAGGGAACACGGAGTGGGCTTCGCAGTGAAGAACACCTTGCTGAAGATGGTGGAACCGGGCAGCAATGGCTCTGCACGACTCCTCACCCTCTGCCTCAACACCACTCAAGGCCCAGTCACCCTCGTCAGTGTGTATGCCCCAACACTGACAGACACACCAAAGGCAAAAGATGAGTTCTACGAGAATCTCGCAACAACTGTCAGGATCATCCCCAACTCTGAACAACTCATTCTCCTTGGAGACTTCAATGCCAGAGTGGGTGCTGACCACGACTCCTGGCCCTCCTGTCTTGGACCATTTGGCGTGGGCAGAATGAACGACAACGGACAGCGGCTGCTCGAGTTCTGCACATATCACGATCTGTGCATCACAAACTCGTTCTTCAAGACCAAGCCCCAACACAAGGTTTCCTGGCGGCATCCGCGCTCAAAGCACTGGCACCAGCTGGACTTGATCCTGACCAGGCGCACCTCACCGAAGAACGTGCTAATCACCCATTCGTTCCAGAGTGCAGATTGTGACACAGACCATTCATTGGTGTGTTGCAAGGTCAAGCTGCAGCTGAAGAAATTCCATCGTGCTAGACAGCCTGGAAAGGCACGGATTGACACCAGCAAGATTGGCCAACCAGAACTTGTTGAGCAGTTTGCCTCCACCTTTGAGAAGGAACTTGGTGTACCACAAGAAGGAGAATCTGCAAAGCAGAAGTGGGAAGAGCTGCGAAACACCATCCACCGCACAGCCTTGGCTACCTTTGGGAGGAAGACCTCGAAGTCACAGGACTGGTTTGATGCCAAGTTGACCAAGATGACCCCCGTCATTGAAGCCAAGCGCTCAGCACTTGCTGAGTACAAGAAGTACCCAAACGAGAAGAATCTCCAGATTCTCAGGGCTGCGAGAAGCAAAGTTCAGCAGACTGCTCGGCGCTGTGCCAACGAGTACTGGACTCAGCTCAGCTAAGACATTCAAACCGCTGCCATAATGGGGAACATCCGTGGTATGTACGATGGCATCAAGGAAGCACTTGGTCCGGCTCAGAGCAAGACGGCCCCCTCAAATCCTCCACTGGGGAGATGATCACAGAAAAGAGCAAGCAGATGGAGAGAAGGGTGGAACACTACTCTGACCTCTACTCCAGACAGAACACCGTGACACCGTCAGCCCTTGATGCCATCAACTGCCTGCCAACCATTGACGAACTCAGCAAGGCCATTGATAGCTTGGCCGCTGGCAAGGCACCCGGCAACGACGGCATACCCCCCAACCTTATCAAGCACTGCAAGACCGCCCTACTGCTGCCATTGCATGGCGTCCTCTGCCAGTGCTGGAAGGAAGGTGCCATACCACAGGACATGAGGGACGCCAAGATCATCACCCTCTACAAAAACAAAGGGGAGAGAAGCGACTGCAACAACTAGAGGGGCATCTCCCACCTCAGCGTTGTTGGCAAAGTCTACGCACGAGTTGTTCTCGTTCGTCTATCGAAGCTTGCCGAACGTGTGTACCCCGAGTCTCAGTGTGGCTTCCGCGCTGAGCGATCGACGGTAGACATGATATTCTCCATCCGCCAACTCCAGGAGAAATGCAGAGAACAGAACATGCCCCTGTACGTCGCCTTCATCGACCTCACCAAAGCATTCGATCTGGTCAGCAGAGAGAGCCTTTTCAAGATCCTGCCAAAGATAGGATGCCCACCAAAGTTGCAAAGCCTCATCGAATCGTTTCACACCAACATGCAGGGGATAGTGCAGCACGACGGCAACGTCTCAGAGCCATTCAACATACGCAGCGGAGTGAAACAGGGCTGTGTACTTGCACCAACCCTCTTTGGGATTTTCTTTGCTATGCTCCTGAGGCATGCCTTCAGCACAGCAACAGAGGGAATCTACCTGCACACAAGATCTGATGGCAGGCTTTTTAACCTTGCCCGCCTGAAAGCCAGAACCAAAGTACGCGAGTCTCTAATCAGAGACATGCTGTTCGCAGACGACGCTGCAGTCGCAACCCACACACAGCAGGAGCTTCAGACCCTGATGGACCGCTTCTCCCAGGCATGCAAGGACTTCGGGCTTTCCATCAGCCTGAAGAAGACTAACGTCTTGGCGCAAGGCACGGAAGCACCACCAACCATCACCATCGACGACTACGAGCTGGAGGTCATGAATCAGTTCACGTACCTGGGGTCCACGATCAGCAACAACCTCTCCCTTGATACAGAGATCGACAAGAGGATAGGAAAATCAGCCTTCACACTCGCTCGCCTCACCACACGAGTGTGGGAGAATCCCAAACTCTCTGTCAAGATGAAGATGGCAGTGTACAACGCCTGCGTCATCAGCACACTGCTCTATGGGAGTGAGACGTGGACAACATACGCCCGGCAGGAAAAGAGACTGAACTCCTTCCACGTGCGCTGCATTCGCCACATCCTGGACATATCCTGGCAGGATAAAGTGGCCAACACAGAAGTTCTGTCCCGCGCCGGCCTTCCCTCCATGTTCACTCTACTCAGGCATCGCAGGCTCCGCTGGCTAGGCCACGTTCACCGTATGGAGGATGGCAGAATCCCCAAAGACATCCTCTATGGAGAACTGGCGACTGGCAGGAGAGACGTTGGCCACCCACAGCTGCGCTTTAGAGACGTCTGCAAGAGAGACATGAAGGCCCTGGAGATCAACACACAGCGCTGGGAGGACCTCGCAACGGACCGCTCCAAATGGAGAGGCACCCTGACCAGACAGCTCAAGGCGGGTGAAGAGAGACCGACTGCTGCAGCAGATGAAAAAAGGACCCGCAGAAAGAACCGCCACAGACCCAACAGCACGGAGACCACCCACAAGTGCGACCTGTGTGACAGGGACTGCCATTCGCGCATCGGCCTGTTCAGCCACAGGCGGTGCTGTTCCAGCAGAGTAGACGTTTAGGATTCTCTTCCATGGTCATCATAGACCGACGGAGGCCGACGATGACGACTTGAAAGCGATTCCTAGAAAGTACAAGTACAGTATATTCTAATATATTTAACTTGTATTTTTGAAAAAAAGAATATAGTAATAATACACTTCAATATTTTTTTTTTTTCACCAGGGAAAGTTTTGACTCAGCTCAAAACAATCTCTCCCACCCATATCTCATATAGTGGTGATGGCAGCAAGCGAAGGGCTTTTTCAATTTCGTCAGGGCTTGTAAAAGGTTGCCAGACAGTTTGCATACAGTTTTAAAGGTCCCAAACAATTTTTCTTGTCGCCCCCAAATTTTGAAAATATTTTACATTTTCTGGTGAATGTATTTTTCTGCAAACATTTGCAAACTGTTGTAAATGGTTGAAACTAACGTTTGCAGGTGGCTGTAATGTGTTATGCTAAAGTTCTTTTTTGTTCACTAAGTAGTGAACACTAGCAATTGTTTATGACCCTTTACAACAAAACTGTTGGTGACCTTCAAAACTGTGTGTGAACTGTTTTACAACCTTTTACAAACCCTGATGAAACTCAAAAAGGGCATTGTTGTTGAACAGTCCTCAGCATTCGCTGCTCTGTGAGATATTAGCTTGATTTTCGCTGACATTCATCATAAAAGTTGGCTAATACAAAAATCGCCATGTTTGTCAACATTTGCCTCTCCGTGAGATACTACCCTTAACAATCTCAACCACTGGGAGATTGATGAGATTGTAGAGTGATCTCAAGGAGTGCTCAAATAGCTCATCGATTTTCCAACGATCTCTTAATGATCTCCACTGCAGTCTTTCAATGAACACTATTGGTCTTTTGTTGAACGTTCAGTGACCCCCCATTGATCTCTCAGCCATCTCTACCATTGGAGAGGAAAATTTTGGCATCCATTGAAACATCATTGAGAGATGAGACCACTGAGCACTCCTTGACCGTTCAACAATCCCATCAGTCTCCCAGTGATCTCGCAGTGATCTTTCAATGAATGGCAAATTTTTCCTTCCCAAAGATAGAGATGGGTGAGAGATCAGTGGGGGACCACTGAACGTTTGATGAAAGAACAACAGAGTAGTAGTAGCCCTCACCTGGAGTGCTATATAAGTGCAGGTTAGTTAGTTAGTTAGTTAGTCATCGGCCAACTAACAGATGTCTCAGCAGACAGTGATCTTTTTTTATACACAGAGGTTCAGAGTTTTTTTCTCTATCCATAATTGTTTGTTGCTATCTGGTGAATAAAATGGTGATTCCTCTCCTTCTTCTCTCTTGTTCTGTCTCCCAGATCAGGATGTACAATGTAATATTAGGAGGAAAACAACAAAATGTATATATTGTGGGCGACCCCCACAGCCTACGGACAAGCAGAGCGCTCAGCTGGAGCAATTAGCAGAACAGTGAGATGTATGGACTGATATCAATAGGCAGCCTCTCTTTGTCTAATCCCTGCGCCAGTAATCCTGCTATTGATATGTGTGACTCTAATGCAAATGTCCATGCCTTCCTGCAGTTACTGTGATGCTAATGTGCCATGCATGCATTGTCTAGCTGGGTATATAAGTCAACCATATCGCTTGCTCTCTCTCTTATTCTCTCTTTTGATCACACGCATTGCCTGTTTGCTGACTAGAGACACAGGGCTCGCTCCAGCGCGCTCCCACAGCGCTGGAGCGAGTCTCGTGATGGAGGATGAAATAAACACCCTTTTAAACTTCAGTTCGCCGTGTCCTGCCTGCACTTATTCCGTGCCTCCACATTTGGGTTCCCTTATTCTATGCCGCTACACTGGTGACCCTGAATACAAGAACACGCTGACGACGAACGAACGCAGCCCCCGGCGGTGACTCCAACGACAAGCGAACGCAGCTGCCTGACGCAAATGGACTGCCCTCCCTTCTGCCACACGGGAGACCTCAATGCAGAGCCGACACCAGGCGAACTCCCTCGGAGATCATCCGTGACCGGGAAGGCTGCAGAAAGCGTCATGGTGCGACCCTCGCCTAAGATCGGGACATCCACGCTGGGACCAGCCGAGGGACAAAGAGCGTCTACTCCCTCTCACCGCGCCTCCGCATCCACATGAGCGCGCATGTACCTCGTCCCCTCTCCACGACGGCGACCTTCAGGGCTGTACGGAGAACGCAGCGCGTGGACCAAAACGCACCACGACCCGGCACGAGCGAACGACAGCAACAGCCCGAACAGGGAGGACCATCGGCGCCGACGACGCTGATCTCCAGCAAGCTCCCTGACCCTGACTCACCTCTCGACAGCGGACCACCCACGCACCGAACCCCCGCACGCACACCGGGGGGTTACGAGGACAGCACACCACGCATGGGACAATACCGGCTCCACAGACTGCCATCGTCCTCCGCCGCTGCACACGCCCGAGAAACACATCCGATCACCATCCTCGGACCCGTCAGGGCTGCTCACACACCTGAAGCAGACACGCAGCACACAGGATTTTGTATGGGTCTCAGCCACGGCGCACAATGGGAATCCAGCCGTCAGCTGTCCCTGAGGGCTTTGGGGCTGCGCGCGCACCTAAAGCCAACACGCCAAGTCCCTCATACAGCTCCAGCTCCTGTTTTTTCTCCATGGCTGCTACGTGTCCTCGCAGTACTGAACCGCGAGAAGAGTCAGAGACAAATTTTTCTTCTCACAGCCGCTGTGGATCTCCGCCACGTTCAACGGGACAGCCCCTCAACATCGTGGATCCACATGCAATTTTTGCACGGCCCAGACAACTTCGCCGTCCCGGGCCGGCACTTGCTACCCCCACCCCCCCTCCCTCCACCTCCGCCTGCACAGAGCTTTTCCCGCAGCTCGCTACCAAAGCCGGACGATCGAGGCCTCAGCCCCCTGCTCAGCCCTCTGGTGGGGAGTAGTGTGGGCGACCCCCACAGCCTATGGACAAGCAGAGCGCTCAGCTGGAGCAATTAGCAGAACAGTGAGATGTATGGACTGATATCAATAGGCAGCCTCTCTTTGTCTAATCCCTGCACCAGTAATCCTGCTATTGATATGTGTGACTCTAATGCAAATGTCCATGCCTTCCTGCAGTTACTGTGACGCTAATGTGCCATGCATGCATTGTCTAGCTGGGTATATAAGTCAACCATATCGCTTGCTCTCTCTCTTATTCTCTCTTTTGATCACACGCATTGCCTCTTTGCTGACTAGAGACACAGGGCTCGCTCCAGCGCACTCCCACAGCGCTGGAGCAAGTCTCGTGATGGAGGATGAAATAAACACCCTTTTAAACTTCAATTCGCCGTGTCCTGCCTGCACTTATTCCGTGCCTCCACACTTGGGTTCCCTTATTTCATCTGCTACAATATATATAAAAAAAGCACAGACCACAAAAAACATCTCTGGAAATTGAAACACTCCTTATATAGACATAATTCCTAATATGGTCATAGCCGTGATGAGCTGAGATCTAAATGAGAGCAGGTGGCAGGCAATGAATAAATGCTCTGAAATTATGTGTGATTTATTTTAATACAGTACAGACTTCAGAAAACATAAAACATGTTTAGGAAAAGTCATGGACTGGGAGGCATGTAGATTTTGTTCAGACTAAGTTATTCACATAATAAAACCCCAAACTATCAGTCAGACTGTCTAGTGATTTGTGTTCGCTACTCGGTGAACAAAAAAAGAACTGCAGTAACATATGTTACAACCATCTGGCAACATGTTACGACCATTTGCAAACATTTGTGGAAAAATACATTTGCCCAGAAAATTCAAACATGTTCAAATTTTTTTAGGCAACAATAAAAAACTGTTTTGAAATGGTTATGAAAAGTTAGATTGCCAAAATAATAATTCTGTAGGTAATCTTCCATTATGCTCTACACATATTCTATACATATTCTGTTTGCATTCTTATGAACAAATATGTTGTGTTAAACTCTGGTAAACAGGAATTAGGCAGAGCTATAGAGCCCTCTTTCTTCTCTTTTTCACTTCTTTTAGTCAGGTCTGTTACATTAGTTACACACCCAAACCAACACTCACACACACACATTTTTGATAGCACATTTTAGGAGATAGTAATGTGAATAGCAGATGACCTGTTCACGTCACAATTAAACTGGCCAATCAGACGGTTGCGTACAAGCCCATCCTATTGTACAGGGTTGGTCTAACCAACCCGAGAAGATGAATGTAAGTTGCACCCTGAAGTCGAGGTCAATTTGACGAAGTTCCCAAGGGGGCTGCTTCACACTGAAACCAGCGCTGCTTGCTTTACATGTGACCTCTAAATAAATGTTGCATCTTTGAATTGAAGAATTCTCTTGCTTATTCTTGGATCTTTCAATCAAAGAATCAGGATTTTAACAATTTTGGTGCCGGTGACCCGGATTGCACTATTCTGAGATGAGGCGGGAACAGATCGGAAGGACCCTTTTCAGACGACCGTGGCACCTGAACAAAAAGGTAAACAGAAAACCTTTTTTACACAAATTTCTACACTTTGGCCATACTAAATTTACAGTTGTCTGATTAAGGGGTATATCCGATCTCCAAATTTTATAATTTAGTTGGGAGTCACATGTAAAGTCTGAACAAATAGTTTCATGTGAAGGAAAGTGCTCATGTCCTATTATCAGTCTGATCTAGTACGGTCGCAATCAGGACGTACAATTCACTGGTGTATGGTCCACCAAATTTTAAAGCATTTTGGAGTCAGTCTGAACCAAAATTAATGAGACCTAGGGAGCCAGGGTGGTCAATGATCATCCGGGTTCGTCTCCCAAATTAAAATAGCCAGAGTTAGTAACTTGATGCCAGGGGGAGCCATTGAGAGTGTTCGACCCGATGCCGCTGGGGAGCGAAGCCACAATCGTTTAAATCAGTACAGCACTGAGCTTTAAGATATGGCACCGCTTGTACTAGAGACTTGCCCAGGCTTCAGTGAAAGTGCCCTCTACTTCAAAGTTGGACGAGTCGGTGAGATCCTAGGAGCAGTCTGTTCCCAGGACTAATAAGACGTAGGAGGCAACAGCCGTGCCTGTCTTCCAAATTAAAAATAGCCAGGATTAGCCTGATGCCGGGGGGGATTTAAGTGTCCAACCCGATGCTGTTAAGGAACGATGCCACATGGGTGAAGTATTTCGGATGCAGTCTGTTTTGAAATAATTACGAGACCTAGAGAACAGCGGTGATCAGTGATCACCTGTGTTCATCTCCCAAATTTAAGGGAACCAGGGCTAGCCTGGTGCCGGTACTGAAAAAAGAAAAAAAAAAATAACAGTACAGCGCAAGAATCTTCAAACCATTCCTTAGTGAGCGACTGTCAATGATAATAAAAATAGTTGTTGTCTTGTATTGTCCATATTCTGCATGCTGATGTCTGTGTTAATTCTGTGTCTTTAGGGGATATACTGTATGTGTGGTTTGAGAAATGCCGGGGGTTGGGAATATCTAGTAACCTTTTCCCATAGTATGATTTAACTAACAGCGCTCTTCGGGCCGCGTGGATAGAACAAAGACAGGTGTGTGTTTTTCCACAAAGGAGGGAGGCAATTTGCCCCCTCCTGAGTGGAGCTGAGATTGTTAAAACAGGTTACTGAGAGGAGATTATTTGAGGTAACAGTATTAAAATGGAACACTAAATTAAAATTGTAAGGTTATTCTGGCATGTTTACAGCTGAAGTTAAGGAGGCAGTGCTCCAGTTTCTTTGAAAAACAAGTCGTGGTTTGTGGACAATAGGCTTCGGGGCCATCTTGCACGTTCACAATTGCACGTGGCAGAGATGGCCACGTGGCATTCAGTGCGCATGTGCAGGTAAATGCCATCTTGAACCGCCTTCAAGCTGCGGCACAGTGCCTCCATCGTGTGGCCAAATGTAGGAAGTGCATTCTTTCATAAATCTACTGCCAAATAGGGCTTCAAAACTTCCTAATAAATTTGGAACCTTATCTCTCTGGCTGAAAGGAAAGCTTTAAGTCTATGCACGGCAAAATAAAGTCCTCCCTCACCTGTCTATGCGGGTTTGATGTAGTGAGGCAAAGGCATGCCCATTCAGCTGGAGAAAAAGGCTCAACTTTAAATTGGGCAGAGGGGGGAATATGGAGATTTATTCCTACTTATACAATAAAAGTGTAGAAAAATCCTAGGTGGACAATATATAAAGGTGAGGTAATTTAAATGAAGAAATAAGGAAAACTGCAAATTGGAGTAAATAAATAAATGAATACATAAATAAATGAATAAATAAAAAAAATGAATGAATAAATAAATAAATAGATAGGAATTGTGGAGATGAACATTGTGGAAGTGAGAGTGGACAGAAGATGGAAAGGGAAATTTGGTTTTAGAGAAAAATTCAAAGTCGATGAATTGTTAAAGTTTTGTGCAGGACACGAGAAAATATGGAGAAACGATTGGAAGAAGGAAAGAAAAAACATAAGAATAAGAGACTTATGCTGCAATGGTGAGAACAAAAGCAAAATAACCAATAAACGCGATAAAACGGAAAAGGACAAAAACATGCTGTTTAACAGCTTGTCTGTTTCTCTAATAATCTGAGACAATAGTGGTGGCTGTGGATCATCCCTCCCCCAGCGACCTTGTGAGACCCTCTTCAGGCCCCCTGGAATTGGCTGTGTCCACCCTCCCCCTCCATGCCATCACCTAGCGACCCCCTCCTCCCTCCACAACAACAGTAAAAGAATGCAAAACAAAGGGACATTGAAAGATGGGTCAAAGAGGATCAACTGAGCACACTTAAGTACAATAAATTATATTGTTGCTTTCCATTTACCTTCTGACAGCGTCTCAAATATTGAATCTTATTCATGAACATTTAAGTGTTAGTCTGCGTAAGCCATACATATTTTTCCAGGAAGCTGTGTTGGCACTAACAAGCCATTCCAGATTCAGCAAACTACATACGTTCTCTAAGTGTGCATAAACAGCATTTGTGAATCAGCTGTAGTCAGCACGTGTCCACGAGAACTGAGGATTGCATAACTGGTACCTAAAACTACCGCTAAAAATCACATCTCAATATAATTGACCAGCAGTCTCATTTACTAAAAGCCATATCAGAGAGGTGCCAAAATCACATACTGAGCAAACTGAAGCATCTTTAGAAAAAGCAGTACCCATGCCCCACCAAACTATCTATGCACCCCAGGACCTCACATCACAACAATATAGACCCTACCCTGCCCTCCCAACACACACACACACCTAATCTGCCCTATCAGTATCAGCCGCAGGGCCACAGGAGATGATCAGAGGTTTAATAATAGAGACAGAGGCCCCCACGGGACCAATGCTTCCTATGTCAGCAATGTGGCCACTGGGCTCAATACTGCCCACAACAACACCCACAAAGGCACCCGGGGGGGTCCCCCAATTAGCAACACAGTGGGTATCCTCCCCTACATGGTCCCCATCTGGATGTTGAAAAAGAACTGCTTTGTTAATGCTGCTCTGTTTCAAAAGGGGGACAGTGGGACAGGCACGGATAGAAAAGTACTAGGCCATTTAAGGTTTGCTGTCTTGAAGTCTTCAATTAGGCATTTTGCGAGTTGGCATCTTTTTTAACAAGCAGGGAGTGAATCTAACAGTAAAACTAAGATAATTGATCACAATGTTCTCAGCCTTACAGCTGAGAGGTCGGTGTGATAATACCATTTATGCAAATTATTGAGTAGCTACATAAAGAGCGTATAAATATGAATGAATCTTTATTTTTCGGATAGATTAGATTAAAAGATTGCCCACCTATGTTCCATCTAAAATCTAATAAAAAAGAAGGCTTGCAATTAAGACCAAAATCTGGAAAATTCTTGATGCTTGAAAGGTCATTTTTTTCCACAGAATATCAGGCAGTCTGACCTTTTGCTACAAGGAAACTCGCCACCTGCTGGCCAGGAGAAAGGATGCAGGTTTAAGGCTCTTTTAAACTCAAGGGTCGATACATATTTGGAGATTCTCAGACCCTTCTATCTGTATTTTTGCACATTTACTAAAACTTTATGGATATGGACCAAACTTGGCAGTATCACCAAAAACTGTGAGGGCAGTGCAGCCAAGAGTTCAAGAAAAGCTAGTGAAATAATATTTTTAAATGGAGGACCTTTTTTGCGGTGACCTCTAATTTGACCTCTTTCTTAATGGATACATTATCAGCATCTCCTCCACTGTCACCATGTTTTTCCTCTTACTGCAGTGGCAGAGACAAACTGAAAGTTTATATTTTAGGTTAACGTTCTAGCAACAGATGCCAGGAGCCACAGCAACAGTTCAGGTCTGCCACTGTTCAACCGTAAACAGAATTTTCTCTGCCACTCTCCGCAGGGTGGTTACAGTCCTCATGTAAAAGCAACTTTATCAGCAACCTTTGACTTTTATCATTTGTTCTTGGGGTAACTTTTGGTGCCCTCTAGTGAAAAGTATTGCTTATGCTTTACAAATTGTTAAAATCCTGATTAAGGGTGAATTGTTGAAATCTAATCACATTGTTAAAGTAAGAGATTTGCAGTAGGCATTTTTTTTTAAAAAACAAGGGTTGGGGGTATTCACAAACTTGGCATAAGGTATGCACATATAAATGTACATCAAGTACAAATTTATAAGATGGAGGTGCAAAAATATGATAAAAAAAATGCTAATTTACAATCACAAATTAAGAAAAAGGTTGAAAATTTATGTGAAAAAGTTGCAAGTTTCAGAGAAAATTGCACATTTGAGGAAAAATTAGCCAATTATTAGAAAATGTCACAAATTTTTCAGGAAAAAGTTGCAAATTTACAAAAAATATTTTGGAAAAGCTGCAAATTTCTGAAAGAAAAAAAAACTTGCAAATTTACAAAAAAAAAAATAAATCCAAAATTTGTTAGGAAAAAATGACAATTTACAGAAAGAAGTTGCAAAGTTACAAGAAAAATGTTTAAATCTATGAGAAAGTTACAAATTTACATGAAAGTCACAAATTTGTGAGGAAAAAAGTCACAATTATGACAAAAAATGAACTGAAATAGTTTTTTTTAAATTTGCAAGTTTTTGTAAATTTTCAATATTGTGCATTCGCAACTATACTCTCACTGACATATTCTACTCTTTACACTCATTCTTTACACATTTCCTTACACTTTGTATGGGGATGGGGGATGGCAGCTTAACAAGGGTGATGGTTTTTTGATCATTCAGAGATGAGTGAAAAAGCATTATAGAAGAAGATGAATTAAAAACAAACACGACTAGACTAGAGAAGCAAAAAAATAATTTGAGGTAAAAGCAGTAAACACTGAAGTTTCTTTTCACTACTCTGTAGTTGTTATTGTTGTTGCTAATGCGCATGACTTGTTTTTCTACTCTGAACAAACTGGCACGTCAGTGCATTTGCGCTACCTAAAGGGCTGGGGTGAAACATGATGGTTTTGTGCATGCATCAAACACTTGGCCGAGTAGACTCAAAAAATGAAGCATATACATACATATAGCTGGGTGCGCACCAACCTTATCCAAAGGGTACAAGCATCATAGATGCACGCACTGAGCGGAGGTGGAGTATAAACAAGGCTTTGATGTCCTGTGCACATAGATCTGCAGCTCTGACACACACAAGACAACCACTGTAGCTTGATCAACTACTTTTAAAATTCCATGCTTAAAACAACTGTTGCTTTAAAAAAAATAAAAACGTAATTAATTAAATTTTGCTTAATTCTGAAGAGTGTCAGGAAGAAGGCACAAACACAGGCAGCCATCTTAAATGTTTCCAAGTACTTAAAGCAGAAATGAGGCATTAGGTATCCATTCTTTCAGTGCATTTTTTTTAATTGTGAATATTAACATTAAGTAATGAGCAAACAATCACAGCAAAGATTATAGCTTTACTGTATACCCAGTAATTTAAAGTCTATCTAACACACATTCTTATGTTCCTCCCCAATAGAGGGTATGCATAGGATGCCACCGAACAGAACTCTTGGCAGTTAAACACTGAATGGCAAAATGAGTAGCAGCATGAAGGTGTATGCAGTACAACACAAAAAATTCACAGCATTCAATTACAGCAGTACAAAGAATATCTGTTTGAACTGTGGAGAGTTAATCTTATCATTCCATCTTGTATTAATTAACAAAAATTAAATAAAGGCTTTGAATCAGTTCCTTTCTTGACCCAAAGCTGGAAATCTAGATAAGAATGGAAAATAAAATTTGAAGGAAAAACCCGCACTTATTTATGGAATGGCTGACACATGGGGAGCCTGAGGCTCCCCATGAATCTGTTTCTTTTATAAAAGGAAGCCAAAAGGAGGAGGGGGAGGACAGCAGAGGAGGAGGAGGAGGGATCGCGCCCCACAATGGAAACTGAGTGATGGCAAAACCGGCTGCTGGGTGGGAGGGAGGCGCCCATGATCCACATCCACCACGGAAAAACTGGACTGCATGCTTAAGACTAAAACAGATAAGTGGACTCACTTCTACACATATACAGAAAATTAGCAAAAATTAAATTATTAGAAAATAGCAGACATCTTCCATTTACCTGACTCTGAGGTTCAAGGTACTTCAATTAAATTTGTATGGTGCAGGTGCATGTAAAGTAGTAACGGCGGGTAATGACATACAGGACTTTTCAAAGTCAGAAAAAGTAACAGTCAAATTCTGCAAATGGCAAGCTACCAGTAGAATACCTATCAATATCTGTAAAAGTAGCATTGTACCACATGTACTATATAGCAATTGAATGGATCTGATCCAAATTATGAACAACCATTATTTACAAATCCATCCTCCAGATTGGTCATAAAACTTGGACTGGTAAACAAAGAAATGTGTGGAAGCATCCATTGTCCTAGTTGAAAAGGATAAGAGACATTCCAACCTATAGGGGGTTCCACATATCCCACTGGTTAGACCGAGACACATGGATTGGAAAATGTTGGACATTTTGTCACCTCTACTGGGGAATATAGCCATCCATCGAAAACCAGCACCTTACCTTAACAGAGAATATTCTCCTAAATTAGAAACATACGCATTGTCTCTTAACTGGGTAACCACAGCACAAAAGGCTGAGCACATTGACGCCCAGAAATCTCCTACATGACCAATCATAACATTAACAAAAGAGGGGATGAGAAAAATTTGAAGCAAATTCTAAATTTGTTACGGTAAAAGGTTAAACGGATGTAGATCTAGTAATAGGAGCAGAGTACGACACTATAGACCATATATTCAGAAGCCCAGAAAGGTGTTAACCAGGTCATAAAACCAAAAGCAGCAGATGTCATAGCGTCATCAGTCCTGTAGGAAACACCCTGATGATGCAGGGCCTGCAGGAATTAATGAAGCTCTTGTCTTGTCTTTGTGCTCATTGTATGCCAGGATCACATATATTGATAAATGAGCTAAACCTCCAAATGCAATTTTCCACAGTGGTAGTCATCAGCAAATCTTGCACATCTCATACCTCCTCATAGAAACCAATTGCTGAGTCCAGAGGAGGAGCTGAAGACCCCAAGACGGAGGATGATGATGGAGAAGACCATTGCGCTATTACGGATTATTTGTAAACACAGTGTGCTACTGATAATACATAAATCATACATAGCTCACCACACACATGTAGGGGTGTGAGACTTATAATATTCTTGCATATTTATTTCCATCATGCTAATTACAGTTAGGTAGTGAGGATAATTGTGAGGTTAGAAGCTCTAGAGGCCTGAATACAACAAGCATGGATAAGGATGTCTCCTAACTTTGAATTATTTTGTTTAATATCTACTCACACTGCAACACATAGGTCTCATCACCCAGCTCACTCACCATAACAAATCTACTGCTGACCACATAGGTCCCATTACCCAGCACACTCATCACAACACCACCACTGCCCATAGCTTGCATATAGCCGACAATCACACACTCGAGGCTAATGGGAGATAACTTACAACAGCACATGGTCAACTACAGATGTAGTGAATAAGGATTCAGTGGTACAGGCTCCAGCCATTGTGGTGACAACCCCTCAGGCCATTATTGATCCTATCCCGGCCGAGCCCTTTGTATCGGCACCCAAGCAAAGGTGTAGGGTGCAGGGAAGGTGCATGCAGGGGGGCACCAGACCATCACGACGTGTGCCTGCGACGTAGAATGAGGTCGTAGGGCTAGTGACTGTACGACTTCAGTCCCTAGAAGAAGGATGGACTGGAAACCATGCGCACCCACCACACCTCCAGCATCCGGGGTGGAGCCAGATCAGCCACATGGAAGAGACGGCATTTTCCAACGCTAACCCTCACAGTGGAAGCTATGGTGGGCACAGGGGCTCGAACTTCATCCATCAACACCAGCATCTCTACCTCTGTCCAACTACCGGTGGGTGGCATCCCTGGGACAGCATCACTGAACTGTTCACTGGCTGGACTGGATGTTGTCTACTCTCTGCTGCATCCACCAGACTGTCCTATAAACCTCATGGGACGAGATGTGCCTCTGAGAGTGTGGGCACACAGTTGTTTTGCTTCTAATGGTACCGGTGTGCGTCTACACTGTAGACGCACACCGGTACACCGGTACAGGAAGCAGACACAGAGGAAGGTCAAACCCCTGTCGCAATCGTGTGATGACTGCAGTTAAACGATGTGAGCCCTGGCAAAGGTCAACTGGTGTCAAAATCTTTCGTGGGCTTCGTGGATTGACCCTGTTCGACCTTATGACCCCCACATAATCTACTCCACCGGACAAAGGACTATTCACATGATGATCAGGAGGAGACCTCGGTGGGGGTGCAGGACTTGGTGAACAAGGACAATTATGTTACTGCAGTTCATCTGGACAAGGATGTATTGCCTCGGTACGCCCTCTTAAACATTACTACACTGCGCTGGGGTGTTCACAAGGGGGGAGGCAAAGGGTATGAGAACCAATGGTGCAAGCCTATATTGGGTTGACTGACTGGGTTGACACACAATGTAGGGACCTACCTTATTCACCATCTGCTAACCGCTAGTGTCTCTCACACAATGTATGGTTGACATGATAAAATCATGTCAAAGGGGGGAGTGAAAGGGTTAGGAAAAGTTAGACTGCCAAAATAGTAATTCTGTAGGTAATCTTCCATTATGCTCTACACATATTCTATACATATTCTGTTTGCATTCTTATGAACAAATATGTGGTGTTAAACTCTGGTAAACAGGAATTAGGCAGAGCTATAGAGCCCTCTTTCTTCTCTTTCTCACTTCTTTTAGTCAGGTCTATTACATTAGTTACACACCCAAACCAACACTCACACACACACACACACTTTTGATAGCACATTTTAGGAGATAGTTACGTGAATAGCAGATGGCCTGTTCACCTCGCAGTTAAACTGGCCAATCAGATGGTTGCGTACAAGCCCATCCTATTGTACGGGGTTGGTCTAACCAACCCGAGAAGATGAATGTAAGTTGCACCCGGAAGTCAAGGTCAGCTTGACGACATTCCCAAGGGGGCTGCGTCACACTGAACCCAGCGCTGCTTGCTTTACATGTGACCTCTAAATAAATGTTGCATCTTTGAATTGAAGAATTCTCTTGCTTATTCTTGGATCTTTCAATCAAAGAATAGGGATTTTAACAGTTTGGGACCTTAAAAACTATTAGCAAACTGTCTGGCAACCTTTTACAAACTCTGACGAACCCCCAAAATCACCACGTTCACCAGCATTCACGGCTTTATGAGATATGGGGATTACAGATCTTTCAAAATTTTTGCATTTTGAAAAGCAGAATTTTTGATCGCACAACAATCTCCCAAACATTTACATAGGAACTGCTTTTTTGAGGATTTGAGAGATCAGACCAATTTTTGATCTCTCAGTGGTCACCCAACAATCTCTGTCTATGTAAAGGGGCCCTTGCGAATGTGTCTGTAGGCACCCCAAAATAAATAAAAACAACTTTGAAGGGACGATTCTGCACAAAACTCAAAGGGTATTTTCAGTTTGTTTTCTTGTTCCAAAATTAATTGGTTAATCATTAACACCAGTGGCCTTAACAGCAGGCCGATCCATCATTAACACCAGTGTCCTGAGCTGCTGAATGCACAAAGTGCCTGTAGGTTGAGCCGTTGCTCTCTGTGCTTTGCAATCAAGTCACAGTGTCTGTTTAAAAGCCCTAAATTAAAAACAGCGAGTCGAGGCTCTGCTTTAATGATAGCTGTGATTTTAATCAGGAGCACAGTATTCCTAGTAGGTCCTGGAGGTCTGGAGGCCTCACTGCACACATCAACTTATCTCCTTTCTTAAAGCTCCGGTTTTTAATTTCCCACCGCAGCCGAAGTCTGCTCTGCTCTCCCGGTGCATCCCTCACTCCTCTTCTCGCTCCCAACAGACCTCACTGTTAGAATGCACATATTGGAAGAAAAAAAAAAAACACCACAAGTAATTAATTTCATTAGCATCAATATTCTTCTCATGAGCAGTAAACATGGGCACAGAGAGCCGGTACAGGAAATCTCACAGATGGGAAGCATAGTAAGGGGATATGAGCAGGAAGATAGAGAGAAAGAGGGATTGTTTGTTCTCTGTCTTCATCTTATCTTTTTTTTTTTTTAAACATCTTATCTCTTCTCTGAAGTAGACTGCTGGTGCAAAGGAACTTCTCCCAGCAATTAAGAGGGGGCCGCAGACACCCAGTGTAATTACTGCCGCACATTGCTGCTGTCACAAAACTCAGCTTGCCCTGTGGTCATAAAAAAACACACTGAAGAATATTTAGAAATGAATTATTCAAAGTGATTGTTCGTACTCAATTATTCATGGGGCCCAGACGAGGGGAGATTTGCATCTCGGCGCTGTAAATATTATTAATCTTGCCAATTACAAAATTCTCTGCTGCTCCAAATTCTTCAAGTGATGTTCCAAATGTGTGTGGCATTTTATAGTCTTTAATGTCTAAGTGGCACAAAATGAATACGCTGCAGATTTCACAAGTCATGTGCAAAACAAGTCAACTTTGTGTACGAGACAAAGTTACAACAACAAACAGCTTGGGCTGACTTCTGAATTCAACCCCTACAAAGGATTAAATGAACACTCAGTAGAACCAAGTGTTATCAGACCAGTCAATCATTTCCTCTGACTATTACCTGCTGTTGCTTAAATGCAAACTTTAAATGGGCTCACTGACTTAAAAATTGTGTCTTTGTAGATTTTAACCTTCTGAAATATGTCTAATGCTCACGTGATTATCAAAAAAAAAATATCAAAAACCCTCACTTCTCTTTAAAAAAACACACACACCTGTATATTTTTGTTCGCCAAGAAGCTGTTTTGACTCCTCTGAGTCCACCTTGGGACTTCATAAAATGGTAAACCCAGCCCAGTACTGACCTTGAGACCCGCCTACTGCTCTATCATTGGCCAGCATGGCTGTCTGTCATGTAGCCAAAGGCATTAGCTTCCGAGCTAACAGTGGTACCAGGAAGCTCGCACCAAGCGTGGTTTATATTGTTATTTTCTTGAGATTTCAGTCACCCCAACAGACATCCTTGTTTCCTCGTAGTTTACTAGTCCACAGTTGATAATATATCTTGTATCATTCTGGCTTATTTTGTTATATTTTAGCTGTGATGCTACTAGGGCTGCAGCTATCGATTATTTTAGAAATTGAGTAATTTGTCACTGTAATCAAATGATTACTCAAGTAATTGGATCCTTTTTTTGTATTGAAGAGACTTGCTTTGACCAACATGTGTGGAACTTTCTTTCCTAAACAGCAGTAGTAATTGTACCAAACACTCAATAACACAGGTACACATTTAAATTGCAATGCTTATTGCAATGTTTATAGCATAGAACATAACTTTAAACGTTACGTTGCACCATGAAGTTCCATTTTGTAGCATTAGCTTCAACTTGCAACACAGCTACCGCTATTAGCAGTAACTGCTATATGTTCTTTGGTCATATACTGTAAGCATAATTAGCTTAGCTGACTACATTCTGTTCATGTTAATATAAAATCTCAATCACCTTGTCTTGGGTGCGCTGCCCGTGCGAGATGTGTGACTGGATGCCCTCTGCCAAGCCACTGTAACAACGACATTATGGGATGCTAGCTCACTGCTCGGCTTTACAATGTGCACACTGCACAAAGTTTTCTTTCAATTTGAGCTTGAAATTATCCCAAACTTTAGATACTTTTTGTTTTCTCTGACTTTCTTCCTTTTTGCCGTCGCTCTGACATTGTGCCATTAAACAAACCCACATCTTGTTTAGAAGAAGAAGCCACCTCTGTTGTCATTCAGTCCATACAGCCAATCATGTACAGAAGAATGAAATTATGTTTCTCTGATCTACAATGTTAATCACATGTAGAATCAGAAGGGTCGCTGCCATGCAAGGCACCATCACAAACAACTTTTCCTTCCCCCATTCTATTATGCTGAGCACCAAGCTAGAAGGCGGGAAGTACCATTTTTATATGGTTTTTGGTATGACCCGGCCGGGACTTGAACCCCCAACCTCCTGGTTGTGGGGTGGGTGCTCTGTCAACTAGGCCACCTAGGCCACTTACGTATGTACAGTAGCTTGACCGGAAGAAGGTCAGACTGGAAGAAAATCATATAGACCGGAAGTGCTTCGTTAAATGAATCTTTGAATCATAGATTTTTGAATTGAGGGATTTTTGTAATCAAATTACTCCAATTGTAAGAGTAATCGTTGCAGCCCTAGATGCTACATAGAGCCGTTAGCACTCAATAGCTAGGCAGCTAATAGTCAGCAATAGTGACGTAAGAGGGACGATGGAGTTAAATGTGGTCGGAGAGATTTTAAAGAGATAAGCACTGAAACCAGCCATTCTCAGAAAGGCTGCAAAAAAGAAAAAAAATGTTGGAATAATTAAATAATTAAAGAAAATGTGAACAAAATCTGTAACAAACATTTCATTAAGACCTGTTTGAGCCGCTAAAATAAAAAGTGCAATGACCCCTTTAATGAAAAAAAAAAAAAAAAGCTTTTACCATGACAAACATGAAAAAGACAATTCTTCAATAATTTAATCGTGTAAAATTATGTGTATTTTGTATACCTGTGTCCTATATAAAAGGGGAATTAGATCCCACATGGGGCTGCTCGGTGGTGCAGTGATTAGCACTGTAGCAGCACAGTAAGAAGGTCATGGGTTCAATCCCACCCTCTGATCATCAATGACCCTTCTGTGTGGAGTTTGCATGTTCTCCCCGTGTTTGTGTGGGTTTATCCCGGGTACTCTGGTTTCCTCCCACAGGCCAAAAATATGCAAGTTAGGTTAATTGGAGACTCTAAAGTGGCTCTAGGTGTGAATGTGTGTGTGAATGGTGAAGGGATTGGCGCCACACCGTGGCTGTCTCATCCAGGTGGATACCCTGAATTTCCAACTGGGATTAATAAAGTATACAAAATAATACATAATGTCCATAATAACACTGCATCCATTTTTACAAGTTACACCTGTCCCTAGAATGAATTCTTCCAACAAAATGACAAAATGTGAATGAATTATTAAAAAAATGGCATTTTTTTTATGTGTATCTGGATCAGTTAAAATCAGCATACACTATCTCACAGAAGTGAGTATACCCCTCACATTTTTGTAAATATTTTATTAAATCTTTTCATGGGACAACACTGAAGATATGACACTTTGAAACAATGTAGTCGGTGTACAGCTTGTATAACAGTGTAAATTTGCTGTCCCCTCAAAATAACTCAACACACAGCCATTAATGTCTAAACCGCTGGCAACAAAAGTGAGTACACCCCTAAGTGAAAATGTCCAAATTGTGCCCAAAGTGTCAATATTTTGTGTAGCCACCATTATTTTCCAGTACTGCCTTAACTCTCTTGGGCATGGAGTTCACTAGAGCTTCACAGGTTGCCACTGGAATCCTCTTCCACTCTTCCATGACAACATCATGAAGCTGGTGAATGTTAGAGACCTTGCTCTACTCTACCTTCCGTTGAGGATGCCCCACAGATGCTCAATAGGGTTTAGGTCTGGAGACATGCTTGGCCAATCCATCACCTTTACCCTCACTTTCTTTAGAAAGGCAGTGGTTGTCTTGGAGATGTATTTGGGGTAGTCATCATGCTGGAATACTGCCCTGCAGCCCAGTTTCTGAAGGGAGGGGATCATGCTCTGCTTCAGTACGTCACAGTACATGTTGGCATTCATGGTTCCCTCAATGAACTGTAGCTCCCCAGTGCCGGCAGCACTCATGCAGCCCAAAACCATGACACTCCCACCACCATGCTTGACTGTAGGCAAGACACACTTGTCTTTGTACTCCTCGCCTGGTTGCCGCCACACACGCTTGACACCATCTGAATTAAATAAGTTTATCTTGGTCTCATCCGACCACAGGACAGGGTTCCAATAATCCATGTCCTTAGTCTGCTTGTCTTCAGCAAACTGTTTGCCAGCTTTCTTGTGCATCATCTTTAAAAGAGGCTTCCTTCTGGGACAATAGCCATGCAGACCAATTTGATGCAGTGTGCGGTGTATGGTCTGAGCACTGATAGGCTGACCCCCCACCCCCACCCCTTCAACTCTGCAGCAATACTAGTAGCACTCATACGACTATTTTCAAAAGACAACCTCTGGATGTGACGCTGAGCACGTGCACTCAGTTTCTTTGGTTGACCATGGCAAGGCCTGTTCTGAGTGGAACCTGTCCTGTTAAACCACTGTATGATCTTGGCCACTGTGCTGCAGCTCAGTTTCAGGGTGTTGGCAATCTTCTCATAGCCTAGGCCATCTTTATGTAGAGCAACAATTCTTTTTTTTCAGATCCTCAGAGAGTTCTTTGCCATGAGGTGCCATGTTGAACTTCCAGTGACCAGTATGAAAGAGTGTGAGAGCGATAACACCACATTTAACACACCTGCTCCCCATTCACACCTGAGACCTTGTAACACTAACAAGTCACATGACACTGGGAAGGGAAAATGGCTAATTGGGCACAATTTGGACATTTTCACTTAAGGGTGTACTAACTTTTGTTGCCAGTGGTTTTGACATTAATGGCTGTGTGTTGAGCTATTTTGAGGGAACAGCAAATTTACACTGTTATACAAGCTGTACACTGACTACTTTACATAGTATGAAAGTGTCATATCTTCAGTGTTGTCCCATGAAAAGATATAATAAAATATTTTCAAAAATGTGAGGGGTATACTCACTTTTGCGAAATACTGTAACTTCAAAAGTAATATTTCTTTTGAAAGAATGTTTTGTGGTTGTGCCTGCTGCTAAAACTCCTGTAAAGGAAACATGGCAGGTTCTTATTTTTGTCTGTAGGTAGATTTGGTCAAAATGTTGTGTCTGCTGAAACACTGCTGTTTTTATTAATGTACGGTTGTTCAACTGGGGATTGTATGGTTACATGTTGATGAAAGAAACTGACTCATAGTGAAAAATCATTTTAAATCCCATGTTGTAATCCAGCAAGATAGAAAGAATCCTAGTTAAGGTTAACATTTTTACAAGTAAATTCAAGTGAAGGAACTCGTGTGGTTCAAAGTGCAGACGGTCGCTGTATCATTCGACCCTCATCCCACATTTCCATTTTACAGGCCTACAGTTCTCACAGTAACTAAGGAAAAAGACTGACCTTTTCTGCACACCTGATTCTTGAACGGCTGACTGTAGGTTATATTATCTACTCGTGCATCCTGTAATAGCTTTGTTAGTGTGAGAAGTGAAGAGTTAGTATATACAGTATTTTAATAGGCAGTACATGTGAGTGTTGATGGGATTTTTTCCCCATTCTGCTTTGAATTATTTCTCATTACTTTCTGTCTTAACCATCCATCTGTTTTTAACCACCTTGCTTTAAAAATGGGGTTTTGCTTGGCATTATCTTTCATCTGCACCACTTTTTATTCCCGCCAAATGTGCGATAGAACATGTAATTTATGAAATGCAAATTGAGGTACATCTACAGACAGTTAATTAAATGAATGCCATCTTTGATATTGCAGTAAGCCTTTCAGTCCCTGAACCGACTAACAGATTGAGATAAATGGAATACGCATTGGTCTATAGTAATAGTCTGTCCAGGCTGGTAGAGCTTTCATTGTATTAGGGTGGGTGGTTGGAAGGAAAGACTTGAAAACATGGATTTGTTGTTGTGGATGTGTGACTTTAGTCTCATTAAAAAAACCTTCAAGCATGGAACGTCATGAGTGCGTATAGAATTTTAAATTTATACATTTCAAACAAGTCTTTTGTTAAATCAGCTAGAGGTTCCTCAAGTCCTGCGCAGACCAGCTGTGTGGGATCATGGAGCACATCTTCAGCCTGAGCCTGAAGCTGGGGAGGGTACCACAGCTGTGGAAAACATCCTGTGTGGTACCCGTACCGAAGACCCCTCACCCCAAGGACGTGAACAGCTACAGACCAGTGGCCCTCACATCACACCTAATGAAGATCCTGAAGAGGCTGCTCCTCACCCATCTCCGCCCCCTGGTGGGACCAGCGATGGATCCACTTCAGTTTGCCTACCAGCATAGCATCAGGGTGGAAGATGCAGTGATCTTCCTCCTACATCGTTCCCTGTCCCACCTGGAGAAGCCTGGGAGCACTGTGAGGATCATGTTCTTTGATTTCTCCAGTCCTTTCAACATCATCCAACTAGTGATCCTAAGGGACAAGCTGCTGAGCGCAGGGGTGGACCAGCACCTGTCATCATGGATCCTGGACTACCTGACAAACCGACTGTGTTTGTGAGAACCCAGGACTGTGTGTCTGACACCATCATCTGCAGTAGAGGGGCCCCCCAGGGAACAGTTCTGGCTCCCTTCCTGTTCAACCTCTACACTGCTGACTTTTCACACAACACACCACACTGCCATCTACAGCAATTCTCTGATGACTCAGCGGTCATCTGCCTCATCTGTAATGGAGATGATGCGGAATACAGAGGACTTACCCAGGACTTTGTGGACTGGTGCCTACAGAACTGCCTCCAGATCAATGTGAGGAAAACTAAGAAACTGGTGGTGGACTGCCGCAGGCAAGGACAAACCCCCACAGCACCAGTAAACATCCAGAGAACAGACATTGAGATGGTGACATCCTACAAGCACCTGGGTGTTCACCTGAACAATAAACTGGACTGGTTACACAACATGAACACGCTCTACAAGAAGGGGCAGTGCAGCCTGTTCCTCCTGGGGAGACTCAGGTCTTTTGGAGTGCAAGGGGCACTCCTGAAGACCTTCTATGATTCAGTGGTGGCATCAGTCATCACATTTGGAGTGGTCTGCTGGGGCAGCGGCATCATGGCAGCCGACAGGATGAGACTGAACAGGCTTATCAAAAAAGCAGGCTCTGTACTGGGGCGATGCCTCGACCCAGTGGAGGAGTTAGGAGAGAGGAGGATGGTGGCTAAGCTGTCATCTCTGCTGGAGTCTGAGTCCCACCCCATGCAGGACATGCTGAATGCACTGAGGAGCTCATTTAGTGGTGGGCTGTGTCATCCTAGGTGCACAATGGAGAGGTTCCATGGGTCCTTTCTACCTACGACTGTCAGACTTTATAACCTAACCAGGGCTGCTCGTAGAGGCCATATTAAATGTATTAAATGTAACAACTTTGCACAATAGAGATTGTCCCCTCCAATACACAACTAGAACAATAACAATCATTACTGAGGGTGGCAACAACACTGTGATTCAAATGCAAAATATACTGTCTGGGTACATATTCATATTCTGCAGGGTAATTTAACAAACCGTAATGCTGTTTATTCCATCTAGCTGCAATGCTCCTGCACTGTGTATATCTGTGTACATATGTATATTCATCTACTGCTTTGGCTAACCAGTTCTTATTATCTTGTTGACTAATTGCTCTGTGTGCTGCTGTCATCATGGAATTTCCCCATTGTGGGACTAATAAAGGCTTATCTTATCTTAAATATCAAACAATTTAGGAAACAAAAAACAAAGCTTTCAAATTTTTGTTGACTAAGAGGAGATGAATGATTGTAGAAGGTGGCACAGGTTGGCTGCTGCATTGGTTTTGCTAGGAGGGAGTGAAGCAGATGATACTGGCAGTGAGGAGAAGGTAGCGCAGAGTTTTCTTGTCTGGGAGGTCGAATGTGAGACTGTGCTCATAATGCAAGATGGTAAGGTGGTGAGCCCACTGAAGGCTGGACCCATGTGACTTGTTCAGGCTGACCTGGGCTGCATCCTATGGGCAGAAGCATGGCCACCAGGTGCTTATTGTCAAGTCTCTCCTCCAGTCCTGGCTTCAGGGTGGGGCCCCAGTAACCCTATACCAGACAGGGGACACCAAATCCTTGATTTTTTAACTATCATGGCAATCCATTGGACCACTTTTAGGGCTGTATTACAAGGACATGGTCAGTCATCTTGTCACTGATGCAGAACGTATTTATGGGCGTTTCCAAGTTCATTTCCTTATCACAGCAGCGCAGAAACATTTTCCACCTGGCGCAAAGTGTGAAGAGGCTGGTCTAATTATTCAGAGGTGTGTTTTTAATAATTCAAGCCAAAGCGCTCCTGCCCATCCCTTTAATGCAAAGAGGCGCATTATCTAAAGGGAACTGATCATGACTGCTTGTTTAAGACGGGTTTTGCGGTGACCAAAGCCCGTGGATGTGAGCAAAAATGCATGCGATAGTAACGCTGCTTAATAATAAGGAAGACATCTAGAGAGAACAAATGGAAGAATGAGCTAAAAAATCAGTTGAATGGTTTAGAGTATTGCACATGGATGCAATATACAAACATGAATGGGTTTGAAACTTCAGGAAAAGAGAATGATGCCTGTACAAATTTTCATAAACTTTCATTAACAATGGCGTGGTAGACGCCTGTGGAGAGATGGAGTGCTCTCTCTCCTGTTGCTTTTGCTGACCAAGGGTCTCTCCCATCTCTTGTGGGGGTTTGACGAGGTTTGCGACTCTCTCTCCCAGTCCCTCCATGGTGGGAGGGAAGGAGGAGATCTGACGCAGCTTCCCGTCCGCCGCCGACCCCCGCTACAAAGCGAGCCTGCTCTCGGTGGCCGCTTCCAAGGGCTGACAGGTAGCAGTCAGGATGCTTGCTGGGGGAGAACTATGACCATAAACATGGTGCGGGCGGGCTTGACCCAGCTGGAAACCTGAGGGCACTATTTAGTGTGATATCATATTATAATTAAAATGACGGGTGATTATATTATGACTGTTACAACTCTCCCCATTAAAATAACAGAAAATTCCAGCGCATGCTGTTTCCTCATGAGCTCCAGAGCTGCGCGATTTTAAAACACACCACTGAAATATCATTAAACAATGCACTTCTGACGACAGACCTTCTTATTCCTAATCAAAAGTGGATTATCATGACATGCACTATAATAGTGATCCCAAAGTGATTAAACAAAAAGTTGGTAAAACTCAAATTAAACATGAAGCCTCTAAATTTAATGATTTGGCCTCTGTTCCTCCTCATAATTTAAAAATTAAATGTGGTTTGTTAAATATTAGGTCTCTAACTCCCAAGTCTCTGCTAATCCATGATCTGTTAATTGATCATCAGATTGATTTAATATCCCTTACAGAGACTTGGTTAGGACAAGAAGATTATGTTGGTTTAAATGAATCAACTCCCTCTGGTTATTTAAACTGTCAAAATCCCAGAAGTTCTGGTTGTGGAGGAGGAGTAGCAACAATTTACCATTCCAAATTATTAGTTAATGTAAAGTAAAAAACACGTTATAATTCCTTTGAGGGCCTGGTCCTCAGTATTGGGCATTTTAGCAATTTTAGGCTAAACCCAATTTTGTTTGCCATAATTTATTGTCCCATCAACCTACTCAGAGTTTTTATCCGAATTTGCTGAATTCTTAGCTGATTTAGTGCTGAAATCAGATAGAATAATTATAGTAGGGGACTTTAATATACGTGTAGATGTAGATAGTGATTGCCTTAATATGGCATTTAATTCAATATTAGACACGATGGGGTTTTCTCAGAAAGTAAGAAATTCTACCCATTTTCTCCACCATACGTTGGACCTTGTTCTGACATATGGTATAGAAATAGAAAATCTGGTAGTGTCTCCTCATAACCCTGTACTGTCAGACCATTGTCTGTTAACCTTTGATTTTACTATTTCTGACTATTTGGCCCCTAAGGAAAAATATTACTACAGTAGATGCCTCTCAGAGGATGTTGTTACCAAATTTATGCAGCTTGTTTCCTCTATGCCATATGTCAACACAACGGAAATAAGCTATAGACAGCTTACTCCTTCTGTAATTGATAGCATGGTAGATAGTGTTACAGCTTCTCTGCATCAGACTCTAGACATGGTAGCCACTTTAAAAAAGAAAAAGTCTAATCAGAGATTTCTAACTCCTTGGTTCAACACAGAAACTCGTAGCTTAAAACAGAAGACTCGTCACTTAGAAGGAAAATAGCACTCCACTAATTTAGATGAAATCTATTTAGCTTGGAGAAATCATCTTTTAATTTATAAAACATCTCTTAGAAAAGCTAGAACAAGTTATTATTCTTCATTAATAGAAGAGAACAAGAATAATCCCAGGTTTCTTTTCAGCACTGTAGCCAGGCTGACAAAGAGTCAGGACTCTGTCAACCCTAGCATTACCTTAGAGCTTACTAGTGAGGACTTTATGAACTTTTTCAATAATAAAATTTCATCTATCAGAGATAAAATCAGTCAGATTCTTCCCACTGTTAACCACTTGCGCTCCGTTGTTCCGCGGGCGGGCAAGTCTCTGCGTCCTAGGGCGCACGAGGGCGCCCTCGTGCGCGCTCGGACGCATGACGCATGATATACTGATGATGGTGCAGATGGAGATGGTGCTGGCCTCCAAGCGCCACTGAAAAAAAAAGCTGCAGTCACAGCCGCAAACAGATTAGTTCATCTGATTGACCTCTCATTCGACTAATAAGAGCCTTGAACTGGGTTTCTGAAACCATGAAGAGCCAATGAATGAAAACCTAGGAAGGAGGACCCGCCTACTGTGAATGCAGGAGCCAATTGAAGCACAGAAATTCGGGCTGGGTGAAGAGAGATTTACTGTTGCAGCAGATGAAAACAAAGGACGCTGGACGAACCTGCTACAGACCCAGGCTCACCCAGCAGCATGGAGAACACCCACAAGTGGGACCTGCACTCATTCCAGCAGAATAGACGTTTAGGATTCTCTTCCGTCATCATAGACCGACGGGGGCCGACGACAAAGGTCGTAAATCATTCGCCAAAACCGCAATATTGGAATTATGTTTTGATCGGGATCCACGAGCGGACCAGCGTCGCGTTCGTCTGACAATGGGGAAGAGAAGTTTGCCAGGACTCTGCTGCTGTGAAGAGGTAAGGTGTTATAAGCTAAATTATTATTTCTCCCTGAAAACTGCAATCCAAAAATGACTTTTGACCGATCGGTAAATTACAACTGTACTGCGCACGAAGTACGAAGTGCGTGCGCCACGATAAACGGTTCATTTGCCGTGTTCGGACCGTGAACGCCCCCCCCCCCGCTGCAGAAGAGGAGCGGGGGGGGCGTTCACGGTCCGAACGCCCCCGGTCCGCGGAGGGAAGCATATGAGTCTATTCTGTCATGTAGCGATGGCCATCTTCTGTAGCGAGGGGGGGGCCCCCCCCCACACACACACAGTAGCGGGGGGGGGGGGCCGCTGGGAAAACATGCAAGGAGTGTAATCCGTCATGTAGCGAGGGCCGAACTCCGTCTTTTGTAGCGGGGCCACACACACACACACAGACACAGCCCTGAGTGTGACCTTTCATTAGAGCCCAAAATGAAGATTCTACATTGAATTATTCAAAAGTTACAGACGTTTTTCCAAACTGTGCCATTTGGCACAATTTGGCACAGTTCCAAAACGCCTGGGAACTACCTGAGAACAAAGCTGTGTAAAATATTCAATTTTTGTGGTATTGTTACCAAATTTGGATCTCAGCTTGATAACACTTGGTTCTACATTTCTGTTGCATTTTCCAGCCGGATCGGACAGCTGTGTGTTATTTGCAAGCATTTGTATCCAAAAAAACACTGTGGCCAAATTTATTTTCTTCAAGTTCAGTATGTTCAGATGACTGTAGCTCAGTGGCCGGAGCACGTAGAGAGATTATGTTTTTTTTGCCAAAAAATTCAAAGTGTTTTCTTTTAAATGAGACCAACCCCATGAAGATGCTGCAAAGGGTTGAATAACAGCTTTCGATTTACTTTAGGCACGGTTTTTTTTGGCATTTTTAGGAAAATTGCCCGGAGTGCAAGGGGTTAACTTAATACACTAACTACCACAACTCCTTCAATTGACAGTTTACTCCAATTGACCTTTTAGAGTTAGACAAAATAGTTTCCTCATCCAAGCCTTCAACTTGTCTTTTAGATCCTATTCCTACCAGGTTATTTAAAGAAGTCTTCCCATTTATTGGTACGTAGCTTTATTCTTCAAATAATCAATTCTTCATTAACTTTAGGCCATGTACCACAGGCGTTTAAAGGGCCTATATCATGCAAAATTGACTTTTTTGAGCTTTTAAGCATGTTATAATGTTAATTCCTCACCAAAAACACTCCCAAAGTGGTATTTTGCTCCATTCATGCATCTCTGAGTATTCCTCCTCAACCCTGCTCTCTGAGCTGCTGCTCCACCCTGTCCCTGATAATGACTGGGTCCCCACGTTCATACGTATGAACGTGGGTGAGCTGCTCACTCCAGGAAGTGCCTGTGCTGCCAGCACCACCCCCAGGCTAACGCACACACCCACTTTCTCCGCGCAGCTAACGGAGCGGTGATCGGCAAAACTGTTTCACTTTAGCATTGACGCTGTGAAGAAGTAGTTCCTCTCGCACCTAATCTGCTCAGTGACAACTGTTTGCTTTTTTACGTAAGACAATGTCTTCTAAGTTTTCATTAAGTTTGCAGATGACACAACTGTGGTGGGACTCATCTCAGGGGAGGATGAGTCCGCTTACCGTGATGAGGTCCAAAATCTGTCTCTGTGGTGCTCTGCAAACAATCTGATTTTAAATACTAAGAAAACTAAAGAACTCATATTGGACTTCAGGAAACGCAGAGCTGACCCATCCCCCATTTTTATCAATGATGACTGTGTGGAAATAGTGCATAGCTATAAATTTCTTGGTATACATATCACAGACACCCTTTCCTGGACCACAAACACCACAGCTATCGTTAAGAAGGCCCGGCAACGTATCCACTTCCTCAGGATTTTAATAAGAAACAACCTTTGTAAGAGGCTGCTGATGACCTTTTACCGCTCTGCTGTTGAAAGCATCTTAACATACTGCATCACGTCTTGGTATGCAGGCTGCTCTGTTGCGGACAAAACAGCACTACAGAGAGTTGTAAGAACTGTGGAAAAAGTCATTGGCTGCCCTCTTTCATCACTCCAGGATATCACCAACACCCGTTATCATACAAGAGCCAAGACCATCAGTACAGACATTTCTCACCCCGGTCATCGCCTTTATACTCTTTTGCCCTCAGGGAGGCGATACAGGTCAATTCAATCGCACTCCACTAGATTCATTAACAGTTTCTTTCCAAAAGCCATTTACTTTTTAAATCACCAATACACATCATAGTCTCTAGCACATTACATCTGGCAGGGAAAGAAATTTTTATCTTTATTCTTAAATGTATCTTTCTAATGCCTTCTGTTAACTAGACACAAAAATGACTGCACTTTTTTAAGCTCTTTTTAATGCTGATATGTTATGTTATGTGTGTTTTGCTATGGTTGTTGTTGATGTGTATGGACTGAGTGTTGTTCGTAGTTTTTATGTGGGAGGGGGGCATGTGCAGTTTCGTTGCGTTTTTTATGCAATGACAATAAAGGCTCTATCTATCTATCTATCTATCTATCTAGTTCCTCTCGCACCTAATCTGCTCAGTGACAACAACTGTTTGCTTTTTTACGTAAGACAATGTCTTCTAAGTTTTTGTGGGCAGAACCCAGTGACACGCTGCAGCAGCCGGCTCAGGGGTTACATCATGAAATGGGCGGCAGCCACAAGAAGGAGAGGATGAGCCTCAGAGATTGAGGCATCTTACTTCCGGGTTGGAAAAGTAGCTCGCGAAAATAACTCATATTTCATAAGAAATTCATTCTCCAGTGTACCAAAGGTAATATACTATCACATACATGCATATAGTTTACTCTGAAAGGCTTAAAATAGCATGATATAGGCCCTTTAAAACAGCTGTAATTAAACCCTTACTCAAAAAGCCAATGCTGGATCCAGGAGTTTTAGCTAACTATAGACCAATCTCTAATCTCCCTTTCATTTCAAAAATCTTAGAAAGAGTTGTTGCTACGCAATTATTTGACTATATGCAGGGAAATGGTTTATTTGAAGAGTTTCAATCTGGGTTTAGAATCCATCATAGTACTGAAACAGCCTTAGTGAAGGTCACTAATGACCTCTTGGTCGCATCTGATAATAGACTTGTTTCTGTGCTTGTCCTTTTAGACCTTAGTGCAGCTTTTGATACTATTGATCATAATATTCTACTTGATAGATTAGAACACTATGTTGGACTTAATGGAACTTCATTGCAATGGATTAGATCTGATAGGTTCCAGTTTGTTCATGTCAGTGATGAGTTTTCTTTCAACTCAAAGCTCAGTCATGGAGTTCCACAGGGATCTGTACTAGGCCCTACTCTTTATAGTTTATATATTCTTCCGTTGGGCAACATTATTAGGAAGCACTGTATACATTTTCATTGTTATGCAGATGAAACACAATTATACCTGTCAATGAAGCCAGATGATAGTAATCAATTAGCCAAGTTAGAAGCCTGTCTTAAGGAAATCAAAGCTTGGATGACTTGTAATTTCCTGCTATTAAATTCAGATAAGACTGAAGTCATTCTTGTTGGTCCAAAAAAACCTTAGAAATACCTTTCCAAATCAAACTTTTAGTTTGGATGCAGCTACTCTTTCTCTTAATAGCTCTGTGAGGAACCTTGGAGTTATTTTTGATCAAGATCTGTTTTTCAATTCACATATTAAATTCGTTTCTAAGACTGCCTTCTATCATTTGCATAATATTGCCAAGATTAGGAGCATCTTGTCTCAGAGTGATGCTGAGAAACTGATCCACGCTTTTGTTAGCTCTAGATTAGATTATTGTATCTCTTTATTATCAGTGTAGCATCATCTCACTTTGGCTCAGCAATAATTATTCTTCTGCTTAAAGACATTTTGTTTCACCCAGGAGTAAGACAAAGAAATGGATTTCTCCCCCAGGCCACAGCTGAAATCCCATTCCTTTGTTAAAACCAGCCTAAGGAATTTCCCCAATGTCCGGCTTTGCTTTTATTGCCCCCATAAACATGCAACAGACCTGGCCAAACATGGATCCACAGCTCAATAAAATTTCCTTAAACTCTGGGACATGCTGGATTTAACCAGTGAACTTTAAAGTACATTATTACAAACTCAATTCTAAACCTTCCCTTTTCAGAACTATGAAAAGCAAACGGACTCTGATGTTTTTAATGTGGAAAATCAATAATATGTGTGAAATGCATTAATCTGTGATTTTTTATATATATACTGTATATATATATATATATATGCATGTTAATGTTTAAATGAATGTTTATTCCTGCATGTTGATTTAGAAGCACTGTTTATAAGATACACTAAGGTTAGTTTAGTTATACATAAGTGTGTATATTCCAATGTGTCAGAAATTTGCCTCTAAAACCATGTGACTCCAGCAGCCAATCTCTGCATGACAACAACTC
Source organism: Pholidichthys leucotaenia (assembly GCA_020510985.1). Lineage (NCBI taxonomy): Eukaryota > Metazoa > Chordata > Actinopteri > Cichliformes > Pholidichthyidae > Pholidichthys > Pholidichthys leucotaenia. Next base: position 139,118,650 of record CM035842.1, on the reverse strand, counting down.
TTCATCCCAAAGAGCTCGACAATAGACTGTTTGTTATTGGACTAAAGGTTCATCGGGCCTCCCACGAAGGACTCTCATTGGCTGAGATTCCGGTCAGTCCGGAAGCCCGCGATAGCTCAACGGAACTTATAAATAACAGAGAGACCCCTGCTTCGTCCTCTTTTGGCTCTTTTTCTCTCTTTTGGCTCGCCCTTCTCCACTGATCTTTTTTCTCTTTGGACTCGTTCATCTCTCTATTGTCTACACACAGCAAGGAAGAACAAAGACTCCTACCACGTGTCGCTTTTCTGAACACAGAGCAGATAACTCGTAATTTGTTTATGTCACTTAGTATTTTAATGCCTTTTGTTTTTCTCTTAAATGCCTAGGAATTCCTATTTCTTTGAGTTCAATTCTTAATTGGAGTTAAACTCCAATTTTTATTCATCACTTTTTCTTTGTTAAACTTTCTGTAAAATCACCGTTTGTTTAATTTTAATGTAAACTTTAATCTTGACTTTATTTTAATAATATTTTTCTTGACTAAGCACCCACCAGAAGCTACTATTTTTATCTAAAGTCCGAAACTCTTTAATTTGAGATCGGATTAGATATCCTTAATTAATTATTATCGGAGGCCTCTTAGAAGATGCAGCTCTCCACATCACATGCAGCTGAGGAATCAACGCGCAGCTGTTCATCACACGCTGAAGAAGCGTCGTCATCATCTAGCTCCAAACCCAGTTTCAACTATGGGTCATACAGCCCAGAATCCAGCCTCTTCAACCGCTTGAATTTAAAGGTCGAAATGTGGATCCTGAAAATATCTGCGGGCAGATATTAACGTCTATGAAAACTTGGGCTGAGGACAACAAAAGAACCATCATCACCGAGGGATCACGTGAGCTGTAACTTTAATTCATCTGCTGAATTAAACGTCTGAGGTTCGGTAATAATTTGTATATCTAATCAGATGCAAATTAAGAAGCCCTTAACATAACTCTTCTTTTTATTAAAATTCCGTTTTTATTTTCTTAAGATTAATCCAGGACTTTTTTTTTCATATAATTAGTAAACTTTTTCCATAAATTTGCGTTGTTTCCATAATCTGTTAACTCAAACTGATAGAGATTCATTTCTCAGTTTAACCCTGGTTCCGAAAATATTGACATTGTTAATCTATCATTTACAAGATTGATTTTATGATTAATGAAATTACTGCAATGTCTGTTAATCATTTCGTTTAATAAATATGTGAAAATGAGAGAAGTTGTTGAGAATTTATTTCATTCGGAGTCTGTTTCAAGCACACGTATCGAATTCACGGAAAATTTTTGAGACTGATTATTAATTAATTTATTGAGTGATTAAACAGGTATAAAGTGAAATTAAAATTAAAATTGCTTCTTAAAGATAGAAGCTGGTGCCCCTACGAGTGTTATTAACTTTTCTGATGTATTTGAAACGAGATTTGATCTCAGACTCCAATACATCAATATAAATTAAATAATTCATACCTGATCATATTTATTATTTATTAATATTCCATATTTCACGCTACAGATTTATTGGTGTGTCCCGCGTGAGAGCCTGGCTGAACTTGACACACTCAGAATGAAAGAAATTAATATATAAGCTGTGTGTGATTTGGTCGATTTTTAACTCACAAAGGTGGTTCATTTTTGCCTGCAGCAAATCTATTGTCTGTCTCTGTGTCACAAGGGGGAGGGGGTGAATTCGCCCCCCTGATTACTGCTGTGTGTGTGTGTGTCTGCTGACCAAGAGAAGGAGGGGGTGAAGAGACCCCACTCTAGTCAGTTTTTAGTTTTTTTGTTGTTCAATGCATGCTTAAGAAGCGTGATTACACGCTGAATAATTAAAATAGGCCTGGGAACAAAATACCAAAGAAATCCTATTTGTTTTCCCCGTTATTTCAAAACTCCGCAGGTGAAGCAAACCCTTGGGGGATTTAATTGAATTAACCATTATATAAACTTGTTGAATAAAGTTTAGGGAGACCAAAGTTTTCCCGCCTTTGGAAAGCCAAGGCGTGGTTTTATGGACTGAAGCTTGAGCTGCATCCATGTGGCACGTGCACGCACAGTCGCACATGCGACCGTCAAGCTGTGCACAAAACTGCGCATGTGTAGATCGGCTCAGCGACGCCATCTTAAGTCTAGGTAAAGTTCCCTGTAGCCGCCATTTTGAGTAGAGATCCTTGACTCCTTGAGTGACGTCATTGGGTTTCCTCTTACGGAAGTGCAGACAAAAACTGCCTCCATCTTGTGGTGAAACATAGGGACTGCAATTTTTATTCAAACTTCTAATCTTTAAAGACGATTTATAACCAAATTAAGTCTTCAAAGTAACTTCAAAGCAATTCATATTATTCGGAATAAACTAAATTTAACACTAATCCAAACTTTTATGCCAAGAATAAAAGGAAAAGGACCTGTTGGCTTCTGAAAGTTTTTCTCAGTGGTGAAACCCCACTCACTGCATAGATACCTATAGCAGGAACATATATAAACACCCCTGTTGTATTTAATCACTTATGTAACCACATATTACAATCTTTTAAGCTAAAAGCAAACATATTTACACACTTTTAAGCAAAAAGTTGCAAACTTTGAAGCTATATGTGTGCTTATTTTGCTGTTTTTAAATGTGATATGGTGTGATTCCCTTCCCACAGAAACCCAGTTTTAGCTTAAGGATTCTAATGCTGATGTTTACTCAAGAGTAACATTAAAGTAGGATTAAATCTGTGCATTTTAACAAATTTACAGACTTAGTGAATATTTATAATTTTTCCTCTTTCTCAAATTTAGGAAACCACATCAAGCAATTAACGCTTAAGAGAAGCTCTAGGTGTTATTTAAACTCATTGTATCATTTCTTGGTTCATGTTTTCTCTACAGGAAAAGAAAAACATTTAACCAACCTGCATAATTTTCAAATTTTTCCCAGGATTTAAAAGAAAAGTCAAAAAGGTGCAAACACTGATTATTCTGTAAATAAGAAATTTATAGATGACAATCAAGACAGATCACTATTGACTTCAATCTTAAGAAATTCTTGGACACCAAATATTCAAACAATTCACTTGTTTCTAATTTGTAAATATTTTAAACATTTAATGCTTCAAATGAAAATAGGCTTTAACACATAAAACCAAAGGAAAGCCTTAACTTTAAAAGAAAGTGGAAACTTATAATCTTAAATCTTTAAAGCATTTGGCCTCTTTTGTTTTTGTATTTCCTTTGTAAATAAAATCCTCACTTTCAAAGTGACATTCTGCAAAATTCCAAAGCTAGTTATTGATGACAAATTCCAATACTAGACTTTGAAAATCAAAGGAAAGAAGTCAATCCACACAACTGAAATCTTTGTTTGTTTTGTGAAACAAATTCAATCCAATTTCAATTCAACTTTATTTATCAACATACAGTTTCAACGAACGAATTAATTGAAGTATCTCTACATTTCTAAATAATTCCAAAATTCTATTTTCCATCCTGCAAGCCTACAAGTTGAAACAAATTCTAAAGGAACTTTCAACTATCACGGTTGTAAAATAAAACACTCAAGGTTAAACCTTGTTGAACAAATTTAAGAATAATCAACAAGTTGAATTTATTTTTAAAAGCTAAATAACAACAACGGTCAAACATGACGAGTCATCAGACAACCGACCAATTTACCAAGCTGGATGACCTTCAAACAACATTGGAAGCATGGACTTCTAATTTAATTTCTAGCTTCACAACACGGGTCAAGGAAACACAGCCCGAAGAATTGAAGCCACTCACTGAAGAGCTCTTGAATGAACACACTGAAAAACCACCAGAAGGCAAGGACCTCACCAGTGTGTTAGGTAAGTTTGCACTAACATTAGTCGCAAGATTAAAGGTAGCCGAGAATGAGCTATTAAATCGACAAACAACGATCCTATCTCTCCAAGAAGAGAATGAAACACTGAAAGGAAATTTGGAACAATCTCAAGAGGAGAATGATAAAACTCAAAATCAACTTGATGAAGCGTTACAAGATTTGGACCGTGAAGAGTCAGAAAATAAACGGTTGATAGATAATGACGCGCTTCACCAAGACAACAATGAACTTGAAGATGCCCTTCAAGACACAAAGAAGGAACTCAGAAGAGTTGAAGGTCAACTTGAAAATGTGAAGAAAGACTACAAGGAATGTCAACTGCTCCTAAAGGAAAGACATGAACACTGGGACATCCACCGCGCTCCCTCGCCCGATTCCCGTTTCGAATACGGACGGCCGCGTGGACAGCGTGCGTGTGCCCCTTCAGACCGCGACCTTGACAAGATCGCGCAAAATATCACCAAATTTGATCCAGGACCTACGGGTTCACCTGATGCCAAAGTCTATTTACAGGACATTGATTACTACCTGCGTAAGTATCCTGATGCTACGACTGACGATCGCATCTATCTGATCAAACTAACATCTAACAGGTCAGTATCAAAATTCATAGACAGACAGCCGACAAACATAAAAGCAGACTACATGCTGCTCCGCAAAGCCATCGAAAAGGAGTTCTCCGACGACTGCCTACAGGCAGGGCTAACCGCAGCCCTAGCCGTGAAGCAAGGACGCTCAGAGCCGACACAAGCCTACTACCAGAGACTCCTACTTGCATATTTTGGATCTCAAAATACACCAGGGATGGAAGAAGACCACAATTTCAAGACCCTCTTCATCCAAAACCTCCATCCCACTGTGAGCCATTACCTGGGAGTTACAGCTAACCCGAAATCAAACTCAATAAGTCAGCTGAGAGAGTTTGCACACTATGCGTTCCAAAAACAGCAACAAAGTTGCAACAAGCACACTGAGCCTGCCACAGTGCTAGCTATTAGCGATGCATCTAACACCTTGGAGTTGGAAGGAGCTCCTCGCTCTACTCCACCTCCTACACTGCGAGTACATAAACAGCCGAAGCATTTTTCCAACCGACCTCATCAAGGTCAAGACCACACTAGGTCCTCTGGATATCACTTTAGACCAACTTTGTGAAAACCCGACTACCGTCATAGACCATATCCACGGGATAGGTCACAAGAACGCGATACGGACTACCATGATGACAGGTACCGATACGAAGACATGCGTAACCGCGACAAATGGTCTCCATCCCATCACAGAAGCTCAGAAGCAGAGACCTATCACAAACGTTGGAAGGAAGAAGAAACTCCTACATTCAGTAGAGAAGACATTGAAATTGTCAAACACCTCCTAGCAGAGATTCAAAGCTACAAAGAGAATAAAACTGCTAACATTCTAGCTATATCAGCCGTGCCAACTCAAAACAAGTGTTCCAAACGAAGGAAACGCAAGAAGAAAATCCCTCATGCAAATGAGGAAGGACCAAAGGACTCAATGCAGTCCAGTGCTGTTATGGCAGCCCAACCACAGGTCACAGACCACTCCTCTAATGACATGTCGCAACTCAGTGTCGAACCACCGGTTCCACAACTTTTATGCGATTTAAACGAGAGGGGGGTGGCACGGAAATTCTACCTTCCACTGACCCTTGAAGACATGATGTGTCAGGACGCTGTTTTAGACACCGCTGCTGACATCACTCTCATGTCACACACCCTTTTTGACAAACTACGTGTAGCCGCGAACCGCGCTAACAAACATTTGAAACTAGAACCCTGTTCATTAGCTGTGCGACCATATGCGCTCACTAAAACAACCCTGTTGGGCGTATCACTACTAAACATGTCCATTGGACCTATGATCTTGACACATCCGGTCTACGTGTCCAAACTTGACGCCATTCCATTACTTGTTGGCAAAGACCTACTGAACCGTTTTGAGCCACTGATTGATTTCAAGAACCTCAAACTATGGGCTCAAACGCAACACCCTCACCCATTTGACCCAACAAGAACAACTGAATCACAGTGCTTTGTTCTGAACACTTTGGACACCCCAAGTCTCACACAACTAGCACTGTTGGAACAACTGCAACCGAGTGAAAGCGACCGCCAAGACCAAGGTGAGTACTGTCCACAAGAAGTCAAAAGTCACCTTCAAATACAAGGTCACACCAAGGAATCAAATGACCTTGAAAACTCAACGGCCGAGCAGAAAACCCCAAACGGCCCCCTTGAAACCCTTGATACCCATGATTCAATGGTGGTGTCACATTTTGAAACCCACCCACCCGCCCATGAGGCCTGCATGGTCACAAGAGCCACACCAACCGGCTCTCTAGACCCTCTGAAACCTCAAGTTTTTGCGACAAAGAACCCAACTTTTGCGAACCCAAGGTGCACAGTCACTCAACCTTCCAACCAAATGATCCATAAAACCGTCAAACACCGGTCGGATAAAACGGTACATGCGCTGCCCGCATCTAAACCCTTTGGCATACCAAACCTGAAACCACTTCATGTGACACAACCTTCTCTGCAGCTATACATTGGCACTTCTGTTCATGCTTCCGACGAACCATCATCGCCACCGCTCAGAGTTCCTCGAAACCAGAGGGGGGTGATGACTGCCAATGCCTATAACAATCCAGCTGCAGAACACTGCATCAAAACGACATACAAAGCTCCCAAGGCTGTATTTCAAAAACATTCGGACCGATTCGCCAAACAACAGAAAGCGTACAACGATCAAAAACTCTCGCATGACAAACTGCGAAGGGGGGACAAGACCTTCCACCCCACATTCGTACCGCAGACACCTGAAATAAATTTACAGGAAAGGAAAATCACTCCTAAATTCCTGCCTGAGTGGATGAATCCACACGTTGTCAACAACAAACTTTGGCCACCCAAGAGCCAAATCCAAGACCCCATTTTCAAATGGGCTCACCAAAATCAGAGTAACCTTTACCAAAACCCCATGGGACTTGTCGGGTACAACACTGTCAAAGTAAGTCCATAAATAAGATTAAAATCAAACCTACGTCTGAGAAATAACTGCAGCTAACTACTAGCCTCAGGTACACTCAGTCAAATTTCTCCAAGCAATTAGTTAACTGCATCAAAACTTCCAGAAAGGAAAGGGTATATTAAAACCAAATTAGCCCTTAAACTAATTTCAAAGACCTCTGTAAAATCTAATAAACTTCAATCAACTTACTATTATCAAATAGTACACGCAAATACATTCAACACCATTAGCTTGAGCTAATAATCTTAAAACTCCCATCAAAGGTGAAAAACAAGCACAAGGTTTAGAGTTCAATCTCTTAAGCTCTATTCTGTAATTTCCCAGTTCTGAGATCAATAAAGTACATCCATCTAAAGAAATCATTCCACCTCTGAGAGGAATTTTCATTTGCCAACCAGGTATCTAAAGAAAGATCAACAAGAAGATTAAGATCCAAAACCACTCACTTTTATGTTTGCCAAGATGATGGCCCTCCTGTTTATCAGTCTAGCCATCTGCCTAGCAATCACACTCACTGTTACCCAGTCAGAATTGGGCCAAGGCAAAACGAAAGGTCAAAGATCCTTGGGTGGATTCTTAATAACAGCCTCATCGTTAGAGCCTCTTGTTAGCCTTAGCATGCCCACTGTTAACTCGGTCAACATCGCTAAACCGAAACGCCAGGTTGTCGAACCACAAATCGTTACCAAAATCTTACAAGACACTGTGTTGGTTTTGAATGCTTGCTCCGAAGCTTCAGTCAAACTCAACAAGGTCTTGAACTCTTTGCTCTTTGTGTTAAAGGTTGACTATGCTCACACACAGCCAATGTATATGTTACTCTCAGAAGTAGCTAGAAACATTAGCTTTTCAGTTAATGCTTTAGCAATGAATATGCTCTCTCATCATATCCTTTTTGCAGTAAATCCAAATTTACTTCTCATTGCCATCCAAAGAATGATAACGACATCCTATGCCCACTCAGTTTTTCTGCACAAAAGCCTCAAACACCCTATGATTTGGACATCTGTGGAACCATGGTTTAGTCTAACTAAACAAATTCAATTTGAACCTCCTTGAGTCACCTCAATATTGATTAGTCTGAATCTACCTCAAATATGAAAGAATTTTATTTTTGCTTTTGACTAAGATTTTTGGATACATGCTTGTGTATATACAAATAATCCTTTATCCTTTATTTAGATTTTATGCACATTTAAACTGTTTTTGAAATTTTGAATAGATATTTTTCAGCAAACCCAAAACATTTATATCAAGTATGTCAAAACCCACATACTTCTAGTTCATTTTTTTTTGGTACCCAGAATTTTTAAGTCTTTACAGGCTTATACAGAACTTTAGTATATCCTAGACAATTATACAATGTTTATATTTGGTCATGCCCAAATTATTTTTGAAATTTCCATAAGTTTTTCAGAAAACCAAATTTAAGGACCTACACTTTGGAATAGATACTGTTTACAAGCTTAAGACTTATCGACATCAGAACTTTAGTTCAGCATTTGGATCAAGCCTCGCCAAATTGGGATTTGATGCCTAGGATTGCTATCAACGCTGAATCAACGTCACCATTGATACCAGAGGGGGGACTGTAGCATCATCTCACTTTGGCTCAGCAATAATTATTCTTCTGCTTAAAGACATTTTGTTTCACCCAGGAGTAAGACAAAGAAATGGATTTTCTCCCCCAGGCCACAGCTGAAATCCCATTCCTTTGTTAAAACCAGCCTAAGGAATTTCCCCAATGTCCGGCTTTGCTTTTATTGCCCCCATAAACATGCAACAGACCTGGCCAAACATGGATCCACAGCTCAATAAAATTTCCTTAAACTCTGGGACATGCTGGATTTAACCAGTGAACTTTAAAGTACATTATTACAAACTCAATTCTAAACCTTCCCTTTTCAGAACTATGAAAAGCAAACGGACTCTGATGTTTTTAATGTGGAAAATCAATAATATGTGTGAAATGCATTAATCTGTGATTTTATATATATATGCATGTTAATGTTTAAATGAATGTTTATTCCTGCATGTTGATTTAGAAGCACTGCTTATAAGATACACTAAGGTTAGTTTAGTTATACATAAGTGTGTATATTCCAATGTATCAGAAATTTGCCTCTAAAACCATGTGACTCCAGCAGCCAATCTCTGCATGACAACAACTCTTCATCCCAAAGAGCTCGACAATAGACTGTTTGTTATTGGACTAAAGGTTCATCGGGCCTCCCACGAAGGACTCTCATTGGCTGAGATTCCGGTCAGTCCAGAAGCCCGCGATAGCTCAACGGAACTTATAAATAACAGAGAGACCCCTGTTTCGTCCTCTTTTGGCTCTTTTTCTCTCTTTCGGCTCGCCCTTCTCCACCGATCTTTTTTCTCTTTGGACTCGTTCGTCTCTCTATTGTCTACACACAGCAAGGAAGAACAAAGACTAGCAGATAGCTCGTAATTTGTTTATGTCACTTTGTATTTTAATGCCTTTTCTTTTTCTCTTAAATGCCTAGGAATTCCTATTTCTTTGAGCTCAATTCTTAATCGGAGTTAAACTCCAATTTTTATTCATCACTTTTTCTTTGTTAAACTTTCTGTAAAATCACTGTTTGTTTAATTTTAATGGAAACTTTAATCTTGATTTTATTTTTATAATATTTTTCTTGACCAAGCACCCACCAGAAGCTACTATTTTTATCTAAAGTCCGAAACTCTTTAATTTGAGATCGGATTAGATATCCTTAATTAATTATTATCGGAGGCCTCTTAGAAGACGCAGCTCTCCACATCACATGCAGCTGAGGAATCAACGCGCAGCTGTTCATCATACGCTGAAGAAGCGTCGTCATCATCTGGCTCCAAACCCAGTTTCAACTATGGGTCATACAGCCCAGAATCCAGCCTCTTCAACCGCTTGAATTTAAAGGTCGAAATGTGGACCCTGAAAATATCTGCGGGCAGATATTAACGTCCACGAAAACTTGGGCTGAGGACGACAAAAGAACCATCATCACCGAGGGATCATGTGAGCTGTAACTTTAATTCATCTGCTGAATTAAACGTCTGAGGTTCGGTAATAATTTGTATATCTAATCAGATGCAAATTAAGAAGCCCTTAACATAACTCTTCTTTTTATTAAAATTCTGTTTTTATTTTCTTAAGATTAATCCAGGATTTTTTTTCATATAACTAGTAAACTTTCTCCATAAATTTGTGTTGTTTCCATAATCTGTTAACTCAAACTGATAGAGATTCATTTCTCAGTTTAACCCTGGTTCCGAAAATATTGACATTGTTAATCTATCATTTACAAGATTGATTTTATGATTAATGAAATTACTGCAATGTCTGTTAATCATTTCGTTTAATAAATACGTGAAAATGACAGAAGTTGTTGAGAATTTATTTCATTCTGAGTCTGTTTCAAGCACAGGTATCGAATTCACGGAAAATTTTTGAGACTGATTATTAATTAATTTATTGAGTGATTAAACAGGTATAAAGTGAAATTAAAATTAAAATTGCTTCTTAAAGATAGAAGCTGGTGCCCCTATGAGTGTTATTAACTTTTCTGATGTATTTGAAACGAGATTTGATCTCAGACTCCAATACATCAATATAAATTAAATAATTCATACCTGATCATATTTATTATTTATAATATTCCATATTTCACGCTACATCAGGTTGTCCTAAAACATCTTAAAAAGTCTTCAGTTGATCCAAAATGCTGCTGCAAGAGTTTTAATAGGTACAATAAAGAGAGATCATATCTCTCCGGTTCTGGCCTCCCTTCATTGGCTTCCCACAGAGTTTAGAATTAAGTTTAAAATCCTTCTTCTCACTTTCAAAGCTCTAAACAATCAGGCCCCTTTTTATTTAAAAGATCTGATATTAACCTATTATCCTAACAGAGCACTACGCTCTCAAAATGCTGGATTAAAAGACTCCATTTTCATAAAGAACACAGACGAGAGAGAGGTCATTGAAATTGTTAATTCGTTTAAAAGTAAAACATCTACGGACTGTGATGGTATTGACATGCTCTTAGTCAAAACTATTATTGAATGCTTAGTGAAACCACTGATGTATATCTGTAACTTGTCTCTCCAAACAGGTATATTTCCCAATGCAAAGAAAATAGCTAAAGTAATTCCGATATACAAGATGGGTGACAGAGGGGAACTTTCAAACTATAGACCAATTTCACTGTTGCCGCAATTTTCCAAGATACTTGAAAAAATATTCTATGAGAGAATTGACAACTTCATACTGAAGAATAATTTATTGTGTCAGCAGCAATATGGGTTCAGACACAAGAGGACAACTGCATTTGCTCTAATGGAATTTATAGAAAAAATATCAACTGCCGTTGAAAATAAAGAGTATTCAGTTGGGGTATTCCTGGATCTTAAAAAAGCATTTGATACAGTGGATCATAATTTTTTATTAAAGAAACTACAAAATGGGCAGCACGGTGGCGCAGTGGTTAGCACAGTGGCAGCACAGCAAGAAGGTCATGGGATCGATTCCACCCTTGACCATCGTGGGTTCGATCCCACCCCCAGACCATCGGTGACCCTTCTGTGTGGAGTTTGCATGTTCTCCCCGTGTCTGCGTGGGTTTACTTCGGGCACTCCGGTTTCCTCCCACATGCCAAAAACATGCAAGTTAGGTTATTTGGCATCAAAACTGGGGATTCTAAATTGTTCTTAGGTATGGATGTGAGAGTGAATGGTTGTCTGTCTCTCTGTGTTGGCCCTGTGATGGACTGGCGATCTGTCCAGGGTGTACCCTGCCTCTCGCCCAAAGATGCTGGGATAGGCTCCAGCCCCCCCGCGACCCGAAAGGATTAAGCGGTAGAAGATGGATGGATGGATGGAAACTACAAAATTGTGGTATTAGGGGGGTAGCACTGTCCTGGTTATGTAGTTACTTAAAGAATAGATATCAGTATGTATGTGTTGGTAACAAAAACTCAGTTATTGAAGGTTATTTGTGGAGTCTCACAGGGTTCAGTTTTGGGGCCATTGTTATTCAATATGTATATACGTAAATGATATATGTAAAGTTTCAGAAAAAATGCATTTAATATTGTTTGCCAATGACACTAATTTATTATGCAGTGGAAGCAATTTGGAACAACTTTTGGATACACTCGGAAAGGAATTAGGAAAGCTTAAACTGTGGTTTGATTCAAACAAATTAACGCTCAATTTAAGCAAGACAAAATTTATTGTTTTTAACAACCATCACAACAACTTAGTTTCTAAACTCAGTGTAAATGGTGTAGAGATTGAAAGGGTGTCCGAAACTAAATTTCTTGGTGTAATAATTGATAATAAACTGTATTGGAAGTCATATATTAATTATATTAAAGGTAAAATATCCAAATCAATTGCAATACTACACAGAGTGAAATATTTGCTGAATCAACCCACACTATATACCTTGTATCATTCATTAATACTCCCATACATGACATATTGTACTGAAGTATGGGGAAATACATATAAAACAAACATATATCCAGTCTTTATGCTTCAGAAGAGAGCTATTAGAATAATAAACAAAGCTGCTTACAGGGAACCAACAAACCCACTTTTTCTTAAATTAAAAGCTCTCAAGTTGAAAGATCTGGTTACTGCAGTAATAATGTTTAAAGTGAAGAATCTATCACTGCCCGCAAATATCCAAAAGCTGTTCCAAATGGAGAAACAACATCATTTCAGAGGAACATGTATATTTCAAAAACCTTCAGTGAGAACTACCACCAAGCAACACTGTGTTTCAGTGCAAGGAGTCAGATTATGGAACGATTTTGGACCTGAATTAAAATCATGTACAAGGCTTGGACAATTTAAACAAAAACTAAAGGAAGAAATACTCCAAACATATATGCAAGATGACATATAAAATCACATAAGGATTGTCATATCCAGTCTGCGTTGTGTTGCTCCCTAGTTTTTTTTGTCACATTTTGTTTTAGCTTTGTTCTGAATTGTAATCGCTCTTGTTTTGTTTTTCTTTTGAATTCTTGGATGGAATATGAGTGGGCAATATAAGCTGCGGATTCAGCCATCACCCATTTCGGATAACTTATGTTGAACTGTATAATCAGAGGAGTTATTGTCTAATTTGACCTTGTTGGATTTTCTTCCCCCTTTGTTATATTATTCTGTTTCTTTTAATCTGTACTTTTAATCTATCTGAAATAAAGATTGATTGATTGATTGATTGATTACTTGTAATACCTAGAATCTCCAAAAGTACAATGGGGGGCAGAGCCGTCAGTTATCAAGCTCCTCTCTTGTGGAACCAGCTGCCAATCTGGATTCGGGAGTCAGACTCAATCTCTGTTTTTAAGAATAGGGTTAAAACCTTCCTTTTTGATATAATAATAATAATAATAATAATAATAATAATAATAATAATAATAATAATGTAGCCGCACATGGGGAAAACATAATGAGTAGCATCTTAGATAAGAACAAAGAGCAGAGTTTCCTTGGAGATAACAGGAAGTTGTGAAAGTGTGATCTTTTGTGTGTCAGAGACTGCTAGGAGGATCCTTTGTGTGTCAGAGACTGCGAGGGGGATGTTAAAGGATTAAGGAAGTGAATGCAATGTGACCTTTGATGTGAATGCAATGTGACCTTTGATATGTAGAAGCGGCTGTAGGAAGACCCGAGTATTTAAGAGAAGAGTTTTGTCTGAGATGCTCTCTTTCTACTATGCTCATGTGTAAGATGTGTAATAAACTGCCTGAGACAAATCAGCCTCGTCATTTACACACTCCACAATAATAATAATAATAATGCATTGGGGACCACGCCCCCCTCACTGATTACCATCAGCTGTTCCCAGCCCCGTTGATCATCTTTCCCGGTCCTTGCCCAGGTGCCTCCAATCAACCATCCCCAGCAATGCGTGTACTTTAGGAGCCTTTTCACAGTCACACATTGCTGGGTCATTGCGCTTCATGTGGTCGTCTATTGCCGTTGGAAGTCAAGGTCAACTAAGGATTGTGTTTCCTCAGGGTGTCACTAGGATGTTCTTGGATAGCTCCAGAATTGTGAGTAATTGCTGTGCGTGTTTCCCCTGGTGATCCTCACCCACGCTGTTGAGCGTCCTGGAGGACTCCTTTACAACTCTGAGTGCGAATGTTATGCATTGGAACTCTTGTCAGTTGTTGTGCCTAATAAATGTGTGTGTAGTGTAAACCTGGTACTTAAATCCTCGTCCTTTCAACCCTTGCCGTGCGCATTGGAGAAGCGCACGAGAGGGTTTATGACAGAATGACCCAGCCGATAAAGAGGATTTAGCGGGTACACCCACACACCACTCTTTTTCTATTTTTTGAACTGCTCTTTCACCCACTGGTTTTTGCCTCACTATGCCTTCGGCGTACCACTCCCACGCCGGCCGGAGGAAACTAGCAGTGAGGCATCCCACGGTAGAAGAGGAATGGACAGCGACCTTCATCCAGAACTTTATGGATGAGGCCCACAAAGCCCATGGACCCAAGGCGAGGTGGAACAGCCTGGACGCAGTGGAGGGAATCCTGGAAGCGCATCCTGGTCTCTGGGATTACCCTCAGTAAGCAGACCTGATCGCTTCAATCTACGCACTCCAGCGCATATTTCCTGGTGTGGAGAGAGCGGCGTTCCTCGCAGAGCCTAAGCAGGAACGCGCTCCACAGTCTGCAGCTGTTCTCTCTCCCGCTTCGCCATTAGCGTCAGCCACCCAGAAGCAGCATCATCCCGCGAGGAGATATTGGGAGAAGCCCTTCTCATCTTCGGCAGCCACCACCTCCCTTCCAGCTGTCATGAGGCCTGCTAGGGCCACCCTGGAAATGCCCACCTCAGTAGCCATGGAGACGGCTCCTCCACAAACCATGGAAAGGAGCCAGATCTCCGCAGACACGGAGAGGGCTGACTGTTCCCTTGCTGCAGCTGTCAACTTCAAACACCGGGATGACAGGCAAGTGTTTTTTCATTCTGTACAATCTGATAACACCAAACCTTGTCCCGAGGGAGAGGCCCGATTTCAGCAGTTTGCTGGGTCCTCTCCTCCAGCTGCAGATAATAATTCTTTTCTTCCTCTCTCCGTGTCTCCTCCCTCTTTCCCTGAGTGTCTGTCGATCCAAGAACCGAGCCGCCAGGTGGTGGAGGAGGTTGAGGCCCTGGATGATCCTGCCAGTGGCCCGCATGGAGGCGTTCTCCTGCAGCCACGCCGGTGGAGTCCCATGCATCTTCTCCCACCGGTTCTGGATCCAGGTCGCCTGGGGGGAGAGGAGCCGGAGGTCCAGGGGGATCCTGCCCATGGGCCAGTGGATAGGTCGTCCTTGGCCGTCACGCGGGATGAGTTGGTGGCGTGGAGAATGGCGCATGGGAATACCACGACTGCTACCACTATCATGTCTGCTGCGGGGGCCACCGCAGTGCAGCCACTCCCAGAACCAGACCTCCAGCCGATGGGACCTGGAACATCATCGTCGGCATCGTCGGAGTCCTGGACAGCGGTAAAACTTCAGCACAGGCAAGTAACCTCTCCGGTAGTTCATTTGGCAATGATGGAGGGATCTTATCTGGCTCTTGGGGAGGAGAGCCGGGTGCAGCGCCCAGCCCCATCTGGACTCCCCTCGCGGGGCTCTGCCGCTGCCGGCGACCCTAACTGTTCCTCCTCTCCTATCCCCTTCGAGCTCCTTCCTAGGGTCACCGGAGAGGAGCTGCCACTACCTGGGTTGTCCACAGATGACGACGCGGGCCTGGTTGTCCCGGAGGAGGTCGACGGGGGTGTAGCACCCGATGGACCGGAGGAACCCACGGACCCTAAATCGCCGGAGTCCTGGACAGTGATGAAGCCCGAATTCAGGCAAGTGTGCTCCATTATGTCAGTAGTGTCAATGTCAATTTCACACTGCCTGACTCATGGTGAGGAGGACCTGGGGCAGCTCACAGTAGCCCTTGGGGCCGCCTCTCTGGGCTCTGCCACTGCCGGCGACCCTGACCCGGTCTCTCTTTCTCCCTCTTTGGGTTCAGAGCCCCCTGACAGGGTTGCTGGAGAGCAGCTGATCCCACCAGAGGCCTCCGAGGATTGGCCTCAGTGCCAGGGGTCAAGGGGAGCATGACCTCCTCTGTTGGGGAGACCACTGCAGGTGCAGCAAAGCTCCAGCCGGAGTTCACCGTGGGTGCAGCAAAACTCCAGCTGGAGTTCACGGCGGGTGCAGCGACACTTCAGCCGGAGCTCACCGCAGGTGCAGTGAAGCTCCAGCCAGGGGTCACTGCCGGTGCAGCAGAGCCTCAACCGGAGATCACTGCTGGTGCAGCAGAGCCTCAGCCGGAGGTCACCGCAAGTGCAGTGGAGCCGGCCCGGTTGGGGTCCATCGCGGAAGCAGCTGTGGCCCAAGCTGGGACCACCGAGGGTGCGGTGGATCTGTCTGAGGATGCTGTGGCTCCCTTCTCCTCTCTGTCCGACGCCGTGGAGGTTCCCTCTCTATGGTCCGGGCACCCCCCTGTGAGCCTTCCGGTGGGCAGGCCACCTCCTGCTTCATCCTCCTGCTCTTTCTTCTTGCCCTTCAGAGAGAACAGACGCCTTTTTCTTTGCTGCTCCCCTCTTTTACCCTCCTTCCCTCCCTAACTGAGAATCCCAGCTTGCTGTCTTGTCTGCGTCGCTGTTCTTCTGGCTGAATCTTGAGCCAAACGAAAAAAATGGATTTGGTGAGCGGCTTTAATAAAATTAACAACATTTTATATAAATTTGGGCCAGGGGGAGCCCCTATGGAGAAACCCATGGATTGGAACACATGTGTCTGCATAATTCGACTGAGGATGTGGAAACATCTACCTGGTTTGGCTAGGGTCACAGGATTTTCTGCTGATTGGCTCTGAAGTTTTTCCTGGTGTATCGAAAAATTAACTGGAAGAGCTAATTAAAAGCGGTCCCGGCATAGCTGCTTGTCAACAATTCGACTAGACGGGGGAGTGCACTAACTATCGGCAATGATTAACATGGAAATTTCCACCTGGCATGCATTGTAGAGAGAATGGACTCTACCGGACATGTTTACCTATGTTCTAGAAGGGAAACATCTGGAGTCGTTTTTGGTGCCTCCAAGGAATGGATTTAAAGCCTAAGTATGGAAATTATGGACACAGGATTGCATGAGATGTAAAATTCTATGCTCTGTGATCTGTGTCTACCAGACCTTCAATTTGATGCCTTGTTGTCTATTTTCCTCCTGGATTAAGACAAAACAGAAGATTGTGCTTCTCTTTCATAAACAATCTGGGACTGCATCTGAACTCTCATTGACATGTGACTGGCTCAGGAAATTTCCATCTGCCATGCCTCAAGGACATGCTTCCGAGTTTCAGACACTAAGACATAACATCTCGGCTGGGAGAGATTTTGCTGCCTCCAATAACTGATAAACACCCGCCTGCATTCAACATACACGAACACACTGATTCATAATACTGAATTACACCCATCCATTCACTGACTCTCTCTGACTTTTGGTCTTTTGGTTTTTTGTCCACTAAATGTTTGCTAAATATGCATTGAGGTTTTTTTTGCCTGCAATCAAAATTTCGCTTACCCATTAAGCGTCAATTTGATAAAACATGTTTTTTTCTCTCGCCTATTGTGTCATATCATTTCTTTTCTTTTTTTTCCTTTCTTCTTTATGACTGGTGCCTAGCGGCTGCCCCGGCCTTGGATGCGCTCTGCAGAGCGTGCCCAAATGCCAAGTCACGTTTCGTTACCTTGTATTCATACATGTGTAATGACAATAAAGTTGAATCTCATCTCATCTCATCCTGCTGCTCCTGGTGGCTTTACAGTGCTGGCTGACCGCCTGAGGGACTGGGGTTCTGGGCCAGATGGCCCGTGCAGTCCGGCAGGCCACCAGACTCTATCCGCCAAACTGCCTGCTGGGCCTGGGACTCTGGGCGGCCTCCCGAGCCTCCACGTCTTTGGACTTAGGAGGGCTATTGTGGACCCTGGGTGGGGAACCGGCTTGGGTTCCCCCGGCTCGGTCCTGATCTCTCTGTGGGTCTTGGTGCCATTGTGTATGCATGTATAGTTTGTTTTTCCAGTTTGTTACCGTATCCTTAGCCACTGCTCTGGGGCTGGCAGCTGTGTGTACTGCTGACAGTCTGCCGGTCCGACCACGCCACCTCACTGATTACCATCAGCTGTTCCCAGCCCCGTTGATCATCTTTCCCGATCCTCGCCCAGATGCCTTCAATCGACCATCCCCAGCAATTCGTGTACTTTAGGAGCCTTTTCACAGTCACACATTGCTGGGTCATTGCGCTTCATGCGGTCGTCTATCACCGTTGGAAGTCAAGGTCAACTAAGGATTGTGTTTCCTCAGGGTGTCACTAGGATGTTCTCGGATAGCTCCAGAATTGTGAGTAATTGCTGTGCGTGTTTTCCCTGGTGATCCTCACCCAGACTATTGAGCGTCCTGGAGGACTCCTTTACAACTCTGAGTGCGAATGTTATGCATTGGAACTCTTGTCAGTTGTTGTGCCCAATAAATGTGTGTGTGGTGTAAACCTGGTGCTTAAATCCTCGTCCTTTCACCCCTCGCCGAGCGCACTGGAAAAGCGCATGAGAGGGTTTATAACAGAATGACCCAGCCGATAAAGAGGATTTAGTGGGTACACCCACACACCACTCTTTTTCTGTTTTTTGAACTGTTCTTTCACCCACCGGTTTTTGCTCCACTATGCCTTCTTTATGACAGCAAGTGTCTTCTGTGAACTCTGATCTTCAGGTTGTTCCACAGATTTTCTATTGGATTCAGGTCAGGTGGCTGACTGGGCCATTCTAGCAGCTTTATTTTCCTTCTCTGGAGCCAGTTGAGGGTCTTCTGTGTGTTTGGGATCATTTTCTTGCTGAAATGTCCACCTTTGTTTCATCTTCAGCATCTTGGCAGACGGCAACAGATTCTTATCAAGGATATCTCTATATATGTCCATGCATCTTTCCTTCAATTATATGAAGTCTGCCTGTACCATGTGCTGAAAAACACCCCACACCATGATGGGATGTGCAGTGTCTTTTCTCCTCCAAACATGCTGTGTGTTGTGACATCCAAAAAGTTCAATTTTGGTCTCATCTGATCAGACTATATTCTCCCAGTATTTTACTGGTTTGCCAAAATGTTGTGCAGCAAACTTTAAACAAGCTTCACCATGCTTTTTCTTCAACAACGGAGTCTTGCGAGGTGAGTGGGCATAGAGCCCATATTGGTTGAGTGCATTACTTATGGTTTTCTTTGAAACAGCAGTACGTGCTAACTCCAGGTCTTTCTGGAGCTCTCCATGAGTGGTCTTTGGCTCTTGGATAACTCTTTTGATAATTCTTTTGACTCCTCTGTCACAAATCTTGTGAGGAGCTCCTGGTCGTGGCCGATTTATGGTAAAATGATGTTCTTTCCACTTCCGAATGATGGAACAGTGCTCACTGGAACATTCAGTAGTTTAGAAATGTGCCTGTAACCAGTGCCATAATTATGTTTTGCAGCAATAAGGTTGCAAAGGTCTCGAGAGAGCTTTTTGCTTCTACCTATCATGAGTTCTTTGTGGTGTGACAATCTGATATTCACAGACCTTTTCAAGGGCTATTATTCAGGACTTAACCAGCTGAATTTAATTTGCACTGATGGGAGATGGGATGGGTTCCTAAATTCTGATGGATTTCAGCTGGTTTCTCGGCATTCTATGACTTTTTACACCTCTTTTTCTTCATGTGTTCAATACTTAGTCCCTGTGTCATTCCACTTTATTAAATATAACTTGTTTTGTGAACACAGTTGCCTTGATTTCTTTGCATGTGTGATGGCTCACTCTGTATCATTATCTCCCGCAGCTGTGCGCACACCTGCTCTCCATCACCCTCGGGCTACTTAACCCATGCTGCCTTCAGATCAGTGCGGAGCCGTCTGTCTCCTTGGGCTGAAGAGTCCTGCTATCGTCTTCTCCTGCATCTAAGAATCGTCTAAGCCACTGCCGGCATTCCTAAGTCTACCTCCTGGAAGGAATTTCTCCTCCATCACAAGTAAGCTATTATTCTCTGCGTCGGTCGCCTGTGCACAGGTGGAATTCCCTGGCGGCGGAATCCTCTCACTCCTGGCGGCGGACCAAGCCATGCTTCATCCCCCGAGTCCTTCACCTCTCCAGCTGCACCGTGACAGCAGGCGCTGTCCTGCTGGCTGTTGCCTATGGGCCGACCTGAGCTCAGTACCACCTCTGCAAACAGTAAGCCCCAGTCATTCACACACGTTCCCTCTGGAGGGCTTAGCTAACATCTATTATCTCCACTCTGTCCATAGGGTTGCCATGTTGTACGACACTCTGCTCACCCCCAGCTGCGACGTCTCCTCTGACATTCAAACACACATACACACACCCACACACTCACACTTCCACTAAACAATAAAGATAATTGTATCTATTCCCGAGCCTGTGTCTGTTCTCTGGGTCTGGTAATCACGTCAGTATGACTCTGCCAAAGTGACACAGCAGACAGCGCGCTAGCGTGCAGAGTTAACAACCTAGAGGCTTGGGTAGATCAGTTAGCTTACCAGCAACAGGTTATCCTCTCACAGCTGGTCCAAATTAACTGTCGGCTGGAATGTCTAGCTGGGCTGCAGGCGTTTCCACCGGCTCTGAGTAGCTCCTCTGCTCCTACTAGCTCGCCACCCAGTCAGGCTTCCACATCTCGGCTAACACCAGTTCCCACTCCCACTCACTTTAGTGGTAAGCTAGGGGAGGCTAGGGTTTTTTTACTCCAGTGCGAGATAGTGTTCCAGCGCGTGCCCGGTGACTTCACCACAGATCACAGCCGCATAGGTTACTTAGCTAACCTTCTGGAAGGGCAAGCGTTAGCCTGGGCTTATGCAGTTATGGCTAGGGCTCGCTATGCTAACTTAACTTACAACCAGTTCGTCAGGGAGTTCAATGAGGTGTTTGACCACTCCGACCGTGACAGTGTGCTTACCACCCGGCTATTAAATTTAAGACAGGGTAGCAGGTCCGTAGCGGACATACCTTCAATTTCCGGGTGGTGGCTACGAAGGTGGGGTGGGAGGACGCCTCGTTGTGTAGCATATTCGTTAGGAGCCTTAGCCCTAGCCTGCGGGATGAGCTGGCCTGCTTAGAGAAACCCGATAGGTTAACTGAGCTAATTTCCTTAGCCATTATCCTGGATAACAGGCTGAGGGAGCGGGCAGCCGAGCGTAAGACCTCCGGTCGCTCAGGCGCCTGGTTTCGCCGCTCCCTACAGACCCTTCTATTGGCCCTGCTTCCCTTAGATTCCCTGGATGCCCCGGAGCCTATGGTAGTGGGGCAGACAAAGCTACTATTAGCAGAGAAACAGCACCGCCGGAAGCTAGGGTTATGTCTCTACTGCGGCAGCGAGGAGCATGAGGTAGCATCCTGCCCCATTCAGCCAAAAGAGGGAGTCCATGCGTTGCAGTAGGGGGACTCATGGACTCACCTCAGTCAAATCCCCTCTCCAAATTCCTCCTGTCCATTAGGTTCATACACAATCAGACAGAAATAACCACACACGCCTTGATTGACTCAGGGGCTGAGCAGAGCTTCATCTTGGGGGAACTGGCAACCCGACTGGGGCTTCCATGCCAACCACTGAAGACCCCCCTCAAGCTCATTGCCCTGTCGAAAGCCCCCCTGGAAGTGGTATCCAAACAAACTGCCCCGGTGTCAGTCATCGTTTCCAAGAACCATCGGGAGGATCTCAGGTTGTTTGTGCTACCGGTTTCAGCCTCTCCGATTATCCTGGGCTACCCCTGGCTTCGGCTACATAACCCCACCATTGACTGGCACTCTGGGAGTGTGGCTTCATGGAGCTCGTTTTGTCTCAGTGCCTGCCTGCAATCCGCTGCTTGCTCACCGTCCGTGCCCCTGATTGCCCCCGTTGCCCCCCCTCCTGATCTGTCCAGGGTTCCTCCGGAGTTTCACGACCTGGGGGCCGTGTTTAGTAAGTCCCAAGCACTATCCCTTCTCCCCCACCGCCCGTATGACTGTGCCATTAACCTTCGGGCTGGGGCCCCGCTACCTTCGAGCTGCCTTTACAGCCTGTCTGCTCCTGAGCAGGAAGTGATGGAGACCTACATCAAGGAGTCGCTCAGCTCTGGCAACATCCGTCCTTTGTCCTCGGCGGTGGGGGCTGTTTTTTTTTTTTGTTGGAAAGAAGGATGGCTCTCTGAGGCCGTGCATTGATTTTCGTGCCCTTAATGACATTACCATCAAGGACACGTATACTCTTCCCCTGATGGACACGGCGTTCGACTCTCTCCAGGGGGCCTCCTGGTTCACCAAACTGGACCTCCGCAATGCGTATCATCTGGTGTGGATTCGGGAGGGTGACGAATGGAAGACTGGCTTTTGGACCCGTAGCGGGCATTTTGAGTACTTGGTGATGCCGTTTGGGTTGACCAATGCCCCTGCCGTCTTCCAGCGCCTGATTAACAACGTGTTACGGGATTTTTTGGGCTCGTTCATCTTTGTGTACCTGGATGACATCCTGGCTTTTTCTCGGTTTTTAGACGAGCATCGGGTGCACGTGAGGCGAGTGCTGCAGTGGCTCTT
This sequence comes from Pholidichthys leucotaenia, assembly GCA_020510985.1. Classification (NCBI taxonomy): domain Eukaryota; kingdom Metazoa; phylum Chordata; class Actinopteri; order Cichliformes; family Pholidichthyidae; genus Pholidichthys; species Pholidichthys leucotaenia. Next base: position 139,096,096 of record CM035842.1, on the reverse strand, counting down.
GGAGAACAAACTCTTCGCAAAGGCTAAGAAGTGTGAGTTCCACGCCTCCAAGACGTCGTTTCTTGGTTTCATTATTTCCCATAATCAGATCATCCCTGATTCCGATAAAGTAAGAGCGGTGGTAGATTGGCCCACCCCTGCCTCCAGGAAGCAGCTCCAACAATTCCTGGGGTTTGCCAACTTCTACCGCCACTTTGTCAAAGCTTACAGTATTGTTGCTCTTCCTCTGACTCATCTCACATCCCCCAAGGTGGCCTTCCTGTGGATGGAGGAGGCTGGAGCGGCGTTCGTTAAACTCAGATCTGAGTTCTCCTCCTCCCGTATTCTGACACAGGTGGACCCCGCCCTTCAATGCCTGGTGGAGGTGGACGCCTCGGACTTGGGGGTGGGGGCCGTGCTGTCCCAGCGCTCTCCAGTAGATGGTGTGATCCGCCCTTCTGCGTTTTTCTCCTGCCGTCTGTCCCCGGCGGAGAAAAATTATGACATCGGTGACAGGGAACTCCTGGCGGTTAAGCTCGTGCTGGAGGAGTGGCACCACTGGCTGGAGGGGGCCGCCCAGCCGTTTATTGTTCCGACCAACCACAAGTATTTGGAGTACCTCAGGACGGCCAAACATCTGAACACTTGCCAGGCCCGCTGGTCCCTGTTCTTTGGACGCTTTAATTTTACTATCACCTACTGCGCTGGGGCCAAGAATACTAAGCCGAATGCGCTGTCCAGACAGTTCGCCTCGGATTCCGCGGAGGTGTCGGACCATCCCATTCTTCCCTCATGCGTCGTGGGCGCCCTCTCGTGGGGCATCATGGAGAGGGTCTTGAGGGCGCAGGAGGCCGAACTGGACCTGGGCGGGGGGCCAGTGGGGAGGCTGTTTGTCCCTTCTTCCATTTGGGGCGTCGCTGAATACATCGCTGAATACATCGCTGAATACATCCGCGCCTGTCCCCAGTGTGCCACCGGCAAGACGTCTTCCTCTCCTCCAGCTGGTTTGCTCCACCCTCTTCCCAATCCCAGCAGACCCTGGTCCCACATTGCTTTGGACTTCATCACTGGCCTCCCACCTTCCAATCATCACACCGTCATCCTCACGATCGTCGACTGATTCTCCAAGGCCGCCCACTTTATTCCCTTACAGGGGCTGCCTACGGCAAAGGACACGGTGGACCTGCTCGTCCAGCATGTCGTGAAGTTGCATGGGATCCCCGTGAACATCGTCTCCGATTGGGGTCCTCAATTTGGGCCCCCAATTTGTGTCCCCAATTTGTGTCCCGGGTGTGTAGGTTGTTCTGCAACACCCTGGGGGCTACAGTGAGCCTGCCCTCTGGCTATCACCCGCAGAGTAACAGACAGTGTGAGCGGGCGAACCAGGAGCCGGAGGCTGCGCTGCGTTGTGTCACCACCGCGAATCCTGCTTCATGGAGTGCTCATCTCCAATGGGTCGAGTATGCACACAACACCACTGTGTCTTTGGCGATCGGCATGTCTCCTTTTGAGGTCTCCCTGGGACACAATCCTCCATTGTTCCCCGACGAGTAGGGGGACATCGCCGTGCCATCCGTGCATGCCCACCTGAGATGCAGTCGTTGGCTGTGGAGAGCGACCCGGACTGCACTTCAGTGCACGGCGGAGCGCAACACCAAGACCGCTAATCACCAAAGGAGGTCAGCCCCACCCTACTGGGTGGGCCAGCAGGTTTGGCTGTCTACACAGCACATTAACCTTAAGGCGGAAAAAAAGAAATTGTCTCAGTGATTCATTGGACCCTTTACCATAGCCCGGATCATTAACTCTGTGGCTGTGCGCCTAGCTCTCCCCCGCTCCCTCCGCATTTGTCCAACCTTTCATGTCTCCCAAATTAAACCTTTTGTTTTCAGCCCTCTGTGTCCCCCTCCCAGGTCTCCACCTCCACCAGTGGTGATCGACGGCAACCTGGCGTGAACAGTCAACGCCATCCTGGACGTCCGCCGTTGGGGTCGCGGCCTGCAGTACCTGGTGGACTGGGTGGGGTATGGGCCGGAATGGAGGTCCTGGGTGCGTCCGTCCTTCGTGTTGGACAAACAGCTGATCAGGGACTTTCACCGGACACACCCAGGTAGGCTGGACCGCGTGCCGGGAGGCGCCTCTCGGGGGAGGAGTACTGTGATGGCTCGCTCTGTATCATTATCTCCCGCAGCTGTGCGCACACCTGCTCTCCATCACCCTCGGGCTACTTAACCCATGCTGCCTTCAGATCAGTGCGGAGCCGTCTGTCTCCTTGGGATGAAGAGTCCTGCTATCGTCTTCTCCTGCATCTAAGAATCGTCTAAGCCATTGCCGGCATTCCTAAGTCTACCTCCTGGAAGAAATTTCTCCTTCATCACAAGTAAGCCATTATTCTCTCACTTTTCTCTGCGTTGGTCCCCTGTGCACAGGTGGAGTTCCCTGGTGGCGGAATCCTCTCACTCCTGGCGGCGGACCAAGCCACGCTTTATCCCCCGAGTCCTTCACCTCTCCAGCTGCACCGTGACAGCAGGCGCTGTCCTGCTGGCTGTTGCCTACGGGCCGACCTGAGCTCAGTACCACCTCTGCAAACAGTAAGCCCCAGTCATTCACACACGTTCCCTCTGGAGGGCTTACATCTATTATCTCCACTCTGTCCATAGGGTTGCCAGGTCATACGGCGCTCTGCTCACCCCCAGCTGCGACGTCTCCTCTGACATTGACACACACATACACACACCCACACACTCCCACTTCCACTAAACAATAAAGATAATTGTATCTATTCCTGAGCCTGTGTCGTCTGGTAATCATGTCAGCATGTATGGACTACTTGGTTGTTACTGATGTCTGGTGAAACTCTCAGGCCAATGACTCCATCAGAAATATGTTTAATGAGAAGAATGTTGACGTGTTCAATACTTATTTTCCCCACTGTGGCTCATGGCATCACTAGGTCATGCAAACCCCACCACGATGAGGTGGTTATCCATCAGTGAGAATTCTTTAGATATTATCAATATAATAAAAATAATTACATTAAGTGACTAAATAAATGATGACCACCAATGTAAAGCTTAACGAGAACTTTGGGTTAGTTAGACAGTTCAGTGCAGTCATCCAGCTGTATCAATACATATTATTATACAGTTTACAATAAGTCACACTGTTGCCTATGTAGGATACTACAAATGTGGATTTTAATTGTAAACCTATGTCTCCCACCTGCCCTCCTGTGTTTCTCCAGGTCTCAGGATGAATAGGATGATAATATAGAGTGATGTATGTGGCGGTAATGCACCTGTAAGCTGGTTGCCAACCGCCAATCAAATCTAAAAGAAGAAGAAGAAGAATAGGAGAATGACACCTTGTAATGTTTCTCGGTTGAGAATCAATTCTGTATGGGCTAAATTAGACTGAGACTCCCTATGTACCAAAATATAAATTTTAAAGCTGCTGACACCCATGTAAACAAAAATACAAATGCACAATCCACCTTTAAAACACACACACACACACACACACACACACACACACACCAGCATACAAGGTTCACAGTACCTGTAGACATATGCATTAATTGGGGCAATCTTGTGTTTTCAATGCCCTCTGAGGTCTGATGTGCTGCTTACAGTGTTTAATAATCCTACAAAGTTCCAATGCAATTCCTTGTGCTTCACTGTCTGCTCTTCTGCTTATTGGCTTGCAGTCTACAGAGTGATGTGTCATTTTATACTGTAATCCTTTGCCAGCTAAATTACATTAAGAATATCCTCTCATTAATTAAACCAGCTATTGGCAACACCTGAGATAAAACAGATTATAAGGACTGAGTGAAAACACAGAGCACAAAATGCCAGCATCAGCACTTTGTACGAGTGTATGTGTTCCTGTGGGTAAGGGAAAAAAGAGAAAGTATAGGAGAGAGACTGCAGAAATGGCTCAGTTTAATTGTGATGGCGTGTTTTTGTTTATAGATTGTGCTGCAGCAATAAAGACAACTTGTTTTACTATGGCTTAATTTGTTTGATTTCATTTCTGCATTTTCATATGGTTTTTGGTAACACTAATGGTTTAAATGCTTATTCACATGCTCTTCTGCACTGTTTTTAATAGCTGGTGTGTGATACAACTTATATCACCAATGGTTTGTACAACTTGATCTATCCTTTAATCAACGTTAGTAATTGTTAATGTATTCTTGTTTTAATGATGCTAATTCGTTAACATAGACCTGGTTGTGATTTTGCTGTTAGCACATATTAGCTTTCTTACTGTTATCATTTCTAGGATATATTCTAAAACAAGTTCTATTTCATTTCATTTTGACCTGTGAAACAAAGCAACTGTTAATAAATGTTATTAAGACGCTTAATCAGATCGATTCTGGCAGTCGATTTGTGTACTGCACTGTCTTGTGGCACTGCCATTATAGCGGTGACTGGTGGCAGATGACTTGGGTTTTGTGCTGTTTTCTGTCAACAAAATGCAAATTTGGACTGATGATGTTATAGGCACTGACAGTTACTTGAGTAAGTAAGTAAATCACTTAAAATCACATTAATTGCATTTATTCAACTTAAACCCCACAACTGAATGAGATGCACACATATTTTAGGTGTCACACAGTGTTATTAAATATAAAATATAATTATGCCATCTGTTGTGTCTGAAGATACACTCGGAATGACTAGGCCAGGTGCACGACTGAACTTGCGTTTATTGACTACTAGTGCATGCCCATAGAAAGCAAGTATTTGTGTCTGAAACAGGTAGGCCAATTAGGCTTTAACATCTCTGCTGACAAAGTGGTGGATGGCAGTGTGACCAGGTCTACACTGCAAGTAGTGGAGTTTAATTATTTAAAGACTTATGAAATATTAAGAAACTGTAAATTCAAGTAATTTCAAGGTTTTGGAAAGACTTTGTAGTCCATACAATTTCATGGAATTTGCAGAATAAGTCAGGCAGCCCTAACATAAACATCAACGTAAATGTAAAATATAATGCAGAAATTTACAGATATAAGGTTCATTTAACAACTTTATTGCAATAGCAGTATAAAATATTAATAAAAGTCATGAACATAAATACCTGAAAAGAAGTGCTTGTAAAATGATAATAAAATAGCATGAGCAAATAAAAATAAAAAAAGATATTTTTTTTCAATTAGAATAAAAATGAATGCAAAATTAATTCAATTTCTTAATTTACTGAAGAGTCACAGTAATCCAGGCGGGTAAGTATGCTGGATGAAAGCTCAGTCAAGTCAACTGGATTCAAATATTTTTTACTTCTGAAATGTTTCACCATTCATCCAAATTCTATGGTAATACCAAGCAGCATATATGTGTAATTTTTCTTCCACAATGCAATGTTTTTTTATTTTAATTTTATTTATTTATTTTATTTCTACACTATTATTTTACAAACTTAAATAGTGCTCATTTTGTTTATTTTTCAAAATTATGCTGCTTAGTATTACCGTGGACGGGGAGTCAGTGAGTGCTTGACAGGGGAAATGCAGCATGAATAAGGCTTGGGTGAGGATGAGCATGAATGAGGCCACGCAGTGTGCAGTGAATCTTTGGCTCTGACATCTGATAGGCTGCCATAATCATGTGACATGGCAGATCATCTGTTAAGCCTTATTCATGCTGCATTTCCCCTCTAGTCCGCTTTGGTCCACGTGTGCTTTGGACGAGCCCGGCATGCACGCGGCGCTGTTCATGCTCACTTTTTTCATCTACCCAGGCCAAGTGGTTGATGCATGCGCACAACTATCATTTGTAGTTTCACTCCCGCCCAATAGGTAGCGCCAGTGCACTGACGAGCCAGGATTTTCACCAACGAAGAAACGCTGCTTGCTTTCTGCTGCTTGACTTCCTGGTTTTCACTCCACGAACATGGTGCCGCTGCTGCTGCTGGAGTATGTATGCATGATTCATGTATGTTTATTCTCGTCTTCCACTTCTTTGTTGTCTTCTTCGTCTAGTTTGTCTTGGTATGCTGTGCTGATATCGCCACCTCGTGAATGGGACGTTCAGTCTTGCGTATGCGCTTTTCAACGCGTTCAGGTCGTGGGCAGGCTGCGCGGTCACAAAATTTGGGCTGCATGCGGTCATCCGCGGTTGAGCACTGCAGACGCTAGCGGAGTGGAGACGATGATGTACATTTTGTCACATGAGGTTTCCGATTACACGTATGCAGACAGCAGAGGTTCAGCATGAAGACAGCTTTATGCATAGGCTGGTTTTTCACTGGTTTTCACACATAACTTTAATGCATACAACTCAAAAAAAGTCCCATAACTCTCAGAAGTGAAAACAAATTGCACGTTTTGTATCGACACAGTGGTATCACAATATTTTAAAACATATCGATACCAAACCTAGCAAGGAACGCTTCTCCAGCAGTTAGCTCTGTTGGCTAGTAACTACCTAGCATGACTTCACCTGTGATTAAAATGGTGACACAGTGGGTAAAAGGTGATCAGGCAAAAGGAGTTAGGAGAAACAGGGCGGTAAAACAAATAACAGTCAAAAAGTATTGACACCAAGGTATCGACTACATGGTATCGAAGTATCAATACCTAGCGGCCCCGTGTGGAATAGTGCGTACGGCCCCGTGTGGAATGGTGAGGGCACTACATCAGAATAATAACAACAGCGGTAGAAGTGAAAACTTTTATTAATAATAATTGCATATTTTTAAATGAATTAGGAGACACAGGGCGGTAAAACCAATAACAGTCAAAAAGTATCGATACAAAAGTATTGACTGCCTGGTATCGAAGTATCAATACCTAGCTGCCCCGTGTGGAATAGTGCATACGGCCCCATGTGGAATGGTGGTGGCACTACATCAGAATAATAACAACAGCGATAGAAGTGAAAACTTTTATTAAGAATAATTACATATTTTTTCTGAACACCTCCATACTCAGGGATGCACATCTTCATACCCTCAGGAAAACACATTTAAAATCTGAGGCCAGTCTGACAAATGGTTCAAGAAATATATGTGGAACAGACAGTGAGACAGACAGACACACAAACACACAGACAGAGATTTGCTGTATTTATAGATAGATAATAGACACACCACACATACAACTGCCAGGCAGGGGTGATGGTGAAGAGACCCGCCCCTCCTGCCTGCTGCTCTTTATTGAGGGGTTTCACCGACGTCACACGGGTCACGGGTCTTTTGTTTACTGCGCTATTTTGGACGGCAACGAACAGTCAGATCACCAACAGCAAGCGTGAGTGAGTGTAATCAACTAGATAAACGGCTACGCACAAATCAACACTGTGGTTCACCGACAAGGTGCAGACTTTTCTGTGCTTGGTAGCTGATTAAAGAAATCCAGAGGGAGCTGGACGGAGTGACCTGAAACGAATTCACGGCCACGGAGTAGGCACTCGGTCCCTCCGTGCCTAATGGTCTGGCCCCGACCTCTTTTAAATTTGCTGCAGCTGTCGCCATTGTAGCCCCATGTTCACTGGCCAACTTTAGCCGAGCTCAGGGAACAACTGGAGCCAGCTCCTTGGTGTCGCTCTTCGTTGCAGGCGCCCTGCCGTGCTGCCCGGTACCCTCATCCAGGGCAACTTGGGCTCTGGCACCAAGACCCTCCTGCAACAACTCTGAGTCAGACTGGTCCTGCTCGCCCTCCGGGGTGCTTGGTAATTCCTCATCCCATACTGCCAACCGGCCGGTCCTACAGTCCACAGCCCGACCACCCCTTCCCAGCGCCACTCTTGATGGCAAAACCCATGTTATGACCCGAGCGCCGGTTCTGATCGCGCTCGGGCTAAGTTATGTCTCGCTGCCGGCCTTGACAGCTGCGGGCTGTATTCTGGCCTCAGCGGGCTCTTATTGTGAAAGTGCTCGGTGGGGCTTCCACCTGTCAATGGCCGGTCAGCTGATTGTCATTACCGTCGTTAGTGCTTCGCCCATTTAAGCCCGGCACTGGCGACGGTAAGACGCAGGATTATCAGTCTATTCTGGTCAACGTTACATCTGAGTGGCTTCATCCTGCCAAGCCCTGGGTCTGCGCCTCGTCATTCCTGTGAGTGCCGCAGACCTTCATGTCAGGTCTGTTATCTTGTTATGTCACAGTTAGCGCGTAGCGGCTGGGTTAGCCCTACGAGCCCAAGCCTCTGTCGTGTGTTTGTTCGCCCTTATGGGTTCACAGTTATGTCTTGTCACGTCAGGAAATAAATTAACATCTTGCCAAACTCCCTGGTGAACTCTGTGGCGTCTCTTGGTGATCCGCGAGGATCACCACATGACAGTATAATCCTGCCAGGTTGTCCAAACGGGGGCGCCGCATTGAGACGCCGTTTCACTGGGAGTTTGTGCCTTTAGTGGACTGTTGTTTCTCCTCGCTCGGGTGTCAACATCTGGGAGAATGCCGTCATCCAGGGGCCGCAGCCGGCGCCTGGACCAGGAGGTAGCGAGCACACTGGAATACGCCGATGGGGCGCTCCTCGCCGCTACGTTTGACGACACCTCCAGTTATATGCGTTGGCATCTGGGCGTCGCTGAGGAATACCTGGACAGCCTTCCCCTCGACTACAACGATCATCCGGAGGTGATATCGAGGTGGGAGGAACTCGCCGCTCAGCGCAAGGTTCTTCGTGGGCTGGAGGAGGAAGAGAGCGGGAAGCAGAGGAGGAGGCATCCTCGCTCCCTGCGTTGGTGTTCTGTTCCCGTCCCGGAGCAGGTCCAGGAGTTTGCGCCGTCTGGGGGCCGACGAGGACGTCGCCGTAACGGCGCGGGCAATCCTCAGCGGAATCCCCGGCTGGACTCGCTGCCGGCGTATCCCGTCAGCGAATCCTCGAGAGCAGCCCCACCTCGTTGTCCTAGGGGGCCCTCTGTCGCCATCCAGCCGGGAGAAGGAGGAACGACGTCCCCCATAGCAGGAACCATCTCTGCCCCTGGAGGAAGGCAAGTGATCGTTTGTTTGTCACATCTTAACAATGATCTGCCTTGTCTGACTCCTGGGGGCGGAGTTCGGGGTTCGCAGCCCCCCGAGCTCCCTCCACCTGCTGTGGATAAAATTATTAAACCTACTGCCTCTGTGTCCTCCCCCATGGAGCGGTCCGCGACGCCAGGCCAGCGTCGCCGGACGAAGAGGGCCCCTGCAGTGCTGGATAGCCTGCATCCGGCCCTGCAGTCACGTCGTGGAAGGAGGAGAGGAGTGGACTGCGGCCCGGAGCCTGAGCCGACGAGGAAGCGTCCCCGGGTCTCCTCGCCGGAGCGGTCCGAGTCAGTGGGTCGAGGGTTCCCTGCCTCCATGCCATACGGGTCGTCGGCATGGACAACAGCGTGGGAGGAACCTGAGGCTGCAGATGTCATCGTGCCAGCTGCGGAGCCCGATGCAGCTGAGTCCAAGTCAGCTGACGAGAGTCGCCCTGAACTCGGATCGTCGGAGTCCTGGGTGGCAACGGAACCCGAGTGCAGGCAAGTGCTCCCCCTTATGTCTCTGTCCTCTTTTGTTGAGCATTTTTGCCTGCCTCTCGGGGAGACAAGTGAGGAGCAGCTGTCTGCTGCGCCCGAGCTCGTCTCGCTGGGTTCCGTTGCTACCGGTGATACTGATCCCGGTTTTCCTGTCCCTGAGCTTTCTTTTAGTGTCGCCGGCGGGGAACGGGTCGGAGTCACCGAGGTGGAGGTCCCAAATTCGGGGATGGAGTTCGTCTGCGGAGCTGCACCGGAGGCCCAGTCGGGTCCCACCGCAGGGGCGGGTTCGGCCCAATCGGGGTCCGACGTGGGTTCGTCGGAGGCCCAATCGGGTCCCACCGCAGGAGCGGTTCTGGCCCAATCGGGGCCCAACGTGGGTGCAGCTGGGACCCAATCTGGGTCCAGTGGTGATGCAGTGCGAGCGTGGCCCATAGGCGGAGGAGGAGCTGCAGACCCTTCTTCGCGGAGCGGATTCTTGGCTCGCCCTGCTCATCGTTTCCCTGTGAGTCACCGCCCCTATTCGTCATCGCCGGGGGCCATGGGGGTCCCTGTTCGCTTGCCCCGGTTCTCCCGAGTTTTGTTCTCGTCTGGGAGGCCGCTGCGGGTTGTTGATGCCCTGGACTGGTGGCTGAGGGACACGGGTCGGCCGCCGGAGGGACTGTTTCGCCGGTTCGGCGCCTCGGTTCGGCCACCTGACCTGTTATGTGTGCTACGGGGTGACCTGGTTCGGCCACCAGAGGACTTGTTTCTGGGGGCCTGGGACTGGGGTAGGCCACCTGATCATGTACTGTGTTTGTGGGACTATCAGGGGGCCCATACGGTGCCTAGTCATGTCAAGTACATTTAGCAATTTTTTTTTGTTGTTTCACGTAGTCAAGTCAAGTCAAAGCAATTTTAGATTGCCTCATGTTTCTTCTTTTTTGAAGGCCACAGTCTAGTTATAGTCAAGTTAAAGCAATTTTAGATTGCCTCATGTTTCTTTTTTTTGAAAGCCATAGTTTAGTTATAGTCAAGTCAGAGCAATTTTAGATTGCTCCATGTGTGTTTGCTTGTATTTCTTGTTTTGTTTGTGCTTAGGTTGCCTCATGTGTTTTTGCAGGTCACAGTCTAGCCTTTGTAAAGTTATGTTAAGCATTTTTTTTAGATTGCTTCATGTGCGTTTGCAGTAGCCCTGCTGGTTTACGTTTAGTCTGGGTAGAGCGTGTAGTGCTCTGGTTTTTTTGTTTTGTTTCATGTATAGTTTGGTTGAGCGAGTAATGCTCTGTTTTTTGTTTCATTGTCTGGTATGAGCGGGTAATGCTCTGTTTTTTTTTTGTTTTTTTTTTCATGTTAAGTCTGGTTTGAGCAGGTAATGTGTCTTGTATGGTTTTTTTTGTCTGGTCATTGTCTTGTTCATGGGTTGGTTTCTCTCCCTCCGCACCTGTCCCCCAACCTCCCACCCTGGGGGGGCGGGGGGGGGAGGGTGGTTCCTTGGGGCGTTTGGAGTCCGCCCGTGGAGGGAGGGTACTGTTATGACCCGAGCGCCGGTTCTGATCGCGCTCGGGCTAAGTTATGTCTCGCTGCCGGCCTTGACAGCTGTGGGCTGTATTTTGGCCTCACCGGGCTCTTATTGTGAAAGTGCTCGGTGGGGCTTCTGCCTGTCAATGGCCGGTCAGCTGATTGTCATTACCGTCGTTAGTGCTTCGCCCATTTAAGCCCGGCACTGGCGACGGTAAGATGCAGGATTATCAGTCTATTCTGGTCAATGTTACGTCTGAGTGGCTTCATCCTGCCAAGCCCTGGGTCTGCGCCTCGTCATTCCTGTGAGTGCCGCAGACCTTCATGTCAGTTCTGTTATCTTGTTATGTCACAGTTAGCTCGTAGCGGCTGGGTTAGCCCTACGAGCCCAAGCCTCTGTCGTGTGTTTGTTCGCCCTTATGGGTTCACAGTTATGTCTTGTCACGTCAGGAAATAAATTAACATCTTGCCAAACTCCCTGGTGAACTCTGTGGCGTCTCTTGGTGATCCGCGAGGATCACCACATGACAACCCAGACCGTAAAAAAGGTCGCAGCCCATGATGTTGTCACCATGGGCCGTCACAGTGAACTTGAGGTTGGACATTTCCGCCGACTTGTACTGGGCTGTCAGTCTCAGCGTTCCCACCATGGACAGCCATCCGCTTCCATAGCCATAAAGCGGCACTGAGTCTCCTTCATTCTTATAAAGGGGGAAGAGTTTTTTTTAACCATAGCCCAGCTCAGCAGGGAACCCACCACCCCCGTGTCGATCAACAACGGCACCTCCACACCATCCAGCTCCACCGTGCAGAACATGTATCTGTTGGTGTTTGGGGACACTGTGTGGACAACCGTCAGGACAAGGGGAGTCGATTTCCTCTGTGGGCTCCCCTGCTCAGACATATGGCACACCCTGGAATAGTGGTTCAAGTGGCCACACTTGCTGCACCATTTCCCTCTCGAAGTACAGTCCCTGGCCTTGAAGTGGTGCTTCACAGACCCACAATCCAAACACATGGGTTTCCCTGGGGCAGACCTCAATCTCGCAGCGTTGGCCTCCTCAGTGTCGTCTTCCGTGCTCCCATCACTGTCTGGTTCCGTTACTTGTGTGGCAACGGGAAACTCCAGCTGTCAACGTGACAAACGCTCACTCAGCTCCAGCATCAGCCTATCTGCTGCCTCCAGCTGGAAAGCTAACTCGATGGCCCTGGTCAGCATTAAGTCACCTGGAAAAGTGAGCAGCTTTGACCTTATTGCAGCGCTGTTGGTATGCTCCGCCAGCTGGTTGCAAACCATCTCCTCCTCCAATGGTCTGAACTGACACTCGCTAGCCAGTAGTCTCAAGTCAGCTACGAACCACTGAATAGGCTTGTCTACCTGTTGGTGGCACTGCCGAAACTTGATTCTCTGGACGATGACGTCCGGGGCGCGAAAATATCGCGCCATCAGCTCGACCACATCCTTTTAGCTGTCTGAATCGCTGAGCATGCTCAGAATTCGCTGGCCCTCAATTCCCAAGTTGTGCACCAGCAGTGCACGTGCCCTCAACTTGTCCATTTTGCCCAGATTCAGCGCCACCATATATGTCTGGAAGGCGGCGTACCACCTTGGCCAAGGGACAGGTGGCTCACCCAGGAGCTCCAGAACAGGTCGAAATGGAGACCCACACGCTTCCATACCTTTTTGTTTTATCCTCGTTGCTGAAGATACACTCAGAATGACGTGGCCAGGTGCACGACTGAACTTGCGTTTATTAACTATAATACACACACACCACACATACAACCGTCAAGCAGGGGTGATGGCAAAGAGACCCGCCCCTCCTGCCTGCTGCTCTTTATAGGCACGGGTGGTGGCAGAAACGGAAGTGCGTGCCACCACACAGTGCCTCACAAATAGGAGCACAAAACAAGAACAGCATAAATAACTATATAACACCAGCCACACTGGTAAATAAGTAATATTAATTTTTGAAGAGGTTACCGATATTTTAATTTAAAAATGAAATGTGGACATTATTGATTGTGTTGACAGCTACTTCAGTCCCACAAAATGTCTGCTGCTGTAGTTTTGGTTGTGGCTCTTTGTGTATGATCGTTAGGTTGTAGTAGCTTGATAATAACTGAGAGTTACTGTATGTACAACCACCGCAGCTCCCAGAGAGTATGTTAGGCCATGTTAGCAGGCTGAGCAGTGCTAAAACATTACTGTTGCATTGTTAGCTAGGTGGCTGCATGCCAATCATTGTTACTGGGAACATAATCCTTCCTGTTAACAGTCTTGACCAGCTTCTATCAAACATCTCTGTCCACTGCACTCTCAGGAAATCTGTACATGCTGTGCAGTGACATGGACAGTAAGGCTCATGCTCATCTAGCTTTTCTTGGTATTTTTGTCAAATGTGATAGTAAATTACAGCTTGTGATTAAACAGGAGCATGTCTCTGGAAGCAGTCACTGTAGTAATAACAACTTTGTTTACTACAGCACTCCACCAGATCAGTCTGTAAAACAGGTCATAGGAAGAAGCTGCCAAAACATGTCTGTTTCAGTTTTGTAGAAGCACAACGATAATATGATTCATTATTATTAAACAGCATTATTAGTCTGACTTCAGTTTTTTTCTGTTGACTTGGATGGAGTAAAAGAATGAGCCTATGAAAGTAAAAAAAGAAAAGAAAATACAAAACCAATATGTATTTAAAATACCCCCTCTTTTAAAACAAAATTAATCATACTAAACCTTAACATTAAACACACTGCTCTTGGTACCTGTCAAAACTGATTAATGGCAAAGGGAAGAGGAGCGAGAGGGTGAGAAAGAGGAAGAAAACTTGTATAAATTTTAATTGAGTCCAAATGGGAATGCATGTTGCCTTTGTATGCATACCATGTATAGCCATTGTGGAGTTCATGCAGGTCCCTTACAAATGAATAAATCACTGCCTTAGGACAAATTAATCAAAGTACCCAGCTGCTGCGGTGCTTGGCTAACTGGCACACAGGAAAAGTCTGAGACTCCCATTCTAAGTGACAGAGCTGAAGTGGCAGACTGGGATTCTTTCCCTCTGAGCGATGAAGTGCCACTTTCCACCAGATACTTTATCACCTGGTCAGATGTTTAGTGCATAGATATACTTTACCCTTCCTCTGAAAATACTGTAATGTAGACTGCCTAATTATTCTTCAGCCAACCAATATACACTTCCTGAAATCATGAGACTTGTTATCCACGCCGATGAGTCGCTTGAGTAGAGCGGTCGGTGCATCGGCCGGCTCTAGCTCTGTGCTCTAACTCGACAAAGAATGATGCTACAGTCACCAAACTTTGTACATAGGTTGACCTTGGCACTAACACCTATAGCTGTGCTTTTGGGGTCAAAAGGTCAAAGGTCAAGGTCGGAATGACAAATAAACAACTGTATATCTCCAAAACAAAGATAGCTAGAGTCAACAAACTTGGTACACAGGTTCACCCTGACCTCTGACTATGGGTTTTGGGGTCAAAAGGCCAAAAGTCAAGGTTTCGGACTATATATGTCACCAAACATGATTACGGTGGTTCCCCTCTCAAAGCTCACCTCCTGTTTTTTGACCGATGAAAGAAGGATCCAAAAAGGAGAAAAACGACACAAATGTAGTTTGAGAGCTGCAACCAGTCCTGACAATTGTTAGTTATTTCCCCCTGGGCGCACTTGGAAAACGATGACAAAACTTAGATGAGTCTGTGTTTGTAGTCTTTGAATTTTCGTATTTTAACAACCTTATACGTTTAGACAATAACCTACAGCATTATTAACGTGGAAAATTATCTTTTAAATTGACAAACATCGTATGTGTAACTCGTGGCAAAATTCCATTGGGATCAAAAGATAATTTCTGTCTTGTCATTTATTTCAGTGGAGATTTTTTCTGATTTAAGGTCCCATATGCAGAAGTAGGGGGTGTGTGACTTAGGCTCTCTTTATACATTGAAAAACCTGCCAGGTGAAGAAAAAATATTTTATTTAATTTATAATTTTACTCTATTGCTCTTTTTCATAATATACACTTATTTTTTAATATTACCACTTTTGTATTATTTATCACTTTACATTATATATGCAATATAAGTATGACTCCCCTACTATGCCATGCATAATAGCATGATCGTAGGAACTTATGAGCTGGAGCATAGGCACCAAACTGTGAATGCATTTATTGTAATAAATTATTTCCAACCTTAGTTGTCTGACAGAATTATTAGAATTATGATGCTCCTGGTAACGATATGGAGGGCCTCCATGTAATGTTTTCTTTAATTCACATGTTTAACTGATAGAAAAATGTCATTTGTCTTATATTTGTGATTTGTTTTGTCTCAGAATCTGCCTCAGAGTCTGTGTAAAAGTGTCAAGGATGCAGCTGCACTAGTTATCATCTTGCTTTTTGTCCATTTTGTGCGGTTCCTGTGTGACTGGTACTGAGTGACCGTTGTGTTTCCTGAGAAAAAGATAATCTGTACACCAAGTTTTGACCAGATGTACTGGACCAATCATGATGGGCAAAATGCTCCTCCACCTCTCAGATAACGGAGGACTTAAAGAACTGAGTGATGTGTGTTTGAGTCAGAATGGTGTGCAAATAGGCTCTGAGACTATTTTTGTATTGTTCTCCACTGGCCAGTGTAATTAAATTTGCTAAAACTCTGATCCAGTCTGGTTTTTGACTGAAGCTTTAGAAGAATTTTTCTAACATACTTGGCGCCTGAATCACAGGGACTCCAAATATCTGTCCTCAGACTTCCAGTGGCTCTGGACCACAGACAGCTGCGCACGGCTGTGGAGAAAGTCCTCCCCTGCATCCCCAGTGGTTCAGCTTTGTGGAAGTGAGGCACAGTCCTGAGACGCTGGGAGCCGGAGAGTGACAGAGCCAACCCGCAGGCGGATCACAGTGAGTAAATTTAATTGTTGATGACGCCCGGTTACAGGCCGAGGTTGGTCTGAGAATATGTGTAAAGTGTTGTGAGCCAAGCGTTTGATACCGCAAAGTCTAAATCGGGTTCTAGACAAGGTAGAGGCTTGGTGGTCCCGGTTCGAGGCTGCAGCGGGAATGTACATTTCCACTGCATTAAGTGGACCAATAAAGTGCTCGCGGGGTATTACAATCAATGCGAGATCTTTTTTACATCACAAGTGAGCATAGATTAAAATCAATGCAAGATCTTTTTAATATCACAAGTGAGCATAGATTAAGAAAACATATCAATGCAAGATCTTCTTTACATCACAAGTGAGCATCGATAAAGTGAGGGATAACCTTAAAATAAAGGTAAATGGTGCTAATATAATAAGGATAAACTCTAATGTGGTAATAAGAACTAAAATACCTTAAGGCATCATTTAAAACAGGTCTAAAATGAAACAAAATAACCTTTAAAAATATACACGATAAAATAACCAACTATATATATATAAAATAAATATGTTAAATAAATAACTGCAGTTTGTTTGTCTGGTTGTTCATGTGCTTGTTCATATGTGTTTTTAATGTTTTACGCTTTACTTTGGTGAGAAAAACAGAATGTGAGAATGCGGAAGTCAGGTAGCGGGACAGAAGTCGAGGTTGTTTTTTCTTGTTGTGAAGTGCAAAAGGACAATAATGAGATTGTTGTTTCACGGGAAGTGGCAAATTTGTGCATGGGAGATTGGTAAGTGACAAAGATGAGAAAAAAATGAATGTGTTTTCAGAGCAGCAGAAGATGATTGATGATAAGAACCTTGGATTGCCAGATCTGCTTATTATAAGTGGCTTTGGGATTGCTTACTAACGTGTGTGTGCTCATTGGGGCTTGCTATTGTATGTGTGTGCGTGTGTGAAAGGACTAACTTTTTTTGTGCTGAAGCTGCATTAAAGTCACACTGAACTGGGGATTTTGGTAAGATGAAAGGTATTAGATGCTTGCTTTTTATCTCAAGATAGTTTTGGCAGTAATTTCTTTTGTTGTGCAGTTTTCTGTGAGGTTTTTGCTGGCTTTATGATAGTTATTTGTGTTAAGCAATTTAATTTTGCTTTATTGGCAGATATCTTTTTATTTTTTAACTAACATTATCAATTGCCAGAATTTTTTCTTGCTTATTTTAAGCAAAATTACCTGCCAGCAGAGCAAGAAAATTTGATTTTTCTTTTGTTTGGGATGCCTGAAGGCAGGTAAACAGCTTTAGGTTATTTCATTTGACTTATACTTGACTTTTGCAGTGTAATTGTATTCTCTGCAGTGTATACTCTTGCAGTGTAATTCCCTTCCACAATAAGACATATAGGTTCATTATATAATCAAACCCTAAAAATCTTGGACAAAAAGCCCATTAGGTGGCATCACTGTAATATTTAAAAAAAAATACAACCTATTGAGTTTTGAGAGTTTCATTGACCTCTGTTTACTAAAATTAACTTTCAAATGTTTCCATAAATCAGCACCTGAGCCACTTGCTGGTTTCATCCAAAGACAGGACAGCAGCAGAGCCACCAGGAGTTCTGTTAACAATAACTGTAAAATATTCCACCGCAGAACCACATTTGGACAAACAGCTTTCTCTATAAAGGGCAGTCACATCTGGAACACAATGCCAAATGAAATTAAAATAATAACGGACTTTAAAACATTCACTAAAAAGGTTAAAAACTGGCTGAAAAATAAACAAGAATGTACCCATGTATGAAATGATTGTCTGCAGGGTGAGAGTGAATGAAGGGAAGGAATGAATGTGTTTGTTTATAGTGAGTGACGAAGGGAGGGAGGCCTGAAATAGGCAAATGTGTGTCAGGTTGTTATATTTGTGTATTTATAATATTTATAATATTTATAATTATGTATTTATAATGTATTTATGTTTTTTGCATTGATGTATGTGGTTATTGTGTATTCCTTTTTTTTTTTTTTTCTTAACTTGTTTCTCCTTTCTAAAGCCCATCCAGGGACAAGAGTTGCAAATTAGCTAATAGCTATACACTCTGTGCAACACATCAGATTGATTGTCATTGATTAATTGTCTATGTTTATTGCACTGTCCCTGTCAAATAAACAAATCTATCTATCTATCTCTAGCTCACAGTTGCATTATCTCTCCAACTGAGGGGCAACAGTGGCTTCAGATAGAAAAGAGAAAATAAAAGGGCAACAGCTTGACTTGGACTTGACTTGGACGGTAAAATCAAAATCTGATGATAAATCTAAAAAACAAACTGACCATGGTAAAAGGAAGGAAAAAGATTTGACTAATATGTGCTCTATCTATTCTATGGCGCACAATGAGTTTGGTGTGGGGGCAGAGTTCCGTGCTTCTGCTCCTCCTCCTCCGTGCTCCCCGCTGCTCAGCCCATACCCCGATCTCACAGAACTCAAGGCTGGGGTAGCTGCGGCTGACGTAACCTCGCCTCTGCTCGTCTCCACCCCTCTACCCGGAGCGGCCACACCGGGGTGCCCAAGAGTTAAGTAGATGTGCACACATATCCACTCCACGCTCACCATCAATATGATGAATAAAAGTCAAGATTATGGAAAATGTTGTCACTGAATAATATTCTATG
This sequence comes from Pholidichthys leucotaenia, assembly GCA_020510985.1. Classification (NCBI taxonomy): domain Eukaryota; kingdom Metazoa; phylum Chordata; class Actinopteri; order Cichliformes; family Pholidichthyidae; genus Pholidichthys; species Pholidichthys leucotaenia. The sequence goes on along the minus strand of CM035842.1, from coordinate 139,077,589 downwards.
AATGAACTTTAAATACAGCTTACATGGAACGATCCAAGCCACAAACAAGGTAACGATGAAAATGTTGAAGCTTATACAACCAGGTTACAAAAGGTTTGATGGGCATTCTGATTTAACTAAGGCTGCTAATGATTCAGGTGTAGAACCTTATTGGCAGCATTTGAAAAGTGTCTTTTTGCAAAAGATGCACCCACATCTGGCTGATTACATTTGGAGATGTGTTAACTTATGCCAAACATGCAGAGATAATAGAATACGAAAGGAAAGAAAAAGGGAAAAGAAGTGAGAGAAAAAACAACTCCTGTTTGTGTGATTGTTGACACAAAGGGAGGGGGAGTGAGAGCTTCCCCCAATTCTATTTTTCAGGGTGGCACCGTAACTGGACCCCTGTGGTGGAGGTGGGACAAAGGGAGGCGTGAGACAAGCTGGCTGCAGCAAGGGGAACGTGACGTTTGTTATCAATGTAGACAAAAGGGCCATTGGCGGAGGCAATGTCCTGGATGCGAGCAGTGGCGGAGAAGGGGAGGAGGACCTCACGGTCCAACCACCTGACTGACCGCACCAAAGCTAAGTATAACTGTTGACGTTAACACTGACATAACAGACACCCATTTACCTGACTTTGACTTGATGTTAACAATGCAGTGTTTACCTGAAGTGACATTGCAGGTTCAGGACATTCCAATAAAGTTTCCCAACAGAGAACGGTATGAGAGCATCACATTTTCCACATGTGACAGAAGTACATGTAATACAGGCCACAGACCAATATTGTTGACAGACATTTGAGTGGCCAAGATCCAAATTATGGAAAAACATTCCACAGAGGAAAGTGGTCAATCTTGGAAACAAAGTTCTGATCCAAAAGTTCAATATTCCCCAAAACTGGACACCTATTTACTGCCTTTGAACTGGGTGACCACAGTGCAGAAAGAAGTTTACATTGATGTTCCCAACTCACCCATGTGAATCACTAACCACATTTTTCCAGGCGATGTCAGCAATGGAAAAACATTCCACAGAGGAAAGTGGTCAATCTTGGAAACAAAGTTCTGATTCAAAAGTTCAATATTCCCCAAAACTGGACACCTATTTACTGCCTTTGAACTGGGTGACCACAGTGCAGAAGGAAGTTTACATTGATGTTCCGAACTCACCCATGTGAATCACTAACCACTTTTTTCCAGGCGATGTCAGCAAACTTGGCACAGTTTATTCCTCCTAATGGGAGCCAGTTGCTCCTCTCCGTTGACGGCATTTTGCTAGCATCACCTGATGAAGAAATATGCAAACAAGACACCATTGCCTTACTGGAATTTTAAGCAGAACAAGGTCACAAAGTCAACAAGGAAAATTACAGTTGTGGAAAAAAGAAGTCAAATATTTAGGCCACATTTTGTCAGCAGAAGGCAGACGTGTTGACCAAACTCGCAAACAAGCTATTTTGTCAGCACCAAAACACATCACAAAAAGGGACATGATGTCATTTTTGGGTACTCTAAATTACTGTCGCTCTTGGATTGCAAATTATTCATTTGAAGTGCAACCTTTCTCTGATCTTATCTACAAAACACGCATGGCTCAGGCGGACAAAACTGAGTGGACACCTGAGGCTGAAGAGGCATTTGTTAAAATGAAAAAACTTCTGGTCAGCACTGATGTCCTGGCACTCCCCAATTACAAGAAGCCATTTGTACAAGTGGTTGATTGTAGAGAGGGACACATGACGTCAGTTCTCCTTCAGCCAAGTGGCATAAAAATGCGTCTGGTAGCATATTACTCCACAAGACTTGACCCTGTCACGAGGGCACTGCCGCCATGTGTGCATGCTGTCATAGCCACATCCATGGCAGTGTGGGCCTCAGCAGGGCTCGTTCTTTTTCATCCCTTGACCCTGAAGGTCACACATACAGTATCAGTCATTTTGTCACAAAGTAAAATATCAGTCCTCTCACCATCCAGACACCTTGCATGCATGACAGTGCTATTATCACAGCCTCATTTAACCACTGAATGCTGCACGGTAACAAATCCAGCAAGCTTTTTGCCAGTCTCAATAGAAGGTGAACCTCATGATTGTTTGGCAGAAAGTGAGAGTGAAACACTGCCACGCCCTGATTTACAGGGCACACCTTTGGAGAAGTGTGATCTCACACTGTTTGTTGATGGCTCCTCCAAATGTGACTGTACTGGTTCAAACTTCTCTGGTTTTGCAGTTGTCACCCATGATACTGTTTTAAGAGCACAAAAACTCCCATCACATTATTCTGCACAGGCAGCTGAATTAGTTGGTCTAACTGAAGCTTGTAAATTAGGCCAAGGGAAAGCACTCACAGTGTACACTGACAGTCAGTATGCATTCTCTACCACCCATCACTTTGCACAACAGTGGAAGAAAAGAGGCATAATTACATCAACAGGGAAGCCAATCCAACACAAAGACCTCTTTTTAAAACTCCTAGCCAGTGTAAAACTTCCATCTAAATTAGCCATATGCAAATGTGCAGCACACACCAATGACACAAATCCAATTTCTAAAGCCAATAGCTTTGCAGATCAAACAGCTACGGCCACTGCACTCGGCCTTACTGCAAAAGACACAACACCAGGTTTCCTTTTGACACTGACAGAAGAGTTATTACATGACATCCTCATTGAGGCCCAGAAAACAGCACCACAAGCCGAAATTTACAGATGGATCCAAAAGGGAGCAATTTTTGACAACACCTCCAATCGTTACAAATGCCGCAAAAACAAACCCATTTTACCACAGAAACTGTTCAATCAGGCCTCCACTTTGCTACATGGGGTTTCCCATGTATCAAAGGGGGGTATGATCTCTATGCTAAATAAATCATTGACTGCTTATGGCTTTAGCCAATTTGCTACTCAATTTTGTAAGAAATGCCTAATTTGTGCAGAAAACAATGCTCAAGGGAACTTAAGGCCTGAAAAAGGCACCTTTCCTGCATCAACCTATCCATTTCAAAACATTTGCATGGATTTCATTGAGTTAAATAAATGTGAAGGCAAAAAATATTGTTTGGTTATTTGTGACATGTTTACCAAATTGACAGAAGCCTTCCCTTGCACTCATTCAAATGCTGCTATGATAGCAAAGAAACTGTTAACAGAAACTGTGCCCAGATTTGGAATACCTGAAAAGATTTACTCAGATAATGGAACACATTTTGTAAATCAGATTATGTCACACTTAGGCACAGCACTCAACATTAACCTAAAAAACCATTCAGATTGCCATCCATAATCTGCAGGATTGGTGGAACACACAAATAGAACCATTAAAGAAAGGTTTAGAAAAACAATGGCAGAAACAGGACAAAATTGAATATATTGCCTACCCTTAGTTTTTTTTATATGAGGGTAGTTCCCACCAAAGGGAGATTATCCCCATTTGAAATAATGTATGGCAAACCCTACCTACTCCCACCATTAACCCCTTGATGCCCGTTGTCGCGAATTCGCATCAAACCCCTTCCGCTCCAAATGCAACCAAAATACCGTCTGTATTCCTCCACTTCCGGTTGGAGCACTTCCAACACATACCTAGGAACCTTTTGCAAGCATTATTTTCTCGTAGGAACGGTCAGAGACGGAGCACCATCCATTTCCTGATTGCTAGGGTTAGGGTTAGGGTTAGGGTTAGGGTTTGGGTTAGGGTTAGGGTTATAGTTTGGCAGTCATGAGAGTTGAAAATACTGAAAATAACTTTGTTGCATAAATAAAAGATTCTTCATACTTGAGATGGGAACAAGTGCTTTTTTTACCATTTTTTTTTTACCATAGATGCCTGTTTTCGCTAATTTGCATCATACCTAAAATTATATCTATTTTATGTGCTATAGTCAAATTAACTTTCTCAACTTAATTTAGCATCTACTTGAAAGCAAAAACACAAGTGAAATTTTTTTTTTCATAATTGGAAATAAATTCAGGCGTTAAGGGGTTAAGGCCATTTAATCCAGGTGATGAGGATGAGTGCTTAGCTGATTACATGCGAAGAATGTTGACTGACAGAGATGTTGTTCATGCTGCTCTTCCCTGGAGGGACCACGGGAAAGCACCCATCTTGTCCAAGCCGGGGGATCTGGTCCTTATCAAAGTCACCAAAAAGAAAAACTGGGCTGATGCTCCCTGACAAGGACCACACAAAAGGGCCTTTTCCACTAGCACGCTTTAGCACGACACGGGACGGCTAAGCACGCTTTGTACGCTTTTCCACAAGCCCCAACATGGTTTAACAGCCGCAATTCTCAGCCCCGCTGAAGGGCAGGGTACAGCAGTGCTGAGCTGTGCCGTGTTGTGACGTTAACAGACTGGTCGCCGCTGATTGGTCAGGTCGTAACCGGCGCTGATTGGTCAGGTTGTAACCGCCCCTCTCCTCCTCCTCTTCTACCAAATCTTCACGACCTTCTCAATAAAGTTTTTGAAAAAAAAAAAAAAAGAATCTTCACGACCGCCTTTACTCAGCACGCAACCACTGTTGGCGGTTCCTTTTCAGTGTATTGCTGTGCTATTTTCATTTATTCTCTATCAAAAATGGCTTCGTGTAATAAGGGTGTTCCATGGACCAGTAAGGAGCTGCAGTGTCTGTTCACTGCATTGTCAGACGAACGTATGCAGCGCGAGTTACACGGAGCCGCCCAGAATGAAAAAATATACCAGGAGGTCTCGACATCGGAGTCCTTTAATGGTGAGTTTTAATTTTTTTTTATTGTGCGTTTTTTCGCAAATATATTCGGTAAGACGCTCAGTTTATTTATGCAATAAAAAAGCTGTTCATTTGTGGATGGATCGCTGCTTTATTGCAGCACAATGCGGACTAAAGCTTTTATTTTAATTATTCATGTGAACAATACGCTGAAATAAGCTTATGTATTCTTGTTAAAAACTATTGTCTTTTCTGTATATCTTGCACTTACGTGCTGTATTTTATTGTGTGCATTTTCCTTGTAGAATCATCCCACGCGTCCGCCACGACAGCCCGTCCGGATTATTCAACCGAGCCTTCCTGACCCACAGCTGGCAGAGACGCCTTCATTCATCCGAGTTGTGACCCAGTTTGGGAAGCTGGTGTAGACACTCAGTGGTCGGCGTGTATAAAATGTCGATTAACCTTCATGTTGTGTTGCAAAGTTTTTTTTTCTTTTAATATTTTGTATATAATAAAATGGAATTGTTTTGGAAAGTGTGGTTTGTCTGTTATAACACTGAATTATAAAACAGTATAATTACATAGAAATTCCATTGCCTACTCTGATCAAAATGATACTGATCTTCCTGTCAGGGTCAACCATTGTAAAGGTAATGTAATTTTTAACTAGACCAAAAAAGAAATCTTTTTGTAAGCTTTCTGTTCTTTTTATTGAAATATCATAAAAAATTAGCCCCACATGATCCAGTTCTAAACTTTGGGTACATTTTTTATGTTAACTTATAAGAAGTTGCACAGTTGGACTTTAAAATGCAGCAGGAGAGACTGATCAAGCTTACAAGTCAAAGTATGTAAAAAAGTAAGTATATGTAAATTGAATGTTCTACCGGCATTCCAAATTCAGAGATTTACAATACTTTAGAAGGAGTGTAGCATCATCTAAACGGAAAATAATAATACTGTTGTTCCAAACGTTGACCTGAAGGTGAAAAACATGAATTTTTTTAATTCAGTACATCCAAAATGCCCTAGGATATAAAAAATAATAATTTGGTGTTGGCCAGTGTGCCACCGTCTCATTATTTAATACGAATAAAAACAAGTTTCAGCTCATTATTTCTAGGTCATTTGGCAGTTAATTCAAAACAAAAGTGACTTGTGTTGTTGCAGCTTAATTATGAGATAAAATTAATTGTGAGATAAATCCACAGAGCGAGCAAGGCAATAATCCTTGGATCCTTTTTTGTCTCGTGTAAATAAGGACTCAGTCGGGTGCGTAACGTCACGGGAGTGTGGCCCCGCCTCGCTAAGAATCTGCTGCTGCCCTGCTTCTAAAACCTCCTAAAAAAAAAAAAAACACAGCACAAGCACAACACCGTGCTAATGGAGACAGAAGCATTCCGAGCCGTACTGAAGTGAATCGAGCCGTACCAAGGTGTGCTGGGCTAGTGGAAAACAGGCTAAAGTCATCCTGGTGACGCCAACAGCCATGAAAGTCGAAGGGCGTGACTCCTGGGTGCATTTGACAAATTGCAAAGTTTTACCCTGTACAAAAACCCCAGCAAGAAACTAAGTTAATCCCCATTCCCTCAGCAAGACTGTTTCTATTTTAATCCCCATTGCAAACTACATAAAAGGGGATCCTCAACAAATGACTGTTTAACTTTTTTTCTGTTGTTCATCATGGAGAGACAAAATGCCAGAGAGAGAAGGTTGGCAGCTGAAAGATGTGAATGGTACACCTGTCTTTTCATCATCTGTGATGTATCTGAGCTCAGGTTTTCTCTGAGCTCAGATCCTCACTTTATTCCTAGTATTGTTTGTCTGATTAGGTTGATTCTGTTAGTTTCTTGTATGTATTTTTGGGTTTGATTTCACTTTGGCCTCCCCTTTTCCCAGACCCTGCCTCTACTGCTCTATTGCTCTCAGTCAGCTCAGCTGGGAGCAGTTAATCATCAGGTACCTGCTTGCTGAATGATTCACACCTCCAGCTCATCTTTCTGTGTATATTTAAGCACTGCCGTTTCACTGTGGCATGCAGTTATTTAGGATTGTCTCCTCTCTACATGTGTCTAGCCTCTGAAGTATTTTCTTCTCCAGAATGTGTCTAGCTCTGAGGTCAATCGTGTAAGTGTTTCTTGTTGCATTTTTTGAATTGTCCTTTATCCCTCAACTGCTTCAGCCTTTGAAGTTTTTTCTTCTCCTGAGCACACCCTGCTCAGAGGCTGCTTGTAAGTTATTTTGCTTTGCTCTTTGCACTGTTGGCACTTTTGGACTTTATGTTAGTTTCTGTAATAAATTGCACAAACACAATCCAACGTCTGGGTCTGTTCTTCTGTTCCGAAGGAGCATTCATGACATCATCATCATCCTTGTGGTAACACTTTTATTTTGGTTATTCTTAGGGACATCATTACCCATCTATCATAGAGCTAGATACATTACCCACACACACCATGACTGGCTAGAAGGTCCAGGCCATCAGGACCATGTTTATGCTGGTAATGTGTGATGGAAGTATGCTAATTACACAGCCAAACCAGTTAATCGTTCGAATTGCTATGTGTGTTCTCTGCTCCCACTCTCAGCTGGTCAAATATATGTCACTGCTAAACTAATGGAACTATCAGAAGCTGTTTGTTTCTTGCAAGAGGCTATGTATAGAAATAGTACAGCAAGCACTTCTTTGAATCACATCTGTCACATTGCTTATGACTCTACTGACCGGAGACACGATGACACACTTTACTCTGTGAAGGTAAGGTTAATCTCAACGGGGAATTTCTCCTTTTGTCTAAAAGGGTATGGAAACATCTCTCTGGGCAGCTTACCACTTTCTAAGTGTGCAACGGTGCATAGTGCGTCTTGGCCATGTACTGCTTACTACCTGCTCGACCAACAAAGTGGGCAAAAGTTGCCCTGAAGATCTTTTTTGTCAGTCTAGGAGTTTGGAAGGCAATGTCATCCGGCAGGAGCTCTGTAGCGCTGCCATTTGTGATTCTTACAAGCATGGCATGCATATGGTGACAGGGGGAAGGTGGCTGTGTGGCCATCGTGCCCACTCACACCTGCCCATGAATTGGGGAGGGGTGTGTGCCCCAGTAGTTGTGACTGACCACACCATCATATTGTTGGCAGGACAGGTGGGCAGGATGAAGAGAGACATCTCTTTTGCACCACATGATCCCATCTGGGGCACAGATGTGCCGAAGGAATTTAAGTTAGAAACAACAAGGCAGAAGGTACTTCATGCACTGCTTCCCTGGGTGGGAGTGGCTAAAAACACCTTGTGGATTGAAGCAACTAATTATAGATTACAGTCATTTGTGAATTTTTCTTTATCTGCCTTTTCTGGTGTAGATTCAATTCAATTCAATTCAACTTTATTTATATAGCGCCATTTCACAACAACAGTCATCTCAGAGCACTAACAACTGTAGGGGGAACCCCCACAGTTGCAGAAAGACCCCAGCAATCAGGCGATCCCCTGTGAGCAAGTACTTGGCGACGGTGGAGAGGAAAAACTCCCTTTTAACAGGAAGAAACCTCCAGCAGAACCAGGCTCAGGGAGGGGCAGTCATCTGCTGCGACTGGCTGGGGGGTGAGGGGATAGAGAAGAAGAAAAGAACAGACATGTAGAGAGCAAACAGCACGATGGGGACTCAATCTATGGGAGAGAACAAACAAATGTTAAAGACCAGCAAAAAAAATTAACTGCTCTTAGACTTATGCTGACCCAAAATAGAATGGTTTTTGATCAAATAACTGCCGCCCGAGGGGGCGTGTGTGCAGTTGTAGGTGGCTATTGTTGTACTTTTATCCCTGAAAATGATGCAGATGGTCACGTGATTGCCTTGGCCATACGCAACCTCACTGCTTTACAGGCTGCCGCTGCCAAGGACAATGTTACTGATGAACAAACCTGGTTTAGTTGGTTACTCTCTTCATGGAGAAGTCTCATCATGAACCTGGTAGTGATTTTGGTGGTATTATTTTTGGCCTTTTCTTGTGTCATTCCCTGTATCCGTAGTATGATGATGAGACTTGTTCATGTTAACTTAGTGATGTACCATGGTGCAGTTGCCGGGGATGGTGGGGATGATGAACAAACAGTGTGAGCTCAAGGTGTCTCTCCATGACCCAAGTACAGAGTAAAAGTATGACTGACATGCTTAGAAAGCTGAAAGGAGTTGCATGATCATGATGTGAAGTTGAAACGTACTACTTGTAAATACATTTATGGAGTTTGAAGCATTACTTTTCCTTTTATTTTCCTTTTATTTCTGTTTTTACATCACATCATTACACTTTATTACTATGATTATTGTTTTGTTTTGTTTTATCCCTTATGTTTGTTTTTATATAAGCTGCAATGACACAAAACTATAACACACATATACAGTACCTTTATTATATCCTTTTTTTATTATTTTATCATCATTCTGTTTTTCACTGTCTTTACCATTAATGATTTTCTTCATTGATTAATGAGTTTATTGTTTCATTTCTCCTCCTAAAGGAAAACGTTTATCCGGTGCCTGGGGCAGCAGGGCCGATGGCGGACTTTCTCCGTTGTTAGCTAGTTAGGATCTATTGCACACAAATGCACTGGAGCTTAGCATAGCTGCCAGATGAGGTTTTAGATGTCATAAACTGTTCTTTTTTGATGGCTTGCATGGCATCAAAGAGGGGAGAAAATTTCATAATTGTCTTATATTTGTGATTTGTTTTGTCTCAGAGTCTGCCTCAGAGTCTGTGTAAAAGTGTCAAGGATGCAGCTGCACTAGTTATCATCTTGTTTTAAGTCCATTTTGTGTGGATCCCGTGTGACTGGTACTGAGTGACCATCATGGTTCCTGAGAAAAAGATGACCAGATGTACCGGACCAATCATGATGGACAAAATGCTCCTCCACCTCTCAGATAACGGAGGGCTTAAAGAACTGAGTGATATGTGTTTGAGTCAGAATGGTGCGCGAATAGGCTCTGAGACTATTTTTGTATTGTTCTCCACTGGCCAGTGTAATTAAATTTGCTGAAACTCTGATCCAGTCTGGTTTTTGACTGAAGGTTTAGAAGAATTTTTGAAACAATAACCTTGAAAAACACTGTCAGGATAACCCTGTGCTTGTGCTGCAAAACAAATTAGCTGGCACCAACACAGTGATAGTCAAGCATGTGACATGACTGTCACCTGCTCTGCTTCCAGAGTCATGATACACTTAAGGTAATGGGGACAGAAGACATGCTGTCCCGCTCTTGCTATTTCTACTTATGTTTCCCGTGAGCATTTAATATCTTCTGACCTTATTCCTAGACAAGGCTTTGATGTTGTCAGTTTTTTTTCAGTGCCCTGCTGCCCCATTCTTTATATTCTGTGTCTTGCTGAGCGCCGATGTACTCTGCTGGGGAAATCACTCTAAGAAGTTTACTTTGTGCTAATCTCATAAATGCCCTGTTTCTCTCCTCCTCTGTTTCCCCATGATGCAGGCATGCAATAAACCACTTACATAAACCTCTCCTCTGAGATGGCCCAGAAAAAACAGCTGACATGTTCAAAGTTTCACTCTGCCTCTCTCTCTCTTTGGACGCTTGTGATTTCCACCAGGAACACTCTATTTGGATCCTTTATTATGTGTGCTGTCCCACTGTCTTGAAGGGCAGTTGTAATATGTGAATCCTCTGCTCTGTAGAGTGTGAAACAAGTATGAGACACACTGAAAAATGTTGACATTTATGAGCAAAGACAGATTTTACTGGGTCACTTGTTAGTGATCAATATAGGATAGGCATCAGTGATGGTGAGGGAAGTCAATACTTACTGGAAAGGAAGGCATATTTTACAGCAATAGTAAAATGTGCCTAATACTTTAGATGAGATTTTCTTTCAGACTAGTATCCACACAAATACATTTATCCTAATATTTTTAATTATTCACACCAAGGAGGTTATGTAATCAGGGTGGTTTCTCTGTCTGTCTGTTTGTTTGTCTGTTTAGCAGGATTACGCAAAAACTACTGGATGGATTTGGATGAAAATTGCTCCCAGAGGGAAATTCAGGGCATCCACCTGGATGGATGAGGCAGCCATGGTCGGGCACCAATCCCTTCACCATTCACACCTAGGGCCACCGTAGAGTCTTCAATTAACCTAACTTGCATGTTTTTAGTCTGTGGGAGGAAACTGGAGTACCCAAGGTAAACCCACGCAGACACGAGAACATGCAAACTCCACACAGAAGGGTCACTGATTGTCGGGGGGTGGGATCGAACCCACGACGGTCAGGGGTGGAATCGATCCCGTGACCTTCTTACTGTGCTGTCACTGTGCTAACCACTGTTCCACTGAGCTGCCATTTTGGTGATGATCTGAGAATACATACCTCCGCCAAGGCTCTTATCTTCTCACGGAGTGTTAGCAACAGCACTCCAAAACTACAAGATGGATTTGGATGAAATTTTCACCAGAGATGGTTCTTGGGCTACAGAGGAAGCCATTACATTTTGATGATGATCTGAGAATGCATACCTCAGCCAAGGCTCTTGTCTTCTCACAATGTGTTTGAAACAATACTCCAAAACTAATGGACAGACTTTGATGCAGTTTTCACCAGAAGTGGCTCTAGGCCTACACACAAACCCGTTACATTTTGGAGGTGATCCATGAGGGATGGAAGGAGCCTTGGTGGAGGTATGTGCTCTCTGAGTGCTTTTCTAGTTTTTAGGTTGTTTCTAAACCATGCCAACATTACAAATCTGACTCAGTTTTACAGTAACCTAGATGTTCACCCATCTCATTGTTCGGATCACAGATGTTTAATTGTGTTTTGCATAGGAATGCACCGATCGTGAAATTTTGGGCTGTACAGATAGTTAAAATAACAATCTGGTGATAGCCAATACTAATACCAATACTTATTTTTTGTTGCCAGAGAAACAAAGAAATATGTGTTATTATAAATAGCTGAAGTGTTGAAACAATTCAGCTCTTCATCATACCATATTTGAAAGCACAAAGTCAATCATGCAAATGTCGTATACAACTTTTAACATAACCTTTCACATGACAAAGACCATTTCTGTGAAAAATAACTTTTTAAAGCCTTTGTAACCTGTTATGTCATTAACGCATTAAAAAACTCATGAAAACCAGCTGCTGACTGCTTTTTATCCCCCCCTCCACCCTGAAGGGGGATTATGTTGTGGGTCTGTCCATCCATCAAGAGAGCTTAAAGTTAAATTCTTCTGTGCAACAGTGGAATCCATACTGCTATACGGAAGCGAGTGCTGGTCATTAAACATCTCCCTTCAGAGATAATTGGACAGCTCCTACACCTGGATGCTGCACACCATCCTCAGTGTAAACTGGCAAGACTACATCTCCAATGAAGATCTCTACGGGCACCTTCTCAGAATATCAGACAAGGTGGCTTGGCGAAGACTTGGTCTCGCTGGGCACCGTCACCAAGAGCTCCCAGCAGGCCACATGGTACTCTGGGAACTGACGCATGGCTTTCGGTGCCCAGGACTGCCATTAACATCATTCATGAACACTCTGAAGAGAGACACTGGGGCGGCCAACACTGGCAAGCTTGCTGCCTGCATGCTAGACCATGAAGACTGGACCGCTAGGCATGCAGCTCGGCCGAGGCTGCTCTGACTGATTGACTGTCCGTCCATCTGTCCCACTTTTGTGAAATCAACTGCTCCTACAGTTTTGTATTGATTATTTTGAAACTGGTACCAGGGTTTGATATACACTGATGATGCGCATATTGCAATTTGGCTCTGATTGGATGATTTTTGCAGGAATTGTAGCCCCTGACCTACAGTGGGGCAAAAAAGTATTTAGTCAGCCACCAATTGTGCAAGTTCTCCCACTTAAAAGATGAGAGAGGTCTACAATTTTCATCATAGGTATACCTCAACTATGAGAGACAAAATGAGAAAAAAAAATCCAGAAAATCACATTGAAGGATTTTTAATGAATTAATTGGTAAATTCCTTGGTAAAATAAGTATTTGGTCACCTACAAACAAGCAAGATTTCTGGCTCTCACAGACCTGTAACTTCTTCTTTAAGAGGCTCCTCTGTCCTCCACTTGTTACCTGTATTAATGGAACCTGTTTGAACTCGTTATCAGTATAAAAGACATCTGGCCACAACCTCAAACAGTCAGACTCCAAACTCCACTATGGCCAAGACCAAAGAGCTGTCAAAGGACACCAGAAACAAAATTGTAGACCTGCACCAGGCTGGGAAGACTGAATCTGCAATAGGTAAGCAGCTTGGTGTGAAGAAATCAACTGTGGGAGCAATTATTAGAAAATGGAAGACATACAAGACCACTGATAATCTCCCTCCATCTGGGGCTCCACAAAAGATCTCATCCCGTGAGGTCAAAATGATCACGAGAACGGTGAGCAAAAATCCCAGAACCACACGGGGGGACCTAGTGAATGACCTGCAGAGAGCTGGGACCAAAGTAACAAAAGCTACCATCAGTAACACACTACGCCGCCAGGGACTCAAATCCTGCAGTGCCAGATGCGTCCCCCTGCTTAAGCCAGTACATGTCCAGGCCCGTCTGAAGTTTGCTAGAGAGCATTTGGATGATCCAGAAGAGGATAGGGAGAATGTCATATGGTCAGATGAAACCAAAATAGAACTTTTTGGTAAAAACTCAACTTGTCGTGTTTGGAGGAGAAAGAACACCATACCTACTGTGAAGCATGGGGGTGAAAACATCATACTTTGGGGCTGTTTTTCTGCAAAGGGACCAGGACGACTGATCCGTGTAAAGGAAAGAATGAATGGGGCCATGTATCATGAGATTTTGAGTGAAAACCTCCTTCCATCAGCAAGGGCATTGAAGATGAAACGTGGCTGGGTCTTTCAGCATGGCAAAGATCCCTAACACACCGCCCGGGCAACGAAGGAGTGGCTTCGTAAGAAGCATTTCAAGGTCCTGGAGTGGTCTAGCCAGTCTCCAGATCTCAACACCATAGAAAATCTTTGGAGGGAGTTGAAAGTCTGTGTTGCCCAGCGACAGCCCCAAAACATCATTGCTCTAGAGGAGATCTGCATGGGGGAATGGGCCAAAATACCAGCAACAGTGTTTGGAAACTTGTGAAGACTTACAGAAAATGTTTGACCTCTGTTATTGCCAACAAAGGGTATATAACAAAGTATTGAGATGAACTTTTGTTATTGACCAAATACTTATTTTACCAAGGAATTTACCAATTAATTCATTAAAAATCCTTCAATGTGATTTTCTGGATTTTTTTTTCTCATTTTGTCTCTCATAGTTGAGGTATACCTATGATGAAAATTGGAGACCTCTCTCATCTTTTAAGTGGGAGAACTTGCACAATTGGTGGCTGACTAAATACTTTTTTTCCCCACTGTATGACCTCCTGTTTCACCTCACTTCATAGACAGCAATTGTCTTGTGAAATCAATTCCTTCTGCAGTTTTGAAACTTGGTTTGAGATACTCTGATGATGCACATATTGCAATTTCACTCTCATCGAATGACCTTGAGGTCAAAGGTCAGAGGTCATATTTTTACTAAATCTTGGATGACTTACACCCTGACCCGACTATAGGTTTGGGGTCAAGGGGTCAAAGTTAACATTGCAGTTGCACTGTAGTAAATGGTAAATGCTAAGTTTACTATTACTATAAAACAAGTAAAGCTAGGGGCACCAAACCTGGTACACAGGTTCACCTTGGGATCCTGACCTCTGACTATGGGTTTGGGGTCAAAAGGTCAAAGTTAGCATTACCTATGCCTTATTACTGTACAACAAGTAAAGCTAGGGTCATCAAACTTGACACACAGTTCACCCTGTGACCTTGAAGTGTGACTATAGTTTTGGGATCGCAAGGTCATAGGTCATAGGATATCTCAACAACAAAGAAAGCTAGGGTCACTAAACCTGGTACACAGGTTCACTCTGAGACCATGCCCTTCGACTACAGGCTTGGGATCAAAAGGTCAGAGGTCAAGGTTGGCACTCCCTATGCTTTCTTACTATAGAACATGTAAATCTCTCTAGAGTCAACAAACTTGCTACATGGGTTCACCTCGGGATCCTGCCCTCCAACTATGGGTTGTATACTTTGTTGTATATTCATGGATGATGGGCTTATCATAATCTGGTTCTGCCACAGTAATTATATTGAAAAGTTAAAAATTGCTCTCTGTCAGTAAGTATTGGGATCTTCAAAGAAAATGGAGGCGAGGGATATTGCACTCGCCTCAGAGTGCTCTTGTTCTTTTAGATTTAAGGTAAACTGAGACAGCATCTTAATGCACTGCTTCAAAAATATTGATGTTTATTATAATGCATACTGTATGTCTTTGTTTTCCTGGCATGAGGGAGGGACATATGACAAAAACAAAAAACATTGGTATTGGCTATATGCTATAACTATTGGTGATAGCTATTTTTAACTATCGCCCCAAAATTTCATAATCGATGCATTTCTAGTAAAGAGAAGTCAAAGAAGAATGCTTTCTGTCTTCCAACAGAAAGCATTTTTACCACCAGGTCTCATAACCTACATATCAACATTAAGCAGTCTTAACTGTTATGTCAATAATGATATGAATTGACATGGTGGAGGGTTGTAATTGTAATGTGTGTAAAGTAGATGCTCATCATTTTAAAAACAGACACAGTTGCATATAAATCCTCTATAAAAACAAATCTGCATTGCCTAAAATGGTATTTTATGCCCCTTTTTCTATTTTTTTTTCACTTTTCCCCCTCCTTCAAATGCCAGGATCTGTGAATAGGCCCACCCACATCCCACAAGGTTAATGGTGGCTAGCACTACATTAAACAGAATAAATCCTATGATAAAAAGACTTAGCAGTTGATGGACATGCCCCGTTGTATGCAGTGGCCCAGGATAATGGCTGAAACTGCATCAGTCCTTAAAAGCAGTTTAATGGTAAAACCCATCTTAATTTGGGTCAAGTTTTCAAAGCAGCTGTCCAAAAATGCTAACTGACCCTGGAGGCTAACTTCAGTCAGGCCAGAGACAGCTCTTAGTCCTGAATGGCTCAACACTACAGACTTGTTATAGTGACGTCTCCAAAAATTCTTCATCTAAACTTACCTTTTTCCAAGGGGAGGAGCTTAACTGAAATTTCACAGCAAAAAAAAAAAAAAAGCAAACAAACAAACCAAAAAACACAGACATGACACATCTGAGTGATTTTGCTCTTCAGAAATGTTGTAAGTCATAAAAAAAAATGTTAGACATGTTTAACAAAAAGATATTTGGCAGAGTGCCACTTTAAACTTAGTCTAAAAGCTCATTAAAAATGAACTGAATCATCATTACTGCATTCTCTTGTAATTCTAATATTTTGTTCATGTCTGTGTGCTTGGACTGGCAAGCTTGGAGACATCCATGCCTAATTTCCTCATGTCCTTGCATTATAAACATTGTGTCCCTGATTGGTGATTCCAGACATGTAGTCACCATCATCATTTATTATCCTTTTTTTTTCTGTTCTCCTTCTCACATCATTCCAAGACTGCACACCTCTACCCATCTCCTCTTGTCAATTCTCTTTCCCTTCCATCTCTACTGAAGCTCCCACTCCACCCTGCACCATACGATGTGCCATCATTCATGTCAAGAGAGCTATTCTTTCTCTGAATGGGATCATAATCGGTCCAGCTTTACTTTTAATAGGCCATGTGACACTACCTTGCACGTGCATATGGGTAAATGTGTGAGTGTGTCTGTCTGCCTCTGACACCTCTGTGGCTGCATGGATGAACATGGGCAGATGTGCCCACTGGAGCAGAACTGCCTTAGTGCGCAGAGACTTAGACGTTAATAAGATGGTGACAAAACTCACACTCTCCAATTAAAGAGAGTGAAGAGTGGCCATTTAAAGCAGGGGCGCCAGGAAGCATGAGCGATGATAAGGACATCCTGCCGGGAAGGTGGTAAGAAGTGACACAAGGACAAGTAGCTGCAAAGTTTTAGTACTGCAAAAACATGAAAGATTCATTTTCATAGTAAATTACATGTATTATATGATGTTAATCATATAGATTGTATTTGAAATCATTGTTAGCTATAGATATTCACACAAAATCAACTTGAACTATCAGCTTAAGTATTCTCTTGTTATTTTTGTGTCAGGCGTTACCTTCAATTTTTTCCCAGCACTTCCTTATTATTGGTGTCTGAGCACTGAAGTGTTGCTGGATCCAATATGCTACAAAAGCACTCTTCCTATGTCTGTCTGTGCACTCCAAAATCCTGGCTACCACCTGCAAGTATGGGCTTTCTATCAAATTACTACTTAGAGTCTGGACTCTTCTTTGTATTTCCAATCATGTTGCTGCTCTTATTCTCCACTTTGTCAGGTTTAGTGATAGTCCTGCTGTTTTCAACCAAACAATGATGTAATGGTTCAAAAACATAAAAAATAGAAGACTCACTTCAGTGCCTGTGAAATGTAATCAGCATGATCCATCAGTGTTGGATACTAAGGATTTATTTTTTGACATTTTTTCCAGAATTTCTGTTTGATTTTTGCTAAAAAAAAAAAAAGTGTCAGAAATGTGAGTTCATTCTTTCTTCAATTTTTTATTGCCACTGATTGTCTGTATCTTTTATAATGGGATTATATTATTAAATGACTACATTAGACAACAAAATTTCCTAATGGCCCCTTTACACAGCACATAGATTCTTGGGTGATTAAGCGATGAAATATTTTACTAATTGAATGTACTTTAATTAAATTATTAACTAAAGTGTCACTTAAGCTCAGTTATTTATCTGTAGAGTTCTCACATCTCGATAAACAGTGAGTAGTGCCCCTAGTGTTAGAATGAGGTAATATAATTATGAATAATTATTAATTCTAGTTATTAATTATTAATAAGTATATTCATATAATTATAGCATTAATGCTACACTAACATTCTATTCAATAGTTTTTCACTCAGTATTGCCCATGTTTTCGATTAAAACCTTTCTCAATTCAATTCATCCATCCATCCATCCATCCATCCATCTTCTACCGCTTTTCCGGAGGTCCGGGTTGCGGAGGCAGCAGTTCAAGCAGAGAAGCCCAGACTTCCCTCTCCCCAGCCACCTGCTCCAGCTCTTCAGAGGGGATACCAAGGTGTTCCCAGACCAGCTGGGAGACATAGTCTCTCCACCGAGTCCTGGGTCTGCCCCGGGGTCTCCTCCCAGTGGGACGTGCCTGAAACACCTCAAGTGGGAGGCGTCCAGGAGGCATCCTAATCAGATGCCCATACCACCTCAACTGACTCCTTTCAATGTGGAGGAGCAGCAGTTCTACTCTGAGCCTCTCCCGGATGACTGAGCTCCTCACCGTATCTCTGAGGGTGAGTCCAGCAATCCTACGGAGAAAGCTCATTTCAGCCGCTTGTATCCGCGATCTCGTTCTTTCGGTCATTACCCAAAGTTCGTGACCATAGGTGAGAGTAGGAACGTAGATTGACTGGTAAATCGACAGCTTTGCCTTAGAACTAAGCTCCCTCTTCACCACAACAGACCGGTACAACGTCCGCATCACTGCAGATGCTGTTCCAATCCGTCTGTTGATCTCTCGCTCCATTTTCCCCTCACTCGTGAACAAGACCCCAAGATACTTAAACTCCTCCACTTGGGGCAGGAGCCTGTCCCCAACCCGGAGAGGACAATCCACCTTTTTCCGGCTGAGGACCATGGACTCGGACTTGGAGGTGCTGATTCTCATTCCAGCCGCTTCACACTCAGCGGCAAACCGTCCCAGCAAGAGCTGTAGGTCATTGCTGGATGAAGCCAACAGGACAACATCATCTGCAAACAACAGAGATGAGATCCTGTGGTCACCAAGCATGACACCCTCCATTCCCTGGCTGCGCCTAGAAATCCTGTCCATAAAAATTATAAACAGGATCGGTGACAAAGGGCAGCCCTGGCGGAGTCCAACTCTCACTGGGAATGACTCCGACCGAGTGTTGGCAATGCGAACCAAACTCTCACAACGGTCATACAGAGACCGAATAGCTCGTAACAACAAGCCCGATACCTCATACTCCCGAAGCACCCCCCACAAAAATCCACGAGGGACGCGGTCAAACGCCTTCTCCAAGTCCACAAAACACATGTAAACTGGTTGGGCAAACTCCCACGAACCCTCAAGAATTCTCGAGAGGGTAAAGAGCTGGTCCGATGTGCCACGGCCAGGACGAAAACCACATTGCTCCTCCTGAATCCGAGGTTCGACCAACGGCCGGACTCTCCTCTCCAGTACCTTGGCATAGACCTTCCCAGGGAGGCTGAGGAGTGTGATCCTTCTAAAGTTGGAGCACACCCTCCGGTCCCCTTTTTTGAAGAGAGGAACCACCACCCCGGTTTGCCATGCCAAAGGCACTGCCCCCGACCTCCACGCAAGGTCCCGACCTCCGGGCTCAGCCCGAAGGAGTTACATGGGTCCGCCCTCCAGTGGGTTCACCACCTGCAGGAGGGATCATGGGGGTCCGGTGCTATGTGGATTAGGTGGCGGTCAAAGGCGGAGACCTTGGCGGACTGATCAATTCAATTCAATTCAACTTTATTTATACAGCGCTATTTCACAACAACAGTCATCTCATAGCACTATCAACTGTAGGGGGAACCCCCACAGTTGCAGAAAGACCCCAGCAATCAGGCGATCCCCTGTGAGCAAGCACTTGGCGACGGTGGAGAGGAAAAACTCCCTTTTAACAGGAAGAAACCTCCAGCAGAACCAGGCTCAGGGAGGGGCAGTCATCTGCTGCGACTGGCTGGGGGTGAGGGGACAGAGAAGAAGAAAAGAACAGACATGTAGAGAGCAAACAGCACGATGGGGACTCAATCTATGGGAGAGAACAAACAAATGTTAATGACCAGCAAAAAAAATATTTCATTGAGAGTGAGAAAAGGAGTGAAGCCCAGTGCATTACTGGAGGTCCCCCGGCTGACTAAACCTATTAGCAGCATAACTAAGGGAGGGTTCAGAAACACATGATCCCTCCCTAATTGTAGGCTATATCAAAAAGGTAGGTTTTAGCCCTATTCTTAAAAACAGAGATCGAGTCTGACTCCCGAATCCAGATTGGCAGCTGATTCCACAGGAGAGGAGCTTGATAACTGAAGGCTCTGCCTCCCATTGTACTTTTGGAGATTCTAGGTATTACAAGTAATCCTGCATTTTGGGAGCGTAGTGCTCTGTTAGGATAATATGGTAGTATCAGATCTTTTAAATAAAAAGGAGCCTGATTGTTTAGAGCTTTGTAAGTAAGAAGAAGGATTTTAAACTTAATTCTAAACTCTATGGGAAGCCAATGAAGGGAGGCCAGAATCGGAGAGATATAATCTCTCTTTCTAGTACCTGTTAAAACTCTTGCTGCAGCATTTTGGATCAGCTGAAGACTTTTTAAAGATGTTTTAGGACAGCCTGATAATAAAGAATTACAATAATCTAATCTCGAGCTAACAAAAGCGTGGATCAGTCTCTCAGCATCACTCTGAGACAAGATGCTCCTAATCTTGGCAATATTACGCAAATGATATTTATTTATTTATTTAGCGAATGCAAAGTCCTTAAGCCAAGCAGTTGCCTCCTGGTTTGCTGTATGGAGGGTGTGTAATCCTCCTTCCAGTCTTTGGAGCGGGCAAGCCTCTATGATGTGTTCCATAGTTTGCTCCTCTCCACATGCGCACAGTGGGCTAGGGCTACTGCCCCATCTGTGAAGGCTGGCCAAGCAGGGGCCATGTCCAGTCCTGAAGCGATTGAGTGTAGACCACTGTCTCCTTGGGAGGTTGGTGCCCGGGACCTGTTGGTTGGGGTTTATCACCAGCTGTTTGTTTGGGACCTCCTTGGTTTCCCATTCCTCTTGCCAAGCTGTCTGGATGGTAAAGTCAGCTGGGGGAGGGTTTTTCCAAATCGGCCGTCTGGATGAAAGTCGGGCAGTGGGTGGGGTGTAGATATCTGCATGGATTGGTAAGTGAGGAAAATCTTTAACTTTTTGGAGCATCCTTTGAGTTAATGCTGCTCGCCGGATGTGTGGAGGGGCTATGTTTGACAGTACAGAGAGCCAGGGGAGTGGTGTTGAGCGGATTGTTCCAGTTATAGTTCTCATGGTTGAGTTGAGCTGGGTGTCTACATGGTGTGTGTAAGATGACCTGGACCAGACAGGGGCACAATATTCTGCTACAGAGTATGAAAGGGCCAGTGCTGAGGTGCGCAGGGTGGAGACTGCCGCCCCCCATTTTGCACCAGCGAGCTTGCAGAGCAGGTTGTTTCGTACTTTCACCTTAGCAGCCGTCCCCTTTAGATGTTCCTTGAAGGATAAGGTCCTATCAAGGGTCACTCCAAGATAAGTTGGATTTGGGGCATGCTTAAGCTTGAGTCCGCTCAGGTGGATGTTTAGTTCTCTGGCAGCTTTTGCATTGTGGAGATGAAATACACTGGAGACGGTTTTTGCTGGGCTTGGTTTTAGGCGCCAGATTTTGCAGAACTGGTCCAGTTTAGCAAGATCTTCCGTGAGCACCCGTTCCAGTGGTTCAAAGTCTGGTGCTTGGAATGCCAAACAGATGTCGTCTGCATAGATGAATTTGCGGGATTTTGTAGTAGGCAGGTCGTTTATGTAGAGGTTGAACAGAGTTGGAGCTAGAACTGAGCCTTGTGGGAGTCCGTTTTTCTGCATTCTCCATGCACTTGTGTTCTGACTGAGGTGGACTCTGAACCTTCGGTTGGTCAGCAGGGTTTTTATAATTGCTGTTGCCCAAGCAGGGATCGCCTTTATAAGTTTCAGGAGGAGGCCTTTGTGCCAGACCGTATCATAGGCGGCTGTAAGATCGAGAAACACAGCCCCTGTCTTCAGTCTGCTCTCGAAGCCATTTTCAATGAAGGTGGTTAGGGCCAGTACTTGTTCTCCTGTACTGCGGTCCTTGCGGAAACCTGCTTGATCCACACTTAGAATATCCTCTATTTCTGGGGAAATGCGTTGCAGTATTAGGCGCTCCATGATTTTGTAAGGAACGCTGAGTAGGGAGATTGGGCGGTAGCTTGCTGGTAGTTTGTGGTCTTTGCCAGGTTTTGGGATGGCAATGACCTTTGCTGTCCGCCATTTCTTTGGGATCGAGTTTGTTTGTGTGATCCTTGTGTAGAATTGTGTCAACCAGGTTAGGGCTCGGGGGCCAAGATTCTTCATGAATTCTGGGAAGATGTTATCGTATCCTGCTGCTTTTCCACATTTCAGGCCCTGTAGGACTTTCTCCAGTTCAGCAGCCTCGAAGGGTTCAGGGTTCGTTTCCTCTACAGGCATTTTTTGGTGTTTTTTTAGCTCAGTTGTAACTGCTCTTCTGGTGTCTTTGTCTTGGGGTGCTTTGGCGATAGTCAGTAGGTGGGATGCAACTTGGTTGGGTGTGACGGATGCTCGGCTTTGGCTAGGGGGCTTCTGTGCAGCTCCTAGGCGACGGATGAGGCTCCAACATTTCCTGCATTTCACGCAAATGATAGAAGGCAGTCTTAGAAACAAATTTAATATGTGAATTGAAGGACAAATCAATCCTGATCAAAAATAACTCCAAGGTTCCTCACAGAGCTATTAAGAGAAAGAGTAACCGCATCCAAACTGAAAGTTTGATTTGGAAAGGAATTTCTAAGGTTTTTTGGACCAACAAGAATGACTTCAGTCTTATCTGAATTTAATAGCAGGAAATTACAAGTCATCCAAGCTTTGATTTCCTTAAGACAGGCTTCTAACTTGGCTAATTGATTACTATCATCTGGCTTCATTGACAGGTATAATTGTGTGTCATCAGCATAACAATGAAAATGTATACAGTGCTTTCTAATAATGTTGCCTAACGGAAGCATATATAAACTAAAAAGAGTCGGGCCTAGCACAGATCCCTGTGGAACTCCATGACTGAGCTTTGAGTTGAAAGAAAACTCATTATTTACATGAACAAACTGGAACCTATCAGATAAATAAGATCTAAACCACTGCAACGAAGTTCCATTAAGTCCAACATAGTGTTCTAATCTATCAAGTAGAATATTATGATCGATAGTATCAAAAGCTGCACTAAGATCTAAAAGGACAAGTACAGAAACTAGTCCATTATCAGATGCAATGAGGAGGTCGTTAGTGACCTTCGCTAAGGCTGTTTCAGTACTATGATGGATTCTAAACCCAGACTGAAACTCTTCAAGTAAACCATTTCCCTGCAGGTGGTCAAATAATTGCGTAGCAACAACTCTTTCTAAGATTTTTGAAATGAAAGGGAGATTAGAGATTGGTCTATAGTTAGCTAAAGCTCCTGGATCTAGCGTTGGCTTTTTGGGTAAGGGTTTAATTACAGCCGTTTTAAAAGCCTGCGGTACATGGCCTAAAGTTAATGAAGAATTGATTATATGAAGAATAAGGCTACCAATAAGTGGGAAGACTTCTTTAAATAACCTGGTAGGAATAGGGTCTAAAAGACAAGTTGAAGGTTTGGATGAGGAAACTATTTTGTCTAACTCACAAAGGTCGATTGGAGTAAACTCATCAAGACAGACATCAATAGAAGGAGTTGTAGTAGTTACAGTATTTAAGTTAACTGTGGGAAGAATCTGATTGATTTTATCTCTGATGGATGAAATTTTATTATTGAAAAAGTTCTCCTATAGCTTCAATACTAAACAGCAAAACATGTTTCTGAAAACAATCGAAGCAACAAATAAATTGTGTAGTTGCTGAATATGTGTTGACTTTTCACGAACAACTGCTGTTTTAAAAGTTCAGCATGTGATGACAGGAAGGCATCCATGGTGTTGTAAAACAAGTCACACTGCCACCTAATGGGCTGGAATAGTTATTACAACAACTTTTTCACCTCTTGGGTGAGTCAGTGTGAACGTGTATTGTTTTCTGTTTATCCTGACATCAAAGCCTTAATCTCAAAATTCTCAAGAGACCAGATATTTTATTAAAAATTAATAAATGGGACTTCCGGTTATGGCTGCCACGTAGGACGGACGGGTCTCGCTCTGCTCTGCTCCTGGAGAAAAAAAATCGGCAAATAACTCTCTCATTTGGGACAGAACGTATCTCAGCATTTGGGCGAGGATATGTCGGCGAAGCCTAAGGCTGGAAAACCAGGAAAAGGAAAAAGCGAGCCGCCGAAACAGTCCAAGTTAACGGACTTTCAGGTCTGTGACGCAGCAAACAAAACTCCATATATGGCGGAGGAGGCTGGCAACGGTGCGATGTCTGCGCGGGGAGGCGCAGATGCGCTGATGGCTGCCATGAGTTCAATGAGAGCGGACTTTTCCTCTAGATTTGATGGGATTATGACAGCGTTGGAAGGAATAAGAAAGGAATTGGGTGACTGTGTAGAACGAACGGCGCAGATGGAGCTCCGTCTCGCTAGTGCTGAAGATGACGTCACCCGTCTTCAATTAAAGGTGCGCACTTTGGAAAAAAAAAAAAATCTCTGGAAGATAATATTTTGGATTTGGAATCTCGGTCAAGACAGAATAATTTGAGGCTGGTGGGTCTTCCAGAGGAATCAGAAGGTCGGGACGTATGTTCCTTTCTGGAAAAGTGGATTCCGGAGGTGCTGGGCAGCGAGGAGTTGCAATCAGCAGTGGTTCTGGAAAAAGCACATCGTATTGGCCCACGGAGAGATAAGGGACCGCCGAGGACCTTAATTATGAAGTTTCTTAGCAACAGAGACAGGATGAAGATCTTCAACGCTGCACGTGCTAAAGGAGAGATTAAACACCAGGACCAGCAGGTGCGGTTCTACCCAGATTTGGCCACAGGAATCCAGCAATTGAGGAAGCAGTTTGATCCCGTACGTAAGGAGCTGCGCAACCTTGGGATTCGTCATGGTGTAATCTATCCTGCGAGACTGCTGACCACGTATGAGGGCAGAACCCACATCTTCAAGACCCAAGAGGAGGCGCAGGAGTTCATCAAGAAGATCAAAGAAGAAGAAGAGACTGGTGGGAGCTAAGCATGAACAAAATATAAGGTAGAATAATTAAGCATTTGCACAGGCATCTGACTGACTTGAAGTAAATAGTAAGTTTACAAAATATAGATTGTATTATATATTAAAAAAACAAAACAAAAACAAAACAAACAAAAAAAAAAAACTATGATGTACAAAGTTGTTAAAAATTTTGGAGTTAAGTTGGAAAACTACAGAGGAGAGTTAATGTTACGTCATTAAAAGCAGTAGAGTTAGGGTGATTGGGAGGATGAAGAAGGAGTGGCTTAGGCTGTTCCCCGTGGGTGTGGAACGGTCGATGGCTATATCGGGAGACAGAATTTTTCTTTTGATTTTGGGGGGTTTGCCACAAGTGTGGGAAGGGGAAATTTGTTTGTGTGTAGTTTGTAGGATGAATGTTCAACCACTCATGTTTTTGCTTCTCTGTATGAGCATGTTTACACTGCAAGGTAATCCCAAACTCTCTATTGATCATGGACCAAAGTGTTAATCTTAATTTAACTTCATGGAATTGCAGAGGTCTACAAAATTTAAAAAAACTTAAACAAGTTATGAATAAAATAAAGGACATGGGTTCAAGAATTGTGTTTTTACAAGAAACTCATCTGATAGAGGAGGATGTTAAAAGAATTAGGAGTAGATGGCAGGGAAGTGTATTCACCTCTTCATTTTCATCCCGAGCCAGGGGAGTTATGACTCTCATACATAAATCAGTTCCTTTTCAAGTGAAAAATGTAATTGGAGACAAATTTGGAAGATATGTAATCATTCAAGGTTCTTTGCTATTAGAAAATATAAATCTTGTGAACTTATATGGTCCCAATATAGATGATCAAAAGTTCTTTGCTAATTTATTTCTCATCTTATCATCACTTACAGGGCAACATATAATAGCAGGGGATTTTAATTGTACATTGAATCCAGGTGTGGATAGATCAACAGGACTGGATTGTACGCACATTGGATGTAGGATGACTATTAATCATTTTATGAAAGAATTGAGATTGTTAGACATATGGAGAGAAATGAAACCACAAGTTAAAGCCTATTCTTGTTATTCCAGTACCTACAAGACATTCTCACGTATTGATTATTTTTTGATTTCCACAGAATTAAGGTCCAAGATTCAAAACTGCTTTTATGATAACATCGTGATCTCTGATCATGCACCCTGTTGTCTAATATATGTAGATAAAAAATTGACAAAGGAATCAGGCAGATGGCAATTTCAGCATAAATGGCTTCAGGATGAGGAATTTGTCAAGTATATAGAAAAACAGATAGACGAGTTCTTTGACATCAATACTACACAAACATCAGCATGTGTAAAGTGGGAGGCTTTCAAAGCTTTTATTAGGGGACATATTATTAGTTATACAGGATCAAAATCTAAGAAGACTCGAGAGGAGAGAGCTAAATTGGAACATAAAATAAAAAGTCTTCAGGAAAAAGTGTATGCAGGAAGAGATCCAAGGTTGGAGAATGAATTACTGATTTTGAGAGCTGAATACGACAAAAAATCAGCGAATAGAGCTGCCTCGAGTCTTCTAAGATTGAAACAATCTTTTTATGAACAAGGTGAAAAATCAGGAAAATTATTAGCATGGCAGATTAAACAATTGGAAATTAAAACACCAATAACCAGTATTATAAGTAACGGACAGGTAGTTATAGATCCTTTAGAAATTAATAGAGCCTTTAGAGATTACTATGAAAAATTATATGATACCAAAAATGAACCTGATTTAACAAAACTAAATGGGTTTTTGAACAAACTATCTATACCGTGTATTCCAAATGAAAACAGGGAGATATTGGAGTCTAAAATTAGTCAAGAAGAAGTTGGGCTAGCCATTGATAATATGAAATCAGGAAAAAGTGCAGGACCAGATGGTCTTCCAGTTGACCTTTATAAAAAATTTAAGAATAAATTAATAAAACCTTTTTTGGAAATGGTTTTAGAAGCATTTCAAAATAATAATTTACCATCATACATAAATAATGCCTTAATTATACTGCTGCCAAAACCAGGTAAGCCCTCTAATAAATGTGAAAATATGAGACCAATAAGCCTATTAAACGCCGACCTTAAGATAATCTGTAAAATTTTAGCAAGACGAATACAAGAAATTTTACCAAATATTATTAATCGAGATCAGAATGGCTTTATAAAGGGTAGACAAGGCTTCCATAATGTAAGAAGACTATTTAATATTATTTATTTTAATAAAGAAGCACCGGATACAGCTCTCCTATCATTGGACGCCGAAAAGGCCTTTGATAGAGTTGAATGGCCCTTTCTTTTTGAAGTCCTACAAAGGTTTGGACTTGGAAATAATTTCATAAAATGGGTTCAAATAATATACAATAATGCTACAGCAGAAATCCTAACAAATAACAATATTTCAAAACCAATAAAAATCAATAGAGGATGTCGACAAGGCTGTCCACTTTCACCTTTACTGTTTACTATGGCAATTGAACCTTTAGCGATAGCGATACGTTTACATTCACAAATATATGGAATTAAAGTTGGACCAACAGAACATAAAATCTCCCTGTACGCCGATGATATAATTTTGTTTATGTCGAATCTAAAAAAATCAATTCCAACCTTGTTGAATTTAATAAAGAATTTTGGGGAAATATCAGGATATAAAATAAATAAAACTAAATCTTCAATATTAATGCTAAATGAGACCCAGAGAAATTACCCAGCCCCTGAGGTAAATCAATTCAATGTTGTAAATCAGTTTAAATATTTAGGAATCCAAATTATGCCTAAGCTAGAATCAGTCGCCAGTGTCAACTATGAAGCCTTAATGTCAGATATCAATGAGTTAACTCAGAGATGGATGTCACTACCAATGTCGATGATCGGGAGAATCAATATACTTAAAAGTAATATTTTACCTAAAATACTTTATTTATTTCAATACATTCCCTTATCACCACCTTTAGATCTATTCTCAAGAATAAAAAAAAAGTTAGTGGAATTTATATGGAACAACAGGAGGGCTAGATTACGTTTGTCTTTATTATATTTACCATTTGATCGTGGAGGTCTGAAATGTCCAAATTTTATGTTGTATTATTGGTCGGCACAACTGAGGTCTATGACATATTATTTTTCATCAAATGATCTCCCTCACTGGACTGAAATGGAATCATACAATTTACCTTTACCTCTTCCCATATTCATATACTCAGATTCGGCAAAAAAATTACAAAAACAAGTTAAAAATCCATTTGTAAAGCATATGATCAAAATATGGTGTGAAGCTAAAAACTATTTAAAAGAACCACAGTTATTGTCACAATTTAGTCCAATATGGGGTAATCAATATTTTAAACCAGGGAGAGCGGACGCTGTATTTAAAGTATGGAATTTAAAAGGGATACAAAAGATTCAGGATTTATATTTGCCATGTGCAGACAACATAATGTCTTTTGAAGAGCTGAGGATCAAATTTAATCTCAATAGAACACATTTTTTTAAATATCTTCAACTTAGAAACTTTATTCGATCAAATCAAAATAAAGCTCTCACTCGACCTATTTATTCATCCTTGGAAAAAATGATGATGAAAGATAGTAAAAGAAAGGGTATTATTTCAGAGTTTTATAACTCATTGACACTATCTTCAAGTGAAAATTCACTGAAAAGATTAAACTACTGGAAAGAAGATCTGCAAATTGAAATTTCAGAGGAACAATGGGAATTGGCTTGTACAGAAGCTCAAACCAAATCAATAAATGCACGCCTTAAATTGATACATTTCAAATGGTTAATGCGGATGTATGTTACACCGGAGGAGTTAAATAGATACAGCAAAAATATACCAGATACATGCACAAAATGCATGGAAAGTAAAGGAACCCTATTTCATTGTTTATGGGAATGTAGATTAATAAGAATGTTTTGGGAAGAGGTGAGGGTAACAATTGAAAAAATAATCTCAAAACAAATCATATTGAATCCTAAACTGTTTTTGTTGGGTCTGTACCCAGAAAAGCATAATTTTAATAAAAGTGAAAGAACATTCATAGACCTCAGTTTGCTTAATACCAAAAAATGTATTGCACTATTATGGAAAAAGACTCATAGACCAGATGTGACTCAGTGGTTAAGACAGATGTTAACAAACCTTCCATTAGAAAGAATAACATATATACTGAAATCAAAGGAAATTGTGTTTGAGAATATATGGAGACCTTTTATTGATTATGTAAAAAATTTAAACATAACTCTTGAAGAAGAAGGTGAATGATGTGTGTGGACCTTGTAAATTCCAAATTGGTGAACATAATATGTATACTTATGTATTGGATTGTCTAGACTAAACAGAGGAGCATTGTTGAAGACTTGATTTTGTTGGTGGTTGTTGGTGTTTTTAGTGCATTTTTTTTTTTTTGTAGTACTTTAGTGTTAGTGTTTGATTGTTTGTATCATGTTTGTTAAAAAAAAAAAGGTTCAATAAAGATATTGTGGAAAAAAAAAATATTAATAAATGTTGCAAATACAACTTTTTGGATATAATAGTTAAGAAAACAATAGATTTTTCAGTCCACTACATGGTGTAAAGTACTCATTGTGTGGTAAGGAGCGGCTAATGAGATCTAAGACCTGGAGAAGACAAATGTTGTGGATAGGAAATCACAGCATCACAATATCTATTGCAAGATTCTAGTTTTGCATCGTGGCCCAAGTATCTGGATAATGTGGGCCTCTGTTAATTTCCACCACTATTCTCTTTGTAGCTGCACATAGAAAATCTATTTTTCAGTCATATTTTGTCATGTATTATCTTGTTTTTGAAACTGCTTGCAAAGCATTTGAGTACTGCTAGCTTTTGCTGGACTAGCGACACATTCTTGGCAGATAGAGGTATTATCAGAGGCAAGGACAGGCCAAGACAAACTGACTTCAGTATCTGTTGCAGTGACTGACCAGATGATAGGTTTGTTTATTTCTGCTCTTTGTGTAGTGCATGTCACGATGCACCGACTGGCAAAAGTCCACCACAGACCTTGCGACAGATGTGCTTATCTGCCAGGATGTCCAGTCTCACCCTGTGTAACTGGGAGTGGTCCAAAACAGACCTGGTTTTACCCAGGAGGTGTTTTTCTCCCTCCGAGATGCACAAGACAGTCGACTCCCTTACCAAACTTCTGTGTGGCACAAAAATAGCCATTAAAAAAAAAAGCAGTCTGTCGGGGGCAGGTCAGGAGTTCCTGGCAGCAGAAGGTGAATTACAGAGCTGCGTGGAGGAATCTGATCAGACCTAAATGAAACAGTCATTGTCGCCCCCGACAGACTGCTATGATGATGATGATGATGATCTTGTTTTTGCTTTGCTTTGTTTTGTTTTTTTTGCTTTTTTCCAGCCTCATTTGTATTGTGCACTACCTATATTTGACACTGCTTGGTTAACAACAGATTTGGATGTTAAAATTTTACTTGCTCCAGATGTCCTGCAGTTTGGGCCCTTTCTCCTTTTTATCCATAACAAATACAACAGCAAAATGTACTTTGATTTTTTTAGACTGACATTTTCACTTCTTATACATTAAGATCTGGAGATTGCTGTGTGGGCAGTGTGCATAGTCCTCAACCTACACTACCGTTCAAAAGTTTGGGGTCACTTAGAAATTTTCTTATTTTTGAAAGAAAAGCACTGTTTTTTTCAATGAAGATAACTTTAAACTAATCAGAAATACACTCTAATATCTAATATACATTGCTAATGTGGTAAATGACTATTCTAGCTGCAAATGTCTGGTTTTTGGTGCAATATCTACATTGGTGTATAGAGGCCCATTTCCAGCAACTATCACTCCAGTGTTCTAATGGTACAATGTGTTTGCTCATTGCGTCAGAACGCTAATGGATGATTAGAAAACCCTTGTGCAATCATGTTAGCACAGCTGAAAACAGTTTAGCTGGTTAGAGAAGCTATAAAACTGACCTTCCTTTGAGCAGGTTGAGTATCTGGAAAAAATTATTTCAAATACAAATCATTATTTCTAGCCTTGTCAATGTCTTGACTATATTTTCTATTCATTTTACAACTCATGGTGGTAAATAAGTGTGACTTTTCATGGAAAACACAAAATAATTGTCTGGGTGACCCCAAACTTTTGAACGGTAGTGTATATCTCTGCAGAAGAAGAGTCTTCACAGATCACCACAAGGTTACATGCCGTTTCATGTATAGCTGGTCACTTTTGCTATCTAGACTGTACACAGGTTGTTACAGTCATAAGTCCTGCTCTTACCATGTATATATTGTGTGTTTGGTATGTTGGATCACTGTGCAGCCAGCATTGATCGACCTCCCTCCCTGGACACTTGATGCAGCATGACCCCTCCAGCAACCAGCCAGTAATTGATCCTGTTGTACTGCTGTGGATTCCCCTGGCACACAGACTCCACATGTATGTGTGAGCGTGTGTGTTATCTCCAACATCTTGCTTTGACTGGGCTCTTGGAAACATGCCCCACAATGCTAACCTCCCCACTGCATTCACAATGTGTCCAAAGGCCAAAGTGTTGGGCTTACATGTATGTGCGTTCACCGTTCTCTTTCATTTATTTAATTATTTTTCTATAAAGCCACAAGCACTTATCTGAAGCCCGATGAACCATCTCACCTTTTGGTCAGCCTGTAGTGTGAAATTGCTTGGCGAACAAATAGCCTTGCGATTTTATACTGATGAAAGTATATCACAGCTCCTTAAACTTGTTTTCGTCCTCCACTACACTCAATTGTGTAGCCAATTGAGGTGACTCATTCACCATAAAAGAACCATGCATTTCATTTCCATCCTGTCTGAGAAAAACAGAAAAGGGAGGTGTGCAAAGTGAAAGCCTCAGGGTTGCTTTTGGTGAAAGATTAGCAGCTGCCAAAAAGCTTTCAGGCCAGGAAAAAAAAAAAAATATAGCCACACACATCTGCATGAATATCCATATCCACACACTGGCATACACAAAATGTTGCACCAATTCACACATGCAGTTATACATGGAAGCCCAGTTATGCAAAGATAATTATGCATACACATGCACAGAAACTTCAGTCAGGGGCTCGTCAAAGCATTTTCAGCTTCTTTCAGCTTCTCTGGTATCTGCAATTCAAAGTGCTATGGGTTTTGCCTCTGCCAAATTACAAGCTCCATTTGCCAGTCTAATTAACGGTTCATAGCATTCAGTGAAATTTATTGCCACAGGAGGAGCC
This sequence comes from Pholidichthys leucotaenia, assembly GCA_020510985.1. Taxonomy (NCBI): domain Eukaryota; kingdom Metazoa; phylum Chordata; class Actinopteri; order Cichliformes; family Pholidichthyidae; genus Pholidichthys; species Pholidichthys leucotaenia. The sequence goes on along the minus strand of CM035842.1, from coordinate 139,045,649 downwards.
CATGCCAAACGAAACAGGATAGACCCCACAGATAACCATAAACTTGGCCATGGAACCTGACACCTTGAAAAAACAAACTTGTTACAGGGAGTCTGTTTATATACTCCTATTTCCCTCTATTTCACTCTCCTCTGCCTCTCTTCTCGCTCCACTGTTTCGGCTGACAGTTACTTGACTGTTTCACTTCACGGTCTCGATGGCTATGGTTGTTAAGAGGGAAAAGACACACACACACACACACACACACACTCTTCCCTTTGACCACAATTCATTGTATGTTTGCCAGTGGGTGCTCTTGCGGTCAAGTTATGTTGAGATGCAAATCTGAAATGCGAATCCTGAGCAAAGAACACAAGAGGACGAGAAAAAAAAGGCACAAATTTCACCTGAACTCACAAAAATCACCCAAACAAATGTGCAAAAAAAAAAAACTATCTACAGGCAAGCCCAAAGAGGATTCAGGTTAATTGGGGGAAAAAGTGAGTAACCACAATGTGGCAAAAGTAAAATACATACTTGAGTCTCACAAGTATGCACAGGTACATCTCAATAAATTAGAATGTCATCAGAAAGTTGATTTGTTTCAGTAGTTCAATTTAAAAGATGAAACACATATTACAGAGTGATATATTTCAGTGTTTGTTTCTCTTACTTTTGATGATTATGGCTTACAGCTAATGAAAACCCACAATTCAGTTTCTCAAAAAATCTGAATATTACATAAGATCAATTTAAAAAAAATGATTTTTAATAGAAATGTTGGCCTACTGAAAAGCATCTTCATGTACACACTCAATACTTGGTCGGGACTATTTTTGCATGAATTACTACATCAATGTAGCATGCTATGAAAGTGATCAGAGGTGTTATAGAGGCCAAGGTTGCTTTGATAGCAGCCTTCAGCTCGTCTGTATTGTTGGGTCTGGTGTCTCTCATCTTCCTCTTGACAATACCTTATAGACCAGGCCTATTCAATTAGCAGCCCGCAGGCCACGTGTGGCCCAGAACTAACCTCCGAGTGGCCCAGGCCACGCCAAGGAAATATAAATTTAAGAAAACAAATATGAAGGAATGACGGTCCGCAAGCGTGCACATGAACAACGTGCATGACCGTTATCCACGCAGAGTTCAGAAGCGCCCCGCCCGCATGAGCATTTCAGTCGGCAGGCAGTGTCATTCTAGCATTGCTGTCAGAAAGAAGCATGAGCTTATTAAAGTACTTTAAATGCGGAAAAAAGCAGAAGAGATATGTAAGCAGTGGAGGCATTTATGGTGGTTTTAACCCACTCGAAACGGGAGCAACAATGAAGAGTCGCTTAGCAAACGTGTGGTGTGGCTTCATATTGTACACAGGGAAAGGCAAGAGTGACTGAATTGCTGAGGACTGACTTCACCAGCTACTACAATATCCATCCATCATGGATGGATATTATATACCTGGCAAGTTAAGATGACTAAAATTCACGAAGTCGATGACTTTAATCCGTCAGCAGCCTTCAGACAAACTAAACGTGCCAACATTTGGATTTCAAAATAAGGGAGGTTTTTCCTGCTGTATGGATGGTGAGGAGAGTTCTAAAATGCTATAAATATATAGAAATATTTTAACAGAAATAACTGAATTTGTGATCATTTAAGTTAATTTATTTCATTAAATATAATTTTATTAATATTTTTTCTTTGAAATCAGAGTTAAATTATTGTTCTGTTTTGGCTCTGCAATCTTATAGTCAAAAGTATAAATTACATAAGGAAAAAAAGTCAAAATTTTTACCACAATCTGTTTCAGATTTATTAAAAAAAACAGTAATTTTATTAAAAAAATAAACAAAAATTAGCCATAAAAAATCTACAAATTTAAAATAAAGGCTCAAATGTAGAAGAAAAGTCAATTTTACAAGAGGAAATTACAAATTTGAGGAAAGTGGTTTCAAATTTAGATAAATTTACAGTGAAAAGTAGAAAACTAGCCACCTTATTCCTAGGCCCCATGATGCCTTGCGTGAATTATGGACACAACTTCCGGTACTAGTTTAGAACATATGGTTGTCACTGAAACGGGACACTTTTCCTTGTTAAAAAGCAGTGACTTCGGCATCAGAAATGCAGGAACATGGCCTGTTGCACCTCAAAAGAGTGACATAATCATACCACTTCCCATGACTATCAAGGGATGGAAAGATGACCTTAAAAAGTGGCCTTGTACACAGTAGCTCCGTTAGTTAGCGCCGCTGCTAAGAGGCTAACGATGTAAACAAATGACCCTTGCTGGTAAAATGAGTCACTTTGAGGACATTTTCAAAAGTGATGTAATGTTATTTTCATATTCTGTATTGAAAGACCTTCAAAATGATATTTAATTTGTAGGTAGTATGCAAAACCGACCCAGAAAAAGATGATTTGTTGATATTTTAGCTAGGTTCAAAACTCGTGTTTGAGTGGTCGGGAGTTACCTCTTCCGCAAAAACGTAGATATTTTTAGAAAGTACGATTTCTAAGCTTTACAATGATACCAGACACTCATGGGGGATTTCCTGGGACTTTGCCGCTACTAAACAAAGAAAGGGTCATGATTTATGACTTCTCGTTGCCTGTACTCATAAGGATGTGGTGGGCATTCCAACCAGCATGTCTCCACTGCAATAAATTCGGCTGCATTTTGTTAAAATATGTTGGACATAATCAAATTTACCTTAGAGCAGACGTATGCCACAACACCGTGCTTGGATGTCGTCTGTCACCGTGTAGTGAGAAGCCTCCATTGATCCAGTCTACTGGCACAACCACGGACACCAGCAAGTGCCAGAACGACGCCAAAACATTAAAAAAATACAAAAACTAGAAAAGCTGAAATTAGCTGCCACTTGAGTGGAAAACATGTATGTGGACTATACATTAAAATGAATTTGAAAAACTTTTAAAAACGCTATTTTAAATGCCCCTGCTACTCCTCTCTTGTTGACTGATTTAACACTACTGGAGCTGAAACTGGAAGTTCCGTCCATAATCGCTCCTACAGCAGCACCCCCAGGAATAAGGTAGAAAAGAAAATTATTATAAATTTTGGAGAAAAACCTCAAACCTTGAAGAATGAAGTCATTACTCAAGTTTTTAAGTGGGTGCTTTTTACATCCTTAATTCTACTAGAAGTTTTTGATTGACTGATATGTGTCAAGGTCTGTGGTGGACTGTGCCAGTCGGTGCATCGTGACATGCACTACACAAAGAGCAGAAATAAACAAACCTATCATCTGGTCAGTCACTGCAACAGATACTGGAGTCAGTTTGTCTTGGCTTGTCCTTGCCACTGATAATACCTTTATCTGCCAAGAATGTGCTGCTAGTCCAGCAAAAGCTAGCGATACTCAAATACTCTGCAAGCAGCTTCATGAAAGACTATGAGACTCCCACTACAGTGGAAGATGTATGCCACACTCTACGGCCCTAAACCAAGAGGATTGATTCAACTAAAGGCTATGGATGGTGAAACGATTTTGCAGGAGAAAGACAAGATCCTGGACAGATTTGCAGACCACTTTGACCAACTACTAAAAAACCCTGGAGATCTTACTGAAGAGGCTAAAGAAGCTCTAGTGCAGCGACCAGCTGTATCATGTCTGGATGAACCACCAAATTTCGATGAACTAATGGCAGCTATCAGGACAACACAGGATGGTAAAGCTCCAGGAAGGGATGAAATTCCAGCAGAAGTGTGGAAATTTGGTGGTGTTCAGCTGACCAACTGCCTGCACAAGCTCATCCAAGAGATATGGGATGCCCAGAAAGTACCTCAAGACTGGAAGGATGCAAATATTGTGCCTTTGTTCAAGAAAGGTGACAGGAAAGATTGTGGAAATTACCGAGGTATATCACTGCTAGCCACTGTTGGTAAGATTCTCTCACGTGTACTACAGAACAGACTCAATGAACACATCTCGCAGAACGTACTACCGGAAACTCAGTGCGGCTTTAGAAGTGGAAGAAGCACAATGGATATGATTTTTCTGCTTGAAACAGGTTCAAGAAAAGTGTATCAAACAGAACATGCCACTTTATGTAGTCTTCATAGACTTCAGTAAAGCCTTCAATACTGTTTCGCGACAAGGGCTTTAGCAGGTACTCAAGAAATATGGCTGTACAGAGAAGTTTGTCAGCCTGATCGAGGCACTCCATACAAGTATGCAAGCAAACGTGGCAATGAGTGGTTCAGTATCTAAAGACTTTTCAGTAAGCAATGGTGTGAAACAAGGGTGTGTGCTGGTGCCTACACTCTTCTCACTGTATCTGGCAGCCATGCTTGAGGTGGCCTTCAAAGACACTTCAGAAGGAGTATACATTCAAACAAGGAAAGAAGCAGACTTGTTCAATTTGGCACAGTTTAAAGCCAAGAGTAAGACATCAATAAAGGTAGTAAGAGAAATGCTCTTTGCCAACGACAGTGCTCTAGTTGCACACAGTGTGGGACATATGCAGTCTTTAGTGGAGAAATTTGCAAGAGCAGCTAGCCAATTCAGCCTAAAAATCAACATCAAGAAGACAGAGTGCCTTTATCAACCACCAAAGTTCCAATTATCAACATCACTAACAGAAGAGATCAGCATTGGTACAGAACCACTAGTCAAGTGCAAGACTTTCAAGTATCTAGGGAGTACTGTTTCAGAGAATGCTAGGCTGGAAGATGAACTATCTCTCAGAATGGGAAGAGCGAGCGCTATGTTTGGAAACTTGAGGGAGAGACTGTGGAACAATCGACATGTGTCTATCCATGTGAAATGCAAAGTGTACAGAGCGACAGTACTGGCTACTCTATTGTACGGTGCTGAAACTTGGACTGTCTACAGGGCGCAGGTAAAGAAACTTCATGCGTACATGATGACACCTTCGAGCCATAATGAACATCTCATGGAAAGACAAGATAACCAACATAGAAGTGTTGAAACAAGCTGGTCTACCATCAATGGAGGACATGCTAATATAGATGAACCTGAGATGGCTCGGACATGTTGAGAGGATGGACTACCAGCATCTCCCTCGGCAGTTACTCTACTCACAGTTATGCGAGGGCAAACACAATCAGGGTTGACCAAGGCTCAGATTTAAAGACACTGTAAAAAGAAACTTGAAGAAGTTGGATATAGACAGGAGTTCCTGGCAGCGGAAGGCTAAGGACAGAGCTGTGTGGAGGAATCTGATCAGACCTAAATGAAACAGTCATTATCACCCACGACAGACTGCTATGATGATGATGATGATATGCGTGTAATGGAATGTGTGGTTACAAAAAGAGATTCCTACTCACATATGTCATGTACGCACGCCGGAGCGCACAGGTGAAAGAGATTTAATCCCAAATGCAGGTGAAGTGAACGCGTTTATTAACAGAAAGACATACGTACATACACAAAATGTCCATGAATACAGTTCAATTATGAGTGTTGAGGAAGATGGCTGGCTACAACTCCACTGGCAGGCCCCACGCGCTCCAGCTGGAACAATTCAATTCAATTCAATTCAACTTTATTTATATAGCGCCATTTCACAACAACAGTCATCTCATAGCACTATCAACTGTAGGGAGGACCCCCACAGTTGCAGAAAGACCCCAGCAATCAGGCGATCCCCTGTGAGCAAGCACTTGGCGACGGTGGAGAGGAAAAACTCCCTTTTAACAGGAAGAAACCTCCAGCAGAACCAGGCTCAGGGAGGGGCAGTCATCTGCTGCGACTGGCTGGGGGGTGAGGGGACAGAGAAGAAGAAAAGAACAGACATGTAGAGAGCAAACAGCACGATGGGGACTCAATCTATGGGAGAGAACAAACAAATGTTAATGACCAGCAAAAAAAAAATATTTCATAGAGAGTGAGGAAAGGAGTGAGGCCCAGTGCATTACTGGAGGTCCCCCGGCTGACTAAACCTATTAGCAGCATAACTAAGGGAGGGTTCAGAAACACATGATCCCTCCCTAATTGTAGGCTATATCAAAAAGGTAGGTTTTAGCCCTATTCTTAAAAACAGAGATCGAGTCTGACTCCCGAATCCAGATTGGCAGCTGATTCCACAGGAGAGGAGCTTGATAACTGAAGGCTCTGCCTCCCATTGTACTTTTGGAGATTCTAGGTATTACAAGTAATCCTGCATTTTGGGAGCGTAGTGCTCTGTTAGGATGATACGGTAGTATCAGATCTTTTAAATAAAAAGGAGCCTGATTGTTTAGAGCTTTGTAAGTAAGAAGAAGGATTTTAAACTTGATTCTAAACTCTATGGGAAGCCAATGAAGGGAGGCCAGAACCGGAGAGATATGATCTCTCTTTCTAGTACCTGTTAAAACTCTTGCTGCAGCATTTTGGATCAGCTGAAGACTTTTTAAAGATGTTTTAGGACAGCCTGATAATAAAGAATTACAATAATCTAATCTCGAGCTAACAAAAGCGTGGATTAGCTTCTCAGCATCACTCTGAGACAAGATGCTCCTAATCTTGGCAATATTACGCAAATGATAGAAGGCAGTCTTAGAAACAAATTTAATATGTGAATTGAAGGACAAATCCTGATCAAAAATAACTCCAAGGTTCCTCACAGAGCTATTAAGAGAAAGAGTAACTGCATCCAAACTGAAAGTTTGATTTGGAAAGGAATTTCTAAGGTTTTTTGGACCAACAAGAATGACTTCAGTCTTATCTGAATTTAATAGCAGGAAATTACAAGTCATCCAAACTTTGATTTCCTTAAGACAGGCTTCTAACTTGGCTAATTGATTAGTATCATCTGGCTTCATTGACAGGTATAATTGTGTGTCATCTGCATAACAGTGAAAATGTATACAGTGCTTTCTAATAATGTTGCCTAACGGAAGCATATATAAACTAAAAAGAGTAGGGCCAAGCACAGATCCCTGTGGAACTCCATGACTAAGCTTTGAGCTGAGAGAAAACTCATCATTTACATGAACAAACTGGAACCTATCAGATAAATAAGATCTAAACCACTGCAACGAAGTTCCATTAAGTCCAACATAGTGTTCTAATCTATCAAGTAGAATATTATGATCAATAGTATCAAAAGCTGCACTAAGATCTAAAAGGACAAGTACAGAAACTAGTCCATTATCAGATGCAATGAGGAGGTCGTTAGTGACCTTCGCTAAGGCTGTTTCAGTGCTATGATGGATTCTAAACCCAGACTGAAACTCCTCAAATAAACCATTTCCCTGCAGGTGGTCAAATAATTGCGTAGCAACAACTCTTTCTAAGATTTTTGAAATGAAAGGGAGATTAGAGATTGGTCTATAGTTAGCTAAAGCTCCTGGATCTAGCGTTGGCTTTTTGAGTAAGGGTTTAATTACAGCCGTTTTAAAAGCCTGCGGTACATGGCCTAAAGTTAATGAAGAATTGATTATATGAAGAATAAAGCTACCAATAAGTGGGAAGACTTCTTTAAATAACCTGGTAGGAATAGGGTCTAAAAGACAAGTTGAAGGTTTGGATGAGGAAACTATTTTGTCTAACTCACAAAGGTCGATTGGAGTAAACTCATCAAGGCAGACATCAATAGAAGGAGTTGTAGTAGTTACAGTATTTAAGTTAACTGTGGGAAGAATCTGATTGATTTTATCTCTGATGGATGAAATTTTATTATTGAAAAAGTTCATAAAGTCCTGACTAGTAAGCTCTAAGGGGATGCTAGGATTGACAGAGTCCTGACTCTTTGTCAACCTGGCTACAGTACTGAAAAGAAACCTGGGATTATTCTTGTTCTCTTCTATTAATGCAGAGTAATAACTCGTTCTAGCTTTTCTAAGAGATTTTTTATAAATTAAAAGATGATTTCTCCAAGCTAAATAGATTTCATCTAAATTAGTAGAGCGCCATTTTCTTTCTAATTGACGAGTCTTCTGTTTTAAGCTACAAGTTTCTGTGTTGAACCAAGGAGTTAAAAATCTCTGATTAGACTTTTTCTTTTTTAAGGGGGCCACAAGTCTAGAGCCTGATGCAGAGAAGCTGAAACACTATCCACCATGTTATCAATTACAGAAGGAGCAAGCTGTCTATAGCTTATTTCCGTTGTGTTGACACATGGCATAGAGGAAACAATCTGCATAAATTTGGAAACAGCATCATCTGAGAGGCATCTACTGTGATAATATTTTTCTTTAGGAGCCAAATAGTCAGAAATAGTAAAATCAAAGGTTAACAGACAATGGTCTGACAGTACAGGGTTATGAGGAGACACTACAAGATTTTCTATTTCTATGCCATATGTCAGAACAAGGTCCAATGTATGGTGGAGGTAATGAGTAGAATTTCCTACTTTCTGAGAAAACCCAATCGAGTCTAATATTGAATTAAAAGCCACATTAAGGCAGTCACTATCTACATCCACATGTATATTAAAGTCCCCTACTATAATTATTCTATCAGATTTCAGCACTAAATCAGCTAAGAAATCAGCAAATTCGGATAAAAATTCTGAATAGGTTGATGGGGGACGATAAACTATGGCAAATAAAATTGGGTTTAACCTGGAATTGCTAAAGTGCCCAATACTGAGGACCAGGCCCTCAAAGGAATTATAACATGTTTTTTGCTTTACATTAACTAGTAATTTGGAATGGTAAATTGTTGCTACTCCTCCTCCACGACCAGAACTTCTGGGATTTTGACAGTTTAAATAACCAGAGGGAGTTGATTCATTTAAACCAACATAATCCTCTTGTCCTAACCAAGTCTCTGTAAGGGAAATTAAATCAATCTGATGATCAATTAACAGATCATGGACTAACAGAGACTTGGGAGTTAGAGACCTAATATTTAATAAACCACATTTAATTTTTAAATTATGAGGAGGAACAGAGGCCAAATCATTCAGTTTAGAGGCTTTATGTTTAATTTGAGTTTTACCAATATTTTGCTTTATCACTTTGGGATGCTTATACATTATATTTTTATTCACTTTGGAGGGAGCAGACAACGATTCTCTGATGGGGAAGACAGGGGCTAAGCTGAGGGGTGGCGGATGAAGAGGAGCTGCAGAGAGGCGTGTAAGACTGCGACTCTGCTTCCTGGTCCCAACTCTGAGTAGTCATGGTTTTGGAAATTTGGATAAAAAAGATGCCAGATTGTTAGATAAATGAGAAGCACCATCCAAAGTGGGATGAATGCTGTCTCGTCTCATAAGACCAGGTTTTCCCCAAAAAGAGCTCCAATTGTCAATGTAGCCCACGTCATTTTTAGGACACCACACAGACAGCCAGCGGTTCAAGGATGACGAGCGACTAAACATGTCATCACTGGTCAGATTGGGGAGGGGCCCAGAGAATACTACAGTGGCTGACATCGTTTTTGCAAAGTCACACACCGATTCTATATTAAGTTTCGTGACTTCCGACTGCCGGAGACGGATGTCATTAATGCCGGCATGAATAACAATTGTGGAATATTTACAGTTACTTTTAGCCAGCATTTTCAAATTTGACTCGATGTCGCCTGCTCTGGCCCCAGGAATGCATGTGACTATGGCCGATGGAGTCTCTAGGTTCACGTTTCTGACTACAGAGTCGCCAATGATCAGAGTTTTTTCCTCAGCGGGTGTGTCGCTGAGCGGGGAAAAACGATTAGAAACGTGAACAGGTTGGTGGTGAACCGGGGCTTTGCGACTAGGCTTCCTTCTCACCGTCACCCACCCAGTCTCCTCGCTGCAGAGGAGAGCCGGGGAACCGGTGACAGGGGGACCTAAGCTAGCTAGCTCCGCTGCAGCTAATGGGCGTCCGTCGAGATTAACTGGTGCAGACGGTGTTTCAATGCAGCGGAGCCGGGATTCCAAATCAGACAACCTCGCCTCGAGCGCCTCAAAAAGACAACATTTATTACATTTACCGTTATCACTAAAAGAGGCAGAGGTGTAGCTAAACATCTGACAGAGAGAGCACACCAGAGGAGGAGAGGAAAGAGAGGTAGTAGCCATAGCTAGTGGCTCGAGAGCTGGAGAGCAAACCACACAGGCAGACAGCAAAACAGGAAGTGACGATACGTTACCACAAGGAAGTGACGATCAGTACTTCCTTTGCCCTTCCTTTGCCCTTCCTTTCCAAGAGTGGAAAGGAAGGGCAAAACAATGAGGAAACGACTTACATGAAGGTTGGAGAAAACTAGCTCTGGGAACAACAACCAACCAAGTCAAGGAAGAAACCAACCCAGGAGCCTGGTCACCAATGCTGATTAATGCCACCACACCGACTGCTCACACTGTCACCCATAATATACCCTGACCAGATGAGTGACAAGTGGATACAGGTGTGGGGGCAGCTGAAAAATAATGAGCTAATGAATGGAAATGAATGAATGAGTGTGTGCAAGTAGGCGTGTGTATATGTGTGTAAGGAGTGTGGGTGAGAATGAATGTGTGTGTATAAGTGCATGTATGAGAAGTGTGCATTGACAACAGAAAATAACAATAGACAGCTTGGTGGATGCCTGGCAAAGAGAGAGGGCATGACTGTAGACTGGCAGGGAGCCCTGGCTTAGGGCTCTAATAACCTGCCAGCTGGAAAAAAAAAAAGCAATTAAGAACTACAGCCACAGGTCATGAAACGAGGTTGACACCTCAACCCTGTTCATGACAACATGTGGTGATTTAAAACAAAATAAACCACAATAGTGGATGTGCAATGTTTGTTAATGTTATTGATCTTTTCTTTTCTTTTTTTTTTTGGAGGGGGGGGGGTGTGTGCACTGAAGTGTTTGCCAGTTCTTTTTTATTCAGCTAAACATACTTTGTGACCATAGGTGAGAGTAGGAATGTAAATTGACTGGTAAATCAATAGCTTTGCCTTAGAACTAAGCTCCCTCTTCACCACAACAGACTGGTACAACGTCCGCATCACTGCAGATGCTGCTCCGATCCGTCTGTCAATCTCTCGCTCCATTTCCCCCTCACTCGTGAATAAGACCCCAAGACACTTAAACTCCTCCACTTGGGGCAGGAGCCTGTCCCCAACCCAGAGAGGACAATCCACCTTTTTCCGGCTGAGGACCATGGACTCGGACTTGGAGGTGCTGATTTTCATCTCAGCTGCTTCACACTCAGCGGCAAACCGTCCCAGCAAGAGCTGTAGGTCATTGCTGAATGAAACCAACAGGACAACATCATCTGCAAACAACAGAGATGAGATCCTGTGGTCACCAAGCATGACACCCTCCATTCCCTGGCTGCGCCTAGAAATCCTGTCCATAAAAATTATGAACAGGATCGGTGACAAAGGGCAGCCCTGGCGGAGTCCAACTCTCACTGGGAATGAGTCCGACTGAGTGTTGGCAATATGAACCAAACTCTCATAACGGTCGTACAGAGACCGAATAGCTCGTAACAACAAGCCCGATACCCCATACTCCCGAAGCACCCTCCACAAAAAACCACGAGGGACGCAGTCGAATGCCTTCTTCAAGTCCACAAAACACATGTAAACTGGTTGGGCAAACTCCCAAGAACCCTCGAGAATTCTCGAGAGGGTAAAGAGCTGGTTCGATGTGCCACGGCCAGGACCAAAACCACATTGCTCCTCCTGAATCCGAGGTTCGACCAACGGCCGGACTCTCCTCTCCAGTACCTTGGCATAGACCTTCCCAGGGAGGCTGAGGAGTGTGATCCCTCTAAAGTTGGAGCACACCCTCCGGTCCCCTTTTTTGAAGAGAGGAACCACCACCCCGGTTTGCCATGCCAAAGGCACTGCCCCTGACCTCCATGCAATGTTGCAGAGGCATGTCAACCATGACAGCCCAACAACATCCAGGGCCTTGAGGTACTCAGGGCAAATCTCGTCCACCCCCCGGGGCCCGGCCACCAAGGAGATTTTTAACCACCTTGGCGACCTCAGCCCCTGTGATAGGAAAGTTATCCCCCTCATCCCCAAACCCTGCTTCCACTGTGGAAGGCGTATCAGTGGGATTGAGGAGATCCTCGAAGCATTCCTTCCACCGCCCAATGATATCCCCAATCGAAGTCAACAGTGCCCCATCCGCACCATACACGGTGTGGACAGGGAGCTGCTTTCCCCTCCTGAGCCGCCAGACAGTTTGCCAGAATCTTTTCGAGGACGACCGAAAGTCTTGTTCCATGGCCTCACCAAACTCCTCCCATACCCGGGTTTTTGCTTCAGCAACCACCCGAGCTGCACTCCGCTTGGCCTGCCGGTACACCTCAGCTGCTTCGGGAGTCCCACAAGTCAACCAAGCCTGATAGGACTCCTTCTTCAGCTTAATGGCCCCCCTCACCACTGGTGTCCACCACTTGGTTCGGGGTTTGCCACCACGAGATGCACCGACCACCTTGCGGCCGCAGCTCTGGGCCGCCGCTTCAACAACAGAGGTGGAGAACATGGCCCATTCAGACTCCATGTCTCCAGACTCCCTCGGAATGTGGTTGAAGTTCTTCCAGAGGTGGGAGTTGAAGACCTCCCGGACAGGGGCCTCAGCCAGACGTTCCCAGCACACCTTCACTATACGTTTGGGTCTACCAGGTCTGAATGGCTTCCTCCCCTGCCATCGGATCCAACTCACCACCAGGTGGTGATCAGTTGACAGCTCTGCACCTCTCTTTACCCGGGTGTCCAAGACATACGGTCGCAGGTCTGATGACACGATAACAAAATCGATCGTCGACCTGCAACCTAGGGTGTCCTGGTGCCAGGTGCACATATGGACACCCTTATGCTTGAACATGGTGTTCGTTATGGACAAACTGTGGTTAGCACAGAAGTCCAGTAACTGAGCACCACTCGGGTTCAGGCCGTTCCTCCCAATCACCCCCCTCCAGGTTTCACTATCGTTGCCCACGTGTGCATTGAAGTCCCCCAGTAGCACAATGGAGTCTCCAAGTCTGTCGCAGGGTGTTTTTATGGTCTTGTTCATGAGTGAGGGGAAAATGGAGCGAGAGATTGACAGACGGATCGGAGCAGCATCTGCAGTGATGCGGACATTGTACCGGTCTGTTGTGGTGAAGAGGGAGCTTAGTTCTAATGCAAAGTTGTCGATTTACCAGCCAATCTACGTTCCTACTCTCACCTATGGTCACGAGCTTTGGGTAATGACCGAAAGAACAAGATAGCGGATACAAGCGGCTGAAATGAGCTTTCTCCATAGGATTGCTGGACTCACCCTCAGAGATAGGGTGAGGAGCTTGGTCATCCGGGAGAGGCTCAGAGTAGAACCGCTGCTCCTCCACATTGAAAGGAGTCAGTTGAGGTGGTATGGGCATCTGATTAGGATGCCTCCTGGACGCCTCCCACTTGAGATGTTTCAGGCACGTCCCACTGGGAGGAGACCCCGGGGCAGACCCAGGACTCGCTGGAGAGACTATGTCTCCCAGCTGGTCTGGGAACGCCTTGGTATCCTCTCTGAAGAGCTGGAGCAGGTGGCTGGGGAGAGAGAAGTCTGGGCTTCTCTGCTTGAACTGCTGCCTCCGCGACCTGGACCTCCGGAAAAGCGGTAGAAGATGGATGGATGGATTCTAACTATTTCATTAATATTTATATGTAAAATCACTGAATCTGCGTATTTCCTGTTCAATTTCAAGGCAGAGAGGTGAAGTGATGAAGCAGCAAATGGAGTCTCAAGATGGACTGCACAGTCCTTCACAAATTGGTTAAGCTAATGAAGCTCTTCATGTTCCTGTGGCCATCTCTCTGTATGACAACACAGTACTGTTTGCAGCCACTTTTGTTGTGTGTCCTCACTTTCCATAGTCTCGATCAGGGGTGTCAAACTTACGGCCAGAGAGTCCAAACTGGCCCACGGGATAAATTTTCAAAGTGTGAAAATTAAATAATAGCACTTTTTCAATAAAGTAACTGCTATTCCCATTTTGTCCATTTGGGGTCGGACAAGCGCAGCAGACACAAAAGTGATCCCTGATTTCTACTGACTCCACTGCAGTCCCTTCTCTACCATAACAGATTACTAAAAATATGCAACAAGTCTTTTTTTTTATGGATGCCGGATCAGCACACACTGAAATGTTACAGTATTTACTGTATTTAATAGCTGCCTTTAAAGAACTTTTTGGGTGCCTTTTTGGGCGATGCGGTGAAGCAGTGGTTAGCACTGTGGCAGCACAGCAACTCACCCTTGGCCATGGGATCCCGGGTTTGATCCCAGCCCTTGACCAACAGTGATCTGTGTGGAGTTTGCATGTCTCCGTGGGTTTACTCCGGGATTTCTCCGGTTTCCTCCCACAGGCCAAAAACATGCAGGTGTGGAGATGTGTGGAAGGACGAGACTGAGTTTATTCCTGAGGTTCAGCTTTATTCACAATCACATCTCCAACATTCAAAAGCAGAAAAAGAGGATGAATCTTCTCACATCTGTCCTTTTATACCCAGGACATCAAACCTACAGTCACATGGTGTTTAGTCAAACATACAGTCACATGGTACTTAATCCCAGTCACAATGTAACTTCCCCCAATCTTAACACCATCCACCCCCTAGTCTCCGGTGGTCAGGAAATCTCTCAAGGCCATCTCCTTGAAACAAAAGGCCAAATCTCACACCCTCCTGTTACCTCTAGGAGGCTCAGTCCCTTTGTTCCCCTGAGACGTGAAGTACACAATAAGCACACAGTAATATATCTGTGGGGCATATGAAACCAACATATGTGCCCCACACAGGTTAGGATAATTGGAGACTCTAGAATGGCCCTAGGTGTGAATGTGTGTGTGAATGGTGAAGGGATAGCGCCGTACCGTGGCTGCTTCACCCATCCAGGTGGATACCCTTAATTTCCCCTCTGGGGATCAATAAAGTACACAAAATCAAGTCAAATCAAATCAAAAATACATTTACTCCCGTGTCTTGCAGCACAGCGGGTGCAGGGGGACGTTCACGCTGACAGTTGATGGTTCATTGGGGTTGGAACAGTTCGCTGCAGCAATAGTTTGCTGCTGTTTGCTGAATGATTCTACGGTTGGAACCAATTTTTCTTATCACAAAATTTTTTGAACATGTTCAAAACAAGAGAAGCTGCCGGCTGACGACAGTGATGGGCCGCTAGAAACTGATCAGCTCACTGCGGAAACAAGCCTCGCTCGGCTAAAGCCATTCCGACTGCTGTTTTTAAGCAAAACGGAAGGTATGTCTGTGAATAATTAATGCGGTAAAGGATTAGTCATAATTTTAGACCCATGAATTTTGTGTTAGAATAATCAGATATTGTGGAGAAAGGACACAGGCGAGGCAACAAGCTGAACAACACAAGAACTTTATTCTTTCTCCAACATAAATTACAGCAAAAAAGATCCCGGGTCTCTGTGCATTCCTTTTGTATACCTTTAATACCATGCATCGAGACCTGGAACTTCTGACTGTCACCATGGGTTGAGATGCCGTCTCGGCACTCAGCCCATGTTTTCCCTCATCCCTGCTTCCCATTGAGCAGCGTCTCAGCTGGCCCCCAGCTGGCAGCATTATGGACGGCTGGGGCCAATTAGTCTTCATCAGCTGGGGCGCTGCCAATGAGGATAAATAGGAGCAGCCTCGATGACTCGGGGCTGCGACATAAACACATTGCTAAGCTGAAGCCCCTTCGTCTGGTGTCAGCTTATACTCCTCTTGCAGCATTCCTGTGTTTGTATCCCGCTGTGAGTATGTACGTCTTGCTACCCCCACGTCCGGTACGAGCTGCTTACCTCTGCGCTGTGCAACCTGTGAGTGTACGTCTGCATGAGTATCTGTGCTCTCCTCATCCCTTCCCCTTTTCCCTGAATAAAATATCACGACTCACTGGCTTGCCCCTGGCTCTGATTGCCCGGCTCCCTAGAGCCGGATATGACAGTATGTCGCAGACAGAAGAGTTGCCGGCGGCCGTGAGTCGCTGTGGAAATGTACCTTTCTGTCCGGGTGTCAGCGCTGCTAGCATGCCGTTTCCCAGGAGTCACTTCCGGCGCCAGGGCGACGAGCTGAGGTCCATCTCGGAGGCTGTCCACGGGACGCTCTTCACCCTGCACGACGCCTCCAACGCGAGACGCTGGCATCCGGGCCGTGCTGAGGAACTCCTGGACTGTCACCCTCACTCTCTGTACCATCTGGAGGACAGTGCCAGGATAGACGCTGCAGGTACACAGCGAGAGAAGCTCCACAGGGTGGATGGAAATCCCGGCAGGGAGTCGAAGTGGGCGACGTCTTTCCCCGCTTCGGAGTCCCGTTCCTGCCGCCATTCCAGTCCGGGAGTTCGCGCCAACCAGAGGACTTCCCCCGACCTGCGCCACATCACTCGGGATTCCCTTCAAGGAGCCGCAGCTGACAGCAGTTATGTCCGGGGTCGAGTGGCTGTCGCGAGCTCTACTGTGTTTCCTGTCACCACCTTCAGGCATGTGGCGGCGGCAGGGAGATTGATGGTGTGGACTTCAGGGCTACGAAGCTTTCCCGTGCTCGGCGCCTTCCTCGCCTCGTTCTCTGATCTGGAGCGGCGAATCCTGGGTTTCCCCCTCGCTTCGTTCCCTGGGAATAGCCGCCATCACATCGCCGAGTCACCTCTGCACGAACCTCGTCCGGATCCAGTTCTGGGCTATCGTCAGGACCGTTCCTCCCACGCAGCTGTCATCCCTTCGCCTCGTCAGTGTGGAGACTCTACAGCCTCGTCCCTTGAGCCTCGTTCCCCCGCTGTCATTCCTGGACATTCGGGCTGGCTCACCCCGGCTGTTTTCCCCTCCTCCTCGACGCGCTTCCTGACTGCTGTGTGTGCCTGGAATCCCGGCCTGGTGAGCTCTCTGCTGGAGACAACGCGAGCGATCCTCAGACTAACTCCCGGGGGGTCCTCCGTTATCGCCGGGCGGGGAGAGGAAGAAGCAGAATCCACTACAGCAGGCGATACTCAACCTCCAGGGGGCAGGCAAGTCATTGTTTTTTCACACCTGCTTAATGATTTGCTCTGTCACATCCCTGGAGGAGAAGTTCAGGGTTCGCAGCTCCCTGAACTCTCCCCACCTGCTGTAACTTGTATTCCTAATCCCGCATCCTCTGTGTCTCTCTCCGCCGAGCGGTCCCCGGCTCCGGGTCAACGTGGTGGGATATGGAGAGGGCCTGTGGTTCCGCAGCTACATTGCGGACGGAGGAGGGGGACTGACTGCTGCGTGGAGTCTACGCCGACGACTGAGCGTCCCCGGGTCTCCACGGAGGAGCGGTTCGGTCCGGCGGGACGAGATTCTTCTGGCTTCACGCCGAGTGGATCGTCGGCGGGGTTACCTGAGCTGGAGGGACCTCAAGCTGCGCTGACCATCGTGCTGGCTGCGAGGCCCGACGCGGCTAGATGGGAGCCTGACAACGACCTCCTGACGATGGATCCTGGATCTTCGCAGTCCTGGACGGCGTCAGAACCCGAGATCAGGCGAGTGCTCTCCTTTCTTTTCTCTCTTTTTATCTTTGAGCACTTCAGCCTATCTCCAGGGGAGACGAGCCGGGTGCAGCCGTCCGCTGCGTCTGAGCTCATCTCGCCGGGTTCTGGCGCTGCCGGTGATCCTGATCCCGGTTCTGTTTTCTCTTCTGAGCCTTCTTCCAGGGTCACCGGCAAGGAGTTGCTGTTCCTCGTGGTGCTGGAGGGTCCGGGTTCAACGTTGGAGGTCGGTTCTGGTGCAGTATTCAACGTGGGTTCGCCCGAGACCCAGTCGGGGTCCAACGTGGGTTCGCCTGAGGCCCGATCGGGGTCCGACGTGGGTGCTGCCACCAGTATTGTCCAGGTCCGGTGAGGAGGTGGCCTTTTTCCTGCGGCCTGACGCCCGCCGCCCTCGTCATCGGCTCTCCCCTGAGCCTCTTCCACCGGGATCCGCTCTGATCCTTCGCCCGTCTCAACGGTCCTGGTGGTTGAGTGATGCGGGTCGACGACCCGACCCACAGAACTTTCGGTTCGGTGATCTGGTTCCCCCCACTGGTCTGTGTTTCCCTCTGGGCAGCCTGGTTCGGCTGCCGGTGGACTGGATTCCTGGGATCTGGGTCCAGAGTTCGCCGTCCGAACACTTCTCTTCCCCTGATTCGCCAGCTGGACAATGGGCGGGGAGATCTCCGGAGCCATCTCGGCCATTTTTGGACTCTGCCTGCCATTCACCTCGGGTGTCACTTTTTCTTTTGTTATTAAGGTCACTCGGGTGTAATGTTTTGTCCTGTTGGTGGATTCGTTTTTATAGTGCTGTGTTTTTCATCGCTCATGCTCAGCATTTTACTTTTTGTGCCATGTTTTTAGCCTCGTTTTTTGTATTGTAGAGTTATGTTTTGTTTTCCGTAACACCATGCTCTGCAGTTATCCATTTATTCCAGTCACTTTCATTTCTTTAGGTGACTGGGTATTTATATATTCGTGTGTGTGGGTTTTTCTTTGCCTGCACTCAGTATTTCTTTTTTGTCCTGTTGGTTCATTATAGAGTCATGTGCCTTGTTTTCCGTAACACCATGCTCTATAATTGTCATTTGTTCCAGTCACCCTCACTTTTCTTGGTGACTGTGTGTGTATGTACTTAAATTAGCGCTGTGTATAGGTTCCCCTTTATTTAACCGTACTCAGCATTTTTTTTGCCCTGTACCTTTTTGGTGGTTCTTTTTTCCTTGCTCTGGGTCACGCATGGTTGGTACTCTCTGGGTAGTATGTAACCGGCGTGCTGACCCAGTTCTTCTCCCCATCTGTACCTGGGTTAATTATTCTGTTTTGTCAGTATTGTATTTGGGTTTTTCTTTCCCGCTACCCTACATTGCCCCATTGGTGTTGTCCTTCCCTTGGCTTCTTCCCCTCCGGTCCGCCTCCCTTCCTCTCACCCTAGGTGGGGGGGGGGGGGCGCTGGGATGTTCCTGGTCGTTCAGGAGCCCGACCTTGAGGGGGGGGCTCTGTCACCATGGGTTGAGATGCCGTCTCGGCACTCAGCCTATGTTTTCCCTCATCCCTGCTTCCCATTGAGCAGCGTCTCAGCTGGCCCCCAGCTGGCAGCATTATGGACGGCTGGGGCCAATTAGTCTTCATCAGCTGGGGCGCTGCCAATGAGGATAAATAGGAGCAGCCTCGATGACTCGGGGCTGCGACATAAACACATTGCTAAGCTGAAGCCCCTTCGTCTGGTGTCAGCTTATACTCCTCTTGCAGCATTCCTGTGTTTGTATCCCACTGTGAGTATGTACGTCTTGCTACCCCCACGTCCGGTACGAGCTGCTTACCTCTGCGCTGTGCAACCTGTGAGTGTACGTCTGCATGAGTATCTGTGCTCTCCTCATCCCTTCCCCTTTTCCCTGAATAAAATATCACGACTCACTGGCTTGCCCCTGGCTCTGATTGCCCGGCTCCCTAGAGCCGGATATGACACTGACCATCATATATTGTGTTTAGAACAAAGCCTGTGTGGCACATTAACATGACACAATGCAGGCACCGCTCTCACACCCTTCTTCCTCCAGCAGCTCTGGCATTTATTCCTCTTCCCGGGGGGGGGGGGGGGTTGCATAGTCCTTACTGTCCCGTCTGATGCCCCCCAGTGACATCTCCTCTTTCGGTCCATGGTTCCCCTCTTTCCCATTTGCTTTCTTTTCTGGGTGGAGAAGTCCCACACCATGCCCCCACACAGTCCCCCCCACACCCCGAACACCCAGAAAAGGCACTAACCCCCCTGTCCTCTGTCCTTTGGGCTTGAGCCGGCACCCATAGCGACTGTAGCGGGGGGGGGGGGGTCGCCGATCCAGTCGAACCACCCTGCTGGCGGGGTGTACAGGAGGGCACGTCAGTCTGTGGAGGGAAACAGGGAGGGGGAGAAAACACATTAGCTTCGCGAACGCAGGCCCCTGCCGAGGGAACACCAACTTGCGGAGCCACCAACGGTGGGCGTCCGCCCCAGGGAGCTTGGGCCAACACCACCTGCTTGTCTGCCAACACAAAAGCGGGCTTCAGCCTGTTAGTGCAGATGGTTTCCTTACGTCCCCCTAAGTCTAGCACAAAATGCTTCCCCCCAGGTTTCCAATACCCTGAACGGTCCATTGTATGGTGGGCACAGCGGGATCCGGTGCACATCGTGCCTGACAAAAACAAAACTGGCGTTCTGCAAGCTTTCTGGGACGAAGGTGCGTGGAAAACAATGGTGGGCCAGGCTTGGTATGTTAAAAGCCTCCGTACTATGCAAAAATTGCATGGGTGGATCAGCCTCGGGTGCGGGGTTTTCCAGTTAAAAACTCTCTGGGGATCTGCAGCGGCTGAGAAAAAACGAGTTCTGCCGGGGAGGCTGCAAATCCCCCTCAGGTGCGGAGTGCAACCCTAAAAGAACCCAGGGCAGACGGTCGACCCAATTTGCATCTGTAAGCGAAGCTCTGAGTGCTGCTTTAAGCAACCTATGAAAACGCTCGCATAACCAGTTAGCCTGGGAGTTGTATGTAGTAGTGCGGTGAATTTTGACCCCCAGGATCTGAGCCATCTCGGACCAGAGTTCCAAAACGAATTGTGGACCTCTGTCGGAAGTGATGTCCGACGGGGGTCTGAACCGTGCAACCCAAGCTGACAAAAAAGCACAAGCCACTTCTGCGGATGTGGTAGAAGGCAGCGGGACCACTTCAGGCCAGTGCATGGTGCGGTCCACAATTGTTAAGAGGTACGTGAAAGCTTGCGACAGCGGGAGGGGTCCCATCAAGTCCACGTGGACGTGGTCGAACCTCCTGGCCAGAATTTGGAATGGCTCGAGGGGGGTTCTGATGTGCTTGTGCACTTTGGCCTGCTGGCACGTGATGCAAGCTGCAGCCCACTCTTTCACGTCCTTGCGCAAGCACGGCCAGACGAATTTCGCCCCCACTAGCTTCACCAAAGTGCGCACTCCCGGATGCAAAAGGGAGTGGACTGACTCAAAAACGTGATGGCGGCAAGAGCTCGTAACCACTGGGCGCTGGCGGCTGGTGGAGACATCGCAGAGCAAGGGAGGGCACCCTTCTTGCACCACCCTGCTCTCCAGCATTAACCCAGTAGGAGCGGACTAGAGCACGCAAATATCCACGTCCCCGGCTTGCTCCATGGCCATCACAGGGAAATCTATTCCCATGTAGACCTGGGAGACGAATGTGCGTGACAGACAATTGGCTATGAAGTTGAGCTTACCGGCGATGTGTTGAATGTCGGTAGTAAACTCCAAAATCGGGGCCAAATGCCACTGCTGCTAGGCCACCCACAGCTCTGAGACCTTGGACATTGCGTACATCAGCAGCTTATGGTCCACAAAAGCGGTGAACTCGCGCCCCTCTAGCCAAAACTGGAAATGGTGTGTCACCAGGTGGAGAGCCAGCAATTCTCTATCGAATGTGCTGTATTTGCGTTTGCTGTCGTGCAAAGTTCGGCTGAAAAATGTGAGTGGCTGCCACGAACCTGAGATGTACGGCTCCACCACAGCCCCTATGGCAACATCAGACGTGTCCGTAGTGAGCGCTATTCGTGCAGACAGAACCGGGTGGGCTAGCAACGTGGCATCCGCCAGTGCTGTTTTGGCATTTGTAAAAGCCTGGACTCGCTCAGGAGTCTAGTCGATGGTTTCCGTGGGCTTCTCTTTTTTTAAGTGCAGCATACAACGACTGCATCAGCTGAGCTGCTCGGGGAAGGAAACGGTTATAAAAATTAACCATTCCCAAAAACTCCTGTAGTGCTCTCACAGTCTGCAGACACAGTGCACACCTTATCCTGTAATGGCGCCGTCTGGCAAAATGTGGTCACCCCCCAAAAAATCAATCACTGGTACACCAAAGTGGCATTTCGCCGGGTTAACTATCAGCCCTTGTGCTTCCAACCTCTAGAAAACCGTCCTGACATGGGTGATGTGCTCCTCCTCGGACGCGCTAGCTACCAGAATGTTGTCTAAGTGGACAAAAACGAAGGACAAGTCACGAAGCACTGCATCCATTATTCTCTGGAAAGTCTGCGCCGTGCCTTTTAATCTGAATGGCATGTGTAAGAACTCAAAAAGGCCAAAAGGAGTTCTTACCGCTGTTTTTGGAACATCTTCCGTGTGCACCAGGACCTGGTGGTAACCGCAGACCAGATCCACTTTGGAAAAAACCCACGCCCAGCCAGGTGCACGGAAAAATCCTGGATGTATGGAATACGATAGCGATCGTGTTCCATGGCGTTGTTCAAGTGCCTGAAATCACCGCACGGTCACCACGACCCGATGGCTTCAGGCACCATGTGTAGCGGGGATGCCCACAGGCTGTTGGAACGCCTGATGATGCACAACTGATCTAAGTTGGCGAACTCCTCCCGCACGCTGGCCAGTTTAGCTGTGTCCAGGCGCCGAGGTCATGCGAACACCAGTGGACCTTTTGTAGTTATGAAATGTTCGACCCCGTGTTTCGTTTTCCTAGCCAAAAAAGTTGGGACTGTGAGTGCTGGGAACTGTACGAGTAACTGTTGGTACTTATCCCATGGAGCTGTAACGTTAGCCAGTGTTGTCGACCCAGCTCCCTGAGCTGTACAGGGCAGTGAGGTGATAGAGGTTGCATCCACTAATCGCCTACTAGCAACATCAACTAACAACTCATAAGCACATACAAAATCTGTGCCTAAAATGGGGGCGGAACATGCAGCTACCACAAAGTTTCACTCAAAGTTGCATCCGTGTAAGCATATCGTCAGTGTCTGCTCACCAAATGTCCTGATGGTGGATCCGTTGGTGGCCGTGAGCTCGGGACCGCTGCCTCCTGCCACCCTGTCCGCGTTGACCGGCAGGATGAGGCTCTTTGGGAGCTCACCAGAAACCGTCTCCCTGAACGTGTGTCCGTGACATAAAGGTTGCATAAACGGTCGCAGCCGCTACTCACTGCTGGCCGGGCAATCACTTTTTCACACAGGGCCATGTAGGTTTGAATTTTTTTACCCTTAATAATAAACACCTTCATCTAAAAACTGAATTTTGTTGTTACTTGTGTTATCTTTTTCTAATATTTAAATTTGTTTGATGATCTGAAACATTTAAGTGTGACAAACATACAAAAAAATGAGAACTCAGCAAGGGGGCAAACACTTTTTCACACCATTGTATATATTGTAGAATCCATAAAATGTATGCTTCATCTCCCAAAAACTCATTAAGGCTTCCAATTTAGATTGAAACATTTTATCTGCCAAAAAATTACTTGATTTGGTTCAAGATTGAATTGTGAAGATTATAACATATTCTGTAACAAGTTGTGAGCAGTCTCAAAGGGCTGTTATAGTTTATAAATATATTATTTCATCTGCCAAAAATTAAGGGTCTTAATCTGGATTGAAACTCCATAAATCCAATCATAACCAGTTTATTTGTGTACATGTAAATATGGTCGATTGACCATGTTTGCATGTACACAAATAAACCAGTTATGATTGGATTTCTAGTTTAATCTGATTATTCAAGTGGCCATGTAAACAGAATAATCTGATAAAGGCCATGCAACTGGAGTAAAGTGGTTTATTCTCCAGTAATCTGTTTATTCGGTGCATGTAAACATGAGAAAACTGATTATTGACATTATCGGTTTATTCCCAGTAATCGGTTTATTGTGACCATGTAACCAGGGTCACTGTTCAAAATACAAACAAGTTCCAGGACTAAACAATAGATGGCAGCAATATGATATCTGCTTCCTTACCTGGCATTTGTTTTTATCGTGATTAAGATATTGTCCGTTGGCAGCTTCAGTTCAAAACAGAGCAGACAAGAAAAAAAATTCAGGATGTTCATACTTTGATGAAGATTCATCATTCAAAGTCAAGGTCAATGGTTCAATAAATGTAAACATTTCATAATGTACTTGTACTTCCTTGTACTAAAACAAACAAAGAAATCTGGGGTTGCCATTAGGTTGTTTTGCTATTATTTTACTGGTCTGGCCCACTTGACATTAAATTCGGTGGTATGTGGCCCCCGAGCTAAAATGATTTCGACACCCCTGGTCTAGATAATGTCCTTCACATGTGTTTATAAGATATTTTATCTTCCTAATCTGACATAAAACTTTATTAAAAATCACAGTATGAGGCTGTGCAGTACCACTGCCCCATTGAGGGGTTGGTGGGGGGGCGGGGTGCTTGACCACCATAAGTACAGGTATGGGGTACCCCCCCACAGCAGCCACGGACAAACACAGCGCTCGACTAGAGCAATTAACAGGACAGTGAGATGTGTGTGTTGAGATCAATAGGCAGCCTTCCTGTGCTTAGTTCAGGCACCAGCATCCTGTGGATATGTATGACGCAAATGCAAACATTCATGCTTCCTGCTCGCATTGTGGTACAAATGTCACATGTCTGAATGCATTTCCTTTGATGATAAAATGCCTTTGATGTATTGTCCGTTGCTGGGTATTTAAGTGGCTGAATTCATATGTTCACGCTCTGTTCTTCTTCTGACTGCTTCTGACTACTGCTCATGAGAGCCTGAGAGCGATCCCCAGCATGCTTATACAGCAGCTGGGGTGAGCTCCGTGATGGCGATGATTTGATCAATAAACTTCATTAAAACTCCAGACGCCGTGTCTTATTTTAACATCGCCACACAGGATTCTTTTAAAATTCTTTGAATTTTAGAATTAAAAGGACATTTTTTTAACAAATTCGCTGCAATTTTTGTTCAGAAGGATAGGTAAATTTATTTCATTTACAAGTAAAGGTAATGTATGCATAGCTGTTGTAAATACTTGAATTTGTAAAAAATTAGTGTAAATTGTGGAGCAAATTGTGGAGCTGCAACACACAGAGAGATGTAGCTCTCTGAGCCACTAATTTATGTTGGCCAAAAGCAAAGTATAATTAATTTTGGGGCAAAAAACTTGTTGTAAAATAACTTAATACGTAATACTTGTGTAACCAAGGGTCTCTGCACATTTTCTACACTCAAGGAGAGTTCTAAAATGAAAACAGGTGCTGTGTTCAAAATGTTCACTTGCTCCCCATATAGTGTACTATATAGTTAATCAGCCATTTTGTAGTGCCGTTCGAAATCTTGACTGAAAATTTATTTCACTATAGAGTACACTCAAAATATCCCATAATGCATTTTGAAAAGCAGTATACAGCAAATGGTCACTGCATTAGCTAATGTATCCCATATTGCAATGTGCAGCCAATGGAGTAGTGAGAGGAGCGCTTCACATCACAACATAAACTACCTTAAGGTTTTTATGTTTATTAATTCAGTAAAAATGATTTATTACATATTTACTACAAATTATATGCAGGCATTCATTTCAATCAATCAATCAATCAATCAATCAATCAATCTTTATTGTCATGATGCTATGCATACAACTGTAGTGCAAGCAAGATGAAATTGTGTTTTTCTAGTCATCCATATTGGAAAAAAAACATAATTTAAAAACACACTCACACACCCCTCACCCCCCACCCCGACAGCCATTCACATATCCCTGAGACACATTTGGATATTACAGTAATGTTAACTTATTACAGTTGCAGTTAAAATGATAACTGCCTATGTATATGTATATAAAACAATTAAAATGGCTAAGTGAATCTAAGTAGCTAAGAGAAATAAATACTTAAAACTGACTAAAACTATAATACACATATAATATACATAATGTCCATAAAGTGCAGTAATATGTGTAAAGGATTCTGGATCAACTGTTCAGCATCCTAGCAGCTTGTGGAAGGAAGCTGTTGATCAGTCTGGTGGTTCTGCCTCTGGTGCTCCGGAATCGTTTGCCAGATGGCAGCAGTTCAAAGTGTTTGTGCAGAGGGTGAGAGTGGTCCTTAACAATGTTCAATGCGCTGCTCCTACAACGGCTCTGAAAAAGTTCTTGAACAGAGGAGAGGGAAACTCCAATTACCTTCTCAGCTCCCTTAACTATCCTCTGCAGAGCTTTTTTGTCTGACATACTGCAACTGGAGTACCATGTTGCAATGCAATACGTCAGAACACTCTCCACCACACCTCTGTAGAAGGTCCTGAGGATGCAGATGGGGAGAGAGGCCTGTTTGAGTTTCCTCAAGAAGTGCAGTCTCTGCTGGGCCCGCTTCCTGATCCCCAAGGAATTCTTGCTCCAGGTCAGGTCCTGCGAGATCTGCACTCCGAGGAACTTGATGTTCACTACTCTCTCCACCGAACGGCCGCTGATGCAGAGAGGGAAGTGTTCAGGCCGTGACTGCCGGAAGTTGATAATCATCTCCTTCGTTTTGTCCACGTTGAGCACCAGATTGTTCTCCCTGCACCAGCCCTCCAGGTCGTCTAACTTCTTCCCTGCACATTGATTTCTCATCCCTCTGAATAAGTCACACCACTGTGGTGTCATCCACAAACTTAATAATCTGGTTCCCCTCGTGTCTGGACACACAGTCATGTGTCAAAAGTGTAAACAACAGTGGACTGAGTACACAGCCTTGAGGGGATCCAGTGCTCAGCGTGATGGAGTTGGAGATGTTGTTTCCAACCCGGACAGACTGAGGTCTCTCGGTCAGGAAATCCAGGATCCAGAGACATGTGGCGGTGTTCAGACCGAGAAGAAGTAATTTCTCCATCAGTCTCTGGGGGGTCATGTGATGCAGGGAGGCAGGCTGTGATGTGTGGTTTAACAAGCCGTTCAAAACACTTTATCACAATTGGTGTCAGTGCGACAGGACGATAGTCATTCAGACAGGACACAACCGCTTTCTTTGTCACCAGTACTATGATAGAGGTCTTAAAGCATCTAGGGACGATGGCCTGACTCAGGGAAATGCTATATATGTCAGTCAGGACATCTGCCAACTCACTCGCACAGACTCGGAGCACACGTCTAGGGATGTTGTCCAGACCTGCAGCTTTACGTGGGTTGACCCTGATTAGGGTCCTCTGTGTGTCCGCTGCGTTGATGGTGATAGCTGGCCCCAAAGATGGTGAAGATGGGCCAGCCCTCCCTCTGATTGTCGAGTTTGATGCTTCAAAACGTGCAAAGAAGTTATTGAGCCTGTCTGGAAGCAAAGCGTCATCATCATTGACCCACTGCCTAGACTTATAATCCGTCAACGCCCGTACTCCCTGCCACATCCGTTTGGTGTTCCCTGTGTCACAGAAATGTCCCTGGATTTTCTCCGCATAGGCGCGTTTCGCTGTCTTAATTCCCTTTGCAATCACAGACCTGGCTGAGCGGAGGGCAATCCTGTCCTTCACTCTAAAGGCTGCATCTCTGGCTGTGAGCAGTGAGCGCACCTCTGCAGTCATCCAGGGTTTATAGTTGCCCCGTGCAGTGAAGGTCTTCAATATAGTGACATCCTCTGTGAACTTCGTGATGTAGCTGGTGACCGTTTCAGCGTACTCCTCCACATCAATCCTGTCTCCCTGAGAGGCTCCTATTTTGAAAACCTCCCAGTATGTATGCAGAAAAACAGTCCTGAAGTGCCGAGGCTGCACCCTCTGGCCAAGTCCTGAATTGTTTCTTTACTGGCCTGCTGCACTTCAGTAAGGGTTTGTAGGCAGGCACCAGCATCATGGATAGATGGTCAGAATGGCTGAGGTGGGGGTGAGGTGTTGCCTCGTATGCATTTGGGAAATTTGTGTACACCAAGTCCAACATATTGGTCCATACATTGTTTGAACTTGGGGAGCACAGTCTTTAGACTGGTGTGATTAAAATTCCCTGCAACCACCACAAAACTGTCCGGGTGTGAAGTTTGAAATTCACTGATAGCATCATGCAGCTCTCCGAGTGCCTCGTTAGCATTAGCTTTAGCATTAGCACTAGGAGCTATGTAAACAACAGCTACAAATATGTTGGTGAATTCCCTCAGCAGATAGAATGGCCGGCAGTTTACGATAAGGAACTCAGCCAATGGAGAGCAGTGTTTAGTTGCTAACGTGGCATTAACACACCAGTTCTTGCTAATATAGATACATAGCCCCCCCCCCCCCCGGCTCTTACCAGAGCTAGCGGCCTCCCTGTCTGCCCAGAACAATGTCATCCCTTCCAGCTGAATGGCCGCGTCAGGGATGTTGTCATGGAGCCATGTCTCCGTGAACACAAACACACAGCAGTCCCTCCACTCTCTGCGGGTTTCTCTCAGCAAACGCAGCTCATCCAGCATGTTGTCAAGGGAGCAGACATTGGAAAGTAGGAGTGACGGTACTGCTGGTCTGGAGGGGTTAGCCTTTAGCCTAGCATAAATTCCGGCCCTCTTTCCTCTCCTTTGTTTTTTACCACTGTTAGTCTGTTACATTTTACTGTCTCACCATGATGGCATCATTAACCGCGCCGCAAAAACAAGCCCAGTAGTGTCTGAAAGCTGTCAATTTTCCGTCGGCCTCCGTCGGTCTATGATGACCACGGAAGAGAATCCTAAACGTCTACTCTGCTGGAACAGCACCGCCTGTGGCTGAACAGGCCGATGCGCGAATGGCAGTCCCTGTCACACAGGTCGCACTTGTGGGTGGTCTCCGTGCTGCTGGAGCTGTGGCAGTTCTTCCTGCGGGTCCTTTTTTCATCTGCTGCAGCAGTCAGTCTCTCTTCACCCGCCTTGAGCTGTCTGGTCAGGGTGCCTCTCCATTTGGAGCGGTCCGTTGCAAGGTCCTCCCAGCGCTCTGTGTTGATCTCCAGGGCCTTCATGTCTCTCTTGCAGACGTCTCTAAAGTGCAGCTGTGGGCGGCCAATGTCTTTCCTGCCAGTCGCCAGTTCTCCGTAGAAGATATTTTTGGGGATTCTGCCATCCTCCATACGGTGAACAGCCAGCGGAGCCTGCGCTGCCTGAGTAGAGTGAACATGGAGGGAAGGCCGGCGCGGGACAGAACTTCTGTGTTGGGCACTTTGTCCTGCCAGGATATGTCCAGGATGTGGCGAATGCAGTGCAAGAGGAAGGAGTTCAGTCTCTTTTCCTGCCGGGCGTATGTTGTCCACGTCTCACTCCCATAGAGCAGTGTGCTGATGACGCAGGCGTTGTACACTGCCATCTTCGTCTTGACAGAGAGTTTGGGATTCTCCCACACTCGTGTGGTGAGGCGAGCGAGGGTGAAGACTGATTTTCCAATCCTCTTGTCGATCTCTGTATCAAGGGAGAGGTTGTTGCTGATCGTGGACCCCAGGTACGTGAACTGATTCACGACCTCCAACTCGTAGTCGTCGATGGTGATGGTTGGTGGTGCTTCCGTGCCTTGCGCCAAGACGTTAGTCTTCTTCAGGCTGATGGTAAGCCCGAAGTCCTTGCATGCCTGGAGAAGCTGTCCATCAGGGTCTGAAGCTCCTGCTGTGTGTGGGTTGCAACTGCAGCGTCGTCTGCGAATAGCATGTCTCTGATTAGAGCCTTGCGTACTTTGGTTCTGGCTTTCAGGCGGGCGAGGTTGAAAAGCCTGCCGTCAGATCTTGTGTGCAGGTAGATTCCCTCTGTTGCTGTGCTGAAGGCATGCCTCAGGAGCATAGCAAAGAAAATCCCAAAGAGGGTTGGTGCAAGTACACAGCCCTGTTTCACTCCGCTGCGTATGCTGAATGGCTCTGAGACGTTGCCATCGTGCTGCACTATCCCCTGCATGTTGGTGTGAAATGATTTGATGAGGCTTTGCAACTTTGGTGGGCATCCTATCTTTGGCAGGATCTTGAAAAGGCCCTCTCTGCTGACCAGATCGAATGCTTTGGTGAGGTCAATGAAGGCAATGTACAGGGGCATGTTCTGTTCTCTGCATTTCTCCTGGAGTTGGCGGATGGAGAATATCATGTCTACCGTCGATCACTCAGCGCAAAAGCCACACTGAGACTCGGGGTAGACACATTCGGCAAGTTTCTGTAGACGAACGAGAACAACTCGTGCGTAGACTTTGCCAACAACGCTGAGGAGGGAGATGCCCCTGTAGTTGTTGCAGTCGCTTCTCTCCCCTTTGTTTTTGTAGAGGGTGATGATCTTGGCATCCCTCATGTCCTGTGGTACGGCACCTTCCTTCCAGCACTGGCAGAGGACGTCATGCAATGGCAGCAGTAGGGCGGTCTTGCAGTGCTTGATCAGGTCGGGGGGAATGCCGTCGTTGCCGGGTGCCTTGCCAGCGGCCAAGCTATCAATGGCCTTGCTGAGTTCGTCGATGGTTGGCTCGGAGTCAAGTTCGTCCATGGATGGCAGGCAGTCGATGGCATCAAGGGCTGACGGTGTCACGGTGTTCTGTCTGGAGTAGAGGTCGGAGTAGTGTTCCACCCATCTCTCCATCTGCTTGTTCTTTTCTGTGATCATCTCCCCAGTGGAGGATTTGAGGGGGGCCGTCTTGCTCTGAGCCGGACCAAGTGACTTTCTTGATGCCAACGTACATACCATGGATGTTCCCTGTTATGGCAGCGGTTTGAATGTCTTGGCTGAGCTGAGTCCAGTACTCGTTGGCGCAGCGCCGAGCAGTCTGCTGAACTTTGCTTCTCGCAGCCCTGAGAATCTGGAGATTCTTCTCGTTTGGGTACTTCTTGTACTCAGCAAGTGCTGAGTGCTTGGCTTCAATGACGGGGGTCATCTCGGTTAACTTGGCATCAAACCAGTCCTGTGACTTCGAGGTCTTCCTCCCAAAGGTAGCCAAGGCTGTGTGGTGGATGGTATTTGGCAGCTCTTCCCACTTCTGCTTTGCAGATTCTCCTTCTTCTGGTACACCAAGTTCCTTCTCAAAGGTGGAGGCAAACTGCTCAACAAGTTCTGGTTGGGCCATCTTGCTGGTGTCAATCCATGCCTTTCCAGGCTGTCTGGCACGGTGGAATTTCTTCAGCTGCAGCTTGACCTTGCAACACACCAATGAATGGTCTGTGTCGCAATCTGCACTCTGGAATGAACGGGTGATTAGCACGTTCTTCAGTGAGGTGCGCCTGGTCAGGATCAAGCCCAGCTGGTGCCAGTGCTTTGAGCGCGGATGTCGCCAGGAAATTTTGTGTTGGGGCTTGGTCTTGAAGAACGAGTTTGTGATGCATAGATTGTGATATGTGCAGAACTCGAGCAGCCGCTGTCCGTTGTTGTTCATTCTGCCCGTGCCAAATAGTCCAAGACAGGAGGGCCAGGAGTCGTGGTCAGCACCCACTCTGGCATTGAAGTCTCCAAGGAGAATAAGTTGTTCAGAGTTGGGGATGATCCTGACAGTTGTTGCGAGATTCTCGTAGAACTCGTCTTTTGCCTCTGGTGTGGCTGTCAGTGTTGGGTCATACACACTGACAAGGGTGACTGGGCCTTGAGTGGTGTTCAGGCGGAGGGTGAGGAGTCGTGCAGAGCCATTGCTGCCCGGTTCCACCATCTTCAGCAAGGTGTTCTTCACTGCGAAGCCCACTCCGTGTTCCCTGTGTTCGTCACTCCCCTTTCCCTGCCAGTAGAACGTGTAGTCCTTCTCTCTCAGTGTGCCTGCATCAGCCAACTGTGTTTCCTGGAGAGTGGCGATATCCACTTCCAGTCTCTTCAGCTCATTATTGATGATGGCAGTCTTCCTGGTGTCATTGATGTCCTTGAGGTTAGCAGCGAGTCCTGTCATCATAGTGCGGACGTTCCAAGTTCCCAGTTTTAGAGTTGGTCTCTTTTGTTTTTTTTGTCTTGCCTGGTGCGAAGGTTCTCAGCCTGCTGTTCGGACTTCTACTCATCCCCATGCACCCTATGAGGAAAGCAGGCTGTGGCGGGACAACACCTTATTGGCTGGGGGCTGCCCAGCTTGAGGCGGGCGGTAGCTGTCCAGTGAGATCCAATGATCCCTCCCACCGTCGGGAACAACCCCTGGCGCCACGCTCTACTCCAATTGAGCGGTGGCTTATAACCGGTAACTATCATTCCCCATGTTTTGTCTACGCCAAAGGCGAAGCTGGAGTGTCCTCTCCAGTGGACCGGTGTTCTACCTTCCAGCATTGGGCGTTGGTAGGATTCAAGCCTGGGCAGGAAGATATGGAGGACAAAATGTTGCCCATGCAGCATGTCCCCCCTCTCCACGTCACTGATGAATCCAAAGGAACAGCAGGGCTGCTACAGTTTGGCACCAGCGTCATTGCAGGAGCTGCCAGAACGATGTTGAGCACAACAGAGAACTGCCTTAGGGACTCCGACTCCGGATTTTTCCTCAGGATTGACTCCCGAAGCCTTTCTCGTGACCGGGTGTGCCGCAAGGCAGCGGAGGTTTGAAATCAGGGTTTACCTTTCCCTAGATGGGCTACCTTCCCAGGTTGACAAGCCACCATCTACCCGAAGCATCTGGTTTTAAGGCGCCAGAGATCCGCCCTCGCCCCTTCTCCTATTAGTAAAAGCACTTCCGCCGGGCTTAGAGACTAAACCACACGGGCAGGCTAGGAGTTGGACGCACGCCATAAGGAGCATTTTATAAGCACTGGGAGCTTAACCCCAGTGCCGCTCCTGGCTATGACAACCTTGGAACAATTGTCAAAGCCATCAACATAAAGAGATACGTGGATGACATATTGGAGGAAATAAAAAAAGGGCACACACAAGAACTCACAGACCATCTGAATAACATGGACGGTGCGGGGAACATAAAATTCACACACGAAGAGGAAGAAAATGGTACCGACATCCCGGCAGATAAGTACATCTGTCGCAAGGTCTGTGGTGGACTTTTGCCAGTCAGAGCATCGTGACATGCACTATACAAAGAGCAGAGATAAACAAACCTATCACCATTTTCTTCCTCTTCGTGTGTGAATTTCATGTTCCCCGCACTGTCCATGTTATTCAGATGGTCTGTGAGTTCTTGTGTGTGCCCTTTTTTATTTTCTCCAATATGTCATCCACGTATCTCTTCCAGAGGGTGGGTTTGCTTTGTATAGGTGCTGTGTTGATGGCTTTATTTTCCAGATCCTCCATGAAAAAGCTGCTTATGATGGCTGATAGTAGGTCTCCCATTGCAAATCCTTCTTTTTGTCTGTTGATTCTTTCTCTGTATTGAAAATAGGTGGATTTTGCAACAAATTGTAATAGTCCAGATATGTCGTCAACTGCGAGATTTGTGCGCCTTTTTAGGGTTCTGTCGTTCTTGAGGCATTCTTGCACGATGTGTAGTGTGATATCAACAGGGGTCATTGTGAACAGCGAAATGACATCATGTGAAATGAGAATCTAGTCTGATTGTATTTTCATATTTTTGAGTTCTTGTGCCAGTTCTTTTGAGTTTTTGCAGTCGTATTCTGATAGTCCAAGGAGGGGTTTGATGATTTCAACCAGGGCTTTTGGCAAGTTGTATGTGACTGATCCGATGCTGTCTATTATTGGTCACAGTGGGATGTCCTTCTTATGTATTTTTGAGGTTCCATAGATCGGGGGGGGGGAGTGATGCTTGCTGTGGGTATCAGGTGTTCGTATGCATCCTTTGTTATCTTTTTGCTTTCTAATAGGGGTCTGAGAAGCTGTGCCAGCCCACCTGGGTTTCCATTGTCCAAAGGCTGTGGGCCTAGGTTCACCTCCACATCTCCTGCTAATAATATCATAGCTGCTAGGTCGATAGATCAAAAAGCTGTACTTCCAGGGCTTACTTGTGCCCATTTTGCAGGAAGCACCTGGGCACAGCCATTGTCCAGAAATGTGGAGTACAGCAGATGTTGTTGATGAGTGACCCTACCATTGTGGTTCTCAGTTGTGAGGCGCCGCCACATTGATAGTAAAAGTAGGGAGACAGTTAAAACAGCACCAACTATCCAGTGTTCCAGGGGTAGTTGAGTCCATTTTGTAAATAAAGTAGGTCTAAAAGACACAGGTTGAGGAGGTTTAAAAGGCTTAAAAGGAAATTTAAGAGAAGCACATGCAGAGCCTGCCAGTCTGCATGTGTGTTCAGCGGCCATCTTGCTCTGGATGTTCTAACTACATTATTAAATGCAATAATAGTGTCCACCCCGCTGCCAATGGTGCACATACCTTGTCGGGGTGCAGCGGCTTGCGTGCCTCAGCAACCCCTGGAGCTATGTCGACGGGAGCCTAGGTGCTCCCAGAAGGTTCAACCATGTCGAACAGGTCAGCGTGGGGTAGAGGCCAGACTAAAGAGTGCACCCTGGTCCTCCAGGTTGGGGGTTGTGCAGCATGTAACAAATCACTCACGTAAAACCCAAGTTTTTGTTACAGCAACAAATGTCCCAACGGCGGAACAGGCGGAGAGGAGAGCAAACTCCCAACGGCTGTGAAGGCGGAGGAGGACAGACAGTTGCACGGGAAGAAGGGTCTCGGAAAGCCTTGGCAGGCAACCTTTCTACAGGGTGGACCAAGCTCTCGACAGCCCAGCCATGGAAGGCAGTTGGTCTAGGGGAGGGACCCCCAACAAACGTCCATGGCTGAAGATGGAGATGCAGGACCCCTGTGGTGCCACAAACCTCTGCATCACGCATATTCGCTTTAGCAATCGACGAAGAAGAAGAATAGTGTCCACCAGCAGAGGGAGCTTTAATCGAAACTTTAGGTGCTGCTCTGTGAGATTGGTCAAGCGAGAATGAGGGACCAGTGTGCACCAGAGTCAAGTGTCGGATGCTGAGACTGGAAAGAATAGAGATGGTGATCGGAGCAGGAGTAAAGTTAGCATTAACAGGCTGTAAACAGCAGTAAATGTATGAGGTAGCTGCTG
Source organism: Pholidichthys leucotaenia (assembly GCA_020510985.1). Classification (NCBI taxonomy): domain Eukaryota; kingdom Metazoa; phylum Chordata; class Actinopteri; order Cichliformes; family Pholidichthyidae; genus Pholidichthys; species Pholidichthys leucotaenia. The sequence goes on along the minus strand of CM035842.1, from coordinate 139,011,155 downwards.
ACACCACATTCAAACTATTGCATCACTGCAAGAGAGTCCACAAGTATCTCGTTAGGAACTTTATAATGACCCACATGTGAATGAGGGTTAAGCACAGCTTCGGAAATATACAGTTGAAACCTGATGTTTACTGTATAAAAAGACACAAAACAATTTTTCTCACTGTGTGACATTAAATCAGATGAAACTTTACCAGATTTAATTTAATTTTGACCTACTGTTATTATGATGGGTTGTACTGTTATTTAATAATTTATTTGTTATTTAATATTTGTTATTTAATAATTTTTCTGCATTGATGTATGTGGTTATTGTGTATATTTTTATCTTGATTCTTTTTTCTAAAGCCCATCCAGGGACAAGAGTTGCAAATTAGCTAATAGCTATACACTCTATGTGCAACACATCAGATTGATTGTCTTTGATTAATTGTCTATGTTTATTGCACTGTCCCTGTCAAATAAACTAATCTACTACTACTAATAAATGCCACATTTTCCAGCTTTAGTTTCCTTTTTTTAACTCGACCTTTCCATAACGTTGGTGTCCAAAACTCAGAATACAACATTATAAAATTACTAATCCAACCATAGAAAAATTATTTTGTAGGATTCCACGGACTGCTTCAGGGTAACTGACTAAGATGGGGATGACTGAAGTGAGTGAGTACCACTTAACATCTCAGCAGATGTCTAAAATATTCATTGGTGCAGCAAGTCTCTATATGATAATCTTGCTGTTGCTCTTTCTGTATCATCACACTTAATGCATGTCAAATGCACTACATCACTGGTGTACTGTATGTACTGTATGTCTATGCATGTGAACAAAACTTGCTTGATATTGTAGTAACTTGCTGTCAAACTTTAAATTATATCAATCACATGTTCCATAACCTGACTCCCTGACCCAGTCTAAATGAACTGATGTTTGTTTAGTTCTCAGAAGTAAACAGATGTCTGTGAAGCCAGTTCCAAGGAAAAAAAAGCTTGATTCTATCTTCTGTCACGTTCCTGTCTCGTCTGATGGATATGTTTTCTAGCCTGCATGCCTCTTTTGACAAATCCACTCTGACAGGCTGAGAATTTTTCTAGTGGAAGACATTCTTCGAGAGGAAAAGGAAGTAACTTTATTGTATATTTCAGTTTGAGCCATCTTTGGAGAAAAAGAAAATCAAACATTTGGAGCATTTGGACTAAAGTCTGGAGCCTGCTCAGGACCCGCACCCATGCTACGCCAGGCCACTGGGCCCCCTAGGCCCCCTAGCCCCCCTAGGCCAAAGAACTAAGCTGTTCAGGAGGCTGGCCGAAGTCCCAGGCTAGACAGACGGCAAGATGGAATGAGTTGGGTGGCCTGCCGGAGAATATGGGCCACCCAACCCAGCGGCTCAGTCTGTCGGGTGGCCGGCCTGAGTTCTTTAGCCACCAATACCGGAGGGGTGACCCAGGAGATGGCTCCCCCACAGGGAGGCCCAGTGAGGGGATGTAGGGCTGACGGGGGAAAACCACAACGGTGTCAGGTGGCAAGGGAGGACCCATGATGGCATCTGGCAGAGGAGAAAAGGCCTCGACACCCTCAGTGGTTCTAAGGTGAGAGACAGTAGCACCCGTGGTGGCTCTGGGCTGGAGCATGGCAGCACCCGTTGTGGCTCTGGGCTGGAGCATGGCAGCACCTGTGGTGGCTCCGGGCTGGAGCATGGCAGCACCTGCGGTGGCTCCGGGCTGGAGCTCTGCATCACCCTCGGCGGGCCCGGGCTAGGCCAATGCTGCACCCTCAGTGGACCCCGGGCTGGGGTGTAACGCCCATGGCGGGCCCAAGCTGGAGCGCAGCATCCATGTTGGGTTGAAGCTGGGGCACAGCACCCGCGGAGACTCAGACTGAGGAAGGACCCACACAACAGCCTCAGGCAGAGGGGAAGCTGCACCCACAGAGGTCCCGGGCTGGGATGGAGCACCCGCGATGACCTCAGTAGGGGGAGCTGGACCCACGATGTCCTCAGGTGGCAAGCCTGGACCCACGTAGACATCTGGTGAAGTTAGCTCTCCCCTGGCGACTCTGGAAGAAGGCTCGGAACAAACAGACAAAGGAACAGGGTCAGGGTCACCTGCAGCTGCTGAGACCGGCGAGGTGAGCTCAGGTGCAGCTGATGGCTGCACCTGACTCTCCTCACCAAGAGCCAGGCAAGATGTCTCTAGGACAGAAAAGAGAGAAAAAAAAAAGAGAGCACTTGCCTAAGCTCGAGCTCCACCATCGTCCAGGACTCCGTCAATTCAGACAACGATGTCTCGGGCCAGGTCTCTTGGAGGTCCAGCTCCGGTTCAAACTCTGCTGCGGAGGCCGCTGCGGCAGGCATAGTAGTGGTGGCAGTCCTAGTCTCCCCAGATGAAGTGGACCATGCAGGTGGCTTGTCCGGCAAGGCAGCTGGGGGTTGGCTCCATGTTGGCACTGGGTTCGGGTCCTCCAGGGCCACAGGTTCCTCCATCGTCTGGAAGCTCAGTTAAGAGACCAGCAGACACTCAAGGACAGATGGGGGAAGACACGGAGAGGGCAGGTGAGAAATTGTTTACTGCAGCAGATGGGGAATGCTCAGGGGACTGCGTTTTCTGAGCCTCCCTACTGGGAATCAGGCAAGGCATATCATCAAAATTTGAAATAGAATGAAATGAAACTTGCCTGCTCTCCCGGTGTTTGATGTTAACTGCTACAGCAGGTGAAGTGTCATCCCTCTCTGTTGCCATGGTGAATGTGGGCCCCCCAAGGATTGTCGAGGAGCTGTCCCTGTAGTCATGAAGATGGGCGTAGCTGGGGAACAAAGGAATGACCTCTCGGCGGCAGGAGAACACATCGAGGGGACGGAAGTCGCAGCAGCAATGGAGAGAGAAGGGGCTGACAGGACAGCTGGCAAAGGAGGAGAAGAGAGACAAACTGCTCGGGGAGAAGGCTGCCGAAGAGGCGAGAGGATTCCTCCGGTGGTCTGAAATGGGATGATGGTATTGTTGTGGAGTAGATGGGGCTGAAACAGGCGCCAGAGGCTGGTGCGGAGTGGAGACGATAGAGGCCCGGGAACACCTCCCCTTCAGCGTGCACCCAGGCTTCTCTGGGGAATTCTTCTCCATCCCGCCGTTCTCACGTTGCAGTGCAGCCACCAGAGAAATCCTATCTTTTCCCTCAGCGTGCTCCATCAGCTGAGGGCAACGGCAAGTCGCTGCCTCTGCGAGCTTCAGATACCACAATCCGTCCTCCGGGGTGGAATATGTGCATGTCGTGGAGATTAACCTATCAATCTCCATAAGAGCTTGGCAACACTTCCACCCCTGACGCATTGGGCAGCCCCGTCCACCTGCTGAATTCATTGTTCATTCCACAGACAGTTGAGTGAAAAAAAAAGGAAAAAGCAAAAAGGCACACCTACAGCAGCTGGGTCTGATTAGGGCTGCAGCATTCTGTCATGAATTGAAAAGAATGAACAGAAAAACAGACCCAAGTGCTGAACTGCAGTGTGACATTTATTAACAAAAATACCAAAACGGTGCCGACAACACAAAAATAAGAACAAAGGTAACTTACAGAGGATACACTCTAGAGCAGGGATAGCTCTGGAGGAGGAGAGGAGTACATGGAGGGGATGAAGTCCATACACTGCAAACAATGCAATGCTGCAGCAGTGAAACAGTGAACTTGCAGTCCTTAAATACTTGGACAAACAAATGAGCAGCAGGTGTGGACTAAGCAGGCAGGTGACCCAATTACCCACTACTCACAGCTGGGAACAGACTGTGAGCAGTGAGTGGGGATGTCTGAGAGGGGAGGGTACATAAGTGACAATAAACCAAAATATATACATAAAACTGACAACATAATAATTATAGACATGCAAAACTCAGAAATAAATTGAGTCTGAGCTCAGAGGGAATAATTGAGCTCAGACTCATGACATTCACTTTACTGGGCTTCAGTCTGAACCTTTCTCACTTTCTGCTCAAGTGAGTACTCTGTAAAATGATGTTGTATTACTGTATTCATCATACTTTCATAATTTTAATGTTCCCCAATTCCAGCCATATTAAAAGTTATATATGAACCACATATTAAGCAGAAAATGTACTGTATTCTACACATTTATCACTATACTGTAGTGAAATTGTTTTGAAAGGTTTCCGCCTGGAGTTCCCCTGGTAATCGTCACAATGAGATAACAGCATCATGTTGTTTGTGTTATTGTGCTGCTGCTGAAAAAAAAAATCCAGGTGATTTGACTATTTAGAGAAAGGAGCAGCTGTGAGGTTTAGTGAGACAGAAATCATTAATCTCTGATTTTTTTTTTCTCTTACATGTCTTCGTTGGTTACTTTTCACAAATAATTCATGCTTTTTTATTTTAAGGTGAGCAACTGGAGATAAATGAGAGTGGCTTGCACTGGCAATCTGACCTGGGTGTTAATGCTATGAAGGTCTACCCAATATTGTGTTAAAACATATGATAATATCATGAAAGCAATCCTGCAGCTCAAAGTATTTCCTTTGTTCTGTTCTTGCGTTGTCTTGCTGAGAGAAAAAAACAGAACAAAGGATGATAATTCCTGATGGGACATAGCTGCAAGTTTTTCTTGTTTCCTTTCATTCTGCTTGATTTTAATTCATGTGAAGCCACTTCTTTTAGAGTTTTCACAGCTAGAGCCACTTGGTTGTCATGCAAAATGAACCTTAACACTGTGCAATTACACTGAAGAAACTCTCTTCTTTCTCCTTTAAGAATTTTGTTTTAAATTAATTCCGGATTCCCTCCTGGAAACATGATAGGCCCTCATCACCACATGGGGTAAAAAACTAAAGAAAAAACAACAGGTGAAGTGTGAAGTATAAGTTGTGAGCCATAGAAGCCATCCACTCCAGGCGGAGCATGCACTGCCTACTGACCTCCAAAACTTTAGACAGACCACACAGAGATGTTAGGGGGCAAAGGATTTATGCTCAGACACTGGGTTATGGTGTAATTTTTTGTTTCATGTTCAGCAAAACAAAACTGTTGTCCTTGTTTTTGACAGTGCATCAACACCATATCCCTGATATCAAATGACTTGTACTGTAGTGATGACAGATGTACACACTGTTATCTGATGGTCATTTTACAATCTATTAAGAATTACTGCTATTTTTGAACAATTTTGTGTAATTATGGTATATATTGGGAAAAAAACACTCTGGGCCCTATTATGACAGTCTGAAGCTAGAATTTGCACCACGCTTTGCTCCTTGTGCTGGTGCTTTCATTAGTTTCTGTCAGCGCATTGTCTATTTTTTCTCTGTGTGCTACAGGATGGGACTGATTAAAAGTGGGAGAGGCTCTGTGCAAGATTACAGCTCAATGGTATTATGGCACATCAAGTGCCTGTGATTATGGGAAAGCAGCTCTGAAGTCAACAGTTTATTATCAACCACTATTTCAGCAGCACGTTTAGACAGCATCCATGTGTGCCGGTTACTAGACCAGGGCTAGAATTTCTGTTTCCCTTATTTTGACAGACTGATTTTGTAAAAATCAAGCATAATCCCTTACCTGATCTTTCATTCATTCATTGGTGATCTGTCCAAGGTGTGCTCTGAGTCTCACCCAAAGATGCTGAGACAGGCTGCAGCCCCCCCACAACCCATAACGAACCATTTAGAATATGAATGAATGAATGAAATGTAAACTCACCAGACAAGTACAGACATTAAGCATTCATTTATTTATTCTCTCCTTGGGTGACCAGAATGTGGGTCATTGTTTGCTTTTTAAAAAAAAAAAAAAAAAACCCACTGGATTTTATGCTCCTGGACCGGCGTGTGACAGACACCAAGAAAACAACTGTCACCTGTCTGCTGAGATCTGAACACACCAAACGCCAGAAGCTTTTATATCCATCAATCTAATTTATGACGATTTCATTATTTCTTTACTCGGTCACTGTCATACTTTTAAAAGAATAGTTCAAAATGAAAGTATCCTGACAGGTTTTTTTGTTTGTTTGCTAAAATACATACAGTATAATGCATTCAGCAGAGCAGAGAACATCAACAGACCTCAGGTCTGGGATCTGCAGGAGGAACAATTACTCTTCTTGGGTTTCACAGAGGACTACAGTGCCGTGGATGACCCGTGAACTGAAGGGAGTTTTACAACTTCGTTTGTCAAAATCATAGACAAAGACTGGCATAACCTCTGAATTGTACAGCGCTCATCTGGGTGTGATTAGGATTAGGTCTCCCCAGTGCGACCAGGGCTGTGGACAAGGAGGTTTGAAAAAGCTTCTTTTCAGCTGTTTGGTGATAACAATCCTTAGAAGCATTTCCACTTTCTGAAAAAGAGCACACTGTCCTCAGTGCTAAACAGATTTGTGCTTGCATTTAAATGCTGTCATATTAGAGTCTTGTCTTGGATCTTGCACCCATTTTTATTAAAGGGAATGGCAGCAAAGGCAGCGATTTGTTTCTTCAAAGTTGCGCCCCAAACACACTAATTAAGAGAAACTGGACAGCCTCTTCCCTGCTGGAATAGCAAAATGGACTCAGACACACCCATAAATGCGCAATGGGACTTTGACAACAGACTGTGTCGCTGAAAGAGAGTACTCTAAGTTTAAGATCATTTTAATTGATAGGATTATTGTATTTTCTATCTTTATCATGGTGAAACTATTACTGTACTATTTTCTAGCCATGACAATGTGGCGGAAATCTGACACTGGGGCAGCTGCAGTATGAATAGATTAATGGTCAGCGCATCTAAAAGGTGTTGCAGGCTCATGCAAATTAGATATATAGGTTGGAGCATGTACTCTATTTCTATGCAATGAGCCTTTATTGCTTAATTATATAAAAATATCTCATTCTCTCCAAATTTTTTTCAATTTAATATTCTTTACTTTGATGAAAGTTATCTCAACAATGCTAAAAATTCATAGTTTTAATAGAAATGAAGACACATATGTCTGTGAACACCTTAGGTGCAGCATTTCTTTCACATGCATAAGATGGACATGAAAGAAGAAGAAAAAACCTTCACACATGTAATTTTGTCTCAGTAGATTGCATGCACATTGCACCATGTGAATAACCCTGCCTGTGATGACCACCTTGCATCCAGAAAGAAAGCAACCAAGACAGACTGGGCTGCACGGTGGCGCAGTGGTTAGCACTGCGGCAGCACAGTTTACCCTTGGCCGGGGGATTGTGGGGATCGTGGGATCGTGGGTTCGATCCCAGCCCCCGACCAACAGTGATCTGTGTGGAGTTTGCATGTTCTCCCCGTGTTGCGTGGGTTTACTCCGGGATTTCTCCGGTTTCCTCCCACATGCCAAAAACATGCGTTAGGTTAATTGGCTGTTCTAAATTGTCCCTAGATATCTGTTTCCTATAGGCCCTTAGAATAGAGGGTTAGTATTAATGAAAGCGCTTTGAGTGGTCTTTGTGACTAGAAAAGCGCTATATAAGTGCAGGTTAGTTAGTTAGTTAGTTAGTAAATTGACATGGATACAGTGTAAAAAAAATCTTAAAAAGTCTTTTTTCATGTTTCTGGGCTGGTAGTGCAAGTCTTTGACACACTTCTTGTGGGAATGGGTTTGCATTGTAGGTAGAATTGGGGTATCAATCAAAGCAAGGTGTAAATGAGGCACAGAGGGATACAGACATGCCGTTTGTTAAATGATCAATGACTTATTCAAGGAATTGAAATGAGGAGGTTTCCTTCATTAGCACACATGTTCTAAATCTGTGCCCAAAGCTTCTTTTACAAAATATCAACACAGCTCACAATTAGAAAAAAATAGTGAAAAAGGCAATATAAGCAACAGCAAAAACATTATCATATACAGTACAAATAGATATACTTTTAGGAGGATTCCCTCAGTTTTAGTTCTGTAATACTAAAACTGATCCCTATAATGCCCTCTATACAGTACGATTGAGCCACATAAAAATAATAATTTACAGCAGCACATGTCATACTCTCCTAAGAGGCTGGCCATTAGTAGAAAAGAAACTGGACTGGGTTTAACTTGTCAGGCAGCTTCAAAGAAGACTGTGTGGGCCTCTAGGAAGCCTCGCTAGCTGATGGAGAATTATTGATTGTGTGTTCAGATATCTTGAGGCGCTGGTGTATAACACTGGGGTTTAAATTCAGCCCTAATGCTCAGCCCATGCATAATTTATGTAGTTCCCATCAAAAGGTAGTAGCAATGCAAACTAAAGAGGTCTCAAGAAGCTTTTTGTTGAAAGTTTTCACACGTCAACAAGCTTAACGCTCAGTATGATTTTATAGCAATAGGTCAGAATCCATGAGAAAAAAAATATCACCAAGTGAGTGGAGCTGTACTTGAGTATTGGCAAAGGCTTTTGATCTATGAGGCAGACACCATGAGTTTATCTTTTACATGTGGTTTACGATGAGGAATAACACCACTGGTAGATTACACCAACATATTATTGGAACATTTAAATGCATAAGTTATTGCTTTTTGTTGTTTATTTCCCACACATGTGTAATGAGTCTATTGTAAGCAACACAGCCATGTAGCTGGTCTTATGGGTTGTAGTATTTTTATGCTCATTTGCTTTCTGTCTTGCATGTAAAACCAACATGCATTAGTTGAATAATGAAGGGACCATTCACATATTGATCTGTCTGTCCGTATTGACCGATGCTGCCCCCAGCTATGCTTTCCACATGGTAAGGACATTTATTTAGATAGAGAGGCACATTTGCTTGTAATTATGGAGGACCACTGAAAAATGAGAATTGCTTGTAGGAATATTAGAATCATCAAACCACTTCAGCTCTTAGTGATGTGGCAAAACTGCAGTTATATAGTTGGTGCTCCCACTCCTACGTGCTTCTTACTCCCTTACCATGCTGTGAATTCAGTAAGGGCCCATTCACAACACCTGAGGTGACCCTCTCCCCCGAAAGTCCATAGGCCGCCCTATGCTCGCACTGTTTTTAGTGTAGCCAGAAGAGCTACTACCACTACCGTAAAAGTTGTCACATACGTCTGAGGTCCCAAACCTTTTTTTCTCACGACCTGGTAACACACAAAAACATTTTTCCGTGACGATTTGTAGCACATCAGCTCATACACAGAATACACAAAGTGCGATCACTTAGCTGGAGTCATTGGAGAGAGTGACACCCAAAGCGTGTTCCTTATATCCAGTCGATTCCAACACCTCATTTTGGTTGCAGTTACTGCAGATAATTGGCTTCTGTCCTTCTTGTTCACTCCTTTTTCAGTTAAGGAACTCCAAAGGCTTATCTTTCAGCTTGAGGTGCTTGGTTTCCACATGCCGAAGCAGTTTTGAAGGCTTCATGGACTAATTTGCCAGCTTGTAGCACATATTATGAAGAGTGGATTTGGAGCAAGCATGTCACTTGTCCCGATAAAGCCATAGGATTCCTGGTATTTCCTAGTAAACACACCTTTCTTTTTCTTGGCAGTCTCAGGCTCTTAGCTGTCTCATCTGTGGTCCTTTCCCCCTTTCCAAAGAAACTCTCGAGTGATGACTGTTTTTTTATTTTCATTTTAACTAGCTATCTATGGTGTAATTCCGAGCAGTGTTAATGGTAATTACCAACTGAGGCAGTGCAGACATGTAGAAACAGACACTTCAGGCAGGAAGAGAGAGATAATGTTTCAAAATAAAACATCCGTAATTATATATAATTACAAATTACATGACTCCCAAAAAGTTAGGGATATTCAACTTTCAGGTGAAATTTCAGGATGCACCTATAATGCACGATAACCTTTACATCCATCCATCTGCTACCGTTTAATCCTTTTCGGGTTGTGGGTGGTCTGGAACCTGTCCCAGCATCTTTGGGCGCGAGGCAGGGTACACGCTGGACAGATCGCCAGTCCATCGCAGGGCCAACACAGAGAGACAGACAACCATTCACACTCACATTAATACCTGAGGACAATTTAGAATCCCCAGTTGATACCAATTAACCTAATCTGCATGTCTTTGGCCTGTGGGAGGAAACCGGAGTACTTGGAGTAAACCCACACAGACATGGGGATAACATGCAAACTCCACACAGAAGGGTCACCAATGGTCAGGGGATGGGATCGAACCCATGATGGTCAGGGGGGGAATCGATCCCGTGACCTTCTTGCTGTGCTGCCACAGTGCTAACCACTGCACCACCGTGCTTCCCCTGGTAGAACCTTTACAGGCGAACTTAATTTGACATTTTCTAACCTTTTGAATGCACATGTCCAACTGTTCAATGTTTCAGTACTTTTTCCATAACTTGCTGTTCTCTAACAAGGTGCTTAACGGCAAAATTCACAACAGGTGTTTGATCCATGAATCGACCAATAAATTTTCTGGTTCAATTAGAATTGGTATTTAAACAGTCCTTTTCATCATGCTGTTCACATTTTGACATCATGAGACCAAGACACCACCTAATAATTGATCAACAGTACCTCGTCATTGCAAGGTTTCAAATAGGGTGTTCTCAGAGGGAAGTGACCACTGAGCTTAGAGTGTCACAGAGTGTCATCAACAGGTTGCAACAGAGATACAGCAAGACTGGAAGAGTCACAGAAAGGCATAGAAGTGGACGTCCTTTGGCTACATCCCACACTGATGACCGCTCCATTGTGAGCAGTGCCCTGTGGAACTGGATGATAAACCCACTCAATTCCAGGCACATTTAAGGGAAGTGAAAGGCACCCAAGTGTCAAGTTAGACCATTTGAAACCCTTTACATCAGCGTGGTCTGCGTGCTAGACGACCTGCAAGGGTACGTGACCACACCATCAGGCACAGGCATTGTCATTTGCATGGGCCAGGGAGCATTTACACTGGACAAGGGACCAGTGGGCCTCAGTGTTGTTCTCTGATGAAAGTTGATTCATGTTGAGCAGAAATGATGGCCGCCAATGATGTTAGAGACGTCAAGGAGAGCGCTATGCATCAGCCACTGTTGTCACTATGTTACAGTCTGGGCAGGTGTGTCTAGCCAATACAGAACTGCCCTACACCTTGTTAATGGTACAGTAACAAGCCGATACTACCTGAATAACATCATTAATCCAGTCATTGTGCCCCTACATGAACAACACAGGCTCAATTTCATCTTCATGGACAACAATGCTCCAGCTCATCAAGGTCACATCATTAGGGAACAGCTGCTGGAGGCTGGGGTACCTCAAATGGCGTGACCTGCACTTTCTCCAGACCTTAATCCCATAGAAAACCTATGGGATCAGCTGAGTCACTGTGTAGAGGCTCATAACCCTGCACTCCACAACCTCAATAACCTGAGGACCGCCCTTCAAGAAGAGTGGAATGCCATGCCTCAGCAGACAATAAGTCGACTTGTGAACAGCATGAGACGTCGTTGTCAACCTGTAATTGATGCTCAAGGGCACATGACAAGTTATTGAGACACTGACATTCTTTGTTGTGGTAGGTCAGTCAGAGAGCAACTCATACCGGCTCGAACGTCGCCCGGGTTAACAAGGTCAGAAGTTCCTGGCAGCGGAAGGTGAATTACAGAGCTGCGTGGAGGAATCTGATCAGACCTAAATGAAACAGTCATTGTTGCCCCCAACAGACTGCTATGATGATGATGATGATGGCCCACTACTGTCGGCTTTTGTTTCAATAAATTGTTTGAGAGGAAATCACCATTGCATGCTTCTACTTAAATGCCTACTTTCACAATATAATATCTTTGTAGCATGAACTATTTACATTTTCCATAAATTTCACCCAAAAGCCAAATATCCCTAACTTTTTGTGAGTAGTGTATTTTTTCTCTGCTGCTCTTCACAACTGTGTCCAGATCACATTTTTTTTTATCCTGATCAAATTTTGCCATGAGTTACACATACTATATGATGTTTGTCAATTTCAAGGATAATTTTCCATATAAATAAAGTTTTAGGTCTTTGTAGAATTAAAAAGTAATATCTAGCTTTGTGTGAAACCACTTAGTAAACTATATTAACTTGCCTCGTACTATATACGTGACCAAACACGGCCATGGTGGTTACCCTGTCAAACTTCAACTCCTTTTTTTGATGTAGGAAAGAAACTTCTAAAGAGGATAAAACAGCTAGAAATCTGTATACAGCTGCAGCTATACTCAAAAGGGCTGTTAGCTGGTTTTTCTGCAGTGGGAAGTACAACCTGGACTTCAAGTGGCCTGATGACCGATCCATACACATCAGCAGCTGGGAAACCTGAACCACAGCTTCATCAAGAACTACCCCATCCAGTCCACTGAGGATCCCTTTGACCTGGATGACTGGGAGCAGTGGGCCAAATTCACTTCCTCCACCGATATCCAGGAGATGGCCTGACTGTGACCAATTCCAAGAGAATCCAGCAGTCCGTGGACAAGAAGGCCTGTAACTGCTGCTCAAAGTGAACCAGATTGGCTCAGTGATAAGAGTCCAGGTGTGTAAGCTGGTCAAGAGCAGTGGTTGGGGGATGATGGTCGGTCAGTGTTCTGGAGAGGCTGAGGACACCTTCATCTCTGGCCTGGTGGTCGGACTCTGCACTGAACAGAATAAAACTGGCACCCCATGCAGACCAGAGCATCTGGCCAAGCACAACCAGCTGATGAGGACCGAGGAGGAGCTCGGAAAAAAAGGCCAAGTTTACTGGGAAATACTTCAACCATCCAAAGATCAACTGAAACCACGTCCTGCCTGATTTCCTCTGTCGCCACGGAAACTGACTTGACGCCCAATGACCCCTAAACCCCTCCCACCATCCCAACATCACTTCTTACACTATGGGGATGGGGGGTGGTCATAGCAGTAATTTCATTCACCCATAAGAACCCAGACCCTTTTCTCCTTCAAGGAAAATTATAGGAAAATTCCATCCATCCATCCATCAATCCATCCATCTTCTACTGCTTTCCGGAAGTCTGGATCGCGGAGGCAGCAGTTCAAGCAGAGAAGCCCAGACTTCCCTCTCCCTAGCCACCTGCTCCAGCTCTTCAGAGAGGATACCAGGATGTTCCCAGGCCAGCTGGGAGACGTAATCTCTCCAGCGAGTCCTGGGACTGCCCTGGGGTCTCCTCCCAGTGGGACATGCCCGAAACACCTCAAGTGGGAGGTGTCCAGGAGGCATCCTGTTCCGATGCCCAAACCACCTCAATTGGCTCCTTTCAATGTGGAGGAGCAGGGGTTCTACTCTAAGCCTCTCCCGGATGACTGAGCTACCTCACCCTATCTCTAAGGGTGAGTCCAGCAATCCTACGAAGAAAGCTCATTTCAGCCACTTGTATCTGCAATCTCATTCTTTTGGTCATTACCCAAAGCCCGTGACCATAGGTGAGGGTAGGAACGTAGATTGACTGGTATATCAACAGCTTTGCATTAGAGCTTAGCTCCCTCTTCACCACAACGGACCGGTACAACGTCCACAACACTGCAGATGCTGCTCCGATCCGTCTGTCAATCTCTTGCTCCATTCTCCTCTCACTCGTGAATAAGACCCCAAGATACTTTAACTCATCCACTTGGAGCAGGAGCTTGTCCCCAACCCAGAGAGGACAACCCTCATTTTTCCGGTTGAGGACCATGGACTCGGACTTGGAGGTGCTGATTCTCATCCCAGCTGCTTCACATTCAGCGGCAAACCATCCCAGTAAGACCTGTAGGTCATTGCTGGATGAAGCCAACAGGACAACATCATCTGCAAACAACAGAGATGAGATCCTGTGGTGACTAAGCATGACACCCACCGTTCCCTGGCTGCGCCTAGAAATCCTGTCCATAAAAATTATGAACAGGATCAGTGACAAAGGGCAGCCTTGGCGGAGTCCAGCTCTCACTGGGAATGAGTCCGACCGAGTGTTGGCAATACGAACCAACCTCTCACAATGGTCATATAGAGATCGGATAACTCGTAACAACAAGCCCGATACCCCATACTCCCAAAGCACCCCCCACAGAAAACCATGAGGGACACGGTCAAATGCCTTCTCCAAGTCCACAAAACACATGTAAATTGGTTGGGCAAACTCCCACAAACCCTTGAGGGTAAAGAGTTGGTCCGATGTGCCATGGCCAGGATGAAAACCACATTGCTCCTCTTGAATCCGAGGTTTGATCAACGGCCGGACTTTCCTCTCCAGTACCTTGGCATAGATCTTCCCATTGGGGCTGAGGAGTGTGATCCCTCTAAAGTTGGAGCACATATAACCCTTGCCTTATGTTAATTAGGTAAGGGAAATAATTAAGTGCAGACCAGTTGCTAGGTTCATAAGGGTTACAATAGGGAATTAAAGTGAGTGTGGAATGAAATAGCTGGAGGCAAGAAATGAGCAATAATGGTTGTTATTTATAGGGAAAAAAGTGAGCAATATATACAGACAATTTACCACTATACAAATATACAACGGCCAGTATGAAATAAAACCCCAAAGATGTCGTACTGAGCTCAGTGCTTGTTTGTCCTTTTGGGTTAGTCGTTTGACCAGTCAAGATATCTTGTATCTCCAGACTCAGGGTTCTTTTCCTCTTTTAAAGCGGCGACTTGGGTTGTTACCACTTTGAATCCTGGGCACTGAAGAGAGGAAGGGTGCTCTTCAATCAAGATCTTGGTTAGATCTTGGTTCAATCTCGGTTCAGTCTCGGGTCAGGCTCGCCATCTCCATTCGGAGAAAATCCAGGATCCAGAAGGTTCTTGATCGGCAACCAAAAAAAACCTAGCCTGCACGACAATAATGGTATTATTGTTTGCAGCTAGAGTAATTCGTCTTCCAATCCCTTCTTATATAACACCATAGCTTAGTGTTTAAATTCTTCTCTCATATTACAATTATCACAATCCAGCAATATAGTAATATCTTACATTTTACATGCATGTGTTCTTTTTCTCACAATCTCTCTGGTAGCACATGAAATACCCTTTCAACCTTGTCTTTGTAAATCATGAAATGAAATACAATTAATCTATCACATAACCAGGGAATATACCATCCTATTACTTCCAATATTCCCTTTTTTAAAATCAGTAAAATCCTGTCTGAGCTACTGGGCTTAGCATAACCTATGGATTTACATAGTAGACCAACACCATGTGCTTTTAGCATCAAACTACACATTGCATTCGACAGAAATAGTGCATATGAACTAAAAGTACTTCAGCATACTGTTGGGAACTGAAATCACATTTAGGGAAACCATACAGACACAAAAATAGCCTTTTCCATTGCTTTTAAACAGAAAAAATCCACTTGTGATTAGCATTAGCATAATGCTAACATTAGCATAACATTAGCATGTATCTGACTCACCAAGATGAGGTTTCAGTGTGAATACAGCAAAGGACACAGCCACAATGCCCCTCACGCTCGTGCTCCCGTCAACTTAGGATAATAAAGGTTGCAAATTAGCGTTTGGAGAGTGTTTAGATCCATTATAGCATCTTTCTGAATGAAACTCACCAAGAAGAGGTATCTGTGTGAATCAGACCGCTTCACAACCTCTCGTCCGCGCTCATATCGTGAAAGACTGAATTCCGAGTGCGCGCTGGCTGCCTCTACTCAGAAGGCGGGGCTAATATTGCTCTCAATGAATGGAAAGACCCATATCACCCAACGTGACCATGAACCAGAAATTCAAAAGTTGGATGACGAGGATCACACTTCCTCTTCCCCAAGATAGTCGGTTTTCAAAATGAAATCACACACTTTCATTAATACAAATGAAATCTGAGAAAAAGGGTCATTTTCTCAGCTGGGTTACACACACCCTCCGGTCCCTTTTCTTGAAGAGAGGAACCACCACCCCAGTTTTCCATGCCAAAGGCACTGTCCCCAACCTCCACGCAATGTTGCAGAGGCGTGTCAACCTTGACAGTCTTACAACATCCAATGCCTTGAGGTATTCAGGGTGAACCTCGTCCACCCACAGGGCCCGGCCACCAAGGAGCTTTTTAACCCACTTGGCAACCTCAGCCCTTGTGATGGGTGAGTTGTCCCCCTTGCCCACAAGCCCTGCTTCCTCTGTGGTAGGTGTGTGATAGAAAAATTCCATATTTGTCTTGTATTTGTCATTTGTCTGGTGTCAGAGTCTAACTTAGAGTTTGTGTAAAAGTGTCAAGGCTACAGCTGCACTAGTTATCATCTTGTTTTTAGTCTAGCCTGCGTGGCTCCTGTGTGACTGGGAGGGAGTGATCTGAGAAAAGCTAATCTGTACACCAAGTTTTGACCAGATGTATTGGACCAATCATGATGGACAATTTGCTCCTCTACCTCTCAGATAATGGAGGGCTTAAAGAACTGAGTGATGTGTGTTTGAGTCAGAATGATGCGTGAATAGGCTCTAAGACTATTTTTGTTTTGTTCTCCACTGGCCATTGTAATTAAATTTGCTGAAACTCTGATCCAGCCTGGTTTTTGACTGAAGGTTTTCAAGGATTTTTCTAACATACTTGGCGCCAAACCACAGGGACTCCATATATCTCTCCTCTGCTTCAGGCATTTTTGGACCATGGAAAGCTGTGCATGGCTGTGGGGAAAGCCCTCCTCCGACCGGGACCAATGACCCGGTTTTTGTGGAAGTGGAGGCACGGTCCTGGGACACTGGGAGCTGGAGAGTGGCGGAGTTAACCCGCAGGTGGATCACAGTGAGTAAATTTAATCGGTAAATAGACGCGTAAAAAGTTGTAAACCAAGCGTTTGATACTGCAAAGTCCAAATAGGTTCGTTTGGATGAGGTAGAGCTTGGCAGTCCCGGTTCGAGTCCGCAACGGGAATGCGCATTTCCACTGCGTAAGTGGACCAAATAGATGTGTGGGGTACAAATCAATGTGAGATCTTCTTAACATCACCAGTGCGCATTGATTAAGAGAAATATCAATGTGAGATCTTCTTTACATCACGAGTGAGCATTGATAAAAGGGTTAACCTTAAAAAAAAAAAGGTAAATAGCGCTAAAATAATAAGGATAAACTCTAATGTATAAGAACCAAAATACCTTAAGGCGTAATTCAAAACATGTCTAAAATAAACTAAAATAAAGAAAATAACTCTTTAAAAAACATATACATGATAAAATGACCTCAAATTATAATAAAATAAAAATAAATACATCAAATAAATAACTGCAGTTTGTTTGTCTGGTCGTTTGCGTGCTTGTTCGTGTGTTTTTAATGTTTCACAGTTACTTTGGTGAGAAAAAGAGAGGAAAAAATGAATGTGTTTTCGGAGTGGCAGAAGATGATTGACGATGAGAACCTTGGGTTGCCAGATCTGCTTATTATAAGTGACTTTGGGATTGCTCACTAATGTGTGTGTGCTCATTTGAGCTTGCTATTTGACCTTGCTATTGTATGTGTGTGAGTGTGTGAAAGGACTAACTTGTTTTGTGCTGATGCTGTAATAAGGCCACACTAAACTGGGGATTTCGGTAAGATGAAAGGTATTAGATGCTTGCTTTTTATCTCAAGATAGTTTTGGCAGTAATTCCTTTTGTTGTGCATCTTTTTTGTGGGTTTTTGCTGGCTTTATGATAGTTACTTTTGTCAAACAATTTAATCTTGCTTTATTGGCAGATATCTTATTTTTAACTAACATTATCAATTGCAAAAATTTTACTTATTTTAAGTAAAATTACCTGCCAGCAGAGCAAGAAAATTGGATTTTTTCTTTTGTTTAGGATTCCTGAAGGCAGGTAAACAGCATTGGGTTACTTCATTTGATTTTTGCAGTGTAATTGTATTCACTAGCTCACCGTTGCATTATCTCTCCAACTGAGGGGCAACAGCGGCTTCAGATGGAAAAGGAAAAAAAAGGGGGCGACAGGCTGACTTGGACTTGACTTGGATGGTGAGATCAAAATCTGGTGATAAATCTGAGAAACTGACCATGGTAAAAGGAAATTTGAAGAATACGTATCTTATGTTTTCTCTACTGCATGATCAGTCTGGCATGGGGGCAGGGGGCTGTGCTTCTGCTACTCCTCCTCTGTGCTTCCCTGCTGCTCAGTCCATACCCCGATCTCACAGAACTCCAGGCTGGGGAAGCTGCGGCTGACGTCACCTCGACTCCGCTTGTCTCCACCCTCTACTTGGAGCGGCCACACCAGGGCGTCCAAAAGTTAAGTTGATGTGCATGCATATCCATTCCATACTCACCATCAATATGATCAATAAAACTGAAGATTATTGAAAAATGTTGTCACTGAATAATACTCAATGATTGAACTCTAAATACAGCTTACATGGGATGATCCAAACCACAAGCAAGGTATCGATGAAAATGTTGAAGCTTATACAACCAGGTTACAAGAGGTTTGATGGGCATTCTGATTTAACTGAGGCTGCTTATGATTCAGGTGTAGAACCTTCTTGGCAGTATTTGAAAAGTGTCTTTTTGTAAAACATGCACCCACACCTAGCTGATTACATCTGCTAACATTTGGTCACATACTGCACCTGTGCATTTGGCGATGTGTTAACTTATGAAAAGTGAAAGAAAAATCAACTCCTGTTTGTGTGATTGTTGACACAAAAGGGGGGGAGAGCCTCCCCCCAATTCTATTTTTCAGGGTGGCACCAAAAATAGACCCCGGTGGTGGAGGGGGGACAGAGGGAGTAGTGGGATGAACTGGCCACGGCAAGGGGAATGTGACATTTGTCAGCAATGTGGACAAAAGGGCCATTGGCGGAGGCAATGTCCTGGATGCCAGCAGTGGTGGAGAGGGGGAGGAGGACCTCACGGGCAGACCACCTGACTGACCGCACCGAAGCTAAGTACAACTGTTGACGCAAACACTGACATAACACATCCATTTGCCTGACTTTGACTTGATGTTAACAATGCAGTGTTTACCTGAAGTGACATTGCAGGTTCAGGACATTCCAATAAAGTTTCCCAATGGAGAACGGTATGAGAGCATCACACTTCCCACATGTGACAGGAGTAAATGTGTTGTAGGATTTCGGTGTGCCAAGGTACTGTTACGCACGGGGTTTGGTTTCGGCCGGACCGAGCGCAATGACTGCATGCCTGCACGCGAAAGCTATGCAATATTTTAAGTTCAATATCCCCACTACACAGCAGGCCACAGACCAATATTGTTGTCAGACATTTGAGTGGCCCAGATCAAAATTTTGGAAGAACATTTCGCAGAGGAATGTGGTCAATCTTGGAAAGACACTCCTGATCCAAGAGTCCAATATTCCTCAAAACTGGACACCTATTTACTGCCCTTGAACTGGGTAACCACAGTGCAGAAAGAAGTCCACATTGATGTTCCCAATTCACCCATGTGATCACTTTTTACATTAACAGAAGGAGAGGAACACGCACTCTCACAAATTCCAAATTCTCTGTGGTCAACAGGAAAGGCAGATGTGGGCTTAATAAAAAATGCAGAATTGGTTAAAATAAATGCTAAATCTCATTATAGGCCTTATCAAAGACAGTATCCTTTACATCTGGAAGCCCAAGAAGGCATTAAACCGGTCATAGAGGACCTGAAAGCAGCAGGTGTCACATCCCATGCCCAAATTCTCCATGTAACTCACCTTTGTTTCCTGTGAGGAAGGCTGGACCATCCTCCGGATGGCAAATGGTCCAGGACCTTCAGGCGGTAAACAAAGCAGTTATCCCAAGGGCTGTTTCAGTCCCAGATCCACACACTTTGTTGAATGACCGACAACCACAAATGAAATATTTCACAGTGATAGATTTTAGCAATGTTTTTTCAGCATCCCCATACATCCAGATCATCAGTTTTGGTTTGCATTCGCATTTGAAAATAAGAGGTACACATTCACCAGATTACCACAAGGTTACTGTGAATCACCAACCATTTTTTTCCACGGGCAATGTCAGCAAACTTGGCACAGTTTATTCCTCCTAATGGGAGCCAGTTGCTCCTGTATGTTGATGACATTTTGCTGGCATCACCTGTTGAAGAAATATGCAAAAAAGACACCATTGCCTTACTGAAATTTTAAGCAGAACAAGGTCACAAGGTCAACAAGGAAAAGTACAGTTGTGGAAAAAAGAAGTTAAATATTTAGGCCACATTTTGTCAGCAGAAGGCAGACATGTTGACCCAGCTCGCAAGCAAGCTATTTTGGCAGCACCAAGTCCCATCACAAAAAGAGATTTGATGTCATTTTTGGGTACTTTAAACTTTTGTCGTTCTTGGATTGCAAATTATTCATTTGAAGCGCAACCCTTGTTTGATCTCATTTACAAAACACCCATGGCTCAGGTGGACAAAATTGAGTGGACACCTGAGGCAGAAGAGGCATTTGTTAAAATGAAAAAACTTTTGGTCAGCACAGATGTCCTGGCACTCCCCAATTACAAGAAGCCATTTGTACAAATGGCTGATTGTAGAGAGGGGCACATGACGTCAGTGCTCCTCCAACCAAGTGGCACAAAAATGCGTCCGGTAGCATATTATTCCACAAGACTTAACCCTGTCACGAGAGCGTTGCCTCCATGTGTGCAGGCCGTAATAGATGCATTGATGGCAGTGCAGGCCTCAGCAGGGCTCGTTCTTTTTCATCCCTTGACCCTGAAGGTCACACATACAGTATCAGTCACAGCCTCATTTAACCATTGAACGTTGCATGGTAACAAATCCAGTGTGCCTTTTACCCATCTCAACAGAAGGTGAACTTCATGATTGCTTGGCAGAAATTGAGAGTAAAACGTTGCCATGCCCCAATTTACAGGACACACCTTTGGAGAAGTGTGATCTCACACTGTTTGTTGACGGCTCCTCCAAACGTGACTGTACTGGTTCAAACTTATCTGGTTTTGCAGTTGACACCCACGATACTGTTTTGAGAGCACAAAAACTTCCATCACATTACTCTGCACAGGCAGCTGAATTAGTTGCTTGAACTGAAGCTTGTAAATTAGGCCAAGGGAAAGCACTCACAGTGTACACTGACAGCCAGTATGCATTCTCTACCATTCATCACTTTACACAACAGTAGAAGAAAAGAGGCATGATCACAAAGACCTCTTTTTAAAAGTGTTAGACTGTGTAAAACTTCCATCTAAATTAGCCATACGCAAATGTGCTGCACACATTAATGGCACATTTCGAATCTCTAAGGAAAAACACTTGCATACAATATCACAAAAGCAGCTGCACAAGGTCATATAGGAAATCACACCACAGCGTCACTTCTTTTAACACTAACAAAAAAACTTATTACATGACACGCAAACTGTTTCAGCAGGCCTCCACTGTGCTACATGATGCTTCCAATGTATCGGGGGGGGGGGGGGCGGTATGATTAGTAAAAATAGATAATGTATGATTAGTAGTAAAATAATTAATAATGTATGATTAGTAAAATAATTTGCTAAAAGGGGGGGTATGATTAGTAAAAATAGATAATGTATGATTAGTAGTAAAATAATTAATAATGTATGATTAGTAAAGTAATTTGCTACTCAATCTAAAATTTGCTACTGAAAAAAATTGTTACTCAATTCTGTAAGAAGAAAACCATGCTTAAGGGAACTTAAGGCCTAAAAAAGGCACCTTCCCTGCATCAACTTATCCTTTTCAGACCCTGTGCATGGATTCCATTCAACTAAATAAATGTGAAGGGATGAAATATTGTTTGGTGATTATTGATACATTTATTAAATGGACAGAAGCCTTCCCTTGCACTCATCCAAATGCTGCTACGGTAGCAAAGAAATGCTTAACTGAAATAATACCAAGATTTGGAATAACTGAAATGATTTTCTCAGATAATGGAACACATTTTGTAAATTAGATTACATTGGGCTGCACGGTGGCGCAGTGGTTTAGCACTGTGGCAGCACAGTTTTACCCTCGGCCGGGGGATCGCGGGGATCATGAGATCGTGGGTTCGATCCCAGCCCCCAACCAACAGTGAGCTGTGTGGAGTTTGCATGTTCTCCCCGTGTTGCGTGGGTTTACTCCGGGATTTCTCCGGTTTCCTCCCACATACCAAAAACATGTAGGTTTAGGGCGCTCGCGCACGCAGCGACCAGCGGCCGGTGGCTTGTCACC
Source organism: Pholidichthys leucotaenia (assembly GCA_020510985.1). Classification (NCBI taxonomy): domain Eukaryota; kingdom Metazoa; phylum Chordata; class Actinopteri; order Cichliformes; family Pholidichthyidae; genus Pholidichthys; species Pholidichthys leucotaenia. The sequence continues at coordinate 138,989,116 of CM035842.1, read as the reverse complement.
AGACTGCAAACCAAATCTACCTACGGGTACAAATAAGTAACAAAAAAAAAAAAAAAAAAAAAAAATTACACTTAGGTACAACACTCAACATTAACTTGGAAAACCACTCAGCTTACCATCCACAATCTGCAGGATTAGCGTAATGCACAAATAGAACTATTAAAGAAGGCTTAGGAAAACAGTGACAGAAATAGGAAAATAATGGATGGCAAAACCTACCTACTCCCATCATTAAGGCCATTTAATTCAGGTGATGAGGAAGGGCCGATGCTCCCTGGCAAGGACCACACAAAGTCATCCTGGTGACACCAACAGCCATGAAAGTCGAAGGGCGTGACTCCTAGGTGCATTTGACACATTGCAAACTTTACCATGTACAAAACCCTGAACAACAAACTAATTAATCCACATTCCCTCAGCAAGACTGTTTCTATTTCAATCCCCATTGCAAACTCTAAAAAAAGGGGGGGAATCCTCAACAAGTAACTGTTTAACTGCTTAACTTTTTTTTGTTGTTTACCATAGCGAGACAAAATGCCCCAGAGAGAATGTTGGCATCTGAAAGATATGAATGGTACACCTGTTTTTTCATCATCATCATCCTTGTGGTAACACTTTTATTTTGGTTATTCTTAGAGACACCACTATCGTAGGGCTAGATACAGATACATTACACACACACACCATGACTGGCTGGAAGGTCCAAGTCATCAGAACCATGTTTATGCTGGTAATGTGTGGTGGAAATATGCTAATTAAACAGCCAAATCAGCTAATCATTCAAATTGCTATGTGTGTTCTTTGCTCCCACTCTCAGCTGGTCAGATATCTGTCACTGCTAAACTAATGAAACTATCAGATGCTGTTTGTTTCTGCAAGAGGCTATGTATAGAAATAGTACAGCAAGTACGGTGGCGCAGTGGTTAGCACCGCGGCAGCACAGTTTACCCTCGGCCGGGGGATTGCGGGGATCATGAGATCGTGGGTTCGATCCCTGCCCCCGGCCAACAGTGATCTGTGTGGAGTTTGCATGTTCTCCCCGTATTTGCTTGGGTTTACTCCGGGATTTCTCCGGTTTCCTCCCACATGCAAAAAACATGCAGGTTAGGGAGTTAAGGGGCGCTTGCGCACGCAGCGACCAGCAGCTGGTGGCTTGTCACCGGATTGCAGAACAAATCTACCTACGGGTACAAAATAAGTCAAAAAAAAAAAAGTATTACTTTGAATCACACCTGTCAAATTGCTTATGACTCCACTGACCGGAGACACGATGACACCCCTTACTCGGTGAAGGCAAGGTTAATCTCGCCTGAGAACTTCTCCTTTTGTCTTAAAGGGTGTGGAAACATCTGTCTGGGCAGCTTACCGCTTTCTAAGTGTGCAACGGTGCATAGTGTGTCTCGCCCCTGTACTGCTATCTGCTGGACCAACGAAGTGGGCAAAACTTGTCCTGAAGATCCTTTTTGTCAGTCCAGAAGTCTAGAAGACGATATCACCCTGCAGGAGCTCTGTAGCCCTGCCATTTTTGATTCTTACAAACATGGCACACACATGGTGGCACGGGGATGGTGGCTGTGTGGCCATTGTGCCTACTCACACCTGCCCACAAATTGGGAAGGGGTGTGTGCCCCCGTAGTTGTGACTGACCACACCATCATATTGTTGGCAGGACAGGTGGGCAGGGAGAAGAGAGATGTCTCCTTTGCACCACATGATCCCATTTGGGGCACAGATGTGCCGGAAGAATTCAAGTTAGAAACCATGGGGCAGGAGGTACTTAACTCCTTGTTCCCTTTGGTGGGAGTGGCTAAGAACACCTTATGGATTGAAACTACTAGTTTTAGACTACACTCATTTGTGAATTTTTCTTTATCTGCTTTTTCTGGTATGCATGAGGAATTAACAGCTTTCAGCCTTATGTTGGCTCAAAATAGAATGGTTCTTGATCAAATAACTGCCGCCCGAGGGGGCGTGTGTGTAATTGTAGGAGATTATTGTTGCACTTTTATCCCTGAAAATGATGCAGATGGTCATGTGATTGCCTCAGCCATACAGCATTTGACTGCCTTGCAAGCTGGTGTGGCCAGGGACAATATCATTGATGAACAAACCTGGTTAAGTAGGTTACTTTCTTCATGGAGAAGTCTCATCATGAACCTGGTGGTGATTTTGGTGGTATTATTTTTGGCCTTTTCCTGTGTCATTCCCTGTATCCATAGTATGATGATGAGACTTGTTTATGTTAACTTAGTGATGTACCATGGTGCAGTTACTGGGGATGGTGGGGATGATGAACAAACAGCGTGAGCTCACGGTGTCTCTCCATGACCCAAGTACAGAGTAAAAGTATGACTGACATACTGAGAAAGCCAAAAGGAGTTGCATGATCATGATGTGAAGTTGAAATGTACTACTTGTAAATACATTTATGAAACTTGAAGCATTATTTCTATTACTTTTACTTTTATTTTGCTTTTATTTTGCTTTTATATTACTCTTATTTCTGTTTTTACATTATGTCATTACACTTTATTGTTATGATTGTTTTGTTTTCTATTGTTTTGTTTTATCTTTTAAGTCATCTCTTTAGTCTGTTTTTTATATAAGCTGCAATGAACATAACTATGACACACATATACCCTTATTATATTTTTTTATCATCATTTTGCTTTCACTGTTTTACCATTAATGATTTTCTTTATTGATCAATGAGTTTATTGTTTCATTTCTCCTCCTAAAGGATTGAAACATTTATCCGGTGCCTGGGGCAGCAGGAACGATGGCGGACTTTCCCCGTCGATAGCTAGTTAGGATCTGTTGGACACAATTGCATTGGAGTTTAGCATAGCTGCCAGATGGGGTTTTAGATGCCATAAACCGTTCTTTTCTGATGCCTTGCATGGCATCGGGGGGGGGGGGATCATTTGTCTGGTCTCAGAGTCTAACTTAGAGTTTGTGTAAAAGTATCAAGGCTAAGCTGCACTAGTTATCATTTTGTTTTTAGTCTAGCCTGCGTGGGTTCTGTGTGGCTGGGACGGAGTGACCTGAGAAAAAAGCTAATCTGTACACCAAGTTTTGACCAGATGTACTGGATCAATCATGATGGACAATTTGCTCCTCCACCTCTCAGATAATGGAGGGCTTAAAGAACTGAGTGATGTGTGTTTGAGTCAGAATGATGCGCGAATAGGCCCTGAGACTATTTTTGTTTTGTCCTCCACTGGCCAGTGTAATTAAATTTGCTGAAACTCTGATCCAGCCTGGTTTTTGACTGAAGGTTTTCAAGGATTTTTCTAACAGCGTGTCAGTGGGATTGAGGAGATCCTCGAAGTATTCATTCCACCACCTGATGATTTCCCCAGTTGAAGTCAGCAGCACCCCATCCGCACCATACACAGTGTGGACAGGGAGCTGCTTCCCCCTCCTGAGCTGCTGGACAGTTTGCCAGAATCTCTTCGAGGCCGACCAAAAAGTTTTTGCTTCTGCATCCACCCGAGCTGCACTTCACTTGGCCTGCCGGTACACCTCACCTGCTTTGGGAGTCCCACAAGCCAACCAAGCTCGATAGGACTCCTTCTTCAGCTTAATGGCCCCCCTCACCACTGGTGTCCACCACTTGGTTTGGGGGTTGCCACCATGAGATGCACCGATGACCTTGCGGCCACAGCTCTGGGCAGCTGCTTCAACAATGGAGGTGGAGAACATGGCCCATTCAGACTCCATGTCTCCAGACTCCCTTGGAATGTGGTAGAAGTTCTTCTGGAGGTGGGAGTTGAAGACTCAGCCTCAGCCAGATGTTCCCAGAACACCCTCACTATACGTTTGGGTCTATCAGGTCTGAATGGCATCCTCCCCTGCCGTCGGATCCAACTCACCACCAGGTGGTGATCAGTTGACAGCTCTGCACCTTTCTTTACCTGAGTGTCCAAGACATATGGTCACAGATCTGATGACATGATAAAATCAATCATCGACCTGCCACCCAGGGTGTCCTGGTGCCAGGTGCACAAATGGACACCCTTATGCTTGAACATGGTGTTCATTATGGACAAACTGTGGTTAGCACAGAAGCCCAATAACTGAACACCACTCAGGTTCAGACTGGGCAGGCCATTCCTCCCAATCACCCCCGTCCAGGTTTCACTGTCATTGCCCATGTGTGCATTGAAGTCCCCTAGTAGGACAATGGAGTCTCCAAGAGGAGCACCCTCCAGCACCCCAGTCAGAGACTTCAAAAAGGGTGGGTACTCTGAACCATCATTTGGTGCATAGGCACAAATGATGGTCAGGACCCGTTTCCCAACCCGAAGGCACAGGGAAAATACCCTTTCATCCACTAGGGGAAACTCCAATATAGAGGCAGTAAGGTGGGGGGAGCAAGAATACCCCTGCCTGCTCGTGTCCCCTCGTCCGGGGCAACTCCAGAGTAGGCCAAGCTCTAGCCCCTCTCCAGGACACTGGTTCCAGAACCGGAGCTGTGTGTTGAGGTGAGGCCGACTATATCTAGCTGGTATCTCTCAACCTCATGCACTAGCTCAGGCTCCTTCCCCACCAGAGAGGTGACATTCCACGTCCCAAAAACCAGTTTAGGAAGCCTGGGATCAGACCACCAAGGTTTCTACCTTGGACCACCACCTGATCCACATAGCACCGGACCCCCATGGTCCCTCCTGCAGGTGGTGAGCCCACTGGAGGGTGGACCCATGTAATTCCTTTGGGCTAAGCCCGGCCGGGTCCCATGGGCAGAAACCCGGGCACCAGGTGCTAGCCATCGAGCCCCTCCCCCAGGACTGGCTCCAGGGTGGGGCCCCGGTAACCCCATACAGGGTGGGGTACACTGAATCCTTGTTTGAGCATTCATCATGAGAGTCTGTTAGATCGTTTTTAGTCTGGCCCTTCACCCAGGATCAGTTTATCTTGGGTGACCCTACCAGAGGCAAACTGCCCTGGACAACCTAGCTCCTGGGATCACTATGGCACGCAAACCCACCACCATGATACGGTGACGATCCATGAGGGGATGAATGGGAAAATTCAAATGGGTTAAAGAGGTTACATTCATAAACACCAGAAATTAAATAAAGTATCAACATAAAAATGATGTGACTTACACACCTTTGATTTTGTGGTCTTGCTATTTACATAATTTCACAACTTTACTTCAACAGTTATATAACAGCGTACAACTTTTATATGGAAAATTATCTTTATAACTGATGAACCTCATATGTATAATGTATGCCAAAATTTGATCCAAATCAAAAAATGTAGTTTTCTGTTGTCATTGACTCAAATACATTTTTTTCCCTGAAGTTAGTGGGTCTTAGGGCACATTCAGATGGCCACTGTTTGGTCCGGACCAAAGGGCCAAACAGTGGCTTCCGTGGATAGTTTGGTTCATTTAGTGCAGTCAGAACACGTGCTGGAACTCTGGTGCGCACCAAACAAGCGAAGTCCCGGTTCACTTGCAAACAATGTCTGGTGCGCTTCGCTTGCAGTGTGAATCCAAATGAACTATCCAGCGGACCAAAGTGTGGAAGTGCCCCTCAGCATTTGTGTAACCATAGCAACACATAGTCTGAGAAGAGAAAGTGGCATTTACTGTAGTACATTTTGGGTAGAAAATAACAATAAAGCCAACTGCGCAAATCCGAGAAATCTTTTTACTGGAGAAAGCCGAGGAGAAAAGTTAAAAAAAATGTCTCATTTGTGGCGGACAAACAATCCGGCTGAAGGGAACAGATTTCCATTTTCAGTCCTGGCCAATCGATGAGCTTGATTTTTCTTCTTCGCTGAGATTTTTTGTTCCTGGTCAGTGGTGTTTTTGGCTACAGCGTCCCAAACGAGCAGTTGTTGTAACTGTGTGACATTGTCCAGGCAGTTTGGTCCGCTGCAGTGTGAATACAAACCAAACAAAGGTGTGAAAATTATCGGCATTCCCCGCCCAGTCGATCCGAGACCCCCAGGCTATCCTGGTCTGAATGCAGGCTTAGGCTCGCTACAAAGCATGTGCACTTATATCACCAGTGTACAGAACTGTGGGATTAAGCCATCATATTGGGGGAGGGGGGGCAGTGATCTATACAGCAGTACAGAAGCAGCAAGAGCAATTAATTAGTGGCCATTATCTTTTTGTGTCCTTTTCTTCAATTCAAGGTGAAATATTGTTGTATATTGGGTTTCATCAGCAACTTTCCTAACCAGTGCACAAAATAGAAATTAGTAAAGGGAATTTTATTTTACTGTGTGCAGGTGAGTGAGCTAATGAATGAATGAATGAATGAATTAAGTTTATTGTCAATACCACCATACGTAATACATACATACAGGAGAATTGAAATTTGACTTGGCATTTGGGCGTGCTCTATGTCAGCGCACATCCAAGGCCGGGGGAGCCACAACAGGCGCCAGTCATAGTGGGGGTAAAAAAAAAGAAAGAGGGGGGGATGACACAGTAGGCGAGAGAAAAAAACATGTTTGTCAGAATAGCGCTCAGTGAGCGGGATTATGATTACAAGAAAAACAAACCTCAATGCACATTTAGCAGACAACAAGAACACAATGACAAAGCAAGTTGAGAGAGTCAGTGTATTGTAAAATATATATCAGTGATTGTATCAGTGGTGTAATGTTGAATGCAGTAGTGTAGGTGTGTCAATTGCTAGTGAACAGCAGAGGGCGCCTCCTGGCAGTGGATAGATGTTATAGTCATGTGATCTAAGCAGTCCAGAGTCACTCTCTCGCTTGCAGATGGTAAGTTGTCACATGGTGCACTGTCCTCGAGCGTCCATCTGTTGAAACAACAACAATTGTGTCGATTGTTTGGGTTAAGCCACTTCTCCAGCGTTATCTTCATCGAGGAGGAATGTAAACAAGGGCACCAAAACAAGGTCAAATCTGCACAGTGCACTCAGAGAATAGAATTTCCCTCTCTTCGATTCTGTGCTTCAAATTTCATACAGGCTTGAAATCTGGTCGAATTGTTGAAGAAGCAGCTACGCCGGGTCCGCATTTTGATTCGCTCTTCCAGTTAAATTTTCAATACACCAGGAAAACTCCAGAGCCAATCAGCAGAAAATCCTGTGACCGTAAAGCCAAAACAGGTAGATGTTTTCCACATCTTCAGTCGAATCACACAGACACATGAGTTCCAATCCATGGGTCTCTCCGTTGGGTTCCCCCTTGACCCGATCTTCTTTAAAGTGGTGACAATCACAATTATAAGCCGCTTTCCAGATCCATAATTTCCATTTGGATTAAGATTCAGCCAGAAGAAGAGCGACATTGCAAGCTGGGATCAAAAGGGAAAATTAGAAAGGAGAGCGAAGAAAAGCGTCTGCTCTCTCTCAGAGCCGGAAGTGAAGTTGGATGAAGAGATGTTGGATAGTGTGGATGTCTGCAGTAAGATGCACCAAAATGGTTTCAAGCAGTGAAAGGAAGGCTGTGTCATGAATCGCCCCACGGGGCAGAGAGGAGATGCCCAAGCACTGGACTGTAGTTTGTGAGATTTATTGAAAACAACAAAACATAAAATCCAAAACAGTGCTCCAATGTAAAATTCAAACAAGCCAGCAAACTTACAGGTTAGTGCACCAGAACGAGGGCTGTGCTCTGGTGGAGACAAGGAAAGGGAAACTCAAGACTCCGGCAATGAGAAATGAAAATAACAGTGTAGAGGCTTGGAAATAGTTAATAGTTATGTAAAAGGTGCTAAAAAGACATTTGGATAAAAAAAGGCACCCGTACAATTTTTATTTTATTCTTTAATTGTTTATTTTTCTACAATGCATTTGTAATTCATCTGGTTCCATTATAACTCATGTGAGTTGAGTGCAGTTCCATACGCTGACCAATAGGTGGCACATGTCGCACAATGATAGAGAGTAGACTCGCGCACCGGAGGATGAAGAATAAACTCCTCTGTGTGAAGTTAACGACACGAAACGTGTGCTCTGTCTATTCTTCTATCACAAGTTGGTAAACACTAATAATTCAAGAGTGCAATATAAACTGTAAGAGTCCTAAGATGTCCGAGATTATATTGTGATAAGTGTGAGACGAAAAATGGGTTTGTAAGGGTATTTCTGTTAAAGTTGATGTGGTGTTGTATAAGCTAACCTGCTAATGCTAACAACCGAGTGTATGGGACGTGCAGCAAGGGTGAAGTCCGCCCACATGTTAGGAACCATTTGATTACTTTATTTAAAGACATTTATGAAACAGTTTTCATACAGTATGACATTTACTGGTTTTATTTGTCACCAAGTGTGCATATTTCGGGTTTATTACTGAATACCAGGAATACTATTGTAAGTGTATTAGATACACAGTGGCCAGATTAATGCATTGTTAAGAACAACGCCACATACTGTACATTTATGACAGTGCTTAAAATGATTAATTTAAATGTAAATTCATGGGTTATTGTTTAAAATATAAATATTTGAACAAGTTAAAAGCTATATACATGGGAAGGAGATATAGAAACAATAATTCATTTCATGTTAAGATAATTTGTTAAAAATGTTAAGTATACAGTTAATGTCACATTGAAAATTGTGATAAATGGACATGATTGTGTTTTGTTTAATGGTGATGTGATCAGATAATAAGAGAGAAACTATGGACTTTGATAGTAAATACTAGTCAGTCGATGTTGGTCATGTGAATGATTTGGATGAAGAATAAACTCCTATGTGTGAAGTTAACGGCACGAAACGTGTGCTCTGTCTATTCTTCTATCACAGGACAGTTGACTTCTACATACACGTTGCCTCCTCCTGGGCCGCTACCCAGGGGAGCAACAACAGCCCTTAAATAAGGCTAGAAACAAATGACACAAGTGATAGCAGGTGTGGGTCACATGAGCGGGCAGGAGATAGTAAAGATACAATTTAGACTAGCTGGGAGCAATGAGAGGGGAGAGAACGGGCTGACAGCTGACAGGGACCCCGCCCACACGGAGAAAAAACCAGGAAACATCACTGACAGCTGTCAACCCAGAGGGAGAACACAGAATAAAAATATGAGATGGCAAAATAAAGACAAATAATCTCAAAAATGTAAATAACGAACTATAAACATAAACAGGAAAATAAATCATACTAAGAAACAATACAGAATATGTGACAAATCAACCAAGGATAAAATAACAGGAATTGCAACTCAAAACGACAACACTGTACAAATATGAAAAAAGGCGAAAAGACTGAGCCCGGTGGAATCTCCCCGCACTCAGACCGTGACAGGATGGCGACTGTGTTTTCATTTGCAGTTTTTTGCATTCATTTATTCATTCAGTTCCTCTTTTCCAATTCATGAAGTAAAACAGAATTAAATATCATTTGGACAGACTCTTTTCATGTCATGCTCTATAGTTGTGTATCAGGCCTGCACAGCTGCATACAGACCATGGCAAATCAAAACAGGTGACAGAACATAACAAAAGTTTAACTTTTTTTCCTCTTTTTTCTTTATTTATACACAAGCCGTTCATTATGCCCTCATCTGTGTCTGGCACAGTGGGTGGTTGAGTTTTGACAGTGCCCGTCCTCGTTACTGGCTGGCAAGCACCAGAGAGATGAGATGCATCCTGACACCCCAGGCTGATTCTCACCTCCATTAACACCAGCGGGGGGTCACCGTGATCTGATTACAGGAGGGAATGAATAAGGGGAGGAAACATAGAGAAAAAAGAGGGGAGGGGAAGAAGGGGAAAGAGAATTGGGGATGGTGGGGGACTGGAAAGGTGATGTAGCAAAGGAGAGAGGGAGGACAGGGAGGGGAGGAAAAGAGCAGCAAGATGATGAAGGGGAGGGTGGTTGGAAATGATGGTGGCGGGGTGGGGGTGTTGATGACTGCAGCACTTGTCTGGAGTGCATAAGCCTGCAGCTGCTGGGCCTAATGATGGAGGTCATTGGCACATAGCTCGGTAAAGGCGACTGGCTGTGATCAATACCACCTGATGAGGTGTCTGAGTTCTCTCTGATGTGCATCAAAATGGAATATGTTTTTCCTCCCCATTTAATCGATGTGAAGAGTGTGAAACTAATTGGGCAAAATTGCAGGGGCATTTATTGATTAATCAAGCAGAAAAAACGAGGGGAGCGTATAAGGAGCCAGGGCCTCGACATGTGAGGGCAACGACATGGTGTTTTGATTGGTGAAATGAATCGATATCTTGAAATCATTGGCTGGCGCATAAAAGTCAGAGGGGCATGAAATATTTAAAGGCGTCATGGCAACAGTACTTGGAGAGCCACAGAAAGCTGAATAGAAACAGGCTGGCATCAATTTTGAATGCCAGACAGTCGCATATATAGGAAATCACTTCTGTGGATGATATCATCTTTTTTCTGCATTCTACATACATCCTTTTTAATGTATAGTCAGTGTGGTATGGAGTATGTCTGATGAATGTCTGTATCTGTTTTACACAAAAGGTTAAAAAATATTACGCTATGGTTCCTGTTATGCATAGTTGGAGAATGGTTTGTGCACGGTGGATTGTCACATCAGGGTCCTCTGAAGGACAGGGATGGCGTGTCTATAATCTCTCTTCTCTGTAGCGCTGAACCCCCAGGGAGAGTTGGATCAGGCCGCTTGATTCAGTCTTTTAGTTCCACTGCAGTGCAAGATACCACATAGCAGTACAAAAGCCATGTCCCTTGTTAAAAAAAAAAAAAAAGATGGAAATAACATCGGTAGGTGAGGGGGTGGCATTCCTACTGGTACCACTAGTCCAGCAATGCGTTCCACCTCAGAAAGCTTGAAAATCTTTTATGCCCTCAAAGCACACATGTAGTGTTATGTAAAATAGAGCAACCACAGGGAATCACAGCCAACATCACCTTGTCTGTTCACTTAGCAGATCACATAAAGAAGAAGAGAAAAACAAAGAACAATCAGTCATATTTAAAAAAAAAAAAAAAAAAAAAGATGTTGGAGAGCAAGAGATACAGAAATAGGAATAATAATTTTTATGGGAATTCTGTAAGCCTTTACCCACACATTGAGATCAAATATTCACAGGAGTGCATTCTGTTTTTTAAAAACTCAATAGTCCTTATTACTCTACTACATGAGTACTCAATGGAAAACAAACAAGCAAAAAAAAAAACAAGCACTACACATTACATTAGTTATCCCGTTCCATACAGGATACTGTTCACTTGTTTTCTCAATCACATTTTCTTTTACACACTAAACAAACACTTTCTTAGGTTTAGACAAACAAAACTACTTAGTTTGGCTTAGGAAACGTTGTAGATTTGTTTTAAACACACCTCTTTACAGCTGTACACTGAAGTATTATTATGTGATACTCCAGGACTACATTAATGTCACAGCCAAGTCCATCAGTATATTAACCCTTTTGTTTCATAAGAGGCTAAATGGCCCCTTTTACACCTGAAATTAAAAGCTTTTCGGTGTGATTCACAGGTTTATTAGAGTCCATGCAGTTTAATTTGTAATGGGTAACTGATAAGAGACATAAACAAACAGGTTACATGGGCAAAATTTCATCAATCTGATTACAATTCAGATCAGAATTTTACTTTTACATGGATCCTGAAAAAGTTGATCCGATTAGGACGTACGTTTCAATGTGTCACATGTTTGAATGGAATAAATCATTTTGACATGCGCACGTCGACATTTCGACATTCTGAAAATAGAAGAAGAAGAAGCAACTTCCGGTGTTAGCAATGCCCGCTTCGTGTCGAAATTGACCTGTATTGTGTTATTCAGACTGTACTTTTGGTTCTGCTGGTCTCTGTAATGAAGCTACAAGTGCAGCAGTACATACTTCTGCATATGACAAACAGAGGGAGACAGCAGGACAATACAGACCAGTTTTGTTTTACTCCCGCTATGTCTTCTGCTAGCTGCTTCTAAGGCGGAAATACGTCACGTCGACGTGCGGCTGGTGTACAGACATGCGCAGTAAACATATTTTCTGTCCTACGTTCGGAATAAGTGTTTTCATGTGCACCGTTCGGATTACCAATCGGCATAACCCACCCCTCTCAATCGGAATGAAATTTTGATCCGAATGAGCGTGATCGGGTTAGAATATTGAGACTGGCGTGTTTACATGAAGCATTTTTATTCCGATCAGGGTTTTAATCCGGTTACTTGTGTCCATGTAAACATAGCTAATGACTACGCTAGGGATGCCACTGGGGTAACAAATGATAGCCATAGAACACTGTGCACATAAGTTAATAATAAAATAAACTACATAATAACTGGGAGTAAGATATATCTTTTGGTGTAATTTGCAGGGTCATTAGAGCTTTACAGTGGCATTTCAATGATGACACTTTTTTCCCCCCCTTGTTCTGTCAGACAGCTAGGTAAGCAGAACAGATATCTGCTTCCCTTATTGTGCCAAACAGATTTACTTTGCCAAAAGGAGCTTTATACAGCACATATCTATGTACTGTATATTATTTATAGACTCCTCTTGTAATAACTTTTAATAATTTATTTAAATTGCTTTAGCCATGATAGACCCAACATGGAGGGAATGGGGAGGGGGGAAGAGAAGAACAAACTGAAAAAAAAACAAACAAACTGACACAACTAAAACAAACAGAAGACAAACTGTTTCTTCTTCTGAAAAGGGCTCATCATAAGTCTGGTATCTCCACCTGTAAAAGAACATATGTGTGTGTGCATGTGCGTGTATGACAGCACATGCAAAGTGAGTGTATGCGTGTGAGTGGTTTGCCAGGAAACATACAATGAGGGTGGCAGGTCACAGCAACACCCCCTACCCCACCTTGGAAAACCCAAGCAAGCAAGACAGTGCCACCAACCCCCACAGAGCACAAATGCCCCAAAGCCAGCAAGCCCCAGGACAGCCAGGCAACCGCCCCAGGAGGGATGGCTGAGGGAGGCCGGCACGGTGTACCCCCACCCCTGGACCGTCCCGTCCCTGCCAACGCCAGCTTCCGGGCCCCAGGCGCCAAAAGGCCAACGTCCCTCCCTCCGCTCCTGGGCTGGAAACCAGCCCGCGCCCCCGGCACCCCCCCGCCCCCCCCCACACACACACAGCGGGCCCGGGCCCGCGCCCACCCCAGCACCCCCAACCCACACCCCAGGAGACCCCAGGCCCTCCACGCCCAGGGAAAGTGACAGAAAGGCACGGGGAGCACCACGGGGGGCCAGCCCCCATAGTCCAAGGGAGCCCATGTGGCAAGGAGGTACCAGGAGGCGCCATCCCCTCAGTCCAGCAACCCCCACCAGCACATGCACTCTCTCTTATGCACTCACGACCTCATGCTCTCACACGCACTCACTCGTACTCACACGCAGTCACTCACTCACTCTTACTCACACTCTCACTCACCCTCTTCTTCACACAATCTTATACTCGCTCTCCCACACTCAGACTCATTCACTCTCACCCACTCCCATACTTGTTTAGTCTCGCTCTCATTCCCACTCACCTTCACAGTTGCTCGCACTCACACATGCTTCCTTCCACTCACGCTCACTCATATACACTCTCATTCGTGCTCACTCACATTTACTCGTGCTCTCTTACACACTCACACTTATTCACCCTTAACACCTGTGGCAGCCATGGCGCAGATACAGTGGGCACAAATATGCACCAATGCCCAGCAGCGGTCGGAGAGGCCATCGGCGTGGAGTGGCCACACCCCCGCCAACCCGACCCAGGGCAGCCGCGGCCGCAGAAGCAACCCACCGCCACCAACGCCCGCCCGGAGCAAATAATCAATGGAACCATCGCAAGAGATGCCACTCAACTTGCAAAGCACCATACAAATCCAACCCACCATCACCATCACTGCTCATCACTCCCTCACTCTCACTTATTCACTTGCTCTCACTTGCTCACTCACTCTCTCTCTCGCTCACTCCCTTGCTCGCACTTATTCACTTGCGGTAGCGCCCTGGGATAACGACAACATGACGGGCCCCTGGTCACCAGCCAGGTCCCAGGTCCACGGCAGAAGGGGGGCAGCAGGGGTGGAGGAACACCCCCACTCCCCATGCGCGAATCATGATGGCTGAGTGTCATTTGTGTGGTGTCATTGGGTGCAGGTGTGTGAACAACCAAAGTGCAGTTAAAATTGGGGGATAGTGTGATAGAGCACCGCTACCCACTGCTGTCAGCAGCAGTGCCCCCATTCCCCCAAGCCCTCAGTGTCTACGGTGCAATTAAAATTGAGGTGAGGGTGGCCCCACAGCGCAGTAGTAGACAGAGGGACCCTCTTCACTGACACTGTATGGCACACCCCCACCCCAAAACCCTGTGTATTGAATAAGATGCATGATCCACCCAGAACTGGGGGGAGAGGTAAGACTAGGAGGGTGGCGGTCCCAGAGAGAGCCCGTCCACCCCCACAAATCAGCTCCCAAACTGGCTCTGGAAGCCACCCACTGCCCCCAAATCCCATCCCAGGGCGAGGGGCACCAGGCCGTGCAACCCAGGACCCGCCAATGTCGTACTCCAGCGCTCTCCAGCACCATAGGCATGATGATACAGCCACACTCACACTTACTTTCACACATCTTGTACACACCCTGTATGCACATACAGAAACATGTAATAATAGTACGACAATCCACATGTCAAGCGAAATTACAAAGCGCCCTCCGCGAGCCCATCCCCCCCAGACAGACATCAATGACGGTAGGCTACCCTTGCAGCCACAGCCGCCCCGGGGCAAACTGATGAAAATGCATCCGCCAACCCACGCCAACTGACCCTTCGACCACCACTGAACACCCACACACACTAATACCCGGTGCCACGGACACTGGAGGCAGTGTGGGCAAAGCGCCCCACTCTGGGACACAATGGCAGGATGGCCAGGGAGAGCGGTAACCAAACCACTATCCCCCAGCCACCAGATAGCCCGCCCCACCCTCCTGAGCCCCCGCGACCCAATGAGGTCTTCCCCTCACATACACACCCTTCACACCCGCGCATCCACCCACAGGTACTTGCCCCCACAAACATACACGCCCACCCTCATGTGTACACACATACAGTGGGGAAAATAAGTATTGAACATGTCAATATTTTTCTCAGACATATTTCTGATGGAGCCACTGACCAAAGATTTACACCAGATATCAGCAACAACCCAAGTAACCTATACATACAAAGAAATAAAGGCACCTGTGTTCACAAGACAAATTATATTTAATAAAGCGGAATGGCACGGGGAATAAGTATTGAATACATTAAGAAAAAGAGGTGCAAAAAGGCATATAAAGCAAAGAAACCAGCTGAAATCCATCAGAATTTAGGAAACCATCCCATCCTCCGTCGGTGCAAATTAATTTTAGCTGGTTAAGTCCTGACTGATTGCCTTTTAAAAAGGTCTGTGAATATCAGATCATCACACCACAAAAAACTCATGATGAGTAAAAGCAAAGAGCTCTCTCTAGACTTTCGCAACTTTATTGTTGCAAAACATAATGATAGCACTGGTTATAGGCACATTTCTAAACTGCTGAATGTTCTAGTGAACACTGTTGGAGCTACGTCAAATAGGTTCATTTTGTCTTCTTATAATTATTTATCTTTTTTTCATATGAAAGACAAAAAATAAAATAGAAAGATGTCTTTACCTTCTTTACATGTTTCAACTGCACTGCAGCCTTCATCAGAAGAGTCAGCTGATTGCTGCCAGGTGACATTTATCAGCTGATTTTCATAGGCGGGGCCAGCTCAGCAGATCTGTCGGATCCACCGAGCCGGCCCCACCTCCCGCCATCAGATGGTCTCTGGAGAATGTGGTCCCAGGTGTGGGAAAGCATAAAGGCCCCCTCATCTCGGTTCATGGTGTCTTTTCCCCGCTTCCTGATCTCTATGGCCTCCTTGATCCAGCGTTTGTGTCTGTTGCTCTCCGATCCAATAATTTTTGTGTTGTCCCAGTCCATGATGTGATTATTTCTTTTGCGGAGATCTGATATTGCTGATTTTAATGTTTCTTGTTCTGCCTTTTCTTTTTGTGATCTTGTGAGTCGTCCTTGTGTTTCCTTCTCACATTCCTTCTGGTGTTCTTTTTTTCTTGTGGTGAATAATCTTCCAGTTTCTCCAATGTAGGTTTTGTTGCATGATCTGCATGATATTTCATATATTACATTGCATTTATTGTTTTGTTCTATTCTGTCCTTGGGGTGTACTAACAACTGTCTTAAATTTTTGTGTGGTTTGACTGCTGTGTTTATTTTGTATTTTTTCATGATCCTTTGAATTGGTTCCGTGATCCCTCGTATGTATGGTATAGTTATGGTGTCCTTGTTTTTGATTTCGGCTTTTGTTCTATGTCTTGTATCCTGTTTATTTTCTTTGTTTTTGACTTGCTGTTTCCCTTTGTTTATAGCCCATACTGGATATTGGCAGTGTATAAGTGCATGTTTTATGTGGTTTTCCTCCTCCTGTCTGTCTTCTTGTTCCGTGATGATGATGGCTCGTTCATATAATGTCCTGACGACTGATAGCTTGTGTGCTGTGGGGTGTTCCAATGTCCATAGTAGGTATTGATCTGTGTGAGTTGGTTTCCTGTAGACTGTGATTTTTATGCTACCGTCCTCGTTGTGGTGGATTTTCATGTCCAGAAAGGCTATGGTGCCATTTTCCTCCTCTTCATGTGTGAATTTTATGTTCCCAGTGCTGTCCGTACTGTTCAGATTGTCAGTGAGTTCTTGTGTATGTCCTTTCCTTATTTTTTCCAGAATGTCGTCTACGTATCTCTTTCAAAGGGTGGGTTTGCATATTGTGGGTGCTGTGTTGATGGCTGTATTTTCCAGATCCTCCATAAAAAAGCTGCTCATGATGGCTGATAGTGGGTCTCCCATTGCAAATCCTTCTTTTTGTCTGTAGATTTTTCCTCTGAATTGAAAATAAGTGGATTTTGCAACAAACTGTAATAATTTGGATATATCATGAACTGTGAGGTTGGTGCGTCTTTTTAGGGTACTGTCATTGTTGAGGCATTCTTGCACTATATGTAGTGTGACGTCAACAGGAGTCTTTGTGAATAAAGAGATGACGTCATGTGAAATGAGGATCTCGTCTGATTCTATTTTTATGTCTTTGAGTTCTTGTGCCAACTCTTTTGAATTTTTACAGTCAAAGTCTGATAGTCCAAGAAGGGGTTTGATGATGTTGGAGCTATCATTTGGAAGTGGAAAGAACATCATTTTACCATAAACAGGCCATGACCAGGAGCTCTTTGCAAGATTTCTGACAGAGGACTCAAAAGAATTATCAGAAGAGTTATCCAAGAGCCAAAGCACTCATGGAGAGCTCCAGAAAGACCTGGAGTTAGCAGGTACTGCTGTTTCAAAGAAAACAATAAAGCCCCTTTTCCACTAGTACCCACTCAGCCCTACTCACTTCGACTTGGCGCGCTTTGTAGGCTTTTCCATTCGTACCTGATACCTGGTACCAGGTACTTTTTTTGTACTTATTCCACTGGGGTTCTAACCGTGCTGAGTTGGGCTGAAAATGTGACATCAACAGACTGCAGACCACTGATTGGTCAGAGTGTAACGTCATGAGAGCGCCATCTTCCGCAGAATCTACAACTGCCATTTACAAAAAATTGTTCAATGAGAGAAACGAGCTTCACAGGTTTTGCAGAAATCTACACCGTGGTCCAACAAAGAGGTGCAGACTTTTCTGTGCTTGGCTGACGACAGTATCAAGGGCGAGATGGAGCAACCCACAACGAAACAGACAACCGGACATTAAAACAATGTAGAGAGGACTTCCGGTCTGGACGCCATGGTGATAGCAACCTAACACTGAAACTCCCAGACTCAATCCAAGGAAAACATCCTCAAAATCAGACCTAACGGATTTTTGGAAGATTAAAAATCAAAAGACAATAACACCATGCCTAACCACAAGCAGAGGAAACTGACATTCCCCAGGTCAGGACGCACAGCGACCGCAGAATCTGAACCGGAGGACCTCCGTTCAGAAGACGAGGACCTGGGCCTAGCTAACAAAAGGATTAGCTTGAAATCGCTATTTGACGAAATACGACGATTTCGGGCCGAATTTCTTGAATTCAGAGAGGATCTAAAAAATGCGAACAGCAGAATGGACCAGGCCGAAAACCGAATCTTGGAAGCTGAAGAAAGAGTAAAAGTGCTTGAAGATTCTGTGCTGGATTTACACAGAAAACAGTCATGGCTGTTTTCTTGGTAAGCTAACCAACCAAGAAGGAAGACAGAGACGAGATAACATCAGAATTCACGGTCTGAAAGAAGGAGCTGAAGATGGTTTCAACACAGTGGCGGAATGCGTGGAATCCTTATTGAGAGAGAAGTTGGATATTCCACAAACCACCGATTTGAAGATAGAAAAAGCCCATCGTACATTAGCCGCAAAGCCAGCCCCGGAAGCGCCCCCACGTTCTGTGGTGGTAAGATTCGCCAATTTCAAAATAAAACAAGAGGTTGTAAGACGGGCTTGGCAGAAAAAAGGATTTATGCATCATGAGAGAAAAGTCTTCGTGGAGCACGATTACGCCCCTGAGGTTCTTAAAAAACGACGGGAATATAACGACGCCAAAAAGGTTTTACGGGAACAGAATCTACGCTTTCAGACGCCATTTCCGGCGAAGCTAAGGGTCTTTTACGGTGAAGAGTCATGTCTCTATAATTCAGCGGAAGAAGCAACAACTGACATGGCAAGGAGAGGACTCCCGGTAACGGTGTTTAAACCCGCAGCGGATCTGAGCGAGAAAATCAGAGCTCAAACGTGGTCCACTCAGAGACCTTCAAAATCCACGGGCCAGCAGCGGGAAACCCAGCCCCAGAGCTACAAAGATAAGCTTTCCAGTTCCAGGAAGGAATAGCGACCTTTTTGTTTGTTTGTTTTTTTCTTTTCAGTCACTCTGCACTTCCACCCCCCCTCCTACAAGGTAACAAACATTAAAGGAGATGCAGAATCAGCATGTGGTAAAACCTTTCATGGAGCAGTTATAGCATTAGAAACAAATGTCTTCTTAATTTAAAGGGGGAAAAAAAAAATCATGTTAAAATAGAAATGTAACAATGACCCACATGTTCTCTCCATACTAACAAATACTATATTAGAGTGAATGTTTGCTGTGATGGGGGTGGGAGGGTGCACACAATCTCATAGGTTATAGGCATAAAAAAAAAAAAAAAAAAATCATTACAAATTCGGATTGGGATCTGAAATTCACGTTAAAAACATGGGACAACTTACAGGGGTAAGAGAGGGCCCTCAACACGTAACAGAGTTTGAGGAATTTCCCTCAGAGCCTACACTCCATCAGGGCTCTTACAGGGTCTTTAAAGAGACCCCAGCTCAGGAAGTTTTTTTTGACAGTTTTTTGTTTTAAAGTTTCGTACACTATGTTCTTAATGTTTTTTATGTTCTTAATGTTCTTTCAGTTTCTGAGTAGCAAAAAAGAGGGCCACCACACTGTTATACTAAATAAGAAAATACAATGGAGAAACAGGGTGTAACCAAAATAGCCTCATATAATGTAAAAGGGATCCTGAATCCAGTTAAAAGATCCAAGATTCTACGCAAAATGAAAAAAGACAAAGCAGAAATAATATTTTTACAAGAAACCCACCTAACAGACGTGGAACACACTAAACTCAATAGACAAGGGTTTAAAATGATCTCTTCATCTTCATATAAATCAGGGAGGAGGAGGGGAGTAGCGACATTGATATCAACCAAAATTACATTTGAAAAAAAATCAGAACACAAAGATAAAGAAGGGAGGTACAGTTTGGTAACTGGGCGGCTAGAGGGAGAAGATATCACCCTGCTGAATGTACAGTATATGCACCACCAGGGGCTAAATGGAAATTTTATAAAAATGTATTCAACCTAATGATAACTAACGCCCAAGGTTTAGTGATATGTGGTGGAGACTTCAATCTAAGACTGAATCCATACTGGGATGCGACAGGTAATTCTTCACATCAAAATAACACCCAAAGTAAGAATACTCGGATGCTACTAAAAGAAATGGGAATCTGTGACGTATGGAGGGAATTCAACCCCAATGTAAAAGATTATACTTTTTATTCAACGCCACATTCATCTTACTCAAGGATTGATTACTTTTTTATGTTTAATAGAGACATTGGAAGAGTAAAAACATGTAAAATAGGACTGATGGATCTCTCCGACCACAGTCCGATCTACAGTATATGGACTTAAACATCCAAAAATACACAAATAATACATTTTCCTGGAGGTTGAATTCAAGTGTCCTGAAAGGACCACTGAAAGATGAATCGGAATCAGATATTCTCAGATATTTGGAAGAAAACGATAATGGAGAAGTATCTCCTTTAATACTGTGGGATGCGTGCAAAGCTGTAATAAGGGGAAAAATTATTGCAAAACTGGCAACCCAAAAGAAACTGAGACAAGAAAAACTAATCACACTAGAGTCAGAACTCAAGAACCTAGAAAAAGAACACAAAGACAACACTCAGTCTAATGGCTCGCTCAAGATTAAAGAAATTAAAAATCAAATAAATGAGATCTACACAATAGAAATCCAGAAGAAACTTACATTTCTGAAACAAAAACACTATGAAGCAGGCAGTAAATCGGCAAAATTACTAGCCTATAAATTGAGGAAACAACAAACGGAAAGAGCAATCTACAAAATCAGAGACCCAGTATCAAAGGAAATAAAATTCAGAATTCAGGATATTCTTAAAAGCTTTGAGAATTACTACAAGAACTTATACTCCCACAAAAAACATAAAAACGCATCCGAGACATTACTAAACACATTAAACCTTCCCCAACTTACGGATTCACAAAATAAAACCCTACTGTCAGAAATACAACCTAAAGAATTGGAAAAAGCAATTATGAAACTTAAAGCTAACAAATCCCCAGGAGCAGATGGCTATACAGCAGAATGGTACAAAACCTTTAAACAGCAACTATCTCCTCTCCTCCTGAAAACATTTAACTACGTCCTCCACACAGGGGAAAACCCCCCTCCTGGAGAGAAGGGGTCATTGCAGTTATACCTAAACCTGAAAAGGATAAACTAGAATGCTCCAACTACAGACCAATCAGTGTATTAAATCAGGACTATAAGCTTTTTACCACTATCCTTGCCAAAAGGTTAGAAAACATACTGACAGACTTAGTTCACTTAGACCAAACAGGTTTTATAAGACAAAGACAGACACAAGACAACATTCGACGCACTTTACACATAATTCATCATATAAAAAAATATAACTTAAATGCAGTCATATTGGGATTAGATGCTGAAAAAGCATTCGATTCGGTTGACTGGTCTTTCCTATATAGAATCTTATCCAGTTTCAATTTTCATAACAACTTCATTAGAACTATACAGGCATTATATAAAAAACCAACAGCTAAAATAAGGATTAACGGTAATTTATCATCATCTTTTGAGCTGGAAAGAGGATGTCGTCAGGGCTGCCCCCTGTCTCCACTGCTCTTTGCAATCTTCATAGAACCTCTGAGCCAATGGATAAGACAAAATCAAGAAATTCAAGGTATTACACTTGGTCAGAAGGAACATAAAATAGCACTCTTTGCTGATGACATTTTAATATACCTAGGGCAGCCAGACACTCCTCTACCAGAACTAATCTCAGTTTTTTCAGACTATGGAGATTTATCGGGGTACAAATTAAACATGCATAAAACCCAAGTCTTAACATTCAACTATGACCCAAATCATTTTTCACTAAATGAACTCAAAACTAACTGGGAGTTGGAATCTATGAAATATCTGGGGGTCAATATCCCGAAACAACTCGACAAAATTATAACACTAAACTATGATCCACTGGTGACTAAAATAAAATCTGACCTAGCAAGATGGAATATGATACCATTCTTAGGTACTGCACAAAGAATTGAAGCAGTCAAAATGAATATACTTCCACGTCTTCTATACCTTTTCCAAACAATACCGGTAGAACCCCCCAAAAAAACATGGCAGGAGCTGGACAGAAGGATCTCAAGATTCATATGGCAGGGTAAGAGACCTAGAATCAGATATAGAACCCTACAGCTAAACAAAGACAAAGGTGGGCTTGCGCTGCCAAATATCAGGGACTATTTTATAGCTGCACAAATTAAAACTTTAGTAGAGATATGTAACCCAGTCTACACTGCACAATGGAAGGAGATGGAATGCCAAATAACAAGTGACATCCCCCTACAGGCAATAATAGGGAACAATGCCTTAACTAAACTCTTGAATAACACCAACCCGTGGATAGAGACCCCGCTAAAAATTTGGTTTAAGATAGTCAGAGAGAATCAAGCTAAAGAGCCCTATCGACTTCTGCAATGGATTGCCTATGATCAAGACTTTACCCCCAATAAAACAGACACTAGATTTAAAGAGTGGAAAGAGAAAGGGCTGATAAAATATTACGATTTTTTTTAAGGGGCAAACTTTAAGAAGTTTTGAAGATTTGAAAAAACAAGGTCTAATAAATCAAGATCTTTACAGGTTCTTTCAGCTTAGACACCACATAAACAATATACTTAAAAAGGAGGATTTGGAAAGGGCCCAGTCAGGTGTTCTGAAGGTCTTCTTAATGGCATATAAAGGGATCCCAGGGATCAGATACATTTCTAAAATATATCAAGGTCTTCAAGACTTTAAAGGAGACAACACATCATATATACACTCTCGGCGCCACACCAGTCGGCTGCCTTTTGCAACAGCGGCTCGATTCCGAGTTTTTTTTCCCTTCCTCTCTCTTTTGATCACTTTTTTTTTTTCACCCCACTTATATCACAGACACACAGATCGTCCCAAATGTCTCCTGAGCCGGTGGACGGAGCCACTGTTTATAGCAGGATACGATACAACAGGGAAGAGCTGCTAGCATTTAACCGCCACCCGGTCCCAGTGGAAAAACTCGACATACCGAGAGAACTGAGGCGAAAACGCCGCGGCTGCCGGGCTGGAGTAAGGCGGAGGACAAAAAATATAAGGTACAGACCCTCCCTTCCATCTGTTGTCATGGGAAATGTACGGTCGATACTGGGAAAGTTAGATGAGCTAGCGGCTATCTCCCGTTATGATAGCACTTACCGGGAGTGCTCTCTCCTTTTGTTTACTGAGACGTGGCTAACTGAACTAGCAGCAGATGCTAACATTGAGCTGGAGGGTTTTCACATGATACGAGCTGACCGAACACCAGAGAGTGGCAAAACTAGGGGCGGTGGAGTGATAATGTATGTTAACAACAACTGGTGTAGACTGGGACATATCACTGTTAAACAACGACACTGCAGCAAAGACATTGAGTTGCTAGCTGTTAGCATGAGGCCTACATATCTCCCGAGAGAACACTCACACGTGATCTGCATTGTTGTTTATGCAAATCCGACGGCGAACGCTGGGACAGCGCGTGACGTCATCCATTCAGTAACCAGCAGGCTGCAGACAGAACACCCAGATGCTCTTTTCCTCATCTCAGGCGATTTCAACCACGTTTCACTGTCTCCCATTCTGCCCACTTTCACCCAGTATGTCACATGCCACACTAGAGACAATAAAACACTGGATTTGTTCTACGCAAACACTAAGGAGGCGTACACCTCATCACAACTCCCCCCACTTGGGAGATCGGATCACAACTTGGTTCATCTCCGACCGGTGTACAAACCCCTAGTGCACAGACAACCTCCGGCCATGCACACTGTGGAGTTATGGTCTGAGGAGACAATGGACACTCTAAAGGACTGTTTTGAAGCCACTGCCTGGAAGCAGCTCTGCGATCCACATGGTGAGGACATCGATGGCCTCATTCACACCTTCACGGGCTACCTCAGCTTCTGTGTGGACAAATCCGTTCCCACCAAGACCATACGGCGTCACTCAAACAACAAACCCTGGATCAACCCTGAGATAAAAACACTTCTGAGAGAGAAGAAGAGGATCTTCAGGTTGGGGAACAGGGAGATGCTGAAGTCCGTACAGAGGGAGCTGAGGAGAAAGATCAGAGAAGGCAAGGACAGCTTCAGGAAGAAGATGGAGGAAAAGCTGCAACAGAGCGACATCAGCGGGGTCTGGAGAAACCTCAAAACCATCTCGGGGCTCCAGAATACCTCCCCCCAGGCCACGGGGGGCAGGGAGTGGGCGAACAACCTGAATCTGTTTTTCAATAGATTTGACCAACCGCCCTCCCCCCTGTCTGCACAACAACCACTGCTGCCTCTAAGAAATCAAGTCCTGCTACCCACTCCCCACTCCACCGACACCCCCCCCACTCCCAACACACAGCCCCCCATCCTGACCCTGACCAAGACCCAGGTGAGGACGGAGCTGAGGAAGATCAAGGCGAGGAAGGCGTCGGGACCGGACGGCATCAGCGCAAAGCTCCTCAAGTCCTGTGCAGACCAGCTGTGTGGGATTGTGACGTATATCTTCAACATGAGCCTGAAACTGGGGAGGGTACCACAGCTGTGGAAAACATCTTGTGTGGTACCTGTACCAAAAACTTCCCACCCCAAAGACCTGAACAGCTTCAGACCGGTGGCCTTGACGCCCCACTTGATGAAGACCCTGGAGAGACTGCTCCTTGCTCATCTCCGCCCCCTGGTGGAACCAGCGATGGATCCACTCCAGTTCGCCTACCAGCATGGCATTAGGGTGGAGGATGCGGTGATCTTCCTCCTTCACCGTTCTCTGTCCCACCTGGAGAAGCCCGGGAATATGGTGAGGATCATGTTCTTTGACTTCTCCAGTGCTTTCAACACCATCCAACCGATGATCCTGAAGGACAAGCTGCTGCGCGCAGGGGTGGACCAGCACCTGTCATCATGGATCCTGGACTACCTCACGAACCGGCCTCAGTTTGTGAGAACCCGGGACTGTGTTTCCGACACGATCATCAGTAGCACGGGGGCCCCCCAGGGAACGGTGCTGGCTCCCTTCCTGTTCACTCTTTATACTGCGGACTTCTCACACAACACAACACATTGCCATCTACAGAAGTTCTCTGATGACTCTGCGATCGTTGGTCTCATCTCCAGTGGAGATGAAGCTGAGTACAGAGGGCTTATCCAGGACTTTGTGGACTGGTGCCATCGGAACTGCCTCCAGATCAACGCGAGGAAAACTAAGGAGCTGGTGGTGGACTGCCGCAGGCATGGACAGCCCCTCACAGCACCAGTAAATATACAGGGAACAGACATCGAGATGGTGACATCCTACAAGTACCTGGGTATTCATCTGAACAATAAACTAGACTGGTCACACAATACTGACGCACTCTACAAGAAGGGACAGCGCAGGCTGTTCCTGCTGAGGAGACTCAGGTCTTTTGGTGTACAAGGGGCGCTGCTGAAGTCATTCTATGACACGGTGGTGGCATCAGCCATCACTTTTGGAGTGGTCTGCTGGGGCAGTGGCATCACTGCAGCCGATAGGAAGAGACTGAACAAACTGATTAAGAAAGCTAGCTCTGTCCTGGGGCAACGCCTTGATCCGATGGAGGAGATAGGAGAGAGAAGGACGGTGGCTAAACTGTCATCTCTGCTGGAGTCCGAGTTCCACCCTATGCAGGACATACTGGATGCACTGAGGAGCTCATTTAGCAGCAGACTACATCATCCCAGGTGCACAACCGAGAGGTTTCGTAGGTCCTTCCTACCAACGGCTGTCAGACTGTACAACCTAAGCAGGGCTGCTCGCAGAGATAGCAAAAAGACATAACAAACTAATAGTTTTTTTTGAATGCAAAAGATGCAATAGACTTACACAATGGTCCTCTCCGGCATACAACTAGGAACATACCGGTTGCTATGGAGGGTGAGAATATGTATGGGCACATAATCATACCATGTAGGATAACTAAATAGACGGTTATGCTGTTTCATCCCACCTAGCAACAATGCTCTGCACTGTGTGTGTTTATATATTTACATATTTATTCCATCTAGCTACAATGCTCTGCACTGGGTGTGTTTATATTTATATATCTATATATTTATTCCATCTAGCTACAATGCTCAGCACTGGGTGTGTTTATATTTATATATCTATATATTTATTCCATCTAGCTACATTGCTCCGCACTGTGTGTGTTTATATACTTGCATATTTATTCCACCTAGCTGCAATGCTCCGTACTGTGGGTGTTTATATATTTACATATTTATTCCATCTAGCTACAATGCTCTGCACTGTGTGTTCATATATTCATATATTTATTCCATCCAGCTACAATGCTCTGCACTGTGTGTCTGTGTGTGTGTGTGTGTATATATACGTATATTTTATAGTAATATGTACATATGTATATTAGCTGCTCTTGCTTGCTTGTTGTTTTTTTTTTTTCTTGCCTTCTGATTGTTGCTCTGAGTGTTGCTATCCCTGTGCTGTTGCAATCCTGGAATTTCCCCGTTGTGGGACTAATAAAGGCTTATCTTATCTTATCTTATATAAAAGAGAGATGGGAAAAAGAGGAGAATTTCACTTTACAATTGGAAATATGGGAAAAGCTAAATAAACAGCAATGGAAAAGTACCTCTTCCCTGCAGTGGAGAGAATTTGGATGGAAAAATTTGGTAAGCTTTTTCAGAACACCTGCACAAAACAAATTTACCCATAAGGGGTTGAACTGTTGGCGCTTGTGTGGTGAAAAGACTGCAAATCATTTTCATGTGTTTTGGTCATGCCCAATTATCCACCAATATTGGACCAACGTACAGACAATATTGGGGAAAATATTCAAAATAACAGTTCCCTTTTCTTTTGTAACTTTATATTTGGGTTTACTACCGGACTCACTGGAAAGACGAGGAGATAAATACTTATTCAATGTTTTAATATTGGCAAGTAAAAAAGCCCTAACTAAAAAATGGATGCTGAAGGACTGTCCTACACCTGAAGATTGGATTAACATGATTCAAGACATTTACTCAATGGAAAAGTTGACATTCGCACTGAGACAGGACATGGATGGGTTCATGAACTTTTGGCAACCCTGGATCGCATATGTGTCTTCCATTAGATCTAATCTTTGACAAATACCATTTCAATAATGGCACCGCTCTTTGTTCCAACACTACTCAGATGCTCTTTTACTTTTATTTACTTAATTTTCTGTTTGTTTGTTTTTTGCTGTTCTGTTTGTTTATTCGTTTTTTTGTTTGTTTTTCTTTGTTTTTATTTAATTCTCCTTAATTTCACTTTTTCTTTCACTTTAAAAAAAAGGGGGGGTGTTGTAATAACTATCCTACCAATGTTGTCAAATAGCAAAAAATAAGGGAACATGTGATGAAAATGTAAACAATGCAATGCTGTAATGACCTGTATACCCTTTACAAAAACTTAAATTAAAAAAAAAAAAAAAAAACAACAATGTAGAGAGAAGCTGAAGGTGAAGGTGAGAGAACCATGGATGGTGAGTGTTTTGTGATATTGTGTATCTTTTCGCTTATTTATCCTATTGGTGGCAAGCTCACTGTTTTTGAGCAATAACAACGCCATTCTCTCCTGGCTAACAAGTGTTAGCGAGGAGTGCGAGCTAGCTAGTTAGCTAGTAGCCAACTCTGCTGATTCGGGCTTGCTTTGTCTGAAGTATTCGCTTGTGAGAGCAGTGATTCATATAATTTCCTAAAGCCTCATAATAGACCCACATACCTATTCTGTGGATTTTCCAAAAACAGTGTTGGAACAGTGTTGTCGTGCCGTTTCTTTTCCACCATAAATTCTTGGATTGAAAATGTACTTGTACATGTACAGAGTGGATCCTGGGGTGCTCACTTGTCAGGAGTCCACAACCTGGTCCCATTTTTGGCTGTGGTGGAGGAAGTACTGATATAATTCTTGTTTTCGAAAAACTGATGTAGCACATGAACTCATTTTCGAATGTACTTGCAGTCAACATGCTTCAGTGAAATGATTTAAGTCAGCTGACTGCGTTCACTCATTCAGATTTCTGAGGCCACAATAAAAACAAATTATTTTAAACATAACCTGGTGCCTGCAAAATCTGCTCTCCTGAGGCACAGCAACATGACAATTGTGCTTAAATACAACAACGAAGCATTTTTGTCACATCCCACCACTGACTTTCACAAGTGTATTTCCCTAATATATGTTTTGAACTTGCTTTAACTAACCACCATCCATTTCTGTCTTTCGTCTAGGCAAGAGGAAAAGGAGCCACCCCACAACGGACCTTACCACTATGTTTGCCCAGATGCATGGTGACGAGGTGCGGCTCCATGAACAGCAGCTTGAACAGCACCGTGAAGCACTTGCCCAGCACATGCAGGCCATCAACTGGCTTGCTGATGATGCACGTGAAGCAAGCGAGCAAGAACTTGCCTTCTGAAGGGAGGAGATGACACAAACTGCTGCCTTCAATCAAGCTTTTCTGGCTGAACTGGGCAAGCTTGTGAACGCGATGAATGGCCAGCTCCCCATCCCCAGTGGTTTTTTTTAAACTTGTGCACATATGAAACAAAATGGTCTGTAATTGTACTGATACCTGTAATAAACCAGTGACTGTTTGCATCATGATTGTGTTTTGTCTGTTATGACACTGGTGGGAAAAGAGTCAATAATTACATACACATCCTCTCTTCTGACCAAATTCAGCTGTAAATCAGGCTATGTGTCTGTAGTACATTACCAACTTTCTCCAAAGTTTTAGAAAAAAGGGGTTGCTAGACAATTCTATTGGCGTATATTATGGAGTCTAATTACTTAAACATCCTATAAAAGTCTATAGATCAAGGTCAGGTTGTAGGCTGTGGGAGCCGTTTTGGACCAACAAAATCTTGTGATGCAGTGAATCATGACATTGTAGTTAAAAAATATTTTTCACACCGTTGTCTGTTGAGACACCGGTGTGAAAGGAGTCAACAGTACAAACCATTTATCAGTGATGATGAAAATAATGGCTCATTTTTAAGAAAAAGTAACCAAAAATAATTATTTTATTTACTGAAGACTGTAAGGCTGGATGTGCCAGTGCAGAAGACACTGCACACTTTAGTGATAGTACCAGTATATGAAGGAATTCTGGGCCATATTAGCATCTGGATTTTCTAATAATGGGTTTTGGCAGGGGTGTCCAATCATGTGCCATGGAGGGCCAAGACCCTGCAGGCTTTACCTCCAACCAGTGTCTTCAACAGCAGATTCCACTGAATTTCTTCCACTGACTGCTGATCAGTGAAAACACCTGCTGAAGAGATTGGGTAGAAGAGAGAACCTGCAGGGTCTTGGCCCTCCATGGCACATGATTGGACACCCCTGGGTTAGGGTTTAATGGGATTTAACATTTTAACACAAACTGCTTTATGGTTCATAATTTTGTTGACAGACTTACACCAAACCAAAAGTGATTTCTCAAACTGCTGGACTGTTCTTAGACAGCTTTTCCAATCTTTTAGTATTTCATTTATGTCACTTGGTGGTAACCTTCACACATAAAACAAAAGTGGATACAGATGTGCAAAAAGTACAAAGGTTTATTGTCAAAATTCCCAGTGCAATACTACATGAATACATGTATAGTACATTGTTGATGCAGAGAATATACGTATATTTAAGATAAGATAAGATAAGATAAGCCTTTATTAGTCCACAATGGGGAAATTCCAGGATTGCAACAGCACAGGGATAGCAACACTCAAAGCAATAATTAAGAAGATACGAAAAATATAAATAAGAGCAGTGGATATACATATGTACATATACTGTAAATATACTATAAATATATATACAAAGTGCGGAGCATTGCAGCAAGATGGAATAAACAGCATAACCGTCTACTTAGTTATCCTACGTAGTATGAATATGTACCCATACATATTGTCACCCTCCGTAGCAACTGATATTGTCCAAGTTGTATACTGGAGGGGACCATTTGTGTAAGTCTGTTGTGTCTTTTCTACATATATTTCTACAGTATCTACTTGTATCTATCCAGTAAATCAAGTATTTTCCGTGTAACCTTGTGACTGCATTATTTTAATTGCTTTTAATCCTAGATCAAGTTTGTTTGGCCTAAAATGCATCACAATTGTTAAATATATCTAATTATACCTAACTCAGTAGTGTTTACCTGTTGAAATATATATTTTATGGCTAATATAACCCCATAACTACAACCTGGTGATCAAGTTTTGGCAGCTGAACAGTTTTTGCCATGACACCACCACAGACTCAGTGCTGCTGGAGCAGGTACATGCCATGATGTCTCAACAGTCGCTCCATGATTTTCACACAGATCAGAGCAATTTGTTGCACAGGAAGCTACACGTTTCTACAGATATTCTTAAGTTCTATTACCACTGAGCATTTGTAAAGCTGGGGTGACATCAGTGAGAGGCTGTGTTGAACGCCCAGACCCACGGTTTGAAGTGGTAATCTTGCCACAAGAGAACCATCTGAAACACACACACAACATACATATTTTAGTACCCAATAGCGATAACTTGCAGACATTACAATGTAGTACGGCGGACTTAAAGCAAACTAGCATTAGCAATCATTAGCTTACCTTCATGTGTGATCTAGTTTGTGTCCTCACATCTTCGGCTCTATGGCTTTCTAAATGCTCCAGTACTTTTCCAGAGTGTTTTGTCTCACTGCCTGTACCCTTGTTTGGCTGTCCTTTTTTGCCTTTACTCTGACAAAAAGCCAGACACCAAGCAGTCGCCTCATAAGCCGCCATGTTGTGTTTTGCTTGTGTCGCGTGTTTTACATCACGGGAGTGTGGTGCCGCCTTGTTGTAAAAAAATCCCACCCACCTCAAGCGGTACTAAGCTGTAATGGAAACAAAAGCGTGCTGAGCCATGTAAAGCTGTGTCGAGGCGTGTAGGGCTGAGTGGGGACTAGTGGAAAAGGGTGTTAAATAATCAACTCAACCGACATGGGCTCTGTGCCCACTCATCTTACAAGACTCCACTGCTGAAGAAAAAGCATGCTGAAACATATTTAAAGTTTGCTGCACAACATTTGGGCAAGCCAGTAAAATATTGAGAGAATACAGTCTGGTCAGATGAGACCAAAATTGAACTTTTTAGATGCCACAACACACAGCATGTTTGGAGGAGAAATGGCACTGCACATCACCCCCAAAACACCATACCAACAGTGCAGTTTGGAGGTGGGAGCATCATGGTGTGGGGGTGTTTTTCAGCACATGGTACAGGCAGACTTCATGTAATTGAAGAATAGATGAATGGACAAATGTACAGAGACATCCTTGATTAGAACCTGTTGCCACCTGCCAAGATGCTGAAAATGAAATGAGGGTAGACATTTCAGCAAGACAATGATCCCA
Organism: Pholidichthys leucotaenia; assembly: GCA_020510985.1. Classification (NCBI taxonomy): domain Eukaryota; kingdom Metazoa; phylum Chordata; class Actinopteri; order Cichliformes; family Pholidichthyidae; genus Pholidichthys; species Pholidichthys leucotaenia. The sequence goes on along the minus strand of CM035842.1, from coordinate 138,957,781 downwards.
AATATGCACAGCCAAGGAAACTCTCAGTTGGCTCCAGAGAAGGAAAATAAAGATGCTAGAATAGCCCAGTCAGTCACCTGACCTGAATTCAATTGAAAATGTATGGAACAAACTGAAGATCAGCGTTCATAGAAGACACCCGTGGAACCTTCAAGATCTGAAGACAGTTTGTGTGGAAGAATGTGCTAAAATCACTGCTGAGCAATGCCTACACCTAGTTTCTCCATACAAGAGACATCTGGAAGCTGTTATAATCAACAAAGGCTTTTCTACTAAATATTAAATTAAGTTCACCAAGCGTGTTCAATACTTATTCTCCGTGTCATTCCACTTTATTAAATATAACTTGTTTTGTGAACACAGTTGCCTTGATTTCTTTGTATGTATGGATTACTTGGGTTGTTACTGATATCTGGTAAAAATCTCAGGTCAATGGCTCCATCAGAAATATGTTTAATGAGAAAAATGTTGACGTGTTCAATACTTATTTTCCCCGCTGTACATACCATCACATAAGTCCACCTACACCCTCACACACCTTCACATATTTACACACAACACACATACCCACACGTTCACACACATGCACGCACCCATATCCACACCCACACATACCACACATATACAACCTCACACACACCCACACTCGCGCACACTTGCATATACTCTTGCGTACACACGCGCGCGCACACACACACACACACACACACACACACACACACACAGAGGGCCTGGAGGATGGGGGGGCGCGATGCCCCACAACCCCCCATCCTCCCGCCCACCCACCCCAGGACGCAGGCACTAGCCCCCGGGACACCGACAGGGCCCCGCGATGACACTTGACATCACATTGCCAAGCAACAGAGGTGGGCAAAGGGAAAGGCACTAGAAAAATTGGTGGCCAGGCCAGTTTTGTTCACCAAAGTCTGAGAATCAACAGCATGACAACCAGATAGGTCAGCTCACTGCAGTGGCTGACAGCACTCAGCAACTGCTGAAGATTTCAGTTATTAATTTATTTTAATAAAAAGGTACAAAATCTAATTTACTGGACCATTATTTTTAGGATTAATGTAAAATCACAAATACATACTGGTTGTAACTAATCAGAAATTAGAGTGAAATTATTAAAATTTCATGTAATAAAATTACAGCAATTTAATTATTTCATTCCAATGTAAAAACTGTCCTCAGACATAATCGTATAGTGGAAAAATAATCCTTTCATCCATCCATCCATCCATCCATCTTCTACCGCTTAATCCTTTTCAGGATGCAGGTGGCTGGAGCCTATCCCAGTGTCTTTGGGCAAGAGGCAGGGTACACCCTGGACAGTTCACCCGTCCATCGCAGGGCCAACACAGAGAGACAGACAACCTTTCAGTCTCACATTAATACCTAAGGACAATTTAGAATCCCCAGTTGATTGCAATTAATCTAACCTGCATGTTTTTGGCCTGTGGGAGGAAACCAGAGTACCCAGAGAAAAAACCCAGAGACACTGGGAGAACATACAAACTCCACATAGAAGGGTCACCGATGGTCGGGGGTGGGATCGAACCCACGATGGTCAGGGGTTGAATCGATCCCGTAACCTTCTTACTGTGCTGCTACAGTGCTAACCACTGTTCCACCGAGCCCATAATATTTTCAGATTAACTCAAATATTTTTAATCTTTTAGAGAGGAGATATAAAGTTTGTTCAAAGTATCACTTTTTCATTGTATGGTCATTTACACTAGCAGAGTGTGTAAAGTAGACCCTCATTTTAATACTGTTTCCTTAACCTTACAGCAGCACTGCATCATTTTCTTTTCCCGGTAGAAACATTGAAAAGACTACAACTACTAAATTTCACAACCTGAGTCCCAATAGCCAATCACAGGGTGCTTTGTTTGGTGATGGCTAAAGTCGAGCTCTATGATTAGCTAATGGGAGTCAGGTTGTAAAATGTGTCAATTGTCTTTCAGTGTTCCTCCCAGTTACATAGTGCTGTTGAAGATGATATGGCCCCCACGAGGGAAGTGTCTTCAGAGTTTTAATGTTGGGAAGGCATTTATTTGACTATCAAGTTATGCATATAACAGGGACTGTACTCGAGTCCATCCTGCTACAGTTCATTACAATCCCTTAACACAGAGCAGCACACACAAGATGAAAACAATATTTTACTACATATGGACCCAATGAATATCGAAGCCATGATGAAATCAGCAGCAACAAACAATCAGTCCACATCTGATCGCGAGCACGGCAACACAGAGAGAAAGCTAGAGCCAGATTTGAAGAAGGATGGTGGAATCAACTTTGCTATCTGAGGTCACTGGAGTGTCAGAGTGGGAGAACGCTTGTGACTTGCACACACAATTTACTTAAGGAGATGTTAACGCTCTTGAGGCTACTGGGAAACAGTTGATAAGTGTCTGGATCATGTATTGACCTCTCAGTGGCCTTGCGATGCTGTTGATTGCTGACTGGAATCAGCAGGGAGGCTGGTGGTCTGGCTCTCACTGCTCCTGGGCTCTGTATGCCTGTCAGTGGAAAGACTCGAGGCCACATTATTTTGAGTGGAAGTCCATCGGGTCTCGTTGTTTTGACCCACCACAGTACTGTTTACATACTAATGAGAGATTTACTCTTCACGCAGCACAAGAAGAGCACAGTATTAACACTTCTCTTCTCTTGCCCAGGAATTGATGAGCACTTACAGTAATCCATAAAAACAGAGCAATTTGAATGTGGACTGCTTATGGTAAGCACCCAAGAATCAGCTCTGGAACATGTTTAAGGATGCAACAGGGTAAAGTTGAGATAAATCAATATACTTTAGCTGCTTGTTAGGAGTGTAGTTGGAGAGCTTGAAGGAAGTACCATGCAGTTTTATATCTAAAAAAAATGCATTCAGCTCATATAACATCTGTGAACTTTTAGTTTTAAAAAATCTGGAGCCTAAAGGTACTTGTGTATCACTTTCCAGAGTTTGCTTTATTGTTTTGTTGAACTACTTGAATATTACAGTGTTTTACAGGGGGTCCCTGAAACATTCTGGTTTCTGTGTAGGCACCCATGCACATACCACAAAAAAAGTATCTTAATAAAGCTTTGTAATCTACTTTGTCAAAAGTAGTGTCCAACCAAGAGTTACTTCATGAGCAAATATCCCATGATGCTGTGTGCAGAAAATGATGCTGAGAAATCGAAAATTTAGAAAACCAAATATACACCAAGACTGAGATAATATCCTGTTTATCCGACCTTGATGATTGTTTTGATGATTACTGTATAAAATTATTCACATAGTAGTGTTTTGTTTGTTTGATTGTTTGTTTGATTTATTTACTTTAGTAATCCCTTTGCTGTTATTTGTAATTATTGCTCTCAAAATCACGTAAATTGTGTGATAATACAATGGCCCATTTAATGGCGTCCATTTTTTAAAATCACGGTTAACTGGGGCAGAACGACAAAAGTGGAACTTTTGAAGTCTGGGTACTGTTTCCGGTTGGACAGTCTTTAGTGATCATATCAGTTTTCTGGATTATCAGTGGCATAATATGAGGACATATGGACTGTATCAATGCACAATTCAACTTTCAGAACACGGGTACTGTTTCCGGTCACTGTTTCTAGTCAGACAGTCTATGGTGTGACTCACAACACAGACACAGTACAAACTTATTTTATTTAATTCTGGGAATTCAGATCAGTTTGCTGGAGTATTACTGTTTGTGCCACCATTTCCAAAACATACATCCTATCAGGTCTAACTACCATCTTGTAAATATTCCCTTTCACTCTAGCTGCTATCTTTCTGTCACAAATCACCCCTGACACTTGTCTCCACCCACTCCACCCTGCCTGCACTCTCTTCTTCACCACTCTCTCCCCCCGGTAACACTCTCTACCACTTCATCAGACTTACTCCAGAATTCCTCTCTCTCTTCTACCTGGCATCCAACTTGTGGAGCATACAGTACACACTGACAACATTCAACATCACACCTTTGACTTCAAGCTTCAAACTCATGATTCTGTCTTTACCTCCTGAAAACTCTTCACATACTCTTCCTTCAAGATTACTCCTACTCCATTTGTCTTCCTATCTACACCATGGCAGAACAGTTTAAATCCACCTCCAGTGCTTCTAGTCTTGCTTCCTTTCCATCTGGTTTCTTAAACACACAGTATATCTACCTTTCTTCTCTCCATCATATCAGCCAACTCTCTGCCTTTACCAGTTGTAGTCCCTACATTTAACGTCCCTACTCTCATCTCCACACTTCTACCTTTCCTTTTCTCCCTCTCCCTCCTAACACACCTTCCCCCCTCCTCCTCCTCGATCTTCGAACAACAGTAGCCCAATTTCCACCAGCACCTTGTCGGTAAACAGCACCGTTGGTGGTCTTTCTTAACCTGGGTGTCATGACTTGCCTCTCTGGGCAGAGAAATGAGACCCATGCGCTGAAATACCGTTAGTGGAATTTATTACAAACAAAAAGCAACACAAGTTCCAAGAGGTGCACAAAAACAAAGTTCAAACACTGAGGAAAAAACTTGCAAGCAAAGAAGAGTTGAGATAAACTCACCAGAGCAGAATTGGGCTCTGGCGGCGATGAGGAAAACAAGACTGCCGCAGTGAGAGAACAAACAGACAGTCTTTAAATAGTTGGGGAATATGATGAAACAATGGGCGGCAGGTGTGAGCTGCATGAGCAGGCAGGTAATCTAATTAAACAACAGCCCACAGCTGAGAGGGCAAGGGAACAGGCAGTGAGACAATGACAGGGAGGGAGTGTCTGGAAGAGGAGGTAAGGCAGTCATGTCATAGCGAACAAAATATAAATCCTGAGCTACAGGAACTGACAAAATAATACTGATACTAAAGACATAAATAACAGAATGATAAGCCACTTAGGAGACATCATAGCACAATACACAGGAAAACAACACAAAGCTGGAAAAAATACAGAAAATGTTCAGAAGTAAATGAAGAGCCTGAGCCCGGTGAAAACCCCGCTCGGCCTCATGACAGAGCCCCCCCCCCATCCTTAAGGGGTGGAATCCAGACACCCCAAGGTAACACCCAAAACAGAACCCCCACCCCCCAGAAAAAAGTAAAACAATAAACCACCCCGGGTGGGGGGTGGGGGGAACAGGTTTAGGAGGGAACAAAAAACACAAAACCCGCTCATGACCTGCACCCACGCAATATCAGACCCCTGGGCTCCCAAAGCCACGGAACTAAACAGTTCGGGCGTCCGGCTGAAGTCCCAGACCTGACAGATGGCAAGGTGGTGAGAGTCAGGTGGCCTACCGGAGAATAAGGGCCACCAACCCAACGGCACAGTCTGTCAGGTGGCTGACCAGAGTTCTTTAGCCACCAGAATAGGAGGGGTGGCCCAGGAGGTGGCTCCCCCATGGGGTGACCCAGCGCAGGGAAGGAGAGTGGAGGAGAAGGAGCGTCTGGCTGAGGGGGAACCACGACGGCGTCTGGCACTGGAGGGGGAACCACTATGCCCTTGGACTGGCCAGCAGCACCCTTGGTGGTCCCGGACAGGGACATAGTAGCACCCATGGTGGCTCCAGGCTGGAGCGAAGCAGCACCCGTGGATGCTCTGGGCTGGAGCGAAGCAGCACCCGCGGTGGCTCCGGGTTGGAGCGAAGCAGCACCCGCGGTGGCTCTGGGCTGGAGTGAAGCAGCACCCACGGTGGACCCGGATTGGGACAAGGCAGCACCCGCGGTGGCTCTGGGTTGGAGCGAAGCAACACCCGCGGTGGCTCTGTGCTGGAGCGAAGCAGCACCCGCGGTGGCTCTGGGCTGGAGCGAAGCAGCACCTGCGGTGGCTCCAGGCTGGAGCAATGCAGCACCCGTGGTGGCTCTGGGCTGGAGCAATGCAGCATCCGTGCTGGCTCTGGGCTGGAGCAATGCAGCACCTGCAGTGGCTTCGGACTGGAGCAATGCAGCACCCGCGGTGGCTCCGGGCTGGAGCAACGCTGTACCCGTGGTGGGTCTGGACTGGACCAAGGCTGCATCCTTGGTGGGCCCGGACTGGGCCAAGGCTGCCCCTTCGGTGGGCCCGGACTGGGCCAAGGCCACACCCTCGGTGGGCCCGGACTGGGCCAAGACTGCACCCTCGGTGGGCCTGGACTGGGCCAAAGCCTCACCCTCAGTGGACCCGTACTGGGTCAAAGCTGGGCTGGGGCGTAACGCTCATGATGGACCTGCACTGGAGCACAGCACCCAAGTTGGTCTTAGGCTGGGGCGCAGCACCCACGACGGTCCCTGACTGGGACACAACACCCATGGAGACCCGGACTGAGGGGGAGCTGCACCCACGGAGGTCCCGGGCTGGGACAGAACACCCATGATGACCTCAACTGGAGGGGGAGCATCACCCATGGAGGACCTGTACTGGGCCGAAGCTGCACCCACGGAGGTCCCGGACAAAGTGTCCTTGACGACCTCAGCGGGGGGAGCTGGACCCACAGCGATCTCAGGAGGCGAGCCTGGACTCACACGGAGAAATCTGGCAAGGGTGGTATTTCCTTGACGGCCCTAGGGGAAGACTTGGACAGAAACGGAACATGCAAAGAGACTGGGTCAGGGTCACCGGCAGTGGTGGAGCCTGGCAAGGTGAGCTCAGGTGCAGCTGACGGCTGCACCCGACTCTCCTCACCAAGAGCGAGGCAAGATCTCTCCAAAATAGACACAAGAAAAAACAAAGGAGAGCACTTGCCTGAGCTCGAGCTCCACCACCGTCCAGGACTCCATTGATCCAGACGATGGTTGATCGGGCCCAGTCCTCTGGATGTCCAGCTCCAACTCTGCTGCAGGCATGGTGGTCGGTGTAGTCCTGGAACCTCTCATTGATGTGGCCCATGCAGGTGGCTCGCCCTGCATGGCGACAGGAGGTCGGCTCCCTGCTGGTGCTGCTTCCTGCTTAGCTGAAGCTTGGGAACTCTCCTTAGTTGGCTCAGGTGTCAGCTTGGTTTCAGAACTTTTCCTCCATCCATAGCGTGGCTGTGGGGCTGGAACCAGGTTCTCTAGAGCCACAGGCTCCTTCATCGTCTGGCAGTTGAGTTCCGGGGCCAGCGGACACTCAGAGGCAATAGGAGGAGACAAGAGAGAGCAAGTAAAGGGTATGTAGCTGCAGGAGACAGTGAGGACTCAGGGCACTACACAGCCTGAGCCTCACCTCCGGGAATCAGACAAAGTAATTCATGTTTAGATGATAGAGAATGAAAAAACACTTGCCTGTTTTCCCGGGGTATGATGTTTTCTGCTGCAGCTGGTTTGCAGTCATCCCTCTCTGTGGCTACAGTGGACTTGGGCCCCTCAGAGGATCATGGATGAACCGCCCCTGCAGGCACGGGGATGGGCGGAGCCAGGGGAGAAACAGCCAAACCCTCCACAGCGGGAAAGAATGCCGAGGAGAAGGGGGAAGCAGCAGCTGCGGAAAAAGTAGACGCTGGTGAGGCAGCCGGAGGGGAAAATAGCTCAGAAGGCAGTGCTGCAGAGGTCTTCTCCTTCAGCGAAGGAGGGGCTGCTGACAGGGAGGCAGAGATGTTTTTCCTGCGGCCCGGAGCTGGATGACAGTGTCTTGGAGCTGGTGACACGGGGGCTGAAGGCGAAGCTGGTGTACAGGGATGGGAGAAGGATGTCTGCCATGGAGAGCGCCTCTGCGTTGGTTTTGGCTCCACTGGAGGCGGCCCCATCGTCAGCCCAGGAAACGACCGCTGAAGCATGGAGACCATGGACAACAGTTCCGTGTATTGGGAATATTTCCACAGGCCAGGGTGTGCCTCCAGGATTACCACTGCTCCATTCACGCTCTCCCAGGTCTTTTTTGGTCCGCGGGCGGCTAGAGCTTCATCCACAAAACTCTGGATGAAGTCGGCAGCCCACTCCTCCTCCAGACTCGGGGACCCCGCTGTCAATCTCCCTATAGTTGGCGGGGGCCGGCGCCCCGGGGACATAATGAGTTCCAGGTGAGTGAAACATTCAAAAAACAGAAAAAAGCAAAATCCACTAACAACAGCAGCTGGGTCTCAACTGGCGGCAGTCTTCTGTCATGAACTGCCTCTCTGGGCAGAGAAATGAGACCCATGCGCTGTTAGTGGAATTTATTAAAAACAAAATGCAACACAAGTCCCAAGAGATGCACAAAAACAAAGTTCAAACACTGAGGAAAAAACTTACTGGCAAAGAAGATTTGAGATAAACTCACCAGAGCAGAATTGGGCTCTGGTGGCGATGAGGAAAACAAGACTGCCGCAGTGAGAGAACAAACAGACAGTCTTTAAATAGTTGGGGAATATGATGAAACAATGGTAGGTACAAGCTGCATGAGCGGGCAGGTGACCTAATTAAACAACAGTTCACAACTGAGACGGCAAGGGAACAGGCAGTGAGACGATGACAGGGTGTGAGTGTCTGGAAGAGGAGGTAAGGCAGTCATGTCATAAGGAACAAAATATAAATCCTGAACTACAGGAACTGACAAAATAATACTGATACTAAAGACCTAAATAACTAACAGAATGATAAGCCACGAAGGAGACATCATAACACAATGCACAGGAAAACAACACAAAGCTGGAAAAAATACAGAAAATGTTCAGAAATAAATGAAGAGCCTGAGCCCGGTGAAAACTGCGCTCAGCCTCATGACACCGGGCCTCGACTGATCCAGTATGGAAGCCTCATTCGTCATGATCCACATGTTTGATTTGGCAAAGGTTTTACAACGGATGCCCTTTCTCCCCATTTACCTGGGCTTGGGACTGGCACTAGGAGTACACTGGCGTGTGCACCCCCTGTGGCTGGGTTCAAAGCTTTAAATAAACAATCGTGATTAAAATTCTTTAACACCACTACTTAAAATGTAAGATACTTTGGAGAGACTGAATTATGAAACACTAATAAAAAGATCACAAAAATTTGGTGTGCAAATGCAAATTTTTTTCTGCGCTGTTTTAATTTGACAAGATATCGTTTAAAAGTGATGCAAACCATAATAAAATGAAAGCTGATCAGCTCTCTGACATGTTTTTCTCAACTGCATTTAAAGAATCTACAGAATAAAGAAGAAAACAAAACAGAACCAGTGATATTTTAATATCTCATATGTCATCCCCAGAATTCTGTGCCCAGGAGTGAATAAGAAATCAAATATTTATAGAACATCACCTGAGCTGGACATTAAATTAAAGATAAAGGAATTCATACAGCCCAATGTTTGTTTATTCAATTTAACATTAAAATAGTGGTATAAGAAAGAGGAACCATAACATTTTTTGTGCTTTTATGATTGCAGTCACGCTATTTTTCTTTTTAATGAAAAGCTGCTGTGGTAACTTGAAAACAATGACTGGCCACGAACGGAGGAAGAGTCTTAACTCGATACTATGGGCTACTTTTTTGACAGTTCCTGCGTTACAGTGAATAACTCTGCCTCATGTCTGACAGGTAAGCAGCCCTCAATGCAGCCACTAGCAAATCTCTCAACACTGGGAAACTCAGGTTTTAGCAGGGCAATAGGGATGTAGACAGAGGGACTAGAGAAGCAGACCAGCATTTACAACCTGTTTGGGATTTGGCTATTGCACCGTGACTAACACCCCTGCTGTATCACATATGCTGCTGAATTTTAAGTCTGGCATACTGCAGGAGGTACAGCGTTAGTAAGACCAGAGAACAAATGCCATCTGTTAAATAAACAAACACAAAACATTGCACCATCACTTTCCATGCTAGAGGAAAACTTTTCAAATCCTGAAATGAAGGCATGCCATTACGCCTCAGCTCCAGACGGCCAATTATGTTTTATTCTCACACTTAAAGTTTGTGAAGGAGTTCAGGATATTGCCCATAATATATACACAAGCAGGCTGCCACCACAGGATTGCTGCTTAAATGGCCCCCTTGGGGGTCCTGAGGTGGGTAGGGAAGGCACCACAGCACAGAGACAGCCACCTGCACGTGTCTGCTCATAGGCCATGTGTGTGTTTGTGTGTGTGTGTGCCAATTACTCACTGACAGACAGGCAGAGGAGTCTGACAGGCCATAGCTGCTTGGCAGATGCCATGCACAAATGCTTCGCACCGGCTTGACATCAACGGACAGGACTAAGATGAGATCTTTGTCTGACAGGTTGGCTGGACCAGAGCCAGGAAAGAAAATATAGGAGTCATGGCAGTGGTGAGGAGGTGGTGTTATGGGGTAGCTAGAGGAGGGGCAGTGGTGGGATTAATATTACATTCATATGTCTAACAACTGTGGCCACAATATGACAGCCAGCATATGAATATTGGGGGGGGGGGGGGTTCTTGGTTTTTCTCATAGTTTTGAAAGTTAACTATTTATGAGGTAGAGCATATGAGGATGGAGAATTTAGCGTTTCCCCAAGGCTATGCAGTTAATGTTTGAGGTTTTGATTATGTGTAAACCTGGCAAGTACTTAGTCTTCTACAATCTCTGTTATTGTATCCTCCCATCCCCTCAACATAGCCACACTCCTTTTTATCATCTTCATCTGTTTTATTCAGTTTCTGTTGGCCTATTCTCTAGCTTCTCTGTGTGAGTTACAAATAAAAACCGCCAGACATGCTCATTGCATCATGCTACAGTTGTGCTGATCAAGAGAAATTCTAAAGGTGGCTGCTGTATCCTTTTGGCTACAGTATCATCACACAAATATACATACTAAACACTCGACCACATTATCATCTCCCGCCGCTGAAAGTAATTTGTGACAAACTGCCATGTGTTCAGAGGAGCAGAGCTTGGTAATACCGACCATCACCTGCTGGTTGCACAGCTTAAGCGACCGGAGTGTTGACCGAGTGGTAGAGCATCCGCATCATAGCTGGTAGGTCGTGGGTTCAAGTTCCGGATGGGTCATAGCAGAGACCATATAAAAATGGTACTTCCTGCCTTCTAGCTTGATGCTCAGCATAATGGAATGGGGGAAGGAAAAGTTGTTTGTGGTGGTGCCTTGCATGGCAGCAGCCCCTCTGATTCTAGATGTGATTAACATTGTAGATAGGAGAAATGTAATTTCGTTCTACTGTACATTATTGACTATATGGACTGAATGACAAAGTTAGCTTCTTCTTCTTCCTAAGCTAAAGCTACGGGCCAATCCTTCTGCCAAGTACCAGTCCTGCCTGGACTCCTCCCAGTTCCGTGATCCCAACATCACCACTGAGTTCTGATGTTCTATCAACAACCGCTTCAGAACCCTGGTCACAAAGTGGGTGACTGGGAGATTTTCAAGAAAAACATCATCCAATCTGCCCGCAATGCCCTGGGACATTCACAGTCTTCCCCAAAACGACCTTGGATCTCTCAGCGGACTCTGGACATCATCAACTGTCACCGAGAGGCCCACCTCTAAGGTGACCTGATAGAGTACCGCAGATTAGACCATCTACGCAATGTGGCCATTGGAGAAGACAAAGAGAGGTACTGCTCAGAAGAAGCCGAGCGCCTGGAGTCAGCGGCCAGAAATAACAACATGAGTCGTGTGTTCAGTATGCTTTGTCAAGCATGCAATGGCCCACATACCAAGACAGCCCAGGTGAAGGACATCAACGGCAATCTCGTCACCACTGAGACAGACTGCCTCGACCGCTGGAAAGAGCACTTCAGTCATCTCCTGCATCATCCTCCTGTTCCCGTTGACCCCAATCTCTTAGCCAATGCTAATGCCACCGCTTCCTGTGATTCCTGCAGGACCCATCTAATCACCCCTGAAGAAGTCGCGGCTGCCCTGACTAAGATAAACAACAGGAAAGTCCCTGGAATCTGTGTTATAACTGCCGAAATGCTGGGTGGAAATTGCACAATCCAGTGCCTCACCCACAACATCAATCATGTTTGGGTGACAGAGCAGCTCCCCAGTGACTGGACTAGGGGCAACATCCTCCCCTTCTGGAAGGGAAAGGGCGACAAACTTGTCTGCAGCAATTACAGAGGCATCCCCCTTTTGTCCATTCCTGGTAAGCTCTTCACCAGCATCCTCCTCAGTCATGCCCTTCCAGCCATCAGAAGCGGCTGTTGCCCTCAGCAGGCAGGCTTTATGCCCAACTGCTTGACCTCAGATCACATCTCTGCTGTTTGCCTATTGATAAAGAAGGCCTATGAATTCTGCAAGGACCACCATCTCTATATAGCCTTTATAGATCTTAAGGCTGCCTTCAACACCATGGACCACGCTTCTCTTTGGAGTATCCTGCAGACCTTCGGAGCCCCACCCAAGATCGTAGCCCTATTTAAGCGGCTCTACAGCAGCTTGGAAAGCTGTGTCCATGTGAACGGAAAGGGGTCCGGCTGGTTCCCCTTCAACAGCAAGGTCTGACAAGGTGGCATGGCCGCTCTTGATCTCTTCAATTGTATCATAGACTATCTGATGGCCAAGGACTGCGATCAGGTCCCTGGCATGCAGTTTGGCAACTACCATCTGGCTGACCTTGAATATGCTGATGATACCATCCTATTCAGCACATCCTACAGCCAGCTGAGAGATTCTCTAGCTGTCTACCATGAAGAGGCAGTGAAGCTGGGTCTTCAGGTGAGCTGGACGAAGACTAAGCTAATGCATGTTGGCGACGGACCGGACCCACCCCCGTTACAGCTCGGGAATGATGCTGTCGAGATTGTCAATTCATTCGTGTATCTGGGCTCCACAGTGACAAACAACGGGGACATGAAACAAGAGATCAACTGCAGATGTGGCCTCACTGCATCAGCCCTGCAGGCACTATAGAAACCTCTCTGGCGCCATCATTCAGTCTCCCAAAAGACGAAGCTCTGCATATACAATGCGTCAGTTCTCTTCATCCTACTCTATGGGTTAGAGACATGGCGACTGAGTAAGATTCTGGCCTTGAGAGTGGATGGGTTTGATAGTCGGGCCCTCAGAACCATCGAGAACATCAGGTGGCCCCAGTGCACTTCTAATGACGCGCTCCGAACCCGCACACATCAGCCTGCAGTATCCCACCTTATTAAACAGTGGTGTATCCACTGGTTTGGCTATGTCCTCCACCTTCCACCAGAACACCCAACAAAAGCCATCCTCATGTTCGACCCCAGGGCCTCAGGGTGGAAAAGACCTCGGGGCGAGCCGCGCACCAGATAGTTTGATGTGGTGGAGAGAGACCTCTGACAGCTTGGAGTCGCTGTTGACGATGCAGAGGAGCTGGCCCAAAATTGGCAATGCTGGCATGCACTGGTTAACCTGATTGGCTCTACGCATGGTGATGGCCACCCAGCCCTCACCCCGCAGGACTAGTATGTGAAGCAAGACTGTTAAATACGAAAGAAAGTTTGAAACAAGAACAAAGATTGGTTAAAAAAAGAGATTTACAACATAAATTTATAAAGCAGGTGCAGTCATAATATAGAACTGAACAGAAGAAATGAATAGTCCCTTTTTTGCCCACCAGTCTAACTACATTAGAGTGAGTGCATGGTTTCAAAATTACAAAACAGAGAGGGCTCCTAATTGACCTCTTGGCCTCAGTTTGTCTATCTTGGTCATCAGTTAAAGACTATTGCACACATTTTGGGATGCTTTCAGAACTTCCGATACTTAGTATTTGAATTGCTGAAGAACCATACATTATGTATGTTAATGAACTATTTTAAGTAGGCTCTATTACACAACATAAGCAAAATCATCCTCCTCCTCCTCCTCCTCCTCCTCCTCCTCCTCCTCCTCCTCCTCCTCCTCCTCCTCCTCCTCGCTGCTGTCTTTAGGGGTTGCTACAGCAGATCATCTGCCTCCATCTCACCATATCCCTTGCATCTTCCTCTGTAGCTCCAACTCTCTCCATGTCCTCCTTTTATTACATCCACAAATCTTATCTGTGGTCTTCCTCTTTTCCTCCTAACTGGCAGCTCCATCTTCAACATCCTTTGACCAACATACCCACTGTCCCTCCTCTGCACATGTCCAAACCATCTCAGCCTTGTCTCGCTTACTTTGTCTCCAAACCACTCAACGTGAGCTGTCCCTCTGGTATACTCATTTCTAATCCTGTCCGTCCTAGTCACTTCCAATCAGAATCTTAGCACCTTCAAATCTGTCACCTCCAGCTCCATTTCCTTTCTTTTTGTCAGTGCCACTGTCTCCAAACCATACATCATAGCAGTTCTCACTACTATCTTGTAAATCTTCCCTTGAACTAGCTGCTGTATTTCTGTCACAAATCACCCCTGACACTCATCTCCACCCACTCCACCCTGCCTGCACGCTCTTCTTCACCTCTCTTGTGCATTTTTCATTGCTTTGGATGGTTGACCCCAGGTGTTTAACTCATCTATCTTCACTTCCTCTACTCCTTGCATCTTCACCATTACACTTGCCTCCCTCTCATTCACGCTCATGCATTTTGTCTTGCCTCTACTGATTTCAACTTTATTTATTTATTTATTTTATTTATATAGCGCCATTTCACAACAACAGTCATCTCATAGCACTATCAACTGTAGGGGGAACCCCCACAGTTGCAGAAAGACCCCAGCAATCAGGCGATCCCCTGTGAGCAAGCACTTGGCGACGGTGGAGAGGAAAAACTCCCTTTTAACAGGAAGAAACCTCCAGCAGAACCAGGCTCAGGGAGGGGCAGTCATCTGCTGCGACTGGCTGGGGGGTGAGGGCATAGAGAAGAAGATTTTCATTCCTCTTTTCGCCAGTGCATACCTCCACCTCTCCAGCTTCTCTTCCACATGCTCCCTACTGTCAGTACAGCTCACAATGTCATCTGCAAACATCATGGTCCACGGATTCTCCTGCCTGACCTTGTCTATCAGCTTGTCCATCACCATGGCAAACAAGATTCAAAGATTCAAGATTCAAAGGCTTTATTATCATGTGCACAGTTAAGAAATGCTACATTTCCTGAGCAATGAAATTCTTACTTTGCTCTCCGAACGAATGCCAAGGTAATAGGTACAGAAACAACAGTTCTAATAAGGTAATGACACAGTAACTCAATCCTAATACTCATCATCATAGCAGTCTGTTGGGGGCGACAATAACTGTTTCATTTAGGTCTGATCAGATTCCTCCACGCAGCTCTGTCCTTCACCCTCCGCTGCCAGGAACTCCTGACCTTGTTAACCTGGGCGACGTCCGAGCCGGTATGAGTTGCTTTCTGACTGACCATTTCATGAAACTGCTTGCAAAGTATTTGAGTACCGCTAGCTTTTGCTGGACTAGCGGTACATTCTTGGCAGATAGAGGTATTATCAGTGGCAAGGACAGGCCAAGACAAACTGACTCCAGTATCTGTTGCAGTGACTGACCAGATGATAGATTTGTTTACCTCTGCTCTTTGTATAGTGCATGTCACGATGCACCGACTGGCAAAAGTCCACCAAAGACCTTGCAACAGATGTGCTTATCTGCCAGGATGTCCACTCTCACCCTGTGTAACTGGGAGTGGTCTACCACAGACCTGTGACAGATATTGTTTTTAGTTCTGCCAGGATACCCAGTTTCACCCTCCACACTCTCGGAAGGGCGGGGTTGGCGGTTGAGTCGCCAACGGCCCGACCCATGAGACAGGTAGTACCAGTTTTCATGGTTATCCGGTAGCAAGCAAACCAATGCCTGACCTGACATGAATCCTAATACTAATGGATGCTAATAACACACACACCAACACACAGCTAGGCAGTTTGGACTCCTTTAGCACATCTTGATACTAAATACTAAAATTAATGAGTACTAATAACACACACTAGGCAGTTTGGACAGTTAAAGCAGTCAGACAAGAGGAATGAAACTGAAAATTCATTGGATGACTTAAGTGATAGTGGTATATTGATATCAGAGATGATGTGAACCTGAGATGGCATAGACCTATATACAGTGTGCAAATGAGCATTATGCAACGAGCAGTGTATAATTACAAATTACAAGTTACAAATTAGCACCCGGTGCTAATTTCTCTGTAACGATAGTACCAGTAAACTGTGCATGATAAATTGCAGCAGAGATGATAATTAGCAGTAGAGATGATATGGACATCAGATGGGTGAGACTATATCTACTGTACAGGTGAGCAATGTGCAAATTTAGCAGCCGATGTGTGAGTTCCTATATGCAAAGCAGTGTTACGGAGTTTTGATAGATAGATGTACTTTATTGATCCCAAACTGGGAAATTACAACTCCCAAATTTATATTTTGGGAGTTGTTATCTGTTCAGGAGTCTGATGGCAGTGGGAAAGAAGGAGTTCTTCAGTTTGGTTGTCCTGCATTTCACATTTCTGTACCGCCGACCTGAGGGTAGAAGTGTGAACAGTCTGTGCTGGTGGTGGGTGGGGTCCCGGAGGATGGCGTCAGCTGTCCTTTGGACTCTGCGGTGGTAGATGCTCTGCAGAGAGGGGAGGGGAGTCCTGATGATCTTCTCTGTTGTCTTCATTACCCTCTGCAGGCATTTGCGGACCAGGGCAGTGGTGCTGCCGTACCACACAGTGATGCAGTTGGTCAGGATGCTCTCGATGATGTAGCTGTAGAAATTGTTGAGGATCCTGGAGGACATGCCAAACTTCTTCAGCCTCCTCAGAAAGTACAGTTGCTGTTGAACTCTCTTAACCAGCTCTGTGGTGTTGTGTGTCCACTTAAGGTCCTCGCTGATATGGATGCTCACCCTCTCCACCTCAAGCTTCTGGACGAACAGCAGCCGATGGGGTCTCCTCTTCTTTCCTCATGTCCACTATCATCTCTTTTGTCTTGTCCGTGTTAAGGGTGAGGTTGTTGTCCTCACACCATGACACCAGGTTGGCCACCTCCCTCCTGTAGGATGCTTCATCATCACCAGTGATGCATCCTATCACTGCTATGTCATCTGCAAACTTTAGGATGATATTGTCCTTGTGGGAGGCAACACAGTCATGGGTGAAGAGGCTGTAGAGGATGGTGCTGAGAACACAACCCTGTGGGACACCTGTGTTTGTGATGATGCTGGCTGAGGTCCTGTTACCCATCCTGACAGACTGTGGCCTGCCAGTTAGAAAGTCCAGTAGCCAGTCGCAGAGGGTGGCGTGCAGGCCAAGTGAAGACAGTTTGTCGATGAGTTTGTGGGGGATGACAGTGTTGAAGGCAGAGCTGTAGTCGACAAAGAACATCCTAATGTAGGAGTCTTTATCTTCCAGGTGGGAGAGAATAATGGAGTGAGTCAGCATTCGCGAGCGGGACGAGCAAAGACGTTCGCCAATGGCGGGCGCCATCTTGCATCACTAGAAGGGGCTCACAGCTGATCCCTGATGTAATCACACCTGTAAAACACTCATGCTATTTAATAAGCAGCATGATATGCAACAGCTGTCAGGTGGATGGATTATTTTGGCAAAGGGGAAGTGTTCTTTTTACAAACTGTTGACAGAAAATATTTTCTGTTTTGTAATATCTTATGCTTATCTTTTTGGCGACAGTAATAACATGAACACATCCTTAAGATACCATCCTAGATCCAGTGGAATACCATGGGTAACTGGTCATGTTCTATTTTGGACATAAATCCAAATACACACAGGCATTGAAACATATGCAACAAAAAGCCTGTCTCCTGCTTTGCTTGCATGTCATTGACTTGATTTTCTCAGATGTATGGCGTGACACAGTCACAGTATCCCAGGATCCCCTGCGGGCAGCCTTGGGACAGGAAACTCAACATCACTCATTGCAGTCACAGGTGAATGGCAAGAGGTCATACAGCAATGAGGAAGAAGGTTAAAGGAGAGAAAATAGACCGGGGGCCCACTCTGAAGATGGAGAAATATCCACATCCCGCCTCAGTGGCCACTCAGACAGACTGCACACACGCATGCATGTACGCAGCTGAGAGAGCCACTCAGACGAGTAGTTCTGTCACCCGTGATTACCCTCCTGCCACTCTGACATGGAGAGATTGGGGCCATATGAACGCCTCTGTAGCCCTAAGCGATGTTTATGGGCAGGAGTTAGAGAAATGCGACAGTTGCTGCTTACAGGAGGTCATAATCAGATGTGAAAGCTGTCTTGTATGCTCACAGGCAGCATTGTGGCAGAAAACGCTGCTCGCTGTAATATTGATGCTGTTTTTCAGCAGGTTACATTAAGAGGATGGAGGGGAAATCGGAAACACATTAGCAACACCTGATAGCTTTGAATTTCAGGTTCAAGGATTCTGAACTCATCCCACTCATACAGAGTGCCTCAGAATGTTAATCATCTGAGAGGATTATCATCCCAGTGGGCGAGCGGGGGAAGAAAGAGAGAAAGAAACAAAATCATGACAGTGATTTCTGCATGACGAGACTTCAGCAACATGTCCTGTGATGTTGATTGACGGAAGAAATAGCTTTTTTTATCCAACTCCACTATAATGGATAAATGTAATGAATCAATAATTAAATAAAGTTCAACATATGCTTCTCATTTGGTATGCAACAAATGGCATTTTCCTTTGTGGTTTTAACATAAAATCTGCATAAATGCGATAAAAAAAGGATGAGATATTATGTTTTTTACTGCCTCTTTCCCAGGAGTCATCACAGTGGAAACTATTTATTAACTAGATGCTGTGCTGGCTGGTCAGTTGGAGCTTGGTAATAGGTGGGGGACGCTTGTGGAACCTTAGATTTATTTGATGCCACTCTCAGGTTTTCC
Organism: Pholidichthys leucotaenia; assembly: GCA_020510985.1. Taxonomy (NCBI): domain Eukaryota; kingdom Metazoa; phylum Chordata; class Actinopteri; order Cichliformes; family Pholidichthyidae; genus Pholidichthys; species Pholidichthys leucotaenia. The sequence continues at coordinate 138,939,114 of CM035842.1, read as the reverse complement.
AATCTAGTGCTTCTTGATAGTTCCAGTGCTCACATATAGAGGAGCTGAAAATAGCAGAGAGCACATCTCTGGATGAAAGGTGCCTCAAGGGTGTCTATCAGGACCGAGGAACACAAAGTAAGCACCTCGCTCACATGCACACTCCAACCCTCGGGGTCTATGGGAGTGATGAGAACTGACAGTGGTTTGTGTGCAGTGACTACTTGTGTGTTTGTGATCCACAACTACTGGGCAGCCTTCGCAGACTTGCCAGCATCCACCACTGACAGCTTGAACCAAAAGGATCTTTCCATGAGCAAATGCTTTCTTTTTCTAAATCAAGACACAGGGGACAGTGCACGGTTAGAAACAAACATGCGAGCCTCCAAAATGTTGCTTCTACAAATTGTCAGTGGTTGTGGTGGGTGCAGTAGGCTATGAGCTATCAATGATAGCAGCTAAAAACATGCTCAGAGAGATTTGAAGGGCTATATCAAGGTCTGCACATCTTAACCAGCATGCATAATTAATATGTGCATTAGACACGAAACAATAGTTAATGATTTCAAAGTGCTGACCAATAAAAATGCATGCATTTAAACATGCCAGATGAAGGTCTAGGCAATGCTGCATTGAATATTTCTTGCACCGATGCCTCTCCTTGGGTGCATGCGAGATGTGTTCATGTCAGAGTAATGGGTCACCACATACATAAATTATGAGATGGTGCTCCCTTTTGCATTACATGTAAATTACTGAAAAGTACACCATATATGTATGTTTTTTTAGTGTTTGCAATGAAAAATATTCTAGACAGAGAAAATAAGAAGACTTCCATGAAAACATTTGATACAATTAACTTCTTAACTCTTCGGGTCTCATTAAAACATGAGTGATAATGTGGTGTACACAGTAATGACTGTAAAAAAATCATATCATTTAATGACACATCACTGTCATTAATTCATATATGCAAATGCCAGGCACAATACACATCATTTCAAATGGCTTGAATTGATAAATTTGCGGCTATAATTATGGTGATGATTCAAGTCAATGAGCAAACAAATTTCATTAATGGATTAAAAGCTAAAAATGGTCTGTTATCCAGCACTTAGAGGGAGGGGATTAGCCAGCAACCATATTAGACTTATCTTCATATGCAAATGAACATGATTAGCAATCACTGGTTCCCCTGAAAGCAACAGCAGCAAATAAAAAAAGTTACTGAGGTTGAAACAATAATGCTCACTACCAGGAAGAAATTAAGGATGTCTTTAACCAAGAGCTACACTTAATCAAATGCATTGTTAGAAGTAAGGGTGATTTATAACCTCATGGCTGAATTAGGACAAAACAACCTATTTGAAAAGTATGCTTGTGAATTGTGAGTCCAACAGAAATAAAAGGGATAAACTATCTCCACATCAGGGACAAAAACAATAGGCTTTTTGGCACAGATGACTGCATCGGTGCCACGCGTCTTCACACCACTTTCTGTTGGCATTCCACTTATGCTCCGTTCAGAATGGCCTGCCTGAGCTCCTATTTAGGTCTGTTTGCCTGTCGGCGGCTGCTACTGCTTTTAGCATCAAAATGCAGCACTTCCTCTTAGCGGAGCCAGGCAGCTGATAGCCCTTATCTCATCTCCAGCAGCATGAGCTGTTGGACTAGACGCACACTGTACCATCGTTGCCCCTCCAGCTCTCTAACAACACTTTCTCTCTGGGTGAATGGTCTCTGAGAGCTCAATTTAGACTGTGGATGGTCACCCCCTGCCTCAGATTAATGTTGGCACAGCGGGCCAATTCACAAGGATTTGCTCTTGTATGTTCAGTAGGGTGTGTTAAAGGTCTTGGAGAAACAAACTCGTGTAATGCCTATTCAACTGGATTCACTTGCATGAACAGCACAGTGGCCACGGTCTTGACTGATGCTTTCTCTCTTGTCTTCTGTCTCTTGTTCTGGTAACACTTCAGTATTGGATACCTACTTATCCTCAGATGAGTCAAGCAGTTTCAAAATCTATTTTCCTTTAAATTGGTTGTGCAGACAGAGTCTGTTGTTAATTTTGAATTCATGAAGGAAAGCCAGAATGAAACCCTAATCCCCCACCTCGTTATAAAAATATCATGGAACAAATTATCTACAGTATTAGGGCATGGTGGAAGTTCTTTTTATCTCCAGGGGTCCAAAGTGTGCTCTGACTGACTGAGCCTGGGTATAAAAACCCACACTCGGGGAGGACTCACATTGACTGCTTGTCAAAGTTTCTTTGTGCAGCCAGCTTTAGGCCAGTTTCCTTAATGCAATCTCTACCTTATCATCCAGCTTTTGCTGTGAAGAACCAATACAGCATAGAGAGAACTTTTTTCCCCTTCCACAGATGACTGGAGAGGATCAAACTATAAAAAGAAGAAACCACACCAAAACAGAAAAATAAATTAGGTTCATTACTGAGCCAGTTAATGGTGGCATTTCCTTTCCTAGAAAGTTAAACCAAAACAGAAAATATATATATATTTTATATATCAGACTCCAGTAACATGACTTAGACTCGAATCAGATTTACACAAATTTGACGAGTTTAATATAGTTGTAATGTTTGTTAAGATTTATTCATTTCTATCCTTGCTCATTGTGTTTATACTGTTGTCATGGCAACAGTGCATCTGAGTATGATGTCATCACGTACTCATGTAGCACTAGCCAAAAAACCCCAGCAAACAAAGGTGAAAGAAAATTGATATTAAGTACCACTTTAAAAGAGAAACTGTAAACAGTGGAAAAGTGGTACTGGAATATTGTCCTACTGAGAAAATTGTTGCTGACATGATGACAAAGCCAGCTACCAAACAGAAACAGAAGTTTACTGAGTTTTGTTGAAAAGAGTTCGTCTATGCTGGTGAAGGAAGAAATGTAATGTTATTGTTTTCCAGGTAACACACCTGAGCAAAGGTTGAGTGGGGGTGTTGAGATTTTTTCATTTCCATCCTTGCTCATTGTGTTTATACTGTTGTCATGGCAACAGCACGTCAGAATATGATGTCATCAAGTACTCATGTTAACAGGTTTCCTACCCTTACAGAATCTGTGCAAGTCTGAAGTGCACTTACAGTCCAACCTCTGGACAGAGAGGAGCTGGAACCGCTGTCTGTATTTTACTCCACATGTTAATGGTTTCAATACATGTTCCTGACTAGAAGAGAGCACGAGCTTTACTTATCCTGTAAATACCAGAAAGACTGCTGTGGACCAACTCAGCTTTTAACATGGTCTTTACAGTGTCCACACTAGATAAAGTACAGTAAATGCAGGCCAATTTTTGAAAGACTATTTATGTCATGGGCAGCAAGAGCGTGCCCCCTCCGTCCCGTTCATCTCTCCTCAGCTCATCAGCTCACCTGACTGAGAGGACACACCTGCACCCTCTCATCAGCCAGCATACTTAAGGAGGCTTCCGTCAGCGTTTCAACGCTGGCTCGTCTGGGTATACCCACCGTAAAAGACAGCAAGTCACGTTCACACTGGTGAAGGAGATTACTAACCTGTGTGCTTTTTGTCTTTGTTCAGGTTGCTGCCATCGTGCGGGTGTGTCGCCAGGACTGCGCGCACTCTCCTGCCACACCACCATTCACTGACAGTTAACCTCCACCCGGTCAGGCACCACCAGCTCATTCTCCACCCTGCTGGTTCATCTATTCCCCACTGGAGTCCTGCTGGTGCTCCCTCGGAGCCCACGTAAGTGGTAATTTGGCTTGACCATTTTCCCTTACTCCATTCCTCCTCTCACAGCTCTTGTCTTCTCTCCACAGGCTCCTTCCTCTGGCGAGTGACTGTTCTGTAGCTGTGCAAGGGTTTTTGCTATTTAATAAAATATACTCAAACATGCATTATTGTTTGATTGTCTCTTTGTTGCTGCATCTCGCACGTGGGCTGAATTACTATATCAGTCATGATGTAGCAATGCATATTGTAGAGGAGTCAGCAGACAGCATCTCAGTCAGGATGCAGTGATTAAACATAAGAGAATAATAGACAGGGACATCATGGGGAGTTGGCAGGAAGAGGGAGCTGGGGGTTTAAGGGAAATGTATTGTGGGGTTAGATGTCATGCAGTGTGATGTGAAATGTCATGCAGACGTGAGATGATCTGTTGAGTTTATAAGGAGAAACCTGGTTTGGCTGTTTCATGCTTTTTATGTGTATGTCTGATGAGAGAGTGTTAATAAATTTCGTCTGCTCGTAAACCGGCCTCCTCATTTCCAACACTCTCCACACTGGTGACCCTAGACGTATTATGGAACATGAGGCAAGAACTCCGGAGTCGGCCCGGACGGGAACCCCCAGCAACGCGTGCGCTGTTGCAGTCAAGCTACCGGATTTTTGGCAGCACAACCCGCGCTCTTGATTCCACCACACCGAGGCCCAGTTCGCCCTCCGGGGAATAACGGCAGACGACACCAAGTTTTACCATGTGGTTGCAGCACTGGACGCACACACAGCTCAGCAGGTAGCGAGCCTGCTAGACCAGCCCCCAGCCCACGACAGATACGAGACTCTCAAAGCGGCGCTAACCCGGCGCTACACGCTCTCGTACTGTGAGAGAGCAGAGAGGCTTCTGAGGCGTTCCCAGTTAGGAGATGGTTCGGCCGTCGATCTGATGGAGATGATGTTGGCGTTAATGGGCACGGACGACGGGCATTTTCTGTTTGTTCACCTTTTCCTCTGGAACCTTCCAACAGAGGCGAAAGCAGTCCTGGCCAATTCGCCGTTGCTGGCCGCGCGTGACTACCGTACGCTAGCCCAGGAGGCAGACCGGATCAACCTCACCACCAGAGCGCCCGCAGTCAATGCAGCGATGGCGGTACCCAGCGAGACGACCAGAGGAGGCGAGGAGCCACCGACGGTAGCGCAGCAGGGGCCCAGGAGCGCCAGAGAGACATGCTCTGCTTCTACCACCACCGCTTCAGAAAGAACGCACGCAGATGAGCGCCACCGTGCCAATTCAAGCGCTCGGGAAACACCAAAGCCGGCAGTCGTAGCAGCTGCGACTGCTGGTGAAGAGAACAAGCTGCTCTACATGACGGACTCGCGCTCAGGGAGACGGTTCCTTGTAGACACCGGAGCCCAGAAGAACATCATCCTGCCATCCTACACCGACCGACTGGCAGGACCTAGCGGCCCCGGGCTGGTGGCAGTAAACGGCTCGGACATTAAGACCTTTGGTGAGAGAACACTGGTTTTATCCCTACACGGCCGTACATACGAGTGGACTTTTGTCATAGCAGCACTGAAGTTCCTAATCCTGGGAGCTGATATTCTGTGTGCACATGGTTTACTAGTTGATGTTGCTAATAGGCGCTTGGTTAATGCACTGTCCTTTGACTCTCTCCCCTGTACAGCTCGAGGGGCCAGGCCAGTAACACAAGCCAACATCACAGCTCCAGGCGGTAAGTTCCACACACTGATCACTCAGTTCCCAGCACTCACGGTCCCGACGTTTTCAGGGGCAATCGCTAAACACGGGGTGGAGCACTTTATCGCCACCACCGGGCCACCCGTTTTCGCAAGACCTCGGCGCTTGGACGCAGCTAAACTGGCCATAGCGCGCGAGGAGTTTGCCAACTTGGAAAGGTTGGGCATCATCAGGCGATCAAACAGCCCATGGGCATCCCCGCTACAGATGATCCCTAAGGCTGAAGGGTCGTGGCGACCGTGCGGGGATTTCCGCAGGTTGAATAACGCCACAGCACATGACCGCTACCCGATTGCCCATATTCAGGATTTTTCCGTTCACCTCGCCGGAGCACGCATTTTTTCTAAAATAGACCTGGTCCGCGGTTACCACCAGGTCCCAGTGCGTGCGGAGGACATACCCAAAACAGTGGTAATAACTCCGTTTGGTTTGTTCGAGTTTCTGCGCATGCTATTCGGGTTAAAAGGAGCGGCACAGACGTTCCAGTGCATGATGGACACGGTGCTGCGCCATCTTCCGTTTGTGTTCGTCTACCTGGATGATATCCTGGTAGCCAGTGCGTCTGAAGACGAACACGCAACCCACCTCAGGATGGTTTTCCAGAGGTTGGAGGAGCACGGGTTAATAATCACTTGACAAAGACTTGAGGCTGTAATTGCTGCCAAAGGTGCATCAACAAAGTATTGAACAAAGGCTGTGAATACTTATGTACATGTGATTTCTTTGTTTTTTTATTTTTAATAAATTTGCAAAAATCTCAAAAAAAAAATTTTTTCATGTTGTCATAATGGAGTATTGTTTGTAGAATTTTGAGGAAAAAATGAGTTTAATCCCTTTTGGAATAAGGCTGTGACATAAAATGTGGAAAAAGTGAAGGCCGTGAATACTTTTCAGATGCACTGTAGTTTTAGTTGACAAAATTAACACTGGATGGAAGTTTATTTTTGTTTGTTTGTTTTAAATTATTGCATTTACTTTACCTTTAACTGGAGAAGCTTCACCAGGCAAAGTACCATAACCAAGTAATCACCCAGAGTTGAAAGAAGTGAACAACGCACACTGCACCACTTTAGCAAACTCCCAGCAAATTTGAACGGGCAAAAAAAAACAAACATGAAAACTTGTAACAGCACTTGATTTTGTTTTATAACTTTAATTTGTTTCTTAAGTCTCCAAAGTATTTAGATTCTTAAGTTTAGATTTGTGTAGGTTTACAATTATTGTTACTTATCTTATGCATCAACTGCATTCAGTTCTTACTGAATTTGTTCACTGCATTAAGTTAGTGTATTGGTAACTGTACACTGACTGCATACAGTCATGTAGCACTACTATTTAAATGGATGTTCAAAGTATTTGTGATAGAATTTACTTTTGTTTTTTAATCATCCATCCATCCATCCATCTTCTACCGCTTTTCCGGAGGTCCGAGTTGCGGAGGCAGCAGCTCAAGCAGAGAAGCCCAGACTTCCCTCTCCCCAGCCACCTGCTCCAACCTCACCATAATCTCCCTCATCTCAATACCTATTGTCCTTCTCTGTTTACCCTCTGCATCCAGTCTGAGATGATTAACCCAGCTTCTACACCCCCCCCCCCGCCCAGAATCTCAGACCGAGTTTCAGTCCTCACGTCCTTTTGGCTTCAGTCTCCTCCCATATCTGCTGTAACGGGGGTTTTCCGCCTCCGCGGCACTGCTGTGCTGGTGGGGGGCTCCTGGGGATGTGTCTGTCTTCGGGTGGGCATTGGCGAGGTGGGGGGGACCTTCGACTTGCCCGTGTGGCTGCTCTGATGAATCGTTTACCTGGGGAGTTCTCAGTAGGGGTCTTCCACGCCTAGGGGCCCGAGCCAACATCACTTGCTCGTCCGCCACCACAAAGGCGGGCTTAAGTCTGTCTATACATATTTTCTCCCAACGACCTCCCAAGTCTAACAAAAAATGTTTGTCCCCTGTTTCCAGCACTCTGAACGGGCCATCGTAGGGTGGGCGCAATGGGGGGCAGTGGGCATCGTGCCTGACAAACACAAACGCCGCGTTCTTCAAAGTTTTTGGCACGAAAGCCCGTGGAAAACAGTGGTGGGCTGGGCATGGCCGCGTGCCTGTGTCTGCGCTATGCTGTAAACGCTGAGACGGACAGTTGTCCGGCGCGGGATTATCTGGCAAAAATTCCCCGGGGAGCCACAGTGTCTGAGAAAAAACAAGCTCCGCCGGGGAAGCCTCTAAATCCTCTTTTGGTGTGGAACGCAACCCCAATAAAACCCACGGCAACCGGTCTACCCAATTTGCATCTGTCAGCGAAGCCCTGAGCGCTGCTTTCAGTGACCTATGAAAACGCTCGCATAACTCATTGGCCTGTGGGTTGTACGCAGCTGTGCGATGAATTGCAACACCCAGGCTACGGGCCATCGCGGACCAGGGGTCAGAAACAAACTGTGGGCCCCTATCGGACGTGATGTCCGACAGGATGCCAAAACGTGACACCCATGTCGTCAAAAAAGCGTGCGCCACGTCCGCGGACGTGGTTGACACCAGCGGGACTGCTTCTGGCCAGTGTGTGGTGCGGTCCACCACTGTCAAAAGGTGTGTGCACCCCTGCGATGGCGGGAGGGGGCCTACGAGGTCCACGTGAACATGGTCAAACCTCTTAGCCAGTATGCGAAACGGCTCCAAAGGAGCCTTGGTGTGTCTGTGTACTTTGGCTCGTTGGCACGCTACGCAGGATGCAGCCCACTCTTTCACTTGTTTGCGCAGGCCTGGCCATACAAACTTCACTCCCATCATTTTGACTGACGCACGCACTCCTGGGTGCACCTGAGCGTGAACTGACTCAAACACTCGGCGGCGCCAAGCAACTGGGACCACCGGGCGCGGGCGTCCCGTGGAGATGTCACAGATTGGGGGGGGGGGGGGGGCTGCCGTCTTGCAGTACTCTGCTCTCCAGCCTTAACCCTGTTGGTCCAGACTGGAGCGCGCACACGTCCGCATTGCCAATCTGCTCTGCGGCCATGGCTGTAAAATCTATCCCTACGCAGATCGGGGCCACTACTGCGCGCGAGAGGCAGTCCGCCACCACTTTCAGTTTACCCGACACATGCTGAATATCGGTCGTAAACTCCACGATCGCGGCCAGCTGTCTCTGCTGCCAGCCCGACCATGGTTCCGAAACCTTGGCCATCGCGAACGTTAGCGGCTTGTGGTCCACGAACGCGGTGAAGCTGCGCCCTTCCAGCCAGAACTGGAAGTGGCGTATGGCCAGGTGGAGAGCCAGCAACTCTCTGTCGAACGCGCTGTATTTACGCTCACTGTCGCGCAAAGCCCTGCTGAAAAAAGCGAGCGGCTGCCAAGAACCGGCGACGCGTTGCTCCACGACGGCCCCTATGGCCACATCCGAGGCGTTGGTAGTGAGTGCTATCCGGGCCGCCGGGTCCGGGTGCGCCAACAATGCAGCGTCTGCCAGGGCTGTTTTAACCTCAGAGAATGCCTGCTCCCGCTCCGGAGTCCATTCGACTCTGTCCGCCGGTTTCCGTTTCTTGAGCGCGGCGTACAATGACTGCACGAGCTGAGCTGCGTGGGGGAGGAACAGGTTATAAAAGTTAACCATCCCCAAAAACTCTTGCAGCGCCCTGACCGTCTGAGGCCAGGGAAAATTCACCATGGCGCGCATCTTGTCGGGTAAGGGTATCGCTCCCTCAGTGAGACGCAGTGTCCCAAAAAGTCAATCCCTGTCATGCCGAACTGGCATTTCGCCGGGTTGGTTATTAACCCGTGCTCCTCCAACCTCCGGAAAACCGTCCTGAGGTGGGTTACGTGTTTGTCCTCGGTTGCACTGGCCACCAGGATATCATCCAGGTAGACAAACACAAACGGCAGATCGTGCAACACCGCATCCATCATGCATTGGAATATCTGTGCCGCCCACGCCTTTTAATCCAAAGGGCATGCGTAAAAACTCAAACAAGCCAAACGGAGTTATTACCGCTGTTTTGGGTATGTCCTCCGCACGCACTGGGACCTGGTGGTAACCGCGGACCAGCTCTATTTTAGAAAAAATGCGTGCCCCGGTGAGGTGAACGGAAAAATCCTGAATATGGGGAATCGGGTAGCAGTCATGCGCTGTGGCGTTATTCAACCTGCGGAAATCTCCGTACGGTCGCCACGATCCCTCGGCCTTAGGGACCATGTGTAGCGGGGATGCCCATGGGCTGTTTGAGCGCCTGATGATGCCCAACCTTTCCAAGTTGGCAAACTCCTCGCGCGCTATGGACAGTTTAGCTGCGTCCAGGCGCCAAGGTCGTGCGAAAACGGGTGGCCCAGTGGTGGTGATAAAGTGTTCCACCCTGTGTTTAGTGCTGGCCACCGAAAACGTTGGGACCGTGAGTGCTGGGAACTGAGTGCGCAGTGTGTGGAACTTACCGCCTGGAGCTGTGACGTTGGCTTGTGTTATTGGCCCGGCACCTTGAGCTGTACAGGGGAGAGAATCAAAAGACAGTGCATTAACCAGGCGCCTGTTAGCAACATCGACTAGCAACCCGTATGCACACAGAAAATCAGCTCCCAGGATTGGGAAACTCAATGCCGCTATGACAAAAGTCCACTCGTACATACGGTCGTGTAGGGATAAAGTCAGTGTTCTCTCACCAAAAGTCTTAATGTCCGAGCCGTTTACGGCTACCAGCTGGGGGCTGCTAGCTCCCGCTAGCCGGTCGGCGTAGGACAGCAGGATGAGGCTCTTTTGGGAGCCGGTGTCTACAAGGAACCGTCTCCCCGAGCGCGAGTCTGTCAAGTAGAGCAGCTTGTTCTCTTCACCGGCGGTTGCAGCTGCTACTGACTGCCGGCCTTGGCGTTTCCCGAATGCTTGAATTGGCACGGTGGGACGCATCTGCGTGCGTTCTCTCCAAAGCGGCGGTGGTAGAAGCAGAGCGTGTCTCTCTGGCGCTTCCTGGCCCCCGCTGCCGCTACTGTCGCCGGCTCCTCGCCTCCGCTGGTCGTCTCGCTGGGTTCCGACGCCGCCGCATTCACTGTGAGGGCTCTGGTGGTGAGGATGATCCGATCTGCCTCCTGGGCTAGCGCCTGGTAGTCATGCGCGGCCAGCAACAGCGAATTGGCAAGGACCGCTCTCGCCTCTGTTGGGAGATTCCGGAGGAAAAGGTGGGCAAACAGAAAATGCCCGTCGTCCACGCCCATCAACGCCAACATCTTTTCCATCAGTTCGACCACCGACCCATCTCCTAACTCGGAGCGCCTCAGGAGCCTCTCTGCTCTCTCACAGTCCGAGAGCGTGTAGCACTGGGTCAGCGCGGCCTTGAGAGCCCCGTATTTTTGTCGTGGGCTGGAGGCTGTTGGAGCGGGCTCGTTACTTGCTGAGACGTGCGAGCATCCAGCACTGCGACCACATAGTAATATCTGGTGTCGTCTGCCGTTATTCCGCGGAGGGCAAACTGAGCCTCGGTGTGGTGGAACCAAGACCGCGGGTCGTGCAGCCAAAAGTCCGGTAGTTTGACCGAAACAGCGCACGTGTTGCTGGGGCTTCCCGTCTGGGCCGTCTCTGGGATGCTTGCCGCGTTGCTGGGGCTTCCCGTCCGGGCCAACTCCGGGGTTCTTGCCTCGTGTTCCATAATTCGTCAAGGGGTCACCAGTGTGGAGAGTGCAAATAACGGAGGCAGACTTATGCAGCAGATGACTTTATTCACTCTCACATCAGTCATACACAGAAAAAGCATGTCTCAATACACCAGGGTCTCTCCTTTTATATCAACCACCCATCTCACATCTGCATGACATCTCGCATCACAATACATTCAATCCTTCTCCCCCCACTACTTCTTCCTGCTACCTCACCATAATCTCTCTCATCTCAATACCTATTGTCCTTCTCTGTTTACCCTCTGCATCCAGTCTGAGATGATTAACCCAGCTTCTACACCGGCACTGTTCTTTTCAACAGTTTATTTTCATTAAATGTAGTGGCATCGCCAGTCCTGGCGAGGGGGATATAGCCTAATCGTGACCACACCTGACATAGTTCACTCAAGAAAATGAAGCGGTCTACTCTAAACGGAGTGCAGTGTGGGACCATTTTGCCTCGGTGAAAACGGAGGCATACAGTAATCAGTTAATGTGGTCTGTGTGTGTGGTTGCATCTGTCTATCTGTCTGTCTGTTACCAGCTTTTCAGCTCGCCCAGTCAAAATTAAGTGCAACTAAAGGCTTGTATCATTGTATGATCATATTTTCTTGACTTTTATTTTGCCAGAATTTCAAGATAAGGTTTTGTTTTCAAAATAAACACAAATTTAACTCACCTTTACTGTCAATAAAGCAGGGAAAACGGTATTGTAATAACTATGCCGGGCCACTAGAAGTGGCAGTGTGACTTTTTTTACAGCACATGGATGACTTCCTGTCACAGTCAATCTCTGGCTGAGACATTGTAGCAGTTATAAAATAGCGGTTACTGAAAAAAAAAAAAAAACGTATTCAGCAACTACACTGTTTATTCATCACATGATTGTTTTCACACTGGTTTTGCCGTTTAGTTTTGCAGAGGAAGGACAAGGTATTTTCTTCCTGGAGCTTTCAGTTTGCTAAAAACTACAAGTCCCAACATTCCTCGCCTGAAAAACATTCGCAGGGTTGGCTAGGTGACCGTGCTGATGCGTGTACAAAATTAAGCAAATGTAAATAAAGTCTTTGACAAACATTTGGGTTATAATTATTTATATTTGTTTCTCATACAGTTACTCGGGGAGTAACAACTGTATGACTGTATTCAACAATTGTATGACAACTGTGTTCAACCACTGGACTAAAGTGGCCAACTGGTGGTAAAGTGGTATTTGCCTATGGAGAACCCGCATTTGCTGCTCTGCCGAGACCAACCTACCATTGGCCACTTTTTGATCTCGCTGTCTCACCACAGCAGACCACTACAGCAGATGCCTGCGTGCAGTAAGATTTGGGCTTAAATTATGCAGCGATTTCAATATAACTCTTACAACTGCAATATTTGATTCTTAAAGCTTAAGTTACGTTACATTTTTTGCCAGCGTCTGATTTTTTTTTCCCCAAATGGGGACTGCTTGGTTCCATTACTGTAATTTAACCTGTTAAATTGTTTTCTAAATAGTTTTCTCTGAAGTTCAGCTGATTTCTTTTAATACTAATGTCAGTCATATAAAAACACCAGTGTGACATGCTTCATTCACTCACTAAACCAAGCAATTTATTAAGCTGAGGAGAAACATGACATCTGTAGTTTTCATATCTATCACATCTGTCACAATAATCACGTTTATGCTGTTTTTTCTTTCCTCTTTGTCTCTCTGAGGTCCACGGTGGTGAACCTGAAGGTCAGCAGTCAGAGAAGCTGTGAAGATAACAGGCTGGAAGCTAAATAAGAATATTACATGTTTGCTGTTTATACCAGAAACTGCTACTGTATTTCAATAAATTAATGTTTGGACAAACTTAGGTTTTTTTGCAAGATTATTTAAGAAACTCTCAATATTCATTACACATGTGTGAAACATTCCAAACGTTCTGATTTAATATTCACAATTATGCTTTTTCTTTTGGAAAGTTTGATTTGCTTACCTGCTATTGCACAGCATCATGTAACTATACATACATTCAATTAATAAAATCTTTTACTCCAGCATTTTTGTTTGGGCTCCTAATTTTATTCTTGTGCTTCTGTATTTTCATGCCTTGGCGCAAAGGTAAAGTAGGCATATGGTAATGACTCCATGTGTCTGTGTCTGTTAGCAGCTTTTCAGCTCACCCACTCAAAATCAACTAGAATTAAAGGCTTGTACTGCTGTATCACCATATTTTCTCGACTTTTAATTTCCCACAATTTCCAGATAAGGCTTTGTTTTCAAAGTAAACACAAATTTAACTCACCTTTATCATCAATGCAGCTTCAAAAAGGGTGCTGTAATAACTATGCCTGCCCACTAGAAGTGGCAGTGTGACTTTTTTACAGCTCCCCATGCTACCATGCCACAGGCACCGAGGCATCAGGTGCTTTCATATTAAACTGATAAACACTAAAATTGAAGCTAAATGTACACTATGTGGTACTACATTGAAATACAACAACTCAACCAGTTTGCTCAGTTACCGCCTAAAGAACTCACATTCAGCCATGCTGCAAGGTGTGACTAGTTTGGCTTCATCACAGCCGACAGCTGCCGCAATGGGGAGGCAGGCATGTGATGAGAGAAAGACAGAGGATTTGCAACATGATTGAAAAAGACATGATGCCAATAAGTAATGTTGAAGGAGAGGGCTTTCAGGAGCTGATCAACTTTATGGAGCCAGGGTATAATATTCCATCTAAAGCAGGGGTCCTCAAGTGTTTTTGCCAGGGGTCCACATCTGTTTTTTTCAGTAGACCAGAGGCCCGGAGCAGTGAAAGCATGCTGAATGGGCGGATATTTCATTTTTATGCTGGGAGGGACAATAAACAGAACATTTCCTCCAGAGTAAATATTGAGGGGACACCATAAGTATTATTGTTGTCAGTCACAAATTTTATGAGAATGTACAAATGTACACTTATGGGGGGAAAAAAAAAGCTGCAAATTTACAAGAAAAAAGTCATAAATTTATGAGAAAGAAAATTGCAAATTAAAAAGAAACAATTGCACATTTACAAAAAGTCAAGTTTATGAGAAAAAAGTTGTAAATTTAGTGAGGAAAAAATAGCAAATTTACAAGAAAAAACATCTATTATAAAAAGTTACAAATTTACAAGAAAAAAAATACAGATTTGAAGAAGAAGATGCAAAAACAGCAAATTTATGAGGAAAAAGTGGCAGATTTACAACAAAAAAATTTTACATTTACAAGTAAATGTAATAAATTAATGAGAAAAAGTTACAAATTTATGAGGAAAAACTGCAAATTTTAAAGAAAAAAATTATCCCCCTCTAGACCTCCTTGATTTACGCCCATGCAGTGTTGCCAGACATACGATAATTATCGCATTTGTACAATAGTTTTGCCCTCTCTATGATGTACGATCAATAATTCCAAAAATCCCATAATGTACGATAATTTGACCCCTTCATTAGGTGGCTAAGTTAATATATTAGCAAGCACAATCAGAATACGTATCCTGCGCATATATACTATGCTTGTTTTTACGCATCGTCTCACGTGCATGGGGTACGTAGAAACAGTGTTGCCAACGTGGCAACTTTTTCGCTAAATCTGGCGACTTTTCTTTCTGGTGACTTTTTTTTGTCAAAAGCGACTAGCAACAAATCTAGACTTTTTGACTTCTTTTGGTGTTATCAGAGACTTTTCTGATGTTTCGGAGACTCTGACGTGCAGGGCTTGGCGGGTTCCTTAGATGGCATCTAAAATATAACCTTCTGTAAAGTGAGACTATGAAACTACAACTCCCAGAAGCACTATCTGCATATAGTGTGTGCTCATTGGTCCACTGTCACCTGGACCCCTGTAAAGCTGCAGACAGTCTCCTCCGCAGGTCAGTTTCCTGTCCTGCCCCAGTTCACACTGCAACCTGGTGGGAAGAAATTCTGTGGCAGTGGCAACTTCTCATACCGAGCCCTGATCACCTGTTGTCCGAGTGGTGAGTAGCCCCCAACATCTGCTCCTACCTCTGTAGTTAAACATGAGTATTTTTAGAGCAAGAAGCTGCATTTAATGTCCGCAGTTGTGTAAATGTAAGTTTTCTTACTACACGGAGCAAAAGTGACTGATTTGTTGCTGTAAAGAACAAATGCATCTTCTTCTAAGGTGAACTTTCATTTATCTGTGCTTTCTATTTTATTTTATCTTATTCATTTATATGCTGTTGTGATATGCAACTATTTCATGGAAGTAAATTCTCTAAATATGCATTTTTAATGGGCTGGTCCAGGGGTGTCAAACTTATGGCCCGTGGTCCAAAAGCAGCCCACCAGGGTGTCCAATATTTTCTCTGTGAATTTGCAGCTTTATTTCTAGTAAACCTCTGATTTTCTACTGATTAGAATAGTTGGTGTAAATCTGAGACATTTTTCTCTGTAAGATAAGACTTTTTTTCTCATCAGTTTTCTTTTTCTTCTTTTTTCTGATGACAACAAGGGGCCCTGGATTTAAAGGGCCAATAGGCAGGTGAAGGAGAAAGGGTAGAAATGAGAATTGGGATGGACCCCAAATTTACCTGTACTTCACTCTAATACTGCAAATATTTTTTCTCGACTGTTTTACAGTATTTACTGCTGTTAATAACTACTGTTTCTCTTGCTATTTTTACAGTCACGTGAAAAAATTAGGATACCCTGTATAAGCCTCTCTCTCTGTGTGTGTGTGTGTGTGTGTGTGTGTGTTTTAACATATTTGGACATATGGATATTTAATATCAGTGTTTAGAATACTGGGAGATTCCTGTAATACAACTAAACAATTAAAAATGAATTAAAGACTTTTTCCAAATTTTCTGTAAAATATAATTCTAAAAAAATAGTGAGGAATAAATTAGGATACCCCCCCATCTTTTTTAGGACACCCCCACATTCATTCCCACTTAAAATAGTTAAAATAAATGGTAAAAAATGCAAATAAAAACAAAAACAAGGTTATACATAGATATGTGAACATTTCTTAATAAAGAACTTAATATTTAATGGGGCATCCAAATTTTTTTTCACATGACTATGTATGTATAAGGGTCATTGAATTTAAAAAGGCTGTACATTTAATTCAACTACATTTTAGCATGCGATAATCAGATTTGATCATATGAAACATAATTTTCCAACTACAAAATTGTGGCTAGTAAAAAGGCTGAGTGGCTAGTAACTTTGGAAAATCACTAGCCACAGTGGCTGCTGATGTGAAGGCACTATTGCTCTGCAGTTACTATCCTCAACAAGCAGCGGGTGCTACCGTGAGCTTCTCTCCATCCCAAAGCACTCACAAGTGATCAGTCTCACACTAGCCTCGCGCAGCAGTTAGCTGCAGTCAGAGGAGACCCACGCCCATGCCATTCATGTCCAGACTGCAAATGAATTGTGCTTGCACACCCCTCCGCCAATTGATGTAAATGTTTCTTCACTGTCAGTGTCACACTAATAAATCACTGCATTTGACGAACAGCCTCAGTCACATACTCACTTCATCCACTGTGTGTGTGTGTGTGTGTGTGTGACATAAGCTAAACATTGAGCAGCTAGCTCATCATGTCGCAGTCTAAACTGTACACTCAAAAATACAGAAAGGAGTGGGAATCAAACCCTGAATTCAAAGGCTGGCTGAAGCCATTTATTGGAGATGATAGAATAGGCTTTATTGTCACTGTACAGTTGTACAGCACAACGAAATTGATACGGAAGTGATGGCCTATTTAAATACCAAATTAAAACAAACAAACCAAGAATCAACAAAAGAAAGTTAATTTGTAGTTCTAAAGACATTTAGGGTGTTTTTTACTCATTTTTGTCTCTTGCGACATTATTCTTCTGTTCTACAGCGTCCATTACAATTACATGCAAATGACCAATTATGCAAATTAGGTGATGACATCATTCAGCGACTTCTAGCAACTTTTAGGACAGCTGATGGCTACTTTCCTTACTGAGGAGTTGGCAACAGTGCATGAAAAAGAAGACGTGTCACGGTAGCAGAGCAGAGAGGCAGCCTTGAATGGAGGCTAGTGATGGGATCCACAGTTCATTGAACATGCCGGGTCAAGCTAAAAAGATCTGTGGTACACCGAATCAATCAGTGCTGTACTGGAGCCCTGTCTACCACTCACTGAACTGAGAGTCGGATGAACCGAGCAGACGGGGCTCGTTTGCTGCTCAGGCAGGTGATTCAGCTGGTGATTCCTGGCTTCCACTACAGTTCCGGTGAGTAATTCATACATTATGTTCACCCATAAAAACTAGTTCACTTGATTAATGCAGGCACAGCAGACTCAGCAAGTAAGCAACATCACCAGCAGGTTGAGAAACGGGGGGGAGGGGGGGTCAGTTTTACTGGGTAGTTCAAACCTGTTGGCAGTTATAGTTGCCAAGTCTGCTTATTATAAGCAACTTTGGGCTTGTTTTTTTATAAAGTCGCTTGCAAATCTTGTCAGTCGTGGGTTGTGGGATTTTGGGCTTGTTTTTTAATGTGTAGTTGCTTATTTGGGCTTGCTTTGCTGTCTGTGTGACAGCTCTCCCAGCTTGGTTACGCAAGATTATAAGCTGTGTCGCTATACCAAGAAGTTCAAAATCTGTTAAATTTGGAGGAAGTCACTGAGGTAAAAGTGGCCGGACAGGGGCTTCACTTCTGATGGCCAATGAGCCATCCAGTTTTTCTATGGAGATCAGTGGCCCGCCCAACTCCACTCGGCTACTGTACTAGATAATGGGGTGTGAGATATCTGGAGTGTCTGAATAACGGAGAATGGAGAGCTTTCTCTGCTGGGCATTGAACACACTTTATTGAACTTCACATGTCAAAATATATCCCAGCTGTAGCCCACCTGATGTCACTTGCCACCACCCCCAACCCCGGCTGAGCTATGGCAAGCCCTGAAGTGCAATTCCTATATGTAACATTCCTCCCGCCCCCTTACAAAGTTCCAGACCCCACCCCGTTTCAACGAACCGATAAACACCAAACTGAACACATAACCATCACAATTTTCTCTCTCCCTCTTTTTTTTTTACATGTATAACTATAAACAGATGAACTCTACGGGTGTCTAGGTAGACTTCAAGAATGCCCCACCTAGTTGAAGCGGATTATTCTGCTGCTAGTCCCAACTGGCATCAAACAAAACAGTCCTTGTAACAAAGTCCTCCAGGTACCTAGGCCTCCAACGAATTCTAGCCAGGCATCCCCTAGGAGGGGACCCTGCACCTGGCACCATCAGCCTAGCCTGTGCGCCCTCATCCATCAGGACCCCCCAGTCCCAGCTCTCACTCGACCGTCCAGCTGCAGCTTCAGTCCTCTGCTCTGGTGGCGACCTTCTCAGTCTACTGGTGTGCCACCGAGACCTGTCCTCTAGCTCAAACGTGTCCGGGTTCCGCTGCCTCGCGATATGCCGTGGCCCCGTCCACAGTGGCTGTAGCTTATGGATGCGGACAGGGTGTTTAATCCATACCCGGTCCGCTTCCCCCAGTCCATGGTCCCTTGCCCTGTGCTTCCTGTCAAACCTCTTTTTCATTTTGTGTTGCTGTCTGGTGACCCGGCTCTGCACTGCTTCTGCACCTTCTTGAGGACCTGTCGCTGGCGGTCTCAGCCGACTCACCGGCAAGGGTAACTCGTGCCCCAGCATGAGAGCCGCCGGGGAACAGCCCGTCGTAGCATGGGTAGACGCTCTGTAGTGCAGTAATGTGTTTTGCAGGGCGTCCGAGAACATAAAACTATCCGCCAAATGGGCTCTCAGTCCATTCTTCAATGTCTTATTGAACCGCTCAACGCCTCCGTTGGCCTGAGGGTGGTAGAACGCTGTCTTCACATGTTCCACGCTCCTGCTTCCCAGGAACTTCTCAAACGCACCAGAAATAAACTGCGGGCCTTTGTCCATCATAACCATGCTCGGGGTCCCCCACCTAGCAAACAGGGACGTCAGGAACCCTGTGACTACTTCCGTCGTAACGGAGTTGGTTGGGAGTACCTCCGGCCACTTTGAGAACACATCATACGCCACGAGCAGGAACCAGATATTCGAAAGCGCCGCATGCAGTTTGCCACAGATATCCAACTCAACGTGCCTCCAAGGTCCTTCTGGATATGGCACTGGCCGCAGTGGTGGTCCGCCAGTCTTGCCACTCTCCAGACATGGCATGTAGCGGTTCACCATGGCCTTGATGTCTTAATCAATACCCGGCCACCAAACAGAGTCCCTACTGCATTGGTTCACCTTGACCACCCCCAGATGACCCTCGTGCAGCATCGTCAGGACACGTGCCCCCAGGGACGACGGGATCAGGGCACATTGTCCTCTGGCCACGCACACCTCATTCCAGCAGCTTAGTTCATCCTTGAGCAGGTGATAAGGTGCCAACTCGCCCTGTGCCCTTGCTGGCCAGCCCTCTCTGATCACTGAGCGTAATTTCACCAGCACCGGATCCCGTTCTGACTCCTCCCTGAGTTCCTGAGGAGATACTATCTTCTGGAGGGTTCCGTATAGCGCGTGGATTAGGCCCACCTCAGCTGGGTCATTGTCACCGTCATCTGGTAGGGAGGAATTAACCGTGGCGCGAGACAAGAGGTCCACCATGATGTTGTCTTTGCCTGGGGTGAACTTGGTGGTGAAATTATAAGCTCTTAGCCTTTCAGACCACCTATGGATCCTCAGCGGCCTGTGCCCCGACCCTGACGTCTCCAGTAACATTGTGAGTGCCCGGTGGTCTGTCCATAGGGTGACGTGGTGCCCGTAGAGGTAAATGTGCCACCTCTCATTCGCCCAGACACAGGCCAGCACCTCCCTCTCACCCACGGCATACTTCTGTTCCGCCGCCGAGAGGGATCTTGGCGCGAACACCACTGGGTGCTCTGTGCCATCTTGCATCTGAGACATGACTGCCCCCAGTGCCGAACAGGATGTGTCGCAGGTCAGGATGGTATCTTGATTGGGGTCAAAATGGGCCAGTACCGGTGGAGAGGTGAGCTGCTGTTTCAGTTTGGCAACCGCCGCTGAGCAGGCTTGGGTCCACTCCCACGGCGCATCCTGCTTCAACAGAGCCCGGAGGGGCTCAATCGTCTTCGAATAGCGAGGAATGAACCATCCATAGAAGTTGACCATGCCCAGAAATGATAAGATCTGAGCTGGCGTGGAGGGATCCGGGATGCGCAGAACTGCCTCCATGTTTGAATGTAGCGGTTGGAGCCCTCTCCCGGTTAGCCCAAACCCCACAAACTCTATGGTGTCCATTGCGAAGATACACTTCTCGCCATTCAGGGTAACCCCATGTCCTTGAAGTGTCGTCAGTACCCTCTCCAGCCTTTCGTCGTGTTGTTCCCGTGACACACCATGCACCACAATGTCATCTAAGTATGCCACCACGCCCTTGAGACCGGCCAGCATCGTTGACATCACTTTTTGGAAACAACTGGGTGCAGAGCTCAGGCCGAACAACATCCGGATATACCTGAAAACCCCCATGTGGGTCACAAACGCCGTCAGGTTCTTACTGTCTGGGTGGAGTGGCACCTGCAGGTAGACTTGGCGGGGGTCCAACTTTGTGTAAACATGAGACCCACTGAACATCACCGTGAGCTCCTCCATGGTCGGGAGAGGGTACTTGTCCGAAATGACCGCCTTGTTCACCATCCGGAGGTCTATACACTGTCTGATGCCCCCCCTTTCTTCTTAGCCACTACCAGGTTGGATATCCATGGCGAAGCGTCCACTTTTTCAATGATGCTGGACTCCAGCAGCTTGGACAGCTCCGCCAAGGCTTCATCCCGCAGCGCGAGGGGAAGTGGCCACAGTGGCTGACTCTTCGGTGTCACGTTCTTGTCGATGAGAGGGTGATGGTGAAAAGCATCTATACGACCCAGGCCCCTAAACAATGCTGGCCAGCGGAGGTGCCAATCGGGGTACACAGCTAGCACAGTCAAGCCCTGTGGGTTCCTTATGGAGAAACCCAGCTCGCCCAGCAGGTCGATTCCCAAGAGGTCCACCACCTGGCGCGCCACCTGAAAGGTGAATCTGGACACTGTCTTTCACCCACAAGCCACCGAAAATTCCGCTGTGCCCACCATCCCAATCTCCACATGTCCATATCCAAACATCTTCACTGCCCCCACGCTGATAGCCTTCATAGGGAACAGCCTCCTCAGTGTAGCCAAGCACAAGATAGACCTCCCGGTTCCTGAATCTACCATAAGGGGCACATCGACCCCGTCAAGCTGAAGCACGCGCCACTTTAGCGGCCCCTTTCCCATGCGTGCTACACACACCCGTCCAGTGCCGCTGGGCTCTGCCATCACTAAGCCAGGCGATACCACATGG